>OX327710.1:10032500-12532500 GCA_946807835.1 Ailanthus altissimus | reverse complement strand
ATGCACCAATACGCCACCACACGAATGTGATGACTCACTCTTCCTTTAGGTACCAATAGGATCCTCCCTACATACGGAACACATAACATATACCAATCCCAAAGGAAAGGCCACACATAAAGGCTCCACAATCACATAAAATGCATACTAAGTTAACAGTGAGTTCAAGTACCCTCAAAATACAAAATATTTCTCATGGACATATTACACTTCAAAAGCTTTCTTTATTAAACACATCTTATTTTGAAAGCTCACTTACAAAAACACATGTATGTCCATGCTCAATGTCAATGCTCACATTCAGAAACATATATTCACATTTCATATCAAAATATACTTTGACATAACATAAACATATTCTTAACCCCATTTGCAAAATCATACAAAACAATTACTATGTTTATTGTGATTTCAGTAAAAAGTCTAGTATACTTACCTCTTAACACTTTCAGCTACAAGGCTTAAATCTCCTTAACCTATCAATGGAGATTAATCCTTTCATAAGCCTCACAATTCACACAAAATACTTTAAATAGCTTACAAAATTATACACAATGCATTTATCACATCAAATTGGTCTATATATTTGGTTTCTCAAAACCTGTCATTCTGACCACTTACACTTAACAAAAATTTCTAATACATCAAATGATGTCCAATTACTCCGAAATCAGAATATATCATTCTTAACTCATATATACTTCTTATATATGAATATTATATCAAAATTCCTACACAATCCATTCCATACACACCATCGAATCCAAACCACAAACCTGACAGGATCAAGATACTTACCGAACAGTATTCAATCTCTCAATTTTATAAAATCATATACTAACTCAAAAATTATAAAACTATCACATAATTACTCTTGACACATATCTCAGTCCATGATAAATATTTGGCTTCCAAATAACTGCCAAAAGTATTTTAAAACTATTTTATTTCATAACTTTAAAAATCTGTTAATCAAATACTACAATGAGCTGATACACTTTAGAAATTCATAACACTTCAACCACATTGATCCAAATTCTCAATTCCGAGTATATCATATTAGACATATAAAATTATCATATTCCACAAATTCGTAATTTTTAAAGATCATTCAGCAGGTCAAAAATTATTTTCCACTGTATCATACTGTTTACACAGGAAATTTCCAGAATTTCAGGGTCATTTTGGTAAATTCACTACAAATTCAATTTTCGAGATTTTCAGTCGATTCAAAGTCTCAGATGATCCTAAACATGTCTAATTTCATATACTCAAAATTCAAAACCAGAATCGAATCACAACAATTTATAAAATTCCTAGATCAAGAGGTTATCCAGCAGAAATTCTATAATTCATCATGATTTATCAAACTATCTTATAGATCATCATCAATTCTTATATGATCTTACGAAATACACAACAAATCCTCAATTATACATATTTTCAGAAATCAAAACTTAAAGGAATTAACTTAATTAATACCAATAAATTGAGAAATACGTATGATATACCTCTTGAAATTCAAATTTCCAATTTCTTCTTCTTTTTCTTCTTCTTCTCCTCTTTCTCTCTCCTCTATTTCTCTCTTCTCTCTCTTAAAATGGGTAGCTCGACCTAAAAATGGTAAATTAGGGTTTAAAAGTGTATTTTTATACTAAGAGGTTAATTTTTGATATTTACGAATTTGCCCCCAAAACTTTCAAAGTATAACAATTTGGTCCCTAAAATAAATCTAAAGTCATACAAATAAACCCAATACTAATCGTATATCCTTAACCTATAAAAATATTACTAATAACAATATATAAATCAAGTATCACCAACATACAAATAAAATACGTATATTTATACATATATAAATACTTATTCTTACCAGTCGTAGATACTGGTTACTACAATAAGCACCATTTCAACTATCTCTTCTATCCTTGGGAGGGAAAGATTTTTGTGCAAGTTTTTCTAAAAGAAACCAATCAATCATATCCATATCTACATTCTTGAGATGTTGCAAAAGTTTATAGGGCTTCAAAGAGTACACCATTTCCTTTGTGCTCAGATGAGGGAGGAGGAAGTTTAGAACTTGACTCCTTCAAACTTAAGCATCAAGGTAGGAACCCTTTTCAGGTTTTCGTCATCGAGATATATATCAGGAATTTATGTCTATGGGCGAGCTATTTCCAAAAGAGGAACCTCTGGATGGTGAGGATATATTTGCCTCCTTCACTTGTAAGGGTTCTTCACAAATATCAATAAGTTTCGAAATAATCGTTTCATTAGTAGTTTTTCCCTTTTCAAATAATCTAACTATTTTTGCAATTTTCTTTTATGTAGCTACATCTATGGAAGCAGTTTAGGTCTTCGCGGAACGAGAGATTTTAGATTTTATTTTGGCTAGTTCCTCTTTAGGAATCGACAATTCTGCGAGAGTTAAGAAGGAAGATGGCAAAGAGCCTGATGACAACCTAGAACCAATTCCCATTGTTTATGAAGTTCCAGGAACCAGTGTCTTAATGGTCATCCCTAAAGTTATACCTACAATCCTGTTTCATTTGTGGATCCTTCATCCCAAACTTTTTCTTCAGAACTTAGAATGTCTGTGTCAGTTTAAGTAAGTACTTCTGCTTTTTAAGATGTGCCATCTCAAAAAGAGGAATGTAGTGTTTTATGAAATTTTATTTTATTCTTTATTTTTATTTTTTTGTACCTTATCATTGTTAAATGTCGATTAAAACTATAGTGCATGCATGTGGTGCGTGTCTGTTATTTCATATATATGTAATCTATGTATTTCATATATAAATATATACGTAGCGGAAGATAAAAATATAATTTTTTAAAATAATAAACACATTAAATTTTTATCTCATTACAATAATAAACAAATTAATAATTAAAAATTTACCTCGCTAGCCTTTGAAAAAAATTAAACTGCAATTTTACCTAAAATGAATATGCTGTCAATTTTAACAATAAACAGAGATGAATTTTATTGACTAGAATAATAATTTTAATTTTTCAGTTGTGGTTTAACTCCTAAACCCTTATAAATTAATTCTTAGTCTATAATTTAATACTTAAATTATTTTTAAGTAATGAATTTAGCTTTGTTTATTCACCAATTGATTTACAAAGAACAAATCCAATGCTTCCATGGTTAATTTAATTAGAAAAGAAGATGAAATAGTATTTTCAACAATTAAAAAAAAAACTGTTTTTTCTTACCAATTTCCCCGTGTACTTGAACCACCCTTACAAGCATTTTTGTTAATCATTCTAAAGAAATGAACTTTTCATTCCCTTTAACCAAAAATGGTCGGCCACTTTCATTTGCCAAAGAACAACTTTTGTTTTTTTGTTTCATTTGCCTTTAAACAAAAATGAAAATTTTATTATGTTAACTCACTGGGCGGGCCACTCATTTGCATATATATATATATATATGTGTGTGTCTCAAATGAATTAAAATATTCATATAAATAATTATAGCTTTAATTTAATTTATTTAATATTTATTTTATCAACTTAACTATTAAGTTAATAAATATCTAAATTAACCTATTTTTCGTAACAATTAACTTAAGTTAAATTAGAGTTTACTTAAGCGTTAAAGTAACTAAATATTTAAATTTAACCTAATCATAATTAATAAATAATCTTGATTGAGTTAGATTTTACTTAACTATTAAGTAATTAAATATTTAGTTTAACTTAATCTTTTAGTTAATATTTAATCATTGTTAAATTTACTTAACTCTTACATAAATATAGATATTTTAATTATTTAATAATTAAATAATTAATTATATAAAATTATCCTTAAACCCTTAATAGGTTACTAAGTTAATTCAAAGTGGGTCTCACTTAACCACATATTTGAGTAAACTTAACCAAATACTCACTATGCGTAATATTTAAATAGTCAATAATTATTATTATTTAATTAATATATTTAACTCTTAAGTATTGACACGCGCGTATCCTGAGTGTTCTTGAAACAAATATTCAATTTTACTGGATTTTATTAGATTAAATTATTCAATCCGATATGTTGTCTCAGTGCATAGCGAGTACACTTTATATTGCGGGACTTTATAGGTCCACGCCTAATTCGTCAAAAGAACTATTCCATGAGTTCTTGATCGATGCCTCACGTATATATTACGAATATTACAAATTAGCGCATTAGACCATATAAATTGAGATCAGAACACATATTTATAATCTTTCTATCACCTATATCCTAAAAAAGTAGAGATATAGATAATGATAGTCAAATCTCTATGTGCTCAACCGTGAACTTATCTCCAGATTTGTATTTCGTAAGAAAATATCCACAAACTGCTTTACGATATTGTTTAGCCCTATAAAAAACTCTTTTCGAAGTTTCTGCCTTTGGTCAAAAGACTTCATAAAATATAATTCACAGAGAATCAAGATATACAACATGCCTATGTAAGCTGATGGATACTATATCTGCACATATCGGACTTTATGAGCATCAGACTATACTCAACGATACGTAGTGGTTAGACCATGAAAGATCTTTGACATTTATGAAACCAAAATATAGTAAATCACTTATAAACCCGCTGTGAGGCTGATAGGGGCGTAAAAATACTAGTATGATTTGTACCCAACTTTTATTTTCTGCTTTAACTCATACATATTTGGCTATTTAATTGTGTTTTATGATCATAAATAGATGTATGACAGAAACTGTGACGTATAGGAACAAACGGAAGGCGAATCGGACGTCAAACGAAGAAGTTAAGTTCAAAATACGAAAGTAGCGCAGCAGGTGGCTGGGTGCCGAGGCGCCCAGATCAGTGAGTGAGTGCCACGGCGCTCAGCACCCAGCGCCGCGGCGCTTGTCAACTTCGGGAATACCTGATGCTCGTGCCCAGCGCCACGATGCCCATGCAAATATTTAAATACTTCTCTCAACTCGCCTATTTGAGGGATTGGAGGCTCCTCACTCTTAAGGTTTCCGATAGCAACAAAAATACTATTTTGAGCAATAGAGAGCACAAAGATTAACACTTCATTTGAGTATTGGATACAAAAATCAACAACAAGAGCCAAGAATCAAGAGGAAGAAGAAAAATTTCTGCATTTTAGAGGAAGAACATCACTATTGCCAAAGGAAAATTTCTTCTTCTCTTCAATTTCGTACTTGATTCTAGCATGTATAATGATGTTGTTAGATTCTCTAAACTTATGTTTTCAATTATGAACTAAGTTTATTGCTATGATTACAATGTGAACTTATATGTAGCTTGGATTGATTATTTTCCTTTATTTGTCATGTTAGTATTGAATTGTTTAATTTGTTCTATGCTTAATACTTCTAATTACATGACAATGTATTAGATTGATTTGGGAACCTTAATGAACTTGGAAAATAGAATTTTGTGTTGGCCGTGGATAAATTGATGTATGATCATTGTGTAAAAGCATAAGTTCCATATGAGATAAAAATATACTTATATGGCATATATGACAATTTAGAGAATTTGAACTTAATGAATCTTATTTCAATTTGATTATCACAGGAATATAGATAATTAATTGAATGAAATATACTCACTTGATCATTGGAAGAGGCTTGTGAGGATATTAGAGTTCTTGGTTAACATTCATATTGATAATTCTAAGGGGAGTAATTGAATTCAAGTGAAGTATTTAGGGATTATTGTAATCCTAGACATTTGAGTATTTGTGCTATCACGCTTATTCTCTTTGTTCAATTTTTGTAATTATTCTTTTTGTTTAGTTAGTTTAGATATAAAAATCATTGAATTGCTAATAGCTTGAATAAGAATAGGAGATCATAATTTTAGTACTTAGCAAGTAGTAATAATAATTTCTCGTGGGATCGACACTCTACTTATCATATATTACTTGTTGCGATGACGTATACTTGCGTTAGTTTGTGTTATACAAAATAACCATCAGAGGCTCAGGTCAAAGGACTACTAATATTACTCTACTTGAGAGGACTTGTCATTGACGGCTTCAAAAGATGTTTATTTGGGTAATTGTGAGTTTATTCAGTATCTAGTCATGACTAAATACTCGCATGTTTATACGAGCTTCTACTAAACTTATAGTCAGTTAAGAGCAACCATCTGTACCCTACAGATATAGACATACATTGATCTTTATGAAAGGGATCCACCGATAGACCCGCATCGATGAAAATAAATCATGAATATAGTGTTTGAGAATATACATGCATAATGATATTTTCTAGCACATATTCCAACTCTTTACAACTATGTCATTACTGGAATACTCTCAAGTCTTTGTCCCATTTTAAATAAGGTCATAATTCTTTAGATATTATTAATTCTTATAACTTGCTAACTTTTAGCATATATAACTCTCAGCGTCGCTAACTCTTATCCCTAGTCTAAACTCATTTAAACTAAATTTAAATTCTTTTCAGATAATATAATGTTTGTAACATTACAAGTATCGTACCATATATGTTTAATATTAATAATTTTATTTGACATGTTTATTATATAAATATTAAATAATTAATATTTATGTAATATTATAATAACATATAAACACCAACTCTAATAATTGTTTCTTTTTACAATTCTTTAGTGTTTATAAAAAAAAAACTCTCAAATATGTTAATGGAGTTTTTTTTTCTAGCAAAGAGGTTGTGGACCGAGATTAAAATGAAAAAGATAAAGTGTACCAAAAAAATGTCAAGACTTCATTTGCAAAGAAATTTAGGGCAAAGCCTCGGACATCGCGGGGAGTAGAGAGGCTCATTTAGTATTTGACTAGGTTAGAGGTTCTAAAAGCAAAAGTTTTTATAATTTTTTAAAATAAATAAAAAAATGAGATTTTTTTTTGGGAAAAGTTAATGGATTTCACTTGAAATTTTAAAATGAGACTAAAATTTTTCGTTCAAAATAAAATAAATCTCTCTAAGTTGTTACAAGCACGGGATAATTCTCATCCCTAAAATTATGTTTGAAATTGAAGTTTTATGATATTGAATTCATAACTATTTGTGAAATTATAACTACCAAAAAAATCTTGAATGCAGTTGTATTCATAGAATTATTCAATTAAAAACATACATTTATTTAAAATTTTCTCTTTCTCTTGTTTTAATTAATATCATGATTATTTAAAAAAAACTATTATAATAATTAATTTTAAAATAAATTTATAAGTGACATGTTTTTATTATTGATTTTATAAATGATTTATAGTGTAATATTTTTTTTCCTAAATATAAATAGGTGAGCGGAAAATGGTCTTTGAAATTTGAGCTACAGTCTCTTTAAATTTAATAAAAATGCTTGGTTATAGGCATAATAATTTAGTAGCAACTATGTATTAAAGTTCTGAATCTGAATCATCTCTTATTTAGTAAAAATAAATAAATAAATAAATCGAAACCCGTTAACTACAAACATTGAATTTTTTCCATCGACTACTACGCAGCAAGTAAAAGGCCAATAAAGCCCAGCCCAGCCCAGCCCAGCCCAGCCCAGCCCAGCCCACTTCACCTCACTGTCCAAATTATTCGCAAGTTTCCCTCCCTCTCGCCTCTAGCCGCTGCATTGCAGTTTGCAAATGCTCTCTCTCACACACACGCACGCTCATCTAGCTGACTAGCTCCGAAGACCTGAAGTTCCGGTTACCCGTAACCCTGCCTCGACCAGAAACTCTAAACCCCTCGCACACACTATCTCTCTTCTTGTTCTTATCCGATCATGGCTTCTTCTTCTCTGCTCCCGGTCGCCGGTAATCCCTCAAAACTCATTTTACCATTTCTTATTTTCACTTACTTTCTCCGCAACTATTTGAAAAGTAAATGAGATTTTAAATATTAAGTTTTAACACAAAACCAAATTTGGCTTACTTGTTCTATTCTTCCTTTTTAGTTTTAAATACAACAGAATTAAAACAAGTCGATTATTTAATTACGGAACACAATGTGTCATGTAAGGTCTCATTTTCTATTCTTATTTATAATTTTCTTAGCGGCCAAACAGAGGTTTAGGGTTTTGTCGTATGTGTTAGTGAGTTTACGCTCTTATAATTTTTTGAATTAGATTTCTAGGGTTTATTGTGTTGCATATTATTTGATTTATCTCGTGATAAAAATTTAATAAATTACTTCTGATTTTTGTTTTTGATTTTGTTGGTTTTTTTTTCCTTTTTTTTTTGGGAAATGGAAATTCATGTTGTATTTTCTGTTATCAGGGGATATTAATGAATTTCATAGTACGAGAGCTAACGCCATATTAGATATTAGATATATAATGGACTTTGCTGAAGGAACTTTTATTTCGTATGATATGTCTCAATACAAGAAGAGGAAGCTTTCATTAAACACTAATATGTCATCTTGTGAGATTTTGAGAGAGATTGGAGATTCATTACCAATTTTGCGTTCCCCTGATTATTATATGGAACCTTGCTTAAATGATATGGTTACACGGGAAGGCATTGATGCGTGTTACTCTAGCCGGGTTCCTGATTTTACAGTTGGAAGGTTTGGCTATGGATATGTAAAGTTTCTCGGGAACACTGATGTGAGATGGTTGGATTTGGATCAAATTGTGAAGTTTCGTAGGCATGAGATAGTTGTTTATGAGGACGAAAGTTCCAAGCCTGTGGTTGGTCAGGGCTTAAACAAGGCAGCCGAAGTGACTTTGATATTACAAGTTAGAAATTTAAGTTTAAAAGAGGGTCGATTAGATGATATTATGAAGAAGCTGAAAGAAAGTACAGAGAGACAAGGAGCTCAGTTTGTTTCTTTTGACCCTGCAAATGGTGAATGGAAGTTCTTGGTTGATCATTTCAGTAGATTTGGTCTGAGTGAAGATGAGGATGAAGATATCGTAATGGATGATGGGACACCGGTTCAAAATCCGTTGGAGATGAATGGAGGTGAGGTGTCAGATGTTGATGAAGAAACCCAAATGGACCAAAATGGACCTGAGCTTTCTCATTCTCTTCCTGCTCATCTTGGACTTGACCCTGTAAAGATGAAAGAAATGAGAATGTTGATGTTTCAGGAAGAGGAAGAGATTGGCGATTTCGATGGAATTCCTTCGAGGCAGAAGCCATCCTTTGGTAAAGAATATATAAGATCTCCTTTGCAGAATACCTCTCAGAGAATCACCTACAGATCTAGTCCACCGGTTGTGCGAAAAACTCCAGTGCCTTTGCTTGAGTACCACCCTGGTAGTTTTGATTCAGACTCTTCTGGAATGATTCTGATGGCCCAACAGAATAAGGGCATGCCTCTAAAGAAAGTCAAAACAGATGGGTTTAAGCTAGACCTCAAGCACGAGACACCAGTAACTGGAAGCCTTTCTAGCAATATAGTTGATGCGGGTTTGTTCATGGGTGGGTCATTTCGTGTAGGGTGGGGGCCAAATGGAACCCTTGTGCACAGTGGCCCACCTGTTGGTAGTAGTAACTCTCAGCGGATAATATCTTCTGTAATAAATGTAGAGAAAGTTGCAATTGACAAAGTGGTAAGAGATGAAAATAACAAAGTGAGAAAGGAACTTGTTGAATTTTCCTTTAGTGCTCCATTGAATCTCCATAAGGAGTTGAATCATGAAACAGAAGAAGTTGAAGTTGGGTCCTACAAACTAAAGCTTCAAAAGGTTGTGGCAAATCGCTTAACGCTTTCAGATATTTGTCGGAGCTACATAGACATTATTGAGGCACAGCTGGATGTTCCGGGGCTATCTTCTGCTGCTCGTTTGGTTTTGATGCACCAAGTAATGGTTTGGGAGCTGATAAAAGTACTTTTTTCTGAGAGGGAAAATAGTGGACAATCAAAATCTGTGGGTGCTGACAATGAGGAAGACATGATGCAGGATATGAAAGAAGGTCCTCCTGAAGTCGACTTGGAAGCCCTCCCTCTTATTCGGAGAGCAGAGTTCAGTTGTTGGCTGCAAGAAAGTGTTTGCCACCGAGTACAAGAGGAAGTAAGCTCTTTGGATGAGTCCAATTATCTTAAACACATATTTTTACTCTTGACCGGTCGACAGTTGGATTCATCTGTAGAACTTGCTGCTTCTAAAGGAGATGTGAGACTCGCTTGTTTGTTAAGTCAGGCTGGCGGGTCCATGGTGGGTCGTTCTCACATTGCACACCAGCTTGATCTTTGGAGAGTTAATGGACTGGACTTCAATTTCATTGAGAAGGACAGGATTAGACTTTATGAGTTGCTTGCTAGCAATATTCACAGCTCGTTAAAGGGTGTTACAATTGACTGGAAGAGGTTCCTAGGGTTATTGATGTGGTATCAATTACCACCTGAAACTTCATTGCCTGTTATTTTCCAAACTTTTGAGCATCTTCTTGAGGATGGAAAGGCTCCACCTCCTGTTCCAATTTATATTGATGAAGGACCAATAGATGAGGCAATTGATTGGAGTGCAAAGGAACGTTTTGACCTCTCGTATTATCTTATGCTCCTTCATGCCAGTGGGGAGAGTAAATTTGGCTTTCTAAAAACAATGTTCAGTGCCTTCTCTTCAACATATGATCCACTTGACTACCATATGATATGGCATCAGTGTGAAGTGTTAAAAGCAGTTGATGCTTTCAGTTCTAATGATCTTCAAATACTTGACATGGCACTTGTTTCTCAGCTGCTATGTCAGGGGCTGTGTCATTGGGCTATCTATGTGGTCCTTCACATGCCTCTCCGTGATGATTATCCATATCTGCAGGCTACTCTTATACGGGAAATCTTGTTCCAATACTGTGAATCTTGGAGTTCACAAGAATCACAACGCCAATTTATTGAGGACTTGGGCATCCCATCGGAGTGGTTGCATGAAGCTATGGTTTGTCAATACTTCTTGTCTTGCGCATTTGCCTTTGGTTTTTTCTGGCCTTACATATAAACACTTTTCATTTCTCTTTCAGCTGCTCAAATATCTCCTCCTGAATGCAGGCAGTTTATTTTAATTACTACGGGGATCTCTCAAAGGCCCTTGAACACTTTCTTGAATGTGCTAATTGGCAAAAAGCTCACTCTATATATGTGACTTCAGTTGCTCATACATTCTTTTTGTCAGGTATTTTATCATATCTGTTTGCGTCTTAGGTAATAGATTCGTGACATATTGAGTTTTCTTATCTCAAACTAGTTTACATCGAAATAAATCCAGTGATAGTAAACATTGAATGCTACTAATAAAGATTAAACAAGCTACGATGTTGTGATATCATTCAATAATGAAATTTAAATGGCAACCAATTTGTGATTTGTATATGTGAGTGTGCTCTAAAAGGTACTTAATGGGTCTGTCTATGCAATGATGGAGTTTTATCATGTGGCAACTGTTGCCAGATTCTGACTTAGAAGGATTTGGAAATAAGTAAATTTGAGGACTTGATATTTTTTTTGTCATTGGCAATGCTTAATCTATTATGAAGCACTATATTATTGTTATTCTCTTTGATTTTCACATAAGACTTGGAAGACTGTCAGTCTTCATCCTTGGGTCATCTATTATCTTTATTATTGGAACTTGTTTTTTGTTCTTATGATTGTATAGTCATAAAACGTGCCTATATAGGATATTAAACCTAGTTATAAAGTCGGTTTAGACAGTCATTTGTAAACATTTCTCTCATATTTCTTGTTGACAATTCTTAAATTATTTGTAATTGGAGAAACTTGGAAGGAAATGTAGATTTCTGGTTAGATAGCCCTAGGATAATAGGTGGAAAATGAAGATTCAATCTTTCAATCTCTTGGCCCGCTTCTTTTGCCTCCTTGATTTCTGTCTAGCTTCTTATTTCCCATTCTCAATTGTATTTGAACTGGCTTGTGATGTTGTGTTGACCTTATTGAAATCATTGTTCTCTTGACTGAGGCAATACATTCAGTTTTTGAAGTCCCAGCACATCAGTTTATTGGTTTTGTTACTTAAGTGCTGTAATTTTATGAAAACTAATGCAGCTTTTGGTTTTATGAAATTTCAAGGGTGTGGAATGCTTTCCAAAACTGAATTTAACTATTGGAGAGCATTTGGTCTTTTAGAAATGTGGATTTTATTATTGCAGAATACAAGATTGAAGTTCAAATTCATAAATTGATGTATGCATGTTAGAGATCTTTTAAAGCCTGTAATATTGTTCTATCTAATTGACAGGTAAGGGAATATACCCAATTCAAAATCCAGTGTCTGGATTGCCTAGTGCTCATTTGAGAACTGTAGACAACTTGGTATTTATACCTTAATCTCCAGTATGCATTTAGAGTCCTTTGCATGGTGATAATACTACTGTTTTTGGGAAAATGAAAAATCTGAATTTTATGTTGTAATTGATTTTTTTCAACCATCAACCCATAACTACAGATTGAAATTCCTTCTTCAGATATTATTCTTCTGACTGATTTGACTCAACTGTGGATGTTGTTAATAGTTTTTCACTAGGAGACTAGATGGGTGAATGCAATGTGACCCTCTAACCATTTTGCTTTACTTTGTAACAAGTTTATTAATTGATATTCTTTTGTTCGAAATTAATGTAGCCAATCACTCAGAGGTGTGGAGGCTTGCAACTTCAATGGAGAATCACAAGTCAGAAATTGAGAATTGGGATTTGGGAGCTGGAATTTATATTTCATTTTATTTGATAAGAAGTTCATTGCAGGAAGATAACAATACTATGAGTGAATCGGTAAGAATCAGGAAAACTCAGCATTATCAATATTTAAACAAGTTACTCCTTAATATGGTTGGTTGACCGCTCTAGGGTCTTCCCTTTTGTTGTTGGTATCATTGTAAATTTCAGCTGCAGCTGGTTGTGTAGAACTCAATCCAAGCCCAACCAGAACAGTTGCCATAGCTTAGCTTGGCTTTCTGAATTTTGGCTGGGTGTCTCATAAACTATATGCATAGCAATCATGATCTACAACTTGTCACAGTTACTGTGAAACTTATATTTCTCTTTGTTGGACTAATTTTAAATCTTTCACACAATGGAGCAAAAATGCCATCCCACTGTTTTTGGTGGTGGGATGTAGCTGTATGAGTACAAATCTCTCACACAATGAGTTCTGAATTATCATGCTATGGATCAAAGTCTCTTGGATTTGCTCAATGTTGACTATGTCTTACATTTTTTCTTTTTTCCAATGGAGACTCTTATTAAGTATTGTCATTTGCAGGATTCTCTTGAGAGCAAAAATGCTGCTTGTAAGGACTTCCTTAGTTGTTTGAACGAGTCTTTGGCAGCTTGGGGTGGTAGATTACCCCTTGAGGCTAGGTATTCATGCTGATTCCTCGGCTTAGTTTCTGACAGAAGATATGAAAAGTGCATATGTTAATATTTTATAATCGATTATCAACACAATCTCGCATGCATGTCACTTATTAGTTTAGCCATATTGTGCTCTGTTCTACTACATTGCATTCATATAACTGTAATTTAAACATTCAGCTTTCTATATCACTCATGTTTTTGAGTGAAAACAAATTGGTCATTACATTTTCATGGTGTACAGAATTGTTGAGATCTTGCTGAATCAGTTAGGATTCTTGGTGCTTCTTTGTGCACATCTTAAGTTAACACACTTGACAAATCTGCATTTCAGAGTAGCATATTCAAAGATGGCAGAGGAGATAAGTGATTTGCTTTTATCCGATATCAGCCAGGGTTCAACCCGAGATGCTCAGCTAAGTTGCTTTGACACAGTCTTCAGCGCTACAATACCTGAAGACTTCCGCGCAAATCATCTGCAGGATGCAGTATCGCTCTTTACCTGTTATCTCTCAGAGATAACTTCTTAGTTTTTATTCCATTCTTGCTGGATTATGTTGGATTATGCTTTGGGGTCAGAAGTACGGTATAACAGTTTTGTTGATTTTCGTTGTAAAGTTGTTCTTGTAATCACTTGCCATGTATGCATGTTTGTATTCAATCAAGCTGAGAATGGAAGGAAGCATAGTGTTTAATTCTGTCTTTTTTTATATATTAAAAAATAATATAGGATGAATTATAGCATTTTTGAAATTATGGGTATTTAAAAAAATAATTGTATGTTTTGGAAGATTTTATATGTTGGATCGATTGATACTATTGAATAAATACAAATCCAAAATCTGAAAGAAAATGTTTTTCCTCTAAATTATGATGAAAAAAATAATGCTCTGTGGCCCATTTTTCTTTGACCAGGGCGACCATCTACTTTTTTTTTCTTTTTTTAAAAAAAAACCATATTTTTCTAAATGCCATCCAGTTTATTCTTTTATTTAAGAGAAAAAAATCTGAATACATCGTATTTGAGTCTTGACTCTTGAGAAAGGAAAGACACTCGCACTTGAAAACCATTCCATAGATTTGGTAATAGAAGCACAACTGTAACTGCAACGCCAAAACCAACCAATTATATCTCTCCTTTTTAACATAATTTCTCTCTCTCTCTCGGTGTCTCGCATTAAAAACTTAAAAAAAAAAAAAAAGAAAAAAGAAAAAGCTCTTCTAGAAATTGGCGCTTACAGCCAGCCAACCAGCTTCATCAGCAACCATCAGCTTTTTAAGAGCAACGAAGCTTCTTCCTTCGCTCTCTCTTCCCTTAATTTTTTTTTTTTTAAATTGTAATGATATTGCTCTTTAATTCACAATATTCATATTCAATCATCATCTATATTTATACTTTTTCTATAATAAAAAGAAAATATCTTTAATTTAAAAATAGATAATATCTAATATCTGATAAATTTTGATGTTGTTGATGAAGATGCGTCGTTCTGCTTCGAGAAAAACGGGTCAAACTAATTCCACAGACGCCACGGATCTCTTTCGTTCCTGTATTTTCCTGTTCTTCTTCTCTTTCATTTTTTTAATTTAATTAATTTTGCTTCGATTGTAGTCACTAGTCAGTCAATCAATCAATCGAATCTTGAACTTGATTGTTTCTTTTCTGATTCAATCTGAGGTTGTTGTTTTGATCGTAAACAGTTCTATTGCTGTTTCTTTTTTCTTAACAAAGTTTCTATCTCTTTATTTATTGCTGCCAAACAGTAGAAAGTGAAAAAGATTTTGATTCCTTGAAAGCGCTTTTAGCGGTTTCGATAGTTCAAACTATGAGCTACTGTGTTCATAGATTAAGGATGGTGATTTAATTTTGAATTTTAAGAGGCTCGTCTTGAAATCCTCTTATTCAAGAGCTTAACTTTTTTAATAAAGAAAATGTTTTTTTTTTCTTTTTTATTTTTATTTTTTAAAATTTTGTTCAGTTTATGAATACTTTGGACTATACTTCTGGCTTACTGATGCTTTAGGAAGCTGAGATCTTACTAGTTGTTGACAGGCTTCTTTTGTTTCACACTTTCGTTGCGAACTGTTCTTATGAATTTTGCTTTTTCAGCCTCGAGTAAAGCATCTTCGAAAGTGATGGAACGAATTGATAACCTATTTCATACTTATGCGAATAAGTCTTCTGGTGTGATGGAGTAAGTATACTTCGATAATATACTTTGCAATTAATGGCATTGTTAATGCATTATATACTTTTAGAATTCAGTAATATTATTGAGTTTAGGGTAAGGGATTGATTAATTTTAGATGTTCATTAACAGCACAACTATTGGCTTACAATCATTAATACTTAGATATGTATATCAGTTTTATGATAGCGAATCTAGCTGATAGGGGCTTGTTTTTCTCAGAATTGTTGTATTGATATCTCACTGTAGAAAGGTTCTTAGGCAACTCTCATTGTCTAAGCACGTATAATAGCTTCAGAGGAAAGTTTGCACTGTGAACTTTAAGTAATAAACAAACTTAAATTTAACTTCCATCTCGACAAAGTGGAGAATATGTGAGGTTGTTGCAGCCCCCAGGAGATCTATAGGAATGGTATTAAAAAGAAAAAAGTAAAAAAGAACGGAAATATTACTTTAATACTATTTAATCAGAATGACAGTTATGCCTCCTAAAAAAGGCATAAATATCCAATACTTATTATGTTTTAGTCTTTGAGGTAGACTGTGTATTGAAGTCCAGCTGATATTATCATTCAAGAAATGTGGTATTTTTTCTTTCTTTGAAGTAAATTTTTGAAGAATTTGTCAGTAATATCTGATGTTATACATGCTATTTGAACAGCCCAGAAGGAATTGAAGCTCTTTGTTCAGACATGGAAGTCGATCATACTGATGTTAGAATCTTGATGCTTGCTTGGTAAGTCACTTAAATAGGCATTTGTTATCTCTCTTTTTAACATTGAGTATCAAGCTTATATAGTAAAACTGATGGATTGCACAATTCAGGAAAATGAAAGCTGAAAAGCAGGGGTATTTTACTCTGGTAAGGAACATTGATCTTGACTTCTCTCACCTTGTTTGCTTCGTCTTTTTTTCTATTTACCTTAATTAAACAGAATTATTATTTGACTTCCCATCCTTCTTTCAATTTACTAACATATCATTTGTGGGACAATTTTTTTTTTCCCACCTTTGGTTTATAGATACTTTAAAGAGTACCTATGTTAAAAAATAAAATGGCAACCTTAAGTGTTGCTGTGGATGTGCCTGATGTTTCAACTGAATAAAGAGCACTATCTGACAGTACCCTAGGCATAAAGAGAACTATTTCCTGACCTATTTGAACTTATCAACCTTATAATTTGATGCTGTACTGGTTGAAAATTTTAGATTTGTGGAGGATGAACAGTTTAGTTTTTTTTGTAGATAATACCTCCAAATTTTAACTGCAAAAGGATGCCTTTAGATAGAATAGGAATTCATAAGATTCAGTCTTGATGTCTTTTATTCCTTGAGGTGCATTTTTCTGCAGCAGGATAAGGGCAAATCCATTTAATTTATGTTGATTCTATGTTAGATGACATTAAGTCTCTTATGTATACGATATAAGAGAGTGCTATTGTCAAGGCTTAGTCCTATGAGAGGACCTGATGCAATCTAACTATCAGTATCTTGCATCATGTGGCTTTTTTCAAGACTTGAAGCCATTTGTCTTGAACTTAACTGTTAAGGACATGTACATATCTATTTATTGGATGTTTGTGTTTTTCTTTCACCTTCCAAAGGTTTCTTGATTCATGTGCCATATTGTTCTCACTGATGTCAACATTTTCATTTGTTCTTCATAGCTCAATGTCACATGTTCTCAATTTTTTGGAAACAAGTTTGGAATTGGAAAATTGTATGTCCTTTTTGCCAATACTAGTTTTCTCCTGTTTTATATTTCTTCTGCTTGAGGGTGGTATCATCTTCTAAGCACATAGAAAGGGAGATCTATCAAACCTCGATACTTGTCTTCCATCTATCCTTTCATACTTCATCATCAAGTGTGTCCTAAACTGTAAGCATTACATTATAATTAGTATATTATTTATGCTTGTTAGATCTCTCTTTCTTCCCTCTTCTCTGGCGTGCATATTTGGTTGTGCTTTTATCATTGCCTTATCTATTAGAATGGCACTACAACCATTATTTTTACAGGAGGAATGGCGACGACTCAAGCCTCTGAGGGCTGACAATGTAAATAAATTAAAAAAGGCCCTTCCTGAGCTGGAGAAAGAGGTAGAATAGTCCTATCACCTCTCTCTGAAAACTGGCTAATTTGATTGGATCGTTATGTGTATATGATGCTTAATTGTGTCGTATAGAATGTTAAATGATATTTTCCTTTTCATCTTTGAAAGGTCAGATGGCCAACAAACTTTGCAGATTTCTATGCTTATGCATTCCGATATTGCTTGACAGGTATCATGAGATTATGCTGCTTATAGTTGGAATTAATAAAATAACTTGTTTTTTTCCCTTATTTGTGCTCATTTATGATTATAACTTTTTTGATTTTTTCTCTCAGAGGAGAAACAAAAGAGTGTAGACATAGAGAGTGTCTGTGAACTACTGGATCTTGTTTTAGGATCGCAATTCCGTGCCCAGGTTGACTATTTGATTGAATATTTAAAGGTAATAAGCAATATTAATTGCATGTCTTCAAAAATTGCAATTGAATGCATTGCTGGATTCTTTTGAGAAATTATACACCAGCATCTCCTCATGTTTTTTTGACTGTTGGTCTCATTTCAATCTCAGCCAATAGCATAATTCATTGTTTATGAGTTCCATGAGTCTTGTCTATTGGCATACCTGTTATGTTGTACTACTGATGACCTACTGCATATTTTCTGGATAAAGGCTAGTCTGATGGCTTCCAAAAAATGTTTTCTTTTTCTAGCATAAGGATGGTAGATATCCTGTAACCTTACCAGTGTTTGATGCATTTAGTAACTGGACTGCTTGATAAGCATGGGACAAACAAGTGCATTGCATATATTGCAAATTCTCAGTTGTCTTCCCCACACTAAAATAAAAGAGTGATACTATACTTCCCGAGTTTTTCTATTCTAAGTGATGTGTCATTCATCAATTAGATGGTAAAATTGTGTGGTAAGTTATTTTAAATGTTAGCACATAACCGGAGATAGAAAAACTTGATATAATACTTGGGAGGTTTAGTATTATTCAAAAGAAAAATGGTAATAATAAATATTTCTCATATCATTTTTCTGTTCTGAATGCAGGTTCAGACTGATTATAAGGTCATAAACATGGATCAGTGGATGGGCTTTTACCGGTTCTGCAATGAGGTATTTTCATCATCCATTCACTGTCTTGGAATTTATTCATAGGATTCATCAAGTGCAACTGTTTTTTCATAAACAGCTAAAGTTGAGAAAAAATCTATATTTTTTCACGCATACACATGCATGCTGGCATGCCTATAAGAAAAGAATGCTTGTTTTCTATACTCTTTTGTGGAGTTTGGCTATAAGGAAATATTCCATAATTTAATTTATAAATGCTTAATAACCTAATGAAGAGAAACTTGACATATGATGTGTGGCAATCTGTCAGATGGTTTTATGATAGCAAGTATGGCCCAACCTTTTCAAGGGTTGTTTACAGTGGGTGCTGAGGAAGTTGGTTGTGATTGTAGTCAACTTTCGTGAAATTAGTAGTTAACTTTACTAGTTCCTGCTGTTTCTAGCTTGAAAGACAAATAACAGGTGACATAAACTGAAAATGATCAAATTGTCATGGGGTTTTTATCCTTTAAAGAGGGAGAGAGAGATAACTGGTTACTTGTTCCTTTAGATGGGTTTTCATCCTTTCCCAGATAGCATGTTACTTGTTACTTTGTATTTAGTTTGTATCAAAGCACGCCCTAGCTGGTTTGTTTATGCCTGAGATGACTTTTTTTTTCCCTCTTATGACAGATAAGCTTCCCAGATATGAGTAATTATGATCCTAATCTCGCATGGCCATTGGTCCTGGACAATTTTGTAGAATGGATGAAAGAAAAGCAGGCATAAATAAGCCTGTTTCTTTTAACAGACCTGATTATCAGCTGTAAACTGCCATTTTTACTGAAGTAGGTATTCTTGAAATCTTTGTTCTACAAATATGTAACTTGCCAAGCTTCCTTCTTTAATCACTTTTATTGTAATCTATCTTTTTGCAGGACTAGTAAAAGTACACAGACCAACCCGCTCCAGCAACTTTTTCTTTTAATTTTTTTTTCAATTTGAATTTTTGTATTTATTTTTCACTCTAAACATAAAAGCTCATTTTCAAACTCATCAGCCTTAAAATTGCATGGATATGCTTAAAACAGTCTCAATGCTTCTTCTTGCTTCCATTATCAATACTGAAATACCATTGAACCAAAATTTGTAGCTAAGAATTGTAGTGGCGATTGATGTTTGCTATTTCATGTTCAATAAACTGTAAATTAGTTGTGCAGATGACATAACAGTAGCAGAGCATTGTTCGATTGTGTATTATCAAACTACTTCCCGGTTTTCTTCACTCTACATTCACCTTGCAGCTTCAGCTTTGACTGTTCCGGTAAGATGACTTTCTGCTATGGTCATCAATCCCATGTATCACACACTATGTAATTGACTGGATAACTTCAATATTTTATGTTATTTTAGAAACATAGCTGAGTCTGTGCTATTGCATCTCGTAAAAGATGTAGAGACTAGATAATGATTAAACGGCCGGTGCCACTGCAATAGCATTTGCGTGGTGTCCTTGTATTTAATGGATGTCAAATTCCCAGTGATACGAACCACAAATTTTATTTTCTGTGGCACCTCGGAGGCGGCAATTGCTGAGACCAGTAGTGTGCGAATTGTCTATCTTACTGGAAGCATCTGATTGGTTTCGGTTGAGCATATTATCTCGCCGCTAAATTTTGTTGTGGGTCACTTTTGATTGGCTTTGTTTGCAGTTTCCTCGCTCATTGGCATTTTCCTCGAAGCTAGTTTTGTTCGTGCACACTTCAATGGGATTTCAGGAGTAAATGTGTATCAGTATAATGCCTCTTCTGAAAACTGAAATTTGTAATAATTGAACGCATGAAATTCTGATTTCAAGAATCAATCTGCAGTCAAGGTCTCATCAGGCAAATACATCGGTCATCTAAAAAGTTTATAAAAAGGGAAAAAAAAGTGGACGTGCCTATTTGTTTTATCACGCATTGAATATTTGAGCAAATGGAACCGAAAGAAGAAACAAAGTTCAATGTCTCATATCACTAACAGTGAAAGCCCTTACATTTTTTCAAAAACAAAAAAAGGTGACAGCTTTGATTGAAAGCTGACGTCTTATCTCAGTCTTACATAAGCATAATAGCTAAAAATTTAACTTGCCGAACTGATAAAAGTGGATAGCATGGCACGGCATCCATCCACATTGGATCTCCATAAGGAACCAGATTAAAGAATAAGGAGATTATTCACAGCATTCAACTTTCTTTTCAGAAAATTCTACAAGAAGATTAAAGCCAAAGCCAAAGCCAAAGCCGAATTTTACGTTCCTACAATTTTCAGGGCATCTTTCCCTCGCAAGCAAAAAATTATTCATTTTCAGGGCATCTTCCAGGTCTACAGAAGCTGCATACCTTTAACTTTCTCACTTCGGCACTTTCAATCTTTTCACCTATTGCAATTTTGATGTGTTCACATACTATTGAAATTATATTATGCTTAGTGTTGTGGTTACAACAATACAAACTTTGCCAAAGGAAATATTTTGTCCGCAAAAATGAGGTTGAATTCATAAAATTGCAGAGATGCAACACCTCTGCCAAAAAAAAAAAAAATGCATACACATGTACAACATTTGCAGGATGCCTGCAAAAGTTCTCAATGGAACGTTAGTCTCATAAAATCACAGTAAAGAATGAAAAATAAATTAAAATATTTTGCTTTGATTTGCCACCTTTCATTGAGCAACTTCAAAAAAATGGGAAAAGGACTTGGTAGAAACTAAAAACATTTTGTTCATCAAGATGATGAAGAACCAAAAATCATAGGTGAAGGTGGAGCGAGAACACGCTTTGTTCTAGTTCTACTTCTACCGCGGACTTGAGTGCCAGAAGGAGAAGATGAAGAAGAGTTAGAAGATGGGAACCTGTTCGACTCGCTTGTCAATTTCTTCCTCTCTCCTTCTTCAGCCTTATTATCTCCTATTTTGTGATGCCGAACTCTAGTTGAGTTCAAAGTAGCCGGAAGTATACAATTGCAGAGAAAACCTGCAAAATAGGTCACAAACAAGAAGCATTCTATCCGTTTGAGAATCATAATCAAACCCGGATATCGAAGAATATGAGAAGGATATTAGCTAGTATTTATCATTACAGTAAAAGAAATTGATCCTGTATAAAATTTATGTATGATGCATTAGGATCTCAATCAAATAGAATGGAGCACGAATTATTCTGTTTTAAAGAAACAATTAACTAGAAACCAGAAGTTTGAAGAAAAATTCAAAAGAAGCAGTTTCATGTTATAGTAAGTAAAATTCTTCAGTACAATTCCTTTCACACTTGACATGGATTTCATCTGACTAAGTCTAACAAGTAACCCTCACAAAAGAAAGAAACATATATATAAATAAATCATGTTTAGCACTTTCTTTGGCAAATCAAAGCTGAAAAGTTCTATCAAATAACATGCTTGCCAGAAACAAAAATAATAACAAACTTGCAATGAAACTTGACCTTACCGATTCTTGCGAGGCGATTTACCCATCTAGGGATTGGATTTCCAGTGAGCCGAATACAAGCATCATTGCAAAAATGATTACAGTTCTTGGTGATCAAATTATAAGCATTTCCTCGATAATCCTCTGCCAGCTCCTCCAACACTGCCCTCACCTCTGCAGGCCCTATATCAGTTTTCCCAATCAAAATTGACTTCCTAAATTTAAATCCCTCGCACTGTTTTGGCTCTCCCTCGAAAATCCCAGTCGTCGGATATTCATGAGCTCCAAATGCATACTCAACACCATGAACTGCATTTACATCCAATAAAATACTCAGACAAGAACCAGATTGAGCAAAATTTTAAACTTACCCAGAAACAAAAGAACAGATAAATTCTACGATTTCAGGTTTCTAAGCTCAGCTGAGTAGAAATGTTAGCTCCCTAGAAACCCAAATCGCAAAATGTATCCAAAAAGTTCAAAACTTGGACTACATTATCTTTTCTTTACACATTCTCATGAACCAGACAGAACATAATAAAGACGCTGAATTTTCTGACTAAAATAATCAGCAGATCCAACTCCATATACAATTAATATGAAAAAGAAATACTAACAACACTTCAAACATTCGAGCTATCTAACAAGGTCAGTAACAGATCTAAAGCAAACCCAGATAAAGAATTATCGAGATTGCTAATAGTACTAAAACAAAATGAAAAAAGAAAAAAAGGAAAGAAAGAAAGAAACTAACCTTGAACACCAGAATGATAAACTCCAAGACCAAGCCAATATGCATAGCCATTAAAGGGTGTTAGATCATACACATTTAGATACACTGGCACAGATCCTCTGTCATCAATGCTTGAATTTTTTCTACACAACATTTTCTTTTATTAAAAAAAATGTTCAACTTATGACCAGACCTTAGGCTATAATTTAACTTTAAATGTGTTTATAAAAAAATCTTTGATGACAGAAATGATAGTTGATAAGATCAGTTGGGTCGTTTTCAACTCATATCAGAATCAAGTTATAAATCATGTCAAACCGAGAAAAAGATTGGCTAAAAAAATAATAACAAAATTATGCTTTTGTTAAATTATGGGTTTTGGGGTCCTCATAAAGTTCTGAAAATCTGATAAAGAGAATGAGAATCTTCTTGTTTATGGGCATCACCGGCGGCAAGTCGTGCCACACAGGTATTTTATCTTTAGATTATTATACTTCAGTTTACATTTGTATAAATGGAGCTGTAGATATTAAGGCTTAAAGTTGATTAAATTTGCTTGAAAGCCATTGTATTTGTTGGTTTTCATAATTATTTTTGGTGTTATGTTTAAAATTTTTGAATTTTAATATTCTTTTTTTTTTTTGGGGAGAAAGTAACGTTTTGAGTCATTATGGTACATAGTGGGGTATGACATTAGATTATGGTGAGTGATTAGTGTTTGTATTTTTTTTAAAGAAAAAGGAATATATCATCATGATTATCATTTCATGTTTGCACTTTGCAACACAAGTAAATTGGGGCCTTACCCAGATGAGTTCAAGATTATTATTATTATTATTAATTTTTTTAAGTTCATTAATTAAGAAATTGATTATTTTATGTAAAGTGGATTATTGGAATGATAAACTAGAATTATAAGAATGATTTGGGACCCTGGAATGAGAGTTAGCTGAGTGAATTGGTTTGGCCTTTGAAGGGCAGCTTTGCATATTTATAGGTGAATGTGATAATGGTGGACAATTCACAATTATTTGACCTTTGAGGACTCTACCCTATAGCCCTACTCACAAACTAATATCATTTAAAGATTTTTTTTTACAGTCTTTGATTTAATCCTAATTATTCCCATTCATAAAAAGGAGATAAAAAGCTTCAAAAGTAACTTTTTTTTTTATAGATGGTTGGTTGGTTGGATCTCAATTGAAAAAACATCACATTGCATGTGATTATTATTAATAGTATAAGACAAATTTTATTTATTGATTCTAAACACAAGAATGATACCAAGTAAATTAGTAAAACTCAAATCTAAAGAAGTTCTAAGTTCTGGTTTAAAAAATTTATGAAGGTGATATGTCAATAATATAATAATACAATTCCCCTTCTTACCTCCCCAAGTATCACTTTCATTGAGTTTTACAAAAAGAAACAAATTAAGATCTTCTTGTGAAGAATATTTGAACTTATAATATAATATCTCACGTGAATTTCAAGTTGTTTGAAAGTAATATAATCTACAAAGAAGTTACTGCCTTGTGCTTCCCTTCACTTGTGATCTAGGAATATAAAATTTTTGTGACTTTGTGAAGGATTCATTTGAAGTTTGCAATATGTTGTTGTCCTTGTGTTTCCAAATAGTAATGACAAAAATAAATTGTTAAATTGCAAAATTTCATGCTAGTTTTTTCGAATTCTGATGGGAGTAGACAACTTTGCTAATTTTGTGGGGTTTTGGTCCTAGAATTTTAAGAACATTCATAAACTTTCCTTTGAAGCTCCCAAGGCCTTTGTCCCTCTTTTTTTTTTATGCTTAATATATTGGAAACAAGTTGTTGTTTTTTATGGTTGCATCTCTGGATCGTTGTTATTCCGAGGTTGAATTTTAAAATAATAACATTAAAAAGAAGAAGAAGAAGGTGAAAAACTTGAGATTATGATGAAAATGGAGGTAAAATCATTGAAGACTCCCATTAAAAGAATCTATAAAATTGTTGAGTATTTCATTGATGAGGATTGTTAGGGGTGATTGTGATGATGCTTTTAAAGAAATTAGATATAAACAAAGGATTTATTAAATCATTGATTAGGATCATTTTGTGCATAGTTTAAAGAAGGTTGAGATCTTTAAAGTAAGAATAATGTTATAAATTTTAAATTATATTTTAAATAATAATGTGTCAAGTAATTATTAGATAATAATATTGTATAAATTTTAAAATTATTTATTATACTATTTTATTATCTAATAATTATTTAAATTATTATTATTTAAAATATAATTTAAAATATGTAACATTATTCTTAAAACAATGTTACTAATACATAACCTACATTTACACACACAAAGCATACATGAATAATAACACAATATCATTTTAGTATTATATGCCATGTAATTGATTAAATTCGTCATTCTCGTGTTGTTAATCAAATCTCATAACGTTATCGACTAATAAAACAGAATAACTCTTTCACTAATATTAAATTGCCGACTATGATTACGTGGAAGATATTTTCATATATACAACAATATTTTATTTATTTACTACAATTGATGACACGAATTGCTGTGAATAATTTGTGCAAAACTGACTTCTGTGTCTAAAATCAAGAATTACTTCTATTTTATTTGATAAACACAATTTTATTTTCACTTCATAATTAAATTTTATTTAATACTAATCTTCTTTCACTTTTAAAAAGTTATAATTTTTTTTTAAAACAAAGATATTATATCATTTATAAACATTAAAATATTACATTAAAAGATCACTAATAATATAATTAAAGAATTATATTTAAAAAATTATCAGGACAACATTTTTTACACAATTAAACATGTCCGAAGACATACTTTTATAAAAATAAAAAAAAAATCATACCACGGTAACAAAGTAGTAGCCCTAACAAAAGTAAAGCATAAATGCTTTTTAAAAAAAATACAAACCCTTTCAAATAAAAAATATATATTCCTCGCAAAAAGAGAGATAGAAACATTAAAAAAGAAAAAATTATTTGACCAAATCCAGAAAAAAATATTCTAAAAAAAAATAATCTCAACAAAATATCGCTGCACAGACTATGACCCTCTGCCAACAATTTTAAAATATCATCAAAATCAAAATGCTAAATTTCCGCCAACCGTCAACATAATTTTGGCTTGTGAAATAGAACAAAGTAACTATCAAATTATGGGCGAGGAATCCATATTTGATTACCAAGAAATAGCAAACTGGGAGATGTTGTGCCGCCGGGAGATGCTAAATCGAGAATAGGAAAGTAATAGATGGGAGTTGCTTGCTCGGGCAGCAAACTGCAGGGGCTAAAAGACTGCGAAGTTTCATTGTTATCAGTTGGCACGAACGTCAACTGGCTGCTGGCAGATGATTTAGCCACCGATTATGGCACAAAAGACAGTTAGCGCAAAGAATTCAACTAAAACTAAATCACCACAAATCAAACATTTCTGGTGTAACTTCTAAAAAAAGAAATGGATATTATCCACTGGAGGTAGAGCTAGAGGCATGTCCCTCTGGTGGAAAACTGGTAACAAAAATGGCTTTAAGTTTTGGTACGAGAGAGAGAGAATAGATTAACACTTCTACACAATAGTTATAATTTTAAAGTTAAAAAAATTCTATAGTTTTACTTTATATAATTTTTGAGTGGTTTTTAAATTATTTTTTTTAATGAGTTATGTTTTATAAGGTTTTCAACACTAAAATCAACTTGCAAATGAGTGGAACAAGTTTTTAAGTGCTGTGTTTTAATGAATGTATTAAGGGAGTAATTAAAAGAGTGTAATTTGGATAGTTTGTTTGGTGACCTAACTTTGGACCTATCAAGAGATATAGTCGCTACAAGTTCAAGTCAACATTGAAAATAAAATAGGCGCCCAAAATTCCATTCTCTCTCTTTTTGGTGGGTCCATATCATTCCAAACTTGGTCACCTCTAAGGATTAATTTTGATAACTTAGAGCGAGATAGGTTGATAATTTGATATCCTCTACTTTCATTAGAAAATGTTGAAATACCATTAACAAACAGGCTTATTTTTACCTTCTATCCGAGGGAAAAAAACAAACATATTATTAGAAAGCTAGTGATTTATATTCAATATCAAATTAAAGTAGAAACAATCATAAGAGAATATTTTTTTAAAAGGATAAATGATATATAAACTCTGAAGTTTGACGAAAGAAACTAAAAGGTCATCAAAATTTTTTAAAAATGTTATAGAGACTTCTATCAAATAACAAAAATTATTTGAATTAATTATTAAAAATGTAAAATTATCTTTTAATTATCAAATTAATAAAAAATGTTAAAATACCCTTATTAAATGAAAAAAAAAATAATGAATGTAATGGACCTTGAACTCAGAACTTTTAGGTGAAGAGGTACCACTTTAACTATTAGGATACAACATTTTATTAATACTAAGTGTTAACATATTTTATTTATATAATATATTAAATAAATTAAAAAATAGGTAAAAATAACAATGTCCACCATTATCGAAAAATGACAACCAATTGACTGTCGAACGCCTTTTTCTAGTGATGCTCCAGCAATTAAAATGATCAAAATTTACATTATTAAATTATATTTTTTATGATTTACAAAATGGTGGCATCTTTTTTTTTTTTGGCAAAAAAATTAGAAGATGGCAAAAAGTGGTGGTGAAGGGCAGCGGCTGCTACTGTTTACCATCAAACGAGGGGTGGTTGGGTTCGATTCCTTAGGGGCGCAAGTAACCTGAGTAATTGTGTGTTGGGACGCTGGTAGCTCTGAGGTGTCATCCAGCCGGTGGACCAAGGAGTTTATAGGTCCCACACACTCTGACAAAAAGGCTGGCCTTTTTGATAGACTGTGGTGTGGCCCACCTAACTTATTGGGTCCACTAGGGGAAGCAGCTGGCGCCCTAGCCACAGACGCATCTCATGCATGACCTCCCCAGTGCTTGAACCCCACATCTCATGCTTAATAAGCCTTTAGAGTTCGAGACTGGTACCCATCAGGATTATCTCCCATTTGCTTTAGTGCCATTCCTGATGGCATCTCATACACATCGACTCTACATGTTTCATAAACACTTTTAGAGTCATGGCATTAGAAAATGGGTCCGCTAAATTATTTATAGAATACTTCTACAAATAATCACATCTCTTTCAGCCAAGATCCTTCTAGTCATGTAAGACTCCTCTTAACATAATTAGAGTACTGGTGTCCTCTTAGCACTTCGGCTTGTACTATAAGCCTTGTTTTATCACAAACTTATGGGATATGATCCATCTGTTTTGGAACTCTTCCAAGTCTGGCGACAAACCTACGAATCCTCATTGCCATTTCCGCTCCGCCAATCGAATTAGCAATGAATCATAGTTTGGTGTAATTTTAACTCACCTAGTACTAATGAGAATTAGCACATTCCCAGATGTAGACTCTCTATCATCTAACTTAAACTAAATGTCTGACTCCGTGCATCTTCTCATTTGTAAGTTGTTTTCTCCATATTTGAGAAACTTATCCTTTGTACTTCCAAGGTACCTTAGGATATGTTTGACTATCATCAAATGGTGGTCACTTGAATCAGACTGGACTTAGTTTGTAACTTTTACAACCAAACTGATCTCAGGACTCAAACGCATCATAGCATATATCAATCTCTGAAGAGCTGATGTATCTGGTGTGTTAGACATTCTAACTCTCTCATCTTCCATCTGAAGAGACACTCTCCTCGAAAGATAAACATCAGGTCTAAAAGATACGTTAACTATCTCATAGTTAATAACTGTACCTTTCTTAGACGCTATTGATGTAAAATAATTTAGAAGAGTCTTATCAACTTCCTAACTCTATCTCTATAAAGCTTTATACGTAGTATAAAGGAAGCCTCTCCTAAATCCTTTATGGAGAAATTCTTACGAGTTACTTTTAACCGATTATAACATACTGACATCATTCCCAATGACCAGTATATCATTAACAAAGAGCATCAAGAAAAATATCATGCTCCCACTGACCTTTCATGTACACTTTCTCAGAAGTCAGAATGGACGTAAAACCTATAAGTTATTCCATAAATATCTCTTACTCGAGGTATTCATTTCAGAACACCTTCCTTAAATCCGTCTACCTAACTTCAAAGACATAATATGCTGCAAGAGCCAATAAAATTCTAATTAACTTTAACATCAATATTGGTTCAAAGGTTTCCTTTTAATGATGCCAGATCACTGAGGATTACATTTCTAAAACTAATACATAGCCTAGAAGGTCTCTACCTTCCATCTGGCTCCCACTACCTCTTTGTAAACTCTTTACAACTAATAAAAATAATTTTTACAGGTAGCTTAACCAAGTCCCAAACTTGATACTGATGTATATAGCCAATATTGTTTATTTTCATGGCTTCTTACTATTTCTCAAATCGATGTCTAACATCGACTTCTTATAGGTCAAGGATGATTTTCTTCTACCAAGAAAACTCCAAATTTACTTTTAGGTATCTACCATACCTAATAGGTGACCTAGACATCCTTTTCGACCCATTGGGGTGTGCTAAAAGTTCACTGCTTAACTAAACCTTAATTTCCATCTTTGGTTCATTGATTTCTAGATTGACTTCATCAAGCCAAATATTTTCTATGATTCTCAAAATCCATGAGAAACTCTTTTTCTAGAATAGTGGTAAACCGAGAAATGAACATACTTCGCTTATCTAAATCATAGAACTAGTATCTTATCGAAATACATATGATACACAATGAACCTATACTTATACCTCTTGGGTGTTATTTATCTTGCTAAGTAACTCTTACAAAACAAGATATCCTGTTACGTAACTCTTACATAAGCAGGACAACCCCAAGTCTTAACTAATTTAAGATACGGCTTCTTTTCTTTTTGTATCTCATACAAAATGAAGAAATAACTTCTGATGGAACTTTACTTAATAAGTAGCTATGTTTGGAGCATATACTCACAGTTATAAATCGGTAGCACTCATTATCAATAGAACAATATCTAATAAAATCTAATTCCTCATTACCAAAACATCGTTAAATTATGGACAACCCAAAGGACTATAATGAGTAAGAATCTCATTCTTCCTTAAACAAACGAAAAATTTGTTGTTATTGTACTCACTTCCTCGATCTAATCGAAGGGATGTGATGTACATTCTGGTATATTTGGTCATCTTCGTGAATATATTATTCATAAATTGGTTAAGTCTTTATGGTCAGATTAGGAATCCAACCATCCTTAACCAAACGGATAAGCATTTTATGCCTATATAACCTAAATTTTAAATACCATAGCTTTGTTGCATTTAAGGATTTCGATCTACAAAAATTTCTAATTTTGTATATAATGTCGATTAGTTAATTGACATTCAGCTAATAAAACATTATATTTATTATGCAATTCAACTATTGAATTGCATACAAGAAGTAAGTCAAGTTGTCTAACAACTTGGATATACAAGAAATCACCATTTCTTACTCTCAACTTTACTTCTACAAGCTGTCGGATTCTAGTCCTTTCAATCCCTACAACTTCTTGCAGATATAAGAAGGACATGTAGTATCTCATACCCAGCTTGAACTGGCATCAAATGTCTTAGAAATATCCATTTATGTCATACACAGACCTGTGGGAGTATTCTTAATAATTATAAGGTTTTTAGGGTAGAGGAATTTTCAATACCCAACCTTATTGTATTGGAAACACTTTCCATCTACATGCTCTCTTCTTGATCTTTGGATAAATATTGCCTTTGAGAATTGATACTAGGTATCTGCCTCATCTTCTTCTCCAGACACATCTGACCTCATCAGATATACTTGAAATAAAAGGTGAAGCACCCAGAATAGAGAGGGTCACACTCTCTTTATTCAATCCTCTAAAGAGGTGTTATTAGAATTGCCTTATGGCAAACTCTAATCAACAATAAATCCAATTTTTTTTGAATTCAGAACACTTCTGAGGTTCATCCATCGGTCAGAGTAATTCTTAATACCCTAGAGTTGGACTGCATCAACTATATATACCAACTAGTTCATAGTGGCCATTATTCTTGACAGGCCAAACTTACGGGAGATGTAAGCAGAATATTCATTAAATTGTTAATAGAACGTTTTAAATCATATGTATACAAAGTATACATTTTTCGATTTAAAACGCCCTTCCATTGCTTTATATAATCCTGGTAATCTCTCAAACGGGAAGATGATAGTTTAAACTTTTTAAACTATACAGTGAAAAGTATATCCTATTGAAATCTACTCGAGCCTCACGTTGTAGCAATATTGGCTTTTGTAAACCCAACAGGTAGACAACACTTGTCAATTGCATCTCATGTAACTCTTACCCCTTGATCCTAAATACACCTTATCCTCATGCTGTAACAATATTGGATAAGTGAATTCTAGATTAACTTGTCAATGATCACATATATGCTACTAATACTACCCTCACGCTGTAGCAATATTGGGCAATACTTTCACATATATTTGCCTTATCTCATGTTTTAGCGGCATAGTACAAGCCCAACTGATAAGGGCAAATTTGTCATATATTTTCTCATGTTTTTATTATTGATATTTTATGATTTATTGAGAATAGATGGCTATTTATGTGCTTTATTGTTATTTATAGGGACTTGAACGAAATTTAAAGAAAGAACGCAAAAGGAGCGAAAACAGGGACTAAAATGCAAAGTTTTCAAAGTATGTGTCCATCGCCCCAGCGCCACAAGGATTTTAGCCCCAGCGCTGAAATAGTGATCGAAATAAGAAAAACGACCTGCTTAAGTCGCGTCTAGCGCCCCCGCGCTGAAGAGTCACCGCGCCAGCGGTGAAGCCGTTTTCATGCAGCGCCCCAGCGCCAAGATCCCACCGCTCCAGCGGTGAAGACTTTTTCACGTGTCGCCCCAGCGACAGATGCATAGCGCGCCAGCGGTAGTGCGAGTCCTAGTCCGACGAGAATTGAGATTTTCAAGCTCATATCAATCCCTATATAAAGCCACTCGTTCCCAGCCTTCAAGGGATGAATCCAAGACGACCCAAGAGCACCAAGAATACAGAGCACAAGTCTTGGAGAGCAATAGGAGCTTAATTGAAGCATCTTTAGAGAGAAATACAAGACGTTCTTCGGCATCAAGAGTTTCTAGGCAGTGCAATTAAGAGCAATTCGACGTCTATATCGGTTTGCGATTGATTGTATCATGTTTTATAATTATTTTTACTGCCGTTCTCTTGTAGCCATGAGCTAACTTGTTTTCTAGGGTTAATATTTGAACTCAATATGTGTGCTTAATTGCCATATCTTTTAGTATTTAATAAACTTAGTCATTTATTATTTAAATTACTTGTGTTTAATGCTTCAATATATCTGGCCAATATATGGTGAATGAGTTGGTAATATTTTGATAAACTTGGAAGAGGAATCAATATATTTAGACCTAGGTAATTTGATGCATGATTGTAGAGTAACATTCAATGTTGCATATGCAAGTTTCAATTTAGGATAGGAATATACCTAATTGGCATGTATGATCAATAAGACCTAATCTTAATGAATCTTAATTTATTACAAGTACCATAGGAATATAGGTATTTGGTAAATTAAGGTATACTTGCATGACCTTGGAAGAGGCTTGTGAATACATTAGTGTCTTGATCAATAATAAAGACTAAGTGAGTTAAATATTAGAGGATTAATCATTAGAAACATATTGAGGGATAATATTAATCCTAGGTTTTCTCTACATTGCTATCACCTAATTTTCATTGCATTGTGTTTTGCTTTTATATTTCTAACATTCATTCTTAGATTTTTATTTTTCTGAATAATTATTAGAAAGACATAATTTTAGTAATTGGTTAATAAGAAGAAATTATCCCTGTGGGTTCGACATCCGACTAATTAGTCTCTTTATTACTTGCATACGATAGTGTATACTTGCACTTAATTTATGATATAGAAATATCGCATCACCAACCGATCAAGCCCCTCACGCTGTAGCAATATTAGAACAAGGCCGACGTGATTCGTCTAACACCGTATTGACAAGACGGATCAGAATAAAACATTATCTCATAATGTAATATTGTTCAATCTGATTAAGAGAGATTTTTGTATCTAGGTCTCTATTCTCCTAAGAAGGGTGATTCTTAATTAATTAATTTTTTTATGTAAGCACATTTAACCCCTACCAGTAGGGCTCCCATTGTGGTTACCAGTACAGAAAAATTAATTCTAGTTTATAATGCAGACTGATAACTCTTTATCACTGCATCTTATAAACTCTTATTTATAATGTAGACTGATAACTTTTATCACTACATCTCATAAATCTACACATGCAAAATTATTCTTGAAACACTGTTCCAAAAATACTGTAGCAGTGACGGTGACTTTTATTGTAGCAATGTATAGTACTTTCACTGTAGCAGTGAACAATTTTTTAACTGTTTATATGCTATCGTTCAAATGAACAGTGCATTGCTACCGCGCCTAGTTGTCATCGCTGCAGTACTGGGTGGTCAAACCCCCAGCGTTGCGGCACTAACACACGTCGTTGCAACACTCTCCAGCGCTGCGGCGCTCGTGTCTCACCGTGTCAGCGTTGCGAGGTCAACACTTGGCGCGACAGCGCCCGGTGAACTCCCATTTGGCATTCCCGTTTCAACACTTGAAACGTGCTATTTTCATCGGGTCTTTTACAACCATCCACTCAAATTACACCCAAATGGCTCTATACCATTTTATCGACGGATCTAAGACATGTGTGAGTGTATGCATGTGCAATTATGTCTATTGCCTAACGCAGTGAAAATGTGTAAATTTTGCAATAAACACAATAAATACAATATATTAATCACATTAATATATTTATAGGATTAGAGAACTCACCATAACGTGTAACGTTATACACGTATTTTCCTAGAGTCCGCATGGAGACCAACTCGTGTGCAGTTCTAGTCACCAACACGGTGGGCTTAGTGAGCTAGAACAGCAGCTCTGTATTCAGCCTGTGATTAACTCTTAATCCTCAAAATGGTCGGGAGTGTGTTTATATCATTTTTTCCAAAAGAATAAAAAATGGAGAGTTTGAAGCAATCTAGCATTGCTTCAATTGGAAGCATAGAGAAAAATGAAATAATTTCATCTTTCCCTATTTTTTTTCTCTTCTTCTTCTTCTTCTTCTTTCTTTCTTCTTTCTCTTTCTCTCCATTTCGGCTTCCCATTTGGCCATCTTCTGTCTTTTATATTTTATTAAAAAAAATAATCTCACAATTGTATAAATCAATAAAAATAAAGTTCAGTTATATAAAATTTAACATTTTTTAGTGCTCATTATTGCCAAAAAAAGTAGCCAGCGGCTGGCTGGTCTCCATTTTTGGTAACAGTGAGGTAGTTAATTAAAATAATTATTATTATTTTTATTTTGTTTTAGTTTAAAATATAAACCAATTACATTTTGACACTTCTTACACATAAACCACTATATGAACTAGAGGTATTTTAGTACTTTACTCTTTTTTTACTGGTTGACCATTAATTTAAACGATTTCTAACATTTAACGGGGGTTTTTATGGCCTTTTAAAACTTTAAGGATCTTTTAATCCTTTTCATCAAACTTAGGGAGGGTCTATGTGTCCATTACCCTTTTTAAAATAAAAATTGGAGCAATAATTCTTTGTGTATAGTTTTCATAAGACAACATTTTATCAACTCTGGACCACAAAAAATGCATAATTAATATATTAAAATTTATGATTATATGCTTATAATAATTTTTTGTTTACAAAAAAATATTGGTTATTATATATACAAATTATTTATACAAACGCATTCAAAATATTAATATGTTAGGATATAATTAATTGAATCAAATAATATTATGACTATTGTTCACCCTAGGATTTCAGTCCAAGCCCAATCCCCCATAAGATGCTCAGCACGACTCAAAAGTCTTAGGCTCAATCTTTGATTGTATGCTATACTAGTTAAGTATAAACGCATACTATCGTATCAAATAATATAATATTTAAGTTCAAATATCGTACCCATATAGACTATATGATCCAATTCTTTCAATAAAGTACTAAAATTATAACTACTTTATTTTTATTCAGAAAAACTAAAATCTGAAATTCAATTAATTACTCTAGTTCTATCAATTAAACTTATCCTGAATAATAAATAAACGAAGAAATAAATTTACCAATTGATAATAATATAGGGTTTAGATTTATCTCATAATATTTTATTGGATTTATTAACCTCTTAGTTAATCCCTTAATACGAATTAATTAGCTTAGACACTAATCTTATCATAAGCCTCTATGATGGTCAAGTGACTATATTATGCATTCTAACAATTACCTGTATATTTATTGTAATCAAATTAAAATGTAATTCATTAAGATCAAATCTAAATTATGTTATACATACTATCTAGGTATATGTCTATCATATATGAAACTCATAGTTATTAATCTATGACCATACATCAAACAATCCTAAGTTAAACACATGAATCCCTTTGTCAATTTCATCATGGTTCTTTAATCATTCAAAATATTGGCCAGATATAATAAAAATAATAAATATAAGATAGAATAAATTAATTGTATGTATTAAGTTTATAAACTAAGAATTAACAAATCTAACTACATATTGGTTCAAAAGTCTAACCCTAAAAATAAAAACTTGAGTCATGATAAAATAATGAGTTCTAGAGTTTATCAAGAATAATTGTTACTGTTCATGCAACACTATGATGCTAGGGCACTGTACATATTGTTTTAAGCGTCGTTTTGGGTTTTATAGTGCTGGTACTATAGCTCGTTACTTAGTAATCTACTATAGCATGGGTACTATAGTAGTTGATTTTTTAGCTTATTTTCATTAGATTTTCATCATTGTTTACTCCATTGACTTCAAACCTACAAAATAATAACAAAGCACATAAAAAGGCCAAATTATCTTAATTTAAGTGAACAAATATTAAGTTTGGAAGATGAAAATATTAGACATAATTAACCCTTATCAGTCTTCCGGAGGATGCTTCACCAAGGGCCCATGGCCAATCATGGAAAAACCCTCTATGCAAACACTTTAGGCCCTGGCTCAGCTCCGTTAGAAGCTCAAATATTATACAAGAAAATATCCTTAAGACAAGCTCACTGACTTCGGCCTTAAACATCCTCAATACTAGTAAACACTCATCAATGCTAATAAGTCATTAGCATCCAGCCTTGGTCGAACAGATTAAGTAAAAAGACGACCACCCCTTCCCTCTAAGCAAGTGAAAAGGCACTTATTTGCTGCTAACTAGGATTTAAAGAACTAACTGAGGGCCAAGGACCCAAATCGACTTAAGGACTCATACTGCCTGTATCTTTAAGAAATTTGAAATTCTGAGATTTTTTATACAAATCCTACTCCTACAATCTTAGGATGAGTCTAAATCAAGAAGGTATAAATACGATCTAATTCTAAAAGAACTCTACAACTAGATACAACAACGTCTATAAATAAGAGACTATACAATAGAAACGGAGGATCTTCTATTTTCTTAAGTTGGTCCTTTTTTAACTCTTCTTTTGAATTCTCTTTAAAGGACTGTAAGCCTATAAAGGCTCCACCACAAGCTTCAAAAGGCTCTTTAAATCCCTCGAGGCTTAAGAAAAGTATTTTTGTAATGATACTTATTTTATAGAGGCATAGCCTCATCATACTATTATTGAAAAAACCATTATTCAATAGTGCCATCCGAGTAAGCCAAAGGTTTGATAAGTGAATGTAGACTCTCATAGAGCTGAACCACTATAACTTTGTCTTATGTTTGTTTATAATGATTTTCTTCTTATTATTGATCAAATATGAGGATTAAAAGGTTTGACATATGCGTTAGAGCATAAACATGAATAAGGACCATTGTATACATTAATAAATGGTTACCGCAGTTCATTACATTAATAGGCACAAATACTATTTCCAAAGAAATACAAATTTAACTCATTGGTTTAAGATAGCCCAAATTCGATGTTAATAGTTAGGCATTGTCTATGTGAACAAAATGGAAAGCCATAAAGACGGACGGACCGTGGAAGCGCTAATAAAAAATATACGACTATGGCTCACGTAAGCAAATTCATAAAAATGAGTGAGAAATAGAGGAGAAAGGAAAAAAAATGCCTAAGGCAATCCTCAGCTCTAATTAAAAAGAGTTTTTATAAAGTGTTTGGGAAAAGTCAAACCAAGATATACTAGCCTGAAACATTCAATATCACAAAATTAATCTTTGTTAAAGAAAAGGAATATTGAAGAATTAAGAGATAGGAAGGCAAAGCCATTAAACATTCCATTGGTTAATTGATAGAAGACTCGAGAGGATATGGGAGTAAAACCACCCAAGACCCTATTAGATGGATATTGAAGAACTAATAAGCTACTAAGACACCATTGGTTAACTATTAGAAGAGTTAAGGGGATACGAGGTAAAGTTTGCCAAAGACCCCCTCAATTAACTATTAGAAGAGCCGACGGGATATAAGGCAAGGCCCTCAAAGACCACCCCACCCCTCGATTAACTATTAGAAGAGTCAATGTAATATGAAGTAAGGCTGCCAAATCTCTCATCGGTTAACCATCAAAAGTTGAAGGGATATGAGGCAATGCCACCAAAGACTTTATTGGTTAATTATTATAAGAGCTAAGGGGATATAAGGCAAGGCCACCAAAGACTCCCTCAGTTAACTAATAAAAGAGCTAGGGGATATAAGGCAAGACTACCAAAGACCCCATTGGTTAACTATCAGAAGAGCCAAGAGGATAAGAGGCAAGGCCTCCAAAGACCCTTTCAATTAAGTTCTTGAGTCATTCTTCGATGAATAATTAAAAACCAAAGAAGTCAAGGACTTTTATTATTTAAAGATTGTCTAGAAAGGCCAAGGTAACCATACTCTCCTAAAAAGGCTGAAGCAATATATACAAAATTCATTAAATTTTATTAAAACAATGAATAGACAATGAGAACACAAAGTATAAAAAAGAAATATTCATTACCTGAAAGAATTTTATACATAAGGAGAATTTTAGCTTAGATTACAAAATTCAAAAAGAAGAAAAAAATTTTAATAACATCTTTCTCCCAAGAGTTTGGCTAAATTGTTAATGACATCATTGTTAAGATGGGCAAGAAGGCCCTTGACTTGATGGTCCTCATTAATTGTAGGAAGAAGGGTACTCTGATCAACTTTAGGAAGGGTCACTTCATTTATTTGTGAGGGCCCTTTGGTCTCCCCCTCTCTAGTCTTTGCCTAACTAATAATCTCCTTCAGTTAAGTGATGTCAAGGTTGGGATAGAGCACCTTAAAAACTCCAACACACCTATCAAAATCTAGATTCACCCTTTTATGGAGCCGATCTCTAGATCCCACCATAGTGCTAGCTCAAGCCCTTGCCTTCACTCACAACAGTCTTACCAGCTTTGATAAAATGCCTAACCAGCATGCGAAGATGAAGATGCCGAAGTGAACATAATCATATGTTGGATTTGCCTTTGGCAATGGTGATGGTACTTCAGTAAATAGTGGATTATAAAATTTGGCGAAGTGGGAAAAGTGATTTAATTTTGATGGATGATGAATGATGATAAAGATGATGGGTATTCATGGGTTTGTGGTGGGGTAAATATGATGATAAATGATAATGAAGATGTTGAGTAGTTGATGATAAATTTGTGATTTTTTGTAGAAATTTTATATTTTATATTTGTAAAGAAAAAAATTAATCTTAATTTGTAGTATTAAAAGTGATGAGAAAGTGATTGAGAGAGAAAGTAGTGAGATGGCAAAGAGATAGTGTGAAAAAAAAACAAAACAAAAGGAAAGAAAGAAGAAGATAGAAAAAAGAAAGAGAAAATTAATGTCACTTCACTTATTTGTGAGGGCCCTTTGGTCTCCCCGTCTCCAGTCTTTGCCTAACTAATCATCTCCTTTAGTTAAGTGACATCAAGGTTGGGGTAGAGCACCTTAAAAACTTCAACACACCTATCAAAATCTAGATTCACCCCTTTATAGAATCGATCTCTAGATCCCACCATAGTGCTAGCCCGAGCCCTTGCCTTCGCTCTCAACATTCTTCCCGGCTTTGATAAAATGCCTAACTAGATGCGGAGATGAAGATGTCGAAGTGAACATAATTATATGTTGGATTTGCCTTTGGCAATGGTGATGGTACTTCAGTAAAGAGTGGATTATAAAATTAGGCGAAGTGGGAAAAGTGATTTAATTTTGATGGATGATGAAAGATGATAAAGATGCTAGGTATTCATGGGTCTGTGGTAGGGCAAATATGATGATAAATGATAATGAAGATGTTGAGTAATTGATGATAAATTTGTGATTTTTTGTAGAAATTTTATATTTTATATTTGTAAAGAAAAAAACTTAATCTTAATTTGTAGTATTAAAAGTGATGAGAAAGTGATTGAGAGAGAAAGTAGTGAGATAGCAAAGAGATAGTGTGAAAAAAAAACAAAAAAAAAGGAAAGAAAGAAGAAGATAGAAAAAAGAAAGAGAAAATTAATGTCACTTCATTTATTTGTGAGGGCCCTTTGGTCTCCCCGTCTCCAGTCTTTGCCTAACTAATCATCTCCTTTAGTTAAGTGACATCAAGGTTGGGGTAGAGCACCTTAAAAACTTCAACACACCTATCAAAATCTAGATTCACCCCTTTATAGAATCGATCTCTAGATCCCACCATAGTGCTAGCTCGAGCCCTTGCCTTCGCTCTCAACATTCTTCCCGGCTTTGATAAAATGCCTAACTAGATGCAGAGATGAAGATGTCGAAGTGAACATAATTATATGTTGGATTTGCCTTTGGCAATGGTGATGGTACTTCAGTAAAGAGTGGATTATAAAATTAGGCGAAGTGGGAAAAGTGATTTAATTTTGATGGATGATGAAAGATGATAAAGATGCTAGGTATTCATGGGTCTGTGGTAGGGCAAATATGATGATAAATGATAATGAAGATGTTGAGTAGTTGATGATAAATTTGTGATTTTTTGTAGAAATTTTATATTTTATATTTGTAAAGAAAAAAATTAATCTTAGTTTGTAGTATTAAAAGTGATGAGAAAGTGATTGAGAGAGAAAGTAGTGAGATGGCAAAGAGATAGTGTGGAAAAAAAAAACAAAAAAAAGAAGGAAAGAAAGAAGAAGATAGAAAAAAGAAAGAGAAAATTAATGTCACTTCATTTATTTGTGAGGGCCCTTTGGTCTCCCCGTCTCCAGTCTTTGCCTAACTAATCATCTCCTTTAGTTAAGTGACATCAAGGTTGGGGTAGAGCACCTTAAAAACTTCAACACACCTATCAAAATCTAGATTCACCCCTTTATAGAACCGATCTCTAGATCCCACCATAGTGCTAGCCCGAGCCCTTGCCTTCACTCTCAACATTCTTCCCGGCTTTGATAAAATGCCTAACTAGATGCGGAGATGAAGATGTCGAAGTGAACATAATTATATGTTGGATTTGCCTTTGGCAATGGTGATGGTACTTCAGTAAAGAGTGGATTATAAAATTAGGCGAAGTGGGAAAAGTGATTTAATTTTGATGGATGATGAAAGATGATAAAGATGCTAGGTATTCATGGGTCTGTGGTAGGGCAAATATGATGATAAATGATAATGAAGATGTTGAGTAATTGATGATAAATTTGTGATTTTTTGTAGAAATTTTATATTTTATATTTGTAAAGAAAAAAACTTAATCTTAATTTGTAGTATTAAAAGTGATGAGAAAGTGATTGAAAGAGAAAGCAGTGAGATGGCAAAGAGATAGTGTGAAAAAAAAAAAAAAAGGAAAGAAAGAAGAAGATAGAAGAAAGAAAGAGAAAATTAATATTAAAATTAATGTAAAATTTTTACTATTAATTTTTATATTAATTAAAACTAATAAATTTTTATAGGACAATGACATGACATGTTGCATATCAGTTTACATTTTTTTGTATTGAGTTATAATTTTTTCTTTCTACCATCAAAACAAAAGGCAACACGCTAATAGTTTGAATCAATTTTGTCTTTTCTAAACTCTATTGGTCAAAATTATGTATTTGGCCAAATGCTTAGGACTATGATGTCCTTAACTAAAGAAAAGATCCTAAATCCAAAAGGGCATGTGCTTGTTCTTTAATAAGAGTGACAGGAAGGCCTTTAACTTGATGGTCCCCATTAATTGCAGGAAGGAGGGTAGTTTGATTATCTTGAGGAATGGTTACTTCATCTACTCATAGGGTCTATTCGGTCTCCCCCTCTTCAGTCTCTGCCTAAGTAATCACCTCTTCCAACCAAGTGATGTCAAGGTTGGGGTAGAGCACCTTGAAAGCTGTAATACACCTGTCAAAACCTATATTAACCTTGTTAGAGTACTGATCTCTAAAGCCACCACGGTGCTAGCTTGAGCAATTTTCAACTCCTTGACTAGCTCTTTATTCCTCTTCACTAGTTCCCCATCCCTCTTCACAAGAGTAACATTTTCCTCTTGAAGAGTTTCCTTTTAGAGCCTTATCTGAAATAGGACAAAAACCTAAGAATATATTAGTAATGACCTCTTAGACCCTTTGGTCTCCCCTAGACATTGAGATTCACCAGCTGCTATATATTGGCAAGTGAACTTTTGATTAAAATGCTGAAAACTTACTCTCTGTAATAGCTTCTCTTGCCCCAGTCTCTTCTACTTTAGTAGATATATTTTTAATCTGTTGGCTCCCTTCCTTAATTTCTTATTAGCCTCTAGCAAGTTCTTCCTAACTTTGGCTACCTTGGCCTTGGCCTCCTTTAACCTTTGCTTATCTTAATGGCACTAAAGAGTTTATCTTGGGTATTGAGAATCATTGGCTAAATAGAAAGATAATATTGAAAAAAATTCAATTATAAAAATAATACCTCGAGTACAAATCCTATATTATGTGCTAAGAACTAAGAGGCATCATACTTTGACATGTCGTCAACACAAGCAATTGTAACTGCATGTTTCGCCTCCCTTTTAAGGGCACTATATGCTTATCACTGTCCTGCTTCAAGAAACGGGATGTCTGCCAACTTAAAAGAAGCAGGCCACAGCCTCCCTCGTGGCTTGCTTGGGTTAAAAGTAGATTGACTCAAAGTTGAAGAGATCAAGATCAATACCTCAGTCACTAAGTTATCCCTACTCGATTGTTGTAAAATGGGTGGTAGACTCATAGTTGGATAAAGAAGGTGGCTGACTTGTGGGATCCACCAAGACCCTTGAAGGATCCACCAAGACATTAAAACGTATCTTCCCCTTCTCAACTAAGGTGTTTCCAAAGTCGACTTCTTTCTTAGCACTTTCACTCGCGCTTCCCCTGCACAACCCAAGTAAAGAAAGAACACCCAGGCAATTCTTTCTTAATCCCCTCATCCTAAAGGTCTTAAAAGAGTGAGGAAGTTTTTGATTATTGTCTCTATAATCCATTTCTACAAAAATTAAAAAAAAAAACGAAAACAAAAGGAAAATTAAAGTAAACAAAAAAAAAAAATTAAAAAAAGATCAAGCATTACCAAGATTTGAGGATTACTTCTTTCCTCCTCTCTTCTTCTTCGGCAACTCATCTAATTTTCCAACCAGGCCTGTACTCTCTAAGTTATATTATGAGAGAAGTTTATGATGGAGCCCCCTTGTCTTCAAGACTAGATAACCCGATCTTTCTCTTCCCAAGTGAGCTTGAATTTTAACATCCAAATTGTTGCTAAAATAACATGAGAAGGCAGCCTATGAAGTGTAAAAAGAATTTTTACAAAGTATGAAACACAAGAAATAACATGGACCTGATCTAGAAAAAAATTGAGTACAATGCAAATCTTTTTCTTCTAAAGTGAGCTTGAGTTTTAACATCTAACTTCTTGTTGAAATAACAATGCAACCTATGAAGTGTAGAAAGAATTTTTACAAATTATAAAAAAAAAATAACATGGACTTAATCTTAAAAAACATTAAAGACAATGTAGATGTCTGAGCACTGATTAAGGTTAATTAAGCTTAATCTTTTTATCTTCTAAACTTAATATTTATTTATTTAAATTAAGATTATTTGACTTTTTTATGTGCTTTATTATTATTTTGTAGGTTTAAAGTCAATAAAAAAAATAGAGATAAAAATAAAAAATCAATGTAAAAATATCAAAGCTACTACAGTGCTTAGCACTGTAGCATTGATTTTAGCACTGTAGCATTTAAAAATCAATGCCACGATACTCAAGTCAGTGTCTTCAGCGCCCTAACACCTAAAATCCAACGCCGCAGTGCTACATAAATAGTGTCAACGTAAAAAAAAGTTAAATCCTAAACTGATTAATATTTGATGTTTTGCTCTAATTTAAATGCATAAGTTTATAAATAAAAGACCAAAATGCCTAATTCTAGAAATCAACAAGAGAGAGAAGAAGAGAGAAAAATAGCAATTTTGAGAAGATTAAAAAAATTAGAAGATTGAAGAATGCAGCAAAATTAGTTTTATCTTTTCAACTCTTTATCTTTTTAGTTTTTTATAATTTTCATGATGTTATTCTTGATATGCTTTAGAACTCTTTATTTCACAATAGGCTAAGTTTCTATTCTAGAGTTACAACTTTGAACTTGATATGTGATTGAATTCAAATTCTTCTCTTATTTTTATGAACTCATTAATAGAATTATTCAATTATTCTTTGCTTAATGCTTTCTAATTACTTAATTTCTATTAGATTATTGTAGAAATCCTAATGAACTTAACGAAGGCATTTTTGTGTTAGCCTTGAATAATTTGATATATGATCATAGCATAACAACTATAAGTTTCATATAGGATATAAATATACCTCTATGATATATATGGTATTAATAGATCAATTCTTAATGAATTTTATTCTTATTTGATTATCATATATATATATATATATAATTGTCAGAATACGATATAGTTACTCGACCATCAATAGAGGCTTATGATAATATTAAGAATCTAGTCAAAAATTCATATTGAAGGATTAACTTAAAAATAAAGATTAACTGGTTCAAGTAACATATCAATGGATAGTTGTAATACTAGGTTTTATCTATTATTGATACTTATATCTTGTTATTTTAAGTATTTTTTATCTTGTCAATTTTTTATTATTTAGTTTAGATTATTATTTTTTTAATTTGAATAAAAGTAAGGAGACATAATTTTAGTACTTAACATAATCAATAACATTAATTTCTTATGGGAATGATACTATATTAATCTTATATTACTTGTTTATAATAGCACGTACTTGTACTTAGGTAGAAATCGTACATCAAGCACCCCCCATGTGCTCTTAGCCTTGTGCCTTTCCGGCGAAGAACTATAAGTGTTTTCACTTGTGATTACTCAATGGTAGATCTTATATAGGAGCAAACTTTTTCTTCTCGTTATAAGCAAAGAAATAATGATACCCCTTATATTAACAACGTTCATCCGACACTAATATATTTTTTTTAACTCAAGAAAGGTGGGCTTACTATAGCCAACCCTTAACCACATCATACATAGATTGACTAATATCCTTCATAAGTTTAGACTTAATTGGAATGGTGATAAATTTAAGTGGATGAACATATTTACAAAGTAAGGTTGAAGTGGAAGTCTCAACTCTAAACTAAGAAAAGAAAGATTAAGTGTCATGTCCTTAACTAAAGGGGTATTAGCATACTTATCTTTCTAGGGCATTCTCAACATTATTGTGCTCGATATATCAAACTTCTCCCTTAGTTGATTGAAATCTTCTTCTCGTACATCCAAGGGATGGTTAGACAGGTAGTCCAATTCTAAAGGGACTTCCTTATTTGTCCAATGATAAATATTTATGCTTTCTTTTTCTTTTTCTTAGGCTTACTTGACTGGCCAGAAGCTTGCACTCGACTTTAAGTAGCCTTAATTGGTATTGCATCACTAGGCATCCTCTCAAAATTATTAGGATACTCTGATGGTTTTACAGCATTCGACCCTCAGGTTGGCCCTCCAATAGTCAGTCAAATTCCTTAGACCTTCCGAACACTTCTGCTTTCAACTTCGCCAGCTGAGCTTCTCTCAGCAACTGAACCCTCACCAAACTTATGACCAAATGTGCTATGGGAATTATCGACTAATGACATAGCTTTAACACCTAGTAAAATATACAACCTATCAATGGTCTACAATGACAAAGACTCAAGCTGAGCACTCATAACGAGCATTTAAACTTCGAAGAACAAAACCCAAAAAGATGCATGAAAATACAAAATCATAACAAAAGGCTTAGAGTAACATGATAAAAAGCATTAAAACAAGTGAATGATAATGAGTATCACTTACTTGTATAAAGATCTTTGAAAGTAAGTTGAAAAAACACAAGAAAATACAGAGTTTCTCTCTCTTCAAATCGACGTAGTCTCTCTTTCTAAAATTTACCAAAAGAAATAAAGTAAAGAAATAAAGAGATTACTCTCATATATATAAAGTCTTCAAAATAATCATAGTCATTGATTCAAGATCGGAAGGTTGAAATTTTTCATAAGTGGATTTCTTCAACTGACATGCCTCTTCAAAAGCGCTTCTTGACCATTCTATTGGTGTTGATGGTCTAAAATGTCACCATATCATTAATAATACAAAGAGGCCCAATTATTTACTTAGTCACCTATCAGAATATATCTATCAAAGGATCACCCAAGATTAAATGAGATTCTGGCGCTAATTTCAAACACCAGCTTCCGACATTAGCATGATTATATAACTATGTAGGCAACCATGTCACGTAGGCCTACAAACACACAACTGATGTACTTTATTGTTGTTGAGAACACGACACTTAACTTTGAGAATAACATCGGACTGTAGGCTAAGAACGATAATAAGTTTCAAGGATCAACAAGTTAAAATTAAAAATTGAGGGACCATTATTCTTTCTTGTGATTTTGACCTTAGTCAAGTCCTCTAAAAGATACTCAGTGTTGCCTACGAGTCTCAAGTCTTCGCGAGGATGCCTCACTTAAGGCCTATGGTTAACCATAGCAAAACTTATTGTGCAGACACCTCAAGCCTTGGCCCACTACTATTGGAAAGAGTAAATATTATACAAGAAAATATCCTCAGGACATACTCACAGACTTCTGCCTTTAGCATTCTCAATACCAGCAAATACTTATTGGTGCCAACAAGTAGTTCTTAACATCCAACATTAACCGAGCAAATCATGCAAAAGGTCGATCACCCATTTCTCCTAAGTAAATGAGAAGGCACTCATTTGCTGCTGATAGGGGTTTGAGGATCTAAACTAATCAACCCAAGAACTCAAGCCGACCTGAAGGCTCAAACCACCTTATCATTGAGGATTTTGAAATCTTGAGATTTCTGGTACAAATCCTATCCCTACAATCTCGAGATAAGTCCAAATCAGAAAAATATTGATATGATCTAACTCTAAAAGAATTCCACAACCAAACACAATAACTTCTATAAAATAAGTGGTTAGACAACAGAAATAAGGGATCTTTTGATTTCCCAAGTCAAGCATTTTTAACTCTTCTTTCGAATTCTCCCCTCGATGCTCAAGACAAGAATTTGTAATGATGCTTTCATAGAGGCATATCCTCCTTGTACTCTTACTATAAAAACTATTATACAATAGTGCCATTTGAGTGAGATAAAGACTTAGTGAAGTGAATATAAACCTTTATAAAGTTGAACCATTATAATTTTGTCTTGTATTTATTTATAATAATTTTCTTCTTGTTCTTAATCAAATATGAGAATCAAAAGGTTCGACACACACGTTAAAGCTCAAACTTGAATTAAGACTATTATATGCACATAGTGACAGTAGTCTAGCCCATTAACGAACTTAAACACTATTATTAAAAAAATATATAAATTTAACTTGTTAACCTAAGATAATCCAAAATCTAGAGTCTAACAACTATATCTTTTATTTTCATCTATTATATTGATTAATTTATTTAACTCATTCACTTATATTACACTATTATATTAACTTGCTCGTCAATTTATATATATATATATATATATATACATATATGTATATGAATTTATTGATTACACTACAGTGTTCATGTATAAAATAATATTGATGGAGATGAAGATCAACTGAAAACGTGGCGGCAAGACCAAAAGGCACTCTTAGCGCATATTTTCTCTATTTACAACTTTACATTTCTTTACAAGTGCCAAAATTGAAAACCCAAGTTTCGTGCTAGAGCCGTTGTCTGGCTACGATTGAGATCCGCCCAACTAGATCATTTTGCAAAAACCCCACGAGAAACAACAACCAAATCATTTTTTTTACATTTTAAGATTATTGGTATTAAAGCTGATTGATTATCGAGACGTTTACATAGATATCTCAATTGAAGGGTTTTCAAATTTACACTTCTTCTAAAAAAAAGAAAAATATAGCTTTATTACTTAGTTACTATCTCACAATTGGGATTCACTGCTCTTGTTTAAGATTAGGAGTTCAATCCCCACACAAGAGGGACGAAATCCTCATGACCGAGGTACTAATTGTCCTCAGGAACAACACAAAAATAATACTATAAAATTACAACATCAGTTACAACAATAACTTATTTAGACACAATATTCTCACAATCATCGGAACAATCCCCAAAAGATTGAGACTACGATAGTCGCCAGAGTTGGTCCACCTGATGATGGCACGGGTGACAAGGAAACCTCCGAAAAAGCTGCTGACCGGGGGAGGTCAAGCGACAGCGTTGGTGAGCGGATTTGCTCGAGTGACCGAACCGCTTGGTCGGCGGTGGCTATAGCAAGCATCGGACAACCAGACGAAGACTTTGGAAGGGCGGCAGTATCAGAGTTCCGCGAGAGAGCCAGTGGAGGGAAGGAAAAACTCCGCCGGACCGGCGGATCCCTACGATTTGATTATGAAGCATGGATCGGAGCCACCAGGCTAAGGGGCAGTCGCTGCTGCTGTGCTCAGGCCGGACTCTAAGAGCCAGCGAGGAAATCACCGGAGAAAAAAAGAGCAACCGAAAGGAAAAGAAAAAAAACTAAAGACTAAAATCGAAAAAATAGGGAATGAAAAGGATAAAGAGGGGAAGACGGTGTTTTCCTCCACCGGAGGGGAGGCCGAGGCCTTCTCTCCAATAGAGAGAAGGATGAGCAGCGCCAGAGTGTTTTGAGAGTTGGGAGGATTTTTTGGCAGCTAGGTTTTTTTTTTCACTATAGCTTAGTTACTAACAATGGTCACAAGATTGAATCAAGTGTAAGCAGTTATGACGATGGTTACAAGCAACTGGACAAGCTCGACTTCACGACCACCACTAAAATCCTCTTCACTGATCCGCCGAAGAAAAAGAAATTTGGGTATTGTTGATATTTTTACACTTAATCCTCTGATGCTCTTATTGGGTTTTAACTATTTTTTTTTAATTTGTTTATGCTGCTCGAGTTTCTTGTGGAGTTTCTCTCAGGCATTTTATCGAATATCTTTTGGTCTACATGGTGTGTTCTATATTACAAATCTACATTGCATGTTACAACTCCGGCGTTTCAGTGACATAACAAAATCCAATAATCCTTCGTTATATAGTGTTCTATAATGGTGTTAATGAACTCATTGTAGCTAATTTATGGGAAAGTGTTGGTAGGTCGCGTGGCGATTTCATCTATACTTGTAGTGCATCTTCATTTTACTTATTCAAAGTATGCTTACATGTCTTTGTTTTGTTTGTGTCAGGATGGATTTCCATCTGGTACAACTCTTCTTTGCATGCATGCCTTCATTGGGTATCTTCATTTTATGAGCTTAACATAGACCATGTTTTGTATTTAGAATGAGTCTTGGTTTGGTGCTGCTATCTAAGAGAAGACATTTCTTGTAACAGCTGTTTATTTGGTGGCACAATATGCTTGCTATCTAATTTTCCTTCTGTATGAGATATTCTTCCTGCGTGAGGTAGGATATCCTTGTCTTTAATTAGGGATAAAAAATTTATCTATAGATAGTTTTCAATTATGGAGTTTTGTTTATTTCTCTCTATAGGGAAAGCGTAAAGTCCGGACAATCATTAATAAGTCTATATCTCTATTGTCTCGATAATTCTCTACTTTATCGTAATAAATCCTATAATATCTTTGATTTTATCAATGATATAAAAATTGCTTAAAATAAAGACAATATCCCTGTTTTATATTGCTATGAAATGAGAAGAATGGATTTTATCGTCTCTCAAGCTATTTTTGAATCTCCCGTTTTCAAATTCATTTTAATTCGTATTGGAGATAGAACACAAAGCATTTTGCATATTTTCTGGCCTACATTGTAGACGTTTATTATTCCTTGATATTTATGAGTAATGTTTAGGTTTCCATTAAGTTTTCCTGCTAGATCCTACCCTGCCATATCTTACGTCTTAAAAAGGCCATAGCTATCTATTCATGTGGAAGGGGAAGTATTGTTGCTCTGCATTAGTGAACAAGTAACCATTGTTACCTAAGTTTGTAAGGCAAGCAAAACAACTATTGACACCTTACTTAAACTTCACGCTGATAAATGTAAACCTATCAGTGTCTCTTGTGATTCTAACGTGAAAAGAATTTAGAGCGATGCGTGTTAATTTTTAATCTAAACAAAAATTATTTTGTAAACTAAAAAAATTATAAATAAAACGATACATGTTATTTTATAATAAATTATAAATAACACATCATCATATTACTGATTTTTTGTTTTTTTTAATAAAAAATTTTAAATTGAGTTAAATAAAAAATTAAAAACTAAAATAAAAGTAGTGCCTACCGGTGATTGCCGTCAATGTCATCGAACATCAACTAGCCGCCAATAATTTGTGGTGGATTAATTCAATTTGTATATAATTAGATTCAAAATTTTGAGATCTATTTATTAATGAAACATTGAAAGAATGCCATCAAAATAATAAATAAATAATAATAAAATAGCGGCAACCACATTTATGGCACTAAATGATAATAAATGGAGGTGCATTACTATCATCATAAAAAAATTTCAATCAACAATCTTATCGGTGATGGTGACAGTATACTTTTACTCACTATCATTGACTAATAGAGAAATGGTAGCTGCTTTTTTAAGGTCTCTTTTTCAATGTTTCGTTAACGAAAGCAATTATATCATTATATAGGTTTTAAAATTTTAAATTTAATGATCTAAGTTTGAGTTAATTTGTGACTGGTCACCAATCATTAACGATTGGTTGCCGATGATGGTGACGGTAACTATTAACCAATGACTACTTTTTTATTTTTTAAAATTTTTATTATGATTTTTTTAAAATTCAATAATACAACGACACATATCATTTAACTTGTCTAAGTAGAAATATAAAAATATTTTCCATATTTTTAACCGGCCGAGCGCGACCAAGCAAGGCTGTTGCAGTACCTAAGAAAAGTTGCATGTGGCTGAGACTCTCTTGCAGCATCTACGCTGTGGTGACCATTGCCAAATGCCGCTAAAGAATAAATCCCACAATATTAAGGGACCCAATTGACTCAAAATTGAGAAAAAAAATCAAATTAGAAATCAATTATGCAAAAACTTTGTTTTTTTTTTAATTCTCCCGTATAAAAGAACCGAAAAATCCGTGTTCGATTGGCAACCCTTGCTTTAGATGAGAAGGGGCCGCCCGCTGGTTCATTTATTGACAAATAGCCGATTAGGTTTGGTGATAATGTTCATTGTTTAGACTTTTTTGTTTTTTGCTTTTTTTATGTCTACTGCCTTTTGACTTTTAGGTTTATTAGTTTTATAGTTTTTATATTTTTAAATTCAAACCTTCTACGAATCTGAATAAGATTCAAATTCGTCTAATTTAATAATGTGTGAACAATAACAAATTATATATAAATTGGCGAATTATATGTTCAATTTTTTAGTGGTTACGTATAATTATATATACATTTATATTCAATTTGTTTATAATTTGAATCATTTTTCTGGATTCATATTCACTAATTTCGAATCGAATTTAAAACGCTAATCGTGATCCATATTATCATTTTTATATCATATCATTCATATAATAACTCAATAAAATCATGACATGTATGTCTTTGATTGGTTCTTTTGTCTAACATAAACTGTACAAATGCAATTTGATTGGTTCTTTTTGTAGTGGGTTTGTGAAAATATTCTCTTCAGATAATTGTTTGATTTATCTTTTCATGGGAATTTTGTGGAGTTTTTAAGTAACCCAGAAAATATCTGCATCAAGTTACAGTGGAAATGCCACTGTTATTTTGTTTTAGAAATTGTAACGGGAATGTTTGATAAAAACTTAAAAAGCAACTGTTAGTTTTTTTTAGAAATTGGACTGAGCTTAATATGCGTTGATTATTCACATGGATAAAGTGGCCTATCTTTTTGTCGAAATTCATAAAAACTTAAAAAGATGCAATTTGTTTTTAACAAATTAGAGCTATTTGTTTCATTGTGCAAACAAAAGGAAGACAAATATGTAATGAATGGGAATCGATGAAAGTTGGATGTTTTAATATCAAGTGTTGGGTTATGAATTAGAAATGTTAGCTACCAATGTAAGTAGAACTCATATTATAGTATCTTAGTTATTGGATTAAATGTTTTATTATAGTCTAGTTCATATTGTTAAAAATATTCTCGAACTACTAATAGAACTTTATACCTCTTCATCGATCTATCAAGACGTCTTTTGATCTTATACACCCACTTATAAGATATAGGTTTTACATTCTTTGGCTAATTAAATTTTAAGTTTGAATTTGTTCCAACGCTATGATTTCTTCTTTCATAGCTTTAATCCATTTAGTACTTTATAATACTTCTTCAAAAGTTTCAGGCTCTTTAACATTTTTTTTCTTTTGCCACAACTGCATTAGCATGTTTGAGATTAAGCTTTCGTATTCTTATAGACCTTCGAGGATGAGATTGAGGGATTGTAGGTTCTGCTCCTTCATATTTGGCCTCCATTGTTGATTATTGATAGATGCCAGTTTGCTAAGAACTTTGAGTTATTTCTTGCTCGGTGTTGTCATCACTACTTCCATCATCAAGTTCTTCTTGACTTGGTCGAATTTCAACATGTTAAAATTTGTACTTACGTGCCATCCCATAATGTATAAATATATAGTGATAATATTTATACAATTATTATTTTTAATAAAATTGTTAATATTATTTATTATTAAATAGTAAGATACTTGTAACATTTCAGACATCGTATGATCTGAAGGAGTTTAGATCTGGTCTAAAGGAGTTTAGATCTGGTCTAAAGGAGTTTAGACCAGGGCTAAGAGTTAGCAACGTTAATAGTAATAAACACTAAGAGTTAGTAAGTTTATAAGAGTTAGCGAAATCTAAGGAGTTAGAGCCTTGTCTGAAATGAGACAATGACCTGAGAATATAATAGTAATGACATAGCTACAATGAGTTGCATATGGTGTTAGAAAATGTCATTATGCAAGTATGTTTTCAAACATCATGTTCCTGATCTAATTTCATCGATGCGGATCTATCGGTGGAACTCATTAATATAGATTAGTGTATGTCTATATCTGGATGGTCCAGATGGTTAGTCTTAGATAACCATGAGCTTAGTAGGAAGCTCGTATAGAGATGCAGGTATTCAGTAAGGACTGGATATTGAACAAACTCACGAAGACATCCAATAGACATCTCATAAAGCCATCAATGGAAGGTCTTCCAAGTTAAGTAGTATTTGTAGTCATTTGACCTGAGCGCCATGGTGGGCTTGTGAGTGATCCACCATACTTTGGTTCCACACATATCAGAAACCTTTCATGGTCTGACCGCTGAGTGTCGCTGGGTATGGTCTGATGCTTATGGAGTCCGGTGTGCGTAGATATGGGATCCATAAGCTCATATGAGTGGGTTGTATATCCTGATGCTTCAAGATTGTATTTTAGAAAGACTTGTGGTTGCAAGCATAAACCTCGAAAAAGATATTCCGGAGGAATAAACAATATCACAAAAGTGTTTGTAGATATTGTTTAATGAAATATAAATCTGGAGATAAGTTCATAGTTGAGCAAATAAGAGATTTGACAGTGATAATTTATATCTCTGCTCTCCAAGGATATAATGATGGAAGAATTATACGAATATGCAATAACCTTAACTTGTATGGTCTAACACGCTAATTTGTAATATTCGTAACGTGTGTGTGGGACATCATTCACGGACGTATGGAGGAGCTCCATATGACAAATTAGGTGTGGATCTAGAGAGTCTCACAATATGAAGTGTACTCGTTGTGCACTGGGGTAGCGGATTAGATAGAATAGTTTGATCCAATAAATTTCAACAAAACAGAATAATTATTTCGGGATCCCTTGGGATGTACATCTGCCAAGACTTAATTGTTAAGTAAATCAATCAATTAATTAACAAAGGTTGTTAATTAATAGAATATTGACAAGTGACAAAATTTGTTCAATGATTTGATTTTACCTTTTTACCATTTAACCATGGTAGTAAAAAAATTAGTAAGGTAAAAAGTAATTATTCAAAATTATTTTGAATAATTAAATTTTATATTATTAGATAATATTAAAATAAGTTTATCATGACATTATATTTTAATACAATGAAGGGCTTAGATATTGGCCATTTATTTATCCATTATAATTAAAGTAATTATAATTGTTAGGTAAAGATTAATTTAGGTGACCATTATTCTAGTGTTTGGTTTAATTAATTCTAAGTGGGAGACTAACAATAAAATTGGTAGAGCACTTCCTTTTGTTTAATCAAAGCGTTGAATAAACAAAATGAATTTTGTCAAAACAATTGAATTCATTCATTCAATTTTAAGTGAAGAATTAGACAATGGGAGGAAGAGAGGTAAGAGAGAGTTTTTTGAGTTTTGTTCTTTCAAGTGTTGGAAAAATAAACAAACTTCTCTTATTCTTATTCTCTAATGGATAGCTAAAATGAATGAAATGAAAATGGAGAAAAAGATAATTATTTTGCAAAAAGTTGTTCAAAAGAATTATCATGTAGAAATTGTTTATAAGATTAATATACAAGAGTTGTATGTTAAATATTTTTAATTAATACAAGAGTTGTATATAAAATATTTGCCATCTCTATTTAAGAAACAAACTTGTATTCAAAAGAGTTTGAATATAAGTTGCTGAAAATTCTAAACACTAAACTACCATTCTAGCTCCTTAATCACACCAAAAGTTATGGACTAGAATTGTTCAACATATACTTCAAGGTGAGCTCTTCACATAAATTATTGAAGGACTTGAATAATTTGTAAAGCTACCTTTATTAGGTGAGTATTTTACATTATGTTTTAAGCACAATATTGTTCATCATATATATTTTGTATAATAGTTATACTTGTGCATATATGTGATATATGTTGAAATTGTTAAAATGGGTGTATATGTAACATGCTTCTGCTGCGCATATTGTAATTTTTAAAATTATGTATACACTTGTATATCACACACTCAATACATCAACACAATAATTTGCTAATCTGTTTTTTATTGTAGTCGTTCTTCTATTTCTTTTGAATCCAGAAGCTCCTATTTTTATGGTGACCACCATGAAGATGCTCTATCAAATACCACATTCTTTGATGTATAGCACCGCCCATTTGTACAATCATAACATTTCCATCCTTTTAGGCTGATTATCATATCCAACAAAGATAAACATGATTGTTTTTTTGTCGAATTTGTTCATCAGGTGACTTGATACAAATACATAGCATATACAATCAAATACTCAAAAATAACTCACTGTAGGTTTCATATCCCACAACTTCTCAAATGGTGATATAAACCTTAACCTTGGTTGAGGAAGCCTATTAATCAAGTGGACTGCAGTCTTCATTCCATCTGTCCAAAATCTTCCTAGTACATTTTTTACGTGCAACATACTCCTATAAATCTCTATAAGATGTCGATTCTTTCTTTCTGCAACACCAATTTATTATGGCGTATTGGCACATGTGAATTGATGTCATATTTATTTTCTCAAATATATTGTGAGAACTCATCAGATGTATATTCTCCCCCATTATCTGTGCGGAGATAATGAATATTTCTTCCGATTTCTCCTTCAGTTATTTCTCTAAATTTCTTGAACTTAAAAAAAGTATCTGATTTTTTCTTCATAAATAAAATTCATACATACTTCGAGAAGTCATCGATAAATGTCACCATGTACTACATCCTATTAATTGATGACTGCTTGATAGGTCCAAATACATCAGAGTAAACCAACTTCAATGGCTCTTTAGCTCTAAATTTTAACTCCTCATATGGAAGTTGATGTGCCTTGTTGTATTGACATCCCGCACATATTGTATCCATTATCACATCAAGTTGAGGTAGACCTTTAAGCATTGCCTTGTTCAGTATCACTTTTAGTTTATGATAACTTACATGTCCCAATCGTGCATGCCATAAATCTACTGTCTCATTCTTTCGAGTTTTGTCTACATAAACTAACTCTACTGATATTACATAGACCGACTCTAGTCATCGTCCTTCTATTGTTGGTGTTTTCGTGATTTTTAAATCTTGGTACACCTTAACATCTTATGGACCGAACAAGTCATAGTGCCCAGAAGATGTTAACTGTGATACTGACAATAGATTCTTTTTTATGCTAGGGACATGATAAACATCTTGAAGTGTTACATTGTTAAGATTGTAATGAGGTGTAAGGACTGTGACCGATGTGAGATATAGACAATCTTGAGTTGTTGGCTGTCACCACCATACGACTTCTTTTGTTCTTAGTTATATCTTGTAACTTTTCTTCGTCATTAGTCATATGATTTGAACATCATGAGTCGACGATCCAATCATTTTTATAGTCAATTCGTCTAAGCATTATCACTGAAAGTGATAGGTCTTCTTCCTCTATAGCGACAGACGTTTCAGCTTCCGACTCATCTTTACTTTTTCTTTCTGATTTTGATATTGCAGTATTACCCTTAGCAAACTTTTTCTTAGACCAACAATCTTTTTTCATGTGTCCTATTTTTTCTTGATTGTAGTATTTTCCTTCAAACTTTTTTTCTGTTCTTGAATTGACTACCATTACCGCGAGTCTTCTACGCTCTCCCTATCTGTGAGTTACCTTTTTAGTGATGACTTTTTATCTTGTCATCATGTCATTTAGATCCTCCATCAGTACGTCGTTTAAATTGACATTTTCTTTTGTCAATGTAGAGTGCTTCTTCATCACCTTTTAATGAGACATTGCCCATTTACTTGGCAATCATTTCTTGATCACTAAGAAAATTTTCAAATTCAATGAGAGATGGTTGGGTTAGCCAGCCTTGTACAGCAGTAACAAAACTTCTATGCTTAGGCCTCAAACCATGGATGATAATTCTTTTCATCCTAGTTTCAGTAATAGCAACAGTAGGATCTAATTCAGATATTTCGCAGCACAATGATTTTATCTTTGTGAAGTATTGGTTGATCGTCATATTGTGTTATGCAATAGACAATAGTTCATTCTCTAGAAGCTGTAGTCGTATGTTGTTTTTCTTTAAGAAGAATGATGCAAAAGTGTCACATGCTTCATTTGGCGTCTTAGCCTTCTTTATATGCTCTAACATTTCTTCTTCAACTGTGGTCTTAATGGTGAACAAAGTCTTACCAGATTTTACCTTCTACTTCTTTAGAGTGGCGTCGTCTGTTAGTTGCTTCACTTCATACCCACCAATGACCTCTCAAAGATCTTGGCCTTAAAGGTAAAACTCCATCAACGTCGTCCATGTATTATAATTTTGGTTGTTGAGCTTCTTAATTCCTCTAACTATTTGAAGGTCTCTCATTGTGCCTATAAGACTTCAATAATGCTAGACAAGCTTGATCTCAAACCGCAAGCTTGTGGAGTTTCAAACTCTTTACAACTCAAATAAAATTTCACTAAAGTCAATCTCTGACCGTCCCACTGTTACTCCTAACAGTGCTTCCACCAGCACCACAGTAACAGTGCTTACGTGTTTGTTTATATGAATTGTATACCAGGAAAGTTCCTAAGGAAAGACTGGAGGGATCACAACGGTTCCACTTAAAATTTAGACCCCTTAGGCAATATTAGCCCTTTTGACAGAATTTTCCTAGACATGCACCGTTCATACAACTACACCAGGCTCTGATATTGGTACTATATATTTGAATAATAATCGTATAAACAGTACTTCGACTATTGTTCTACGCCCCGAACAACTTGACTTTAATACCAATTGTTAAGTATAATAGAGTACAAATAGAATACTTTTATTAATACAACAAACTTAAAACTTACAATAGAAATTTTAGAAATTCTCACTCTTTCTCACTTACAACACAACACTCATAACTCAACACTCACATACTATTTGTTGAGCTTATTATTTGCTTAGCTCTCTAACACTCTTAACTCTTAACAATTCATCAAATACTTGATCAACTCTTTATTTTTACCTTTCTTGCTTGCAAAACTAAATGAGAGAGGGGGGTATTTATACTTAGTTTCAATAAACTAAAACCACACAAATAAAATATTGTAAAAATTTATTAACCACATAAGTTTATAATACTTATATCTTTAATTATTAATTTTAAAATATCTTACTTAACTTAAAAATTTTAAAAATTAAGTTTGTAAATATTTGAACTTAATTTTAAATTTTGTGTTGTAATTTTAACAACTCATGCTCTATTTTGATGCTAATAGAACAAGAATCTTCATTTGGCTAAGCTTGATATAACCGCATGGCATAAACAATATAAGCTTATGTTTTCAAAACAAACGGTAAATGAATATAATTTTTGTTTTGATAAGATTGTATGTAAATTTTTTTCTTTCAATGCTAAGTTTTCTTGCCAAGTAAAAAAAAAGTTTTTTGAAAAATGATCATGTTTTTTTTAGTTTGGGGTGAAGGTTCATAATGCCTGAACTAGCTATTTTTTCTTATTAAAAGTTTTTCCCTTCAAACATATTTCTATCTATTCAGTACCAGTATCTTTATTTTTTATTTTGTGGGCCCGTTATAACTTTGATTCTAACCCATATTTAACTGCAGCCCATTACCAAATTCAATTCTTTCACAATCAGGGAAGCAGTGGATTAGATTGACAAAAAAATTTGGTGAAAGTGAAGATATCAAAGTTGAAGCAACCATGTTTGATGGATTCATTCCTGTTTCAAAAGCTGGTGTTGGTGAAGATGTCCAGCTTCACATGACCTTGATTGTCAATATCTCCAAACGTGGTGGCGAGATCTTGGAGATAATGTGCTCAGCTTGGCCAGGTAGCATTGAGATTACAAAGCTATTCATCTGAGAGAAAGATAAGATGTCTGCTCAGCTATATGTTGGCCCTGAATTCAAGTATGAAGATTTATACTGTTTTTCTTTTGCATGCACTACTGGTTGCCAAGAAATTAGAGAAATAAAAAGAATATAGAACTTCAAGTTATACTAAAGTGAGAAAATATTTACATTTTCTACCTATTACAACTACTTTGATTATTTGAATTTGCTAGTTATTAGAAAATCAAAACAACAGTAGTCAATGCCTGTGCTAGATTTCACTGGTGTCATATTACAATGGGGTGGATGCTTGTTCAAACAGTCACCCTTCTGGAGTCATATATAGGTTGCATCCAATCTTATGTCATCTTTTTCTGATCAGCCTGGAAAAAGAAACCAAAGCAATAGCATGAAAACTTATTACCTTTTCACGTTTCGCTGTATTTCAAACCTCTAATGTGGGTTTTGATGCTTATTGTGTCTGATGATGTAGATTTGAAGCTATTCTGATTGGTCTTTCTTTTGTTTAACAGCGAATTGGATGATGAACTGCAAGACTCGCTTTATGAATTCTTGGAGGAAAGGGGTATTAATGAAGAACTTGCTGTTTTCTTGCATGAATACATGAGAAACAAAGATAAAACTGAGTTCATTAGATGGCTGCGAACTGTGAAATCTTACATTGAGAACAAATAGAAATCATCTTTGCCGTGTTCTGAATGATAACAATTCTTTAGCACAAGTTTGCATTAGTATAGTAGAGATTTTACCTCTGCATTTTGTCTAACATATATGGAAATCTGATTACGTGTACGTGTATCGAGAGAGTCACAAAGTTAATGTGGGATTGTAACTGGTCTGGCATCATTTGCCCTCAGCGTCTGGTGATGTTACTGAATCACTTGTGTAATTGTTGTTGTGTTGGATATATGGGAGAATTCTTCACATTTTTAAAATATTAGTAATTTCTAATTCTTGTTAAAAATAAAAATCAGTAATTTTTTTTATCCTTGGAAGTGTCCTAGGTAATCTATTTTTGCTTTTTCACATAACTTTTGTTCTTATTTTATGCCTGTTTTTATCAGTATGAGAATGTGAAGAACGAACCCAGTCCGACCAAAACACATTTATTTATTTATTTTAGTTTATCTCAATACTCTTAAATGCATCATACATTTTGGTTGAGTTATTTCTTCTTCTTTTTTTTTTTAAATTTGGCATGCAACTCTCTATGTAGAATTATAAAAAAAACAAAAAATTTAGCTTTAAAAAAAATTAAAATTTTGTTCAATTCTCTCGACAAAGAATCTCAAATTGTTTGTTTGAATTGAACCCTCAGAGGCGGCACTTAATTTTTTTTTATAATTTAGTGAATTATAGCAAAACCCTAACATTCGATGTAAAAAAAACTATGCCAAACATTTGCCATGCCAACATGATGGCACTTGGGCACACAAGAGGAATATAAGTAGTCACCATTTTTACGCAGTAGTAGTAATCAATATCTCTTCAACTTTGTCAATGAGATATTGATGGAAAAGAATATATGACTTTTTATTGTATTTGAAATAGTGACTAGTTCCATGCAACTGATATCATATCATAATAGAGAGAGATAGACAGACAAGAGAAATCTAATCAGACGATTTTGGGTCCAATTTGATTAGACAAAGCAAAAAGCCAAACCCAGCAAAGGAATCACATTGGCTTTTTGTCTCAGCAATAAACAAAGCAGATAATTTCAATTTTCAAAAGCATATTCATATCACATGGCTAAGGCTAAGTGCTTTCATAGTAAATGACATTTGATCTTTTTTTTTTTCTCTCCTCTTGTGTTTCATTAACTTATATTCTAACTTTTGAGGCTTATCTGAAAAGACTTTGAGTAACATGTTAGACTGATGAATAATAAAGTTAATGAACAGCACTACGAGAGGGCATCTAATAAGGGCCTCTCCAATCACCATCTACTTGTCGGCCACTTGTCAACTGTCGCCAGGTGCTTCGTCACCACAAGACTATAAACGACACGTGGGAAAGTTCTATTGGGCTCCACAAATTGATTTGGAGCCATGTCACAGTGCACCCACATACGAGAACAAAGGCATCTTTGAAGAGGAAGATGGCATTTGAACCTGGCTTTTTTATTTCCCTATTAACATAAAGGTGTATATAAGGTTTCATTAGTCATCAGAATTAGAGAAACAGTTTGTGGGCTTCAAACTGGACAAGGTCAGTGAGATTCCCACTTTGTTTGTTGGAGAAAATTAATTTAAAAGAAGCAAAATATCTTAGAATTCAACCTATTTGAAGAGTTTGAATCCATATTTCAATGGCAAATTCTTTTATTACCGTTTCTTCTACATTTTAACAATTTTAAACGTATCTTTAATTAGAATTCATGCTCATATAAATATATTTTAAGATCTATTATCATATTATTAAGATAAATATTGAAAAAAAAATTTGAGGAATCTATAATAAGTAGAACTTGAAAATTAACATCTCAAATGAGAATTAAGAATATAATAATTTTTTACAATTAAATTTATGTAGTGATCAATGGAGATTCTCTCTCTATGATAAAAAAGAGGAGTTGAAGATCATAACCCTAAAGAGGTCTTTATATACTAGTTTAAACTATAATTTCATCAATCATAATCTAACTAGCATTAAATTTCTACACATTATAAATTCATATCAAATGGATGTCTCTCGAGCCAAATAAGAAATATCATAAATAGATCATTTGGGCTAATAATGTATAATTATTATTAAAATATGAGCCCATATTAAGAAAATAATAAAACATAATAATCTCTCACTTGGACTACATATGTCATTTGAAAATAATTATATATTATAAACCTTAATATGAACAATAAATGCATAAAACATCTCCTTATATATAATCTAGTCTATTAGTTATATCAATATGATATCAAAGCAACTTTCGCTACAAATATTTACGATTAAACCCATCAATAGTCAACATATCAATATAATCAATGACGTAAATCAAATATAGATATGTAGTATATAAATTACATGAAATGTGATCTAAAATATGTTTATTTTCAATTGCTCTTACTTTATAACTTTAACGAGTTAAATACTTTCTAAAATTTATGCTAAACTACTATAGAAAGTACTAAATACTTTCTAAACTTTATACGAAACCATAATAGAAAGTACAATTATAGTAACCACTTATCCACAACTGCTAAGAATAAATATTTATATATATATATAAATATACATATTTTACTTGTATGTAGGTGATACTCGATTTATGCATTGTTATTAGTAGTATTTATATAGATTAAGGACCTACTATTAGTATTGGATTTATTTGCAAGACTTTAGATTTATTTTAGGGACCAAATTGTAATACTTTGAAAGTTTTTGGGGATAATTCATAAATACTATAAATTAACCTCTTAGTATAAAAATACACATTTGTAACCCTAATTCACTCATTTTGATCGAGCCACCTCTTTTAAAGTGAGAAAAGAGAGAAAGAAAGGGGAGAGAAAGAGAAGAAGAAGAAGAAAAAGAAGAAGAAAGTTAGAATTTAAGCTTTAAGAGGTATATTATAACCCTTTCTTAGTTTCTTGGTATTAATTTAGTTAATTCCTTTAAGTTTTGATTTCTGAAATATGTACAATTGAAGTCGTGATGTGGATTTCGTAAAATATTGTGAGAATTGATGATGATTTATGTAGATAGCTTGATAAATCATGATGAATTGCAAGATTTCTACTTGATAGTCTGTTGATCCAGAAATTTTATAAATTGTTGCACTTCGATTCTGGTTTTGGATTTTTCATATATGAAATTAGGCATGTCTAGAATCATTTGAAACTTTGAATCGATTGAAAATTCTCGAAATTGAATTTGTAGTGAATTTACCAAAATAACCCTGAAATTCTAGAAATTTCCTGTGTTAACAGTATGATACAGTGACAAACAATTTTTTATCTGCTGACTGATCTTAAAAAATTAAGAACTTATGAAATATGATAATTTTATATGTCTAATATGATATACTCATAATTGAGAATTTAGATCAAAATGGTTAAATTGTTATGAGTTTCTAAAGAGTGTCAGCTCATTGTAGTATTTGATTAATATATTGTTAAAGCTATGGAATAAAATAGTTTTAAAATACTTTTGGCCGTGATTTTGAAGTAAAATATTTATCATGGATTGAGATATGTGTCAAGAGTAATTCTGTAGTAGTTTTATAATTTTTGAGTTAGTATATAATTTTATAAAATTGGGAGATTTAATACTGTTCAGTAAATATCTTGATCCTGTCAGGTTAATAGTTTGAATTTGATGGTGTTTATAGAATGGATTGTGTAGGTTTTATGATATAATATTCATATATAAGAAGTATATATGAGTAAAAATGATATATTCTGATTTTGGAGTAATTGGACATCATTTGATGTATAAGAAAATTTTGTTAAGTGTAAGTGGTCAGAATGACAGGTTTTGAGAAACTAAGTAATTAGACCAATTTAATGTGATAAGTGCAATATGTGTAATTTTGTAAGCTATTTAAAGTATTTTATGTGATTTTTGAGGCTTATAAAATGATTAATCTCCATTGATAGATTAAGGAGAATTAAATCTTGTACTCGAAAGTGCTAAGAGGTAAGTATACTAGACTTTTTACTGAAATCACAATAAACATAGTAATTGTTATGTATGATTTTGTAAATGTGGTTAGGAATATGTTTATGTTATGTCAAAGTATATTTTGATATGAAATGTAAAGACATGTATTTATGAATGTAAGCATGGACATACATAACATATATGTGTTTTTGAAAGTGAGCTTTCAAAATAAAATGTGTTTAACAAACAAAGCTTTTGAAGTGTAATATGTTCATGAGAAACATTTTGTGTTTTGAGGATGCTTGAACTCACTATTGACTTAGTAGGCATCTTATTTGATTTGTGGAGTCTTTATGTGTGGCATTTTCTTCGGGATTGGTATATGTTATATGTTCCGTATGTGTGGAGGATCCTGTTGGTACCTAAAGGAAGATTGAGTCATTACATTCGTGTGGTGGCGTATTGGTGCATGTGAGAGGACTTACCGATGATCAGGGTGAGGGTTTGGCTCTTACCTTTGGGCATGAGCATTATATATGTGTAATTTAAACCTCACTTGTGTTATTCCTCTCATACGATATTGTTGGGATTTGTGCTTACGTGCCATCCCTTTTATGTATAAATATTTACTTTATGTTTATACATTTATGATTTCAATATATCACTAATTATTTTATTTATAAATATGGTAAGATGCTTGTAACGTTTTAGACATTGTATGATCTGAAGGAGTTCAGATCTGATCTAAAGGAGTTTAGATCAGAACTAAGAGTTAGTAAAATCTAAAGAGTTAGAGCCTTGTCTGAAATGGGACAAAGACCTAAGAATATATTAATAATGACATAGTTGCAATGGGTTGCAAATGGTGCTAAGAAATGTTGTTATGCAAATATGTTCTTAAATTTAATGTTCCTGATCTACCTTCACTAATGCGGGTCTGTTAGTGAAGATCTTAATATATATATAGATCAGTGTATGTCTATATCTGGATAGTCCAGATGGTTAGTCTTAGCAGACCATGAGTTTAGTGGAAACTCGTATAGAGATACAAGTATTCAGTAAGGACTGAATATTGAACAGACTCACAAAGATCTCCAATAGACATCCCATAAAGCCGTCAATGAAGGATCTTTCGAGTTGAGTAATATTCGTGGTCCTTAGACCTGAGTGCCACGGTGGACTTGTTAGTGATCCATCATACTTTGGTTCCACACATGTTAGATACCTTTTATGGTCTGACCGCTGGGTGTCGCTGGGTATAGTTCAATGCTAATGGAGTCCGGTGTGTATAGATATGGGATCCATCAACTCAATTGGGTAAGTAAAATATCCTGTAACTCCAAGATTGTATTTCAGAAAGTCTTATGGCCATAAGCAGACATCCAAGAATTTCTTGGAAAAATAATATTGTGAAGGTGTTTACGGATATTATTTATTAAAATACAAATCTAGAGATAAGTTAATGGTTGAGCACATGGAGACTTGATGGTGTTGATCTATATCTCCGCTCTTCTAGAATATTTATGATGGAAGGATTATACGAATATGTTATAACCTCAACTTGTATGGTCTAATGCGCCGTTTTGTAATATTTGTAACATGTGTGTGGGACATTATTCACAGACGTGTGAAATAGTTTCATATGAAAAATCGGGTATGGACCTAGAGAGTCTCATAATATGAAGTGTACTCGTTGTGCACTGGGGCAGCGAATTGGATTGAACAATTGATTCAACAATTTCCAGCAAAAATGAAAAATGATTCAAGGTTCCTTTTATTATTCACTTGTCAATAATTGAAGGTAAAATACGTTATTGGTTTACAAGAGTTGTTAACCAATAAGAATTTGACAAGTGACATAATCTTGCTCCATAAATTATTTACCATGTATTTACCTATTTACCTTGCTTGGTAAATACATATATGGTAAATGTAAATATTCAAAATAGTTTTGAATTATTAATATTTTATATATTAATCAAATTATTATTATTAATTGGAATAAGTGGCAAACACCATTTACTAATGGAGAATGCACTTGTTATTAATAATAAGGAATGTTGACCACTTAGTAATTCTTAAATGATGCACTAAGGAAGTGGTAAAACCACTTAACATTGATTAAATGCCATTTACTCTCTAGAAATTGATTCAAATGGTTGAATCAAATTGATGAGTGAAAAATATAATAGATTAATGTTTGTAATGGCAAACATGGTTAAGTGGTGGTGGAGCACTAAGAGAAATCATTCTTTGCACTTAAGAAAGAATTGAAAGAGTTCAATTTGAGTAAGAGATAGAGTGAATTTCGTTCAAGGTGAAAGAAGAGAGAATTGAGAGCATTTCCTAAGTGTTTCTCTCAAAGTGTTGAGAGAAAATACAAAGGCTTATCAAGGTTCAACATAAAAAGTTGTAAAGAACAAAAGAAATCTCTTAATTCTTCTCATCTCTTGGTAGTAATCATTCATATACACAAATTATTTTAAGTGTTAAAACAATCATTTGCTGGAAATTCAAGGCTGCCATTCTAGCTTTACAATCCCACCGGATTTAGTTGTGAACTAGAATTGTACAAGGGAACACTTCAAAGTGAGCTCAACAAATTGAAGCTTGGAGTTCTTGAAGAATTGTAAAGCTACCTTCATATCCGGGTAGGTTATTTATTTGTTATTCATTTTATATCATGTATGAAATATATATATGAGATATATATGTACTTGAATGATCATACATGCTTGAATATGTTACATATTGTATAATATGTATAAATACTTCCGTTGCGTATTTAATTTTTTGAAATTATATACATCTATACACATCACACACCATATCACAACAGGTATGTCACCTACGAGTGACATTTGGCTTATTATGTGATATGTGATATGGAAGTCCTACTAAGTAGTAGTTGAGTGATGGTTTTCCTATTATATGTTTTGAAAGAATGTGTAATCGCTTACTTGACATGTTATTTGATAAGATTATGATTTTGATTTATTATAGCATATCATACACATGCATTGTGTACATATATGTATTTGTATTTTGATATATAAAAAACTAGTATGCTTACTGCGTTTTATACTCATTACAGTTTATGGTGATTTCAGGTAAATAAGGTACATGTGTGCTTTGCGAATTTGGCAAGGCTTCTGCTGTCTCTTGGGTTCCCTAAATTACTAGGTTACTGAGTGTTTCATTTGGGGACACGTGGTTTAAGATATTTGATTTATCCTTATTGAATAAATACTTATGTGTTCTTTTATTAGGTGTGGTTGTATTTGGTTTATGTTTCACCAACTATGGTCATGAGTTGATTTTAAGTAAGAATTTGCAATGAATATATTCTGAACTTCCGGTAACAAAATTGCTACTAGTGACGTAATAGAGTGTTAATCTCTAAGAAAATTCTGCGTATCTCCGGTTTACTAAATGCCCCAGTCATAATTCAATTGTTATAATTCTAAAAAATGGAAATGAATGTTTAAATATTGTCACTAAATGTTTATATTTATATTTTAAACATAAGACCAACCCGTAAACAAGAATTTAGGAATATACTAGAAACAATAAGATTGTATGTGTGCTCATTATTAAATAAATGTAAGTTTTATCGTGTGTCAGATCTTTTGGGTCTGGGGCGTAACAACAACATTATCTAATAGTTTGAATAACTAATTCATCTAACATTATTCTATAGGAAATAATATATAAATATGTCATAACTAAATGAACACTAAATAACAAACACCCACTATTCATTCATATCATCAAACAATACAACACCTATACGAGCAACTTACTCATTAAACACCTTGGGTGGTAACCCTTTGATGAGCGGATCCACAATCATGGAGTGTGTACCAATATGTTCTATTAACAATTATTAACTCTGAACTCTGTTTTTAACAACTAAAAACTCACTGTTGATGTGCTAAGACTTGGAAGAGCTTCTATTGTTATAGAAATACATAATTACGGCTTTATCCCATCTGCAGCCTTGTGATAAAATTATTAGGGTCGGTGCTTATGTACTATCCCTGAATATACATATACTTGTGTATTTATACAAGTGTACATTCTCATTAAATCGCTAATACTTAATTATATGGTATTACGTATATAACGTTACAGACAACGTTACAGACATTGTAGATTTGAAGGAGTTCGGATCAGATCTAAAGAGTTTAGATAATGGCTCATAGTTTACCACACTTAGACATATAATTGCTAAATGTTAGCACAGTTATGTGTTAGTTGGTTATAATACTCAGCAGATCCAAAATTTGGAGCCTTATCTGTAATAGGACATAGACCTGGAAATATACTAGTAACTGTATAGTTGCAAGAGTTGCAATCGGGTGCCAGAAAATGTAAGTTGCGCAAGTATGTTCTCAAATATTTATCTCTGATCTATTTCTGCCGATGTAGATCTATTGGTGGATACCTTTATATATAGATCAACATATGTCGTACCTATCGAGTATAGATGGTCGTTCCTGACCGACTATGAGCTTGGATCTCGTATTGACATATGGGTATCCAGTTAGGACTAGATATGGGACAAACTTACGAGGGCCTCTGATAGACACTCAATGTAAGCCGTCAATGGAGGGTCCTCTCGAGTTGAGTAGTATACATAGTCCTTTGACCTGAGTGCCACGGTGGGCTTGTAAGTGATCCACCATACTTTGATTCCACGCATGTCACAGACCTTTCATGGTGTGACCACTAGGTGTCGCTAGGTATGGTCCGATACTTATGGAGTCCAGTGCATATAGATATGGGATCCGTCAACTCCCATATAGAGTTTGATATCCAGATACTTCGAGACTATATCTTAAAAAGTCTTGTGGCCACAAACAATCATCCCGAGAAAGAGTTCCGCCAGGGTCGAACAATATGGCAAAGAAGTTTGCACATATTGTTCACTGAGATACAAGTCTGGAGATAAGACATGGATGAGCACAAGGGGATTTGACGGTGATAATCTATATCCCTGCACATCCAGGATATCATGATGGAAGGACTATACGTATGCGTTGTAACCTCAGCTTGTATGGTTCAACGCGCTGATTTATGCATCCATGACGTGTACGTGAGGCATTGCTCACGGACTCATAGAATAGTTCCATTTGACGAATCACGCGTAGGACCTAGGGAGTCCTGCGATATAGAGTGTACTCATTGTGCACTGGAGCAGCGTATCAGATTAAATTGTTTAATCCAGTAATATTTAGTACTTTTACGGGAATGCTTGTGTATCAGTATTTAAGTGTTAAATACAACAATTAGTTAATAAATATTATTTACTAATTGTATTATGACACGTAGCGTATTGTGGACTCTCAGTTGAGTTTATTCAAGTATGAAATTTAATGGGACCCACTAAGAGGTGAACTTGGTAACTATTCATGAGGGGTAAAATGGTCATTTTTTTATTTTAATTATTTAATTGTTAAATAATCAAATATCTTTCTTTTTATATTATATATATTATTATATATTATATTATTATTATTATATTATATTTTATATATATATATATAAAGGAAAAGAAAGAGAAGAGAAAAAAAAAGATTTGGCCAAACGGCCGAAGGAGAGAAGAGAAGAAGAAATGGAGAGAAAGGGAAGGAAGAAAGAAAGAAGAAGAAGAAGGGAAAAAGAAAAAGAAAAGGGAGGAAAAATAAAATTGTTTCATTTTTCCTACGCTTCCAATTGGAGCAATTCTGAATTGCTTCAAACTCATTTCTTATCCTTTTGGAAAAAAGGATGTAAATTTACTCCCGGCCATTTTGGGGATTAAGAGTTAATCCCGAGCTGAATATCAAATTGTTGTTCTAGCTTACTAAGCCCACCGAACTGGTGACTAGAACTGCACACAAGTTGATCTCCATGCAAACTCCAGGAAAAACACATGTATAACGTTACACGTTTGGTGAGTTCTCTAATTTTATAAATATATTAATATGATTAATATATTTATTTATTGTGTTTATTGCAAAATTTATATTTTTGCTGCATTAGGCAATAGACACAATTGCACATGTATACACCCACGTGCCTAAGATTCGACTGAGCCGACAAAAATTTCACAACCATATCCCATTATTTGATGCCTTAAAATAAGCTATAAACTCAGCTTTCATAATAGAAAAAAAAAACTACTAGTGACTGGTTAACACTCTTCTAAGAAATAGCTCTCCTGGTCAAAGTGTATATATAACATAATGTGAATCTCTTATTATCTAGACATTCAGCAAAATTACAATCTGAATACCTCATAATTTTTAATCTATCCAATCTTTTATATATGTGCATATAGTCTTTTGTTTTATGTAAATACCTCATAACCTCTTTGACTGTTTTCCAATGATCCATCTCAAGGTTACTCAAATATCTGCTTAACATTCTAACAATATATGCAATATCTAAACGTGTATATACTTGAGCACATATAAGACTATCTACTACTAACGCATAAGAAAATTTGTGCATCTCATTCTGATCAATCTTATTCTTAGGACACTGTCTAAGACTGAACTTGTAACCTTTAACAATGGACGTATCTCTTAGAGTATAATCCTTTATGCTATACTTGTTAACCAGCTTATTGATATAATTCTTTTGTGATAATCCAAAAATAACTCGATTGAAATCTCTATGTATCTAGATTCCTATTAAAAAAGATGCATTTGCAATATTTTTCATCTCAAAATTTCTTAATCGAAATCTCTTGGCCTATATCACTACTTGGTAGCAGTATGTCACTGACATACAAAATGAGAAGACAAGTCGACAAGATCCTAAATGCTGTTGTCCTACATGGATTTCATCTCATCCTCCATGGAATCAATCTACTTATAAGAATTATAATTTTTTTAGCTTGACTGAAATTGATTGGATCATTTTCTAGTCCTATATCAAACCCTTTGTTCTTGGAGATAAATAACATAATAATCTGAAATCACACTTCTCCTTTCTTTGGTATATCTTCTCAATGGCACTTACTTTTAAGGTTGCTAGGTTGCACTTCATGAACATGAGCAAATTCTTCATTTTGAATTGGAACTCCTACATATTATCTTTTATTTCTATATTTACTTCTTGAATAATGTCAAATAAAAGATTCTGGTCATTTTCAATAACAATTGTAGGAAGAGAAATAAATTCTTCTTCAAAGACAATATCTATAACCTTATATTCCCCTCCCCAAAACTCAATATCCTCAAGAAAATTAGCATTAACCGTCTTAAAAAATAATTTACTTGAAGAATCATAAAACTTGAAGACCCTCAATCTTTTAGAGTATCCAACAAAATAGCAGCTTGCTATTCTTGAGTGTAGTTTATTTTCACTAAGCTCGTATGGCTTAACCTCTATTGGATAACCACAAACATGTAAGTGCCTAATACAAGACTTCTTGTTAGTCCACAACTCATATGAGGTTTTAGATACTATTTTATTTGGAACTCTATTAAGGATATAAATTATAGTCTTTAGTACTTCTCCCTATAGTGATTTAGGTAAAAACATTATTAATCATACTTCTCATTATATCTTTAAGTGTTCGATTTCATCTTTCAACAATACTATTCATCCTTAGTTTCCCAGGCATTGTGTATTAAGGGATATTGCCACACACCTCTAGGAATTTAACAAAAGGTCTTGGATATAGTTCACCTGATCTGTCATATCTTCAATAGTATTCACCACCACGATCAGATTTGACAGTTTAATTTTTTGCCAAGTTGATTTTCAACTTTAGCTCTAAAAATCTTAAACAAGTCTCAAGATTGAGACTTCTCATTAATCAAGTAAAGTACCTAAAATTAGAATTATTGTCAATGAATGTAATAAAATATTGTTGGTAATTTTAAAAAGTCCATAAATATCAGTATGTATTAATTCTAAGATGTTATTGCTCATGTTGGCATCTAACATTTTAGTATTTCTCTATTTTCCCTTAATACATTCAACACAGACTTTAAAATCTATTAAATTAAGAGAATAAATAATTTCATCTACCACAAGCCCTTATATTATCTATTTAGAGATATGTACACTTATGCTAAAACATAGTCTCATCAATTAACTTTTGCTTTGTACCACATTTATTAACATGCAAATATTCATAAAAGAGGCATGAGTATCTAATTTGTAAAAATTATCAATTAGAGAACCAGCAAAACTTGAATTTTGATAGCGACTGAATTTATTATTTTCAAATGAACAAGAATATCCTAATTTTTTTCAAACTAGATAAAAATTACGTTTTGTCTAAATGACAGTACATAATAAGTCTTATCTAAATTCAAATAATATATTGTCATTAATTGTAATCTAAATAATTCTATGGCATCTACATAAGCTGCATTTTCGTTTTCCATAGAAATGCATCTTTCAGCATTAATTGGTAACTGACTCCTCAGACAACCTTACATATACATACTTATATGAGTAGTTGCATCTGTATCTAATCACAGAGTGTGTTTGAGTACAAAAGTTAAATTAACTTTAGAACAAATAAAATTAAGAAGTGTACCTTTCTCGATACACTATATGGCATACTTAGGACAATCCTCTTCACATAACCAACTTTCTTATAAGAGAAACAAGTAATGACCGATTTTTTTTTCTTTTGCGGCTTATTTTGTGAAGTCCTTATTACAATTTTTTTTTTCTTTATTCCATTTTTTTCTCTTATTGGTAACTTGATCCTAAGAAGTACTTGCTAAGCGAGTACTTTCAGTCTTTTCTTATTTTATCTATCTTTTTCTTGCACACAATCTGAAATTAACTCATTAAGGGTCTATTTATCATTTTGAATGTTGTAACTTACTTTAAATTAATTATATTGTGTTAGAAGATATATTAAAACTAAATGCACGAGCAAGTCGTCAGAAAACTCTAATTTTAATGCCTTTAATTCTGAAGCGAGATTAGACATCTGCATTATGTACTCTTATATTTTCTCAACCTTTTTATTTTTATATTTTAGCAAAGCATTGTTCAATTTTCTTAAAGAATTTCTTAGCATTTTTTTTCTCAAAAATAGTACTGTTAAGCATATAAATGAATTTTATATTGGCAAATATAGTAAAAGCAGAAGAAACTTACAGAGAACACATAATAAAATAACAAGCTCACAATCATATCATTATCTTAAGTATATATATGCATAACATAAGTAAACATACAAATAACAAGCTCACAATCATGTCAAATGTTGATAATAAATCCGCTAACAATAAACCTTTCTTTGAACCGACTTATTGTATGCATGAAAAGATAGATAATTATCACACATTTATTACTGTTAATATGCCTATTGTTTGACCCAAAAAAATAATCTTTTTTGGGCTAATTATTTTCTGCATAAATAATAAACATATTCATTTTAATATCATAAAATAAAAAAATCTACACAACAGAAGTTACTTTGGCAACATGTTATTTTAATTAATTTATTATGAAATATAAGACATTAGTACAAAGAAAAATAACTAAAATAGAAAAATAGAAAAATTAAGTTTTTTTTAATGCACTAGAGTGGTGGGTGGAGCTAAGGCCGCTGTGGTTATAGCGTTGTTAATGATACAAAATAGGGTCAATGATGGTTACGTAAAATCTTAATGGGTCGAATTTTGTGCTCAATCTCTATGAATCGGGTCAATTCAACTTAACTCTCCCAAAACATTTTTAAAACCATAAAATTTTGACTTACAGGGCAGTTATACAGGCACTGCGGTGCCAGGCCATGATCTTTGGTGCCTCGCCGCTACAACATAGCGTCACGGCATCCATGCGAATCCAAAAAACACTAAATCTGGGCTAAATTTTCATGTTTACATCATTAGCTTTTTAAATCAAAGACCTTTAAATAAATTTGAACCCTCAAGTCACTATGAAAATTATAAACTTAATGTTTTACTTTAATAAAATCATGAAATATTCATACATATAATATCTCTATCCTAAATAAATCATATAATGCGTGAATAATCCAAATAATTTAATATGAATATCCCGTCCACTACCTGGGTCCGTGCATCTTACTATAACCAATAAACATTTTATATTAAATGTTTATTACCATTTGTTAATGTTAGAGCTGGTGCATGCATGTCATTTCAATATTGTATAAATATTAATTATTTAATATTTGTACAATAAATATTTTATATTAAATCATTAATATTAAAAAAATATAGTACTATACTTGTAACGATACATGCATTGTATGATATGAAAGAGTTTAGATCTAATCTAAAGAAGTTTAGATCAATGTCAAGAGTTAGCATCGCTGAGAATTATAAATGCTAAAGCATTTATAATAATTAGCGAAATATAAAGAGTTAGAACATTGTCTGTAATGGGACAAAGATCTGAGAATATACCAGTAATGACACAGTTGCAAATAATTGTAATAGGTGTTAGAAAATGTTATTATGCAAGTATGCTTTCAAACACTATGTTCCTGATCTATTTTCATTAATACGGGTCTACTGGTGAATCTTTTTATATAGATTAGTGTATGTCTATATCTGTATAGTACAAATGGTTGTTCTTAACTGATCATGAGCTTACTGGAAGCTCGTATAGGCATACAGGTATTCAGTGAGGACTGAGTACCGAACAAACTCACGAGGACCTTCAATAGATATCTCATGAACTGTTAATGATAAGTCTTCTCGAGTTAAGTAATATTTATGGTCCTTTGACCTGAGCATCACGGTTGACTTGTGAATGATCCACCATACTTTGGTTCTACAGATGTTAAAGACCTTTTATGATCTGACTGCTACGTGTTGCTAGGTATGGTCTGATGCTTATGGAGTCCGTTGTGCGTAGATATGGGATCCATCAACTCATATGGGTCAATTGTATATCCTAATGCTCCGAGATTGTAGTTCAAAAAATATTGTGGCCACAAGTATTTAACTCTGAAAATGAGTTTTCTGTAGGGTTAAACAATATGTGTTTGCGTATATTGTTTATCAAAATACATATCTGGAGATAAGTTCATGGATGAGCAAATGAAGATTTGACGGTGGTGATCTATGTCTCCGCTCCCAGGATATAGGTGACAGATGGATTATACGAATATGTTACTACCTCATCTTGTATTGTCCAACGCGCTGATTTATAATATTTATGACGTGTGCATGAGGCATCGATCACAGACTTATGGAACAGTTTCATTTGACCAATCGGGCATGGACCTAGGGAGTCCTAGAATATGAAGTGTACTCGTTGAATACTGATTCAGTGTACTAGATTGAATAGTTCAATCCAATAAATGTTAGCAAACCAGGATATTTGTTTCAAGTTCTCTCATGATGTACACGTGTTAAAAATTAAGAGTTAAGTACATTAATTGGTTAAAAATAATTGTTAACCAATGGGATAATGATACTTGACACATTATAAGTCGTTCATTGTTTGACTTGGAAATGACTAAAATGACATTGCTTGTGAGATAAGTAAAGTCATTAATTTATTCAAAAATTATTTTTAAATAAATAAATGTATTAATAATTGTTATTAATATATATTTTATTAAGTCAAATAATTTTATAAAACTAAATTTAAAGTGTATTGTGCATATTGTTTACAATTAAATAATGTAAAAGAGTTTACATTATTTAAATATATAATAACCTTGTTAAATTAATATTATCACATGTTTCATTTTTTATTATTTGAATAAACAAACATAAAATCATGATGGCTTGATGGAGTACGCCCTAACTTACTATAATAAGAGGGAAAATAAACAACTAAATTAAAAATGAAAGATGTTTCATTTTGTCAAGTGTATTTGCCGGCCAAACAATGAGAAGAAATCTAAAGCAAGAGATTTTTTTTTTGCTTGTTTTATTTTGTTCAACAAAAGATTTTATATTCAATCAACACATGTTTATTTGTTTTGTGAAGACAAAGGGAAACATGTGAATGGCTTAAGCATGGGTAGCCATGCCGTGGGGGCCATTTTAATCTTCAAAAAATTGGCTTTAAATTGAAATATTTTTGTTACATTTGATAAGTTTTGTTCGGCCATTTTACCATAAAGAGAGAGAAAGCCTTTTGCAAGAGTTGTAATAAGTTTCATTTTCTTCATATTCTTCTTTGAAATTGGCAGCTATTAAAATAAGCAATGGAAAGTTGTTTTATTTATTTCAAGTATTGAATAAACAAAAACAATTTATTTGTTTTGAAACAAATTATAGTAGTTGGAAGTGTTTAGTTACAATTAAGTTTAAGTAGTTTAAATTTGATTAAAAGTGTTTAATCAAATTTGGTATTTAAGAGTTAAACATCAATGCTAAAAATTAGAGTTGTCATTCTAACGATCTAAGTTTATTCCAGTTGGATCTTAGAATCTTCAGTAAGTATGCTTCGTGGTTGTCAAGCCCTAGACCCAAAAGATCTGACACACGACATCACTTACATTCATTCAATAATATTTCTAAGCACATTCATTTTAACTTTCTTTTAGAATTATAGCAATTGAATTATGACTGGGACAATTAGTAAACCGGAGATACGCAGAGTTTTCTCAGAGATTAACACTCTACTACGTCACCAGTAGCAACTTTGTTACCAGAAGCCCAGAATATAATCATTTCAAATTCTTACTTAAAATCAATCCATTACTACACTTGGTGAAACTTAAACTAAATCCAACCACACACAATAAAATAATACATAAGTATTTATTCAATAGGGCCAAATCAAATATCTTATCCCACGTGTCCTCAAATGAAACACTTAGCAACCTAACAACTTAGGGAACCCAAGGAACAGCAGAAGCCTTGCCAAATCTGCTAAGCACACATGTACCTTATTTACCTGAAATCACCATAAACTATAATGAGTATAAAACTCAGTAAGCATACTAGTTTTTCATATATCAAATACAAATACATATATGTACACAATACATATGTATGATATGCTGTGATCAATCAAAATCATAATCTTATCAAATCACATATCATGTAAGCGCTTACACATTCTTTCAAAACACTTAATAGGAATATCATCACTCAACTACTACTTAGTAGGACTTACATATCACATATCACATAATGAGTCAAATGTCACTCGTAGGTGACATACCGTATGAGAGGAATAGTACAAGTGAGGCCTTTATATTACACATATATAATGCTCATGCCCGAAGGTAAAAGCCAAACCCTCACCCTGATCATCGGTGAGTCCTCTCACATGCACCAATACGCCACCACACGAATGTGATGACTCACTCTTCCTTTAGGTACCAATAAGATCCTCCTTACATACGGAACACATACCATATACCAATCCCGAAGGAAAGGACACACATAAAGGCTCCAAAAATCACATAGAATGCCTACTAAGTCAACAGTGAGTTCAAGTACCCTTAAAACACAAAATATTTCTCATGGACTATTACACTTCAAAAGCTCTATTTGTTAAACACATTTCACTTTGAAAGCTCACTTTCAAAAACACATGTATGTCATGTATATCCATGCTCACATTCATAAATACATATATTCACATTTCATATCAAAATATACTTTGACATAACATAAACGTATTCCTAACCACATTTACAAAATCATACAAAACAATTACTACGTTTATTGTGATTTCAGTAAAAAGTCTAGTATACTTACCTCTTAACACTTTCAGCTACATAGCTTAAATCTCCTTAACCTATCAATACAAATTAGTCCTTTCATAAGCCTCACAATTCATACAAAATACTTTAAATAGCTTACAAAATTATACACAATGCATTTATCACATCAAATTGGTCTAAATACTTGGTTTCTCAAAATCTGTCATTCTAACCACTTACACTTAACAAATTTTTCTAATACATTAAATGATGTTAAATTACTCTAAAATTAGAATATATCATTCTTGACTCGTATATCCTTCTTATACATGAATATTATATCAAAATTCCTACACAATCCATTCCATACACACCATCGAATCCAAACTACTAACCTGACAGGATCAAGATACTTACTGAACAGTATTCAATGTCCTAATTTTATAAAATCATATACTAACTAAAAAATTATAAAACCAGCATATAATTACTCATAACACATATCTCAATCCATGATAAATATTTCACTTCCAAATCACTGCCAAAAGTATTTTAAAACTATTTTATTCCATAGCTTTAAAAGTCTGTTAATCAAATACTGCAATGAGCTGATACACTTTAGAAAATCATAACACTTCAACCACATTGATCTAAATTCTCAATTTTGAGTATATCATATTAGATATATAAAAGTATCATATTCTATAAATTCATAATTTTTGAAGATCATTCAGTAGGAAAAAAATTATTTTTCACTGTATCATACTGTTCATATAGGAAATTTCCAGAATTTTAGGGTCATTTTAGTAAATTTACAAAAAATTCAATTTCTGGAATTTTGAATCGATTCAAAGTCTCAGATGATACTAAACATGTCTAATTTCATATATTCAAAACTCAAAATCAGAATCGAATCACAAAAATTTATAAAATTCTTGGATCAAGAGACTATCAAGCAGAAATTCTACAATCCATCATGATTTATCAAGCTATCTTATAGATCATCATCAATTCTCAAAATATCATACGAAATACACATCAAATCCTCAATTATACATATTTCTAAAAATCAAAACTTAAAGAAATTAACATAATTAACACCAATAAATTGAGAAATAGTTGTGATATACCTCTTAAAATCCAAAATTCCAATTTCTTCTTCTTTTTCTTCTCCTTCTTCTCTTTCTCTCTCCTCTTTTTCTCTCTTCTCTCTCTCTAAAAGAGGTAGCTAGACCAAAATGAGAGAATTAGGATTTTAAAAGTGTATTTTTATACTAAGTGGCTAATATTTAGTATTTACGAATTTACCCCCAAAACTTTCAAAGTATTACAATTTGGTCCCTAAAATAAATCTAAAGTCTTGCAATTAAACCCATTACTAATAGTATGACCTTAACCTATACAAACACTACTAATAACAATATATAAATCAAGTATCACCCACATACAAATAAAATACGTATATTTATACATATATAAATACTTATTCTTACCAGTTGTGGATACTGGTTACTACAGTGGTAGACTCCGATTTGGTAATTTTCAAACGCTTGACAGGTGATTCTTGATCGTTAATTTTATTAGAGTAATGAAACTTAAATTTTAAATATTCTTGTTGCACTAAAAAATTAGATTTCCAATTTCACTACGCTTAATTTGTGTATAAGATGCATAAATTGTATTGTGACAAACACATATCATATGCATGAACTCTAGTGAATTAGCACAATTTCAATTGGTATCATAGCATGATTGTTGTGTTGATTGGGTTATTGGAGTTATAATTGTGTAATTTAGAATGTCCTGGGATTGTGGGTGATGTATTTCAAGTGTTGAAAATGCAAAACTGGAAAGACAGCCTGTGGGACGCTGTGGCACTGGGCCTTTTTACGTCTAGTACTGCAGCGCTGGATAAAGAGGGCTGTGATGCTGGGGTGTCCAGGCCCAACACCATAGCGCTCAAAGCTTGGCACTACAGCACTGGGGTAGTTTACCATAGTAAGACAATGCTAAAAGGCTAGTGTCGCAGAGATGAGAGCCTAGCACCAGAGCGCTTGAGGTAGTTGACCTCTATGCCGCAACAGCGATAAGTAGGCCTCACGGCACCAGATACTGTTCACTCCGAATTGTTTTTAATAAATTTATTCATGTATAAAGGGTTTATGAGATATAGTAATAAGAGTTATTTGTCTATATTATAAACTGGGATCATTTTTTCTATGCTAGTAACGACAATAAGAGCCTTACTGGTGGGGGTTAATTGTGTTTGCACAAAAATAAATAACTGATTGAGAATCACCTCCTTATAAGATGAGACCCAATATTCAAAAATCTCTCTTAATTAGATTGAAAAATATTATATTATAAGATAGGGTTTTACTTGGCCCATCTCGTCAATGTAGTGTTAAACAGGTCATGTCGGCCTTTTTTCAACATTGCTATAGTGTGAGGGATTTGACCGGTGTGATTTGGACTATCTAAGTAAGAACTTCTCCATAAAAAAATGTGAGAGGCTTCTTATATACTAGGTATAAAGATAAAGCCAGTAGGCTGCTAAGACTCTTCCAATTTTCGTACATAGACTAAATCCTAGAAATGTACAATTTTATTAACTGTGAGATAGTTAATGTACTTTTCAAACATGGCTTTCAACTTTATAGGAGAAAGTATCCTCAAGAAGAAGATGAAAGGGTTAGAGTTTTTAAATTATCATATACATCAGTTGGAAATAGCCTGATGCATACCATGTTATGTATGAGACCTAGATCTAGATCGGTATAAGTGTTACGAGCTGGTATTGGTCTGATCCAGGTAACGACTATTGACTGGTGGTGAAACATATCCGATTATCTTTGGATAACGTGGCAGACCCACCCAAGCTTAAACTCCTAAGGTGTTTGAGAAACACGTGGAGTGTGTGGGTATGAGAAAGAATAGAGATAAAGAGCATAACGCAGAGTACCAGCACCATTACTATTTTCGTTAACCTTTGAACAACCGTGAGCTGATTTCTTTAGATTCCATGGCATGTATCCATGCAAGTGGAAACCTTATAATTGGTCCTTAAGCATTCACCATTGTTGCACCCATTCTCAAGCATACAGGAAGGAATGCTTCCCACATTTTGCGATTAATTAGATAAAATCCCTCTGTCTATTGAATCCAATAAATTAAAGCCTTCAAATCATTTAACTTCAGTATTTTAGTCAATGCAATACACCAGTACGAATCGCACTAGAGCAAGTGGGAGTTTGTTGGAGCTGGTGCTTATGTGTTATTCTAATATTGTATAAATATTAATTGTTTAATATTTATACAATAAATATTTTACATTAAATCATTAATATTAAAAATATATGGTACTATATTTATAACGATACAAATATTGTATGATCTGAATGAGTTCAGATCTGGTCTAAAGAAGTTTAGAGCAGTGCTAAGAGTTAGCATCACTGAGAACTATAAATGCAAAAGAGTTAACAGGTTATAATAATCACCGAAATCTAAAGAGTTAGAACCTTATTTGCAAAGAGACAAAGATCTAAGAATATACCAGTAATGACATAGTTGTAAAGAATTGCAATAGGTGCTAGAAAATTTCATTATGCAAGTATATTCTCAAATATTATATTCCTAATCTATTTTCACCAATGCGGATCTATCGGTGAATTCATTTTTATATAAATTAGTGTATGTCTATATCTGTATGGTACAAATGATTGTTCTTAGTTGACCATGAGCTTACTAGAAGCTCGTATAGACATACGGGTATTCAGCGATGACTAAGTACCGAACAGACTCATGAGGACCTCCAATAGACATCCCATGAAGCCGTCAATTGTAGGTCTTCTCGAGTTGAGTAGTATTCGTGGTTCTTTAACCTGAGCGCCTTGGTGTACTTGTGAGTGATCCACCAAACTTTGGTTCCATGGATGTCAAAGACCTTTCATGGTCTGACCGCTACGTGTCGCTGAATATGGTTCGATGCTCACGGAGTCCGGTGTATATAGATATGGGATCCGTCAACTTATATGGATGAGTTATATATCCTAATACTCCGAGATTGTATTTCAAAATATCTTATGGCCACAAGTATTTAACCCCAAAAATGAGTTTTTCGTAGGGTTAAATAATATCGTAAAAGTGTGATAAGTTTACGGATGAGCAAATGGAGATTTGATGTAGTGATCTATGTCTTCGTTCTTCCAGAATATAGGTGACAGAAGAATTATACGAATTTGTTATAACCTCAGCTTGTATGATCCAACGCACTAATTTGTAATATGCGTGACATGTGTGTGGGGCATCGATCACAGACTTTTAGAACAATTCTATTTGACAAATCGGGCGTGCATTTAGAGAGTCCCACAATATAAAGTGTACTCATTGAATACTAGAGTAGCGTACCGAATTAAATAGTTTAATCTAATAAATTTTAATAAACTGGGATATTATTTCATGTTCCCTCAATATGTGCACGTGTCAAGACTTAAAAGTTAAGTATATTAATTGGTTAACAATAATTTTTGAATAATGTGATGATGAAACGTGGCACATTATATGTCATTCATTGTTTGACTTAAAAATAACTAAAATGATCTTACTTGTAAGACGAATTAACTCATTAATTTATTCAAAATTTGTTTATAAATAAATGTATTGATAGTTATTATTAATATACATTTTATTAAGTCAAACAATTTTATAAAACTAAAATTAAAGTGTATTGTAAAGATTGTTTGTAATTAAATAATGTAAAGGAGTTCTCATTATTTGAATATATGATAGCTTTATTAAATTAATATAATCACATGTTTTTTTTTATTATTTGAATAAAGAAATAGAGAAACATGATGGCTTGATCGGCATGCCTTAACTTGCTATAATATGTGGGAAAATAAACAAACAAATAAATAATAAAAAATATTTCATTTTCTCAAGTATATTGGCCGGCCAAAAAATGAAAAGAAATCTAAAGCAAAAGTGTTTTTTTTTTTTTTTGCTTGTTTTACTTTGGTCAACAAGAGCTTTTATATTCAATCAACACATGTTTATTTGCTTTGTGAAGATAAAGGGAAACATGTGAATGGATTAAGCATGGGTAGCCATGCCGTGGGGGGTATTAAAATGAAATATTTTTGTTACATTTGATAAGTTTTGTTCGGTGATTTTACCTTGAAGAGAGAGAAAGCCTTTTACAAGAGTTGTAAAGAGTTTCATCCTTTACATCTTCTTCTTTGAAATTGGCGGCCTTTAAAATGAAGCAACGGAAAGTTTTTTGCGTCTTTTAAGTGTTGAATAAAAAATAATAATTTATTTGTTTGGAAAAAAATTAAGTTAGTTAAAAATTTTAATTATAATTAAGTTAAAAAGTTTAAATGTGATTAAAAGTATTTAATTTAAAATTTGGTGTTTAAGAGTTAAATACTATTGTTGTTGGAAATTAGATATGTTATTGTAGTAATTCAAGTTCACCCTAGTTAGATCTTAGAATTTGTCAGTGAGTGCACTTCATGGTGGACTCCAATTTAGTAATTTTCAAAGATTTAACAGATAATTCTCGATCTTTAATTTTATTAGAGTAATGAAACTTAATGTTACGCCCCAGACCCAAAAAATCTGAAATATAATATAACTTACACTCATAATTAATATTGTATAAAATTTTAAACTTTAATTCAACATAAGAATTCTTAGCAAGTTGCTAGTAAATTCAACACAAAGTTTCACTCATAACTATACTAGGTGAAATATAAACTAAATACAGTCATAACTAATAAAATAATACATAAATATTTATTTAATAGGGGCAAACAAAATATTTTAAACTACGTATCCACAAATGAAACACTTAGCAACCTAGCAACTTAGAGAACCTAAGGGACAGCAGAAGCCTTACCAAATCCGCTAAGTACATATGTACCTTATTTACCTGAAATCACCATAAACTATAATGAGTATAAAACTCAGTAAGCATACTAGTTTTTCATATATCAAATTACAAATACATATATATACACAATACGTGTGTATGATATAATGTGATAAATCAAAATTCATAATCTTATCAAATCACATGTCATGTAAGCGCTTACACATTCATTCAAAATATAAAATAAGAATACCATCACTCAACTACTACTTAGTAGGACTTATATATCAGATATCACATAATGAGCCAAATGTCACTCTTAGGTGACATACCGTATGAGAGGAATAGTACAAGTGAGGTTTAAATTACACATATATAATGCTCATGCCCAAAGGTAAAAGCTAAACCCTCACCCTGATCATCGGTGAGTCCTCTCATATGCACCAATACGCCACCACACGAATGTGATGACTCACTCTTCCTTTAGGTACCAATAGGATCCTCCCTCCATACGGAACATATAACATATATTAATCCCGAAGGAAATGCCACACATAAAAGCTCCATAAATCACATAAGATGCCTACTAAGTCAATAGTGAGTTCAAGCATCCTCAAAACATAAAATGTTTCTCATGAACATATTACACTTCAAAAGCTTTCTTTGTTAAACATATTTCATTTTGAAAGCTCACTTTCAAAAACACATGTATGTCCATGCTCAATGTCAATGCTCATATTCATAAACATATGTCTTTCACATTTCATATTAAATATACTTTGGCATAACATAAACATATTTCTAAGCACATTTACAAAATCATACATAGATAATTACTATGCTTATTGTGATTTCAGTAAAAGTCTAGTATACTTACCTCTTAGCACTTTCAGCTACAAGGCTTAACTCTCCTTAACCTATCAATGGAGATTAATCCTTTCATGAGCCTCAAAATTCATACAAAACACTTTAAATAGCTTACAAAATTACACATATTGCACTTATCACATCGAATTGGTCTAATTAATTGGTTTCTCAAAACCTGTCATTCGGACCACTTATACTTAACAAACTTTTCTTATACATCAAATGATGTCCAATTACTCCAAAATCAGATTATATCATTCTTGACTCATATATTCTTATTATATATAAATATTATATCATAATTCCTACATAATCCATTCCATAAACACTATCGAATCCAAACTACTAACCTGACAGGATCAAGATATTTACTGAATAGTATTCAATTTCCAAATTTATAAAATCATATACTAACTCAAAAATTATAAAACTATTATAGAATTCATCTTAACACATATCTCAATCTATGATAAATATTTCACTTCAAAATCACTTCAAAAAGTATTTTAAAATTATTTTATTTTATAGCTTTAAAATATCTGTTAATAAAATACTGTAATGAGCTGACACTCTTTAGAAACTCATAACAATGTAACCACATTGATCTAAATTCTCAATTTTGAGTATATCATATTAGACATATAAACTTATCATATTCCATATATTCGTAATTTTTTAAGATCATTCAGCAGATAAAAAATTATTTGTCTCTGTATCATATTGTTAACACAAGAAATTTCTAGAATTTCAGGGTCATTTTGGTAAATTCACTAACAATTCAATTTTTGAAATTTTCAATCGATTCAAAGTCTCAAATGATTTTAAACATGTCGAATTTCATATAATCAAATTTCAAAACCAGAATCGAATCACAACAATTTATAAAATTCCTTGATCAAGAGACTATCAAGTAGAAATTTTGCAATTCATCATGATTTATCAAGCTATCGACATAGATCATCATAAATTCTCACAATATTTTACGAAATACACATCAGATTTTCAATTGTACATATTTTCAGAAATTAAAATTTAAAGGAATTAACTAATTTAACACCAAGAAACTAAGAAATTGTTATAATATACCTCTTAAAGCTTAAATTTCAACTTTCTTCTTCTTTTTCTTCTTCTTCTTCTCTTTCTCTCCCCTTTCTTTCTCTTTTTTCTCACTCTAAAAAAGGTAGCTCGACTAAAATGAGCGAATTAGGGTTTTAAATGTGTATTTTTATACCAAGAGGCTAATTTCTAGTATTTATGAATTATCCCTCAAAACTTTCAAAGTATTATAATTTGGTCCCTAAAATAAATCTAAAATCTTACAAATAAACCCAATACTAATAGTATATCCTTAACCTATACAAACACTACTAATAATAATGCATAAATCAAGTATCACCCACATACAAATAAAATATGTATATTTATATATATATATATATAAATACATATTCTTACCGGTTGTGGATACTGGTTACTACACTTCAATTTTAAATATATTTGTTGCACTAGAAAAAATTAAAATTTTAATTTCGCTACATTTAATTTATATATAAGATGCGTAAATTGTATTGCGACAAACACATACTATATGCATGTATCCTAATGAATTAGCACACTTTTAGTTAGATATAACTTTAATTAAGATTCATACTCATATAAATAAAACTCAAGATTGATCATATCAAATTATCAAGATAGATGTTGAGAAAAATATACCCATAAAATCTATGGTGATAGAACTTGAAGCTTAACAGCCTTAAATAAGAACTAAGAGTATAATGACCTTGCACAATCAAATCTACGTAGTGTTCAATAAGGTTATCTTTCTCTGTGATGGAAAAGAAGAGAAGAGCTCTACATATATTAATTTGACTTTGGGACTATAATTCTAAAGAGATTTTTATATACTAGTTTAAATTATAATCACATCAATTATAATCAAACTAATGTTAGATTTCTATACATTACATGTCTATATAAAATTAAATGTTTCTAAAGTTAAATAAAAAATATCTTAATAAGTTATTTAAATTAATTTTTATTTAAAATAATTTATAATATATAAGTATTGTTAATACGTGAGTCTATATTAAGAAAATTTTAAAATTTTAAAAAAAAATTACAATTATGAAATCTACAACATTTTGTTTTTGAGTGTTTGTTCATAATTGCAACCCTTAAATTTGATTCATCAATTGACGGTTTTCATATGTTCTTTAATGTGCATGCAGGAATAATGATTTATGTTTATTCCTCTCGTAGATTTTATCGCCAAACTATATATCGAAGCCACACTAATTTGTTTTAAGGCAAAAGCACTGTTGGTCTAAATTTTTTTAAAAAAAATACAAACGTTAGCAAAATATAAAAATTATATATTACATAGTATATATATATATCGAACCTTTTGTTTCATTTGGTTTAAAGATTTGTTTGCTTGATCTATATATTTTAAACATTTGCAATAGTACTTGTTTTTGTTTTGTTTTGTTTAATTTAGTTCATTTATGAAAATCTCATGCTAAAACTTGTCATGCTTACGCAGAAAATGACAAGCGATTAAATTAAACTTTTATTTAGGTATTAATTTAATATTAATAAAAAAAATTCAGCTTAAGTAATTGCAGATTCATATTAAGCATGTTCATTAGAGTTACAGCAATTCCAATTATATACCTTAAAAATTAATTAATGATGAAGTGAAAGTAATGAATCTAAGTAATATAATGCAGTAACAAATAATTAAAAATAAACTAAAGAGAAAAAATAATACAAGAATTTATGTGATTCGGCAACTTGTCTATATTCACGGTAAATTAAGATCTTTCTTTTCTTATCAATGAATCACAAGGCACTAATAAAGTATAACTCTTATAAAAAAAAAATTTTAACTCCCCAAAGAACTCTAGCAATTGCACTCACAGAAGTCCTCACAATTTATCTATCTTGTAATCTAAAGATTTTCTCTTATGTATTTGTGTTGTGATTGTTATAATATATTTACAAGTCAATATAGAGCCTTTAAATAAGTTATGGACGTCCTAAAGAAATCATAAACTAAGTCGAAATAGGTTTGGAAAGTCATAACGCACTTAGAATACACTTAGGAAACTATAGGACATAACTCGCACCAGCACTACAGTGTTGAACTCGTTGGATCCAGCATCACATCATAGGATCCTCAGCATTACGGTGCTAAAACTTGGAGGCTGGGCACCGCGGCACTTCAGTTTTTACCTTGAGCATTGCAATGCTCCACCCTAGGCGCCTTAGCGCTTAGGCCTAAGCAGTGACACTTGCGTCTTCTCGCCGTTATCACGTCCTCGAATCCCCTACACTTAACTTGATCCCAAAATTATTTCTCAATAATTTTTAATCAACTTTCTTACAAATCCCCTCCTTGATTCAAATCATCCATGAAGCTTTCAAGATCTTTCATCTCTGCATCTTCAGTCACCCTCACATAGTAGTGACTTTGGTTAAGTTCTTGCATAAGACAAACTTAACCGAGGGTAGTGACTTAGTCAACATGCTAGCGGGATTTTTTAACGATGCAATGTTCGTTAGATTAATCTCGTCACTTTGAACAATCTCTCTAATGAAATGGAGCCGCACATCAATATGTGAGTTTAGACCTCATATAGAACACTTGATGCTTGCTTAGGTATATGACACTTTGGCTATAACAATATATATTGGTGTTGACATCTTCAGTAACCATTACTTCTGCGCATATCCCTTTCAACCACACGACATCCTTAATAGATTCACCAACGACTATATACTCTATCTCTGTGGTAGATAATGCCACCACATGCTTTAGAACCGTCTTCAGTATACACTATACCTAAACATTGTGAATATGTACCCAGTCAACGATCTTCTCTTGTCTAAATCATCTGCATAATCTGGGTTAACGTATCTTCTTACCATTTCACTCTTATTCTCCACTCTTTTATACATCAAACCATAATACCACATTCCATTGAGATATCTCAAAATTCACTTCACTACAAGCTAGTGATCCTTACCCAAATTCGCCATGTATCTACTCAACACACTCATAGCCTGTATTATGTCTAATCTCGTGGAAACTATTGCATACATGATGTTCCCTACAGTGCTAACATATGGTACTTTACTTATCCGTAGTTTTTTCTCTTCAGATTTTGGCTTCTGTACTGCTAAAAGTTTGAAATACATAACTAAAAGAGTAGAGACAACCTTTGCATTGAACATACCAAATTTCTCTAAGATCTTAAGTATATATCTCTACTGTAACAAGAAGATAACGTATCTTTTTCTGTTACAATGTTCATATCTAAAATCCTCTTTATTGTTCCCAAATCCTTCATCTCAAACTCGTCACTCAATTGTTTCTTCAATTTCTGTATCTTTTTCATATCTCTACATATAATCAACATGCCATTCATATACAAAAGTAAATACATCATTATCCCACAACTTAAATTTTTAAAGTATACGCATCTGCCATACTTACTTCCACTAAACCTACAAGTTGTCACAAGATTATTTTAACTCATATAACGACTTCTTCAATAAGTAAACATTCTCCTCCTTATGGGGTTTTACAAACCTTTGCGGCTATGACATGAATATATTCTCTTCAAGCTCTTTATGCAGAAAAGTTGTCTTTACATTCATCTATTTTAAATGTACATCAAGATTTGCACATATGGCTAACAGAATCCTAAAGGATATATGCTTGACAACTAGAAAGAAAATCTCATGAAAGGCAATCCACCAAAATTTAGGTATTGTTCTTCCTAGAAAACTAATCTCTTCTTCCATGGCCTGCAGCCATCTATCTCTATTCTCACTCTTCATGGCCTCATTATACGTCTTAGGCTTATCAAACTCAAGAGTGTAAGTAAAATTGAAAGCATGGGCAACTAAATCTGCTAGTGCATACCTGATTAGCGGGTTGATCATTCTCATTAGCCTACCTCTAGCTAGTTAGTACTCTACAAGTTCCATCTCAAGAGTCCTAATCTTACTTTGGGTAGACTTGTAAGAACTCACTGGTGTTTTTGGCTCAACATCAAGGGCTTCCTTGTTGAGGTACTAATTTGAGAGCATATCAGATCTACACTTGGGCTCTACTTCAACTTCAACTGATTCGGGTCCTGAATCTCCTTTGGGTACAAGCTCTTCTTTCTCATATTCTTAGTGAGGTTTCAACATTTTTATCTCATTAAATGTCACATCTCGACTTATGATACTTATCGATAGCTTCAACTCTTTGCACCACACCTTTATCTTTTCCATCTTTTGGATACCTTATGAATATCCCTTGTTTCTTGCTTCACATGCACGATAGCTGAGAAACCAAATATTATGAAGTGGTCATACTTAGGAGGGCTGTTAAACCACTTCTCTTATGTCTTGAAATCTATCGCAAATAAGGGACTTCCTCTAATAGACATCAGTAAATGTAAGGAAATATCTAGCTCCACCATAAGTGACTGTCTGTACTGGTTCCAAAAGATCTGAGTGTATGTAGTGAAGAATTACCTTAGTTATGTGCTCTCTGGTACTAAACCTCACTCTATGTATTTTTCCTAGTACACAATGCTCACATAAATTCAATGGTTAGAACTTATCCTCACCAAATACCTTTTGACTAAATAACTTCTTCAGGTTCCTCTCACCTAAGTGTGCTAATCTAATATGTTATAACTTGGTTTGTATATTATCATCAACCATAGAGAATGATGTATAACCACTCATTACCTCTCCTTACAAAACATACACTCATTTTGTGCTTTTCCTCTCATACAACTATGAAACCCTTCAACACACTCAAAAACCCTCTGTCAATCCTTATAGAATGCCCATCTGGTCTAACACACTTATTAAGATCAAGTTTCTTTTAAGGTCATGAACATACCTAACTTTTAACAATTCTTTCACTCGCCCTATTATACAACCTAAGTCTAATATTACTGATTTCTATCACCTGACAAGCTACGTCATTATCCATTAACACTTTACCATTGCTAATGGGCTGGAAATTGACAAACCATGAATTATATGGGCATATATGAAAAGTACAACTAGAATTAAGAACCCATTATTCATAGTTCTTACCATCAGTAAATAGAGTCTCTACATTGTCATAGCTATAATCATAAGCAACTGTAGCATCCGCCTTCTTATCTTTGGCTTTCTTCTCTAAACAGTCCTTTATGAAGTGTCTCATCTTTCTTGTAGTAATAGCACTTTTTAGGAGCGCTCTTGGGCTTTGATCTCGAGCCCTTCTTCTTTCCATCTCTATGTAAAGCTCTTCATCTTGCAAATAAACCTTCTGTATTATCCTCTATCTATTTTTCCAATTGCTTTGAGTTTAACGATGCTTTCATATTACTCATAGTTAAGCTCTCTTTGCCGTAGAGCAGTGTATCAACAAAGTGCTTATAGCTACTGGGAAATGAACTCAGTAAGAAGGTCACCTTGTTTTTATCCTCTATCTTTATGTTGATAGCTTCAAGATCAATGATGATCTTGTTGAAAGTGTCTATGTAGTCTTTATCGGTATCCCCTCAGACATGGACAACTGATAAAGCTTCTTCTTTATATATAATTTATTGGCAACAGTTTTCTCATATAAAGAGAATCAAGCTTCTTCTAAAGACCAATTGCTGTCTTTTCATTTACTATTTCCCTTAAAACTTCATTGCTTAATAACAGAACAATTATGGTATGAGCCATTTTTTGAATATCTTTTCTCTTTGCTTTAGCCTTAGATGACTTTAGTGTCTTTTTTTCTCAACTAGACAGAGCTATAGTCTCCTCTAGCGCCGAGTCTAACCTTTGGCTCACTAGTAACATTGTTACCTTTATCTTCCACAAATTAAAATTATTCAACCTATTGAATTTCTCTACATCATACTTGGGTGTGGCCATGACTGCTTAGAACTAACCTCTAATACTAGTTTGTTAAAGAAAAAAGTAAAAGAATAAAATAGAGAGAGAAAGTAATATAACGCAATAACAAGCAATCAAGAATAAAATAGAGAGAGAAAGTAAAAGAAAAAACACAAGAATTTATGTGGTTTGGTAACTTGCCTACGTCTACGGTGAATTAAGATCTTGCCTCTCATATTAATGAATCACAAGGCACTCACAAAGTATGTCTTTTACAATAAAGAATTCAAATTTCACAAAGAACTCTCTCAATTGCGCTTATAAAATCCTTACAATTGATCTTTCTTGTAATCTAAGAGTTTTCTCTTATGTGTTGTGTTGTGATTGTTGTGATGTATTATCAAGCCAATATAGAGCTTTTATATGGGCTATGAACATCTCAAGAAAATCCTAAATCAAGTGGAAACAGGTTTAGGAAGTCCTAATGCACTTATAACACACTTAGAAAACTAGGGGACATAACTCCTACTAGCGACGCGGTGCTGAACTCTCTAGATCCTGCATCGCGGTGCTAGATCTTTAGCTTGCGGCACTAAGACCTAAAGGCTAGGCACCACGGAGCTCTAGTCTTTGCCTTGAGCGCTGCGACCCTCCACCCTGGGTGCCACGGCGCTCAGGTCTGGACAGTGACACCTGTGTCTTCTAGCCACCTTTCATGTTTTCGCATCTCCTACACACTTAACTTGATTCTAAAATTATTTCTCAATTATTTTTAATTAACTTTCTCACAATTAACCTGTATAACATTATTAGAAAAACTTAATCCTAATATTGCTACATTTATCTTATTGTGTTCATTAGAGTTACATTAATTTCAATCGCATCTAATTTAAAATTATGCAGCGTAATCCGAATGTAAGGAAATAATTAACAAGTTCATAAACAGTGTTAGAAAATTTATTCCTTTGATTAAGAAAAAAAGATTCTAGGTCCATGCAAGTGACTGCGACTTCCAAGTTTTATTAAAAGTTTCCACAAATTTATACTCATTGTACCAATTTGTTACTTTATAGGTGCTTTAATCCAAAATTAGATGTTAGTGAGAAAAATGCTCTTCGTATCATTAGTGAAAATTAATTGAAGTACCTTATGGCTTAGCAAGTCAACAAATTATCCAATTAAATGAATTATAAATTCTTAAACCAAAAAAAAAAAAATCAAGAAGAAGATTGAGTACAAAATTCATATCTTGAACGTAGTAAAATTCATAAGGAACCCAATAATTTGTAAATAATGTAAATAAAATTCAATTTTCCAAATTAATAACAAACAAGTCCTAAAATTACAATAAATTGAATAATTCTCAAAGGTTTAATATACTATGTGTAGCATTATCAGTAATGCTACATTTATCTTTTATTCTCCAAATTTTCACTGTTATTTTCTTTTTATTCCAAATAAGGTGCCGACGCAAATTACCCTTTTCATGTCACTTTGGATTCTAATGAAAACAAGAAAGGAACACTAAGAGAGTGAAATGTATTTAATTTCTAAATATGGTTCTAAGAGAGTGAAATATATTTAATTTCTAAATATGGTTCTCACTTATCTATCAATTGTCAATGGATTATTTTTTAAGTAAATGTAAAAGATTTTTTTCCCCAAAAAAAAAGAAGAAAGAGAAGGAGAAGAGCAAAAGATCATATTAAAAGTAACTGGGAAGATCAAATGTTGGTGGTAGGATTATATTTATAATATATGCATGATAAAACATGAAGTGTGTATAGATGAAGAGAGATTGAGATCGGAAACAAAGATGCGATTGAAGGACCAAATTCATTGGCCATATTGTTCATTTTTTTTTCAAGTGTGGAAGCTTACCTAACATTTTGTAATGATAAATTCAACTATATATGTCACCTAAATCAACTAGTTATCATACTACACATGTCAATATTTTTAATTCCTTCTTCTTTTTTAAGTTTAAGTCTAATATTATTGATTAAATCAGTAATATTATAATGTATGACTTCTACTATAAAATTAAAATATTATCGAGATGCTAAACAATGATAAAATAGATCTTTTATAGCTCGCCCGGACCTATTATACTATAGAGAAAATATACCAACCCTATATGGGAATTATCTCAATAAAAGATTATTACTGCTATCCCTAAACTAAAAGACCTACCATCTCGAAGGAGAAAAAATCTACCCTTATACAGGAGGGACTAGACTACCTGTTAGAGCCAATGAATCACCAATAAATAAGAATTATAAAGATCACTCACACAATAGAGAAACAATCACATATAAGGCACAACAACTTTACTTGATTTGACAACAAATGCCTATATCCACAGTAGATCACGAGATTCTAACTTCTTCATTATTTGAACTAGCGATAACAAGAATTTCATAGGAACAAGAATTACTCAAAATAGTTTTGTAAACCAAGAGATATGGTGTCTAAAGATTACATCAGAACCAGCCTATTTATACATAAAAAATACAAAATTTTATCAACAAAAGCTGTACCAACCAGCTGTCTTTTGGGTCTTCAATGACTGCACTGATCGGCAATCATTTTGGTTTTCAATGGCTGTACCAACCAGGTATTATTATAAATATTTTGGTCATCCATAACTACATTAATTTGGTCATCAATGGCTGCACCAAACAGCCCAAAAAAATGGAGTAAATTTAGTCATTTTCTTTTACAACAAAACCAAAATTTTGAATTAATCTTCAATAATTTCCCTCTTGATTCAAAATCACTTAGAAGCTTTCCTAGATCCATCCATACCAATGCTTAATTTATTTAGCATTAAGTCCAGTTAAGTCTTTGCACAGACTTGACTTATTTTGGGTTCGTGACTTTGATTTTCAAAGAAACGAATGCATCTTTCTTCGAGTAGTCATCATATTATGATTTTCAGTGTCACTATTGACACTGTCAGAACACCTCGATGGTTTAATCTTGCTAGCAACTCCCTTACCATACACTCTCTTTTGACCCTAGTCACTTCAGTGAGTACTATGATGCTATCTCGCGGTATGCCCCTCCTCAACAATATATACTAAGGAATTCTAAAAATACATTCTCTCAACAACCTATGTTGAATTACACTCGAACTGCACTCCCTCAATAACACATGTTGAACTATAATTGGAATTCTTATCAACAACATATGTTGATCTTCGCACAGTATTCCCATCAAGCTTATATTTTTCATTATGCTTTTCACCCTTTATATTCACTCTACATCTTTTAATCACTTCAAATATTCCTTTTTTTACTATGAATGAACACCCCACTTAATCTAGCACTCCTCGAGATATCAAGTTCTTTTTAACACTAGGAACATATCTTATACCAAGTGATACCCAAACTTTTTTCATCATGCAATCTTATCCTTGTATTAACAATTCTCATGACTTAACAAGTCATATCATTACCATTAGTACTTTACTATCCTTAATGGATCTATAATTGATAAATAAAGATTTATCTCAACACGTATGGAAACTATAGCTAGAATCAAGAATCCATTCACCAGAATACTTCCTATCAGAAGCTACCAAGGTTTCTCCAATTTCATAGTTTTCCTCACAAACTATTGCAGCATCTCCACCCATGTTGTTTTTTTATTTGGACAACCCCTTATCAAGTGCCATTCTTTCTTGCAATGATAGTACTTCTTGGATTTTTTCTTTAACAGATTATTCTTCCAATCTCTATATTTAGCCCTTCCTTTTACAGTTCACAGTCCTTCCTTAATCAAGACAGGTGCATAACTAAGCTTTGATCTTTTCCCCAATTCTTTACGTCCAATCTGAATAATTTTTCAATTTGACTTGGTTCTTAATGATGTGAGCTTCTTCATTACTGGTTGTGACTTAAGTCTCTTCAAGCTTTCTCTAACCTTAAATTCAACAATAAAGCCATCATCGTTACCTCTTTCAGATAATCATTCTACTCATTGAACTTCTTCAACTTGATACTTATGAGTCATCATGGTTGAATAACTTATGCTCTACAATCTGGCTCTACAACCTATTCTCTACAATCTGTATCTAAATCGAGTTCTCCCTATTTCATCGTGAATAGTACCTTATACATAAACAGTTACACACTCATGAATACTCTATGAACAAAATTTCTTAACTTGAATGCTTTGATACCACTTATTGGAGACAATGAATCACAAGTAAACAAGAATTGTAATGATCACTCACACAATAGAGAAATAATCACGCATAAAGGGACAACAACTTTACATAGTTTGACAATAAATACCTACATCCATAGTGGATCACAGGATCCTAACTTCTTCATTATTTGAATTAGTGAGTACAAGGATTTCATAGGAAAAAAAACCACTCAAAATAGTTTTGTAAACCAAGAGATATGAGTGATAAAGATTGCACTAGAACCAGCCTATTTATACACAAAAAAATACAGAATTTGGTCAACAAAAGCTACACCAACCAATTGTCTTTTGGGTCTTCAATGGCTGCATCGACCAACAGTCATTTTGATCTTCAATGGCTACACCAACTAGCTGTTATTGTAGACATTTTGGTCATTCACGATTGCATCAATTTGGTCATCAATGGATGCACCAAAAAGCCCCAAAAAATGATCTAAATTAGCCATTTTTTAAACCAAAACATCATACTTTTGAATCACATCTTCAACACTACCCTCACACAAAAGGAATTTAACCTCACAAAAGAGGATATCTATCTCACATAGGAGGATTATTACTCAAAATTCTACCACGCATAAGATGGAGATTACAACGGTAGCCCCCCATAGATATACAATCAAAGTACATCCCAAAACCTAATCTACCGAACACTAAACACACAAACAACAACTGCAATATATAAATTCGAGAAGTAGACGACGACAAAGCTTATAGTTACCACAAAAATAAATACAACTTGGATCGAAAGATGGAGGGGCAATGCAAAAGAAGAAAAAATGGCGATGGCTCACTGAATTCTAGCATCGACCCAAAAAAGATCTTTCACAGATCGACATCCACGGCGAAAGACTATTGAACTGAATGGCTGTCGAGGAGATGATGGTAGAGAGCACGCATATTGACCAAACTCTAGCGAGCTCTGGCGGAGGGAAAACTAGTTACCGAAAGAAGGGCGTCATCAAACCTGCATGACATCTTTGCAGCGGCGGTTCCTAACCAGGTCTAGTGAAGAAACAACCGTAAGCAGAAGGTGAAAACTAAAAGAAACAAAAAGGTTGATAAAAAAAAAATTAGATCGAAGAAGAGAAAGGAATCAGACCTTAGGTAAGGGGAAGAGGGCCACTAGAGATGAGGCCGGAGCCCCCTCTCTGGTGAAGGGTAGGTTTTGGGTGAGCAGCAACTATTTGTTTGAGTTGAGAGAGTTTTAAGTATTTTTAGTTTTAGTTGACTTGTTTTGCTTAATTATTGCTTTATTGATGTGAGAGAGAGAGGAAAATACAGTTTATGGATTTTCTTAAGAAAAATAAAATGTAGTTTTTTTAATATTTAATTTTTAGGATTTAATAATTTTGTCATTATAGATCGATGTTTTGTACTTATTCAATTACTTACTATCATAGATTTAAGAGTATAACTTTATAATTTCTTCTTAAAAAGGGGAGGGGGGAACAAGTTAGTAGTGAGAAAATAGTTCATATCATGTGTGTTGAAAGTGAAAAATGACCGAGAATTGCCTTTTAGAATTTGGAGCTTAATTAATTTAAATGAAAGACTTTAAGCATAATCTCTCTCTCTCTCTCTTGGTCATAAACAATCAAACGGCAGACCACCACAAATTAGCCTCTTCAATAACAACAGCCAGAGTGTCACTAGGGCTTAATCAGCACAATCCATGGATATTGAAAAATTAAGGATTGTCTAATTCTTACTAATAAATCAAAATTTCTGTGAGGTTACGATTTCAACATCAATCAGCCATTTTTAGAAAGCTTGGAGTTCCGTGAAGGAGTAAAAACTTAAAGAGGCAAAATCTTAGAGTTTCACATCACAGAGTGGTGTTTATTTAAATCTTAAGCGATGGCTCCGTGTCGATGAATTTATCATATCATTTATGAACACCCTTAAACAAGATTTTTGGTTGGTACAAATAATTGCAGAAATAATGTACATTATTTTGATTTGAGAAATCTTGTCTTTGTTAATATGATTTTATATATATATATATATATATATAATACTGCAAAGTACCTGTAATTACATGAAGTTCTTTAGGCAAATAAGCATGTCCACGGTGTCCTTAATTACAAAAGAGGTTTTGATTTTGTTATAATAAAATTATGAGTTAGAGGATGTTTTGGAAATCACCAGCAGATCTATCAATATCATAATAATAAATAAATCTTTTTGTATGAAACTACCAAAAACCCTTAAAAGTAAATTAGTTAATGGTCCCAATGACCAAAATCCTTGAATTAATTACTAATTTATATTAATTGATGGATATCTACTCCTAGTCCTAGTAGTATCTCTTTCAGTTGGTAAGTAAACATCAAAGAATAATATATATATATATATATATATATATTAAAACATAATTTTGTGGGCTATATAACTCATGATAAGTAATACTGCTAATATTATTGTATAATACTGTTTAATTAATTCATAACTTTTATACAATTTAAGTTATGATACAAAATTTTGATATGTGTTTAAGAACTCTTTGATAAACTACATAACTCATTAAATTATTTCACACACATATATATGTTAAAAAATAATTAATGAATTACGTAATTTATTATATAGTGAGTAATAATATTATATAGTACTATACTTTTTTACATAATTTATCATATACTACAGAATTTTAATAACGTGTCTAAGTGCACTTTATATAATGAATTATATAGTTTATTAGATCATTTTTTTTAAAATAAATATATAATTAATCATATCATTAAATAATAATAGGGTTGAATTGCTAGGTGCCACTTCCGGTGCAATAACATCTCTATAATCTAATATTAGTATGGTTTGTATATTATATGACAAGTTATTGATATAATGTATGAACAAATTTATCATTATGATTAGTGCTTTTCCTAAGTCTTAACTACTACTTCTATTTCTATATTATTTTATTTAAGTAAATGTACAAACCCTTCCATTCCATCTAAAGCTAATTTTAAAATGCAATCTGAAACTATCCCATACAACGACCATTTATAATATCCTTCAATAACAATACTTTTGGTACAAATTTTATGGTAATTAACAAAATATTCATAATCAGGATCAAATAATTATTCTCAATTTATTGAAATTTATTGTTTCATTTTATTCAAAGCCATAACCACATATGATATATGTTACTTTAAGCAGATTCTATTGAACTTAGTTTTTAAGAAGCATTACCTCTGCAATGACGAAATTACAACAATAGCACTTACAATTTAGGTTTTATTTGGAATTGTTGTAGTTATACTTAACATTAGATGCAAAACATCAAGAATGTTTTGTAAATTTGAAATTTTTAATACATTAGAAGTTAGAAACAATGTCATTTTCATCTTTAATTTAATTGATATACATTAATTTAATTTCTACTTTTTTTTATAAATACTCAGTTCCTTTAAGAATGTTTTTGTATATTTTTTACTACTATTTTTATTCTTGAATAATAGCCATTTTTGTCACTATAAAGACTAATTGATTATTTATAAAAAAAAAATTAAGAATTAAATTGATATATATATATATATATATCAATTAAATTAGAAACGAAATTCATATTTTTTTATAAGTTAAATTGATTGTACCTTACAATCATTTGATTATATATTACAAGTCTTTATTTAGTGCGAAGGTTTGAATAGTTTTAAAATGTAGACATTAGATAAGTTGAATTTCAAAATTGAATTACAATTTATTTTCACAAAAAAAAAAAAAGAATTAAAGCTTTTTTAAAATTCACACAAATGTTCGCATTTGGAAATGATTATATATATATATAATTAAGTTCATTTATTTATGTTATAAAATATTTATCTGCTTTTTATTTAATAATTAGTATTTTTATTTCACAGCATTTGTTATTTTGAAATCGCATACCGCAAGTCTAAAATAGAGCCTTAGAATTTTATGAAATAATAATATCTTCTTAGTTAATGCCCACAAAAGATTATATGAATGAGATTAAAGTTGATGGATGGAGATGTGTCAATTGTTATGACTGTCGTTGTGTTTATATATGCAATTGCTTTGCTTATCCTAGACATATTTAATTGTCAGGGAACTGATTAATTGGACCCACTGCTAGTTAAATCTCAACCTAATCATCCCAACACTTCAATCAACACTAATTATTTCTTCATTTTTTTTTCTCCAATCTCCATCACTTCGCCATATGATCTGATAATTGATTATAATTAATTTCTGTTTGCATCTTTTTTTTTTTTTGTTTAAACAGAAGTGAGAAATCTCACTGACTATTCTATATTACACAATCTCTTATTCTCAAAACTTACTTGAACTCAAATAATTATACATATATATTATATTTTAACAATCATTTACGCTCTAAAGGCTTTTATATGCATCTAAATGTATACTTTTTTTTTTAAGGGAGAAATTACAATATTTTTATTAATATTTTTAAACTACTAAAAAAAAGGGATCGAATTTAAGTAGGGATGTGAAACTTTGGAGGGTTCGGCCAACTCATGCTCATCTAAATGTATACTTGAAAATCATAATATGTGATAATTGATTATAATTAATTTGTATATTTGTTTTTTTTTTTTAAAAAAAGTTTTGAATTGGAATAAGAAATCTCACCTAATAAAATACTCAGACTCTTTACTTTCAAATTTTACTCGAATTTAGATGACCACAAATGCACGTTCACGATCACTTAAACTACGTCCTAAGAGCTTTTATATGCATCTAAATGTACACTTGGAAAGCACAGCATCTGAAAGGAAATTTTTTATTGATTGCTTCTTTCCATAAAACTTTCTTAACCATAAAAAAATTTTAAGATCTTAACACTTTTAAGCTCCCTTTGCAACGATGGTGTTGTGGTTTTAGAACTATAATTGCTGCAGTGTAAAAGTATAAACTATCCAATAAAAGTAAATAAGTATTTGATAAATATAACTTCGGCAGCAAAAATGAATTTAATTTCAAAAAAAATTTATATAAATATTTTATCAAATAGTTTTAAAATAAAATTAGTTTAAAATTAAAGTTTCTAATGTTGATGGCATACTTTTAACTATTCTACCTTCAAAATTACTAAAAACATTGCCTTAGTATATCAAAATAAAGTTCATTTAAATGGCAAATCTTATTACATACACATTTAAAAAAAAAAAAAGAAGTAAAGAGTGGTAATATTATCAAATGATAAGGGCAAAAGAATATTAGAGACAATAAAAAAATATGGACAAATCAGTGTACCAAGAATACTGAATAGTATGAAGCAATCAGTAGGAGGATAACGATAGAAATAATGTTTCTTTTAAAGATTCTGCAAATCCCTTGTTTGAGTTACAAAACTTCAGAAAGGCCACAACTTTTTGTAGGACAAGTCCATTCTAAGCAAACATGTGTATATAATTCTGGAACCCACAAAAGCAAAGAGATTATTTTATGTTGGGTTTGATCTTTCTTGTAAGAAAGACAAGAGTGGGAGGACAAGAAGAGAAAACAAGATAAAACAATTCAGATGGGGTATATATGAATATCATAAATCATATGCAAAAGAAAAGATGTACATAGACATGGTGTTTGTTTATCATGAGTTCCAATAAAAAGTGTGTTTGAGAATACACAGTGAAAAGCTCTATGAGTACAGTCTATTTGGGAAAAGGTCTTAATCTGTAAGTCTTACTATATTAAGACTTTGTAACTGTGAAACAGTTGTATGAGATTTGAATAAATATTCCATACATAGAACACAAAGCATTTATTGAAACATTGATTATTGCTGCATCAATATATCATTTCACCTCTCTTGGCTCTAGCTCTTGATTCTTAAACCTAAACTCTTTTTATCAGCCAGGAGTCAAATTCATCTTTTCAATAGCATATGGAGCCTCCAAAATCAGAGCCATCTTTCTCTGAGACTTCAAGTATCATCTCAGTTTCAAATGCTCCTCATCATCCACACCTCAAAGCAGATAGCCCAAAAGATCAGTTAAAACAATCAAAGGGAGATGATCACCAAAAGCTCCATGAAAGCACAAATCATGATCTTATGTTGGATCTAAGCCTCTCTAACAAGGATTCGAATCGCGGGTCGAACTTGAAGCCAGAACTTAATCTCATTGATTGTTTCAAGACAAACTCATCAGAAGAAGAAGATTCATTGTTGGAGGTTTCTCCTCAAGGTAATGAAACTGAGCCTAGAGTTTTTTCATGCAACTATTGTCAAAGAAAATTCTATAGTTCACAAGCACTTGGGGGTCACCAAAATGCACATAAAAGAGAGAGAACGCTAGCCAAAAGAGGCCAGAGAGTAACTGCGCCATCCTCTTTGGCTTCTGGTCATCACCCCAATACGTACGCAAACAGATACCCTAATAGCATGGCTTCTCTGCCTTTGCATGGCTCTTTCAATAGATCGCTTGGAATTCAAGTTCATTCTATGATCCACAAGCCATATTTTGCCCCATCTACAATCAGTGCTTCATATTTTTGTGGGCAAAACGGGTGGCCTAGACAACCTATTGATCAACAACCTGCAATTGGGAGGCTTGCTCGTGAGAATAATTTTCAAGTGGGAACAAATGCTGGATCATCATCAAATAATAGTGTTGCAAGATTTGAAAGTGTTAGAAAATTTTCTCAGCAAAATGAAGGAATTAATGGGGGATATTGGTGGGATAGTACTGTTAGCCCTTTCAAGACAAAGCAAGATGACTTGCAAAAATTGGACTTGTCCCTCAAGCTCTAAGCAGTTCTTTCATTTTCATCTTCTTGAGGATCTTGTTATTAGTATTATTATTTTTTATTTCTAATTTAGTTGAATAATTTTTTGTATAAGTTCTCAGTTGAAGCCTTTGTAAAATACCTTTTTGGGTCACAGAAGACTTCGAGGGATTTTTGCTTTGCAATTTCTTAATTTGAAGTTTGCCAAATTCTATAGGGTTTGTTGTTGAAACTTTGAAAACTTTAATGTTGGGTAAGTGACTTACAAGTTCATTCCTTTTCTTTGATCTTGGCTCATCTTTTGTCGATACTTTATTGAAAAGTTTATGTTATAGCTGTAAAAGAAGCTTGCCTTTTCTCATTTTTGCTTGCAATTTCCCATTGCTTTTAGCCGTTTAAGATCAGTTGGTTTCACACTAAAACAATTAAAGCCACCAAGTTAAATCCTACTTACAATCCTCGGCTAAATGATGATACAAATGGTAATTACAAATTCAAACAATAAGAGTGATAAGTGAAATACGTAGGAGAGAACTGAAAAATGATGTATTGAAGAATGTCAAAAGTGCAATTCAAAGCCTTACAACATCCAATGGCTCACATCAATTTAATTTGCACGTGTGTCCATGACATGGTCCACCTTATGTATAACATTAGTGTACAAATTTTGCCTCTTTGTGGTTGTCATTCATCATGTGATAATGTACTCGTATAGGATTATATGGTCCACTTAAATGTGTACAAATTGGATGGTTGTGATTGTCATTCAATGACAACATTTTTGACCCACTTGCAGTTGAAGAAATTGACCATCTCTATTGATCTCACGAGTAATTTTGATCAAAAAGATGGTAGGGAAAAGGAAATTGATAGAGGTAGGTGTTGTTGTAATGTGGCTATAGCTAGTTAAAATATATATATATATATATATGTGTGTGTATATGTTAAAGTAAGGCAAATAATGACTCTTTGCTATGCTATCCCATCATTTCCCAATATTTTATTATATGGGTAAATCTTTATATCCTTGATTTCATTGATTTCTTACCTAAGAAAAATCTCTCTAATTGGGTCCCACCAAATAGGGGTCCAAATCAATGTGATGTATACAAATTATATCTTATTAATCATAATCCAACAAGATTTTCCTAGAATCAAGATGTTAAATTAACAAAAATCTTATAATTATGACACTTAATTATCATTGTAATCTTACATTAACATGGGGGGATGTGATAGCTATGGGTGGCAATTGCAAGAGTAGTGAAGTGGGGGGCACAAAATGTTGAAGTTGGAATAAGTAACCTGGGCTTTTGCCACGTGGAGGGATTCGGTTGGGCAGTTTATTTTCAAATAATGGAATCTCTTTATCTTTGTTGCATGGTTTTTGCTCCCTTGAAAAATTTAGGGCAAAAGCCTTCGATTTTGCCTCTAGGTTAAGTTAACACCCGCAAAAAGCAATAGTTTATGAAAGTGATGATGCATGAAAAATGTGGGAGCTATCATTTTTAATTTGCTGAGATTAGGTGAAATTTTAAGAGAGAGCACATCTCTTTTTTTTCATGATTAAAGAAGAGATTGTTTGTCGTCATCTCATCAAGATTGGGATTAATAATTTACATATTCAATTAAAAAATATTATAAAGATTTATCCAAATCTAATATCCATCAGTAATACACATAAGAATTGACATGCACCACCTTTCACTATCAATGCTTTTTTTTTTAAAAAAAATATTAATTAGAGTTGCAAAAGCTTACCACCTTAATCCATAGAGAATTATTTTGAATGTTGGGAGTTTAAAAGTACTAATTCTTTTGACTAATTCAATATAATTCAATTTCTTAAAGCATGTTTACTTTAAACATGGAGTTTAAAGTAAGCCTTGATTGATCAATCGAGAAACTAGAGAAATAATATGTATATCTAACTTACACAAAATATTGAAGACACCATTTTATGAAATTTCCAGAAATACAGTTTATTGTTTATTTTCTTACTTCGGGTTCGGGGGGGCAGTTGTGGGAATGAGTTGTCTCACCAGTTTAATAATAGAGTGTAAATAAGGACAACATAGATTTCAACGTTTTGAAATTTAGAAACCTGAGCTGTTAGGCAATCTCAGTTTCTGACAACACGTTGAGGAGCTTTTAAATAAAAAATTTCTGAAAAATGACAAATCTTTTTCATCCCAAATGAGAGAAAAATGTATAAACAAATAAATAACAGAGAGAGCTCCAAGAAAAGTACAGAGAGTTTTTTTTTTTTTTTTAACCAATTCTGACATATTTGGTCACATGTTGCATTCCTCTTTCAAAATTCATGGAACTTGGGCAAATCCCTCTTTTACTAGAAACAAATGAACATTTAAAATTTGCAGCAGTGGTGGAACAATAACATCAATTGTCTTATATTGAGACTTCACTTATACATCTGTTCTGCTGACCTGACTTCACCAGGTTATAATCCCATACTTCTGCAGAGATGAAGAGAACATAATTCGCTACCCACAAGAAAATTTTCACCATGGAACAATACAAACCACAGCCCCAATTAACCCAACAGGACAACACGGATCCAAAATACAACCTCATTTCGTCAACCAATAGATAAGAATCAGAAATGTGCACACAGATGCTACAAGAGAAAGTATGATTGTATCCAGTGACTTTTTCCTCTTTATTGATGAAAGAATGTTGTTTACCTGCAAATTATGTCCAAGTGGTACCTTGATCAATACAAGAATTATAAAAAGCTCAACCTAGTAAAATATAGTAGAAAGCAAGAGAGAATGTACTATCAAGGGAGCCTGATGCTATAAGCATTAGATACACCATTATGTTTTGCCTTGCCCTTCATATGATGCCAACTTAATTACTGTATAATATACACAATTTCTTTTTTTCTTTGCAGGTGTGCGCCAATAAGAAATCAACATTATTCTGCCATTTAATATAATGTGTAGTGTAGACTTTGTTAATCAGCTTTTAAACCTTTTCTCAATATCTTAACTCTTTCTTCAGAGTCACTATGCTAAGTAGAGAAAAATAACAGATTTCTATTTCATGACAGCGAGACAAGCTCTAGACTTGGTAAACTATTGGGCAAATACAGAAAACACTGATACTGCATTAATAGGCATTCATACCGTGGGGAGGCGGCTGCTAACATTGCTAAGCTTTGAATTGATGCCTCCAAATGTTGAACGTTGAAAGACCAGTGCACCAAGAGTTTCTTGTGCTTGCGAAATCACAGAATCCATCTGCAGTACCAGAATATGAGTGGGCAACCTTAATGAAAAGTCATCCTGATTAGAAATCATTCACATTTCTTTCTTTAAATCCCTTTGGCAAAATGACAATCCTAATAATCTGCCTATGTAGAGAGAGTTTTTGAGACTTTTTCATTTTACTACATAGTCAAATAGATTCAATTACAGAAACACTAAACAGGTGTAATATGTTAATCTGGAAATTTGTCAGGTCCCATCTGAGAAGTCCCACAAACAATGAAACAGCCCAAGACTGCCATCACTTTTACAAATGCTCCTTAGAAGTGGGATCACATTGACCAAGAAATAGAATCTTTTTTAATCTTTACCAGGTACTAGAGCTATTGGCTGGTAAGCCAACTAACGTGGCAATACAAACCCTCTCCAGTTCCTTGACTTGATATCATTATAGACAAAAATTGAAGTTCAATGAACAATTTCCACATTCTCTGTGATATTTCTAGCAATAAGTAGAACAAACATGTTTAACTGAAAATAATATTTCTGACATCTTTCATGAATAAATTCCATAGAGATGAGGATTGCAAAAAGGCCAGTTGAAAGAAGCAACTCCAATATACCAAAAAAGTTCCAAGTTCAACTCCATCTGTAAAACATGCTACTTCTATGATCCTAGATAACCTTTTGTATAGCCAAACTCCAACAAGCTGAGCACAATTTAAGTAATTTCTATACTTGACTGCAGGGTAAAATTTGATGTGATTAGACATGAAAATATGATCCTATCTACCAAACAATCCCAATACCAGCCATATATTAACATATTAACAAAATGAACATTTCCAAACAGATGGAAATCAATCCTCATTCGTCTAATATTTTTTGAATTACAAAAACATACTGATTTAATAAATGAGAACCCAAATGTGCAAAGTATACATAAAATTGGCCACAAGGTCACAAATCCGCCTTATTAAAAATTCTGCAAAAAAGGTCATGGGGCCTGGATCTTCCAGAGTGATTTATGTTTAACAACAAGCATAGGCAAAGAATTCTTAAACAAATCACCTCTAATACATCTCAATTACATATACGCAAGACCACAACAGAAGAAATATATGTGAGTAGAAAAACATGGAGAAAATAAACAGTCCACTTCCGACAAACCAGAGAGTGTAGACTTTTTTACAAAAATAGGATACAAATGGTCTCTTAAAGTAAAGTTATGTTCTTATGTGAGACTAAAAGTGAGAAGTCATCAAAAACTTCGAGATGGTGCTCCAGCTCCAATACTGATTGTCTAACTAAGGGAAAATTCCTTAATGTTCCATGTAGATTTGAGCTCATTTAAAAAATGATTGACAACACAGTTTCTGGTGGTGAACAAATGCAAGGCAAGAGACTGCATAGGGACGTGCAGGCTAATAAAGCCAAAAGCTAAAGAAACTGAACCAATATCTATTAGAACATCCGAATTTATATGTTTCAGCATATCTATGTACTATTTATGTCCGTGAAATTCTATATGTACATGAACACATGAGAGAAGTTATCCAAAGCTTCAATGCAATACTCCAGCCCTAATACTGGCTTCCTAAAGGAAAATTCCTTAATATTCCATGTATTGATTTGAGCCTAATAATAAAATGGTTGAGATGAATGATTTCTATTGGTGAACCAATATAAGGCACGAGAGTGAACAGGGTGCAGGCTAATACGGCAATAAGTTGAAGAAACCAAAAGATCCAATATCTACAAGAACATTCTAGTATCACATGTTTCACTACATCTATGTACTAATGCATGTCTGTAAAATGGTACATGTACATGATAAATTTGAACAATGTACAAGAACCAATATTAAGTTTATAATGTTTAACATCTTCAGCAAGCTCATTTTCATTACAGGCAGTTCTCCACACCAAACAATGAGCAGGCTCAGAAAAAAGTCACAGTGTTATTTATAAGCACGATACCTTTTGAATTGACGAATGTCATAACAAATTATAGCCTTTGTTATGAAATAATAAAATCGAAAGCATCCAAATTTACCAAACAGAAGCATTACTAGCATTATTTGTACTATAACATACCTGTCCTGTACTCCGGCTAATGGATGCACGCTCTTTAAGGAGAGCTTGCTCTTCTGAACCAACACCATCTTCCAAATCTAATCTGGTTCGATCAAACTCCCTAAAATCCTCGAGTAATGAAGCATGCTCTTGCTTAGCTTTAAGGCTGGAGCGGAGACGATAAAACTCCTGCACTTCAATCATGTCTAACAAAAAGTTGGTGTCTCAACAATGACCTAATGGTTCAAAGAAAACAAATGCAAATGGGACATCCAAAAATAAATAAGGTCACTCAGACAAGTTGCTCCACTAGAACTCAAGTCTCGAACAAATTATTCACAGTTAAAAATGGTGAGTTCCAAATGAGATACTAAAGGGGCCTCAATCATCAATACTCCAAAGTTTAATACTTAATAAGTTTTAAATCCATCTACAATAATGAAGAGATGCAACAAGAATAAAACCATGGTATGATCAAATCTGGTAAGGCACTTCATGAATGGGATTTCACAAATTGAGTGACTATAAACCAGACTATGCACTCACATTGTGAATTTTTGGAAACAAATATATAAAAGAGAAACAACAACAGATCTCATAAGAATTCAGAATGAATCTCAAAATGCACTTTTCCCTAGTGTCAAAAATGAATAATTTTATCAGCCGCATAGAAGGCTAATTAGCACCAAAATAACAAAGAGAAAAAAATTAACCTCCCTTCAATCCTGAATAATGATTGCATGTTAATGTGTGTATGAAAAAGAGAGAAAAGTAATGAAATGTAAGGCTGAGAACTCAAGAGACATGTCACACTGAAGCAACTAAAGTTATTTCTGCAACATTTTAAACAGAGGCTTGCAGGTGAAGTGCACAATTCGAAAAAAAAATTTTGATCAAGCTCAGATACACCTTTCAAACATAAAATAAGAAGCCATGATACCTGCGTAAGATCTTGAAGAATTTCCTGATGACGAGTCAAAGTATGAGAAACCATTTCAGATCCTCCTGATGAAACCCAATCTTGCATTTGTGCATTTACTTGTTGTAGTTGTTTTAAAAGTCTTTCTACCCCAGATTCAAGATCATTCTCCGCAGCATCCACCTTTGTCGAACCCATAGTGGAAACCAGCTTACGATAAGAATTCATCTGCTCGTCTAACTGTCCTTCCAGTTTTCTTGCCTGGAATTATTAATAATAAAATATACACAAGGAAAAAAAATTCTGTCTTACTAGGAAAGTACATATAAAATAAAATACACTAGACAATAAAGAGAATTTGTTAAACAACTCAATAAATGGAAGGAAAGAGCTAAATCAGCAGACAAAGTCAAGAGACAACTGTTTCTCCCAAGAAATTTATGAAGTTTCAATGCACTACCTGTTTGCTAAGATTTGTCTAGTCTCATTGATATCTCCTAACACAAACAATCACATTCTTATTTTACCCAATCCGAATTTGAGATGAAAGAACTAGAAAATTAGTTGGGTTGAGGCCATACTTTTATGGGAATGCACAATTTTGGCTATCTCTTGGGTCTTGCGGAATGTTAAAAACAAAAGGATTTTGAGAACTCAGAAGGAATCCTTTTGCAACTTTAGAACAGAGTGAATCTCTGGGCTTTTAGCTTCTATCACAACAAAGTTTGCAGATATCTCTTTATTTTGACTAATTTGGGAAGCAGCTCTAACCCAAAAGGGTTTTGCGGGAAATTTTTATTTGTAGAGTTTGCAACTTTGTTTAACTCTTTGGGATATCATCATCCTTGTTTTGTGGACTTCTTAGTTCTTAGTTCTTAGTTCTTAGTTCCTGAAAAGAAAACTTAAAGGTATGGGATAGCAATTAAATCAAAAGAAATGTAAGTTAAAGATCTGCTGTTCAATTTCCCTCACCCATTCTCTGCAAATTACAAACAGAGCCTCAAGCTCAGGCAGTTTTAAGGTAGATTCCATTCAATTCTCAATTCATTCACAATCGACAATCATAACAATCTCGCTAAAAACACCAGATCCAAATAAATGTCTCATAAACCATCCCTAGACTTCGTAAAATAAATTAAATTAACATGAAATAAAATAACATAAAATTAATAACAGATAAAAACCTCACGTAGTTTTCAATTAAAATAAAATAAGGACAAATTGAAACAAAATAAGGGAGAATAGAACCTGTTTGCGTAAAGCGTCCCATGAGGTAGGCACATCCATAGTTGAAACCAGATCGATCTCCCAAAGAAAATGATTGAAAATTAAAATTGCCTATCCAATTATATGAATTTAAATGGTTTTTGTTCTTCGTTGATTAAATATAATGAACGAATGTCTGTTTGGAGACGAAGACAGATTGTCTGCCCACCAACGGCAATTGAATTGATTCGGCGCCGATTGCGTAATCGCAAAGATTAATGACTAAGTATTTAAAATTATATTAAGTGTTAAATAAATATTAAATAATAAAATAATATAAATTTTAAAATTATTTATTATATTTTTTTTTTAATAAACAGAATTCTATTTAAAAAATGAAAGAGGTAAAGTGAGGCTTCTAATAAAATTATCAGAGAAATTATTAAAACCAAAGATATGTTTATATATTGACGAGAACTCGATTCTAATCCTTTGCCGGGAAGATAACAATATTTTTATTTTTGAGAATCCATTTCAAAGAAGAGAAAAATATAACTCAAATAATTTGAGAGTATAAATAATCAATTTTTGAATATATGATAGTGTCGTGTTTCACATCGAATAAAAATTAAATAGATTTTTGGTAGATAAGGGTAGGTACGCAACATTACCTAACAGGTTAGTTTTTTGGGTCAATGGTAAACGTTCAGCCCGTGACAAGTGGTATCAGAGCAAACCCAAATTCTCATTCGTATGTGAGCCCTAAAATCGCCTCAATGGAGATTGTCATGTGGGATATGGGTCCCCTATACAGTCAGGGGATAGGCAATACTGGCCAAGTGGGCCCTAAAAATCATGTGTCTTGAACTCCAATGGAGATTGCCACTTAAGTAGTGGGTCCTTTAGCCCTAAGGGGGTGGGCAATATTGTTAGGGTTGGTGCTTACGTGCCATCCCTGAATGTACATATACTTGTGTATTTATACAATTGTACATTCCCATTAAATCGCTAATACCAAGCACATGGTATTATGCATGTAACGTTACAGACATTGTAGATCTGAAGGAGTTCGGATCAGATCTAAAGGGTTTAGATAAGGGTTCATAGTTAGTCATACTGAGACATATAATTACTAAATGTTAGCACAGCTAAGTGTTAACTGGTTATAATACTCAGCAATTCCAAGAATTAGAGTCTTGTTTGTAATGGGACATAGACCTGCGAATATACTAGTAACTGTATAGTTGCAAGAGTTGCAATCGGGTGCCAGGAAATACATGTTGTGCAAGTATGTTCTCGAATAACAGTCACTGATCTATTTCTACCGATGCGGTTCTATCGGTGGATACCTTTATATATAGATCAACATGTGTTGTATCTGTCGGGTATAGATGGTCGTTCCTGACCGACCATGAGCTTGGAGCTCGTATCGACATATAGATATCCAGTTAGGACTGGATATAGGACAGACTCACGAGGGCCTCTGATAGACATTTAATGTAAGCCGTCAACGGAGGGTTCTCTCGAGTTGAGTAGTATACGTGGTCCTTTGACCTGAGTGCCACGGTGGGCTTATAAGTGATCCACCATACATTGGTTCCACACATGTCACAGACCTTTCATGGTGTGACCGCTGGGTGTCGCTGGGTATGGTCCGATGCTTATGGAGTCTGGTGCGTACATATATGGGATCCGTCAGCTCCTATATGGAGTTTGATATCCAGATGCTTCGAGACTGTATCTCAGAAAGTCTTGTGGCCACAAGCAATGATCCGGGAAAGAGTTCCGACAAGGTGGAACAATATGGCAAATGAGTTTGCGCATATTATTCATTGAGATACAAGTCTGGAGATAGGAAATGGATGAGCACATGGGGATTTGACGGTGATAATCTATATCCCCGCACATCCTGGATATCATGACGGAAGGACTATACGTATGCGTTGTAACCTCAGCTTGTATGGTTCAACGTGCTGATTTGTATATCCGTGACGTGTGCGTGAGGCATTACTCACGGACTCATGGAATAGTTCATTTGACGAATTGAGTGTAGAACCTAGGGAGTCTTGCGATATGGAGTGTACTCGTTGTGCACTGGGGCAGCGTGCCAGATTAAATTGTTTGATCCAGCAATATTCAGCGATTCTACGAGAATGCGTGCGTATCTGTATTTAAATGTTAAATACAACAATTAGTTAATAATTGTTATTTACTAATTGTATTATGACACGTAGCGTATTGTGGACTCTCAGTTCAGTTTATCCAAGTGTGGGATTTGGTGGAACCCACTAGGGAGTAGACTTGGTAACTATTCATAAGGGACAAAATGGTCATTTCTCAATTTAATTATTTAATAGTTAAATAATCAAAATATCTTTCTTTTTATATTATATAATATATATTATATTATATTATATATATATATAAAGAACAAAAGAAGAGAAGCAAAAATTGGCCATTCAGCCGAGAGAGGGAAAGGAGAAATGGAGAAGAAAGAAAAGAGAAAGAAGGAAGAAAGGAAAAAGAAAAAAAAATGGGAAAGAGAGAATTTCATTTTTCCTCTGCTTCTAATTGGAGTAATTATGAATTACTCCAAGTTCTCCCTTTCTTATCCTTTTGGAGAAAATGATGTAAATTCACTCTCGACCATTTTAGGGATTAAGAGTTAATCCTAGGCTGAATATGGAGCTGTTGTTCTAGCTCACCAAGCCCACCGAGTTGATGACTAGAACTGCACGCAAGTTGGTCTCCATGCGAACTCCAAGAAAAATACGTGTATAACATTACACGTTTGGCGAGTTCTCTAATCTTATTAATATATTAATGTGATTAATATATTTATTTATTGTGTTTATTGTAAAATTTATATTTCTGCTGTGTTAGGCAATAGACACAATTGCACATGCATACACCCACGTACCTAGATCCTGCTGCGCCAACAAATATAGACTAGGTTGGTCTTTGAATTTAGGCCACACCGTGACGAAAGCATCACGTGATTGGGTGAGGGAGAATGTCACGTCCCACATCGAATAGAAATTGGGTGGATCTTGGGTATATAAGAGTAGTTATGCAACATTACCAAACAGGCTAGTCTTTTGGGTTAATGACAAGTGCCCAGCTCATGACAATAGACACTAAAAACATTTAACCAACCCTAAATAACCAAACACCAAGTAAACCTTAAATTATACAGATAAACAACCAGGATTTTGTGCCGCCAAAAAATATCCTTATTGCCGGAGAAAGTTAGTGGCTACTAACCTAGCGGCTTAGAGAACAACGATTGATTCAAGAGCTTGTCAATTGTAGATTAAAATTGCGCCACTCCATCAAGTTCTCGGCTAAGTTCAATAAACAACAATAATTGTTGATCTTAATGGGCAAACAGTTGTCGGCCAAACTCTAGAGAGGGCTGCAATACACAGTCTAATCGGTAAAGTTCTCCGGAAGCTCGCTAACGAGGAAAGGCCGAACAATGCATGCCTTTTTGGAGGGGGGATGATGGTGATGCTTAGAAAACTGCATAATTGGAACGGGTTGAGCCTTGACCAGAAGCGCAACTGCAAGAATGACCCCCACGGACCGCTGGTCGAAAACAAACTTGACGAAACCAGTGCACGACAAGCATAAAACTAAGAACTAGTTAAAATAGATAGACAGATCTACGCCTACAAAGAGAGAGAGGGGGGAGAATGAGAGGCTATCGGCCTAGCCTCCTCTTCGGTGAAGATGATGGCTAAATATGGGTTTGTGAGTTTAGGATTGACAAGAGAGAAAGAGAGACTTTGAGAGCTTTTCCACTTAATATTTACTTGACACACGTAACTTTTGAGATACAATTTAGAATAAAGTTTTGGATACCTACATTACTCAATTGCAAATTCATTTACCAGAGGCGAGCTAAATCTTTTGGTTTTGATTTTTCTGTTCTTTGTTAACAGAGTTGTACATCCCTTACGTAAATGTCCTTTCATTTTTCAATTGCACGGTATGGGTACAATACTACGTAGTGTAATATTTTAAGAAATCTTGTGATGATTACTACGGGGTATCCCTCAATTTCTTTTTGAACAGGACCTATATGACAAATGAATTGGTGTTTGATTCACAGAGCAATATTTTTTTTTAAGTAATTTTTAATATCTTGATAAAGATAATACAGGATCTATTGCTCTAAAGTAGAGAATTATCGAGACAATACAAATACAAATTTATTGACAAACACCCTAACTTGAATCTTTCCTATAAAGATAAACAACAACCTTAAAATGGGGGATCATCTACAGATGTCTTTTACTAGCCCTATTAAGGGCGGGGAAGACCTGCCCTCTCACAGAGATATAACTACCTTTTATGAAGGAAAAACTACCCTCACATATAATGAAAAGTGCAAAAGCCTCATGCAAAAGGCACAAAACATCCTCACTCTGGAGGTTATTACAAGCAACACACAACTCAAGCAAATCACATATTCCAAAACTACCCTAAGAACTAACCTACAACCAACAAAACATATGCCTCAAAGTTAAATCCATAGTCGTAGGTTGAAGAGGATCATTGTAGATATCCTTAACACTGGCTTTAGATATAAAACCATTATCAATGAGTTTGGCTAGCTCGGTTGACAACAACAACTCCCCTATAGTGGTCAGCCTCGGCAGTAGGGCTAAAAAAAGTGGCAAGAAAGATTTGAGATGTAGTGTCGGATAATATTTTAACAGAGTCTGGTAGAAAGCTCTGATGGCTGACCAGACCTGAAATCGTAAAACATCAGACCTAGTTTTGCAACGTCAATGAAGATTTTTTTATAACGGCCAAAAGTGTCGGAACTTAAATAACCAAGGTCGAGAACAGCAGAAAAAGACTGACAACTCGATGGAAGCTTTGCAGCTAGCTAGGTGGGCGGGGGAAGTGGTGGAGGACGGTGGCTGAACAAGTAAAAAAAGGCTAAAGACGACTGAACAAACTCCTGTGGTGGCCGAGGCTCGATAGGGCCATGAAAACTCGGCGATGGCTGGGAAGTCTCGACAAAGCTAAGGCTATAGTAACCACTTATCCAACACCGAAAAGAATAAATATTTATATATATGTATAATATTCATATTTTATTTTTATGTGGATGATACTTAATTTATGTATTGTTTGTATAGATAAATATTTATTCTTTGTATATATGTATTGTTTGTATAATATTCATATTCATATTAGTATTGGGTTTATTTGCAAGACTTTAGATTTATTTTATAGACCAAATTATAATACTTTAAAAGTTTTGGGGGCTAATTTATAAATACTAAAAATTAGCCTCTTAGTATAAAAATACACATTTGAAACCCTAATTCACTTATTTTGGTCAAGCCACCTCTTTTAGAGTGAGAAAAGAGAGAAAGAGAAGAAGAAGAAGAAAGTTGGAATTTAAACTTTAAGAGGTATATTATAACACTTTTTTAGTTTCTTGGTGTTAATTTAGTTAATTCCTTTGAGTTTTGATTTTTGAAATATGTACAATTGAGGATTTGATGTGGATTTCGTAAAATATTGTGAGAATTGATGATGATCATGTAGATAACTTGATAAATCATGATGAATTGCAGAATTTCTTCTTGATAGTCTATTGATTCGCAATTTTATAAATTGTTGTGCTTTGATTTTGGTTTTTGATTTTGAATATGTGCAATTAGACATGTCTAGAATCATTTAATAATTTGAATCGATTGAAAATTTTAAAAATTGAATTTTTAGTGAATTTACCAAAATGACCCTAAAATTCTAGAAATTTCCTGTGTTAACAGTATGATACAGTGACAAATAATTTTTTATCTACTGAAAGATCTTCAAAAATTACGAATTTATAAAATATAATAAGTTTATATGTCTAATATGATATACTCAAAATTGAGAATTTATATCAATGTGGTTAAATTGTTATGATTTTCTAAAGAGTGTCAGCTCATTGCAGTATTTGATTAACAGATTTTTAAAGTTATAGAATAAAATAGTTTTAAAATACATTTGGCAGTGATTTTGAAGTGAAATATTTATCATGGATTGAGATATGTGTCAAAAGTAATTTTATGATAGTTTTATAATTTTTGAGTTTGTATATGATTTTATAAAATTAGGAGATTGAATACTGTTCAGTAAATATTTTGATCCTGTCAAGATAATAGTTTGGATTTGATGGTATTTATGGAATGAAGTGTGTAGAAATTATGATATAATATTCATATATAAGAAGGATATATAAGTCAAGAATGATATATTCTGCTTTGGAGTAATTGGACATCATTTGATGTATAAGAAAATTTTGTTAAATGTAAGTGGTCAGAATGACAGGTTTTGAGAAACCAAGTAATTAGACCAATTCGATGTGATATGTGCAATATGTGTAATTTTGTAAGCTATTTAAGTATTTTGTATGAATGTTAAGGCTCGTGAAATGATTAATCTCCATTGATAGGTTAAGGAGATTTAAGCCTTGTAGCTGAAAGTGCTAAGAGATAAGTATACTAGAATTTTTACTGAAATCACAATAAACATAGTAATTGTTATGTATGATTTTGTAAATGTGGTTAGGAATATGTTTATGTCATGTCAAAGTATATTTTGATATGAAATGTGAAGACATGTGTTTATGAATGTGAACATAGACATACATGTCATATATGTATTTTTGAAAGTAAGCTTTCAAAAAGAAATGTATTTAACAAAGAGAGCTTTTGAAGTGTAATATATCCATGAGAAACATTTTATATTTTGAGGATCCTTGAACTCACTGTTGACTTAGTAGGTATTTTATGTAATTTGTGGAGCCTTTATATGTGGCCTTTCCTTCAAGATTGGTATATGTTATGTGTTCCGTATGTAAGGAGAATCCTATTGGTACCTAAAGGAAGAGTGAGTCATCACATTCATGTGGTGGTGTATTGGTGCATGTGAGAGGACTCACCGATGATCAAGGTGAGGGTTTGGCTTTTACCTTCGGGCATGAGCATTATATATGTGTAATTTAAAACCTCACTTGTACTATTCCTTGTTGTGATATGGTGTGTGATGTGTATAGATGTATATAATTTCAAAAAATTAAATACGCAACGGAAGTATTCATACATATTAAACAATATATAACATATTCAAGCATGTATGATCATTCAAGTACATATATATCTCATATATATATTTCATGCATGATATAAAATGAATAACAAATAAATAACCTACTCGTATATGAAGGTAGCTTTACAATTTTTCAAGAACTCCAAGCTTCAATTTGTTGAGCTTACCTTGAAGTGTTCCCTTGCACAATTCTAGTTCACAACTAAATCCGGTGGGATTGTGAAGCTAGAATGGCAGCTTTGAATTTCCACCAAATGATTGTTTTAACACTTAAAACAATTTATGTATATGAATGATTACTACCAAGAGAAAAGAAGAATTAAGAGATTTTTTTTGTTCTTTACAACTCTTTATGTTGAACCTTGGTAAGCCTTTGTATTTTCTCTCAACACTTTGAGAAAAACACTTAGGAAAAGCTCTCAATTCTCTCTTCTTTCACCTTGAACGAATTTCACTCTTTCTTGCACAAATTGAACTCTTTCAATTCTTTCTTAAGTGCAAAGAATGATTTCTCTTAGTGCTCCACCACCACTTAACCATATTTGTCATTACAAACATTAATCTATCATATTTTTCACTCACCAATTTGATTCAACTAATTGAATCAATTTCTAGAGAGTAAATGGCATTTAATCAATGTTAAGTGGTTTTACCACTTCCTTAGTGCATCATTTAAGAATTACTAAGTGGTAAACTTTCCTTATTATTAATAACAAGTGCATTCTCCATTAGTAAATGGTGTTTGCCACTTATTCCAATTAATAATAATAATTTGATGAATATATAAAATATTAATAATTCAAAACTATTTTGAATATTTACATTTACCATATATGTATTTACCAAATAAGGTAAATAGGTAAATACATGGTAAATTATTTATGGAGCAAGATTATGTTACTTGTCAATTTCTTATTGGTTAACAACTCTTGTAAACCAATAATGTGTTTTACCTTCAATTATTGACAAGTGAATAATAAAAGGAACCTTGAAACATTTTTTATTTTACTGGAAATTGTTGGATTAATTGTTCAATCCAATTCGCCGCCCCAGTGCACAACGAGTACACTTCATATTGTGAGACTCTCTAGGTCCATGCCCGATTTGTCATATGAAACTATTTCACACGTCCGTGAACAATGTCCCACACACATGTTACAAATATTACAAAACGGCGCATTAGACCATACAAGTTGAGGTTATAACATATTCGTATAATCTTTCCATCATAAATATCCTAGAAGAGCGGAGATATAGATCAACACCGTCAAGTCTCCATGTACTCAACCATAAACTTATTTCTAGATTTGTATTTCAATAAATAATATCCGTAAATACTTTTACGATATTATTTTTCCGAGAATAAAATTAATTCTTAGATATGTCTGCTTATGGCCATAAGACTTTCTGAAATACAATCTTAGAGTTACAGGATATTTTACTCACCCAATTGAGTTGATGGATCCCATATCTGTACACACCGAACTCCATGAGCATCGGACCATACCCAGTGACACCCAGCGGTCAGACCATGAAAGGTATCTAACATGTGTGGAACCAAAGTATGATGGATCATTAACAAGTCCACCGTGGCACTCAGGTCTAAGGACCACGAATACTACTCAACTCGAAAGATCCTCCATTGACGGCTTTATGGGTTGTCTATTGGAGATTTTTGTGAGTCTGTTCAATATTCAGTTCTTACTGAATACTTGTGTCTCTATACGAGTTTCCACTAAACTCATAGTCTGCTAAGACTAATAATCTGGACTATCCAAATATAGACATACACTGATCTATATATATATATATATATATATATTAAGATCTTCACTAATAGACCCGCATTAGTGAAGGTAGATCAGGAACATTAAGTTTAAGAACATATTTGCATAACAACATTTCTTAGCACAATTTGTAACTGATTGCAACTACGTCATTACTAATATATTCTTAGGTCTTTATCCCATTTCAGACAAGGCTCTAACTCTTTAGATTTTGCTAACTCTTATAACCTGATAACTCTTATCAGTGTTATCTTTTAGCATTTATATATTTTAGCATTACTAACTCTTAGTTCTGATCTAAACTCCTCTAGATCAGATCTGAACTCTTTCAGATCATACAATGTCTAAAACGTTACAAGCATCTTACCATATTTATATATAAAATAATTAGTGATATATTGAAATCATAATTGTATAAACATAAAGCAAATATTTATACACAAAAGGGATGGCACGTAAGCACAAATCCCAACAACTCCCACTTACTTTAGTACCATTCACGATGGTATCTTATACCCATTGACTCCACATGTCTTTCAAATATTTTTGGAGTTAAGGTCTTAGTAAGTGGGTCCGCTACATTATTCATAGAGTCTACTCTACGAACTATTACATCTCCTCTAGCCAAGATTTCTCTTATGACGTGGTATTTTCTTTCCACATGCTTAGACTTTTGATGTGCTCTTAGCTCTTTTGCTTGTGCAATGGCTCCATTGTTATCGCAGAACAATGGTATAGGATCCATTGAACTCGGAACTATTCCAAGTTCAACGATAAACTTGCGTATCCAAACCGCTTCTTTTGCTGCTTCTGATGCTGCAATATATTCTGCCTCTGTTGTGGAATCAGCGGTTGATGACTGTTTGTTACTCTTCCAACTGACTGCAGCACCATTGAGAATGAATACATATCCAGATGTAGACTTTCTATCATCTAGATCAGATTGGAAATCTGAATCTGTGTATCCTCTCAACACTAGGTCATTTTCTCCATAAATCAAAAACTTGTCCTTAGTACCCTTAAGATATTTTAGGACATGTTTCACTGCCATCCAATGGCCTTCGCTTGGATCAGACTGATAGCGGCTTGTAAGACTTACAGCCACACTGATATCAGGTCTCGTACATATCATGACATACATCAGACTTCCTACAGCTGATGCATAAGGTATACTAGACATTCTAACCTTTTCATCTTCACTCCGAGGACACATTTTCCTCGAAAGATGAATGTCATGTCTAAAAGGTATGTTAACTGTCTTACAGTTACTGAAACTATACCTTTCCAAGACATTATCAATGTACGATGATTTGGAGAGTCCTATAAGCCTCCTAGCTCTATCTCTATAAAGCTTTATACCTAGTATATGGGAAGCCTCTCCCAAATCCTTCATGGAGAAATTATTACTTAGGTAACTTTTGACTGATTACAACATACCAATATCGTTTCCGATAATGAGTATGTCATCCACATATAGAACCAAGAAGACTACCATACTCCCACTGCTCTTTTTATACACACATGATTCTTCTTCGTTCTTGATGAAACCAGACCCTCTGATTACCTCATCAAAATGAAGATTCCAGCTTCGGGAAGCTTGCTTAAGTCCATAGATAGACTTCTTCAGTTTATATACTAGACCGGAAGTTTGGCTGGATGTAAAACCTTCGGGTTGTTCCATATAGATTTCTTCCTCAAGATATCCATTTAAGAACGCTGTTTTCACATCCATTTGCCAAATTTCATAGTCATAATACGCAGCAATTGCTAGTAAAATCCGAATTGACTTAAGCATCGCTACTGGTGAGAAGGTTTCCTCATAGTCGATCCCAGATCGTTGAGTATAACCTTTTGTGACCAATCGGGCTTTGAAAGTCTCCACTTTCCCATCAAGGCCTCGCTTCCGTTTGTAAATCCATTTACAACCGATAGGAACAATTCCTTCAGGAAGCTCAACCAAGTCCCAGACTTGATTGTGATGCATAGAGTCAATTTTAGATTTCATGACCTCTTGCCATTTTTTCGAATCGATGTCCAACATCGCTTCTTTGTAAGTTAAAGGATCATTTTCTTCAATTAAGAAAACATCAAGAGCACCTTTAGATATGGAACCATACCTTTCAGGTGGCCTTGATATCCTTTCTGACTTACGTGGAATGTGTGTCAAAGGAATTCTGCTTGATTGAGCCTGAAGTTCCATTGTTGGTTCATTTTCATTCTGATTGAATTCATCTAACTCAATCTTTCTACAATCTCCACGATTCAGGAGAAACTCTTTCTCTAAAAAAGTGGCATAACGAGATACAAACACGTTTCGTTCTTCTGGATCATAGAATTGGTATCCCATTGAATTCTTGGGATATCCAATGAACCTATACTTGTAACCTTTAGGTGCAAGTTTATCCTGTTGCGTAACTTTTACGTAAGCAGAACAACCCCAAATCTTAACATATTTAAAACTTGGTTTCCTTCCAGTCCATATCTCATGTGGAGTGGATGGAATGGCTTTTGATGGAACTCTATTCAATATATGAGCAGTAGTTTCTAGTGCATACCCCTATAGATATTCAGGGAGATCAGTGAAGCTCATCATCGATCGAACCATATCCAATAAAGTCCGATTCCTCCTCTCCGAAACACCATTGTGTTGTGGAGTACCTGGAGGACTATACTGAGCGAGAATCCCATTCTCCTTTAAATAATCTGAAAATTCACTGCTCATGTATTCACCCCCTCGATCTGATCTAAGGCATTTGATATACATTCCGGTTTGTTTCTCTACCTCATTTCGAAACTCTTTGAACTTTTCAAAAGTTTCTGACTTGTGTTTGATAAGAAACACATATCCATATCGTGACAGATCATCGATAAAGATAACAAAGTATCAAAAATCACCCATCGCAGTGTGATTCATTGGACCACATACATCACTATGTATTAGTTCCAATAAATCAGTGGTACGGTGTCCAACACCAATAAATGGAGCCTTGGTCATTTTTCTTTGAATACAAGATTCACAAACTGGATATGATTCTATGGTCAGATCAGGTATCCGACCATCCTTAACCAGACGGGATAGACGTCTTACCCCTATATGACCTAATCTCATATGCCACAATTCTGTATCCTTTAAAGTTCCCACACTATTTTTAGCATTCACTTGTGCATTCATGACATTTCCTGTTATATCTAATATGTAATGCCCATTTATCAACTGACATTCAGCTAACAAAATATTATCCAAATCATACAAGCATAAGGAACGATTCCTAACACGCATATGATATCCTTCATTGTCCAATACAGGAATTGAAATAATTTGCCGGATAATGTTTGGCACATAATAACAATTATTCAATACAATAATTTTATTACATGGAAGCATCAAATTGAAACATCCAATAGCCTCGACCTGTAGGAAATCTCAATTTCTAACACGAAGCTATACTTTTCCTGGTTGTAACTTTCTAACTTCCTTCAGACCCTGCAACACATTGCAGATGTGAAAAGGACAAGCGGTATCTAATACCCAACCAAAGCTAGCATCAAATGCTAAGGAAATATCAATAAAAGGCAAGTGTATACCTGATGTTGTCTTCTTAATCATGGCAAGGTACTTTGGGCAGTTTCGCTTCCAATGCCCATCCTCACTGCAATGGAAACATTTTCTACTTGTTTTGTTCTTTCGTGGGTGCTTGGATATGTATTGCTTTCGAGGACCCATTCTAGGTGCATGCATTACTTTCCGTTTATTCTTTCCTTTGGACTTCTTAGAAGTCCTTCGGGTAGATGATGAAGCACCCTGAACATAGAGGACCGTGCCCCATTTGTTCATGTCCTCCTGAGCAGTTATTAGCATGTTATGTAGTTTAGCATAAGTAAGAGTCAATCCTTGCATATTGTAATTCATTATGAACAGTGCAAATGACCCTGGAAGTGATTGGAGAATTAAGCTATTCCCCAATCCATTGCTCAGTATGAGATCCATGGTCTCCAGCCTCTCAATGTATGAAATCATTTTGAGGACATGAGGACTTACTGGACTGCCCTTGGGTAGTCTAGCTTGAAAAAGCGATTTGGCAACCCTATTCATTTCAAATTAAGGTCGGTCACCAAATAACTCTTTTAGGTGGAGCATGATACTCCCAGCACTGTCCATGTAGACATGCTCCATTTGGAGCTCCGTAGACATAGACCCGAGAATGTACGATTTGACTTTCAAATCGTCATCCAACCATTTTCGATATGTCTCCTTTTCTTCTGGGGAAGCATTATCAAAAATAGCTTGTGGCATGCGCTGATCAATAACATATCCAAGCTTTTCAGAATCTAGAACTATTCTGAGATTCATAAGCCAATCAGCAAAATTTTCTGCACCTTTTAGTTGGTGCGCATCAAGGATGCGAGCTAAAGTGTTGTTTGAAGCCATTTGATCTTTACAAGACAAAAGAAAAAGATGTTAGCGGAATATTTCAATCACTAATAAATAACATTTTAGATTATGGGTATAACAGTTATACAATTTTTAATCTAAAAACGTCCTCCCACTATTTTACGTAATCCCTTTAATCTCTCAAACGGGAAAATGATAGTTTAAGAATTCTTTAAACTATATAGTGAGAAGTGGATCCCTTTGGCATTTACTTCAGCCGCACACTATAGCGATCTAGGCCTTGGTAAACCCAAAAGGTAGACAACTCTTATCAATTGCATCTCATGCAACTCTTAACACTTGATCCTAAACACATCTTATCCGCACACTTTAGCGATCTAGGATAAGTGTATTCCAGATTTACTTATCAATCATTAAATATATGTTATTGTTATTAACCGCACACTTTAGCGATCTAGAGTAATACTTTAACATATATTTATCACATCTAATGTTTAAACGGCATAGCTCATGTCACACCGATCAATCCCTCACACTTTAGCGATCTTGGAAAAGAATCGAAATGACTTGTCTAATACCGTATTGATAAGACGGATCATATTTAACATTATCTTATAATGAAAAATATTACAATCTGATTAAGAGAGATTTTATTACATATTCATTTCATCCAAATGAATAATATAGACAATTTATACAAAAAGAAATACACAATCACAACTAACCCTCACCAATAGGGCTCCCATTGTGATTGTCAGCGTATTTTAATGATCACATCATGTTATGAGAACTATTGAAGTACATTACAGCAATAAAATAAGTCAAAACATGATAAAAAAAAAAAAATTCCAGAAACAGTGATGAACGCTGCGGCGCTGCAGCGTTCATGAACAACAGTCTTGGCGCCCAGAAGCTAGCGCCGCGGCGCTGGACAAAAAGGCGGACTGGCGCCGCAGCGACAGTTTCTTTGCACTTAAGAAAGAATTGAAAGAGTTCAATTTGTGCAAGAAAGAGTGAAATTCGTTTAAGGTGAAAGAAGAGAGAATTGAGAGCTTTTCCTAAGTGTTTTTCTCAAAGTGTTGAGAGAAAATACAAAGGCTTACTAAGGTTCAACATAAAGAGTTGTAAAGAACAAAAGAAATCTCATAATTCTTCTTATCTCTTGGTGGTAATCATTCATATACACAAATTATTTTAAGTGTTAAAACAATCATTTGCTAGAAATTCAAGGCTGCCATTCTAGCTTCACAATCCCACCGGATTTAGTGGTGAACTAGAATTGTGTAAGGGAACACTTCAAGATGAGCTCAACAAATTGAAGCTTGGAGTTCTTGAAGAATTGTAAAGCTACCTTCATATCTGGGTAGGTTATTTATTTGTTATTCATTTTATATCATGCATGAAATATATATATGAGATATATATGTACTTGAATGATCATACATGCTTGAATATGTTACATATTATTTAATATGTATGAATACTTCCGTTGGGAATTTAATTTTTTGAAATTATATACATCTATACACATCACACACCATATCACAACATTCCTCTCATACGGTATGTCACCTACGAGTGACATTTGACTCATTATGTGATATGTGATATGGAAGTCCTACTAAGTAATAGTTGAGTGAAGGTATTCCTATTATATGTTTTGAAAGAATGTGTAAGCGTTTACCTGACATGTGATTTGATAAGATTATGATTTTGATTTATCACAGTATATCATACACATGCATTGTGTACATATATGTATTTGTATTTTGATATATGAAAAACTAGTATGCTTACTAAGTTTTGTATTCATTATAGTTTATGGTAATTTCAGGTAAATAAGGCATATGTTTGCTTAGCGAATTTGGCAAGGCTTCTATTGTCCATTGGGTTCTCTAAGTTGCTAGGTTGCTAAGTGTTTCATTTGTGGACACATAGTTTAAGATATTTGATTTGTCCCAATTGAATAAATACTTATGTGTTATTTTATTAGGTGTGGTTGTATTTGGATTAAGTTTCACCAAGTGTGGTTATGGGTTGATTTTAAGTAAGAATTTGCAATGAATATATTCTGGGCTTTCGGTAACAAAGTTGCTACTGATGACGTTGTAGAGTGTTAATCTCTGAGAAAAATCTATGTATCTCTAGTTTACTAATTACACTAGTTATAATTAAATTGTTATAATTTTAAAAAAATTGAAATAAATGTTCAAATATTGTCAATAAATGTTTATATTTATATTTTAAATATGAGACCAACCCGTAAATAAGAATTTAGGAATATACTAGAAACATTAAGATTATATGTGTGCTCATTATTGAATGAATGTAAATTATGTCGTGTGTCAGATCTTTTGAGTCCGGAGCATGACAAAGGCTCACCAGACAAACACTAAAAACTAAGACAATCCAGTGCCAAAAAACAACAAAATAAAGAAAAAACCAACAAAATAGGAAAAAGAAGAAAATAAAATAAAAATTAGTGAAGAAAGGGGAAAGGATTCCACTGGAGACTCTTTATATTTTTATTAGCTAATAGAATCAATTAAAATTTATAAATAATAAATAGGTAAAAATGAAAATTTATCTTGTTTTGATAAAAAAATGCCAATTAACATCGGTTAACAGTGATTAATATCAATCAATGATCAGTCAATGACTGATCAATAATAATCAATGCATTCTTTCCTTTTTGATCAACAATTACCTCATCTGCATAATTACCATTATTTTTTTAGTCACTAACTTGTTGGGAATAAACCATACCTATCAATTCATCAAGAAATGGTTCCAGAACATATAGTATTGACACCACCTCCTCATACATCCTAAGTATAGCTTGTTAGGATTATCTTATGATTATAATGTGCCTACAAATACTATAGAATTGTAATGACACTTTTTGTTTTTAAATTTTATCAACCCCTTATTCAACTGATTAATTTAAAGGTTGTTAGAATTCTTTGTAGGTTGTTAGAATTCATAAAAATCACAAGTATTAGTGAAACAATAAAAAAATAGTTTTCTTGTCTCAAGAATAAAGTTAATACTTATATCAGTTGAATTCTAATACTTATATAAACTTCATCCTTTGTAGGTTGTTAGAATTCATGAAAATCACAAGTATGAGTGAAACAACAAAAAAATAGTTTTCTTGTCTCAAGAATAAAGTCAATAGCTTCTGCACTGTAATCACGAAACCTTTTTATTTTAATTTAATCACCTTTCTATTGATTTTTTTAGGTGTATTTTGTGTTGAATTTAGTGATATATTTGGTGAATTTGATGATGAGTATGAACTCCTTTGTCTCCTCATAAAAAAATAAATTTTATTTCATAAAAAATAAATTTGAATTGAATTTTTTATCCCATAAATATAATAGTCATTATATAACTTCTAAATTAATTCTATTGATTTTTTCAATTCAAATTTGTTGATGTCAGATCTTTTCTTAGTCAAAAAGTAACTTGACACTAATGTTCGTCGATCAAAGGAAAAATACAATAATTAGCACATTTATTAGTAAAATTCCGTTAAAACAAATAATATATACTAACAAATAAGAATATTTAGGCTATTTTAAAACCAAGAGAATCTTTCAATTAATTTCACAAAACCTTAAAGATTTACAAATCATAAATCTTAAAATTAATTAATAACTCAAATTTTTTATTTGTAGTAAAAAATTAAACTTTGCTTGCAAATGTCGTTTCATTACTTGGAAACACCACTAGTACTATCAAATTTGAATTGTCTTTGTTGAGGGAGGGAACGCCCTTCTCCTTTTCGAGATTAAGTTGAAGTAAAGAACCTCAAGTTCAACCTAGAACCCTAAACTCTTTGCAGAGCGGAATAACCTATTAATCAAGTAAAATAGCAAAAATTCAAAGCAGGAAACAAAAGAGTACAACACAATCTTATGTGGTTCGGTCAATTGCTAATATCCACAGTGGATTCAAGGATCCTAGCCTCTCTTATTAACTCCTTAGAGATTTTATAAGGAAAACCCAATTGAAGAACCCTCAAAAGGACTTAATGTTTAGTGAACCCTTACTCTACCACGAGTAATGAATACTCAAATGACGGTTCCACCCTAGCACACATAAGCACTTAATGTCTACCTAGTTCTTCCTCTTTCTTAGAGTCTCTCTTAATGCTTAATTTGAAATAAAGAGTTTACAAGTGTTTATATAAGGGTTATTCCATGCCTACTAACCTTATTCCTTATTGGAGTAAGAGTCCACTTATTTTAGAAGTCCAAAACTTTTCAAAACTTGAAATCTGGATCAAAATCGACTTCTTGACGCTTTTGGCGTCGCGGTGTTGGCCATTGTCACGCCTATCGCCATGGCATTGGGTCCTTAACACCGCAGCGCTCAGCCCTGGTGCCCCCTATGTACATTTTCTTTACTTTTTTTAGTCCCGTTTTTGCTTCTCCCTTCGTGTCTCACACGTTCTGAATTTCTTATAACTCTCCTCTTTGATATTTACTTCAATTCTTATCCAACCAAAATTGTTGAATAATAAATTTGTAACAGTCTTATTATTTTGCGACACCATTAGAAATAATTAAACTTGAAAATTAACTCTAGTTTTTATTTATTTGAAATTTACCAGTTCTTGCATAAATTTTTATTTTTTAAATTGAAAATGGAAGTGAGTTAAAAACTTTTAATATGTGATAACATCTTTATTCATAAACTTTTTTTATTTTTTGGTTTCTCAAGTAAGGACATAACTATATTTGCAAGACTGAAATAGCCTTCAGTGTTAATTTATGTACTTTTTTTTTTCATAGTCTAAAATCAATGTCCAAAGGCACTTTGGTCATTTCATAGGGATTGGTACATATGGTATATAAATTAACAAACTATGCCTTGTGTCAAAATCTGAAAGAATAGGGTCGACTGTTATTATATCATAAATTTGTAATAAATGTTTATTCTTCTTTGTATATATAAAAAAGTAGCGCAGAATTTAAATTATATATTTAAAAAAATAATATATCAAATAATAATAAAATAATTTAAAATTTAAAATTATTATTACATTTAATATTTATTTTATATATAATGTTTTATTATATAATTTGAGATGGATGTAGTACTTTAAAAAAAAAAAAACCAACAAAACCAACATCGGCTTTGCCGCTGTTTCGAGTTGCCATCGCGAACTCGAGAGTGAATAAAACCTAAACCCTCGCCGCTTCTCCTTCACTTAAACTCGGGAAGCGGATTTATAATTTTTCGCCTCATAGAAACCAAACAACGATAATGGCAGAAGAAGAATCAAAGCAGTTGTCGTATATATCAGAAACGATGCTGAAGAAAAGGAAAAGCAACGAAGCTTTGGCGCTCACGAGAAAAGCCCAATTGGAGTTGGGAAAATATGGTCAGAAGAACAAGAAGAGCAAGGTTGAGGATATCAAAAGACCTGAGCAATTCGTCAAACAGTACAGGGACCAGGTAAAGTTAATTTGTTTATTTCTTATATTTATATTTGTTTAGTTTCATCGTTGTCTATGTGTTTAATGATATTTAGAGGTTTTAGTTGAATTTGGGTGCAGGAAGGTGCTTACACATTGTTGTTTGAGTGTTAGTGATAATTATCTAGTTAGCCCAGACATAGAAGGGATGTGAAAGTTCATTTCAAAGTTTTATCTTTTGATGTGTAGGGTGTTTTTGGAGATGTTCTAGTTGAAATATCTTATGAATAAAACCTTTTGTAGAGAAGCATAAAAAATTGGTTTCTGGAGAAGCACGAATTAAGAACTTGAAGTGCTGCTCTTGCACAGAAGACACTTCTCAAAAGATTGCTTTCGTAAGTGCTACTAGAATTTTTTTTTATAAATATTTTTTCTGTTCAGAAAGCAATCCAAAGGATTGGTTTTCTTTGAAAAGTACTTTTAAGTTTTTCTCTTATCCGAAAATTACTTCTGTCAATCTTAACTAAATATTAGAAGTGCTTTTGGTGGTGCCAAAAGCACTTCCAAGGCATTATAATACACTCAGATTCATTGAACTCTTGGTCTTTTTGGATCAATTTACTTGATTAATTCACATATTGTGCTTAAATTGATGATATGGTGCATGCATTTGTTGTGTGGTTGTATAGTTGATGCCTTGATGATGTTGATGGATGGTCTTATTGTGATTTTGTAAATGTCCATTTTCAGATGATAGGGCCAGATAATTCGTAACACTAACTGATATTTCTCTTCGGGTGAGAAATTACCGCAAATATGATAATAACTGAATATCCTTCATCAACAACATTCGGCTGCTTAAATAAGCAAACCTTAAACAAACAATTCGAAATACACGGACACGAGCTTGATACACATTACTTTAAACTTACGTGAAAACAACCTATGAAATATACACGCAAACTAATTATAACTGCATGAGATAATGGCGATACTGCATGAGAGAATGGCAATGTAAATTACGCCACTCTTCACGACCCCTTGTAACTGAAAGATCATTTTGCACGTAAACACTTAATTGGAACACTCCCGTTTTTTCCTACGTGCTTGAATGACTTTGTTTCTATACTACCACGTTGCATGTAGCATGTATACAACGATCTTCATGTACACTTTAGCTCATATACTTTGGATTTGGCTTGTGGCCCCTTAGTGATTGTCTTGGCTTATCAATACTTCCCCCTTCAAGCGGATCCTTGTCCTTAAGGTCCAAATTTGGAAACATCTCTCGGAGCTTGGTTGTTGGCTCCCATGTTGCTTCTTTGGTTGGAAGATGTTTCCATTGCACTAAGCGTTCTTCGACAAGCTGCTTTCCTTGTTTGATCCAGCGGTAATCTAGAATAGTTTGCGGCTCCAAAATGACTATCCCTTTATTGGTGAATGGTGGTAACCCAGCTTGCTTGGGTGCAGAATTTCCCTCGTTGGCCTGGTATCGTTTAAGTAGTGATAAGTGAAACACCGGATGAATGCGTGCCTCTTCTGGTAACTGTAATTTGTAGGCGACAGGTCCAATCTTCTCGATAATCTGGTAGGGTCCATAGAAACGGCTAGCAAGTTTTTGATAGACTTGTTTGAAGACCGTTTGCTGGCGGTACAGATGCAGCTTCAGAAGCACCCAGTCACCTATGTTAAACGCAATATCCCTTCTCTTTTGATCTGCCCTCTGCTTCATTCGATTTATCGATCTTTCTAAGTTGGTTTTTAATTGTTGTAGCAGTTCATCTTGGTTCATGAGTTGATGGTCGACTTCGTGTATGGGTGTAAGGCCTGCAGTGTACGTCGGAATGGAGGGTGGTAACCTTCCATACAGTGCCTGGAAAAGGGTCATCCCCGTTGAAATATGGTAGGTTGTGTTATACCAATATTCAGCCCAAGGTAAGTAGTAACTCCATTTCCGTGGCCATTGATGAACAAAGCACCGTAGATATTGCTCGACGCAGCGGTTGATGACTTCTGTCTGCGGGTGATATGCGGAACTGAGCTGCAGTTTGGTGCCCAACATTTTGAAAAATTCTTGCTAGAAGTTACTGATAAAAGTCGGGTCCCGATCACTAACAATATATTTACGCATCCCATGGAGTTTGATAACACCTTCCACGAATTTTTCGGCCACATTCCTTGCAGTAAAAGGATGGCTTAAGGTGAGGAAGTGGGCAGATTTGCTAAGCCTATCAACAACCACCATGATGGTATCCTTTCCATGCGAAACCGGTAGTCCTTTAATAAAGTCTAAAGTGATGTCGTCCCACACTTGGCATGGAATCGGCAATGGCTAAAGAAGCCTAGCTGGGGCCAATGTTTCGGCTTTTATCTCTTGGCAAACCTCGCATTCTTTGACATAATTCTGCATTGCGGCATGCATCCTAGGCTAGTAGAATTGCTGCTTCAGCTTCTGGAATGTACGTAAAACACTCGAATGACCCCCTACCTTGGTGTCATGCATTTCGTGTAGCAGCTTAGCCCTTAAGGTTGCATCGTTCGGGACGACGACCTTCCCCTTGTATAGTAATAACCCTTTCTGTGGCTATATGAACCATCGATTGGATGTAACGGTCGTGTTTTGAAGCTTTCTTAATTTCTTCCCATATACTAACTTGCGGAAAGAAAATGTGGTGAAGAATGGGACTTCCTTGCTTCCTTGAGAGAGCATCAGCTGCAGAGTTTTCACGACCCGGTCGGTAAATAATCTCATAGTCATAGCCCAGTAGCTTAGCGACCCATTTTTGTTGCTCCGGAGTTGCTATCCTTTGTTCTAGAAAATATTTAAGGCTACGTTGTTCGGTCTAAATGTTGAATTTTTTGCCTAGAAGGTATGGCCGCCACAAACGTATAGCTTCTACAATAGCCAACATTTCCTTAGCGTAAGTTGACCAAGATTTCTTGTTCACCCCGAGAGCTCGACTCATGTACGCCACTGGTTTGCCTTGCTGGGTTAGGACTGCTCCAATTCCTTCCTCGAATACATCGGTCTCAATAGTGAAGGGCTTGCTGAAGTTCGGCATGGCCAATGTGGGAGTGGTCGTCATAGCCTGTTTGATAGCAAGGAATGCAGCTTCAGCTTCTTGATGCCATCCGAATTGGCCCTTTTTGAGAAGATTGGTGAGTGGCCGAGCGATAATGCCATAATTTCGGATGAACTTCCGGTAATATCCTATCAAATCGAGAAACCCACGTAGTTTTGAAATGTTAGTAGAGGCCAAGTTTGCATAGCAGCAATTTTATTTTCATCCACCTTCACGCCTTGATTAGTGATGATGTGCCCTAGATACTCTAATTCCTGCTGCCCGAATGCACATTTGCTAGCCTTAATAAAAAATCTATGCTGCCTCAATATTTCAAAAGTATGTCTCACATGTATCAAATGTTGATCCCAATCCGGACTATAGACTAAAATATCATTAAAAAAAACTAATATGAACTTTCTAAGATGATGTTGAACGATGGAGTTCATGATAGCTTGGAATGTCGAGGGTGCATTACATAAACCAAACGGCATAACCAAGTATTCGTAATGTCCATTATGTGTTCGGAAAGCAGTTTTATGGATATCACCTAGTTTAACTTGCACTTGATGGTACCCCGCTCTTAGGTCCAGCTTGGTAAAATAGGAAGCGCCATAGAGTTCATCCAGCATATCATCCACGGTGAGGATTGGAAATCGGTCTTTACTGGTTGCGGCGTTGAGCGCGATAATCTGTGCAAAAGCGCCAATTTTCATCCTTCTTTTTTACCATCAATACCGGCGAGGAAAAAGGGCTAACGCTGGGTCGCACCAGTCCAGATTGTAGCATATCTTTGACCTGTTTCTCAATCTCGTTCTTTTGACAATACGCATACCGGTAAGGTCGTACATTAATTGGTTTGGTTCCTTCCTTAAGGTTAATGCTGTGGTCGATTTCCTGCCTTGGTGGTAAGGTTGAGGGCTCTGTGAATAATTCTGAGAATTCCTGCATGCTTAGATGAAGCATCCCTAGTGGTTTCGTTTGGCCGACCTGGAAACATAAGGCAAACAACACTTTGCTTGGGCGTATTTCTTTGGATAGCTCCTTGAGTGATGCTGCTCGGATGTCTTGCCCATCAATACCGATCAATTTCTTGGTTTGGTTTTCCCACAAAAATTCCATGGTCAACTGCTTCCAGTCACAAACTACGGAGCCAAGCAACTCAAGCCATTGAATTCCTAACACCACATCTATCCCTGTATGAGGTAAAGAGTAAAGAGTTAGGAAGAAAGTAGTGCCTTGTAGATCCACTTGGACCTCCTCAAACCGTCCTTGGCATCTAAGATTTTCTCCATTGGCAACGCGAATTGTGAAGGTCTCCATTGGCACCACCGGTAACTGTAGTAAGTTGGCTATACACTCACTAATAAAATTGTGAGTTGACCTGCTATCGATCAAGATAATGACGTCGTGGGAATCGATTTTGGTAGCTATCCGCATGGTCTTGGGCGCTGTCCATCCTGTTAATGCATACAATGTAATTGTTGGTTTGGTAGGCTTCTCATAATACTCTTGGGTTAGTTGTTCTTCAGGGTCATTGTCACGTAAAAGAGTATCGCTGCCATCGCACCCTTCCAGCATGAGTATCCGCGGCTGTTGACATTTGTGCCCCGCAGTAAATCGTTCATTACAGTTAAAACATAAATTTTGGGCTCTCCTCTGCTGCATTTCCTCCCAACTGAGTCGTTGGATAGGATTAGCAGGGGTTGGCGGTGCAGCTCGGTTGGCAGAGGGAAGAGCTAGGGAAGCTCGTATTGGAGGTGTAGGTTTGATAAATCTCCTTTGTCTATCGAGTTGATCATCTTTCATCCGTGCTAGGCTGATGGCATCTTTTAATGTTTGAGGCTTAAACATCCGTATACCATCCGAGATGTCTGACTTTAAGCCACCCATAAAAGTTCCTATAAGAGCTTTCTGCGTCCATCCTTGTACTCGATTGCCCAAACGCTTGAATTCCCGCTGGTAATCCTGCAAAGAGCCGACCTGCTTTATCCTCGAGAGCGCTTCATTACAATCTTCGCACTCCGAAGGCCCAAAGCGAGTCGAAAGTTCTCCTTCAAAATTTTTCCATGAGAGATCTCGTCCTTCCTCTTCGAACGTCTTGCAGATCCACTGCCACCATTGGTTAGCCTCTCCTTCCAGGTGATAGGTGGCTAAAGAAACCTTTTGGACTTCAGGAATATTCTGAAACTCAAAAAATTGGTTTACACGATTGAGCCACTCCGTTGGATCATCACTGAAAATCGCGAAAATTCTAATTTTGCTGTTTTCGAAGATAACACTAGCCGTCCTCCATCGGTGCCTTCTCGGTGTTGGTTGCCTTCTCGATGATGGTTGCCGAGGTTGGAGTTCTCCTTTTTTGTGAACAATGCTTCGGATAAGCGGTCGAGTGTTTCTTCCATTTGACGAAGCCTGTCGTCCATGTTTTGTAACCCAACCTGTACTCCTCCAATTCCAACTTCCAATTGCTCGATGCGCTCTTTATTGGTTCCCATAGGTAACCTGGGACCGTGCTCTGATACCAAGTGATAGGGCCAGATAATTTGTAACACTAATTGATGTTTATCTTCGGGTGAGAAATTACCGCAAATATGATAATAACTGAATATCCTTCATTAACAACATTCGGCTGCTTAAATAAGCAAACCTTAAACAAACAATTCGAAATACACGGACACGAGCTTGACACACGTTACTTTAAACTTACGTGAAAACAACCTATGAAATATACATGCAAACTAATTATAACTGCATGAGATAATGGCGATACTGCATGAGAGAATGGCAACGTAAATTACGCCACTCTTCACGACCCCTTGTAACTGAAAGATCATTTTACACGTAAACACTTAATTGAAACACTCCCGTTTTTTCCTACATGCTTGAATGACTTTGTTTCTGTACTACCACGTTGCATGCAGCATGCATGCAACGATCTTCACGTACACTTTAGCTCATATACTTCGGATTTGGCTTGTGGCCCCTTAGTGATCGTCTTGGCTTATCATCAGAAAGCAGTAATTTATCGGATAATTGTACTGATCTAAGTGCATATTCATGTAGATTGCAGACTCTGGGTGTTTCCACATAATCATGTATTTTTTATTTTTTTTTCTTTTACTTGCTAAAGTTGTTCTGTCTATATATGGACTTTTTTTTTTCATGTAATATTCCATTTTCTGCTTCCTCATTCGTCTAGTATAATCTTTTATGGATTGTTATTAACCTTGTATTTTTCTGAATAGGAATTGGATCTTGTCCAAATGAAACAAAGGGAAAAAAGGCCAAAATCAGTGATTGGGAAGCCAAAATCTAGCTTGCTTTTTAGTCAACTTAATTTTTTAAAGATGTATATAATATATAAGAACAAATTTAGTGGCTTATGTAACGTGTAATGAAAAAATTAAAAATAATTAATTAAAATGATCTACTAAATTATTTGGATAATTGGATTAAAAAACGCCCACAATTTAAAATGAAAAATTAAAAAAAAGCCAAAAAACCAAAAAAATTAAACCGGACTGAACTGGAAAAAACCCGTTCGGTCCAGTTCAGTTTTTCCCCTTAAAAAACCAGTTTCAGTTTTACATATTCAAAAAACCGAACCGAACCGGACCGTGCCCACCCCTATATTTTGTATCTTGGTTCTCTGCATACCAGTTAAAAGCTCTCATTGTTGGCAATGAAATGTCAGTTGTTATTCGTATTCAGCTTAGTCTGCGGGCTGAAGAAACTCACTTCTGGTTGATTATTCAATCTCAATTTTTGTTTGTTTATTCTGAAGGTTCCTGCCAGTCATCATATCTCGTCTTGAAGCCTATCTTTATATAAATGGTTGAAACAAGCCAAAACAATCCATGTATTACCTATCTAGCTAGAGTTTCTTCCCCTATAGTGTGCTCAAATTATGCTTGTGCTTGAGTCGAGTGTGGTCAATCACATGTTGGCCTTATCTTAATTTGCGTTGGTTTAGGTTTTGGTAATTCTGTTCAAGGTTCTATTTAGACAGAATTGCTCAAGTCGGGGAGTGTTGACTCACCTGATTTGAGCTTTAAGTTGTGGCCTGGATTGAGTGTGCATTTGAATTGAAAAAGGATTTCACTTGTATCTGCAATTAATGAGAAATGAGTGTATTCCAGCTTAGGAAGAGAGCTGAAGGGTACTGGATATGCAATAATTCATAAGCATCTTGGTCTTCATTCTTGACATGGCAGTTCCTTCTGGTGAATGAGTAGCTATTTCATTTCTTTAAGCTTTTTCCATATGCAGAAAGCATTAGTTTATCATCTTTATGTCTCAAGAGAAATAAATGTTACATTGGTGATGGGGTAATAATTAGCAATTAGGTGTCAAAAGAAAAAATAGCATTTAATACATATGGATAGTCTTTGGTTTTTCCTAGGAATATCACTGAACATTAGTTGACTCTAACCTCTATTGGTTAATAAGTTTCATATGCATTCGGCGAAGTTAAACTTTGGGTTTTACATAGGAATGTCAGCTTTTTAAAAAAAAAATGTTTTTTTAACATATTTTTGTTGCCATAACAATGTAACTATTGTTCTGACAATAAATTTGTGGTCCTTATTTTGCATCTTGTAGATATCCTAATCTTACAAATGTGAAGGAGCTAATTTACAAGAAGGGATTTGCAAAAATAGGGAGCCAAAGAATTCCTCTGACAGATAATAACATAATTGAACAGGTATTGAATAAATCTAGCACAATCCCTCCGACTTCCTCGATAGGAATTGGATCTTGTCCAAATGAAACAAAGGGAAAAAAGGCCAAAATCAGTGATTGGGAAGCCAAAATCTAGCTTGCTTTTTATCATACGCATACAAGGGTATGTTACATTTAATGGCTTTTTCCTCCTATGTATTTTTGATCTTCAACTCTTTCCTGTTCTGATCACTTTGGTTATCTCAGAACAAGCGACATGCACCCAAAAACTAGGAAGATGCTCTTCAACCTAAGATTGAGGAGAATCTTCAGCGGGGTCTTTGCCAAGGCTACTGATGGTATATTAGAGGTGCTGCAAAAGGTGGAGCCATATGTTACATATGGGTAAGAGAGACCATATTCTCTCTCTCTCTCTATATATATATGTATATATATTACTTAATTAGTTATATGATCGCTGGTTGTTAGCAAGAGGAACAGTGTCAGAATGTGTGGTGCAAGCTCATTGCATCACATGACTAACTTCAGGTCATTGTATGCCAATGTATGATTACCTTAGTTGGTGTTCCTCATGGAATTTCTGGCATAGCTGCAGCTCAACGCATATCTATGTGGTCTGTCTTGATTCATTTGTTATATATCTAGATAATGAATCATGTTAGATCGCTATTCTTGCAGAGTTTGAGATTATCACTGAAAAATGGTACAAGGGATGACTAGCTTCAGGTCTCATGTATATTTTGTTAAGGGTGGACAAAAAACCCGGTTACCAATCCGGTTCGGTTTTTTCAAAAAAAAAAACTGATCTGAAAAATCGGTTTTTTTTGTAATTATTTAATAAAAAGTGTAAATTTATCTCAAATTAAATAAATTGTAATTATGTTAATATGAAATAGACCTAAAAATTAGGTCAAAAAATTATTTACTAAATTATTTAGATAAATGAATTAAAAAAGCTTACAATTTAAAATAAAAAATCGAAAAAAACTCAAAATATGGTCCAAATTTTTAAAGATTTATATAATATATAAGAACAAATTTATTTATATAATATATAAGAACAAATTTAGTGGTTTATGTAATGTGTAATGAATTTTTTTTGACTATATAATATATAATGTGTAATGTAACGTGTAATATATATTAATTTAGTCATTTTAATTTTTTAAAAATTTATATAATAAATAAGAATAAATTTAGTGGCTTATGTAACATGTAATAATTTTTTTTTATTATATAATATATAATATATAACATATAATAATTTAGTCAATTTAATTTTTTAAAGACTTATATAATATATAAGAACAAATTTAGAGGTATGTAATGTGTAATGAATTTTTTTTTGATTATAAAATATATAACGTGTAATGTAACATGTAATATATATTAATTTAGTCAACTTAATTTTTTAAAGTTGTATATAATATATAAGAACAAATTTAGTGGCTTATGTAACGTGTAATGAAAAAATTAAAAAAAATTAATTAAAATGATCTACTAAATTATTTGGATAATTGGATTAAAAAACGCCCACAATTTAAAATGAAAAATTAAAAAAAAGCCAAAAAACCAAAAAAACCAAACCGGACTGAACTGGAAAAAACCTGTTCGGTCCAGTTCAGTTTTTCCCCTTAAAAAACCAGTTTCAGTTTTACATATTCAAAAAACCGAACCGAACCGGACCGTGCCCACCCCTATATTTTGTATCTTGGTTCTCTCCATACCAGTTAAAAGCTCTCATTGTTGGCAATGAAATGTCAGTTGTTATTCGTATTCAGCTTAGTCTGCGGGCTGAAGAAACTCACTTCTGGTTGATTATTCAATCTCAATTTTTGTTTGTTTATTCTGAAGGTTCCTGCCAGTCATCATATCTCATCTTGAAGCCTATCTTTATATAAATGGTTGAAACAAGCCAAAACAATCCATGTATTACCTATCTAGCTAGAGTTTCTTCCCCTATAGTGTGCTCAAATTATGCTTGTGCTTGAGTCGAGTGTGGTCAATCACATGTTGGCCTTATCTTAATTTGCGTTGGTTTAGGTTTTGGTAATTCTGTTCAAGGTTCTATTTAGACAGAATTGCTCAAGTCGGGGAGTGTTGACTCACCTGATTTGAGCTTTAAGTTGTGGCCTGGATTGAGTGTGCATTTGAATTGAAAAAGGATTTCACTTGTATCTGCAATTAATGAGAAATGAGTGTATTCCAGCTTAGGAAGAGAGCTGAAGGGTACTGGATATGCAATAATTCATAAGCATCTTGGTCTTCATTCTTGACATGGCAGTTCCTTCTGGTGAATGAGTAGCTATTTCATTTCTTTAAGCTTTTTCCATATGCAGAAAGCATTAGTTTATCATCTTTATGTCTCAAGAGAAATAAGTGTTACATTGGTGATGGGGTAATAATTAGCAATTAGGTGTCAAAAGAAAAAATAGCATTTAATACATATGGATAGTCTTTGGTTTTTCCTAGGAATATCACTGAACATTAGTTGACTCTAACCTCTATTGGTTAATAAGTTTCATATGCATTCGGTGAAGTTAAACTTTGGGTTTTACATAGGAATGTCAGCTTTTTTAAAAAAAATGTTTTTTTAACATATTTTTGTTGCCATAACAATGTAACTATTGTTCTGACAATAAATTTGTGGTCCTTATTTTGCATCTTGTAGATATCCTAATCTTACAAATGTGAAGGAGCTAATTTACAAGAAGGGCTTTGCAAAAATAGGGAGCCAAAGAATTCCTCTGACAGATAATAACATAATTGAACAGGTATTGAATAAATCTAGCACAATCCCTCCGACTTCCTCGATATCTGAAGTTTTGTAATTCTTCTAATGTTTCTCTTGTTTTTTTGTTTGCAGGAGTTGGGGAAATATGGCATTATATGCATTGAGGATATAGTACATGAAATCTCTAATGTTGGTCCTCATTTTAAGGAGATCATCAATTTTCTGGGGCCTTTTGTACTAAACAAGCCGGAAGGAGGATTGCTAGGGAAGAAACAATCATTCAAGGGCGGTGGAGAAGCTGGGGTTTGTGAGGATAAAATCAACGAATTAATCAGTAAGATGAATTAGTACTAAGTTGCTTCCATAGCAAAATTGTGAAGATGAAATCAATTGATTTGATTATCAAAATGAGAAGACATCCAAAATATATGTAACGCGTGTATCTCAAATGACTGCAGTGCCATGTAGCCCAATTTTGAGGTTCTTCTCTAATTTAGTTTTGCTCGCCAGTACAAGTAATGTCAGTGTAGCGAGTATTCTTAGTTCTTTTGTAGTGACCATCTGTCTGTTGTGATGCTTTCTTTAACCTGTCTTCACTTTGTGTTGGATCATTTACTGCCCTTGATTACTTGAAATGCAAACTTTGCAAGTATAGCATTACATTTTATTCGGGACACTGTTAATGTGAAGTTAGAAGTGTCCTCATCACAGTTCAATTTTGCCCTTTCTGGTTGGACCGTTTGGGCATTTATTTGGTGCAAGCTTGTAGCTTTATTAAGTGCATAGTCTTAACTAAATTTAGCCAAAGGGAAGCTTTTGAATTCTACTCTTTCTTTTTTGGGGTTAGAAATGTTATTTCCATTCCACAAAAGGAGAAAATACAACAGAATTAAAACATGCTGAATTCCTCTGATCAGATAAGAGGAATTTGAAGAAGCTAAAGCTATATTTTAGCTTGAGCTTCACTAGTATATCACAAATTCTTAAAACATAATTTTAGTAACTAGAGAATAACTACATAAAAGTTAAGAAATTTCAGTGCAACTAGAAATCATTTCTTTGATTAAACATAACCCATTAGGATTAGCGGCAAAAGAACTAGATGAAGTGCAATCAGAAAAGCTAAAGCTGCTTAAGAGTATTTCACATCAGGAGAACACACCAGTAAGATATAACCTCTGCTATGCTTTGTCCCCGGTGAAGCCTTCCTGTTCCTTGAGATCAAATGAGTATTCATTACAGTTTCAAATTGAAAATAACTGTTATTTGCACATTGAAGACCAAAGGAGAACCAAACTCATCATATTAGAGCTCCTCATCCCAAGCCACCATAAATTTATATTTTAGTGGAAGAAATAACTAATAGCCTAAATTTGGGTGAAAAAACTAAGACCAAATTTCGCTGAACAGACAGAAAGTAAGGAAGTCCTGCTTCACTCCAGTGATATTGTAAGAAAGAGAAAATAGAAATTCAATAATATTAATAATAGACCAAATTTCACTGAAATCTCCGATTTGAAGTTCGATTTTAAGAATTGATTTCTACTTTTATTTTAGTGAGTGTAAGTCAATCTGACTTCATATACATCATTTCCATAGATTTTACATCTAATCTTCACTTATTATATTACAAGTCTAAATCGAGTAAAAGTGTTTGTTGTGTTACCATTGAACAAACATATATGGCTGCATAAATAAAAATATCCTACGATAAAAATACAAGTTTACAGGTCATTAATTAATAAAGTCCACGTTTTCAATTTTTTTTTCTTTTACAATCAGATCGTACATTATTTATATTTACGTACGTTCAAGTCCACACCTTTTTCTATATTTACGCATATTTAAACTCACACATTTTATTATAGAAGAATCACACACCTCCGTAATAAAAAGACAACACATTTTTATTAAAAAATATATATTTATAATATTTACATTATTTTGAATCTCAACAAAAACTCAAACTCAAACTCAAAATTTAAGTCAATGATTGTATAACTTGTAGCATCTAAATAAAGCAATTAAGTGCCCACGTCTCCACTTAAGGGTGGATAAGTTCGATTTTAATTCATCAATTTCACACAATATGATTCGTTTAACAAAATTAAACTAATTTAGTTTTGTTTAATTTTTAAATTTTGTCAATTTTTTTTTACCTATTTTAATTTTAATTTTTTTTTTTTTTACTTTAAACTTAACAGTACAGATTAATTTTCAGAAATGAAAATTAAAGAAGAATTCTATCAACTTTCTTTTTAATTCAATTTCCTCCAAAAATGTCCCGTCCTTTCCTCCAATTCACTAGTATAGTAAGTTTAGTTGAGTTTAAATTCTCTCTTTCCAGAAAATTAAAATATTAATTGATAATAATGGAATAAATAAATTTAATTATTTAAAAAATTTACATTAGACTGGAGTAGATTGGATTTTATTTCATCAGTTTACAGTTTCAATTCAAATCAAAGTTTTGTAAAATCGGTTGTCTAATTCAATAAAAAGGATTTTCTTAAAAAAAATCAATTAAAAAATACCCTCTAATTCTGAATTTTTGTGTTCTTCCGGCATTTATTTCACTCGTAAATAATAACAATAATATCTTTCTTACTTTTTAATTGTTTAACACTCCCGATTTCCATATTCAAAACAAATTAACAAAATAACCAAATGGTAAAATATAAAATATAAAAGAAGAAAGAAATCACGAGTTTTAAAAAAAGAATATGTAAACTTAGTTGATTTTCATAATTTGACATAATGGTTTTTGTCTATTTAAAAAGAAAAATATTTAAATTCTTAAGATTTTTTTTAAAAAAAAAGAAAATCTGTAAATGTTTTTTATAGATAAAATAAACGAAAATTGTTTAAAATATTAATAAAGTTTTTTAAACTATTACAATCTGTATATCCTTTTCAAACAGAGTCTGTTTCCCAAAAATAAAAAATAAAAACTATATAAAGCATGAGATATGAAAAATCTACCTCTCACCAAGATACCAACTGACCAAGCAGAACCTGACCACTTCGCTTTACTTTGGCCTGTCCCAAAATGCCGCCATGGACACTATCAACAACAACGACGACGACGACCCAGATCCTTGGATAGCTCGAGACAAGCTTTACCACGTTCTCTTCTGTCTCATTCTCACTCTTTTCTTCTCCACGTTAGCTACTTATACTCGGTACCCCTTTCTCCGAACCCACTCAATCCGGGTCGGGTCCATTCTGTCCCTTTTGGCCGGCGCCACCAAGGAGGCAGCCTACCACCTCGGCATCTTCCCCTCCCCTGGTGCCTCCTTCAAAGACGCTGTCTTCGATGTTGTCAGCGTCTTGATTGCCTCATGGGCGCTTTATTTATGGAGAAAATTCTCTGATAGACCCGGTGGTGATTAGGTTCGGACTCGGCGTGTTTTGCCCGTTTGAATGTATAGTTCCAGATGAACGCTTCGGGCTGGGGGGTGGGGTTTGTGGTTTTTGGGCCGGATTGGTGGGTCGGGCTTGTTTCGGATGGAGAAGGCTTAAGTCCGTTGGATAGGGAGAAAGTACGGAAAAGAAAGGACAACGGAAAATATTTTGAAGATCCGTTTTGATTTCTTTGGTTACTGAGAATTGTGGGAAGTATTAGATTTTAGCATCAATTTGAAGCTGAGAGAGTAAAACGAAACCACCGATTTATCTGAAGATGCAGCCATATTGGGCGTAGTTCAGGTCAGTATCTCAATATTATTATTAATTTCTTCATTTTCTTTTTAATAATTAAAACATATGATATTATCATTTTTCTCCACCCTGTTTATATGGTATCGTATTACTTTTATCCGAAAGCTTATTTACTGGAGATTTTCAAGCTGGGACTTTTATATGCTTGTACATCATACATTATGACATACTTACTATGTGATACGGTTGATTGTAATGAGGCCTTGACTGAGAATTGACTTTACTGTGGTTTCTCACTAAACACAACAACTAGACATGAAAAGAGTACATTGTCTGTTGTGTATCTTGACTTTGGGAGTTACCAAAATATATCAGTAACCAAGGTTTTGTTGTTCGTTATTTGCAAGTGAAGTTGAGCTAATCAAAGGAAGCTTGAATTTTAGCTTTCTCTAAGCATGTATGAAGTTAAGCTTCTGCTGAAATAGATGGAAACATTTTTTCAAATGGATGATTGAGTTGAAATGGGAAATACGTAGCATTATGTTGTGTTATGAGTTATCCTGTCTCATATCTTGATTTCTGAGAGTGTACCTGAGTTCTCGAAAATGAGGCTGATCATGAAACTTGTGTTATTCCTGAATGGTGAACTAGTTGTGTCCTAATTCTTCTTGATATATTTTATGATACAAGTCACTGTAAATATCTTACAGTGAAGGTAATAGGAACTACCGTACATTTAACTAATAAAATGAGCATCTAGTTTGAGATTTTGTCGGTTCAGTTCATTGATGGGAATCACCCCAAGATTCTAGGACCTTGACATTGATGTTGCAAAAATGCCCCTTTAGACACTTGACCTTGTTGTGCATCCAATTCTACCTAGAACGTAAAGGAATTTGAAGTTGGTTCAGCAGGAATTAAATCAGGTTTTTAAGGATGAAGAGGTCAGCTGTGTGCAAAAGAATACCAAATCTTCGATCTTTACTAAATTTATGGAGCCAAGAATGATACTAATTGCTGAAATCTTAGTTTTCCTATGTTCATTCAAAATTTTTATATCGGCCTTTTGGATTGAATTTTAGGTTGAATCCGAAAGGTCAAACTTCCTAAAAAGCAGAAACAGCTTAGATTTGTTGCAAAACAGCTTTTAAGATGCAACTGTTATAACTTACACCAGAATATAAATTTTTGGTATAGATCTTGTCAAGATTTTAAGAAACCAAGTGAATCCTTATCGGTGACTCGTGAATTCAATGTGATAACTCAGGCAAATAAACTTACATTTTCAAGAGCATTTTTATGATCAACAATTTTCTTTCTCAATCAAGATCAGTGAAATTCTCGAGATGGATTCAGGGAAAGGAGGCTTCACATCAGAATTTTCTTCCCATGCTTAAGCCTAGACTTCCATTCTTCCTTTTTTTTAAAAATCTTTTTAATGTCCCTGTATTTCAGATTGATGAAACAACTTCAGATTGAACTCAATCAACCTGTGTCGTGTGTAGGATCTATCATCTTTTTGTTACATATTTGCTGGATGCTCCCTTCTTGTTCCAACATTCTATTTGCAATGTGCTCTAGTTATGATGATGTGTGATACTTGCATTACTCATTACTTGTTTTACTCTTGATTATTGGCTTTCTCTATCTTCATTTTACTTTTGAGGATGGTTTCACTTGCTTTCCAATTGAAAATAAAATTGACTCTCTTGATGTCCCATGAGATGTATGCTTATTAGATTCATTTATGTAAAGCTTTAATGCAATATGACTGTTAAATACAATGGAGGAATGTTTTTAGAATAGTTTTGTGCTTAATGCCCAAGGAAAGCAGGAAAGAAAGTGCAAACCAGTATTACTGATGGTCAAGAACCTGGTATTTGGTTCTAACTAGTGTTGTGGTGCTATTTCATTTTCCATTTTAGTGGTGGGTTGAATGGCATGTTAAAATTTCCACTGGTTTATGGCCTCAGGAATATTGGATCTCAAGTGTTACAATCCATCCCCTTAGGGATATACTGCCTCATGTGCGCTAGGCTCCTAGTGTGTAGTCATGATTTTATTAAAAGGAACATATGACAGTGGCTTAGTTCGTGAATTCTGTAAATTTTTGTGTTCTGATTTTGTCATTGAGATTTTAATCCATGAAAGCAGACATCTTGATAATCATGTAAAACTTAAATTCATTTAAAAATTCCACAAATTCGATTTTTGTAATTTTAAAAAATGACTCTAAAACTTTGATAATCCTCAGTTTTTGCAACAAACTGAATGATGAATTCATCTTGACCCATCAAATAATTTTAAAAAATTATGGTTTTTTGAAAAATGATAATTTTATATGTATAGTATAACATTCGAATTTGAGAATTTAACTCGTTGTTTTTGAATTGTTATAATTTTCTAATGTACATAACTTCAGTTTAGAATTTGTTTAACAGATTTTGAAAGCTTTGGAATAAAATTACTTTAAAATACTTTTTGTATGAATTCAAGTTGAATGATTTATTGTGGACTAAAGCTAATTGTCATGAGTAATTTTGAGGTAGGTATATGATTTTTGAGTGAGTATGGGATTTTATAAAATTCGAAGACTAAAGATCGCTTAGTAAATGATCTGATTTTTTTTCAGGTTAACGACTTAGTTTTAACAATAATTATGGAATAAATTCCAGGGGAGATAAAATCTATTATCTTCATATAATTATGGAATATGTCTTAAGAATGATATATTTTGATTTTGTGGTAAATTGACATCATTTGATGTATAAAAAAAAGTAGTTGAATATAAGTAATTGAAATAGACAGGTCTGAAAAACTAAGTTTAGATTATGACCTAAATTTGAATTTTCATAACTTTATTGGTTTGGGTTGTTTATTATCATCATTTTAGAAGTTGAAGGAGGTTGACTCTATGATTTGAATCAAGGAAAATAACATTTGCATTGATCCTGTGAATTGGATAGATGTGAACTGTCTTGAGAACGTGGATATTTAATAAGTTAAGGCTTTGAAATTTTGTGAGTGAATATATACGTATATTTATTTATTTGTTTATGCAAAATAGTTAATTGTTATTCTTATCGTTTTAGAAAAATGACGTTAAAGCATAATTAGCATGTTGTTACAACATAATCATACACTTTTCTTCATGGTCTTTAATTTTGAATTATGATATGCTAAATAAGAGTATTTGTCTACATTTTGGGAAAAAGCATCTATAATAGCATTTGACTTTTAAAAAATATTCCTATTATGATTTTGGCTCTTAAAAAATTTATTAGTTTTGATTATATAATATGAACATTGATAATGATTTATATTGTTTAAGAAATGAAAATGTAGAAAAAGGGAAGTTTAAGCATGAAAAATTTAAATTTTATGAAGAATATACTATTAGATTACCTTTTCAGATATAGAGATAAGATTCAAGATTTAGATCTTTGAGGCTCGTCTATATAGAGAATTTTTAAGCAGTGTGTATGGTTGTTGTACTCTTTGGGAGCTTTTTGTTCTGCGCATATATAAGACGAGATATGATCAGTGAGTTATGTGTATGTCCAATGCTCGGCTTAAGAAGTGTTTTGAGTACAACGAAATTTCTGTTTAATATTAGTTTAGTGTGGTTTTGTATTTTATAGTATAAGTAGCACACTATATTCTAAATACATATGTGTTTAATTATATGATTAGCTAAGAAATGGTACTTAAATAGTTTCAAATTTTTATACTTAAGTTTGCAATTTTATGGTGTTAATATTATTAATGATATAGTTATTATTTTTACATAGAGATTAAGAAATACATTTTTATGGCAAATAATTGTATATTTATATTTATATTATATATTTTAAGGATTATTTTAAATTTAAAACTATATTTACTTATTGAATCACAAGACCCCTCGATTTTATTATATATTTTTCCAAGATGCTAGTGCTATAGGAACTAATTATTTTAGTGGAGTTTAAACCTAAAGTTAGGTGGTAGTGCAAGAAGTAATTTATTGTTGAGTTAGTACACATATAGTTTATTAATGGAGTTCATCAAATAATAACTATCTAACCTTGTTTATTTGATATTAGGAGTATAATTTGAGGTATTGATGTTCTTTAATATTATAGTGTTTAATTTGTGGAAATTGAGTTTTACTTTATCATTGTCAAAGGATAATAGGTTGGTGGCCTTGTTAAGCCACGTCGTTCGGAGAGGGGCCATAAGCCAAATCTCAAATACTTGGGATAAGTGGGGACGTGAAGATCCATTTGCATGCACGTGAAGATCCATTTGCATGCATGTGAGAAGCAGGAATGGAATGGGTCTTGATAGGCGAGAGTTTTACGTGCGAATGGTTCAGGAGCGTCGTGCGAATGGGTCGGCAGAAGTTGCGATTTTTTTGTCATTTTTATTTCCGTTAGTTGTGTTCTGTTTTTACGTGTATAGGCATGCTCTATTTTAGGTGTGCTTCAGTTAAAGTTGTTAGCTACTTGTTTTTCCTTTTATTTCGGTTTGAAGTGTACGTGTTTCTGCTATTTAAGCAGCCAAGAATTATTAATGATTATTATGCAAGTTTATTTAAATCTGTGGTACATTCTCACCTGAAGAGAAAACAATTTATCTTAGCAATTTTACTCTCTAGTTTGGGACCTATCATTGGTATCAAAGCCAGGTTAGTATGGGAACCAATAAGGAGCGTATTGAGCAGTTGGAAGCAGGACTTGGTGGAGTACAAGAAGGGCTACATTGGATAGAGCTCGGCATGGCCGACCGGCTTCGTCATGTGAAAGAAACTCTCAACCGTCTCTCCAATGTCTTACTGGCAAACGAGGAGAATCCCACCCACGAAAACCATTATCGAGAAGGCAAAGAAGGAGGACGACTGGTTATATCATCTAAAATAGCAAAACTTGAATTTCCTCGATTTTCAGGAGATGATCCGACAGAATGGTTCAACCGTGTGAATCAATTTTTCGAGTTCCAGAATATGCCCGAAGCCCAGAAAGTTTCTTTGGCCTTCTACCACTTGGAAGGAGAGGCCAACCAATGGGGGCAGTGGATCCGTAGGACATTCTAGGAAGACGGGCGCGTGCTCTCATGGATGAATTTTGAGGATGAACTCTGGGCTCGCTTCGGGCCTTCGGAGTGCGAGGACTTTGACGAAGCGCTTTCGAGGGTCAAACAGACTGGTTCCTTGCATGAATACCAGAGGGAATTTGAACGCTTGGGCAATCGAGTTAGAGGCTGGACGCAACGAGCTTTTGTAGGAACTTTCATGGGTGGCTTAAAAACGGACATCTTGGATGGTATACGGATGTTTAAGCCCCAGACCTTAAGAGAAGCAATCAGTTTAGCGAGAATGAAGGATGATCAATTGGCTAGACAAAGGAGGTTTGTAAGACCTGCACCACTAATGTGAGCTACCCTAGCTCTTCCCCCTACTAATCGAGCAACACCACCAGCCCCAGTTGTTCCCATGAGGCGACTTAGTTAGGAAGAAATGCAGCGGAGAAGAGCCCAAAATTTATGCTTCAATTGTAATGACCGTTTTACTACAGGACACAAATGTCAGGGCCCACGAATACTCATGCTGGAAAGCTGTGAGGATAATGGCAACTTGTTATGCGATGATGTCACCGAAGAACAACCTGTTGATGAGAATCACGAAGGGCCTCATGAATCGAAAATTACATTGCATGCACTAACAGGATGGACAGCTCCCAAAACTATGCGAATCACAGCCAAAATCTACGCCCACGACGTCATCGTATTAATCGATAGCGGATCGACTCACAATTTCATTAGTGAACGTATGGCCAATCTGCTGCGTCTACCAGTAGTACCTACGCAACCCTTCACAGTCCGAGTTGTTAATGGAGAAAATCTCAAATGGCAAGGGAGGTTTGAGAAGGTACAAATCAATTTAAATGGCACCATTTTTTCGTTAACCCTTTATTCCTTACCTTTCACAGGGTTAGACGTGGTTTTGGGAATTCAATGGGTTGAAACTCTTAGTTCTATGGTGTGTGATTGAAGGAAGTTAACCATGAAATTCACGTGGAAAAACCAAACTAAGAAATTGGTGGGCATCGACGGACAAAATATCCAAGCGGCATCAATTGAAAAGATAACTAAAGGAATTCGTCCTAGCCATGCTCTGTTTGCTGTGTGCCTACAGGTTGCCGAAACGAAACTACAACAGAGCATTCATCCAAGCTTGCGTGAGATATTGCAGGAATTTTCAGATTTGTTCATTGAGCCTTCAAGCTTACCACCAACACGAGAGGTTGACCACGGCATTGCCCTTAAGGAAGGAACCGAACCAATTAATGTTTGGCCTTACAAATATGCGCACTATCAAAAGAACGAGATCGAGAAACAGGTCCAAGATATGTTGCAATCCGAGCTTGTGCGACCCAGCTCTAGCCCCTTCTCGTCGCCCGTATTATTAGTAAAAAAGAAAGATGGGAACTGGCGATTTTGTACAGATTATCGCGCGCTCAATGCCATAACCATTAAAGACCGATTTTCGATTCCCACAGTGGACGACATGTTGGATGAACTCTACGGGGCTTCTTATTTTACCAAGCTTGATCTGAGGGCAGGATACCATCAGGTACGAGTTAAACCATGTGATATCCATAAAACTGCTTTTCGAACGCATAATGGGCATTACGAGTAACTTAGTTATGCCCTTCGGCTTATGTAACGCACCTTCCACATTTCACACCATCATGAACTCCATCTTTCGACATCATCTTCGAAAATTCATATTAGTTTTCTTTGATGATATCTTGATCTATAGTCCGGACTGGGATCAGCATTTAGTGCATGTAAGGCAGACTTTTGAAATATTGAGGCAACACAGATTCTTTGTTAAAGCTAGCGAATGTGCATTTGGGCAGCAAAAATTAGAGTACTTGGGACACATCATCGCTAACCAGGGCGTAAAGGTGGATGAACATAAAATTTCTGCTATGATAGCTTGGCCTCGACCTACTAACATTTCAAAATTACGTGGGTTTTTAGGTTTGACAGGTTATTACCGAAAGTTCGTCAAAGACTATGGCATTATAGCTCGGCCCCACATCAACCTTCTCAAAAAGGGCCAGTTCGGATGGCATGAAGAAGCTGAGAACGTTTTCCTTGCTCTCAATCAGGCCATGATGACCACACTGATATTAACCATACCAAACTTCAACAATGTTTTTACTATTGAAACAGATGCATCTGGAGAAGGAATTGGAGCGGTCCTGATTCAACAAGGCAAACCAGTGGCATACATGAGTCAAGCCCTCGGAATGACAAAAAAATCATGGTTGACATACACTAAGGAGATGTTGGTTATCATCGAAGCCATACGTACCTGGAGGCCTTATCTTCTCGGCCATAAATTCTATATTCAAACTAATCAATGTAGCCTCAAATATTTTCTAAAGCAACGAATAGCAACACCGGAGCAACAAAAATGGGTTGCTAAGCTCTTGGGCAATGATTACGAAATTAAATATAGACCGGGCCGTGAGAATTCCACAACTGATGCTCTTTCCCGAAAACAGGGCAGTCCCATTCTTCATGGAATTTCCTTTCCGCAGGTTAGCTTATGGGAGGAAATTAAAGAAGCTGCAAAAAAAGACCAATACATTCAGTTAAAAGGCCGTGCAGCCATTGAGCAACCAGGGGGATCATATATATAGCGTCAAGGTCTATTACTATACAAAGGGAGGGTCATTGTACCGAACAATGCAACCTTAAGGGCAAGATTGTTACACGAAATGCATGACATCAAGGCATGGGGTCATTCGGGCGTCCTAAGAACATTCAAGAAGCTGTGACAACAGTTTTATTGGCCTGGGATGCATAAATCAATACAAGACTATATCAATGGATGCGAGGTATACCAGAAAATAAAAGCCGAGACATTAGCTCTAATTGGGCTTCTTCAACCGCTGCCAATCCCGTGCTAAGTATGGGACAATATCACATTAGACTTTATCGAGGGCCTACCGGCGTCACAAGGAAAGGACACCATCATGGTGGTTGTCACAAACTTAGTAAGTCCACTCATTTCTTTACTCTAAGTCATTCTTTTACTGCAAAAATTGTAGCAGAAAAATTTATGGAAGGCATCATCAAGCTTCACGGGATGCCTAGATCAATTATTAGTGATCGGGACCCAATCTTCATCAGTAACTTCTGGAAGGAATTTTTTAAGCTATCGGGCACCAAATTATAGCTCAGTTCCGCATACCACCCACAGACAGATGGCCAGTCGAAAGTCATCAATCGTTACGTCGAACAATACCTCCGGTGTTTTGTTCATCAGTGGCCATGGAAATGGAGTGGCTATTTACCTTGGGTGGAATACTGGTATAATACGACATACCATATTACAATGAGGATGACTCATTTTCAGGCACTTTATGGAAGATTGCCACCTCCCATTCCAACGTACAAAGATGGACTCTCATCGGTACATGAAGTTGACCAGCAACTCATAACCCGGGATGAACAACTACGGCAACTGAAAGCCAACTTAGAAAGATCAGTGAATAGAATGAAGCAAATGGCAGATAAGAAGCGCAGAGATATTTCGTTCGATGTCGGCGAAAGGGTACTGTTGAAGTTACACCCATACCACCAGCAAACGGTCTTCAAACGGGTCCATTAGAAACTAGCTAGCCGTTTTTATGGACCCTATCAGATTCTAAAGAAGATCGGGCCTATTGCATACAAATTACAATTACCAGAAGTGGCGCGCATTCACCCGGTGTTTCACGTGTCACTACTTAAACGGTACCAAGACGACGGGGAGAACGTTGAAAAGCCACAGGCTGAGTTACCACCATTCACCAATGAAGGGGTGGTCTTATTAGAGCCACAAACTATTTTAGATTACTGCTGGGTCAAGCAAGGACCTCAACTGATCGAAGAAGGCTTAGTGCAATGGAAGCACCTTCCAGTCGAAGAAGCAACATGGGAGCTAAGAAAAAAGTTACGGGAGATGTTTCCGAATTTGGACCTTGAGGACAAGGATCCACTTGATGGGGGAGGAATTGTTAGGCCACGTCGTTCGGAGAGGGGCCATAAGCCAAATCCCAAATCCTTGGGATAAGTGGGGACGTGAAGATCCATTTGCATGCATGTGAAAAGCAGGAATGAATTGGGTCTTGATAGGCGAGAGTTTTACGTGTGAATGGTTCAGGAGCTTCGTGCAAATGGGTTGGCAGAAGTTGCGAGTTTTTTTTCATTTTTATTTCCATTAGTTGTGTTCTGTTTTTACGTGTATAGGCATGCTCTGTTTTAGGTGTGCTTCAGTTAAAGTTGTTAGCTATTTGTTTTTCTTTTTATTTCGGTTTGAAGTGTACGTGATTTTGCTATTTAAGCAGCCAAGAATTATTAATGATTATTATGCAAGTTTATTTAAATCTGTGGTACATTTTCACCCAAAGAGAAAACAATTTATCTTAGCAATTTTACTCTCTAGTTTGGGACCTATCAGGCCTTTAGCAATTATTTGGTGATATGTGGTTTAATGTTTAGGGCTTATAAGATTAATACAGTATTTAAAAAAAAGAAGTGATGAGTTAAAATATTGCGAGTGATAAAGTGAAATAAATAAAGGAGATTTCGTCGAATTAAATTTTTTTTTATTGATATGATGATTAAATTATTTTTTTATTAGAGAAATTAATAGTCTTGCACCAAATTTCAAAAGAATTCGGGGTGGGTCATTTTAATTAAGGTATAGGACTTTCTAGAGAACAATGTTCAAATACCTGAAATCTTTTCATTCTTTTTTCTCTAAAGACAAACCATAACTTGTCACATAACTCCAATATATACTTTGTAAATGAAAGCCAATTCTCAATCTTCAGAACCTATTTTTCAAGTTTCCAGCTTGATTATTATTCATGCAAATTGATCCAGGCATTGGACTTATTCAATTTTTTTTTCTTTTTTCCTCTTAAACCTAATACGACTATGCACCATCTTTAAGCAGTTGTCTTCATCTTAACATTTTTATATGCAGGAAACAGTGTTGGTCAATCACCTTCGGAAGCTGCTTGCTGTTGCAGGCTTAGCTTGAGCATCAATGTCTTCCTCCGGTAGCTTGACAGCAGAATAGGTTCCTGCACCGCATAAGGCCCCAAAGATGGGAGCAGTCAGGTAGACCCATATGGCCTTGTAATTGTTTGCTGCTATTGCTGGCCCCAGTGTTCTCACGGGATTCATTGAACCACCAGTTGATGGTCTGCACACCGCCCCACAAAACAAAAGGTTTCAAGAGATCCATCTTAAAACTATCCAGCTATGTATTCATTAAAGTGTTTGCAGTCTATTGAATCACCAAGTTGAAGTTCTATTTAGATCAAAAATTGGAAACCAGAATGCTTATTGAAATGGCTTTACATGTTGATGGTAGGTCAGCTTCCTAGTGTATGATCATTGATTTGTGAATGTGATTTGCTTAGTATTATTAATTATTTGTAGAGTTGTTAAAAGAGAAAAAGAACATACCCAGCAATGAGGATGTTGAGCATGACAGTTGCTCCAACCGCGATTCCCGCCAACTCTCCCACCTGCAAATTCAGTGACATTACTTCACCTCACATTTCACTCACATTGGAAGATTCTACCAATGGAGTTATCACACGGATGAGGTTATTAAAAAAAAAAGAAAAAGAAAGAGAGAGACAGCTGAACAGATACAATACGCAGATACAAACACGATTACATAAAGAACCCCTTAATTAACACTAATTATTATGAGTGCATGTTAGTTTAGTCAATAGTTGATCTAAAAGTATTTTAAATTCATAAAGAGTCCAAAAGTAATATACAATTTCTTTTTTTTTCGACAGAACCAAAAGTAATATTAATATTTAAGTCCTGACAGAGGTATAGTCGGTCCTATCCTATGCGTATATAAACCGATAAGTCTTTAGTAAAAATATTGATTTACATAATAATTATTTACTTCTCTGGATGCGTTACGACTCCGGGAGCTCCTTGATTCAAGAGACGTGATGCATTAATATCACCCTTCATAAAATATTAGTATTCATTGGGAATTGAACTTGCAGGCTGCCCAACCTCTGTCCATTGACTCTTATCTGTTGGGTTTGCTTATAATTATAAAATAATTGGAAAAGATAGATAAATCTCGGAAGGTCCATCTTTGGAGATCAATTTGAAAACTAAGTGGTAAATTTTTGCAGTTTCTAAATCTTAAAATTTCAGAATTCGTTTAAGATCTTCTCTAAAGTTGATCAACAATCTCGTTTAAAAATTAAATTTATCAAAAAGATCCCCTACAACTATAAGTGGGGTACTTAATGGTTTTCTAATTTATATATGGTTGTTAGTATTTAAGTCATAATGCAGGGAATGTTACAATTAATACAATTAATGTTAGAGAAATTTACTTCATTAATTTTCACTCTAAAATAAAATTAAAAAAAATAGGGAAATTTTTGCTAAACAATTTTATTAATGGTCAAATGAAAATTAGGACTTCCAAATCATAACTAAAAATATAAATGAAAGAATGAACTCTAGGCAATAGTCTATATATGGACCACCTAATTCAAAGTGATCACACTTTTCAAAATATATTTACAAAATGCTCCTTTTGTAATAGTGAATTCTCATATACGAAAGTAAGTTCATGCACAGTCATTTCACTCTATTGTCAAATGATTTAAGTTCCTTTTTTACTTGTTAATTATTTCTCTTCTTAATTAATGTAAAGATGTATTGATGAGAAAGGAACTTACAGCTCTGGTGTCGGTGGCGACAGCAGTGACAACGAACATGAGATTGAAGCTAATTATGAATTCCAAAGCAAAAGCTTCACCATTTCCAGTTGAAGGAACAGTAACTCCTCCAGCCATAAACGGATGAAAAATTGCCTTTAATGCAAATGCAGCACATAATGATGCCATTATTTGTGCCCCTATATAAACTGGTACCTGGGAATTCATAATAAAATAAATTCATTTAAGATGGAATTAAACACATAGATGCTAAAGTTAATAAACATTTAATGTGCGTTACATGTTTCCAAGGGAAGTGTTTTAAGGCAGCAAAGGCAATGGTGACAGCAGGATTGAGATGAGCTCCGGAGATGTGGCCGGTTGATAATATGACGATCATGACAGCAAGGCCGGTGGAGGCGGCGAGGCCGATTAGGGTTTCTGAGCCGTGTGTTTTTTGGTTAACAATGGCTGTGGCTGTCCCAGCAAAGATGAGTATAAGTGTGCCTACGAATTCTGCTCCCACCTGATGATTGTGGTCACACAAAAAAAAAAAAAAACCAAATTTTTTTAAGCATATCTTGATACTATCGGGGTAGAAAGCTTTTTGGATTTTCTCATTATCTGAGCTTACTTGAATTTTAAAAGATCTAACAATACATTATGAGAGGATCAATGTTGTTACCTTTCTTGTGAGTGAGACAGGAGGAGGAGGCAACGAGCAAGAAACTGGGGGCAATCTTCCATCTTCAATGGTCCATTCTTCAACACTGAAGCACTTGCAGCTTTTAAGAAGTGATTTTGATCTTCCATTTCCACTTCTTTGATCTCCTCTGAACCCACCAAAGAGAGGTGCACCAGGAGTGCCTGGTGTTGCTGGAGTTGATGGGATATCCTCGTTTTCCATAATATTATTACACTCGAAAACCAGAAACAATGAAGATGACAATTAAAAACAAACTAATATATACAAAAATACTAACAAGTAGTGATTAATATGGATGCAAATGAGAGAATAAGACTTGAGTTGGCAGTCTTTGTCGCTTATATATGTATGTTGGGTGAATAATGAAGCTGAGTCTTAGGTATTTATAGTGGCAACGAAGAAGTTGACTTAGAGAATCCCAAGAGATAAAGTAAAAGTGAAGATAGTGGATGGAACTGTGAGATGGGAAACGAAGTAAGCTATGGCTTTGGAAGTGGAAGGTGGGACATTGTCTATGAAATTAACTATACAAGAGACATGAATAATGTCTTTTGTCTTTGCCACTTATGAATGGGAAGAGAGCAGTCCACTCTGTCATCACCTTCTAAGTTCTATTGGAGAGACCAAGAACTGCAATCATGGTAGGTGAATAGGGGTTTTCCCTTTTTCTTTGCTTTTGCCCCTATATGTATATGAAATGCCACTCGGTAAATTTTATTTAATTATTTCAAGTGTTCTAATTTGGCTTAATAAACTAAATGAAATGAAAGCCATCTATCTTTGCATGAGAGCCATACGAGGGTAATTAATTTCCATGTATGAGACTAACTAATTTTATGGCATGTGATTGGGTGGGGATCAGCTTCACGGATACCTCCCTAATTTAATGGCTCTATGCATATTTTTGCACGAATTAAGATTGTCTCTTAAATTAAATTTTATTAAAATTTTAAGGATACGTATTTTCTATTAAATATGAGTGATCAAAATTTAATCTCTTTTTTTTACAGTCACCAATCACATGCTAATAAAAAGCTTGGTGAAAGCTTAGCTTAACAAAAGATTTGAATTCTTTTTGCATATGTGAAGGATATTTATGCACAATCTTATGAGATTAGCATCCGGATGTTGAATTTGATTTTGTGTGATACATTGAACGAATTAAGTATTATTAGTCCACTAAACTCTTATGGCAAGATCATTTAAAGATCAGAAGTCCAACGAAGTTGAATAAATTTGATTGCGTTTGATATCTTAAGATATAACTTATTTGTTTTTTAAACTCTTATGCTTTAGGGTTTTTTTTCTTTCTAAGAATACAAATACCAACATGATCTTTAAATGTTTTTAAAATTTAGAATTTACCAAAGTTTTGGTTGACACTTCTTATTATTAGTTACAATAGTTGACATGCCGATAAATGTATTTGAATGTGTGCTCAAGCCCATATTGTATGAGAGATGTATAGAGGCAAGAAGTTGTTCTATGGCTAATTCTTATTAGTAAATATGAAAATATTCTGTAAATTTAACTGCATTATAAAATTTTCTTGGCATTTAGTTACTCCTTAAACTCATTTAAGAAGAGTATTTAAATTTAGAATTTCGACATTAATCGAAAAATGTGGCTATCATTAAAATACATCTATAGCCACAAATTAATTTAAACACACTCTTTACGTAAAGAGTAAGAGAGAAATTAATTTTTAAGAAAAAAGCTTGCATGCATATTTCATCTCCATATATTTAGCAAGTCTTTTGGCCATCTCAAATGTACACTAAATTTATACGTAATTTATTTTAGAAAACAACACAATATTCATATTCTATATACATTTCCAGCCATGTTCCAAAGTTTACAATGGAGAACTTGTTTTGCTCAAAATCTCTTCATTTTGTAAATCACAGTTTCTTTGCCACAAAAAGCTTTCCACCGCAGCAAATGTAAGTGTCACATTTGATCCTCAACACAAAAGAGTAGAATATTTAACTTTTTTTTCCCCGAAAGTGCTTAGCAACATGCCTGCGTATTCAAGAGCATTTTGAGAATTTCTTTTACTCAACTTTTCTGCATTTCTATCCTTAAAAGCACAAAGCATTTGCTTCCTTATTATGGTGGTCAGAAATCAATTTTTATCCTCCCCCCCCCCCCCCCCCCCCCGCCCCCCCCCCCCCCCCCCCCCCCCCCCCCCCCTCTTTTTTTTTTGTATCTTTAATGAGCAATATCATGATTTATATACATAAGCCATCTTCATAATTTAATTAAATAAGCACGATCCATTGCTAAGCTCTAATGGTTGTTGAGAATTAACAAAACTTGATCCATTGCTAAGCTCCAATGGTTGTTGACCATTAACAAAAGTGATTATTGCTTAATTTATTAGGCAATTGGCCCCCCTTACATATCGGTACGCGCATAATGGATGTTTTATTATATATCAAACCACCCTAAACTATGATTAATAACACTTGCCCAAAAAACAAAAAAGAATCAAGAAGTGATTCAGGGAATCGTTGATAATGAACAACTAAATAATTCACTATAACCATATATCACACTAATAATTTTTTAAGCACATGCTCATCTGCAATAATACAGTAAATATATGATTACAAATGATGGTAGCTTAAAGAACTTAGACAGTTGATTGGTTCTTGTTAATTATATACATAGATATTCCAAAGCTACTAACTTTTTTCTCTCTGAAGATTCGAGAGTTCTTCAAAAGCTAGAGTGCCTGGTTAGGTGAAATGCTAACCAACCAATTTTGAACCAAAAGATTCAAAGTTAATTTTTTTTTTAACACTAGAATATTTATGCCAAATACAATTTCGGGTTATTTTTTTTATTGGTATGATACCATAATAATAAAATATTAAAGGCTGTTTGTACTTTTTTTTTCAGAAATAAAGGGGAATAAAATGCACAAAAGAATGGTTAAAAACCATCAAGAAAATAAAGAGCTGTCACTTTTTTTCTGTCCCTTTTTCCCCGAGTAGAAAACTTAGCTAACTTTGGAAATAACGTTTGCTGCCACTTATTTCGATTAAAAAATATATAATTTTGTTTGGAAGAAAAGATATATATGGAATGAATACGCTTATTCAACACACACACACACACATATATATATATAATATGTATATATATACACATATTAATGAGCAATCATAATATTACTAATGCTAATGGGAGAGAAAACTTTAAACAAACGACATATTTTTATTGAGTGATTCCATTCAAATTATTTTATATAAGTTTTTCCCTCATTTGAGAATAGTTTTATTAACTATCAAATTCTAACAGTCATAAAGGAGAGGGGAAATGATCATTTGACCCTTAAGGTATATATGGTCAAAAAGAAATTTAGAATTTATGGTTTTAAAAATATTTAACGAGATTTCTTTTATTACTGAATGTCGTCTATTTCAATGACTTAATTTATATTTTTTAACCGAACTCGATTTATAACTGTGTTGTTTGCTAATGTCATTTGGATATATCAATGCAATTTGTATACCCCTTTGCCCAAACTTTGGGGACTAATCATTATTTTTCCTATAAAAATATTTGTTGAAAAAAGGCATAGTTTTATTATTGCAGGTGTCTGTTTGTAGGATTTTACTTTTGGTAATATATATATAATTATTGCATATGACCTAGAATTTGAAATTTTGCTTCAAATTAATAATTAGTATGCATGAAAAATGCCATAACAAATTTCTTTTTTTAAAAAAAAAAACAAAAGAGGGTTTGGAGTTGTACACTTCTTTTAAGTGCATTCTAACGAAAATACACAAATTCGATGCCAAGGAATTAATTACTAAATGAATTCATACTTTTGAAGAAGTATCTTGTATATATTATTTTTTTAAAGTTTTTTGCTTAGCTACTACAAACAAGGAAGAAAGTTTCAGGCTAATAAAAAATTTAACGATATAATTTTTCTTTTTTGAGAAATTTAAGTAATGTTAATAACACTTATATTTATAACCCTAATAAGTTCCTCTTTGGAGGTTTAAAAGAATAAAAAAGAAAAAGAAAAGACAAACATATACTTGGATGGTCGCTAAATGACATGGTAGTTACGTTGATTTAATTTAATGCAAAATAATGTTAATGGTTGAAATAGAGAGGGGGAGGATGGAGGATAAATAATGAAGTAATTTTGATAAAGTGGGAACATCGAATCGTAGGGGAGGGGGAAGGGAAACCCTAAAAGAGAACGTTTTAAGGAAGAATCAAGAATATTAGTAGGTGGCACAAATTCTCTTTTTCAGTTGAACCCTTTCTTTTTTTAATAAATCACTTTCTTTGCCTTCTCTTTTTCATCACTTGGTTGGTGTCTCTGGTGATCATTGATCAGGATTACATTATGTACGTTCTTTTTCTTCTCTGTTTCTTCGTCACTTGGCAACAGTCTCCATTGTTGCACGTCGTATAGGTCCATAAATTATAACTTTCATGTTTGTTTTACAATATGCAAACATCTACGCTAAAAAAATAACTATATTTATTTATACCGTATTAATAGAATAAGGTTGCTCATTTGAGGGCCATTAATGATTTAGATATATATATATATTAATCTGAGTTTTCTCTTTCAACAATATATATACACGAATTTCATTAGTAATAAATGAAAATATAATAATAAAGAAGTAAGTATATATTATAAATGAATATAAAAAAATACATAAATGTTAAAGAATTTTTATGAAATTAATTGAATTCAAATTAAGAGATAGTCCTAATTTCTTTATAAAAGGCGATACATCTGTATGTATCTACACAATCTACATACATGAATCATGAATGAGAAGGAGAAAAAAAAAAAGAGGATAAGAAAGAAGAACAACCAAAGAAACTAAACTACATATGAATGAAAAATTCATCTAGAATCTTTTGGTTGCCTCAATTAAGCTGCTAAAGTCGTGGGGGTCACACTCACAATTCCTAAAGTCGATCCCATTATGCAATATGCATCATTTTGTCTTTCACCAAGTGTTTGTGCACTGCATGAATCAGTCAACTTCATAGTACTGCTTGAAATTTAAAGCTACATTAAATGTATGCAAATCAATTAATGGTGGCACCGTCACCAATATATATTCATATTTAGCGTGCCCGACGCTCAGCTTTTCTCTTTCCTTTGAATTAACAAAATGGGCTTTAATTAATCTGTCCGGCAATGGCTGTTATGATTGTCATCTTACACATGTTCAGGAGAAGAGTTTTATTGCCAATGAATCATCTAACTGATAGATAATTTGAACTTTAATTCAACATTGCTACTTTCTTTAGTGAATACCAATATTTTCGCATTGATAATATATTTGTGAAAGTCTAAAAGTCGGTCTAAGAAATGGGTATGGTTGATGGGTATTGGGTTGTTGTGCTAAATTCTCTTTCACTTATTCAAATCATGTAAGCAGGCAGGGTCCCATTATGCATTATAATGAGAAAATCTGAATGTCATTTCCAAGTCGTTATCAATATCGATATGCATGCATGAAGACAATCTCCCTCCACAAACACAAAAGGTAAAAGCACTGGCTCTGGCTTCTCCATGCCCCCTAGTAATTATACTCCTTATGAAATCATCTGAAAGAAGCTTTCTTTCAATCTTCACACATCCAATTCTCTACTACAATTTACACGCTTCATGTTCAGGGGAACCTCTACCTTATACATCCGGTTACATGGTCTTGTTGCTTTTTTTTTTTTTTGGTTATAGGTTCTATATTTTTTGTTATATATTTCAGCTTTTAAGTTACATTTTAAAAGATTTTAAAATTTGTTCGGTAAATTTTAAAGATGTAATAAAAAATAAGTATATATAACATACAACAGAAATTTACATTTTATTTTTCATGTTTTTATTGAATTATTCACTTGATTTTAAATATTTCAAAAATTATTAATTACATTTTTAAAAAATATTTTGCTATCATTTCATTTATGAAATATACTTTTTTTACTATTATTTTTATTGCTGAAATACGACTATTTTTGTTATTAAAGAATTTAATTAATAATTTTAAAATATCAGATATATTATCTGTAATTCAAAAAAAAACGTATGACTAAAATAATATTTTTTAACATATAATTAAAAAAAAGTAAGAGATTGTATATAGTACAACTTAATGAATAGAATGATTCTATGTTTAATAGTTTACGGGCAATTGGACATTTTTTATTTTAAGCTTTTAGCCTTCCACTCGGAAACTTTGCAAATGTTAGACTTTTGATCATTTAGTTTCAGAACACTCTTTAAAAATTCTCTCCTTTTTTTTTTTTCCTTTATCACACATTAGTTCTTTTGTAAATACAAACCATTAAACAATGGTTTACTGTTTACATGATTGGGAAAAGAAAAGAAAAAGACATTGAAATGATTAGATTTTGAAATCTTTTCTAAACAAAGCCAAATGAACATAATAATTTGCATGATCCCACACGATTAGCTTGACAACAAATATTAAGGCAATTATGTAGAGCCAAAATTATTGTGAAGTTGTGCGTCTTAGTTGATTCAATTGATCAAGTTAGCACAAAAAATTTGTAGCTCAACCCTCACTTTCAGTGGCAAAATTAAGGGGTCATAGCCTCCAAACCTGACAAAACTTCTTGAAAATATATTAATTATATAAATTATTAGAATTAAAATATTAATTCTGACCTTCAATTTTTTATTTTTTCAGATTAAATTATCAATTTAATAAAAGTAGTCTTCATTAACATTAAAAACTTTCTTATTAGCTTATTATTTAATATGTAAATAAGATATTACACAACTATATATTTTGTTAATTTAAGAAAGTGATTCCAACTTTAACATCTTTTTTTAATAAAAAAATAAATTTTTATACTTATACATGGTGATCTCTACTTAATTTCTTTCCAAACTTCAATTTTTTTTAACAAAAAAAAAAATTATATTTATTTATTTCTATGCATCTTTTCCTTAGTTAAAAGAAATTTTATACTTATAATTCTTTTTTTACATTGAAAATTATTTTTCAAATTTAACCTATATAAATATACTCATAATTATGAGATATCATACATTGGTGATTGTATCTACTCTTTAATATATGTCAAATTCTTTTTCCAAACTTAAAAGCTAAAAAAGAATCTCTAAAAAACAAGCAAGTTATAATCTTTTAAAATTTTTATTTTATATGCTAGTTTTTTTTAGCATCTTATCATTTTAACTTTATACGCATTTTATTATTTTTGTGGATCTTGATCTAAGTACTTTTTGCTTTAAATTTATTGATTTTAAAATTCAAAAACTTTATCTTTACTAATAACACAATACATGTGTAATATTTTTATTATCTTCTGTAGTAGAAAAATAACGTATAATTGATCAATTTTTCAAAAGAAAAAAACACTGCAAATTTAGAAGTCCATATATCATCACCAATCTCTAATATTATTACTATAAAATTTAAAAATCAACCTTCAAAATTTTTAAAAATTTTATTTAAGATTTTTAAATATTGGGGTTCATCCTTTAAATAAAAATGGCATTCTCTTAAAAAAAACAAAAAAAGAATAGGGTCTATCAAAACCATTACAAATTTAATTTTATAAAACCTTCACTTAATAGGGGCTATGTCTAGGCCAATCAGAGATCAAGTTTACACCATATTTTTTTTTTAATCATCAATAAATATAATATCATTAATAAAAATCGTTAATATTACATTTTAAAACTACTGATATAAAATCAAAAGATTACCGAGACGCTATATAGGATAATTCTATTGAGATACATTCGAACCTACTTCTTTTATTAAAAGAGAAACAAACAAACTCTATAACGATCAGGGATCACTACCTTTATTAAGGACAGAGAATCCTATCTTCAAAGAGAAGGATAAAAACAACTCTCAGGCAAAAGGGACAATCTACCCTCACATAGAAGGAAAAACTCAAAATACACCACCATAATTTCTAACATCCTCTACCATTTACATAAATTTATCCTTTCAAACTTACATTATCCACTAACAACATAATTTAATAAAATACAATACCACAACTAAAAAATATAATAGTCCAAGCTTAGGAAAAACTCAAAATACACCGCCACAATTTCTAACATCCTCTGCCATTTACATAAATTTATCCTTTCAAACTTACATCATCCGCTAACAACATAGTTTAATAAAATACAAAACCACAACTAGAAAATATAATAGTTCAAGCTTAGCCACAACGTGGTGATAGATTTGTTCAACTCTAATGGTAGGGAAAACTTGAGTGCCACTGATAGTTGTTTTTCATCAGAAATAGGCTAAGCTCGGCTATTAATAAGTTGTGGCTACTTGAGAAATATAAGCTATTTGTTCAGTGTTGGTTGGTAGCAATGACGAACTCCATTGGTTTGTTAGAGGAAAGTCAAGGGTGGCGGCACCCTGACGAAGGCATGACAAAATTTGGTAAACGCACGACTACTGGTAGAATCCCAAAAAAGTGTGACGGTGCACAGAAAAGACCAGTGAACTTATCGAAGGCCAGCAAAGAGAGGATCGAAGTCCAATAAAACTTGCTAGAGAAAATACTGGCAGTGGCGCTTGGCAAGGCCTATAGCAAGCTCGACTAAGGTTGGTGATGGTTCAACGAAGCCTTATATTAAATTGGCACAGGTCGGCTAAAAGCCAAATGAACAATAAGCAAAAGAAAACAGAACAGAACAAACGGAAAAACTAACCTAAAACAAAGAGGAAAAGTAAGGAAAAAGATAAAGAAGAGGAAGAGGAAGGGGAAGAAATCTCCACCGAAGAGGGAGCTAAAGCCCCATTTTTAATATTAAAAAAACGGTTGGCTTAGTAATGGCAGCAGTTAGGGCTTTTTAGAAAGATTACCCCGTATAACTTGAGGAAATGATCATTAGTTATTATTGACGCTTTATTAGATAGTAATATCTAATTCAAATTAAATCAATTCTTGAATAATTTTAAATACAAAGTCCATCATGTATTTTTGTTTTTATTTTTCTCTAAATGTGAAGTGGATGCACAAGTTTTAAACTTCTCATTTTTATAATAGATGGTGTTAACATACATAATGAGAATATAATATTTGTATTTTAAATAATGAATTATTAATTAGTGACTACAACTTCTCAAGTAGTTATTAATTTTTATTTTTTTATTAATATAACAATTATATAATACCAATCAATAATTAACACATCAAATACCACATTGCTTGAGATACAAAATTTATATCTCAATTATATATACATGACATCTCACTTTTATAATTTACTAGAACTTTATCCTCAAATTAGAGGAAAAAAGACTGTTGTACCTCTTTAGTTTGACTCAATTATCTTAAACACCTCTCTAGGTTCAAAACTATTTGAAAGACCCATTTTAGAAAGGGGGTGTGTAATGTAAAGTTACAAGGATACAGTTGTAATTGTAATGTTAGAAACCCTATTACTGAAACAGTGGCGTTTTATTGTATTATAAATATGCGTTAAACTTTAGGTTTAACATACAATTTTTGTTGGTTTTCCCTTTTGTGAGCCGCCGTCCGGGAGAGAAAAGAGGGAGTAAGCTAAGGTTTCTGTTCATCGTCGTTTTTCACATGTGTTCTGTGTATTCTTGTGCTATTTTTTTAGGATTTAGAGAGATTAAAAGCTTAGGCTTGTAATAATACCTTCAATAGTGCAAATCGGAGTCTTATTGTTGAGCTCGAGTGGATGGAAGTCATATTTGTGACTGAACCATTATAAATCGTTTGGTGTTCTTATTGATTGAGTATTTTCTTTGGCTGTTGAATCTTGTATCATCGTATTTACAACAGTGGTATTAGAGCAAGGTTAGTATTTTGTAGACCCAAGAAGGGGTCCAAGAAAAGTCTTTGTTAGTCATGAGTTCAACAAGATTTGAGGTAGAACGATTTGACGGTAAATGGGACTTCTGTCTCTGGCAAAAGAAAATGAAGGCCATTCTTGTGCAACAAAAGGTCTCTAAAGTGTTAGCTGACCCAAAGATCCTTCAAAAAATTATGAAACCTGATCAAGTTGCAGAGATAGACGAAACGGCTTACAGTTCGATAGTTTTACAACTTGCAGACAATGTCTTGAGGCAAGTTAATGAAGAGACCACTACTTCTGGTCTCTGGGGTAAGCTCGAGTCACTTTATATCTCTAAATCTTTAAATAGAAAAATATTGCTGAAAGAAAGATTATTTGGTTTTAAGATGGATGCTAATAAAAGCCTTGAAGAAAATTTAGATGACTTTAAACAAATTTGTATTGAACTGTCAAACACTGGTGAAACTATAAGTGATGAGAACTAGGCTATAATCCTTTTAAACTCTCTGCCACTCGTGTTCAAAGAAGTAAAATCTGCTATAAAATATGGTAAGGAGTCTTTGACTTTAGAAGATTGTCTTTCTGCATTTAGAACCCGAGAATAAGAAATAAAGTCAAAAAAGAGAGATAATCATTATGGGAAAAATTTATTCATCAGAGGTAAAAGCGATAAAAGAGAATTTAAAGTAAAAAATAAGAGCAAATCTAGGTCTAAGTCAAGGTATGGACCAAGAAAGTGTTACTTTTATGGCAAAGAGGGTCATATTAGGAGAAATTATTTTGAAAGAATTCGAAAATAGAAAGAAAAAACATTAGAAAATTCTGATGCTGCGGTAGCTAGTGAAGGATATGATAGTGCTGAAGCCTTCATTGTTTCAACCCAAGAAAACTTAAATGAGTGAGTTTTAGATTCAGGGTGTACCTATCATATGTGTCTTAGAAAAGATTGGTTTCAAACCTACCAAGAGTGTAATGGTGGAAAGGTCTTGATGGAAAATAACCAACCTTGTAAAGTTGAAGGCATAGGGTCTGTGTCTATCAAAATGTTTGATGGAAATATGAGAACCTTAGATAATGTTAGGTTTGTACTTGAACTAAAAAGAAATCTAATCTCTTTAAGAGTTTTAGATAAACAAAAATATACATGTAAAGTTGAAAATGGGTTGCTTAAAATTGCTAGTGGTGCTCTAGTTGTTATGAAAGGATTTAAGAAAAATGGTTTGTATATATTACAAGGCCAAACTATAACTGATTCTGGTTACTTAATCATAGGACAAGACTTAGATAGATTTGAATTATGGCATAAAAGACTAGGTCACATTAGTGGTCAAGGTTTGTATGAATTAAGCAAACATAGCTTGCTTGGAAATGATAGAATCAACAAAACAAAATTTTGTGAACAGTGTATCCTAAGTAATCAAAAGAGACTAAGTTTTAAAACTAGCAATTTTAGGTCTAAAGCAATTCTGGATTATGTCCATGCCGATTTATGGGGACCAGCACAAACTACTACACATAGAGGAAATAAATACTTTCTTTCAATTATAGATGACTTCGTTAAGAAGTTGTGGATTTACCTGTTAAAGAATAAAAGTGACACTTTAATAAAATTTAAGCATTGGAAATGTCTAGTTGAAAATCAAACAAGTAAGAAATTAAAGGCCTTAAGAACTGATAATGGGTTAGAATTCTGTAATGAGGTGTTTGATAATTGCTGTAAAGAAAATAGAATTCTAAAGCGTAAGACTATTCGATACACACCACAGCAGAATAGTGTGGTTGAAAAAATGAATAGAATCTTGTTGAATAAAATTATATGTATGTTGATTAGTTCAGGGCTTTCTAAATATTTTTGGGGTGAAGCATTAAACACTGCATGTTATTTGATTAATAGATTACCATCAAGTCCTATTGCATTTAAAACTCCTGAAGAATTATGGACTGGAAAACCACCAAGTTTTTCTCATTTATGGGTCTTCGGTTATGCTGCATATGCAAACAAATTTGAAGATAAACTTGAACCTAGGACTAGTAAATACGTTTCTTAAGTTATCCTAAAGAGGTAAAAGGGTATAGGTTGTGGTTAAAAGATAGTTCAGGAGTAAAAAAAAAAAAGTAAGGATATGATGTTTAATGAAGCTAACCTTCCTTGTTTGAGAAATACCACAGATAAAATAGGTGATGAAAGGACACAACATCAGATTAAAACCTCAAATGATAATGCTGCTCATTTTGAGGTGGAAGCACCTGAAAGACAGAATAATATCCCTGAAAATGATCATAAAAATGCTCAAGATCAAGAAGATGCAAACCAGAATTCAACTCAGAGTGGAACTAAAATTGATTCATCACTACAAGATTACCAGTTAATAAAGGATAGAGCTAAAAGGCAAGTAATACCCTTAACTAGACTTGCACCATATTATTTGATTGCTTTTGCTCTAGTCAATGCTCTTGAGATTGATGAAAATGAACCTACAAGTTATAATGAAGCCATTAAAGATAAATTTGCAAAACAATGGCAGGCTGCTATGAATGAGGAAATAGAATCATTAAATAAAAATAAAACTTGGGTTCTTGTTCGTAAATCTAAAAATAAAAAATTAGTTGACTATAAATGGATTTATAAGATTAAAAGGAAATTGGTGAAAGTGATCCTATAAGGTTTAAAGAAAGACTTGTAACAAGAGGGTTTACTCAGAGGGAAAGTATAGACTACAATGAAATCTTTTCTCCTGTAGTTAAGTACACTACTATCAGGATAATTTTATCTCTAGTTGTTCAATTTGATTGGGAATTAGAACAGCTAGATGTAAAAATAGCTTTTTTACATAGAGAATTAGATGAAACTATTTATATGAGGCAACCTGAAGGTTTTGTTCAAAAGAATAAAACTGATTATGTATGTCTACTAAAACGATCTCTATATGGCCTAAAACAGTCACTTAGATAATGGTATAAACTTTTTGATTCTTTTATCACTAACATCGGTTTTAAAAGAAGCTATTATGATAGTTATTTTTATTTTAAAGAATTAGGTAACATAAAACGAGTATATCTTTTATTATATGTTAATGATATACTTGTTGGGTTTGGGCGAATTTACTTAGGGTTCTTGCATGTGGGTTGTGTTCATCATACAAACAATATACATATCTCATACATACATGTGCACAGCGGAAGATTGAATACAATGAACACAGAAAATAACATTTGATTAAACTGAAATTCGAGATTGAGAAATATCACCTATGAAGCCTTTGGATTAATTTTCTTTGAAGTCCACCATGAAATGAATCTTTGATCAATTCTAGCAATCAACAAGGGTGGGTTTGATTGTCTAGAATGGCAGCATCTTAATCCAGCATATGTGTTTAACACTTAAACATTTTTCAAAGTTAAACCATTTAACTTAATTAAATTTGTTTTTTCTTTTATTCAACTCTTGAATAAATAAAACAAATCTTGTTTTTAGTTATTACATTTAGTAACCATTTAGTTCAATTTGTTTTGTTGTTCTAACACTTAAAACACAAAACAAACAATTTCAATTTCTCAAATTGAATTGGCTCCCAAAATGCAAAACCTAAAATCTAAAACATCCATGATTTTCAATTTCATTTCACTTTATATACAAATGCATTAATTCCAAACTAATTTGAATTTCATTTGCATTTCATTTGGCTTAACCTAACCTTAGTTAATATTTAACCTTAGTTAGATTATTTTAACTTAACCTTTAAGTTAATAAATATTTAATTAATTTAACCATAGTTAACTAACTTAACTATGGTTAGGTTAACCTTTACTTAACCTTTAAGTAAGGTTAACTTAATTAACTATATGATTAACCTTTAATCATAGTTAATTAAATCATTTATTTAACAAATAAATAAATAAATATTTATTCTTATTATTTAACAATTAAATAATCATAAAGTGAAATTACTATTATATCCTTACTCGGTTACCAAGTTAACCTAAAGTGGATCCCACCAATTTAACCACATACTTTAGTTAACGTAACCTTAGTAATTGCTAAATTATACTGTATTGAACAATTCAATACGGTACACTGCCCAAGTGCTCAAAGAGTACATTTCATATTGGGACTCTCTAGGTCTATACCCGATTTGTCAAATGGAACTGTTCCATTAATCCGTAATCGATGCCCCACGCACACGTTACGAATATTACAAATCAGCGTGTCAGACCATACAAGTTGAGGTCATAACGTATACGTATAATCCTTCCATCATTTATATCCTAGATGTGCGGGGATATAGATCAGCACCGTCAAATCCCCATTTGCTCATCCATAAACTTATCTCCAGATTCGTATATCGATAAACAATATACGCAAACACTTTTGCTATATTGTTTAACCCTATAGGAAACTCTTTTCCCGGGTTTATGCTTGTGGCCACAAGACTTTATGAAATACAATCTCGGAGCATCGGATATACAACTTACCTACGTAAGCTGACGGATCCCGTATCTACGCACACCGGACTCCATGAGCATCGGACCATACCCAGCGACACATAGCAGTCAGACCATGAAAGGTCTCTGACATATGTGGAACCAAAGCATGATGGATCACTCACAAGACCACCGTAGCGCTCAGGTCAAAGGACCACGAATACTACTCAACTCGAGAGGACCTTCCTTTGACGGTGTCATAGGATATCTATTGGGGTCCTCATAAGTCTGTTCAGTATCCAGTCTTGACTGGATACCCGCATGCCTATACAAGCTCTAAGCTCATGGTCAGCTAAGAACAACCATCTGAACCAGTCAGATATAAACATACACTAATCTATATAAAGTGAATCACCGATAGATCCGCATTAGTGATTATAGATCAGGAACATTATCTTTGAGACATACTTACATAATGATATTTCTTAACACCTATTGCAACTCTTTGCAACTATATCATTACAAGTATACTCTCAGGTCTTTGTCCCATTATAGACAAGGTTCTAACTCTTTAGACCTCGCTGACTCTTATAACCTGCTAACTCTTAACAGTGCTAACTTTTAGCATTTATAACTCTCAGCTTTGCTAACTATTAGTTCTGATCTAAACTCCTTTAGACCAGATCTGAACTCTTTCAAATCAAACAATGTCTGTAATGTTACAAGTATTATACCATATTAATATGATATTAACAATCTTTATTCGAAATGTTTATTGTATAAATATTAACAATTAATATTTATACAATATTGGAATGGCACGTGAGCACCGGCTCCAACAATACTTTTGACTGGACCTGATAAAATTGAGATAACAAATCTGAAACATAAATTGAAGCATGAATTCGATATGAAAGATTTGGGTAAAGCAACAAGAATTCTTAGTATAGAAATAACTAGAGATAGAATTAAAAAGAATTTGTTTTTATCGCAGAAGACATATTTGAAGAAAATTATTGATAGATTTTCTATGACAAATTCTAAATCTGTTAATGTCCCACTTGCTGCACATTTCAAATTATCATCAAGTTAATGTCCTGTTATTGAAATTGATAAGCTTACTATGGCTAAAATTCCTTATTCCCAAGCTGTAGGATCAGTTATGTACTTAATGATATGTACTAGACCTGATGTTGCTCACGCAATTAGTACTTTCAATAGGTTTATGTCAAATCCAAGAAAAGACCACTGGTTAGGAATGAAGTGACTTCTAAGGTATATAAAGGGCACAGTTGACTATGGATTATCATTTTTATATACTAACGGACCAATAGAGTTGATAGGGTATGTAGATTCTGATTTTATAGGTGATAGGGATAGGAGGAATCGACTATAGCATATTTTTTCACGTTATGTAAAAATTGTATCAGCTAAAATCACAGTTACAACCTGTTGTGACTCTTTCCAGTACAGAGGCAGAATGTATTGCCTCAACAGAAGCAATCAAAGAAGCCATTTGGCTTCAAGGTTTGATAAATGAAATTGGTTTATTAAATAGTCTGCAAAAGTATATACTGATAGTCAAAGTTTTCTTCATTTACATAAAAATCCAGTATTCCATGAGAGAACTAAACATGTAGATGTTAAATTTTATTTTATTAGAGATATTGTTTCTAAAAGACAGGTTAAATTGAAGAAAATATCAACAGAGAAAAATTCAGCTGACATGGGAACCAAAGTTCTTCCAATTGAAAAGTTCAACTTGTGCTTAAGTCTTCTCAACATAAACAAAGGCTGAAGAAAGATCCAAAAAGTGGGCTATGATGTAAGAGATTTTGGTACTGCACTGCTTTATTACTTTAAGAACTAAGGTGGAACATGTAATGTAATGGTTCTTAAAGTAATAATGTGTAAAGTTACAAGGGTACAGTTGTAATTGTAATGTTAGAAACCCTATTACTGAAACGGTGGTGCTTTATTATATTATCTTTTGTGAGTTGCCATCCGAGAGAGAAAAGTGGGAGTAAGCTAGAGTTTCTATTCATCGTCGTTTTTCACCTGTGTTTTGTGTACTCTTATGCTGTTTTTTGAGGGTTTAGAGAGATTAGAAGTTTAGGCTTGTAATAATACCTTCAATAGTATAGATCGGAGTCTCATTGTTGAGCTCGAGTGGATGTAAGTTACATTTGTGATTGAACCACTATAAATCATATAATGTTCTTATTGATTGAGTATTTTCTTTGGCTGTTGAATCTTGTATCATCGTATTTACAACATGGTGTTTATGGCATAAAACACCCTCTAACGGAGTCTTTCAAGTACCAAAATGACTCAATTATCTTAAACACCTCTTTAGTTTTAAAATTACTTGAAAGACTTTTTTTTTAAGGGAGGATTTTAAGACATAAAACACTCTTGATGGAGTCTTTCAAATACCAAAATGGAATCTTTCAAATAATTTTTAAATTAAAAGAATGTTTATGATAATTGGGCCAAATTAAAAGTCCAACAATAGTTCCCTCAAATTAAAATAGTGAATTTAGCTTCCACATTCCATCGCGTCAAAATCACTGTATCCTTTTAAATTAACTAATTGTCGAACTTTCTTCAAATGAAGTTTTTCCCATTTCAAACACTCAATTTGTTTTTATTTGCACCTACAAAATATGATTACCAGAGATTCTGAAATTATCACCATCCTAAATCATTGACTCTCATTTTATGATGGCTGGGGTTTACTTCTTCTACAATCTCTCTCTCTCTCTCTCTCGTGTGTTTTTTTCTTCCCACTTTTTTGATCATGTCAAATAAGGTTATAACAAAAAATCAAAAGCACTATCGATAATTATGTCAACTTTGATTTGATTGTATTGGCAATTTCTTATGTTATACTTTAGCAACTGGTTATATGTCAACTTTTCGAAATTTAGGTTTCAATTTTTGCATTAAAGTTTCCATATACGTTTTAACTTTTACATAAAAAGTTTCAATATATACATATATGAAATGTTAAAATTTTATAACATAATCTAGTCCTATATTTTAATTTTTTTTTCAACCCTTCAAAGCAGTAAGAAATATATTTCACGGTTGATTTAGGATAAAGCTTCAAGACCTCACCCAAACTTTAACTAAATAATATTAGATCCAATGATCTCAAGTTTGTTAAGTAAATTGCCGTTACTCCAGCAGATTTTTCTAATAACTAATTATTTATTAATTTTTATTAATCCATTACTTTTTTATTAATCATTGTAAGCATGTATTTTTTTCACGTCTTATTTATTCCTTAGCTAGATACATCTGATCTATTTGTATTTTAATAATTTTTTTTCATTATGTCAAGATTTATTAATTAAAAGAAATCTTGACACTCGTCGAAAACTTTTTTCACTCATTACTTTGCATGAACCGAAATCATGTTAAAAATATTGAAGTTACGGGGCATGTATATATCTATTAAAGAAGAAAAAGTCTACTATCAATGTAAGTGGAAATATAGCTTTACCGAGAAAATTCTTTCCCTCTTGCATGGAATATATATATTTGCTGCCCCAAACAGGACGGTGATAGGCCCAATAGCTGTGTAATTAATAATATATATATACTACTCTTATTCCAAATCTAAGACACATATGGATGAGAATGACGTTATGCTATCCTTTTTGTATGATCATGTTCAATTGTGAATTTTTCATGTCTTGCCCCCGAGCCAATGGAAGAGAACAATATGCTGATTTTGACGCAATTTTAATTTATAAATAGTTGAAAGCCATTTAGTCATGATTCATTGCGTAAAAGGCCAGCCATGAAAGGGTGTTAATAGATCACGAATATTAATTTCACGTGAAAATGATTACTTTGTCTCCTTTTTTTTTTAAGGTTATGGTAGTTCGGAGATAGTAAAATCTGAATCGGAATTTGAGTTTTGTTAAATCTTAATTTGAATTTTTTGAATAAATTAAGAAATTGGGTTTAGTTTAGGTTTTCTCAGGTCGGGTTAGATTCAGATTGAATTCAGTCTTTCTTTTAAATTTTTTTTTGTTTTTTAGATAAATTTAACTTTTTTTGAGAATTTATTTTATAAAATAATTGTTAAATTGTAAAATTTGTATTGTAAAATTTATATTTATAATTTAATATGTTTTAAACTTTATTAATTTTTATCCCCTTATAATTATTAAAATTTTAAAATTTTTTATTTTGTTTCAATTTTTTAAGTTAAATTTAAACTTTTAGAGTATTTATTTTATAAAGCAATTGTTAGATTTATATATATTAAAAATTAAAAATTTTAAGAATTAATTTAAAAACATTTTTCTCTTAAAAAAAATTGAATCTAGGTTAGATTTTTGGGTTTCGGTAGAAATTTGTTTCTTGAAAAAAGCTCAAATTTTCTAGGTCGGGTTTTTGAGTTTTTCTGGATTTGGGCCAAATTGTCATCCTTAAGATAGCTAGGTCGTGATTTTCATCTTTTTTTTTGTCTTTATTATTATTCATTATTATTTTAATTAACTAGGAGTTACATTATTAGTTGATTAGAAGGGGAAATGACATTTTGACCTCTACGATTTGGTCAAATAATAATTTACTCACTCAGTTTCTAAAATTACTCATTTACACTCCTCACTGTTAATTTTTTTCTGTTAAGTTAAATGGTAACAAGTGCAATGTAGTCTTTTGCTCATAAAAGACACGTGGCACAATCTAAATAACACTGATTAACATTGATCAACATTAATTGTTGACCAACATTAACCAACCATTGATTGATATTGACCGGCGTTGACTGACACCTGATTGATTCACCGTGGATGCCATTAGACTTTGAATTTCGTGATCTACACAATGACGGGTTATTTTCACCATTGAAGCATCATAGAAGCACCAAAATTAGGAAGAAAAATAATGAGGTTGTTACTTTTTTTTGTACTAATTTCAAGCTACTATGATACTTCATTGGTAAAATTAATCATACTATTGCATATATCACGAAATTTAGAGTTCGATAGTGTCAATGATAAATTGGTCTAGTGTCGATCAACGATTAGTCAATGCCGTTAACAGTCAGTCAATACTGGTCAACTGTTGGTCAATAGCTGTCAAGAGTATTGTAGTAATTCTAGCATTTTCCATCCAACTTAACAAAAAAAGTTAATTGCAAGGTGTAAAGGGATAATTTTTAAAATTGAGTGAGTAACCTGTCACTTTTACCAAATCTTGGGGGTCAAAATGTCATTTTTCCTAATTATATTTGCAGATACTTTACTTAGATCAAGGAATTTTTGTGTCTACTCCTAAATTTGAAAAATATCTACTTCTATAACAATATTACGAGAGAGAAGAAGTATCATGTTGCCAATGAGTGATTTTCTTGTCTTGTTCTATTCAAAAATATTGAAAATGACTAATATATTTTATATGATTATCAATTATAAACAAGGTATTATATTTATTTAATTTTGTGATTACAAAGCCCCTGTACACGTATCGGAGATGCACATACTAGATTAACTAGTTAATAGAACAAGTTTCAAAAATAAGTTTAAATTGTCATGTTCTTATACATGTTAGAGTCCTTTAGTCATTGGCTTTTTACCACCCAATAGAAGAGTTACTATATATATAAACTATTTAAGGAAGTTTTTCTCTTCTATATAGAATTTGTGTATTTCAAAAACTTAAATATTCTAACAATCGCCTACATATTTCAAAATATACGAGATATTTTAATCACCAAAGTCAATTTAAAAATTAATGTATATGCATTGATGCTTTGCATGTTGTAAACCAATAATTGAGTTATCAATCATGTCTCATAGGTGCAAGGTGAAACTTGTAGTTTTTATGAACCTTAGTATCTTCAACGTTAGGTAGATAACTAACAACTCACATTAACTTTTACATGTAAATTATTGTCCAACAGTGTTGCACTTTATGGCCCTGTGTTGTCCTGGACTTCATAAGTGCTCTAGAAATGTCTACCTTACTCTTATAAGAATCGACCCAGTTCCTTATTCACATAGGTGAAACTTTATCAAGTATGTTCTATAATCTTAATATACTGCTATACAATAATGAGCCATAGAGTTCATTAAGAATTAATTATAATTATTCAACCATTTCACTACAAGTATGTACTATCTAATTGTAGAGAGGACTCTTAATTATGTATATTGATGATAGTATTACAAGACAACAAGTAATTTACTTTTACCCATATGAACCTAATTTATAGAATCTCTAATCACATGTGTGGGGTTACCATTACTCTTACTTTATATTTTAGGTAAAAGTCTCATCCCCGTATATATTTATTCCACAAATATCTTATTTAGTGGTTTAGTTAGAGGATTAGCCAAATTTAGCTCTAACCTTATATAATCTAGGCTTACAACTCTAGATTTCAGCAGTTGCTTAATTATACTGTGTCTCAGACGAATGTGTCTACTTTTTCTATTATAAATCTTGCTCTTTGCTTTGACCATAGCTACTTGACTATCATATTGTATTAAGACTGATATTGGTAAGTGAGTATTCATTGGACGATCTACTAAGAGTGTTTATAACCACTCAATTTTTTAGCATGCCTTCTCTAATGCAATCGACTCAGATTCTATAGTTAATTAAGCTATACAATTTTATTTGGTAGATTCTATGATATGTCACCTCTATTAAGTGTAAACACATATTCGATAGTGGATTTAATTTCATATGATTCAGAAACCTAATTAGCATCATTATAATCATTTAACACATATAAGGATCTGTTAAAACGTAACCTATAATTCATAGTCATTCTTAGATATTTTATATGTTTGTCTAACAAAATCCAATGTTCTTTACTTGATTTTAAGTGTATCTACTCAATCTCTCACCAGCATATACAATGTAAGGCCTTGTACTATTCATTATTACATAAGGCTACTAATTATTTACGCATTTCTCGTTTGACTCATTATGTCCATCATTTTTTCTAATTTGGGTATTACCATCATATAGTGTAGATATTGGCTTATTAATCACAATACCTAAACTTTTTTAGGAATCTTTCAACATAGTATTTTTAAGCTAACATAAAACCATTATATAGAAGACTATAAGAAAGACATAGTATTTGCTCCCTTCAACCAAATTAGCCTTGGAATTTTATCTCTCTTTCTGAACTTGTGTTGATTAGCAAAATGTCTAGGTTTGCCACACATATAGTAATTTCCCTTTTCTTAAAGGAAGCTTATGAATTGTTAAAGAATTTCTTGTTAACAGGCATTGCTTGCTCCTTTTTTAAGATGTACCTTTGTCACCAAATTTGCTATAAAAGTAATCTCTTTGGCTTTCTTTGCATTCTTTCTTTAGCGGTCCTTTTTTTTTATTCAAATATGAATTATTGCATTTTTGAACTTCATATGCTTCATTTATGCTTGTTGCTTTTCTGATACTCTTTCCATAGTTTAGGCAACTTCTCAATCAACTAGTCAACAACAAAAGCCTTACAAAGATTAATGTCTTCAATTTTTATATTATTGTGTTAGGGTCGGTGCTTACATGTCATTCCTGAATGTACATATACATGTGTATTTATACAAGTATACATTCCTATTAAATCGCTAATACCGATTTATATGGTATTATGCATGTAACGTTATAGACATTGTAAATTTGAAGGAGTTCGGATCAGATCTAAAGGTGTTTAGATAAGGGCTCATAGTTAGCCACGCTGAGAGATATAATTGTAAAATGTTAGCACAGTTAAATGTTAACTGGTTATAATACTCGGCAGATCCAAGAATTAGAGCTTTGTCTGTAATGGGACATAAACCTAAGAGTATACTAGTAACTACATAGTTGCAAGAGTTGCAATCGGGTTCCAGAAAATACAAGTTGGTAAGTATGTTCTCGAATAATTGTCCCTGATCTATTTCTACAGATGCAGATCTGTCGACGGATACTTTTATATATATCTATTTCTATAGATGCAGGTCTGTCGGTGGATACTTATATATATATCAGCATATGTCGTACCTATCGGGTATAGATGGTCGTTCCTGACCGACTGTGAGTTTAGAGCTCGTATTGACATATGGGTATCCATTTATGACTAGATATGAGACAGACTCACTAGGGCCTCTGATAGACATCCTATATAAGCCGTCAACGGAGGTTCCTCTCGAGTTGAGTAGTATATGTAGTCCTTTGACCTGAGTACGATGGTGAGCTTGTAAGTGATCCACCATACTTTGGTTCCACACATGTCACAGACCTTTCATGATGTGACCGCTGGGTGTCGCTGGGTATGGTCTGATGCTTATGGATACAGATACGGGATCTGTCAGCTCTTATAGGGAGTTTGATATGCAGATGCTTCAAGACTGTATCTCAGAAAATCTTGGGGCCACAAATATCAATCCCGATAAAGAGTTTCGTCAGGGTAGAATAATATGGCAAAAGAGCTTACGCATATTATCTAGGATATCATGACGGAAAGACTATACGTATGCATTGTAACCTCAACTTGCATGGTTCAACGCACTGATTTGTATATCCGTGACATGTGCTTGGGGCATTGCTCACGGACTCATGGAATAGTTCTATTTGATAAATCGAACATAGAACATGGGGAGTTTTGCGATATGAAGTGTACTCGTTGTGCACTGGGGTAGCGTGCCGAATTAAATTGTTTAATCCAGCAATATTCAGCATTACCACGGGAATACGTGCGTATTTGTATTTAAGTATTAAATATAATAATTATTCAATAATTATTATTTAATAATTGTATAATGACACGTAACGTATTATGGACCCTCGATTGAGTTTACCCAAGTGTGAAATTTGGTGAGACCCACTAGGGAGTAAACTTTGTAACTATTTGTGAGGGGTAAAATAGTCATTTCTCAGTTTGATTATTTAATAATTAAATAATCAAAATATCTTTCCTTTTATATTATATATTATATTATTATATATTAAATTATTATTTATATTATATATTATATTATATTATATATATAAGGAAAAAGAAAGAAAAAGAAGAGAAGCAAGAATTTGGCCAAACGGCCGAGAGAGAAAAGATAAAGAAATGGAGGAGAAAGGAAGAAGAGAAGAAGAAAGAAAGAAACAAAAAAAAGGGAAATATGAAATTGTTTTATTTTTCTCTATGGTTCCATTTAAAGCAATGATAGATTGCTTCAAATTCTCCATTTCTTATCCTTTTAGAGAAAATGATAAAAACACACACCGACTATTTTAGAGTTTAAGAGTTAAACCCGGTGCTGTGTATAGGGCTGTTGTTCTAACTCACCAAGTCCACCGTATTGGTGACTAGAATTGCCTGCGAATTGGTCTCCATACAGACTCCAAAAAAATACGTGTATAACATTACCAGTTATGGTGAGTTCTTTATTCTTATAAATATATTAATGCGATTAATATATTTATTTATTGTGTTTATTGCAAAATTTATACATTTTCGTTACGTTAGGCAATAGGCACAATTGCATATGCATACACCCACGTGCCTAAGATTCTTCACCAATAATTGGTATCAGAGCCATTTTTGGCTTATTTGAGTGTAGTTTGAGTGAATGAATGCAAAAGGCCCAGTGCAAATGACCCATTTCAAGTGTTGAAACGAGTATGTCAAAGGGAGTGCATTAGGCGTTGTAGTGCTAGGGGATTGGCGCCGCAACGCTGAGGGTTTGACCTCTCAGCACTGCAACGAGGAGATGTGATGCCGCAGCAATGTACTGTTCACTTGAACAGTAACACATGAACAGTAAAATTTTACTGTTCATAGCTACATTAATTTTGGACAGTGTTTCAAAAATTAATTTTGTATGTATAGATTTATGAGATGTAATGATAAACGGTATCAGTTTACATTATAAATCGAGGTTTATAAGATATAGTGATAAGAGTTATCAGTCTATATTATAAACCAAGAATTAATTTTTGTGCTGGTAACCACAATGGGAGCCCTACTGGTGGGGGCTAGTTGTGCTTACATAGAAAAATTAATTAGTTGAAAATCACCATTCCTAGGAGTATGGAGACCATAAGATACAAAAATCTCTCTTAATCAGATTGAAGAATATTATATTATGAAATAATATTTTATTCTAATTCGTCTTGTCAATACGGTGTTAGACGAGTCACGTCAACTTTTTTTTAATATTGCTATAGTGTGAGGGACTTGGTCGGTTGGGTTTGGACTATGCTGGTTAAACATGAGATGAGGCAAATATATGTGAAAGTATTGCCCAACATTGCTACAGTGTGAGGGTAGTATCGGTAGCATATATTTGATCATTGATAAGTTAATCTGAAATACACTTATCCAATATTACTACAGCGTGAGGATAAGGTGTATTTAAGATCAAGTGGTAAGAGTTGCATAAGATGCAATTGACAAGTATTGTCTACTTGTTGGGTTTACAAAGGCCAATATTACTACAACGTGAGGCCCGAATAAATTACAATGGGATTTACTTCCCGCTGTATAATTTAAAATGTTTAAACTATCGCCTTCTTGTTTGAGAAATTATCGAAATTATATAAAGCAGTAGGAGGGCATTTTAAATTGAAAAATGTATACTTTGTATACCTATGATTTAAAACGTTCCATTAGCGATTTAATGACTATTTCGCTTACATCTCTCGTTATTTTGGCTTGTCAAGAATAATGGCCACTATAAATTAGTTGGTGTGCATAGTTGATGTAGTCCAACTCTAGGGTACTAGGAATTAATCTGACCGGTGGATGAATCTCAGAAATGTTCTGGATTCAAAAAATTTAGATTTATTGTTTATTAGAGTTTGCCGTAAGGTAATTCTGATAATACCTCTCTAGAGGATTGAATAGAGAAACTGTGACCCTCTCTGTTCAAGGTGCTTCATCTTTTACTTCAAGTATATCTGGTGAGACCAGATGAGTAAGGAAAAAGATGATGAGGCAGATACCCAGTATCAATCCTCAGAGGCAACATTTATCAAAAGATCAACTAGAGAACGTGTAGATGGAAAGTGTTTCCAATACAGTAAGGTTAGATGTTCGAAATTCCTCTACCCTAGAAGCCTTATAATCAGTCAGGAAGACTCCTATAGGTCTGTGTTTGACACAAATATAGACATTTCTAAGACATACGATACCAGTTTAAGCTGGGTATGAGATAATGCATGCCCCTCTCATATCTGTAAGATGTTGCAGGGATTGAGAGAGATTTAAATGCAACCGTTTGTAGAAGTAAAGTTGAGAGTAAGAAATAGTGATTTCTTGTAAGTCCAAGTTGTTGGGCAACTTGACTTACTTCTTGTATGTAATATAATAGTTGTATTGCATAATTAATATGATGTTCTATTAGCTGAATGTCAAGTAATAAATACACATTATATATAATTAAAAATGTCAGTAGATTGGAATCCTTAAATGATACGAAGCTTTGATATATAAGTTTAGGTCATATAGGCATGAGATGCTTATCCGTCTAGTTAAGGATGGTTGGATTCCTTATCTAACCATACAGACTTAACAGTGTATGAATAACGTATTCACGGAGATGGCCAAATATATACTAGAATGTACATCACATCCCTTTGATTAGATCGAGGTAGTGAGTACATTAACATCAAAATTTTCATTTGTCTAAAGAAGAATGAGATTCTTACTCATTATAGTCATCTGGGTTGTCTATAACATATGATGTTTTGGTAAGGAGGAATGAAATTTTATTAGATATTATTCGATTGATAATGAGTGTTACCGATCTACAACTGTGAGTATATGCTCCAAACATAACTGCTTATTAAGTAGAGTTCCATCAGAAGTTGTTCCTTCATTTTGTATGAGATACAGAAAGGAAGGAAGTTGTATCTTAAATAAGTTAAGACTTGGGGTTATCCTGCTTACGTAAGAGTTACACAGCAGAGTATCCTGTTTTGTAAGAGTTATTTAGCAAGATAGACAACACCCAAGAGGTATAAGTATAGGTTCATTGTGTATCATATGTATTTCGATAAGATACTAGTTCTATGATTTAGAGAAGCGAAGTATGTTCGTTTCTTGATTTACCACTATTCTAGAGAAAGAGTTTCTCATAGATCGCGGGAATCATAGAAAATATTTGACTTGGTGAAGTCAATCTAGAAATCAATGAACCAATGATGGAAACTCAGGCTCAATTAAACAGTGACATTTTAGCACACTTCCAAATGGGTCAGAAAGGATGTCTAGGTCACCTTTTAGGTATGGAAGATACCTGAAGGTGAACTTGGAGTGCTTTTGGTAGAAGAAGATCATCCTTGACCTATAAGGAGTCGATGTTAGACATCAATTTGGGAAGCGGTAAAAAGCCATGAAAATAAAAATTGACTCTATGCATTAGAATCAAGTTTTGGGACTTGGTTAAGCTACTTATGAGAATTGTTGAGGTAGTGGGAGCCACATAGAAGGTAGAGACCTTTTAGGCTCTATATTGATTTTAGAAAGGTAATTCTTAATAATCTGGAATCGAGTAAGAGGAAACCTTTGGACCAATATTAATGTTAAAGTCAATTAGTATGTTATTGGCTCTTGCAGCATATTATGACTTTGAAGTTAGGCAGATGGATGTAAGGAAGGTGTTCTAGTTATGAATACTTCGGGTAAGAGATATTCATAGAATAGCCTAAAGATTTTATATCTAGCCAGACTTTTGCTTTGGTGTATATGATAGGTCAGTGGGAGCATAATAGTTTTTTTGATGCTCTTTGTTGAAGACATATTAGTCATTGAGAATGATGTCAGTATGTTATAATCGACAGAAGTAACTTATGAGTTTTTCTCCATAAAGGATTTAGGAGAGGTTTCCTTGATACTAGGTATAAAGCTTTATAGAGATATAGCTAGAAAGTTGATAGGACTCTCCCAAATCATTTCACATCAATAGCATCTAAGAAAGGTACGGTTCATTAACTATAACATAGTTAATGTATCTTTTAGACCTGGTGTTCATCTTTTAAAGAGAATGTCTCTTCGGATGGAAGATGAGAGAGTTAGAGTATCTAACACACCAGATACATAATCTCTTCAGAGCTTGATGTATGCTATGATGTGTTTGAGACCTGAGATCAGTTTACCTGTAAGAGTTACGAGCGCGTTCAGTCTGATTCAGGTGACCACCATTTGATGATAGTCAAACATATCCTAAGGCACCTTAAGGGTACAAAGGATAAGTTTCTCAAATATGGAGAAAGTAACTTACACATGAAAAGATGCACAAACTTTTAGTTTGACCTAGATGATAGAGAATCTACATCTGAAAATGTGCTCATTCTCATTAGTACTAAGTGAGTTGGAATAGCACCAAACTGGGATTCACTGCTAATTCAGGTTGACGCAGCAGAAGCGGCAATGAGGTTTCATAGGTTTGTCGTCAGACTTGGAAGAGTTCCAAGACAGATGGATCATATCCCATAAGTTTGCGATAAAATAAGGCTATTAAATAAGCCAACGTGCCAAAAAAACACCAGTACTCTAATTATGTTGAGAGAAGTCTCACATGACTAGAGGGATCTTAGATGAAAGAGATGTGATTATTTATAGAAGTGTTCTATAAATAATTTAGCAGACCCATATTCTAATGCCATAACTCTAAAAGTGTTTATGAAACACGGAGAGTCGATGTGTATAAGATACCATCAGGAATGGCACTAGAACAAGTGGGAGATTGTTAGGGTCGGTGCTTACAAGTCATCCCTGAATGTACATATACTTGTGTATTTATACAAGTGTAAATTCTCATTAAATCACTAATACCGATTTATATGGTATTATGCATGTAACGTTACAGACATTGTAGATCTGAAGAAGTTCGGATCAGATCTAAAGGTGTTTAGATAAGGGCTCATAGTTAACCACGCTGAGATATATAATTGATAAATGTTAGTACAGTTAAGTGTTAGCTGGTTATAATACTCAACAGATCTAAGAATTAGAGCTTTGTCTGTAATGGGACATAGACTTGAGAGTATACTTATAACTGCATAGTTGCAAGAGTTGCAATCGGGTTTCAGAAAATGCAAGTTACATAAGTATGTTCTCGAATAATTGTCCCTGATCTATTTCTATCGATGCGGGTCTATCGACAGATACTTTTATATATAAATCAGCATATGTCGTACCTATCGGGTATAGATGGTCATTCTTAACCGACTGCGAGTTTGGAGCTCGTATTGACATATGGGTATCCAGTTACGATTGGATATGGGACAGACTTACGAAGGCCTCCGATAGACACCCTATATAAGCCTTCAACGGAGGGTCCTCTCAAGTTAATTAGTATACGTGGTCCTTTGACCTGAGTGCTACGGTGGGTTTGTAAGTGATCCACCATACTTTGGTTCCACGCATGTCATAGACCTTTCATGGTGTGACCGCTGGGTGTCGCTGGGTATGGTCCGATGCTTATGGAGTCCAGTGTGTACATATACGGGATCCGTCAGCTCTTATAGGAAGTTTGATATCTAGATGCTTCGAGACTGTATCTCAGAAAATCTTGTGGCTACAAGTATCAATCCCGGTAAAGAGTTCTGTCAAGGTAAAACAATATGGCAAAAGAGTTTGCGCATATTATTCAGTGAGATACAAGTCTTGAGATAAGATATGGATGAGCACTAGGGGATTTGACGATGATAATCTATATCCCCGCACATCTAGGATATCATGACGGAAAGACTATCCGTATGCATTGTAATCTCAACTTGTATGATTCAACACGCTGATTTGTATATTCGTGACATGTGCGTAGGGCATTGCTCACGGACTCATGGAATAGTTCTATTTGATAAATCGGACATAGAACATAGGGAGTTCTGCGATATGGAGTGTACTCGTTGTGCACTGGGGTAGCGTGCCGAATTAAATTGTTTAATCCAGTAATATTCAGCATTACCACGGAAATACGTGCGTGTTTGTATTTAAGTGTTAAATACGATAATTATTCAATAATTATTATTTAATAATTATATAATGACACGTAACGTATTGTGGACTCTCGGTTGAGTTTACCCAAGTGTGAAATTTAGTGAGACCCACTAGGGAGTAAACTTGGTAACTATTTGTGATGGGTAAAATTGTCATTTCTCAGTTTGATTATTTAATAGTTAAATAATTAAAATATCTTTTCTTTTATATTATATATTATATTATTATTTATATTATATATTATATTATATTATATTATATTATATATATATAAGGAAAAAGAAAGAGAAAGACGAGAAGTAAGAATTTGGCCAAACGGCCGAGAGAAAAAAGATAAAGAAATAGAGGAGAAAGGAAGAAGAGAAGAAGAAAGAAAAATAGAGAAAAATGAAATTGTTTCATTTTTCTCTATGGTTCTATTTGAAGCAATGGTAGATTGCTTTAAATTCTCTATTTTTTATTCTTTTGGAAAAAAAAAGGATAAAAACATACACCGACTATTTTGGAGTTTAAGTGTAAAACTCAATGCTGTATATAGCGCTGTTATTCTAGCTCACCAAGCCCGCCGTGTTGGTGACTAAAACTGCCTGCGAGTTGATCTCCATGCAGACTCTAAAAAAATATGTATATAACGTTACACGCTATAGTGAGTTCTCTATTCTTATAAATATATTAATGCGATTAATATATTTATTTATTGTATTTATTGTAAAATTTATACATTTTCGCTGCATTAGGCAATAGACACAATTACACATGCATACACCCATGTGCCTAAGATCCTCCGCCAACACATTGACTAGGAGATGGAAGTCATGAATTTTTTAAGTGACTTTCTTCTCTTTAGATATTTTAAAATCTAATAAATTTGTAATAATATATTTTTAGGCACTAGCATCTTCTATAATATATTTTTTCTTCAATTAGGCCCAAATCTAGTATGCATTCTTATAAGTGAAATAAACATCATACAACTCATTAATAATATATATAGAATAGTTTTGCAACACACCTTATTAGCTTTTTCTCATTTTTGCTTCAATTCCTAATAATTCTATGACTTGGCTTATGGTGGTGGTGTTGAGATTTATGCTTACGTGTCATCCCATTATTGTATGAATATTTTATTTTATAATATTTTTACAATACATTATTTGTTAAATCACTAATTTTTATTATTAAATTGTTCAATGCTTGTGACGCTACATATATTATATGATCTAAAGGAGTTCAGATTTGATCTAAAAAAGTTTAGATCAATGCCAAGAGTTAGCATAACTGAAAACTATAAATGCTAAAGAGTTAGCATGTTATATTGATCAATGAAGTCTAAGAGTTAGAATCTTGTCTGTGACGGTACAAAGACCTGAGAATACATTAGTAATAACATAGTTGTAAGAGTTGCAATAAGTGCTAAGAAATGTTATTACGTAAGTCGATTCTCAAATTATATGTTCCTGGTCTTAATTCATCGATGCAGGTCTCACAGTGAAATCTTTTTACAAAGACTAGTGTATACTATACTTAGATGGTCTATATGGTTGTTCTTAGCTGGCCATGGGCTTACTGGAAGTTCGTATAGCATACAGGTGTTCAATGAGGACTAAATACTGAACAAACTCAATGGGGACCCCAATAGACATCCCACAAAGCCGTCAATGGAAGGTCTTCTCGAGTTAAGTAGTATACGTGGTCCTTTGACCTGAGTACCACAGTGGACTTATAAGTGATCCACCATACTTTGGTTTCACGCATGTCACAGATCTTTCACAGTGTGACCGTTGGGTGTCGTTGGATATGGTCTGATGTTTATGGATTCCGGTGTGTACAGATTTAGAATTCATCAGCTCATATGGATGAGTTATATATATCTAGATGCTCAAACACTATATCTTAAAAAGTCTTATGACCATAAGCAACAAACCTAAGAAAGAGTTTCCCACGGAGTTAAACAATATTACAAAAGTATTTGCATATATTGTTTATTAAGATACGTATTTGAAAATAAGTTCATGGATAAGCATATAGGGATTTAACGATAGTGGTCTATATCATTGCTCTTCCTGGATATGATTGGCGAAAAGATTATACGTATACGCTATGACCTCTACTTGTATGGTCTACTGCACTGATTTGTAATATCCGTGACGTATTTGTGGGGCATTAATCCATCGATCTCAAACTCACAGAATAATTCTGTTTGAAAAATCGAGAGTGAACCTAGAGAGTCCTACAATATGAAGTGTACTCGTTGTGCACTGGGGCAGCGTACCGAATTGAATAATTCGATCCAAAAAATTCTAGCAGACCAGACATTTACTTCGATTTTCCTCCAATCGTGCACGTGTCAAGACTTAAGAGTTAAGTACATTAATTAGTTAACAATTAGTTGTTGACTAATAAAATATTGACATATGGCACATTGTAGGCCAATTATTGTTTGATTTAAAAATTACCAAAATGACCTTATTTGTAGACAAATAATATCATTATTTTATTCATTAAAATTTTTATTGAATAAAATAATAATAATAATATATGATATTATTATTTAAATTGAAATCAAACAATTAATTTTTTATTTAAATTGGCATGTGTTTCTACCATGATTTAATATGATTAAATCATTTGTTTAATATTAATTAAATGATAAGATAAGTATAAATGGGTGGCATTTGTTAATGGTAGGCCTTAAGATGTTTCTTAATAATAAGAAAGTATTTTCTTATTTGGCCTAGATTAAAGGCAAGTTCATTTAAATGATTTTTCATTATGTTTTTGTGTTCATTTAGTTTATTGTAAATAATAATAAACAAAACACTAATTGCAAACATTGACCTAGATAATGGATGTCATTAAGTGAGAAAATGAAAGATAATAAAACAAAATAATATTGACAAATATAATGGATGCCATTAGGTGAGAAAATAAAAAAATAATAATAAACATATAAAAGAGCAATATGTTGCTTAGTTGATTAAGTGAAAATTAGGACAAAGGATTAGTAGGAATGGTAGAGAGAAATTTGAAAAGCTAAGTGTTAGAAAAATCTCTCAAGTGTTGAGAGTAAAAATACATCTTCCATTTTCCTTCCATTTTTAGTCACCCATATTATAAGATAGAAACAAGGATTCAAGAGATGAATTTGTTTTTGAAAAAAGCTGTTATTCTAGCTTTCCCAAACCCACCGTGTTAAGGAATTAGAATTGTGAATGGGTTACTTCAAGGCGGGTACTCCAGTTCGACAATATGCCAAAGGCTTGACAAGGTATTATTTTTCAATCTTGAAGTATTTTACATTTATGAGATAACATATAAAGTTTATTTGTATTTATCATTATGAAATTTTTATAGGGCTTATCCGTTGCTCATATATGTATGTGATACATATGCTATATTTAAATGATAGACACAAACTCACATACATGCACTCTAGGTTTAAAATCACTCACAGGTAGATGTGTAAAGAATTCTATAAAATTCATCACATCCAATGTATAATACACCTAATCATCCCAACGCTTGAAATATTTCTCATCAAAAAGTGGAATCCTTATCACTTTTAAAATGGTTTTTGCGACTGTTAACAGGGAAGCCTCAGATGTAATATCCATATTTTAGTCTTTAAAATTGTTAGAAAAATTGGAAGACTGCAACAATATCATGTTGAAATAAAAGAAACCAATATGTGCAGCATTGTCCTTAAAGACTAAATTTGCCTTCTATGAGTGAATCCTAATACAACTAGGTTTATTGGCAGTATAGCCTTTAGATCAAATAGTTGATTGTTGTAAAAATGCACTTTTAATATAGCAATTTGAACAACAATGAAAGGAATTCCTTTTGAAAATTTTGTAGCAATAATGAAGAAAGAAGAAGGGAAAGAATTCAATATCTCTATGGCTATGTAACCATATATATAGCAGCATTGGTGACTATTTAAATAGTTACCATGTCTCTTTTAATAATCAATAAGATCATCAACATTGATGACTATTCAAACAGTCACCATGCTTGATTTTAATAGTCACAATGGCTATTACCCTTCAACTGTCATCAAATGTTTCAACCTTTAATAAATTGATTTAAATTTGAATTCAAAACTTTAAAATTCAAATCAATTAAAAGCCTAAAATAACATATTAAGTTCACGACTTAAAAATTATAAAATGTGAGCCAGTTCGCAAACACGATGGGGGAGGGTCTTCATTGTATGCGTAATGCGAGTATACACACCCAATTCAATGGTTTCTAGAACAAGATCTAAAAATAGGCTTGGGTCGTCTTGTTTTTATACATATAGGAGCTCTTTAGTCTTTGACTAATTATCTCCCAATAAAAGAGTTACTATATATAAACTATTTAAGGAAGTACTTTTCTCTAATATTAATTTTCTATATTTTGAAATACCCACGTATTCTAACTATTTTAATATATTTTAAAATATATTAGATATTTTTATCGCCAAAGTCAATTTAAAAATCAATGTATATGGCTAATGTTTTCGAGTTGTGAAATAGTAAGTGAGTTATCAATCATGTCTCATAAGTATAAGGTGAAAGTTATAATTTTAATAAATCTTTGCACCTTTAATGTAAGTTAGAAAACTAACTACTCATTAACTTTTACACATAAATTATTGTTTATCAATGTTACACTTCATGGTCATGTGTTGTTTTGAACTTTATAAATGCTTTAAAGATGTTTGTCTTGCTCTTATAAAAATTAACTTGGTTTCTCATTCACATATATAAATCTCTGTCTAATATGTTTTGCGATCCTAACATTCTACCACGTAATAACGACCATAAATTTGATTCAAAATTTATCATTCAACATTTTCACACATTTTCCAACAAAAAGAAAGAAGAAGAAAGGAATTGTCTTAACTAAGTTATCAAATATCAAGAAGACAGTAAAAATTATGTAGAAAAGTATCATAATTTACTAAATTATTTTTAAAAAATACAAAGCTATACTTTGCTAAGAAATTTATTACTCTACATTAGTTGCGTAATGCTAATATTTTCATTCACTCCAAGAATAATTGGGCCTCCACAATTTCAATTTAATCACTGTAGTGCCTACAATCATTACAAACTTTATGATGTTGCACCTTAACTCTCCCTAATTGAACTCCCACAAAGATACTATTAACAATTATGTACTGCTGACATGGAAGATAAGTTGGCAATCAAGTCTAAGTGGCAGTCAAAAATAATCTTTCATCTTTGAAATTATTTAATTACTAAATAAATTTAAATTTTGTTTTCTTATTGATACTCATTCTTCATGCATGCTCTTCGAATTTTACTATTTGATCATAAAAGTTTTTTGAAAAACAAAACCATAATTTTAAAATAACAAATGAATTTCTTTTGTTGGTATGATGTCTACATCAACCATTTTTTCCCCTATTCCTGCACCTAGTTGTGTTATATTTATTTCTTAGATGCGAGCTTTTAAATTTGAGTATATATATGTTCTATTATGCTTTTTGTTTTTAAAAAAAAACAAACAAACAATCTTAAATACTCCTAATGTACAACATCATTTTTACTAAATTTTTTATGTGTGTAATTTTTAACCAATCATTAAGAAAATGTTATAATAAAATTTTATTAAAAATAATATAATATATTAAAAACACTTAAAACTTTGCATTAGCTTAGTAATTAGGTATAAACATTTTTAATGTTAAAAGTGTTAAGTTCAAGTTGGGTTAGAGTCCTTCCATAAAGTGTTAATTAATAATAAATACGATTATTATAAATATGAGTATTGTAAGTTTAATAGTTTGATAATTATTATAATAAATATGAGTATTACGAATCTAAATATTAATATAAGTAATTGTACATAAGAAAACATTCAAAACTTTTTGAACAAAAAATAAGACTATAGTTTAATTTTTTTAAAAAAACCTAAGGATTTTATTTTTCAATCAATAAGAGAAGATTGGTTATGAGCCTTTTACATTCTACCTCAATTCTTCCATTTCCATTCCTTCTAAACCTTTCAGCCAGGGGGTAAAATGATTCAAAGAACTTCGCTTAAACTCTCCTTCATCAAACCAGCTTCGAAGAAATTGGAAGAATCGTTTAGCCGCCGATAAAAATACACCTTGGGGATGTGAGCTGGCCTCATCAACAAAATTACTAAATTATAAAGATCTATTTATAATTTTAGATTCTAAGCAAACCCTAATTTGAGTTACACTTAAAAAAAGAAGTTGAAACTTTTTAAAACAAGAGATCTTCACATGGAATTGTCATTGGTGCCATGACGTTGAAGGTTTTAAGTTCAATGCTACTACATTCATTGAGCCAACGCTATAGTGCCCATCTAGCCATCGCCACGACGTTCAAATTTGGACAATTTCTTTATCTTTGGTCTCTATCTTGAGTTTTAAATTCGTCCATCCAGTTCAAACTCCACTCTAATTTGTATCTTTATTGGTCCCGATTCAAAATTATATATATACATAATTTTAAATCACCAAATCTTTACAATTAACATAATTAATTATTTGGGAAAAGTTCACAAATAACCTTTAAATTATTTTATTATTTTATTTTAACCAAATATAAAATGGTTATACTTTATTAGCCAAATAATTTAATTTTGGACAAATTTATCCTTATATCAAATTTATAACTTCGTGTTTTTTTAAAGAAACTTTAAAGAAATAGCTTACCGAATATTTTTGAAGTTATTATTCTAAAAATCAAAGGGTTGTTGAGGATCGCTTCGAATCAAATCAAAGAAATAGCTCAGGTAAATTTTCTAAACTTGTTAGAAATTAGATAAATTTACATTTTAAGTTAAAAGTAGTTGTTATTAACCAACTAAATGATTTAGAATGGTATAAACGGCGTTGAAATCCGGCCAAAAATAAATTTTGGAGTGTGTTTGGCGAAAACCAGACGGCGGTCGCTGCAGCGGCCGTCAATTTAGTCATCGCGGGACACATATCGGGCCCGAGATGGCCCCGCGACGCCCACATTGTGTGCATCTCGGGTTCGAGATGGCCCCGCGGCGCGCAATCTGTGCGCATCGCGGGGGCACGTCTCGGGCCCGAGATGTGCCCCCGCTTCATTAAGGTGCAACCAGTAAATTTAAATCTAAGAAAAACTAAATTTATTATATTAATAATTGAAGAAATTTATCACTACCCATATATGGAAAAGAACTCAAATCTTTAACTCTCAAATTAAGAGTCAAAACTACACACCACTCCTCCAAGATGTGTCGACGATTATGGGCTTTTTACTTCTCCATCCTTCATCTTTTGTATGATCCCACAATGCACATACTTGGAAATAATGTAGAACTTGCTGCCTTTAAAAGATTCAGACCCTTATTGATATTGCTTTTTGTTTTTCATCAATCAAGTCTCTTAGTTTTATACATGTTTAACTTATATTACTCTTAAAGGACAAGATTATCAATACAAATTTTATATTAGAGTCATTTATTTTTTTTTACTTAAAAATGAGAGAATTGAATTTGAGACCTCCACTTTAATTAAAAAAAATACACTGCAAGCCCTTAATTATTAAGTCATTTAAGCAATTGCTATTAATATTTATCTTAAAACCCTAATTATTGACATAATAAGCTCAATCTCCAGTCTACTCGACAACTTCCCCTTTAAAAAAAAAGAATAAAATAAAGAGTCATTTCTGCGCATGCATTAACTTGCAAAGAATCACGTTCAAATATATAGTTAACTTGTGTGCCATATAATTAATTAAAGAACAAAAATTCTACTGCCAATGTAAGTGGAAATAGCTATTACTTAGAAAATTATTCTGTGCCTCTTGCTTCGGACGATGGAATTATGTATTATTTTTTCTAATTTCTTAAAAAGAAGCTTCGTATTATTGGGATAATGGCTTGCACCTCGATTCGATGCCATGCCACATTCACTTGCCCAATTCCATGAGCGTTTCTTCTGCCTTGTCAAAATTGGACAAAAAGGTAGCGTTGATTATATGCTATAGCTAGCAAAATTGCCCAAAAGATTGTGTTTTGCAATCATTTAAGAGAAGATTTATTATGGATGGACTCTTTTACTTCTCCTTCATCTTTTGATTTTGAGTGATCCCACAATTCACATGCATGGAACAATGTGGAACACGGTCTCTCACAAGAGATTCAATTCAATCCCTTTTTTCAATTTGGTTTTTGTTTCATCAATCAATCAAGTCTCTTAGTTTTTATTGTCTTATGTTAACTTATTTTACTCTTGTGGTACAAGATTATCATAGTGACACTTTATGCAACTCTTTTCTATTATTCCTTCAAAAAATTTGTCATAACATTTCAAATTTTTTATTACAAGACAATTTTTGTACCGTGTGAAAGTATTTCGGTGTAGTAATTTAACCCAATTACTGCATTTTATAAACTTTCAGTCAATTCCTCTCCGCTCAATATATATAAATTTTTTCTTTGTATTAAAAATAATTTGCTCCATTTATAAACAAGCTTGAATGATGTTGTTGTTCGGATTATTTTTAAAAATTGCAAGTTTAGAATTTGAAAACTTATTTCAACATTTAGATAAATTAAATGTTGCCAAATTAAGAGTTAATGGGCACGTGCTTCAATTCAATTGAAGAAGACACTAAATTTTCATTTGAATTGCTACAGAAGGAATCTAATTTTTTTTTTTCGAATAAAATTTAAACTAAATCTTCGATATTTTATGTGATTGCACTTTTTTATATTAAATATTGTCATATATACTTTTAAATAAATTTTTAAAAAAAAGTGTTAATAATATTTATATTATTAGCCTAATAATAAAAGATTGAGAGTACATTTTTACTTTCACTTTGATAGACATCTCGAGTTTAAATTTTTATTTTTTATATTTTAAAAAAAAGTGTTTGCATATATAATAACAAAAAAGATGTAAAGCTTTCTTTGAATTTAGCTTTTTTTTTTTTATAGAGAAAGTCGTAGTTTTTAATTTTGTCTCTCAGTAGTAATGGATTGATAGCTTAATTTTAGTAAAGATATCGTTACTGTAGAACATAAGTAATGACCATATTGCATTTGTGGATTATAGAGTGATGGTAATGAAGACCTTATTTGTGGAATGAGTGAGTAGCCCAATATTTTGAGGTCCGGAAATTTAATTGGTACTATTAATGAAGCCCACCAATGAAAATATTTCAACAGAAATGTTAAATAAATTACCAATGAATTATAATACATAATTTTTTTTAAATATTTTTTGTATTTTCTATGTAAGATTGATCATTGCAAGTGGTATTAATAACAAGGAAAAGAAACTGTTGAAGAATTTTCTTAATTTTTATAAAAATTATAAAATAAATTTAGGTTGACTCAAAAACAATCTGTCTAGTTTTGAGTTAACAGGCAAGCTCTTGGTTAGGCTTGAGTTGCAAGCCTGCGTGGGCTTCAGTTCATTGGGCTCGGCCCAACATTCTGTTTGACAACTGACACTTCTGTTATCATTTTCTTCGAATTTATTAATTTTTGTAAATACTGAAAATTTATTAAAAATCTTCATCTCTTAAAGTTTATTAAAACTTTGGCAAGACCTTTTTAAAGTGTTCATTTGAAAAGGGCTTGACCATTCCTCGTCCCGTCAACAACTGTCTTATTCTCAAACTCCAATCCAAACCCTCTACTAATTCTCAAGTTAATTGCAAGAACACACATTCGACCTCTCCTCTTGCTCTCCTTTTATTGGTCTTTGATAGTTTATATACAAACTTTATACTTTGATTGATGTAATCAATTTATTAACACTGATAATATATTATTTGAGATACAAAATTTATATTTCGACATTATAAATGCATTTCTATCGTAGTTATAAATATTAATTGTAGTAAGTTATACCTCCGAATCAATATCTAAATTACAAACTCAAATGTTATTTGATGAAAAAAAAATTAAAAATTTAATAAATAGTTCATAATAAAATAAGTCACATGAATTATAATTTATAAATTAAAGCATATAAATATACACGATATTTTACGATAACTTTCAACTCTTAAGAATATTATTTTAGTGCAAATAAGTCTTCCAACATATACCATCTAACATTTAATGGTCTAATTCTTCAAGAGTACACACAAAAATATATATCCTATAATAACTATTTTCCCTCTTTTTATAAATAATAAGTATATTTTTATTTGGGATATAACCTTCACAATAACATGCCCCTTTTCATTTATGATAGTTTAATCAAAATATAAATTTTAATGAATGAACCCATATTATGAATGTTTGTAATATTTTCACATTTCAATTAGAATTTGAAAAGCTATTAACTAAAATACTGTAATTACAATTATGAGTATTTTTAAATATATAAAATATACAACATCATCTTCTTTTAAGTTTTTAAAATTTTTTATAAGTATTAATTAAATTAAGTAGAAATGCATGTTTATTAAGCATTTTAATTGATGAAGATTCCAAATTACACAAAAGCACAGTACTTATAATCATCTTTTAACTTAATTTTTTGAATCAAATTATTTATTAACATAATACTATAATTAAGTCTTCTCTTGATTATCATATATTGCTTAATACCACTATATTTACCTTATTATTAACTAGAATTTTGTATTCACACGATCTTAAAATTATAGATTAAACTTTTGAAATAAACGAATGCGAATGATGCTAATTGTGTTTATAAAATAAATAGTTGAATCGTAAAATTATCTTTATCTAATTAATAAATATTCTAATAACTATGCTTTAATTTTATGATTTTTTTAAGTGTGTAAAAAAAATATTCAAATCTCCCTTAATTTATGAGTGTAAATTATTCTTAAATTTTAGATCTAATGTCAATTAGAGGTGATAGATAACCCGTGCTAACATGACATAGCCTATCAAATTTCGACCCAAATGGGTCGTCATGTTGGCACAATCGATCCAATAGGCTATGCCCATGGGGCATTCTATGAGCATTTTATCATAATTTTTTTAAAAAACAAAAGATTTAAAAGCTACTTGCAGCTAAGATTGCAGGTAGCGTTTGCAAGCCTTCAACTTTTAATTAAAAAATTTATTTTTTTTAAAAGACCAACGATCACAATTTTGTGAAAAATACTACAGGCCCCTTAAATGTCAAATTATTCTCAACTCAATTTAAATTTATCCCAAATTATTTTAACTCTTTTTACAAATTATAATTTCTCAAATTATTTTTTATTTTTTTATTTTCATTCATCAAATTACAAAATTTCACTCTAATAAATAATAAAATTACAAATTCTCAACACACATATTTATTGTCCGTATAATGACAAGTTTCAATATACCAATGAATTTGAACAAATTTCAATGCCACCACAAATTTCTAGTAATCAATTTGTTTTTATAATTGAAAATTTTAAAAGTATAAAAAAACCAAAAAGAGGTCGAACATCATATATTTAGAATTATTTTATGCTGAACACTTATATAATTTTTGAAAAAATTGAGAGAAAAAAAAAGCCATTTGTTAGTTTTGTAGTAAATAAAAGGCAAAAGTGCAAGTGACACCAGGTTTTTAAATCAACATGCCAAGGCATATTTGTAGAATGAGCCGATTCAAACTGAACTTGCTTTAAGTGCTTCTAGAGAAAATGTTTTTGCATTATACTATAATCAACAGTGCATACATACTATATTCGCTAAATATATTACAACTAGTGAACAATCTATCTTATTCGCTAAAGATGAAAGGTATGAAAAATTTATGATAAGGTACATTCAATCTAACTTTCTCTTATGTTCTAAGAAATATTATTAAAAATGATATTTTCACTGCATATCATCAAACTAATAAAAAAAAACTAATTGATAAAATCTCATAATTTAAAAAATTATTTGTTATTACTTCTAATTGTTGGATGAATGTCAATGATTTGTAATATATTTGTGCTACGCTGCATTATATTGATAATAAATAATATTTTTGTAAGAAAAAAATTATTACTTTTCCTGAATTGAATATCTATACACAATTAATACTATTTTTAATTCTTTAATAAATATTTTTAGAATATTCTAAATTGTTGACAAACTTATTAGTATTACTTTTAATAATACAATTGTAAATACTGCAACTATAGATTTTATTTCAATTCAATTAACACCTGTTTATAGTTCAACTTCTTTTTTTTTGTTTCATTTGAAGTGTTTTTGTTATATTTTTAATTTAATTATTAAAGATAGTTTGAATATAATTAATTCTCAAATTAAAAAAAAATTAAAGAAACAATAAAATATATTGCTTCATCATCTTAGGTGAGAAGAATTTAAAGTTGTGTTGAATAATTGTAAAATTAATAGTAGAAGATTCAAATTTGACGAAAAAGCTCATTAGAATGCTACATATATGATAGTAAAATCTTGTATAGATTTTAGCGATCATATAATATATTATTATAATGATAAATTGAAAGAATCTATACTAACTAATAACGATTGGAGAATTGCATTTTACCATATAATTTTTTTGAAAATATTTAATGATGTCATGTTAGCATGTTCATGCGTGCATCAGCCTTCATCTTCAAATACTTGACACAATATAAAATATTACTTATGTTTTTCTTAAATATATTTTTCTATATTTGCACCATTACGAATACTAAATTTCAAAATTATTTGGAAAAAAGTTCTTAAGTAATTTATTTGTGCAGAGATAATAGATTAAAGAATCAATTAATTTGGTGTAAAAAATTTATTTGCTAAGATATCAGAAACTTTAAACTCTATACTTTCTTATGATTTTAACAAAATTTATGATTTTATCACATAATTATTTATTTTTTATAAAAATAAATTTGAATCAATTGTAACTATAGAAGAAATAAATGTGCAACCTATTTATGATTAGACTGTATAAATTATTTTGTTAAAGTGTAAAATAAAGGTTGACTCTAATTCTAGCATTTCTAATAATTTTGAATTGAAAAAATGTGACACGTACAAAATATAAGAGTTTATTTCAAGTACAAGATTGTCGAAGTAATAAATAACTCGGTGAGAATGAGGTCGATTTATAGGGAAGTGAAATTAAAATTTCAAACTATAATTACTTTAAAAATAAATAAAACAATATAAGATATTTACAAATAATAATTTAATTAATTAATTAAAATAAATGTTAAGGTTAAGGGAATTCACTCTTGACATTTGAAATAAGAATATATTAAACTTTTTTTATAACTCAATTAGAATCCTCACACAAATGAGGTTCCAATCGAAAAATATAACAATTAAGATTCATTAGTATTTATTTATTAACTTGTATTTATTTATTTCAATTATTATACACAAAATCTTTTAAATGGGTTCGAGTATTTATTATATCAATCTTTATATTTGTCTATAATAAATCATGACTCCCACTTTATAAGAAATGATATCTATGCTAAATCTTGTAAGTAATTTCAAGAATTCATTGTGCAAACTATAAAGATTATCTATAATAAATCAAGATACACCACTTTACAAGAAAGTGTATTAATATTACAAAATAAAATAAATACATCATATATAAATTTGTTTAACTTAGTCATAAAATATTAAATTTTAGAATAAGAGTTGAAATATATCTTATTATCTTACCAAGAGTTTCACCCTTTCACCTTAGCAAAAAAAAAGTTACTTGGACATAATAAAATTAAAAGAAAAGGAAAGAGATGGAAAAATGGATAACATGAACTTTAGAATAATAAACAAAAGAAATAATACTATAAAGAAAAAATATAAAAGACAAGTGTTTTGAATTAAAATCTAACTCTCTAATTATATGCTTTGGACATAAACAGATTACCTATTTATAGAAAAATATGGATAAATCAAGACAAATGAAGAGGGAACCGCTTTGATGATAAAAAATCAAGAAGGATGGCAACTAATTTGTATTGATTATCATTAATGCACCAAATTGATTGTCCAATATGCAATTAATGTGGTTCGAACTATCTTCTACTCAAAAAAATAAAAGTTGTAGATAAGTCTCTTATCTTTTTAAATTGGGCTATCTCATACGTATTAGATACGTATTTATCTAGTTATGGGCTAAATACTGATGACTATTTGGACTGAGCCTACACTGCAGATCAGTTCTATTCTAGGCCATTTTTCACCCTCTAAACGTTTGAATTACAAATTTATTGTGAAATATAATATTTTAGTCCATTGAGTCATATCTTTATAGGATCAAAAATAACTCAAATTAGATTTTTAAGTGGATAATTATGCCCATTTTACTAAACCTACCACAAAATAATTAAAAGCTAATTAGGTATAATATTGTAAAGATGCTTAAGTTAGGAAGGTTAATGGACTAGTAATACAAAATAATAATGTAAAACTCTTATTAAATATGTAATTTTAAATGTTCATCACACCCACCAACTAACTTATTGCTGGTCCCTAGTAATTTGAGCATAAATAAAATTTGAACACTATATAAGTATTTCAAGCAAAATGTCAGTTCAAGATCATAATCACTATTAACGTTATTTCAATCATAACTTCTAAAATTGTGTGTATATGAATTAAGCCGAAGCTTTCTTACCACAAATCACAATATATATAACCTTAAAAATTTTCTCCAAATAAAAGCCTTAATTGCATATCCTCACATGTAAATAACTATTTAAAAGGCTACGATTTCACTCATTGAGTTGGAAAGTAAATAATAACTCAAGAAAATATTACATTTAAGGACAGACAGACAAACTAACATTGATCTAAAACTAGAAAAATTAATTGTTTAAAGTCAAACCATTCTTGCCATATGCTAGCTTTAGGACTTTAGTTATTTTATGCGAACCTTACGAATAGAGTTCAGTAATAAAACTGTTTCCTAATGACTTTTATTCTCTAAACTTAAATGAAAACTTTATTGAGCGTAATTGATTTTTTTTCTTTTTTCTTTTTTTTTTTACTTTAAAAAAAAAAAAAGAATCATTACAAAATAAGAGTAATTTCTCATCATAATATTTTTTTCATAATTTTTTATCATCCTTCAACTAAGCAACCAAATCATTCCTTATCCTAAATTATGTCATTTCAATAAAAAAAATTAACTATTTCAAAAGATCAATGAAAACTTTATCTCAAACCTCTCCACTCACTCACGAAAGATATGTGAGTTTAGAAAAGAATATGTATGTTTAAACATGAAAATTCTCTTGACTATATATCTTGAATCATCCATCTTGCCACAAGACTTAGTATTATGCTCAAGAAATGATTTCAGAAGTTATTATTTAGTAATCTAGTAGAAAAAGTGATTTAAACTAAACAATTTTGAAATCATACATCGATAGTAAAGCAAACTTATTTACACAAGAGTTACCAAGAACTTAAGTAACAAATAAATATACATGAAATACATTAAAAATAAATCTATTAGAATGTGTTTTAAAAGTTCAGTAATATACTATTTACTGTCATTCTAAAAAATGAGTCTCAAGATTGGACAAATGAACTTTTTACTCATGCCATTCATGATGAAATTTTTTTTAAAGAACAAAGTGATAGTAACACGAATATTATATATCAACTACCCTCCCCTCAACTAGATTGAGACATTGTCCTTAATGTCAAAATATAAAAAGAGTAGAGTATAGAAGATATCACCTATAACATCTTTTATTGAAAATAAAATATGCAATAAAATAAAATAAGCCACATAAAATATTTAAAAATACTTAAAAGTAGATAAGCTACAAATGAATAGTCAAATCTATCTTGTGTTTCTTTTTACTGTCATTAGTATATTAATCTATTTGACACATTGTTGGATCAGATCGAGGTATAAAAGCTTGTAATTCATTGAGTAACTGATCAACAGTTGAAGCACAATTGAGGATCCGTTGTACTGCAGATGAGATGAATTATTTTTCTAACACATAGTCAAAAAAAGATAACAACTCATTATAAAAATCATCAACATTTAACAAACTAATAGGTTTTTGGTAGATTTGTAATTGTGCCTATAATACCCCAAATTTTATTTATTTTGATTAAATTTATTAGTCAAAGAAATGGAAGAATTTGATTGGTTGAAAAGTGTTAGTATGGTATAAGTGTTTTGGATGGAATTAAACCTATGCTATTAAAACTTTTCCAACACTTGGACCAAAAAGTTTTGCTAACAATTTAAATAGATTTTGCTAGAATTAGTTAGATTTGAACTAGATTTTTATTTAGTTTAGTTATGAATAGTTCTTGAAATTTTTGGACCAATCAAATATCATAATTTCTAACCAATAGCATTTTTATAATTTTGAGTTGGGGGTATTTTTGAAAAGAAAAATGAAGGCTATAAAAAGGGGAATAATATTAAAAAATTAGACATTTTAGAGACTCTTTTGCCGTCCCCCCCCCCCCCAAAAAAAATGGCATTTTCTCTCCATTTTTCTTTTATTCTCCTTTTAAATTCAATAATTATATATACTTTCCTTAGTAATTGAAATTTTGTATTGAATATGGATTTAGAGTTTTAAGGTTTAATAGATGAAATAGCCATGTAGAATTAGAAATTTGTGCATTTAATTTGGTAAATTGGAATTTTATTCAATATATGTGTATTTTGGTAAATTAAGATAAAAGTTTGGCCAAGGATGGCCAAGGGAAGGAGAAGGAGAAGAAGTGAGTCACAAATGGAGAAATTAAGCATATAAGGTTGGTGTACACTTTAAATTGAAACTTAAATTTTGTACTTTAGGGAATTTAGTGTATATTTATGTAATTTAATAATATGATAGATGAATATATTGAACTATGGCATTGAATTGATAATTATATTGTTTCTAAATGAATTAAATATGTTTTGAACATTGGATATTAAATGGTGGTCAAAATTGAAAAAATAATTATTTGAAAAACTCTAGGCTAATTTACAAATATTTAAAAAATTTAGGTCTTTATATGAATTATTATGGAATTAGAACTTATATATGACCTTTTGAAGAAATTGGAGCCTAATTGTAAAATTTAAAAAATTTGGGCCGATAATAAAAATTTAAAAATTTTGGGCTTAATTGTTAAATCTATAAAAATATAGAACTTATTTGGATATTTTAAATATTCTGGACCTATATAAAAACTTCTAAAACATTTGGGTTTATGTGTAAAATTTTAAAAAAATTTGGGCATAAAGATAAATAGTTAAAAAATTTGGACCTATTTGTAATAATGAAAAAAAAGGTTGTGTCTAAATATGATTAATAAAAAAACAATTTGACTAAATATGAATTTGTATAATAATTTAGTTTAATAATAATAATAATAATAATAAATTTGTGTTAGAATGAATTTAAACGAATATAATGTATTAATAATATTAATCGAGACGCCCTAAGTAAATCTGAATATTGGTAGATGAGGATTGGTAGTTGGCATGCCAATAGAGTATTATAGTAATACTGCGCCATTTGCTTGTCTGATGATACCGCTCTGTGTATCTGATTTGTTATCTGTTCTGAATTCGGTGGGTAGTCACCGAGTGGCCGATACAGGATCACTATCTGATATCTATTCACCCGTTAACCAATCTATATTATCGTGTCAGTGTTTATTTTGAGCACCTACTATGATTAATTGTAATTTATTAAAATATTTAATAAATAGATTAATTAAATTATAAATATGATATGTGTATATATATATTTTGATTAATTGAAATGAGAAATTGAATAATGTTTTGGTTTAATGAATTGATTAATTTTGATTTATTATGTTATATAGCGAAATTAGTTTTTATTAAAAATTTCATTGTTTATATATATGGTTTATATGCAAAAAGGTAATAAAATATTATTATACTGTTTTAACTTTGTGTACACCCACTAAGTCATTGTACTTAGCGCGTTGGATTTACCATGTACAGAGCAGAGTTGTCGTCTCTAAAAACTAAAAAATGAATCTTTCTGCGGCAACTCAGAGTCGCTCATATCCTCTATATACATATATCTATATTTGATAGATATTTTATTTGTCTATAAACTGTTGTATATTATATTATAGACATTAATTGTATGTACGTGTATATATGTATTTCCTCATAACTATTTTCTTTAAAGTTATGATGATATATGATATTTGTTTTAATAATATATTGGATTTAAATTAGTTTGGTGAAAGTTTGATGTATTTAAATTGCAATATGAGTTGTGGATATTTGTTGGGAAATGAGAAGTTGGTTGAGAATTGAAAATAAGATTAGAAGTGTTTTCTTTTATTACAGGTAGTGTAAAGTCCAATTTTTAGAGGAGACTCTGCTAGTTTTTTCCCGTAAATGTTTAATTCACAAAAAAAAATTTAAGTGTGTTTTTGGTAAAATTGAATAATTGTTTATTAATTGTTTGTGCTCGATACTATCATAGCATCTCTTAATCTCATGTCTCGATAAGAGGTGGGTAATGGGGGTGTTATAGTATCTATGAAATAATTTGAAAATTTTCCTTCAAAGTTTCGAAACCTTTAGGTAGAATTATGAAGGCATCAGTATTTCAAAATATAAGAGACATTCGCTTATGCATTGATGATATCTGTAACTCATCCTTAATTATTTTTTCTACAATATTTCAAACAATTAGAGTTTTCAGTATGATACCCAAAACTCGACTACTTTTATTTTGTGCAGCTGTTGCCACACATCCCATTAATCCATAACTACTTCCCTCATATACCAAATAAATTTGTCTCTCAGCTAATACCTTATCAAGGATTTCTTCTACTTTTACAAACTCTCTAGTTTTTCTAGGGCTAGATTCACAAAAGAGACAAATTTTTGTGAATTTACGAGTTGATGTTCCCTCTATTGTTACACTCACCCTCTCCCTTAAATGATTTTTAGTTTGTATAAAGATACAAAAATAATGTAATATATTTATAGAGTCAAAATGTGTTGTAATGTAAAGTTATATAGGTAGTTGGTTGTTAATGGATAAAATTAAGTTTTAAATGCAAAATTTTTAAAATCGACTATAGATGATTGATGATTATTAGAGAAGACCTTTAAGATTGAAATAAAATATTTAAAAATAATAGCTACAGTAAATATGTACAAGTAGTTGTGATTGTGACTCACGTATTCCTTTGGTTTTATATCTAGAAATGGCTTAAACGCCCTCTATGTATCGTGGATAGGCTTCTCATTCAATTTTTGTTTTTATAAACTAACAAATTGGATATTTTAAAGTGCAATTCTCGAGACTATACCGCTTATAATCCTTTTGGAATATGTCCCATAATTCAAGAATTATAATATGCACATATCCATTAGGATGCATTTCAAGAGTCAATAAAATATTATCTAAAGACTCCTTACTCAGGTCATTCTTAATGAACCTAATTTTATCTAACGAGTTATATACACAATTCTTAAAGTGCGACAATGTGTGTTACAAGTCATGTATGCACATTTATAATAAATACTTTATCTTTTTTCCCTTCACTTTTATGCAAAAGAGCTTTTACCTAAGTTAGGCATATAACAAAATTAATGAGTCTGGAAACTTGCCTGTTACTCGAACTTTGACTTCAATTAATTAACTACATCAACATGTATATTCATAATCATTAATAACCTTAACCTTTCATATCTTGCTTGATAAATTTTCTTTAAGGCATTTTGAGGCAACGAGAAAAAACGTTTTTTTTCAAATTCATTAGAATGTTATCCATTCTTTTAGAAATGAGAAGAAGAGAAGGTATTAGTAATTATGAAAAACTAACAAAACTGACTTGAAATATTACGGAGTATCGTTATCTTCCACTTAACCGAAGTGTGAAACAAAACTTAACACAAACATATTCTATTAACCTCAATTAATTTTTTTTTTTATCTTGAGCATTCTATTGAGGTGGTTTTTCTCTTGTCATAATAAAATTAATAATATTAGTATACCAAGGCATTGTAACAGCAGAAAATAAAAATTCATTGAGAAAAGAGTTATTAACGAGTTTTATTTCTATTGATGAATCTGGTACGAGTCTTAATAAGTGATTTGCAACAACATTCTCAGCTCATTTCTTATCTTTGATAGTGACATTAAGTTCTTGAAGCAACAAAATTTATCAAATCAGTCCTTGTTTTAACATTAAATATCTTACAGTAGTATGTTCAGTAAACATAATAGTTGAAGAACCAATTAAGTAAGAATGAAATCTGTCTAATGCAAATATTACAGTAAGAGTTCTTTTTAAGTTGGTATGTAATTCATTTGTATACTGTTTAAAGTTCTACTTGCGTAATAAATTATATAAGGCTTACCTTCTTTTCTTTATCCCAATACGACACTAACAATATAATCATTGACATTAAACATGAGCTCAAAAGGCAAAGACAAGTCAAAAGGTTGTATGATAAGAGTAGATGTTAAGAGATCAATTAATTTTTCAAATAAATTTTGACACTCTTAAGTCCACTCAAATGATACATCTTTTATTAAGAGGTTACAAAGAGGTTTAGATATAGCACTAAAAAATTTTATAAACCTCTTATAAAATTTAGCATATCCTAAAAAGGATCGGACTTCTTTAACTGTTTTTGGTATGGGCAAATAAGCAACAAGTTCGACTTTTACCTTATCCATCTCAATTCCTTTAGAAGACACTATATGTCCCAAAATAATTTTAGAAGTAACCATATAATGACATTTTTTTTCAATTTAACACAAGACCTTTTTCTTCATATCTTTTTAAGACATTTCCTAAGTTTTCAAGATAATTATCAAAAGAATTTTCAAACACAGTTAAATTATCTATGAAAACTTCTAAATAATGCTCAACTATGTCACTAAAAATGCTTAACATACATCTTTGAAATGTTGTTAGGGTATTACATAGTCCAAAGAACATCCTTCTAAAAGCAAAGGTCTCAAAAAAATATGTAAAGGTAGTCTTTTCAGAGTTCTTTAGTGCTATGAGGGATTTGATAATAACCAAAATAGCCGTCTAGAAAGTAATAGTAGGGATGTCCCGCTACTTTTTCTAAAATTTGATCAATGAATGATAAAGAAAAATGGTCTTTTCTAGTGGCAAAATTCAACTTCTTATAATTTATGCATATCCTCCAACTAGATGAGAGTTGAGTTGGTAGTAACTCACATTTGTCATTTTCAATGACTTTGATTCCAATTTTGTTTTTTTGCATTACCTGAGTAGAACTTACCTATTTACTATCTGAGATAGGATAGTTGATTCATACTTTAAGTAATTTGAGAACTTCAGTTCTCACTACCTCTTTCATATGTGGATTTAATCTCCTCTGGGGTTATTGAAAAGTTTTGGCATTATTCTCTAAGTGTATTCTATGTATGCAAATCAACGGATTAATACCTTTTATGTCTTTTAAAATCTACACTATAGTATTTTTATGCATTTTCAATATTTCAATTAACTTACATTCTTGTTCACTTGTGAGTGTATAAGAGATTACCATTAGGTAAGTTTATTTCTATCCAAGAAATGCATAGTTTAACCCTTTAGTAGAGGTTTTAACTCCAACTTTGAAATTTCATTTTGCTTATCCTCCTTTTCTCCTAATTCTTCAAACTTAGGTTTTCATCCTTTATATTTGATCACTTGTGCGCAGTCAAATAAATAATATATGTTAGATATTTCAAGATCTAATTGCATATTTGACTCAAATGAATTTATTAAACACATTTTTGAGGGATCAATAGAACTCTCATTTTTAATATGATCATTCATAATTGCTTCAATCATGTTTGCTTCTTCACTTTCATCTTCATTCTTATATAGTTGCTTACATATATTGAAAACATTGAGCTCAAGTATTATATTTTCAAATGAAAGCTTTATTACCCAATTCCTGTAACTAATCAAAATGTTAGAAGTTACTAAAAATGGACGACTTAGAATAACAGATATTGAATTACATCATTTAATAGGTTCTGTGTCCAAGATAATAAAATTCACAAGATATATGAATTTATCGACTTGAACTAAAATATCTTCCATTATCCCTTTTGACACTTTTATTGATCTATCAGCAAGTAAAAGAGTTACAGAAGTTAGTTTTAACTCACTGAGATTGAGCTGTTGATAAACTAAATATGATAGTAAATTCATACTAACATCAAGATCAAGTAAGGCTTGTTTAATTTTATGACTTCTAATAATGAATGAAATTATAGGACAACTAGGGGTCTTTGTATTTTAACACATTATTGTTATAAACAATGGCACTTACTTGTTTAGCTAAAAGTGTTTTCTTTTTCACATTCAGTTTTATTTTTATTATACATAAATCCTTTAAAATTTTTACATAAGATGGAACCTATTTAATAGAATCCAATAAAGGAATATTAACTTTTACCTGTTTAAAGATTTCAAAATTTTTAATATTATGATTCAACTTCCTAGCATTATGTAATACATGAGGAAATGGGGGTGCAGGTGAAAGTTCGATATTTTCTTCACTAGGTGTAGGTTCAATGCTTTTCTTAGCCTTATAGATTGATTCATCATTCTTATAAGGTTCAGGAATGTGTTTTTCAACAACTTTACCTTTTTAAATAATGATAATCGCTTTAACTTAATCCATGTGTTGACTTCTTGAACTACATGTATTTAAGTTATGTTGTCTTTTAGGATTTAGTTATAGTTGAGAAGAAAATTTTTCTTTTCTCATAAATGTTCAGTGCAGATATAAATTTAGTAAAAGTATCTTTAAAATCAACAAATGTTTGATCATTTTAAGAATTAATAGATTTTTCTTTTCAATGAATGTATGCAGAATTTCTTCAGGATTTTTCTAAGGAGGTGGGGCCTATGGTGCATAACCTTGATGGTTTTAAAAAATTTGGTGTGATTAAAAAGGTGGTTGTGAAGCCTGTACTTGAATGTCATTCCTCCAACTAAAATTCGGGCAATTTCTCCAACCAGGATTGTAGTTTATGAATATAGATTATGGTTTGACAATTTGAACGTATTTAGAATATTGGCTTGCTCATGGAGACATTCCCTAAATGTAGGCAAAGTTGGACAATAATTAGTAGAGTAATTATGAATTTTACATATATGACATACAATTTCTTGAACAGATTTTAATTAACCACTCTTTTTCATTTCTAAGGTTTTGACTTTTCTAGCCAGTGATGCTAATTAGCCTATTTATACATAATGGTAAAGGAGCCCCTCTTGAATCTATTCGTTCCAGATCTAACAATTGGTTTGAAGGTCAAGTACTTCCCTAAGATAATAAATACCCCTACTAGATGTAATGGTTTAAGTTTTGGTAGGTGCCTCACTGGTACCAACAGTGTCTCAATTTTGAGTATTTTTCGCTAGTAAGTTTAGATAGTTCATTGCCTCTTTTGGGTCTTTATCCTCAAATGTTCTATTACACATCATTTTTACCATTTACCTAACTTAGGTCGTTAAGCCATCGTAGAAATTAGAGACTAATCTCCAAGTTTCAAAGCCATAATGGGGACAGATATTAAATAATTTTTTATACCTTTTCCAATATTGGTAAATGGTCTCCTTTGGTTTTTGGGCAACAATGGTAATTTATCTTTTGAAAGAATTTATTCTATGAGAAAAACTTTTTAAAAAAATTTATTGTTGCATCTCATCCCATGAAGAAAATGAATCCCGGCCAAAGGTTTTGTAGTCATGTTTTAACTTTATCTTTTAAAGAAAAAAAAAGTTTAAGTCCAATTGTGTTCATGCTACAATTTAAGTATTACACGTGTTATACACTTCTTTAAATTCTCTTACATGTAGGTAAGGGTTCTTTGCATCTAAGCCATAAAAAGTGGGTAAAAGTTGGATAATGTATGGCTTAAAATTAAAATGTATTGCATCTGGAGGAAAAACTAAGTAAAATGGTGATAGAGTATGTGGGGCATACCCAATACCTTGGGTCCACCAGGGTATGCCGAGGGGGAGGCGCTGGCGCCCTAACACACCCCGCATCTCATGCACGACCTCCCAAGGAATCGAGACCGGCCTTTTTGTCAGAGTGTGTAGGGCCTACCCAACACCTTAGGTCATTGAATGTACATATACTTGTATATTTATATAAGTGTACATTCCCATTAAATCGTTAATACTCATTTATATGGTACTATACATGTAACGTTACAGATATTGTAGATCTGAAGGAGTTCGGATCAGATCTAAAGGAGTTTAGATAATGGCTCATAGTTAGACATGCTGAGATATATAATTGCTAAATATTAGCACAGCTAAGTGTTAGCTGGTTATAATACTCAATAGATCCAAGAGTTGGAGTCTTGTCTGTAATGGGACATAGACCTGGGAATATACTAGTAACTGCATAGTTACAAGAGTTGTAATCAGGTGCTTGAAAATGCTAGTTACGCAAGTATGGTCTCGAATAATTGTCCATGATCTATTTCTGCCGATGTGGGTCTATCGGTGGATACCTTTATACATAGATCAGCATATGCCGTACCTATAGGGTATAGATGGTCGTTCCTAACCGACCGTGAGCTTGGAGCTCGTATTGACATATGGGTATCCAGTTAGAACTGGATATGGGACAAACTTACGAGAGCCTTCGATAAACATTCAATGTAAGCCGTCAACGGAGGATCCTCTCGAGTTGAGTAGTATACGTGATCCTTTGATCTGAGTGCCATGATGAGCTTGTAAGTGATCAACTATACTTTGGTTCCACGCATGTCACAGACCTTTCATGGTGTGACCGTTGGGTGTCGCTGGGTATGGTTCAATGCTTATGGAGTCCAGTGTGTATAGATATGAGATCCGTTCACTCCCATATAGAGTTAGATATCCAGATGCTTCGAGATTGTATCTCAGAAAAATCTTGTGGCCACAAGTATCTATCCCGAGAAAGAGTTTTGTCAGGGTAGAACAATATGATAAAAGAGTTTGCGCATATTGTTCAGTGAGATACAAGTCTGGTGATAAGACATGGATGAGCACTAGGGGATTTGACGGTGATAATTTATATCCCCACACATCCAGGATATCATAACGGAAGGATTATACGTATGCGTTGTAACATCAACTTGTATGGTTCAACGCGCTGATTTGTAATATCCGTGACGTATACGTAGGGTATTGCTCATGGACTTATGGAATAGTTTCATTTGACGAATTTGGCATAAGACCTAGGAAGTCCCATGATATGGAGTGTACTCGTTGTGTATTAGGGCAGTGTGCCGGATTAAAATGTTTAATTCAGCAATATTCAGCACTACTACATGAATGCGTGCATATCTGTACTTAATAGTTAATTACAACAATTAGTTAATAATTATTATTTACTAATTGTATTATGAAATGTGACGTATTGTGAATCCTCGGTTGAGTTTACCCAAGTGTGGAATTTGGTGGAACCCATTAGGGGGTAGACTTGGTAACTATTTATAAAGAGCAAAATGGTTATTTCTCATTTTAATTATTTATTTATTAAATATCTCTCTTTTTTATATTATATATATAAAGAAAGAGACAGAGAGAATTTGAGAGTGTGTGGGGGGGAGGGCATTTTGCTCGTGAGAGAAATGGAGAAGAAATAAAAGAGAAAGAAGAGAAAAGAAAAAAGAAGAAAAAGAGAAGAAAAAGAAAAAAAAATAGGAAAAAAAAAATTGTTTCATTTTTTTTCTATGCTTCTGTTTGAAGCAATGGTGGATTGCTTCAAATTCTCCATTTCTAATCCTTTTGAAAAAAAAGATATAAACACACACCCGGTCATTTTAAAAATTAGGAGTTGATCCTGTGCTGGATACAAGGCTGTTGTTTTAGCTTACCAGGCCCACCAAGTTGATGACTAGAACTACCCGCGAGTTGATCTCCATACGGACTCCGAGAAAATACGTGTATAATGCTACACGTTGTGATGAGTTCTCTAACCTTTTTACTATATTAATATGATTAATATATTTATTTATTGAGTTTATTGCATGCTTCACGCTTCCGTTGGATTTAAATTCGTATATGATACGTATTTATGCAATAGACACAATTACACATGCATATACTCACATGTATTTAGATCCGCCAACAGATGGTGCATCTGTTTGTGTGGAGTTCATGTAGTCTCTAAGTATCCTAGGTTGATTATGGTCATTATGTTCGAACTGATTGTCCCCTGGGTCTATGAGTCCGTCAATTTGATTATCAGTCATAGTGTTAATTGGTGAAGAATGAGAAGATGAAAGAGAATTCAATAAATTATTAAAGGAAATTCCGAAATTACCTTTCACTAAACGATGAGAATTATAATCTCGAAAACAACCACTCATACAAAGAAATAAAATAAAATACAATAATAAAAAATATTATAAATAAGAGAAAAATAAAATATTAAATAAAAGTAAATAAAATAGGCAAGACTAGTAATAAAATAAAAGTTAGAGAAACAATTAAAAGTTACATTAGTAAATGTTAGATTAGGATAATAAAAAGTTAGTAAACAAAGAGTACGAGGTTTATTCTTCCATAAAAATAAAAAAATAAAGTTTAATTTCACTTTTTTGATAACGGCGAAAAAAACTTGACACATCTAGAATATAAGAGTTTATTCTCAAGTGTAGTATTGTCAAAGTAATAAATAACCCGGTGAGAATGGGGTCGATCCACAGGGAAGTGGAATTAAAATTACAAATTATAAATACTTTAAAGATAAATAAAACAATATAAAATATTTACAAATAATAATTTAATTAACCAATTAAAAAAAATGCTAAGGTTAGGGGATCCACTCTTAGCATATAAAAAAAGAATATATTAAACTATTTTTATAACTTAATCGGAATCCTTACACAAAGGAGGTTCTAATAAAAAGATATGACAATTAAGATTTATCATCATTTATATATTAACTTGTGTTTATTTCTTTCAATTATTATATACTAAATTTTGTAAATGGGTTCAAGTATTTAATATGCAAATCTTTATAGTTGTCTACAATAAATCATAACTCATTCTTTACAATAAAGGGTATTTATGCCAAATCTTATAAGTGATTTCAAGAATTCATTATTACAACTATAAAGATTGTCTATAACAAATCAAGATACACTACTTTATAAGAAAGGATATCAATTTTGTAAAACAAAATAAATACATCATATATAAATTTGTTTAACTTAAGAATGAAACATTAAATTCTAAAATAAGGATTGAAGTATATATTATTATCTTACCAAAAGTGAATGATTCTAAAATAAGGGTTGAAGTATATCTTATTACCTTATCAAGAATTTCATTCTTTCACCTTAGCAAAAAGAAAGTTACTTGAACATAATAAAATTAAAGAAAAAGGAAAGAGATAGAAGAAGGGATAACGTGAACTTTAGAATAGTAAACAAAAGAAATAATACTATAAAGAGATAATATAAAAGACAAGTATTTTGAACTAAAATTTAACTCTTTAATTACATATTTTTGGTACAAACAAACCACTTATTTATAAAAAAAATATAGATAAATCAAGACAAGTAAAGCGAGAACCACTTAGATGATAAAAAATAAGAATAGTGGCAACTAATTTGTATTAATTACCATTAATGCACCAAATTGATTATTCAATTTAGAATTGATGTGGTTCAACTTAGCTTCCACTCAAAACATAAAAATTACAGATATATTTTTTATATTTTCAAATTAAGTTGTCTCATATATATTAGATACGTATTTCTCTAGTTATGGGCCAAATATTGATGACTATTTAGATTGAGCTTGTACTGCAGATCAATTTTGTTCTAGGCCATTTTTCACTCTCTAAATGCTCGAGTTACCAATATCTTATGAATACAATATTTTAGTCTATTGAGTCAGCTTTTCGCAAGATCAAGAATCACTTCAATTAGATTTTTACGTGAAAAGTTATGCCTATTTTATTGAACCTACCATAAAATAATTAAAAAGCTAATTAGGTATAATATTATAAATATACTTAAGTTAGAGAGGTTAATGACATTAGTAATACAAAATAATGATGTAAAACTTTTATTAAATGTGTAATTCCAAGTGTTCATCAAAATGCATTGATACTGACTACTCTTTTATGTTGAATATACAACAACAAAGAAAATTTAATATTTTATCATAGTAGAAATCAAACGAAATAGTTTACCCTATATTATCTATTATAAGTCAAGATATACTAACACATCTGATATCTATTGTAGCATTAGAATATACTTTTATTATAGGGGACAAGATATTTGATAAAAAGCGATCAAGATTGGCATTTATAAAAATTTAGAGGTTTTAGTGTGTGTAAAAAATTAAGAAAATGCAAAGAATTGCAAACAAAATGGCCAAAAGCATAATCAAATAATTTTATAACTTTGAGATTTTATTATTAGAATTTAAAAATTAAAATTTGTTATTTATTGAAAAAAATAGTTAAATTTATAAATGATAGATAATTTAATAGATACCAATCAAGTTGGAATATATTGTAATTATAAGGATATAAATTTGACCATTTATTTTTAGATTTATATCTAATAATTTTAAATTTGAAATAAAATTGGTAAATTTTCATCTTTAATGAAATTACAATTTAATTAAGAATTTATGATTATAACATAATTTTAATTCAATATAATTTTAATTGTATTATAATTAATAATTTTAATTGTTATTAAAATATTTATGATTGTAATTAAAATATTATAAGAAAAACAATTATAAATATTTAAAAAAATAATTAAAATAATTAAATTAAATTAAATATTTTAAAAAATAATTTTTTTAAAAATTACGCATGTTTAAAGCTCGTGCCAACACATCATATTGAGCCACAAGTAACAGTCCAATATGACACAACTACTTAAACTGTACCATACAAACATAATAACACGATCCATTTATCACTTTTATTGTGAAATCGCACTTAAATTAAACTATAATTGAACATAATTTGAATGAGTTTTCACATACCATTACTAATGAATGCAAGTGGGCCTTAAATCGATCATCTAATTGATTGAATTGTTTTTTTAGAAAATAGCCCAAATTTAAAGTCTATTATATTCTTTGGTCATAAATTAACTTCTTATTTTAGAAAAAAAAATACAAAAATATATAAAATTATCTCTCAATCATTTAATTTCATAATTTTCTTCCTTGAGCTCTCTTTACAACAAAAAGATCTACACCAAATCACGTACTAGTTGGCGCTGGAGAGTAGCTCTTCAAATGTGAAATAAGATGGTGACTTGTGCTCGCTGTCTACGCACAAGTTAGATGAAAAGGATAATTTGATATTCTATTTAGTCTAAGAATCTTTGAAATCAAAAATAAAATAAACTCATTTTAATTTTGAAAATATTTACAAATTTAAGTAATTAAAACTTGCTGATTTTAAAAAATAATGCAAAATAAGAAATCATATTTTTAACTAAAATTTAATTTCAAATAAAACTTAAATAAGACTCTAATTCGAATAAAAACATAAAATAAGAATACATGTGATTCTATTTATCTAAAAATTTTAATGTAATACTGTCTATATTATTGTCTCTGTCCATCACTGATCAGTTGAGATTTGATGTGAAATTTTAATTTTCAGGATGGAGAGAAAAAAATTTATAATATTAAATAATTAAGAATAATTTTATTTAATGATGCAGGTTTTTGACTAAAAAAAGAAAATTGATTTATGATAAAAAAATAATAGAATTAAAATTTAAGTTATTTTAAAAAAATTTCGTAATTAATTTTCAAGTCTTGACAGACCACAGTTTGAATTAATTTGAAAGCAGCTTGACAAATGTTGACACTGTCTCCTGAACAAATTATACTATCATTACAATTTTAATTTTAATTATATTATTATCTTATTTACTTAATTAAAAAAATTTATTTTTAAAAGATATTTTAATTATTTATACAAAAAATATAAAAATATTTTTATATTTTTAATTAAATAAAAAAAATAACAATATAATTATAATTAAACTCACTATTAAAATATAATTTATGCTAATCTAAAATGTTAATACCCCACCCTTTACCACAGATGTCAACCTTTGAAAAAAAAAAGGTTAATTAAAAAACTTCTCTTAAAATTATTTTTAAAAAGAAAACTACCTTAATGTTGCTAAATTTTAACAAAACTAAATAAATAAATATCAAATGTTCTGTAAAAGTAGCAAGTATTCAGTTAGAGACCATTTGTTTTTATTTATCATACACTGAGACACACAGAATCAAATCACCAAATACAAAGAGAGACGCTGGGGGCGAGCTGGTAGCTCGTGATCATTTCGTACTTCCAAGACCAAAAAAAAATAAATAAAAACACTGAGGAAAGAAGAAGAAGAAGAAGCAGCAACAGCATCAGTGAAGAAATTTCTCTAAAAAATTTCATGTAACTCTTTCTCAATCTTATTATTATTCGTTAAATTAATTGATACCCGTTTGTAAGAAGTCAAAATGTGGGTTAAATTTATCTTTTACTAGAGCAACAACTTCCTGTAGCTGATTTTTTTTTTTGTTTATTATTCTTTTAACAATGCGCATACAAGTTGTGCTTATTCGAGGTTCTTATTAGTAAAATTGTCTCTGGCTGATGAAAAAAGTTCGGTTTTCGTCAAAGTTTGGGTAAATTTGTGTTTGTTTGGGAAATGGGTTTATTTGGTTTTTGAGGAAAATGGAGATGTCCTAACTCTATTTAATTGTTTATTTTGATTTGTTGAATAACTATTTGTGTGGAAGTGAAGATGGATTTTGATTACTAGTGTGGGTTTGTTGATGTACAACATTTAGAGTGTGTTTGGAGTAAGCTGGGAGGTGATTTTTGTAAAAGCTCCCGAAAGCATTTGCTAAAATAATGTCTATCAAGCATTTCTTTTCCGATCCAGAATGGACTTTCTAGAAGAGACCATCTCGGTGCTTTATTGATCCCAAAATGTGGTTTTGTTTGTTTTAGGCAAACTCTCTGATAAAGAAAAAAAAAATGCAGCCGTGATTTTTGTGCTTATTCCTGGGTTTTATAAGTTAAGTGGCCTTTGTTTGATGACAGAGTTAGGGTTTTGACAAAATTTTTGAAATTTGTATTTGTTTGGTAATAGGGCTTGTTTTGTTGTTAAGGAAGATACAGGGACCTTTTTTTTTTTTTTTTTTACTGTTTTGATTTGTTGAATAACTCAATTTTGTTGAAATGAAAATAATCATAACTAGTGAGAGCTTGTTGAATTTTGTGAAAATTAGTGAAAAAAATTGGTTAACTTTTAGATATGCAACAACAACGCTTCAATGAGTTTGACTATTTGAAAGCACTTTTAGTGATGTAGAAAGTACTCCCACATTTTCCCTCAGTTCTCTCTGTTGCATACCTGTGGATGTCTGCCTGCAAGCCAAGTGCTTTTTCTGTTTTATCATTGCCCATTTTTAATGATCTTTTGTTGTCATGCTGCTTGTTTAAAAGATATGCATTCATAAAAAGAAGCATATAAGTAAGAATCCCACAGACCCATTCAATTGTCATTTCCTTGGAGATGACATATATGACTTAATCACAATGCTAATTTTTTGTCCCCCGTTCTTGTTAAAACTGCTGCTCAATGCTCTTTACGATGTAATTGTGCTACTTTGCTTGTTACTGATAGCATCATTTACTAACATCATTCCTTCTTTGACATTTAGTGTTTATTTACAAGACAGATGGACTACAGTTCTCAGGAAGAGTCAGATATTAGTGATTCTGAGATCAGTGAATACATAGAGAAACCATATGAAGAGCTGAGGTCTGGGAAGTACAAAGTAAAAGTTAATGGCGCATTAAGATGCCCCTTTTGTGCTGGGAAGAAGAAACAAGATTACAAGTATAAGGACTTGCTTCAACATGCTTCCGGTGTGGGTAAAGGATCTGCTAACAGAAGTGCAAAACAAAAGGCAAACCATCTTGCTCTAGCCAATTATCTAGAGATTGATCTAGCTAGTGAAGGGGATCAAACTGTTTTACCACAGCCCATCAATCAAACTCCAGGGCAAGACGATCTCTATGTTTGGCCTTGGATGGGAATAATCATGAACATTGTGATTGAGCCCAAAGATAAAGGCTCTTTGCTTGAGAGTGGATACTGGCTGGAGAGGTTTACCAAATTTAAACCTTTAGAGGTTTATACTTTCTGGAATGAGCAAAATCCCACTGCACAGGCCATAGTGAAATTTAATAATGATTGGAACGGTTTCATGAATGCAGCAGAATTTGAAAAAGCATTTGAAACTGATCATCACGGTAAAAAAGATTGGATTGCAAGAAAAGCAAATCCTGGCTTGAAAATATATGGATGGTGTGCTCGTGCTGATGATAACGATTCTGAAGGGCCTATTGGGGAGTATATTCGTAAGGCAGGGAAGTTAAGAACCTTTTCTCACATCGTCCAAGAGGCAACTCAAAGCAAAATTAATGTTGTTGCAAACCTTGCAAGTAAAATTGATATGACAAATGAGAATCTCAGTGAACTACAGTGTAAGTACAATGAGAAGACCATGTCTTTAAGCCGTATGCTTGAGGAGAAAGACAAACTACACTATGCTTTTGTTGAAGGTTCTGCTCCACTTTCATTGTGTTGGCTTGTTCTTTTTGTATTTTACTACCCCTTTTTTTGGTGCTTGGCATGGATAATTTGTTTAAATCATCTTTAGCATGAGCCTCAAAGACTCTGTGACCCTGGTGTAATTAGGCCTGAATCATACACCAAAGTTTGGCTCTCTACCCTTGATGAAGCCTAGGGGCTGAATGCTAGTACTTGTTGCCCATCTCTTGAAGTCACTTGGCCTTTAACTTAAGTGATAATGGAAACTTAACCAAAACTGCAATTGAAGATTTAAATAAAGTATATAAGCACAGTCTGCCCCGAAAGACGTAGTTTCAAATTGTCCTTTCACAACTTTTGGTTTCAATGTTTATCTTTTCCATTTTAACTGGTTCCTAGAAACAAGAAAGATGCAACGGCTTGCACGTGATAATGTTCGAAGGATCTTAGAAGAACAAGAGAAACTCAGTTATGAATTGGAGACAAAGAAGAAGAAACTTGATTCTTGGAGCAAACAATTGAACAAGCGTGAAGCACTAACTGAGCGTGAGAGACAAAAACTCGATGAAGAGAGACAAAAGGTAACATTGCCAGTGCCACTAAAAAACTCAGACAAAAAACAGTTGCATGATTTTTTTTGTGATGATACGTCATGCTTGATACTGATTTTTGTTTTCCCTCCCTTTTCTTAATTTAGAATGATGTGAGAAACACTTCACTTCAGTTGGCTTCCGAGGAGCAGAAGAAGGCTGATGAGAATGTTTTAAGGCTAGTTGAAGAACAAAAAGTGTGCCACTTATTGTTGAGCTTTGACTAATGTGACAAATATTGTTTTATGACTACGATTACTTTGCAAATTGTAGTTTTATTGATGGAAATTTATGAATTTTTAGAGGGAAAAAGAAGAGGCCTTGAGTAAGATACTTCAATTGGAAAAGCAGCTGGATGCTAAACAGAAGTTGGAAATGGAAATTGAGGACTTGAAAGGAAAATTACAGGTAATGAAGCATCTTGGAGATGAAGATGATGAAGCAGTTCAAAAGAAGATGAAAGAAATGAATGATGAGTTGAATGACAAAATTGATGATTTGGGTGAAATGGAATCTCTAAATCAAGCTCTTATCACCAAAGAGCGTCAGAGCAATGATGAACTACAAGAAGCACGCAAAGAGTTAATCCAGGTATATATAATTGCATTACATATAAAGAAATTTTCTTGATCAATTGTTCTGTTAGAGTAATGAAGATGGTATTAAATGCCATTGAACTAAACATGCAGTCTTTGGCAAAGATAGGAGCCATAAAATACCCCTCTATAAAGCGTTACTGAGTATGCAAAGCCAATTGTTGATTTTAGGGCATAAGGGATATCAAACATAAAATATCAAAATAAAGAAAACAAAAAAAATAAGGTATTTTGAGTGAAGGACTAATGAATGAAAGTACTAATAGGTGTGTTGCCAAATCTGTTGGCTTGGATTGTAGAGTATTGGTATTAACTACATAGATCCATGCAGCTAGTCATGAATATTCCTCTTGATATGTATTTTGAAGTATTGGCGGTTGTCGCGTATTTTCCAATCTATGGAAAAATATTGTGATGAAAGAAAATTTTCTTTTTCTTTTTGCAACAGGGATTTTTGGATATCTCGGGTTTGGGTGCTTGCACTAATATTGGAATAAAGAGATTGGGAGAGATTGATATAAAACCATTTCAGAAAGCATGCAAAAGAAAGTGTTCACTTGAGGAGGCACAGGTGCAGGCCTCCACTCGGTGCTCGTGGTGGCAGGAGAATATAAAGAACTCTGAGTGGCACCCATTTAAGGTGATAGATGTTGGAGGGTCGGCCCAGGTATGCTGTTTGCAGATAATTCTTACCTAATATTGTTATATTTCTGCTTTGTACTTGTGCTAATTACCATGATCATCACTTCAAATTTTATTGATATTAAAACACATACAAGAATCGTAATCTGCTTGCAAGTGCATGAAGTCTTTCCTGCAGCATATTCATCATGGATAAGAATTTTTTATGATAAAATCATCTACGTGCATGATGCAGGAAATCATAGATGAAGAAGATGAGAAGCTACAAAGTTTGAAGGAATTAGGGGATGAGATATATGCTGCAGTTGTAACAGCTCTGAAAGAAGTAAATGAGTATAATCCAAGTGGCAGATATATAATTCCTGAGCTCTGGAACTTCAAAGAAGCAAGGAAAGCCACTTTAAAGGAGGCCATTTCCGATATTGTCACCAATATAAGACAACTTAAACGCAGGAAAACAGGATAAGGTATTTGTATTTTTTACTTGAATATTTCATTTTGTGCAGTGATTGGTTCCTGCAAATATGTAATCTGTGTTGATTTTAAAGCTCATTCATATATATTATTCTGATTATCCCTTCAAATATCTTTTACAAAAGCATGATTCATATTCAAATTTTCTTTGTACTGTATAGCAATGGATATCCATTATCTTTTTACAACTTAGAACTAAAAATTTTGTCTGACTTACTGTCACAAGCAAAATTTCATGTGTTCTACTTTTAAATCAACAACATTATATGAACACAATGTGTTGAACAAAATGCCAGTACATAGGATAATACTGTCAATACACAGTGCAGGGAAGCAAGAATTGTTACAATTTGATATTCTCTTTGCTTAGTCTTGGATGATTTTTGAAAGGTTATTCGTTTGAAATTGAATGCTTTCTTGACCATCAAAAGTGGTGCCTTTTGCATGAATGAGCTTCATAAAATCTGTACATTATTTCCTGGTTAGATAGGTTGGCCAGCTTCTTGTTGTTATATTCTTCTGTCAATCAGCTATTGAAACCACAAAAACTGAAATGATCACAAGTGTGCATGCATATGTGCATATTGGCACACGGAAATTTCTACAATTTGAATGAGCTGATTATAATTTGAGTTCCATTTGCTAGGGTGCAGGATTAAATGGAAGAGGAAATATAGGGGGCAAGAATGATGAGGGAGCTGCAACAAATTAAGGAAAAATTTAGGATTTCTCTGATGCATTGGTCCATGAATGCACTTGACAGAACTTAATTCCATTATCAGATTAAGTTGAATGTCATTAATTTGGTGAAGTATTCCCTCAGTACTTTGTTTAATGTATTAGTATATGTCATTTTTGTCTTCCAGTTTTTTTTTTTCAATCACAAGCACTGTTGAATCTTCAGCTCATGCTTTGCATATGTATAAAAGGAGATTTAACTTGCTTTTTCTATTCTTTTGTGGAGGCTTTTATAATGTATATGATATTCAATACTTAAATAGGCATGTGCTTTCTTGTGTATAATTTTTATGAGGCTGCCTAATAGTGATAAACCAAATCATGGGATTAGTAAAGATTACATTTACATGTACAAAAATTTCTCTTTTGACGAATTACTTGATCAAATATAATAATCCATTTGAAAATAAATTTCTGATTAGGTTCATGAATCATTTTTGTCCATCTATCTATGATTGCAATGATCCATGAGATAATAAAGAAGATATAGTAATGGCCAATTTCTTATTTCTAACAACAAAGAAGACTTAGAGACCAAATATATATATTAAAAAACTTCTCAAAAAAATTAAGAAAAGGTTTCATCCTTTATTTCTTCACTTTCTAAATGTTTCATTATTTGAAAATATGAAAGAATGTATGAGAAAAGATCATTGTAGTAAACATAAAACTTTATATAATGGGTATGGATGATAAATAACATGAAATATAGGCTACACTATGAACATGCACAGATTGCACTGGAAATGGCTGCACCTTTAATAATATTTGAATTTCCCAACTAAATGACAATGAAAAATGTCCCCTTCCTGTCTTGCAGCATAAACATCAAAGCAAATAAAGCCGTTAACATATGGTGTTTCCTTGAATCTTTGTGAAACAAAAGGGAACTTACATTGTTTGCTCAATCTTCATATCTGCCTAACAGATAAATTGACAGTAGATATAAACATAAGCCATGAAAAAGTTTTAAAGCTGTACAAAACTGGCAATTGACTGCAAACATGAGAAGAATAAGCATAGAAAAAATTTATAAATTTAGCAACTTTTTGCCAAAAGTGTACTGTGTACTTGGAAATGTGGGTGTAAGGTACACTCATAAAATTAAATAAATAGCTTCCTAGTATATAAATATATACATTTAAATTTTAATTAGTGTTTTGTCCATTCTCGACTCCCAAGCCATACAAAACACCAGCATATCTTTCCAACGAGCTGCTAAAGAAGTTCTCTTTCAATTTCCTGAATGCACAAGCTGCAAGTAAACTATCAGAACCTGCTTTATGACAAATCCCAATTCTTTCAACTTCCAACAGCTCGGCGAGCTTGTTCAATCAATCCTCCATGAAGACTATTGCAGAACTTCATCAAATGCTTAATATCATACAGTGTCTGGAAAAAAAAAATTGATCAAATTAAAGAACTCCACTTGTGTAGCAGGCAAGTTTTGGCATGTCAAAAGCTTCAGCAAATACCCAAAATCATACCCACCATGAAATGTCACCCAATGAATATTATCATTCAAAACAATTCCAGATGACATCAATAACTCTCAAAATCTCACTGCATCAATACCCTTCTCATTATTTTTCTTGAAATCAACCCCACTTTGTGTCAAAAGCTCAATTGAGTCATGGGCAAACACATCTTCATTTATATCAAACTCGCAGAAATTAAATTGCCATACACAATATTTATCTGTTCCACAAGTGAGCAACCTCCCTTGCTCATCCAAAAATGTTAGACCTAACTGGATCAACTTTAACAAATCAACCTTGTCTTTCAAAGTTTGGTAGTGATATTCATTGCCGTTCTTGAAAGCGCCAACAGATCGTAAAATAATTCCAGGGAATTCAGTGTCCATTGCAACATATGGAAAATCGTCAACAATTTTGCGAATCAAAGCAAATTCTTGTTCAACATTGTCACTCCATGCCTCACCAATTTGGACAGAATCGCCCTTTAGCAACAGCAGCATTCCTTTGGGAGAAAAAAAAACACAATACCAATTAAAGCAACAAAAAACTCCTCTCTCCAAATGAAGAAATCCCAGTGCATTCAATTTCGAACAAAAAAGAAGCCCTTATTTCAACCTCTCGAGATCTGTATAAAACCAAATAAAAATTACAGCGTTAATATTAATATTAGAAAAAACCCTTTAAAAACCTAATGCTAGAAGATTTAAAAAACATAAAAATATTGTGAAACCAACAAACAAAACCCTAGCAAATCACGAAGTGCATGTTATAAATTCAATTCAAAGAAACAACATCTCAATTTGCTGTAAATTACCTATATATGAATCAAACCCATAAAATAAATTCCCATCAAAAACAATAATCTAACACATAAAACAAAGTAAATGCAATGATTCCAAGAAAAATAATTCAAAGTTTACATGAAATGAAACGCGATAATTTACATAGAATTGAAATCTGACCTTCAAGGAAGGGAATATTGAAGAATCGAGAAGCCGATTTCAAGGTAGAAAATGCAGATTCTAGAGAAAAACCAAATTTGGGGCTGTTTGCGTTTCTAAGGTTTCAAAATTTAAAAAGTTAGATATTTTGTAATTTTTTTTATTTTTGGGCTCACCTCCTCGAGAAGACGAAGAGAAAGAGACGACAAAGAAAATGGGCGCATCTTAAATAAAAAGGGATAAGTAAAATTTTATGCTAATATTTTGAATTAATTAATAATTTTATTCTAATTAAATTTAAAATATTTAATTTTATTTTAATTTATTAATTTTTATAAATATTTAATTTAATTTTAATAATAGAAAGATAAAAATATAATTTAACTATAAAAATAAATTATTTATTAAATATATAGTACAATCTTATTCATTTATTATCTTTTTGAACACGTAACATAATTTTATCTATTAATTTAATTTAATATAATTTTAAAAATAAATTTTAATAATATAACACGTGTCAAAATGTGATTATATTTTTAGATATGTGTTACTATATAATTAATTAATTTTTTAAAAATAATTTATAAATAAATTAAATTATACAAAAAAATTTTAAAAAAAAACTGACATTGACAATAAAAATTTATTAAATTTATATCACTTTATTTTTTTTTATCTATACAATGGTGAGATCATTTTTAACTAAAAAAATTAGAAAATAGTTAAAAATGGTGGAGAGTGGTGGCGGCCACCGCTAACCGCGGTTAAACAGTGGAGCGGTGCAAGTCACTGAAAAATGAAGACCGGTCAATGGCCGACGGCCACTTTTCGGCGATAGTACCAATTTTGTTTTTAATTTTTTTAATTTATTTTATTAAAAATATAATCAATTATATAATAACACGTGTTATTTATAACAAATCATAACACGACATGTGTCCATTTTATTTTTACATGTGTGTTATTATTGGAGATAAAATAATAAATGTATATTAAATGTAAATTTTTCATTCAAATTAACTATAAAAATTAACGAATTAAAGTAAAATTGAATATTTTAAATTTAATCAAGATAAAATTGTTAATTAACTCAAAATATTATGATAAATTTGTACTTATTTTTAAATAAAAACTTAAAAAGAAAGATGGCAAGTCAATAGAAATAGAAGTAGTCTTTGTTAAATGGGTCAAGTTTTTTAAAACCTGTAATAATTTGGCTCAGCCCCACTCGTAAGATAATATAATTCGAGCACTTTCGTAAATAATTTGATGGTTTAAGAGTTTGCAATATATTTTTTTATTTTTAGGTTCGATTTTTTTATATATTAAAAAATATATAATTTGATGATTTAAAATTATAAATAATATAATTTATTTATTATTTTTTTTCATAGAGTGTAATCAATAATCGCATTTTACTCCTCATCTTTATGATTATATCTTCTATGACATTAAGGTATTTTGAGTCTTGTTTTTTTTAAATAGAAATTTTTTTTAAAATAACCTAAAATTTAAATTAATAATTTTTTTAACCATCTTTTAATGGTTTATTTTTTATTAGTCAAATAAATTCTACATAGACATTTTTGTCTTAGTATGCATAATAAAACATATACATGTATATATATGGTATTATTCGTGTAGTTTTTATGTTAAAAATATTTATTATATTAATAAAATTAAATCAATAAATTTGATTACAATAAAAATGAGTAGTTGTGATTAAAAATATATCAATTTGTGTATTAATTTATTTTAATAATAAAAGTTTTTTTTTTGTTGTAATTTTTTTTTAATCTTTCAATATATATACGCATTGAGAGTATTAAATTATTGTATAAATGGACATTCTTATTTTCAAATTAACTTCAATACGTTACTTCTAGATAATGTGTATATTTTTAATTTATTAGGGCTTAGTTAATAGATTTATTTTTGAATCCAACAATTCGATATTGGCACTACAAGAAATTTGCCTTGTAACCGTAAAAAAATTTGCAGAAGAAAACCCTTACTCTTACCAAAAAATGCTTAATCAACGATTAGGAGAAACAAATAACTAATTCTAAGAGTAATTTGTAGTAACCAGTATCCATAACCGGTAAGAATATGTATATTTATATATATAAATATACGTATTTTATTTGTATGTGGGTGATCCTTGATTTATATATTGTTATTAGTAGTGTTTTTATAGGTTAAGGATATACTATTAGTATTGGGTTTATTTGCAAGACTTTAGAATTATTTTAGGGACCAAATTGTTATACTTTGAAAGTTTTGGGGGTGAATTCGTAAATACCAAAAATTAACCACTTAGTATAAAAATCCACTTTTAAAAACCCTAATTCTCTCATTTTGGTTGAGCTACCCATTTTTAGAGAGAGAAGAGAGAAATAAAGGAGAGAGAAAGAGAAGAAGAAGAAGAAAAAGAAGAAGAAATTGGAATTTTGGATCTTTAGAGGTATATTACAACTAATTATCAATTTATTGGTGTTAATTAAGTTAATTTCTTTAAGTTTTGATTTCTGAAAATATGTATAATTAAGGATTTGATGTGTATTTCGTTTGATGTTGTGAGAATTGATGATGATCTATAAGATAGTTTGATAAATCATGATGAATTATGGAATTTCTGCTGGATAACCTCTTGATCTAGGAAATTTATAAATTGTTGTGATTCGATTCTGGTTTTGAATTTTGAGTATATGAAATTAGACATGTTTAGAATCATTTGAGACTTTGAATCGACTGAAAATCTCGGAAATTAAATTTGTAGTGAATTTACCAAAATGACCCTGGAATTCTGGAAATTTCCTGTGTAAACAGTATGATACAGTGGAAAATAATTTTTGACCTGCTGAATGATCTTTAAAAATTATGAATTTGTGGAATATAATAATTTTATATGTCTAATATGATATACTCGGAATTGAGAATTTGGATCAATGTGGTTGAAGTGTTATGAATTTCTAAAGTGTATCAGCTCATTGCAATATTTGATTAACAGATTTTTAAAGTTATGAAATAAAATAGTTTTAAAATACTTTTGGCAGTTATTTGGAAGCCAAATATTTATCATGGACTGAGATATGTGTCAAGAGTAATTATGTGGTAGTTTTATAATTTTTGAGTTAGTATATGATTTTATAAAATTGGGAGATTGAATACTGTTCAGTAAGTATCTTGATCCTGTCAGGTTTGTAGTTTGGATTCGATGGTGTGTATGGAATGGATTGTGTACGAATTTTGATATAATATTCATATATAAGAAGTATATATGAGTCAAGAATGATATATTCTGATTTCGGAGTAATTGGACATCATTTGATGTATTAGAAATTTTTGTTAAGTGTAAGTGGTCAGAATGACAGGTTTTGAGAAACCAAATATTTAGACCAATTTGATGTGATAAATGCATTGTGTATAATTTTGTAAGCTATTTAAAGTATTTTGTGTGAATTGTGAGGCTTATGAAAGGATTAATATCCATTGATAGGTTAAGGAGATTTAAGCCTTGTAGCTGAAAGTGTTAAGAGGTAAGTATACTAGACTTTTTACTGAAATCACAATAAACATAGTAATTGTTTTGTATGATTTTGCAAATGGGGTTAAGAATATGTTTATGTTATGTCAAAGTATATTTTGATATGAAATGTGAATATATGTTTCTGAATGTGAGCATTGACATTGAGTATGGACATACATGTGTTTTGTAAGTGAGCTTTCAAAATAAGATGTGTTTAATAAAAAAAGCTTTTGAAGTGTAATATGTCCATGAGAAATATTTTGTATTTTGAGGGTACTTGAACTCACTGTTAACTTAGTAGGCATTTTATGTGATTTGTGGAGCCTTTATGTGTGGCCTTTCCTTTGGGATTGGTATATGTTATGTGTTTCGTATGTAGGGAGGATCCTATTGGTACCTAAAGGAAGAGTGAGTCATCACATTCGTGTGGTGGCGTATTGGTGCATGTGAGAGGACTCACCGATGATCAGGGTGAGGGTTTGGCTTTTACCTTCGGGCATAAGCATTATATATGTGTTATTCAAGACCTCACTTGTACTATTCCTCTCATACGGTATGTCACCTACGAGTGACATTTGGCTCATTATGTGATATGTAAGTCCTACTAAGTAGTAGTTGAGTGATGGTATTCCTATTATGTGTTTTGAAAGAATGTGTAAGCGCTTACATGATATGTGATTTGATAAGATTATGATTTTGATTGATCACAGCATATCATACATATGCATTGTGTACATATATGTATTTGTATTTGATATATGAAAAATTAGTATGCTTACTGAGTTTTATACTCATTATAGTTTATGGTGATTTCAGGTAAATAAGGTACATGTGTGCTTAGCGGATTTGGCAAGGCTTCTGCTGTTCCTTGGGTTCCCTAAGTTGCTAGGTTGTTGTGTGTTTCATTTAGGGACACGTGGGATAGGATATTTGGTTTGTCCCTATTGAATAAATACTTATGTATTATTTCATTGTGTGTGGATTGGATTTGGTTTAAGTTTTATAAAGTGTGGTTATTGGATGATTTTAAGTAAGAATTTGCAATGGATATATTCTGGGCTCCCGGTAACAAAGTTGCTACTGGTGACGTAGTAGAGTGTTAATCTCTGAGAAAACTCTGCGTATCTCCGGTTTAATAATTGTCCCAGTCATAATTCAATTGCTACAATTCTGAAAGAAATTGAAATGAATGTTTAAATATTGTCAAGAGAAGTTTATATTTATATGTTAGGTTATGGTTGATTTTAGTGTTGAACTTACTAGCAACTTGCTAAGGATTTCTGTGTTGAATGAAAGTTGAAAATTTTGTGTAATATTATTTATGAGTGCACATGCAATGAATGAATGTAAGTGATGTCGTGTGTCGGATCTTTTGAGTCTGGGGCGTGACATAACTTCAGAAAAATTTTCAAGCTATTTTCAAATAATTGTATATTGAAATGTTTAAACTTTATGCAAGTATAAAACGTTATAAGGCTATCATATATCATTAAGTGCTTATTTAGGATTGTAGTAGATTTTTGAAAATAATGGTTTTTTTTTTTAAATCTATGATACCCAAAATAAGTTTAATAAAAAAAATTTAATTTTTAAAATCTAAAATTTTAATTCTCAAATAAATTAATTTTACATTAAAATTTTTACCTTATTTCTTTTGGGTGGTGGATTCTTAAAATATATATATATATATATTTAAAAAAAAATTCACTGCAATCCCAAATATCCCAAGTATTCAACAAGATTCAAGTCAAACTTAATCACAACGAAACCCTTTCCTTCTATATATACTATAGGAGTTCAGAGTATTAAGTTATTGTACAACGTAGACATTACTTACAAATTAACTTCAATAAGTTGCTTTTAAATAATTAGTACATTTTTTAATTTACTTCACAGCTCAGTTGAGAGATTTATTCTTAATCCAACAATTTGACATCGACATGGCTACTTATTCTGCAAAATTGCACAAAATAAGCAGAATGAATATACATGAAATTTACTAGAGAAAGAGAGATGATAGAGCCTACTTAAAAGAAACAGAAAGAAGTTAAAGAATGGTCGATACGCACAATGCCTAGTATCCATCTATTACGGCTAGGACTACTGGGGTATCTAATCCCATTCGCTCCTCTAACTTTCATCTCTCAGTGTCAGTGTCGGGCCAACAAAGTGCTTTCATTGTTGGTGTTCTTTTCAATCTCTACGCATTTCACCACTCCACCGAAATTTTTTTTTGCCCTTATCGTACTCTAGCTTGATAGTTTTCACCGCCTGTCTAAGGTTGAGCCCCGGGATTTGACGGCGGACTTAAAAAGCCACCTACAGACGCTTTACGTCCAATCATTTCGAATAACGCTTGCATCCTCTGCATTACCGTGACTACTAGCACAGAGTTAGCCGATTCTTATTCCCCAGATATCGTCATTGGTTTTTCTCTGGGAAAAGAAGTTCACGACCTGTGGACCTTCTACCTCTATGCGGCATTGCTCCGCAATGAGGAAGTGAAATTTACCAGTATTAAGAAATTATTTTAGAATAATTTTTTAATATTTTCTTATCATATATGTATTGTTATTAATGTAAATATTATTTTTTATTTTGTATGTTTTAAACCTAGATAAAAGCAAAATTTGTACATTATTTAGTATAGTGAAATATATGGTTCATTATTTTTTTACTGTCTTTTTGCTTAGTCGAAGCCTTGCCAATTTTTTTTTTCAAAAACTCAATGAAAGTTCAACAAAGTTTTGCTAGAAAGCTGTTAGAAGTTCGCCAAACTTTGCCCAAATTTCGCCAAAAATTGCCATGATTGAGATTGCCCACCTCAAAACACTTAGACATCGCCGGTTGTTTTAATGCCGTTGAAAACACACCAATCAGAGATCAGAACCACCATCACGCGCCACCCAAAGTCTCCTGCTACCACTCACTGCTACTTTAGATCCCAGTCGTCATACACCGTCGTGACTAACATTACTCAGTCCAAAAGAAGTAGCAGTCTTCGATCGTTCAAATGCCACCAGAAACAGGTCAATCGGAGATTGGATAACACTGCACGCGTATGCTAAAGTTAACCATCTTTAGTTAGGATCTATTTGTAATATTTTCAATATTTTGATATCAGATCTCAATTTTCTATACTTTGGGGGTAATTTTATAATTTTTAATAATTTTAGGGTTATTTTGGAATTAACAAATTCTTAAGGGTCAAATTGCAATTTATTAAAAGCTGAGGGGTTATTTTGTAATTAATAAAATTTTAGGGCTAATTTTTAATTTACTTAAAGTTAAAGGGTAAATTTGTAATTATTAAACGTTTTGAGGTTAACTTATAATTATTAAAAGTTTATGGGCTAATTTATCATTAGTGAAAGAATTGAAATTACATATCTTGAAATTTATGAATAAGTCTGATACTTCTCAATATTATTCTATTGGTTCTGCTCTACCTAAACCGTGCCACACACCTAAACTATCTCAATGTGCTACTTTTATAAGACTTGCTATTACTGCTGCACAAGATAGTGCGAATCTCTCTTCCAACTTGACTAGTAATTTTGAATCTTTACTCCGTCTACTCTTTTCTAATTTTAATAAACCCTTAATTTCTGATTCCTCTAATAATTTAGGTAATTCTTCTGGGTATTTTGACTATGCATATTGCAATCACATGCAACATGCAGAGTCTTTACTCCGTATACTCCTTTTTAATTCTGGTAAACCCTTAATTTCTGCTTCCTCTAATATTTCAGGTAATTCTTCTTGGTATTCTGATTCTACAGTTTTCTCCTCTAAAATTTTTAATTCATATTTACCATCTATTCAAACTGTCAATGGTTCTTTCATGAAAATTAATCATATTGGTTAAGTGTCTTGCTCTAATCTCTCTGTATCTGACACTTTTTTTTATTCCTAACCTTACATTAAATCTTTTGTCTATCGTTTAATTATGTGAACTTGGTCTTAATGTCTTGTTTACTACTTCTGGTTATTGTGTGCAGGATCTGAAGACTAGTTGGATGCTTGGGACCCTTACTTACCTAAGGTTAGACGTCTATATGAACTCATATCTTTAGATCTATCATCTTCGTCTATAGCATCTACCTCTTTAATGTCTTCATTACATCTTTGGCATTCTCGTTTGGGTTATGCGTCAGTCAATCGCATCTGATCTCTGGTATCTAGTGGTTATTTAGGTATTATTTTTTATAATAAAAATAATTTTCTTATATGTACTTTAGCTAAATAACCAGCTTTACCTTTTGATGATAGTACTACTGTCTCTCATGCTTCGTTTGATCTTATACATTCTGATATATGAGGTCATTCTCAAATGCCACAATAGGAGGATTTAAATATTTTGTGATCTTCGTTGATGACTATTTTCGATATACTTTGTTATTTTTTATGAAACGACGATAAGAATTTATTAAAATTTGTCGAGATTTTGTTCAGATGATTAAAACTCAGTTCTCATACCCTATTAAGGTTTTTCGTACTGATAATGCTATTGAGTATAGAGATTCTGACTTTCTAAATCTTCTACAAGAATATAGTACTATATGTCAAAGGTCTTGTCCTTATACATCTCAGCAAAATGAGAGAGTCAAACATAAACATAGAAATATTTTAGACACTACTCGTGCTCTTCTTATCTCTTTCTTTAGTGGTCGGGTGACTGCAATATTAGAAAGAGGGTAACTTCCTGAATGTTTTTGGGGAAAAGCTGCATTGACAACTATAATTACCATTAATCGTGTTCATTCTCTTGTTATAGAGAACAAGTCACCTTATAAGCGTCTTTATGAAACTCCACTTAATTATAATCTCCTCAAAGTATTTGGTTGTGTCTATTTTGTCCTACTTCAAAAATATGAGCACACCAAATTTGAGTCACGTACTCGATTATGTTGCGTCTTGAGATACGGGATAGGACATAAAGGTTATAGGTGTTGGGATTCTATATCTAATCGCCTTCGCATTTCTCGTCATGTAGTCTTTCTAGAGTATAAGATATTTTTCTCTGTATCTAACTTTAATTCTGTGTCTCCTTCTATTTCACAATTTTTTATAGATAATTTTGTTGATCTTTTTCCCGAACTTCACTTACAGATACTTCTTCTGAGTTTTATACATGTGAATCTGTTTATATAATGCCTACTTTTGAGCAACCTACCTTGTCTAAAGGATATGCTCTTGACATTCTTGAGACCTCCTCTACACCCTCTTTTTGTCGTTTATCTCGGATAAAAGGACTTCATGTTAAACTTTATAATTATCACCGTTTCTCTACTACTCTTTCTTTATATCAGCCTCAATCTTATTTCGAGGCTAGCTCTAATCTTGTTTGACAATAAGTAATGACAGAAGAATTGTAGGCTCTTAAGAAGTCGCATGCTTGGGATTTTGTTACTTTTCCACCTAATAAAACTGTCATTGGATGTAAATAGGTGTACAAGATCAAGACAAAATCTGATGAATCTATTGAGCATTGTAAAACCCATCTTATTGCCAAGGGCTTTACTTAAGAATATGGAATTGATTATGAAGAAACGTTTGCTCTAGTTGCTAAACTTACTTTTGCTTAGAGTTTATTAATTATTGTTGTAGTTCGTGGTTGGACATTATTTCAAATGGATATCAAAAATGCTTTCCTTAATGGTGATCTCACTGAAGAAGTATATATGAAGCCTCCTCCTGGTTATCCACATCCTCTAGGCAAAGTCTATAAACTTCATCGTGCTTTATACAGTTTTAAACAAGCTCCTCGTGCATGGTTTGCAAAGTTTAGTGGGACTATTCTTTAGCATGGTTTCAGTTTAGTCCTTATGACTTGGCTATTTTTGTTTGCAAGACAGAAAAAGGTTATGTTCTCTTTCTTCTGTATGTTGATGATATGATTATCACGGGTGATGATTTTCTTGGTATTTCCACTCTCAAGAACTTTCTTTAACAATACTTTGAAATGAAAGATCTTGGCAACCTCAGTTATTTCCTTAAACTTGAAGTACTGTCTGATTCTACAGAATATTATCTCTTACAGACTAAATATGCATCGAATCTACTTGCTAGAGCCGGCTTGACAGATAATAAAGCTATCTCTACTCCCTTAGAGCCTAATCTCAAACTCTAGTCTTCTGATGGTACTCTCTTCAGTGATGCCACTCTTTATCACCAATTAATTGATAGTTTGGTATGTCTTACTATCACTCGACCAGATATTGCTTATACTTTTTATGTTGTCAGTCATTTTATGGCCGTTCCTTGTACCTCTCATTTTGCATCAGTTTTTCATATTCTGTGTTATTTTAAGGGTACACTTTTTCATGGTCTCTATTTTTCAGTTCGCTTTCCTCTTGTGTTGCGGGCTTATGCCGATGTAGATTGGGCAGGTGATCCCACAGATCGACAATCAAGTACTGAATTTTGTCTTATCTCTGAAGATTTTATTCTTTTATGGAAAAGTAAAAAGCAGATAGTCATTACCCATTTTAGTACTGAGACTAAGTATTGTGCCCTTGCTGATACTACTCAAGAGATTGTTTGGCTTCGATGCTTCTTAGAGATATGAGTATTATTTACTCCAGCGCTATACTCCTTTATTGTGACAATCAAAGTGCAATCCAAATCACCTACAATAATATTTTTCATGAGCGGACTATGTAAATTGAGACATATTGTCATTTTGTTAGGTAACACGTTTCTCAAGGTACTATTACGCTCCACTCCATCTCATATGAGGAGCAACTTAATGATATCTTTACCAACTTGATGATATTAACGCCTAAAGAAATTGTCATAGAGATCATCCTAATGCTAAAAATGTTCTCAATCCTTATTGTTAGTTTAGGAAAATTTTTGTACCTGACTAATTGTTTAGGATAAAATTTTTATTTGACCGAAGTCAAATTTTTTAAATTTTATTAATTACATATATGTCACGTTGACCATTTTATCTTTATTATAATTTTTTTCCTCACTCTATTTTCTATTTTATAAATTATTTAATTAATTAATTTTTTATTTTTTATAAATTAATTAAAATAAATTAAAAATAATATTTTAAAAACAACTTAAAAATAAAAAAGAATTAAAAAACGTAAAGCCTTGGGGTTCGCTTGTTTTATTTTTAATTTATATTTAAAATAATTATTTTTTAATTAATGTATTAAAAAAATAATTAATTAATTGAAATAGTTTATTTATTTTATTAAATTAAAAAAAAGCTTGCAAGTGCCCCACGCATGCGCCCATAAGGTTTTGCCTTTTTGTTTATCCTTAATTGTAATTTTAATAATTATTTTCTTCTATTTTTTAATTTCTTTTTTATAAATAAATTAATAAAAATTATTTTTTAAATAAAATTTTATTCTTTAAATTTATTTTTAAAAAGAAATTATATGAGCATGCTTGGGGGCGTAGCTTTGCTTGTTTTATTTTTTTATTTTAAAATTTTATATTAATTTATATTTAAATTAATTATTTTTTAATTAACATATTAATAAAATAAAATAATTTATTTATTTTATTAAATTAAAAAAAAGCTTTGCTTGGGGCGCATGCGTGAGGTGCACGCCCCACACATACCCCTCAAGGCTTTGCTTATTTTATTTTTTATTTTATTTTAACTTACTTTTAAAATTTTATTTTTATTTTTTTAATTTAATTATCTTAATTAATGTATTAAAAAAATAATTAATTAATTTTATTAAATTTAAAAAAAAAGCTTGCGGGGTCATACGTGGAGCACGCGTCTCACACATACGCCCCAAGTAAAGCCTTGCGCTCCCACGCATGCACTCCAAGACTTTGCTTTTTTATTTTTAATTTTATTTTAACTTGTTTTTGAAATTTTATGTTTAATTTATTTTTAAATTAATTTATAAAAAATAAAAAGTTGTTTAATTAAATAATTTATATTATTTAATTAAAATATAATTTTTTTTATTAATTTAATGAAAAATTTAAAATTTTAATTTATTTTTTACTAATTATTTTATTTATTTTTTTAAATTTATTAAAAAAAATAAAACTTGGGGCACAGGTATGCACCCAAGCTTGGTTTTGTTGCGTTGGGCACATACCTGTGGCGTATGCCTCACTCATGCACCTAAAGTTTTGCTTTTTTTTAATTTTTTTTAAATTTTATTTTTTAATTAATTTATAAAAAATAAAAATTTAATTAATTAAATAATTTAAAAAAAAATATTAAAATAAAAATAAAATAATCAATATAACATATATATAATTAATAAAATTTTAAAAATTAAACTTCAATCAAATCAAAATTTATCTATATAATGGGTGATATGCTAAAAGTTTCGTAACGAGCAATAAGGATAGAGGACATTTTTAGCATTGGGATGATCCCACTGTAGTGATTCCTACGTTCACTTTTCCATAACAATTTCTTTAAGTGTTGAGATTGGAGATGGTTGGCCATTATTGTTAGAAAATTGAGGAGTGATGCAGGGTCTCAGTTAAAGTAAAATTGAAAAAAATAATAAAAATGAAAATTAGACCAAACATAAGAGTTTATGTGGTTTGACTTTTAGCCTACGTCCACGGGCGAAGACAGAAGAATATTTTACTATTAGAAATGAAGAATATAAGTATTGTAGTGTTTTAGCCTTACAACCCAAAATTCTAATACACCAAATTACCTCAAATCACTCAAAAACTCTTTCAAAATTAAATAATGAATGAATTGCTAAACTCTCCCATTTATAGGGAGAGTTGAGCAAGTGGACAGTCAAGAAAAAGCTGTCCACTATAACAAATTTGTTGACACAGCGTGCCAGCAAATTTATTATGCAGCTGGCCTAACTGCTGACAATTCTCCAACTTGGAGATTTGATTGAGAATCAATTAAGTCTTCATACCATTATTTCTTCTTCACCAAAGTCATGTTGCCTACGTGTCTGTTAGGCCATTTAAAGATTTACACCATACAAACTTGTTGGTATTGATTGGCTTAGTCAACACATCTGCTAGGTTATCATCTGTAGAATTTTTTTCATATCCACACTTCCATCTTCTACCACTTTTCGAACAAAGTGATGTTGAACACCTATGTGTTTCGTTCTTGAATGAAAAGTTGGATTCCTTACAATGTGCAAGGCACTCCGACTATCACAAAACAATTGAACTTTCTTTTGCTTGTGCCCGAGCTCCTCCAGTAATTTTTGTATCCAAATTGCTTCCTTGCAAGCTTGTGTAGCTGCCATGTATTCTTCTTCTGTAGTAGATAATGCCACAACAGTTTGTAGTTTCGAAACCCAGCTTACAGCTCCCTCTACAAGTTTAAACACATAGCCAGTAGTGAATTTTCTTTTATCAAAGTCTCCTGCAAAATCTGAATCCACATAGCCTTTAACAATAAAATCTAAACACATAGCCAGTAATAGATTTTCTTTTATCAAGGTCTCCTGCAAAATATGAATCCACATAGCCTTTAACAATAAAATCTGATCCTCCGTAACATAAAGCAACATCTAAGGTACCCTTAATGTATTTAAGGATCCTCCTGACACAACTCCGATGCTCTTTACCAGGATTCACCATGTATCTACTAACTGCTCCCACTGCTTATGTAATGTCTGGTCAGGTACAAATCATAGCGAACATTAAACTTCCTACTATTGATGCATACGATACTCGAGACATTTCATTCCTCTCTGCTTCTTTGCTAAGACACATCTTAGAGGATAACTTAAAATTAACAGGGAGTGAGGTACTTATTGGCTTACAATCTTGTATGTTAAAACGCCAAAAGATTTTCTTTAAGTAGTTCTTATGAGAAAGTCAAATCTTTCTGTTATTTCTATCTCGGTGAATTTGTATCCCTAGAATCTTGTTTGCTGGTCCCAAGTCCTTCATATTAAATTCCCTAGCCAACTGTGTCTTTAATTCTTGGACTCGATCTTTGTTGGGGCCTGCCACTAATATGTCATCCACGTACAATAGTAAAATAATGAAATCATTACCATCTTCAAACCTTTTGTAGTATGTACAATGGTCTAAACTAATTCTGTTGTATCCAAGGCTGATGATATAGGAATCAAATCTTTTGTACCAACACCTTAGCGCCTGTTTAAGACCGTACAGAGATTTGTTCAACATGCAAACTAAGTTCTTTTTTCTTTCTTCTTTAAAACATTCTGGTTGGAGCATATAAAATTCTTCTTCAAGTTCTCCATGAAGAAAAACTGTCTTCACATCTAGTTGCTCTAGATATAAGTCAAATGTAGCATACATTGCCAGGACTATTCTGACTGTCATGAGTTAACCACAGGAAAAAATATCTCATTAAAGTCAATACCTTCTTTCTGAGCATAACCTTTCACCACCAATCTCGCACGATATCGCTCTACTTGGTCATTGTCATCTCGTTTGATCTTGTAAACCCATTTATTACCAATGGCTTTTCTTCCACGTAGTAGTGCAACCAGCTCCTATGTTTTGTTCTTATGCAAGGCTTCAATTTCTTCTTGCATTGCTATCATTCATAAAGAAACATATTGACTTTTAGAAGTCTCCTGGAAAGTAGTTGGCTCTCCATCATCTGTTAAAAGGTAGTATGCAACATAAGCCTTCATGACATACTCCGAGTACCACACTGGTGGTTATCTTTCACAAATTGATCGATAATCATTTATACCTTAAACTCTGCTGGTTTTTGTTCTTCGTGCTCTGGTGCTGCTTTAGAAGAATCTGAATCTTCTTGTACTTGATTATTTTCCATTTGTACCATTGTAGTCTCTGGATTTTCCTTCGCTGTGCTATCATCTTCATCATTCTTTTGCAGTTTATCTTCTGCAAATATCACAACTCTACTAATGACGACCTTATGGGTAATGGGATCCCACAGGCGATACCCTTTAACTCCATCAGCATATCCCAAAAAAAGGCATTTTCTGGATTTTGGATCCAGCTTTGTTGTTTCTTGAGGATTATACATCACGTACACATGACTTCCAAATGTATGAAGGTGAGAATAATCAACTAATTTCCCAGTCTACATCTCTATCGGTGTCTTCAACTTGATTGCTGTTGATAGTTGCCGATTTACCACATAACATGCAGTTTTGACTGCTTCTGCCCAAAATGCCTTGGCTAAACTTGTAGTTCTCAACATAGTTCTTGTTCTCTCCAACAAGGTTCTGTTCAGCCGCTCTGCTACTCCATTCTGTTAAGGCGTGTAAACTGTGCTGAATTGTCGCTTGATGCCTTCTTGTTAACAGAATGCAATAAAATCCTCACTAGTATATTCTCCTCCATTATCTGTCCTTAAAAACTTGATCTTATTTTTTGATTCAAGTTCTACACGCGCTCTGAATATTCTGAAAGCTTCAAACACATATAACTTCTTCTTGATTGGATACACCCAACATCTTTTGGAGTAATAATCTATGAATGATACAAAATATCTCGCTCCCCTAAGGACATCACTGGTGCTTGCCAAACATCAGAGTGAATTAATTCTAGAATTTCTTTACTTCTAGAACTGGATGTGCTGAACTTTAATATGTGCTGCTTACTTATGACATAGTGCTCACAGAAAGGTAAATGAATCGATTTGTACTCAGGAAGTAAATTTTGATCAGAAAGAATCTTCAAACCTCGTTCCGACATATGGCTCAGTTTGTGATGCCACATTATCGTTGACTCTTCTGCTGAACTAATTGATGCAACAGATGTATCTCATTCCTACAGTGTTTCTCCATTAAGTATGTACAAATTTGCAGCAACCTTTTCTGCCTTCATTACTACAAGCACACCTTTTGAGAATTTTCATTGTCCTATTTTCAATTTGGGTCTTACACCCAGTGTTATCTAATTGTCCCAATGATAAAAGATTCTTCTTAAGGCCTTTGACATGTCGCACCTCTTGGATAATATGAACAGTACCATCGTACATCTTCATCTTGATGGATCCTATTCCAGTGATTTCCAAAGCATGATTGTTCCCCATATATACAGATTCTCTAGAGGTAGGTTCATATTGATGGAACCATTCTCTTTTAGAGGTCATGTGCTATGTAGCTCCAGAATCTATGAGCCATACATCAAAGAACCATTTTCTGCTTTCAACAACTGTTGCTGCTTCGCTGTATAAATTTTCACCATTATCTGAGGTACTTGCAATATTCCCTTGAGCTTTGTCCTCTGCACTTTTCTTCAATCCTCAATAATCTTTCTTTAGATGGCCTTTCTTGCCATAATGGTAGCACTTGACGTTATTCTTACTTCTGAATTTTGGTATACCATGATTTTGACTCCCACTGGGGCCATGTTTTGTTGATCTACCTCTCATCATTATCAAAGCTTCTGCTTGCTATGAACATTCCTGTTTGTCTTCTTTATTTTTTCGTCTTCGTTCTTCTCCCAGTACAGCAGCTGTAACATCATCAAAGACTAAGAAGTCCGTTATGATGTTATTTGTCAAGTTGATGATGAGTTAATCATACGAATCAAGTATGTTCTGAAGTAAAATCTCTGCACGTTCACCTGCCTTTATTTTATGCCCCAAAGAAGTGAGTTGGAAGAATATAGTATTTAATGTGTTGATGTGCTCTGTCACTGAAATGGATTCTACTATTCGAAGAGTATACAATCTCTTTTTTTAAAAGATCTTGTTGTACAAAGCTTTGGCCTTATACAATTTTATGAGAATGTCCCAGATCTCTTTTGCTGTCTTCTTTTTCGCCACATTGGATAACACATTATCAGCAAGTGCTAGATGCAGATCAGCAACTGCATTATTGTCAATCTCATTCTACTTGATATCATCAGTGATACCAGCGGGCCTTTCATCAATTGCTTCTAAGCACTTATTTTTCCTTAAAATCGCATTTATTTTCATTTTTCACAATGTAAAGTTACCTCCATTGAACTTCTCAATTTTGTATTTTGTCGCCATTACTTTCCACCACGGACTGTTTTCTGTTAGGATCGGCTCCCACTGTTTCACGTAAATAGTAACTATGCATATAAACAGTATCCGTATACGTGAACAGTAACTATATATGTAAATAGTAACTGTATACGTGAATAGTAACCTCCTTCAACCAGAAGCTTTGATACCACTTGTTAGAAAATTGAGGGGTGATGCAGGGTCGCAGCTAAAGCAAAATTAAAAAAATAATAAAAAGAAAAATTAGACCAAACACAAGAGTTTACGTGGTTCAACTTTTAGCCTACGTCCACGGGCAAAGACAGAAGAATCTTTTACTATTAGAAATGAAGATACAAGTATTATAGTATTTTAACCTTACTACCCAAAACCCTAATACATCCAATTCTCTCAAAATTGAATAAAGAATGAATTGCTAAACTCTCCCATTTATAGGGACAATTGAGCAAGTGGACAGCCAAGAAAAGGCTATCCACTATAACAAATTTGCTAACACCGTATGCCAACAAATTTGTTATGCAACTGGCACATGGTGCCAGCTACTGACAATTATCAAGCCGAGGAAGACAAAGAGAAATCTGCCTTAGTTCAGAGTAATTGTGTATATCAATCTTTTCAAGAGAATCGCAGACCATCATCCTTCCCCTGTTGCAAACGCTCTTCAAACTTCTCAGGTCCCATAATCTCAAAATTCGCAGTCTTGGAAGAAAGACTACGAAGGTACTATTTGTTACTTCTAATTTATTCTTCATAATTATTTTATCTTCATCATCAACAGAATCGAATAATATAATCTCCTCAAGGATAGGACACTCTCTCAGTGTAATAAGTTCCAGGTTTTGGAGGGCCCGCAGTAACTAGGGTGAGAACTGCTTCTGAAGACTTGAGCATCCTTCTAACCAAATAACTTTGAGATGCCAACGATGATCCCTTGATAAAACGCTCTTTAAGTTTCTAATATCGGAAACGAGGAGCATGCTTAGAAGCTGCACATCTTTTGGGAGCAGAAAGCAATCTCCTTTTTCACATTCTATGCTTCTCTCTCTTATATGTACCCTTTTTTCACATTCCGTGCTTTCCTCTATTCTGTCTTCCGTTGCATCCGGTAGCATTTTCCAGACACACGGGATGTATGCTGACCCCACATAAAAATGATACCTTTTAGTGGGTGGTATCATCGGAGTACCTAAGTATTTGACATACACCTTGAAATCATCCACCTTAAGAAAATGTGCTTCAAAAGTATCTAATTGATTACTCAATCTACCTGCTTCTTCTAGTGCTTCCGGTAAAGCTTCTAATCCCCACCATACACTCATTTTATGGAGATGAGGAAACTTATGTAATATACCAGCTAGTAACTTTACAAGCTCCTCTAAATAAAGATTAAGAGAGAGAAGGTTCTCCAATAATTTCAAACCTTCAAGAACTTGTTTGATTCTCGTATGTCCAAGATCCAAAATCTGAAGAGCTAAAAGCTTTGCTAAAGAAGGAACGCGTCTTAGATGCCGATAATCTCGCAGTAACAATGATCTGAGATTAATCATGTTAGAAACAAAATTTGGCAATTCAACAATGTCGGTCAAAGAAAAATAAAAAATCTTCATCCTGTGCTTGTTTACAAAGAAAGATTTAGGTATTTGTTTTAAATTATAATTTCGTTGTAGCAACAAAGTTGAAAGAGTTTGGCAATTCGGTGACATGTTTGAAGGGATATCTCTTATGTCATTACTCATTAAGAAGGCTGTTAAGGCAAACAAAGTCCCACATTGGCTAGAAATGAGGAAGATCATGGGTTTATAAGGAGTAAATCATATCTCCATTGGTATGAGGCCTTTTGGGTAAAGCCCAAGAGTAAAACTATAAGGGTTTAGGCCCAAAGTGGAGAATATCATACTAATACGGAGATATGTGTGGTTTGTTGGACTCCTGATAGTGGTATCAGAGCCATGCTCCGATGTTGCCATGTGGTGGAAATCCTCAGTGTTGAACGATAAGGTAGTAAGCTTGGCATTCCCATTGTTTGCGCTGGATCCATGTTATGCTCTATGGACAAGCGTTGTTGTACTTCGGGCTTCACGTAAGGCATGTACAACCAACGTAGTGATGCAGAGTTGACCTGATAGAGTGGGCTCTCAATAGTAGGCGGTACTCTGGTGTTTCACATAAGGCGTGAGCGGTCAACGCAGTGAATATGAGTAGCCAGATTATTGGGAGAGCGGATGGAATATCGTTTGAGGGGAGGCTGAGTGGTCTTTTGTTCGAGGGGAGGATTCACTGTTACAATTATAGCCTATATTTCAAGAATCAATCTAACACATAAAGAACCAAGCAAAGATGATCAAACGCACAAGAACACCTAGATTATAGTGGTTCAGTCACTCAACCGTGACCTACATCCACTTTGAGCTCAACAATAAACTCGATCTGCACTATAATGGTGAACAAAATACAGCCCTAGATAATACCAGCGTGACTATACACGATCTACAATCAGACCGTTTACAATTAAAGTGTCTTCTACCTAGATAGATCTCTGAGATATATGAATACCAAGAATTGCTTGTTGTTCAATGTCAAAAAAGAACCTTTTATGGGATTCATATTCCAAAAACCAGATGGAGTTAACAAATCTACTACTCTGCTAATTTCATCTAATCGATAGAGATAAAGCGATTTGAAATTAGATTGCATAGGAAGCCATTTGTTGTGATACACCAAGATATTAGTGCCATTTTCAACTAGCTACCTTGCCTCTTTGTCTAATAATTTTCCTACCCCAAAGCAAACTATTCTATATATAAGACTCCGAGGGCTTCTTCTTGGCTTGCATGAAGTTTGATTTAGGAAAATACAAAGATTTTAACACCCTTGCCATCAAGCAGTTTTGGAGATTGAATAATCCGACAACCCTTCTTTGCCAACAACACTTTATTAAAGTGAGGCAAATTACGAAAACCTAAACCACTATTTTTCTATTTTACCGAAAAGGGAATCCCATAAGCACTAATGGATTCTTTCACTTGTAACATCTCCCCCATCACAACCAAGCACAAAGTTTGTAAAGCTCATTGATGAGGGCCACAAGAAGCTTAAACAAATTCATAAGGTACAAGGGGATTGATTAAATAATATCTTTTAATAGAACTTCTTTACCACCAGCTAAAAATAACTTATTTTTCCAACCCTTAAGCTTACCCTAAACATGATCATTAATAAAAGAAAACTAGAAAATTCTGGACCGACCACTAAAGCTAGGAAGCCTTAAGTATTTCTCATGACAAGCTACTTGTGGAACACCTCAATTGATTGGTTAACGTATGCTGAATGGAAGAGCTAAAACAAGCAGCCAAATTTCTAAAGTTAATAACCTGACTTGAGTCTGCTTCATAACATTTTAAAATGCCTTTAATTTTCAAGCAATCTGTCAAAGTCGCTTTTGAAAATTTCAAACTATCATATACGAAGAATAAATATGACATCTAAAGATCATTTCGCCCCCATCGAAAACTATAATATATGGATGGTCTCAAAGTAAATAGTTATGGACTGCTGGGCATTTAAGTAATTTTAGGTTTAGTACTGCCCTAAGGGAAAATGTATGTCACCATTTAGTATCTGATATATATATATATATATATATGTGTGTGTCATTTACGCCATTTTGTTAACAAAAAAAAAATTGAGATTGTTTTGGTGGTTGCTTTGGTTTTCTTCGAGAGTCTTCTGTGAGAAAGAAAAAGAGGGGAAAACAAAATAAGTCTAGGGTTTCTGGTTTCTTGGCTAAAATCTGTTATGATGATCTTGTATTATTAAGTGCTCTCTTGTTGAGATTGTATCATTAGAAACTTGGTTGTATTAGGGATGTAACTAATCTAGTAATAGTGCAGAGATTGAGCTTCTATTGTTGAACTCGTGAAATGGATGTAGGCTACCTTGGTGGCAGAATCACTATAGATTGTTGTGTGTTTCTTGTTGATTCTTGTTATTGTGTTTGCTGATAATTTTTAATTCTTTAAATGGTTGAAGAGTCTTATGTTATAGAATTACAACAGTGGTCTTAGAGCTTGGGTTTTAAGGTTTACGATTGTAAAGACTTCTCTGTTCTTTCCCTTTGTTGTGTTTAAAGAATCGGTGTTTTGAGCCATGAGTACCACAAGATTTGAGATTGATAAGTTCGATGGACGTGGTGACTTTAATTTGTGGCAAAAGAAGATGAAAGCAACCTTGGTACAACAAAAGGTGTCAAGGGCCTTGATAGACCCTTTGGAGCTTTAAAAAGCAATGGCGCCAGAACAAGTTGCAGAATAAGAAGAAACAACTTTCAGTGCAATTGTGCTACAACTCTTGGACAACGTCCTGCGACAAGTAAACGAAGAAACCACAGTAGCTGGTCTCTGGGGTAAGCTCGAAACCTTGTTCATTTCAAAATCACTATGTAGTAAAATATTGTTAAAGGAAATGTTATTTAGTTTTAAAATGGACTCCACTAATGGACTTGAAGAAAATCTTGATGATTTTAAGAAAATTTGCATTGACCTGACTAATATTGGTGAAACCATATTTGATGAAAATCAAGCTGTGATTTTACTAAATTCATTACCTGTTTCTTATAAGGATGTTAAATCAGCTATTAAGTATGGTAGAACATATTTGACTTTAGATAATTGTTTATATACCCTGAGAGCTCGTAAACATAAAATAAAATTAGAAAGAAAAGAAACACATAATAGTGAAAACTTATTTGCAAGAGGCAAGAATGAAAAGAAAGGGAATAAAGGAAAATTTAGGAAAAAACCAAGATCAAAATCTAGGTCTAGGTCTAAGAAATGCTACTATTGTGACAAAGAATAACATATTATAAGAAATTGTTATGAAAGATTAAAAAATTTTAAAGAAAAATCACCTGAAAACTCAAAAGCCGCCATAGTCAGTGATAGTTATGACAGCGCTGAGGCATTAACAATTTCTTTAAGTGGTAATTTTAATAAATGGGTACTGAACTCAGGCTGTACATACCATATGTGCCATAATAAAGATTGGTTTAAGAATTTTAAAGAATATAATGGTGGAATGGTTCTAATGGGTAATAATGAAACGTGTAGGGTAGAAGGAATAAGGACTGTTGCTATCAAAATGTTTGATAGCAGTATCAGATTCCTTGAGAATGTTAGATATGTACCTAAATTAAAAAGGAATGTAATTTCTTTAGGTATATTGGATGACGGTGGATACACTTGTAAAGTAGAAAATGGCCAATTGAAAATAATCCATGGAGCAATGGTTGTAATGAAAATGATTAAAACAAGAGGCCTCTACATTCTTCAGGGAACAACAGTTACTGACCCTGCAATTGCTGCTGTTACATTGGACTTAGATAATACAGAACTTTGGCATAGAAGACTTGGTCACATTAGTGGTCAAGGTCTACTTGAGTTGAATAAGAATGGAGTTCTTGGAAATGACAAGATCTTCAAGATAAAGTTCTGTGAACATTGTATTCTAGGAAAACAATAAAGATTAAGTTTCAAACTAAGTACCTATATAACTAAAACTGTATTAGAATATGCTCATGCAGACTTATGGGATCTAACTCACACTAGTACACATGCTGAAAATAGGTATTTTGTATCAATAATAGATGATTATTCCAGAAAATTATGGGTATACTTATTAAAGAATAAAAGTGATACCTTTGTAAGGTTTAAATAATGGAAGAACTTAGTTGAAAACCAAACTGGCAAAAGGCTAAAAGCCTTGAGAACTGATAATGGTTTAGAGTTCTGTAATGAAGAATTTAACAACTTTTGTAAGGATAATGGTATTTTAAGACACAGAACTATATCATATACACCTCAACAAAATGGGGTTGCTGAAAAAATAAATAGAACCCTCATGAATAAAATAAGATGTATGCTAATTAGTTCAGGGTTATCAAAACATTTTGGGGGGGGGGAAGCATTACATACTGCTTGTTATCTGATTAATAGATCATCTTCCAGTGCAATAAACTTTAAAGTTCCACAAGAATTTTGGTTAGGAAGAAAAATAAGTTATAAACACTTGAGAGTGTTTGGGTGTGCTGTATATGCACACAAGTCAAATGATAAAATAGAACCTAGGTCTAACAAGTGTGTGTTCTTAGGTTATCCAGATGAGGTAAAGGGTTATAGATTATGGCTAAGGGACAGCCCAGGGGTAAAAATTATTACCAATCAAAACGTCATTTTTAATGAGGCAATTATGCCCTGTTTAAAAACTAATCCAAAAAATGCAAGTGATATAAGTACATGTCAGAAACATGATTCAACTCTCAATAAGGAGACAACTCACCTTGAGGTGGAAGTACCACAAGATCAATTAAAAGAACCTGTTTAGGATAATGATGAACTGATAAATCAACAAAATCAACAAGGACAATTAGAATCCTCATCTTTTCTATAAGATTACCAACTTGCAAGGGACAGAGTAAAAAGGGAGGTAAAAGCTCATTCTAAATATTTGTCTTATGATCTTATTGCATTTGCTTTAATGTCATCATTAGAATTAAATATATCTAAGTCTAATACTTATGAAGAAGCAATTACTGGTAATAATGCTAAGAACTGGTATCATGCGATGTGTGATGAAATGAAATCTCTTGAATTAAATAACACATGGATTTTGGTACCTCAACTACAAAAACAAAAACCTGTTGAATGTAAATAGATATATAAATTGAAAGAAGGAACAAACAATACTAATCCACCTAGATTTAAGGCTAGATTAGTGGCTAAATGATTCTTACAAAAGAATGAAATTGACTATACTGAAATTTTCTCACCTATAGTTAAGTATACAACAATTAGACTTGTTTTAGCCCTAGTCTCACATTTTGATTGGGAATTAGAACAATTAAATGTCAAAACTGCTTTTCTACATGGTGAATTTAAAGAAACAACATATATGACACAACCATTGAGATTTGAAGATAAAACCAGACCTGGTCATGTGTGTCTATTTAAAAAATTCTTGTATAGACTAAAATAATCACCAAGGCAATGGTATAAAAGATTTGATGCCCTTGTAATAAAATTGGAATTCAATAAAAGTAACTATAATAGTTGTTTTTACTTTATGAATTTGGGCAGTGATAAAGAAATTTACTTGTTACTTTATGTATATGATAGGCTTCTAACCAGTAAGAGTAAATCTGAAATTAATATGTTAAAGAAACTCCTAAAGTTAGAATTTAACATGAAAGACCTTGGTCCAGCTAAGAAAATTTTAGGGGTTAATATAATAAGAAACATAATTAAAAAAAAACAATTGTTTTTATCTCAAAAAGGCTATTTAGAAAAGGTCTTGACTAAGTTTTCCATGATAAAGGCAAAACTTGTCAAAATACCACAAGCTGCCCACTTCCAATTTTCCTTAGAATAGTGTCCCAAAACTGATAAAGAGATACATGAGATGAAAAATGTACCATATGCTAATGCTGTAGGATCAATCATGTACTCTATGATTTGCACTAGACCTGACCTGGCTTACTCTATTAGTGTACTTAGTAGATATATAGCTAACCCTGGTAAAGCTCATTGGTTAGGTATAAAATGGCTACTGAGATATATTAATGGTACATTAGATTATGGCTTAATGTTTAATGGGACTAACAAAGAAATTGAGCTTGTTGGATATGTAGACTCTAATTTTACAGGCGATAGAGATAAAAGAAGATCTGTTACAGCCTATTATTTTACTCTTGGTAAATGCTGTATAAGTTAAAAATTACAACTACAGTCAATCATTGCACTCTTAAGTACAGAAGCAGAGTATGTGGCCTTGACTGAAGCAGTAAAGGAAGGCATTTGGTTAAAAGGAATGCTGAGTGAACTTAAAAAATTAAATAGGCTAGTGACAATACACTCAGACAGCCACAGTGCGCTTCATCTGTGCAGAAATCCTATATTCCATGAGAGAACGAAACATATAGACATAAAGTTTCACTTCATAAGAGAGATAATATCAAAAGGTGAACTAGAAGTGAAAAAGATACCAACAGATAAAAATCCAATTGATATGGGGACAAAGGTACTACAAGCAAGCAAATTTGATTATTGCCTAAGTATGCTCAACATTGATAGAGGATGAAAGGTCTGGTAAGTCTGAGCGATGATGCAAGGAAGTTGATTCTCTGCACCAAAGAATTATTTACTTTAAGAACTAAGGTGGAATTTGTAATATATGGATGGTTCTCAAAGTAAATAGCTCTGGGATGCTGGGCATTTAAGTAATTTTAGGTTTAGTGCTGCCCTAAGTGAAAACGCCACCGTTTAGTATTTGATATATATATGTCATTTACGTCATTTTGTTAACAAAAAAAAAATTGAGATTAGTTTGGTGGTTGCTCTTGTTTTATTCGAGAGTCTTCAATGAGAGAGAAAAAGAAGGAAAACAGAATAAGTCTAGGATTTTTGGTTTCTTGGCTAAAATCTGTTTTGATGATCTTGTATTCTTGAGTGATTTCTTGCTGAGATTGTATCATTAGAAACTTGGTTGTATTAGGGCTGTAACTAATCTGGTAATAGTGCAGAGATTGAGCTTTCATTATTGAGCTCATGAAGTAGATGTAGGCTACCTTAGTGGCCGAACCACTATAAATTGTTGTGTGTTTCTTGTTGTTGTGCTTGTTAATAATTTTTGATTCTTTAAACGGTTGAGGAGTATTGTGTTGTAGAATTATAATAAAAACTACTAACATCACCATCCCTTTTTGCTTTTTGAATGAGAGAAGACAATCCTTCTACGCACAAAAGAAAAAGATTTGATGAAAGCGGATCACCCTACTTAAGTACCTTGGATGGTTTGATTATGCCTCGAGTTTCCCATTAATAAGACACTGACGAAAGCGTCAATAAAATTATTTATATGATATTATTGTTTATATAAATAATCTCAAATAACATGCAAGAATGCCTACATCTCAACCAAACTATAAGTGTTCAAAATGAGATCTAAAACCTTAAATGGCGTTTAAAAAAAAAAAAACAAATACTCATATGAGATAATAACATCTTGGTCTATGACTTTTAGCAAATTACAAAATAAAATATATAGTTTATCGTATTTTTTTGCATGTCCTTATCTTCAAATCTTTCACTAAATAATTTCGTTGGCAAAATAATTTTAGGATTACAACAACTAAATAATTAATTTTACATCTGACAAAAAATCTGATAGTAATAGGGAGCCACATGACAAAAATTGGAAACCATAAAATTATTGTGATTTTGTAAACATTGGGAGTTAAATATTGTTATTTCATGTTCAAATAAGATCGAAATTGAAAAGGCTATTTGATTATGTTATAATGATATTGGGCTAGTTTTGAAATTCACAAATGAGAGGGTCAATTTAGTAATTTAGCAACAAGAACTAGGGTTTATCGACTTTATAAAAACGCCTTCCTTCTTCTCTACGCTTATTTGCACGCAGTCGCGAACACAAAGTTGATCTCTTCGCCGCCGGCAAGTTATCTCTTTCTTTCTTATTTTGATTCGGTTTTGGTTTTATATATATTTAAAAAAAAGTTGATTCTACTTACATGAAGATTGTTTTGTTTTGCGGGATCTGATATAGTGTTTGGGCTTCTACAGGAAGGAGAAGTAAGTTTTTGTACAGCGAGGAGAAATAATGTCAGGGTAAGTTAACTCTTGCTGATTTATAATTACTTCAACTTTGTGTCTTCTGTTTTATTTATTATATTCTTAGATTTTGTTTTGCTTAAAATATGTCCCTGCAATTTTTATCTTTAAAGAAATTGCTTCTGTTTATGTTTGGCTTTCTGGGTTTTTTTCCTTCAAACTAGTGGTTTCGTTTATTGTTGCGTATGTTGTTCTCGTTTGTGTATGTCTTGGAAGTTGGTATTTCTTTCAGGAAAAGGGTAGATCTTTTTCGTATTCGCATTGTGTTGTAGGTAATTTAAACTGTTTTTTATCTATTTTATTCTTAGTTCCCCAAATAAGATGTGTTGATGTCTTGGTTTGTCTCTATAAGATTTTAAGGGATTAAAATCAACTGCCCGTCTTTCAGATGTATTAATGTCTTAGGGATTGAAAATTATCTGTTGGTCTTTGCTGTTGTAGTCCAACTAATAAATTTAATGTTGTGTTGGATGAGAATTTTGTGCTGCAGTGCTGTTTGACGGATAAGCTGGTATACAACTAAACCTATGTTGGATAAATGTTTTAATTACATTATGACAAGCTGAAGGTTGATGTATTAGTTCCATGAACACTGCCACCACGACCTATTGAGTGAAAGCCAGCATTTTTCAGGATGAAACTTCACGAATTTTAAAGCTGGATGTCTTGGTGTCTTTGTTCTGTATTTATTTGTATGGAGTGGAAAAAAACTTTTGAAGTTTTTATGATTTGCTGCACTATGACTACATACTCTGAATTTTAATCTGCTGCTTTGCAGTGAAGAGGTAGCTCCTGCTGCTGAGACAGTTGCTCCCCTTGGTGAGACCATGGATCTCATGACAGCTTTACAGATTGTGTTGAGAAAATCACTTGCTCATGGTGGGCTTGCTCGGGGCCTTCATGAGGGTGCTAAAGTGATTGAGAAGCATGCAGCCCAGCTTTGTGTATTGGCAGAGGACTGCAACCAGCCAGACTATCTCAAATTGGTAAAGGCACTCTGTGCTGATCATAATGTGAGCTTGCTGACAGTTCCGAGTGCTAAGACCCTCGGCGAGTGGGCTGGCGTATGTATTATACATTTCTCAAATTTTGTCATCGTTAATATCTCACCTCAAAAGTTGTGATTGCTTTCATTGCTTTGCATTGTAATTCTTTATATTATGTTTATTTCTAGAACATAAGTTCACCGAGCCCTCTAATGCGCTTTGGCTTTTCTTTCAAACTGAACTTATTTTTATGTTTGTAGCAGTTCCATATTCTTGGTGTAACTTTTTGTTTAAACCTGAAGTTGTCATCTAGTTCCTGGTGAAATACTTGTTAGTGGTAAACTAAATTTGAATAGCCTAATGGCTGACCATCTCTAGTATATTTAATGCTGACACATGTCATTCTTGCATGCAGTTGTGCAAGATTGATTCAGAGGGAAAGGCTAGGAAGGTTGTCGGGTGTTCCTGTGTTGTTGTGAAGGTATAAATTTTTTCAGAGTGCATTTTCATGACATTGTTGTGATGAGCTGTCTTCTAACTAGGTTTTACGTTTGCCCCACTGTTTTCAGGACTTTGGAGAGGAAAGCGACGGTCTTAATGTCGTTCAGCAGCATATTAAATCTCACTGAGTGGCAAGAGTCTGATTTGACGGAGTTCCTAGTTCAACCTTTATGTTTATAGGGAGACTGTTCTTTGTGAAATCTGTTGGTTGTCTCACTCCCAAGGAGATTTTTGAGTTTTTGTTAGTTTCTTTTAGTAATTTTTTCATCTTAGTTGCAATTGAACATCATCTATCTTTTTGCTATATTTTGCTGGCTGAACATTTTCATATAACACTCCCGTTTTTTAAGGCAAGTCTTAAAGTTACTACATTATCTTTAATGCCCTTCGTTGATTGATATTGAGATCTGGACTCCATTATTTTCCTCAGGTCTTATGATGTGTTATTGACTACGAAATTCGAAACTTCCTTGAATATAAAAAATATGAAACATTGCTATAATTAACAACACTTTGTATACAAATGTGTCTAGGTTCAGCAATTTGAGTGCCTGGGTCACCTAATTTAAGAGATTGAGTGATTATTAAATGACTATTTCACCTAATTCCAACTTTGAGATTGAGTGCCTGGGTCACCTAATTTAAGAGATTGAGTGATTATTAAATGACTATTTCAGTTATTATAGCCAAAGTTCTTCCAACTTTAATATCGGTATGCCTTGGAGATATAATTAGAATGTGAATTTAAAGTTGGAAGAACTTTGGCTATAATAACAGAAGACCAAATGGCGCCAAAAGCAATGTGATAACTGATAAAGCTATTCTTCCACGCATGGTAAATATAAATAATAAACAATAATGTAACGTCCTGGGTTACATACAGAATGTACAAGCCACGGGGACGGGCATATGGTTTTAAGAGAGACAAAAATAAATGTGATTTTACTAGCACAAAATTGAAGCCCAAAAAATCCACCGCCAATGAGAGTGCAAGACAACATAAATGGTTTTAGAGAGACCAAAAATAGAAAACGATGAATAAAAATCCTAGAAAAAAGAAAAAAAAAAGTGTAATAGATGTGAAAGTAACTCAGGCAAAATGAATAAAGGGGAGGGGAATCTGAAACCGGGGTATATTGTTTTTAGTCTCTGTGCTTTGCATGTTCAATACTTGAGCCTTGCTTTAGGTGTTTTTGAGGCGAGTGAGTTGTAAATAGAGCAAGCAACTAAGTCAAGTGCTTGTGTTTAATAGCTGTAAATGGGTTAGTTCTTCGTGGGTTTGGTTAACATTTGTGTTCTACACTTTGCAAAGTCTTAGGAAGAATGAAAGAGTGAAAAATGGCTTCCTAGTTTTCTTAGTGTGTTTGCTTTTAGGGTTTTCTTTTTTCTTTTTGGGTGTGTTTTAAGAAAGAGAGTGAAAATGGGCTCTTCAAAGAGAGATATTGAGCTGGAGGAGCAACTTAAGGAAGCTGGGACCTTGCTTCTTGGCCCACCATCTTCTGTTGATGAACTTATTGATCTTCTTGACGTAAAAATCTCACTTTTCTTTTTGTTATTGACTCTCAGTTATGTGTTTACTTGTAAATGTTTCTCTGTTTTGAATTGGATATTTGTTGTTTGGTCTAATGGGTTTGATGTTGTTGGTTGATTAGTGTTGGGGTAAAGATGTAATCTTTTGGGTGTTTTTTGTTTGTTTGATTTTGCTGCATGGAATTTGAAATAAGGGGCAATATTTTGAATTTGGTTGGAATTATGGTCAGTTTAGTGGGTGTCGCGTTTTGTTATAATGTGTTCGTTGAAATTACCAATCTGCACGTCAAATGATATTAGAGACTTTTGGTGCTGGAGTTCTTATTTTGAGGATCAGCCAAGTGAGTGTCAAAGACTGATAATTGTTAGTGTTATGTGGGTTTTTCTGTTTATATTAATCGCAGAAATGGTTGGTATTTCAAATTGTTCATAAAGTGATATAGGTAAATTATACAGTGTTATTTGTGAATGGTTGGATATTTCCTCGTGAAACCAATTACATAGAGTATCTGGTTCATTGGTTACTGGTATATTGAATTTCTGTAATGTTTTACTATATCAACAGTTTATTATTTGTTATGAATATATTTTTTCATATCTCAATACATGGAACATGTATGTTTTCTGTTCTGTCATAGCTTATTGGTAATATTTGATCTTTGAATCATAGCTTCTGTCTGTCTTCCTACACATATCTTGACTCTTTTGTTGTTCTTGAAGCTCTACCCTTTTTCTCCGACAGTTTTTAACTGCTTCATTTTTTGTGTAACTCCATAGAATCATTCTCTCATTTTGGTTCTGTCTGTTAGAGAGTTGAGAACTTGCTTGCAACTGTGGAGCAAGCGCCATCAAGACCAATGCAAGATGCGCTTCTACCATCATTGAAGGCATTAGTTATGAACGAACTCTTGAGCCATCCTGACCCAGATGTGAGGTTGTCATTAGCGTCCTGCTTTAGTGAGATTACCAGAATAACAGCTCCAGAGGCTCCCTACAGTGATGAACTTATGAAGGTACTCATTGGGATTTAGATCAGTTCTCGTCTTTGTGTCAACATAGCTATTAATGTTCAATGTAATGAATTTCTTCAATTTATGCAGTAAGATGATTCTTTCCTGAATTCTTATATTTTCCTGTTTTCCAATTTCTTGGTGCACAGGAAATCTTTCGGCTTATTGTAGCAGCTTTTGAAAAATTGTCCCATGCCTCTGGTCGCTGTTATATGAAGACTGTTTCAATTCTTGACACTGTTGCAAAGGTCAGGTCATGCTTGCTGATGTTGGACCTTGAGTGTGATGCATTGATCATTGAGATGTTTCGACATTTTCTAATAACCATCGGGTAATTTCCTTATAATTGGAAATAATCGTGTATGTCATGCTCTTCTTGTATACTTGGCTGTGTCAACAATTAGAACTATTGTGAACTTCTGTAAGCTCCTATAATATAATCCCCCGAATTGTGGAAGTCTAAGCTTGACTGGAAGTTAGAGTTAATACATTACATGTCCTGATTTTCATTATGAATTATCCATAACCTGTAAAAACTTATCAATTAACTGGAGTGTGATGTTCATGTTTTTAATTATTTAACTTATGAAACAAATCAATGTCTGAAAGCTATCCACTGTATTTGGTACTAGTTGACTTGTAGGGAACATGTTTTCTTTATGTTCTATTAGGTCACTATTTGTTTGAAAAGCTTAAGCTAATCAACTATAGTTTATGCTCTAAAATACCAACTTACGAGTGAGGCAAATTGAGAACTGTGACCACAAGTGTAACAGAAAAACATCTTTATATATTTAGTTAATATGATTGGTCATATCGATAGAGAACCACTTGGTTAGACGTCTTTGATACTATGTTAAGCTACTATATGGCCTAAAAGTTTAAGCTACTAAATAAAATGCCAAACATTACATGTTATGTGGTCAGGAATAATTGAAGTTTGTGAATTTGTTCACATTTAGTTACTTTATCCATTGTAATGACATTTGGGCCCAAATTTAGCATCACGGATAATCAGGATGGTTGAATGGCCATTTCTCGTTTGATTGTCAACTAAAAGATTTCAAGACATAATTGAGTCGGAATTATTATGGTGATCCTTCATCACTCAGATATCTGAAATTGGAAGGTAGATGTGGGAGGATGAATCAATAGAGTTTGCTCAAAGGTATTTGGTTGTGGAAGTATATTATGGTTATGTGGTTCAGCATTATTTTTTTGATACCTCACTCAGTTGGAATGTCTGAAATTTGGAAGGCATTTGTTGAAGGATGAATATTTGTACCCGTTCATGATATTTGTACCCGTTCAACTGAGTGAGGTATCAAAAGAATAATGCTGAACCACATTTGTTGAAGGATGAATATTTGTACCCGTTCATGATATTTGGTTGCTGTTGACATGTTACCTATGCTGCTTAATGGCCGGAATTGGTATTGGGGTCCCTAGTCTTTTTAAGTTGCTTAACAATCATTATTGTTAGTAGTATGGCAGTATCAGAGCACTGTTATATCAAAATATCATCTTTTCTTCAAAACATAATTCAAGGAAAAGAGAGTACCTTCAACATATTCATCAAATAAACGAAGTTACTAGGAGCTGTCTTACTTTAAACTTATAGTGGCATCTCATCTTGGCAATCAGGAGGTGACATATTACACAAAATTGTAATGAAATGGAAAGAGTTTTCTGTGGTATGCGTTCCACAGAAAACGGGTTTTACTGCAGTTCTCCCTGAGTACATTTGAGCGAAGTGTTTTGGTTACCACCAAGTACAGTATTGTGTTTGGAACATCATAGGTTGGTGATTAGCTGAACCTGTGGTTCAGAGAAATGTTTCTCATTATGTTCTCAACATATTTTATTCATGCAGTAAAATGAAATATTCTTTGCCGCTCATTTTATTGAAGCAATAGCTGAGAAGTTGATGCATTGCCTCTTTTCTACTAACTGCGATTATCTTCTCTGTATGATTCACAATTAATGGTGTTTTCTTGCTAAATTTCTAAGGTCCAACCATCCTCATGCTGTGTTTTCGGCAATGGAAACAATTATGACCCTTGTCATTGATGAAAGTGAAGATGTTTCCTGGGATCTTCTCAGTATTCTTTTGGCTAGTGTCCGGCAGGAGAATCAGGTAATCACCTATTGTGTAACAGTTGTTTGTTCTGAAAGTTCTAATTAGTTCTCTGATATTTAATCAGGTTTCCTTTGTTGTTTTAGGATGTTTCCCCTATTTCTTGGAAGCTAGGAGAGAAAGTTATCACTAATTGTTCTGCAAAGCTTAAGACCAATCTCATGGAAGCAGTGCAGTGTAGAGGTGTTGCTTTGAATGAGTATGCTAAGATTGTTGCCTCTATATGTGGAAATGGATGTGAAAATCTCCAGTATGGTCATCTCTGTGATACTGAGAACCCGATAGTATGTTTCTATTCTCTTCTGACATATCGCTATTACATCTATCTAGTTTTCTCCATATGATGATATCGTATTATGATATGCAATAGTGGGTTCAGAGTATATTTTGCACTGACATCTGATTTTAGATCCTAGAAGTTTGGACAAAATCCTTAGTTGCTGTCATTTCTATTTGGTTTTTAGACAAAAGACACTAAAATTTATGACTGATTGAACTTGGAAAGGCTGCTCACGTTTCCTGGTCATTCTGCAGTTGTCTTCTGTAATTTCTAAACTTTCTGCCTTTTGACTGGGACATGCTCAATAATAGGTTTTACAAATATCTTTAATAGTTAATTTCCAATCGGATTTTGATGGTGGTGACACCAGTTGTCTTGGTAATTGATGCTCCTGATAAAGTTGTTCTGTAGATTAGATTTCATTGGCATCAGGCATGCTTTTACACTTAGGTCAATTCTTCTGAGAAGTTGGCAGATTTGTCTTGGAGTGGACATCATATTTGATTGTGAATCAGGTTCTTTTGCTAGTTGTAAAAAACTCTTCTCTCTTCTCTGGCTTACTCTAGGTGTACTGTTTTAGTTATTAGTTTACATAGTGTTACACACAACCATCAAATTTCCACGAAAGCATGTTACCTTGTCTGGTATATGATGCATCACATGCTGAGTAGACCTGAAGAAGAACAGTCTCTGCAAATGTAATCATGATGAGAAGTTTGATTGATTGTATTAGCACGTCTGGTTGATGAAACTATGCAGCCGTAGGCAGATTGAAGTGAGCCTATGATGATGACATTGATATCAATGATAATAAGTTTTTGTTTTGTTAAATTTCTTATTTTGTATTTTATCATTTCTCTAAATGATCCTTTCTGAGTTCTTCGAACTTATATTCGATTTTCTGTTGATCTGGCAACTAAGGAACCTGATTCTTTTTGTCCTGAAGAAGTTTGCCTTGATGTGGATGGTATTCCTAAGTCAGCGACATGTAATGGAACTGCCCCAAGTAGAAATGAGAACTCTTCCATAAAAGATAATTCCTTAAAAGTATTAGAACTGTGTTCTCATGTGGAGCATTCCAAAAGTGTTGATGCGAGATGCAGTGTGGGACCTGGTAATTAGACCCTTTGAGGACTGTGAAGTCAGAATTTAAGTCGGAGAGTGCTCCAAAGAGAAGGGGTTGGAAACCTAATTCATTGATGAACCCAAAGGAAGGCTATGACCATTCTTGGATTTGTACTCGAAGGAAAGATCCCAAAGTATCTGGTCGGAAAATGCCTGATGATAAGGGAGTTGATTGTTCGCGCTCTGAAAACCAAGATTCCAAGAAAAAAGCTATACACTCTTCTCATAAAAAAGTGGGTCACCGTGTATCCTCATCACCAAAAAGTGATAGCCTTGATGTAAGTGGTCATGGGGGGAGCCGGCCAAAGAAACAAGGGAGCATGATGAATCAAGATGCTGATGCAAGTTCTTTTACAGTGAGCCTAAGTACCCAAGTTGAGCAGAAAGCCTCAGGATCTGTAGATCTCGGTTTAGGGAAGGAGCCTGAAGATAAATTTGACACAGAACTAAAGCGACGCAAGTGCTCAAAAACTAATGAGGAGACAAGTGGACCTCCTGAATATGGGTTTTCAGAGAGGAAAGTCGAGGTTCCAAGTGATCTCAACGAAAAACCATGGCAGTTGTCAGTTACGAAGAAAAGATGTAGGAGTATCAACAATGATAGGACAACAGTCCAGGCAGATATCAGCAAAGCGAATGTGGTTGTTGCTATTTCAACTAAAGGTATTACTGAAGCAGCAGGTGCTAAGGTATGAAATAAAGAGAGGAATGTTTATTCTTTTAGAATCATATTTTACTGGTATAAATATTTGTTTTCACATAAACTCTCATGTTTTTCCTGGTCTTGTCAACTATTGTATACAGGAAATGATTTCTGAGGCTGCTTTTAAATCATCAAATAGAGATGGAAATTATCTAGGGGAAACTCCTAAAATAGAAGTCAAAAAGAAGCACACTGCCGGGAGGGAAGAGGTATAAATTTTTTATTAAATAATTTATTTGTTTTTGTTGTATAACTTGTATCTTATTGGTTGTTCAGCAAAGTGTTCCTAAATCCCTTGGGTTTATGATAAATGTTTGTTGTGATATCTCCTGGTATCTTCACTTTTGTTGACTGTATAGAAGAAAGTGATTTCAAAAGCTGCAAAATCATCAGCTAGAGATGGAAATCACTCAGAAAAAACTCCTAAAACAGGGGTCAAAAGGAAGCATACTGATGGAAAGGAAGTAGTACGAATTTGTTTGTTCTCTCTTCCCTATAACTTGTAACTTATAGGTTGGTCTGTGATATTTTCCCCATTTTACCCTTTTGTTTTCTTTGTTCCTTTTCCCTCCTAAACTATTCGTACTATTGCTTTCTTTTGTGAGTATTAAGTTTTTGTGATATGCTTAGGAACTTCTGTTGGTTTCTCTGGACCATGACCTTTGTACTGAATTATGTTGTAACATTCTCTACTTTGATTGTCAACATGACTATTAATTTATTGAGAATCTCATCAGGTGATATATGTGCTATGTAGATACCCTAATTAACTGCTGAAATGAATGTGTTTTTACTTTCCAAATTGTTTATGGTGATATAGAAAGTGTTGCTTGTAAGCTGTCAATGATCCAAGGCAAAAATAGATTAACATTTGATAAATCAGCTTTAAGTTGGGAAGAATTTTTAAGTTGATGCTTCATTTTTCTTTATTCATATAAACTGGGAAGGAGTATTTGGTTGATTTGTATGGTCTTTGAAGGGCTGTAGCTTTGATGTTGCTGTTGATTTTGTTTAGTTCTCACAAGCTAGATAGATTTTGTGGAGATGTTCCTCTTTCTATTGTACATTCTTGGAGTCTTTTGGGGGTCAATGGATAGCCTGTTCGCCTTTGTAAATCCTTTTTCAATTAAGTATCTTGCTTTTTGTAATAATAATAAATAAATAAATCAGCTTGAAGCCTTGATAAATTAATTGGTTATATTTGAACATGAAAGCATAACCTGATAACTCTTACTCATACACAATGAGCTACCTCCACGTGTCATTCTACATTTAAAAATAATTTATAATCTGAACTATAATAACCACCGTTGAAAGTTCAATAGTCAAATTTCTAAGAAGCTTTTGGAGCTGATTATCAGTCCCTCTTCTTAGTAATGAAGATGAAACTATAGGAGCACTGCCACGTCCACTATATTTAATGCTATTTTTGAGAAAATAAACTTCTATTTTTTCATATAAGTCGTGCCTCAACTATTGAATGATACTAATGATTATGTTGTCTTGACAAGGGTAGAAGGTTTTTTAATTTGTCGACCTTCATGGTAAAGTAGTTCAGGAAACAGTAGCCCATTGTTGCTTATGGTGTAAGCTAGCTTGGACCTTTTGGAGTTATTACATAATCCTCTTACGCAGTTTCTGCCTAGCCAAATGAAATTGGAGAAGATGTCATAAAGGAATAACTGTGGCATCATTTTGTTGGAATATAAATTAAAGATCTTTGGCTAAATGGTCCAACCTTTAGCTATTATTGATAATGAGCAGAAAGTTAGCATAGAAGATGTCCATCATTTGGAATTAATTATTTTTTGATAACTCAGAATTGATCACTAAAATCTCAGATATACCAAATAAGTCTGTCCACATTTGGCAATGCTTTCTTTTTCAGTTTTGTTTGTTTCTTTGATCACAAGCAAAGTTTTTGGTTCAAGCTCATTCATGTATTGAAGCTCAGGATTTCACTTAAGATGTATTGAAAGCTGAACCACTTGCTTTTCTTAGAATATCTGATGTGCTTTGTTGACTATACTTGCTAAATTTGCGGATTGCTTTTGAAAACACCTTATAGGTTATTCTTCCAGAGAGAGAGTTTTATGTGGGACAGAAGTACCTCATCATCTGTTCCTCTGTCTAAAATCTTGACACTTATTTTTTAAATCAATGAATCTCAGGAGTGATAATGATTATGAAAGAGAAAATTTAGAACATATGGCATGATTTTATAGGATGGTTAAAATATTGTTATTTTGTTTGCTTTATCCCTCCCACAATGTTTCTTCTCTTGTTATGCTTGTTTTGATGTTTCGATAACTTTACTTTATATATTTGTTTATCATTCCTCTTCAGGCCTCTGAAACACCTGGGCTTGGTGAGCAATTGGTTGGTAGAAGAATTAAGGTCTGGTGGCCTATGGACAAGACGTGAGTACTCAAGTACTTAAGAGTTTCATATACCTGCTCTTACTATTCTTGGTAAACAGTTAAATGGTTATATTTGCTCCATTTGTTGATTTTGACAAGGTGGTTGTGTTTACCAGCCTTTGTACCCACCAATTGTTGCATGCCTTGGTAAAGTTTTATTCTATGATTGGATAAAATCTCCAGCTCAACTGATTATTTAGAGAACGAGATTGATCGGCTACTTTGCATATTTGCTTTAGGTCTGTGCAGCTTGAGAGCAGTCCTGTACCTTTTGCCTTTCTATAATTGCTGTCGGTGTTCATAGGCCGTTGTAGATAATATAATATTAGGGCTTTAAACAAAAGATCTTGTACAAGGAGGGACTAATGGCTGGACATGGTTAAACTGAAACTTTAGATGTGGTGACTGCACAGAGATAATATTGCATATGATGGGGCCGGGACCAACTCAATGAATGAAGATAAATTGTTGGACTGTATTTTGCCTATTGGCAAGGATCATCACATAGAGGCAAACTGACTCATAACATGGGACTGTATTGGGTGGTGGACTAGGGCAGGGGTTTGAAATGTCACTTTCTGTTTCCATTTGCTTTATATGTCGCAAGCTGTGGGGTTTTAAAGCTTTAGAAGCTGCCTAAACAACCTGAATGCCTTAATTTTCCTGTATAAGATCATTTTTCAAGTTCTAATAGGAAAAAGAAATTAGAAGGAGAGAGAGATCATTACAAGCATATGACAAAATTTACAATATGTTTCTATCCAACTTTGTGTTTGCTTGTAGACCTCCTTATCTTTCCAATGAATAACTGTGAGGGAGTGGTAAAAGCTCCCATTTATGTTTCTCTTATTCATTTTCTCATTCTGTAGGTTCTATGAAGGTCTTGTTGATTCTTACGATCACATCAAAAAGAAGCACAGGGTAAGATGAGTTTGCATGCCATGTTCCTACTCTGTATAGAACCAAACCTCATGCTTAATCTCAAGTCTGATGCCTTGTAGTCATGAGCTCTCCATCTATAATCTTCCTGATTCTCTTCCAGTCTTGGTAGTTACATCTATTCTAGCAATTACTTCTTCATGGTGGAGTAATTGGTCTTGGTGAAATGTTACCTGTGTGACTCTGTTTTATCCTTAACTAATTCCTTCTCTCATTTCCTTGGAGTAATTGAATATACTTTTTTGTGGCTTCTTGTAAAGATCTTGTATGCTGATGGCGATGAAGAGATATTGAACCTCAAGAAGCAACACTGGGAACTGATTGGAGATGGTAAATTGTCAGAAGTGGTGAGCAATTTAGTTCCCTTTGTAATTTTATTTTCTTGTTTGTTCAATATAGTCTTTAGTAATTTCTGCGTAACATTCTGATACTCTATGCAGGGACAGGAGACTAATGAGCTAAAATCTGATGCTTCAACTGATAAGTAAGTGTTTTCCTTACATCTTACGTATTCCCTCAGAGGAAGTGTTCTGTCAGTAGGGTACATTGAAGACAAACTTGTACATTTGACACCCTTGGCTATTCTCAATATGTTCTTGGTGTGTGGATATGCTTCTCTTCTGTTTGTACCTTTGATTTATCATATAAATATTGTTTGTCAGTGAGAAAGTGGGTCATCTAGAGGACTGGTTGAACCTCTGTAGATTTCTCCTCTTAGGTTGTCAGGTAAGAGAAACCTTGACTTATAGGTTTTCTGTTGTCTCATGTCTTCTCTATCATAGTTGGTGCCAATATGGTTGCGTGTAATTTGTATCATCTTTTCTTTTCCTTTTAAGTAGACATATTAAACATGTTGCACCCATTCATCATTGTCCATGACACTGACGTCAAGCCCTTATATTTTATTTGATCTTATACATTTTTCTGTTTTGCATTATCTGAGCAGACTTAAGAAAAAAGAGGAAACCGAGTTTGAACTACTCACAAAAATGAAATCCTCATCCTTGAAAAGGTTGGTCTTGAACTCTAATGAATTATGAATCTGCTTTTGGGTTTTGTTGGCTCTTAACTGAGATTTCAGTTGGTCTTCTAATGAATTATGAATCTGCTTTTGGGTTTTGTTGGCTCTTTAACTGAGATTTCAGTTGGTCTTCTAGGAGTACACCTTCTGCTAGTTCATCCAAATCAAAAGCAAAAAATTCTCAGGGTAATTCTTCGAATTGTGCCACAGCTGACAAACCTATTAAGGTTGATGAATCCAAGACCAAAGCAACCAAGAAAAATAGCAGTCCAAAAGTGGATGAGCAGACCTCTCCGGCAAAGTTGATACTGAAAGACAGAAAACTGATCTTTACTCTAGGCAAACCAAAACAGGCTGTGAACAAACCCAAGGGTGAAATCCTCAATGGTGATCTTTACTCTAGGCAAACCAAAACAGGCTGTGAACAAACCCAAGGGTGAAATCCTCAATGGTGGCAACGATGAATCTTCTGTGGTTGGCCATTCCATTGGAGAACACTTGGATGCTCCAGTAGAAACAATTGAAGCTGCTGATGTTAGCCGTTCTACCAGAGAACACTTGGACATCCCAGCAGAAACGAGTGCAGAGACAAAGAGAGGGAGCCCTTCCTAGAAACCTTGAAACAAATGTGGATGGAGAGAAGTGACAGAAGGGCCTCAAAACTTGTAAGCTAGGTTTTATGTACAGAGGAAATGTTAGTTTTAGTGTGTGTTTTTCCCAGGTGAATATCAACTCATTTTTGCCTGTTTAATTTGTCACAGAGCTGTACTTGCATGTTTTGTTAGTTTGTTATCAACTCTAGTTGGGTGCTGACCCTGTATACCTGTTCTGTAAAGGGTCCATATCTAACAGCAAATCATGATACTGAAATGTAATTATCCATACAAATATAACATCCAAGTACCAATGACTGTCCATTCTCTAACATGACAGGTGCAATTGCAGTAAAATTCTAACAAACAGTATTTGAATCCAAGAATTATAATACAAGCATATAAAATTATGACATATTATTGCCATATTATTTGTGTGATGAATGTATGTGAATGCCCTCCCTTTTTTAAAAAAAAAAAAGAAAAAAGAAAATTTCTGTTAATTGTCAATTACTGATGTTATATAATCACAAGACAAGGAATGGTGGAATGAATCTTTGAAAGGGTTAATTCTGGAAGTATATGTTAGGGTATTTCGTCATGTTAAACGATTTATCACTACTTCTGGCTGCCATTATAAGCTGTAACCCTAACCCACTCATCTTCCTAACCATTATTTGTGAAGGGTTCCTTGGGAGACGTTTTAATCTGGGTATGCATACATACTACTTCTTTATCGAGACTTGTAATAAAATGTACGTGTTCACTACGTTTTATAACTTGGAAAATTTTTTTAAATTGCCTCCTTTTTTAAGTAAATTTTTTTTTTTAGCTCCTTAATATTTTAATAAATTTTATTCATCAAATTTTTAGACTATTTTATTTTGAAGCATTTTTCATTTTTTTCCACAAACTATTAAAATTTTAATTCAAAACACACTTTAAAATTAATTAAAATAAATAAATTTAAAATTGTTGAAAAATTGGTGATTCAACAATCTTAGTTGGACAAGAATTGAGATAAATATCAAAGTGGAGAGTCACAAGAAATCTAGAACGTATGGGACACGTATGGAGAAGTCTAGGACGTGTGGGACACGAAGGGGGAAGTGAAACGGGACTTGAAGACGCAAAAGAAATGAAGAAATCACGAGAGAGCTTCCAACGCCGCGGCGATGAGCGCGAGAAGGGCCAGCGCCGCGGCGTCAAAATGCGTGGAAAAGTCTGTTTTGGTTTGGGATTTTGAGTTTTGTGAAGTTTTGGACTTCCAAAATAAGTGGACTCTTACTCCAACAAGGAATAGGGTTAGTAGGCACGAAATATACCCTATATAAATACTTGTAAACCTTGTTTAAGATTAAGCATCTAAGGTTTCAAGATGTAACCATAAGATAGAATAGAGGAGTTAGGTAGATACTAAGTGCGTGGTGCACTAGGGTGTAACCTTTGGGGTGTGTGTTCTTCTTTAGGTTCTTTGAATGAATAAAAGAGAAACACCATAGATCCTTTTGGCTTAGATGCTCGGACTATTTTGTGTTTCTTGTAAAAATCTCTTATAAGGAGATACTGAGAGGTCTTAGGGAGTTATAATAATTAAGGGTAGATGCTTAGAGGTCTCTATAGAAGATACTAAGGGGTCTTATGGGATCATTAATGATGTAAGAAGATACTTAGTGATCTATTTCAATAGTAAGAAGCTAGATCATAGATCTTTCGTGGACGTAGGCAATTTGGGCCGAACTACATATATCTTGTGTCTTGTGATTGGTTTGTTTTCTTTATCTTTATTGGTGTGTTAATCTTATGTGTTCTTACTTATGGTGTGAGTTATAATTTTTCGCTACGTATAAAGTAAAAGGGGTATCAAGGTTATGACTTAGTTGATGTCATTGGAGTATCAAGTTGAAGTGTATGGCTTGATATTCGCAATAGAAATAATATAAATTAAAAATAAGTAAATTTAATTAAAAAAAATAGATAAAATTTTACAAATAATGTCAAAAAAAAAATCGAGAGTCAATCCTAGTAACAAAACTGTGTGCCTGACTAGCCTTCTCATACTATGCCATGCACACGAGGAGGGGTACAATAACTTATAAGTTCCATCTAATATTTTAATCTTTGATTTTATTATTAATAAGGGTAATATTATTAATTTATTTTTTTATTAATAAAAATTAATTAAATAATTTTTTACTTGAATAAATTATAACCTTTAAAATAATGGTTATTTTCAGATATTTTTACTTTAAATTTTAACATCAATTAGAAATTTTTTTTAAAAAAATCATGGCTTCTGATCGATGTTAATTTCAGTGATTAGTAAGTAAAGCACGACAGTCGAAATGATTCAGAAATTTCAAATTTAGCCGGCAGTTTTTTCTCAAAAAGTTGGCAGTGCTGCTTTCACCATTGTCAATTGACAAGTACAGGCAAACTTGGCCAACCAAATCATGTAGTTTTTTCCTTTGTAGTTCTCTTGTTTTAAATTTTAACGTAAAATTTAGTATTCTTTTTTTCACGTGATGCATTTGATTATAATTTGAAGGTAAAAACAAACAACAACAAAAATTTACCATCGAAAATTACATCCTAATGTGCCTACAAGTTTATTGATTTTATTTAGTGTTAGTAATTTTTTTTTATCCAAATTTTTTTAATCTGTAAAACAAATTAACAATTAATTCATACAAACCCAACCCACCAATCCAAATTGCCACCTCTCTCTCTCTCTCTCTCCTATATATGAAAGATACTGCTTGAATTTAAAGAGGAAAAAATCTATTGTATTACTTGTTCTATCATCTATGCAATTAATTATCTCAACATACAGTATCTATTATACATCCTATTTATTATGATTATCTATTTGTCTTCCTAATAATCAGTCATCACAGGTAGAAATATTGCCTCCAAAAATTTTCAGAAAAAATAAAGAAAATAGAGAAAAAAATTATCATAAGTTAAAATACAATAGAATATAGAAATAAATCTAATATGGAAAGGGGATATGGAATTAGTATAAATAATTATCATAACATCAATATAGTTAAGGCACTAAAACAATAACAAAAGTTATTTAATCCCATTATAAGTCTGTTTTAATATAATTAAAGACAAGCCAATGCCCAAACACTTCTTTTTTTTTTTTTCTTTTTCTCAGTGCTACAATTTTTTTCTATTAATATTAAGTTGAGTGCTATCGTATAAAAGAGATGCTTAAGATTGAATTGTGAGTGAATCTCCTGGGTGAGTGGGAATAGGAAGATGACCCTTCTCCTGCAAGCTCTTAACGGTGTCGTATAAGCACTGCTTCACTGGTGTGAACTCTAAGCCCATGTCCTTCAGCTTCTGGTTTGTGAACTTGTAGGGTTTTGCTCTTGGGTTCTTTTCATCTGAACATCTGCATTTATTTTTCAAATCGGATTATGAATTAGAACTACCAAATTCAAATATCAATTCTACAATTACGAGACTATCATTATTTCTTCTTCTTCTTCTTCTTTTTTTTTCTCGTGACAAAATTTCCATGATATTCTTTCACCTTTCACATTCTAGGTTTTTGGGTAAATTCCACATAGCACAGTAAAATACCAATTGTGCATTTTTTTTATTTTGAAACTTCAATATTATTAATTAAATTAAAAATATTACAGGGTTTACTATTATAGAGAATTATCAAAACAATATTATACGAGTTTATTAACAAACGTTTAAATCTAAAATTTTTAAAAAAATATACAATAAACTCATAATAGAGGGACTATCCTTATATTTAAAAATAACTATTCATCTTATTAAGAACGAAAAGGTTTTTTTCATAAGAAAATGATAAATTATTCTCACAAAAAACGTACAAAATACTATCACAAAAGAGAGATAAAAGTACCCTCACACAGAATGAACGCCAACTATGCATATTTATAGTAAGACTATAACATAGTCCACCAAATGGTATAATATAACTTTTGTATTTTTATATTTTAAGTTTTAGTTACATATTTTAACATTTTTGGTGTGTATATATATATTTGGTTTTTTTTTATATGCTATATTTTATGAAAGAAAAATGTTAGTTTTCTTCTAATTTTTTTTTAGTAATTATTACTTTTTCTTTAATTGTTTTTAGAAATAGTCAATTACCCCCTTATAAGTGGTGCTGCATGCTCTCCCTTCATAATTAGTAATTAGGTAACTTGCAATTGCAAAGACATAATTTTGAAAATGTGAAAGGAAGGAAGCTGTAGATGTTGCATGCCAACCCCTCATAGGGAAAATCCAAAAATTTTCCAATACAAAGGAGCTCTGAAGTTAGTAAACAAATGTAAAATGGGACCATTCTCCTAATGCTAGATGCTTCTATTTCTATTTCCATTAAAGAATTGATGAAGTTTCTCAAAGATGGAGGTAGAGCAAAATGAGTAGGTGAAGATACTCTTGTGTTCGGTCAGACGCATTGGGTTAGGTGAGAAGGAGAAGCCTTTTGCTTCCCTTATTTTACATCATCAGATTTTTGCTTCTTCCCAAATTTTCAGGTTTTGTTTTTGTCCCCCATCTTTTTATTTTAGGTTGGTTTGCTTTTTTGCTTTGTTTTTTGCAAGTCAAAATTTGGTGCAACTACTCTCCACCCCAGCCAAAGAAATCATTGTTTCTTCTTATTAAAAAAAACAATAATAAGAAATTTAAAGCTTTGCTTACCTCAAACACCAATCAGCATCGTCTCATTCTTGTGCGTCTATGCAACGTGTCAATTGAATTCTCTTTTGTTTAAAAGTTTTTTAATGTTAAGAAAAAATAAATAAGAGACCATTTATACCATTGGGTGTGCAAGTAGGAGAATATTCACAATCTAAAGGATTAAGGAGTTCAAATGTCAAAGTTTCAGTTTTAATATCAAAATTAAAATTTTTAAAGAGGCTAAAATGTATAAATTTATTTTAAGGAATATAATAACACAATTATTTATTGAATTTAAAGTTTTCCCTGCAAGGCATGGCTTCCTTAATCCCTATTGTTTGTTTTGAACCCCACGAAATTTTTTATGAGTAAACATTATTTAAAATATTTTTTTAAATGATTCTATAGCTTAATAATTGGTGTCAACAATTCGATAGTTGATATATTATATTTGAGTTAGATCAAAATTATTTTAATTATTTTATTTGTAAAGATTGATTTTTTTATTATAAAAGATTGATATTATATTAATTTATACCATTGCAACTTTGAGATTTGAAATATATAATATTTGTATTTTTTTTTAAAAAAATTTAATATTTTATTGACTAACATTGTTTTAAAAAAAAAATAAAGAGATAAATTAATTAAAAAATTCGAAAGATTTGAGAAAATTCTCAAACATTACGGAGAAAAGATTAAACTAGAAATGGAAGAAGATGAAAAGTGAAATGATGTTTAAGAATGACAATTGATATGTACTAGTCATGATTGTATTAAAGAAAAAGTCGACAATCTTTTAAAATATAATTGCTTCTCCAAGACTTTATTTAATAGGGCAGCCGAAATAAATAGTGTTCACATTGAATCTATCAATTTCTGAAGAAAGGATAAGAATGATGTGCTGTTTCTACCTACATATAATTTGTTCATATATAAGTTTGTCGTAAGTAAATGTCACAATCGAAATTGACCCATATTACAAAAATAAGTCACATATTTTATTGGTTATTATACAGTTCTCACTCTTACTAAAATTAAATTTAAATGTTAGATGATTTTCAATTATTGGGAGAGCCGTGTCTCACAGAACTATGAAAATTTTGTATTGATTAGCGAATGAATTTCTTTGAAGGTCCCCAAAAAGCTAATGTTTCTAATTAAATAAATTTTCAGGGATTAAGGATAACGTTAATTACCAAGTTTAATCACTTTGAATATTGCATATGACAAAGCTTTTTTTGCTCAAGTAAAATCACACGATTGGATCTGGACAGAAAACATAAACTAAGTTTACGAAGTTAGATCATTTCTAAATTCCTCCCTAGAAAAGTTGGATCAACATTTCCGTAATAAGATTTTTTTCTTAAGATTTTACTTTTAAACTTAATTTTTATGATATAAATTATTTACCATCTAATTTTTGTTTCTCTATTTTGTTCCTATAACCTCTTTAGTTAAAGACAATTAAATGTCTATAAACTAAATATTTGAATAGATAAGAATAGTAATAATAGACAAATAATAACACTATATCTTTAACACATTTTATACAATTTTTTTAATTGTTAGATTAATGCACATTTAATATTTTAAATGAGATTAAATATATGTAAATAATGTGTATAGTTTAAATTTAATTTGAGTTATAAAAATCTGTATTAATTGAATGGTCTACAAATGATGTAAAATATGTATCAAAACTAGGGCATTATTGAACTTGACTCATATAAATATATATAAGAATAATGAAACTTACTTGGTAGGGATGGGATATTCAGGGAAGAACTTGGCCAGAATCTCCACCACCTCACCACGGTGGAGCACGCTTTCGGCGCAGAGGTAGCGGCCGGAGGCGGACGGAGTCTCGTAGACAAGAATGTGGGCTAATGCGACATCCCTAACGTGCACATATGCCTGAACAGAATTAGCATACGTCTTTGCGGAGCCAGTTAGGTATTTCAGAATGTGAATGATGCTAGCATTCACTGTTGGTTGCAGCAATGGCCCTAGCACCAACACTGGGTTCACCACCACCAGGTCCACCCCCTTTGCCTTCGCCTCCTCCCACGCCGCCTGCTCCGCCACGGCTTTCCCGTAGCAATACCAATTCTGTAATTACAGCACCCACAACATATTAAGACTTATTCTAGATTCTGAATATGTTACCAAAAATTCTTTTTAACGGAAGGAAAATGAATGAACCTTGGTGTTCTTGCAAAACTCAAGATCGCTCCAGCAAGACTCATCAACCACAACATCAGGGCTCCTATTGGGGTTCATGTACACAGCACCAATTGATGATGTGAACACCACACGGCGAACTTTGGCCTCCGCCGCTGCAATTATCACATTCTTGGTTCCAACCACCGCAGGCTCCACCATTTGTTCCTTTCAAACAAACATTCCATCACTATTCATTACCATACCCTCACCAATATCCCACATTTATTATCAATAAATCATTAGCTGGCCGAATCCACTTTATTAAAAGGAGTATTGCAATTGAATTAAGTATCTGTATATGCAATATGTATGAGTATACTTAGTACGAGATTTGAGTTTTAATCATTCATGCTTTAAGTTTAAGACGTCAAGTTTCAAGTAATTCAAACAAAAAATAAAATTTAACACTACAGATTACATGTCAAACATATTAAGTTTTAGTCTAACGTGATTGTATTATGAATAATACTAAACTTCTTAAATATTTTTATAAAAATTTTATTTTAAATAACGTACCAAATAATTATTAAATAATAATATATTTAACTTTGTATTCCTTTAGAATAAATTTTAGTTATAAAACCTTTGATTCTTTAGTTGTTTTGTTAGAATAATTTTAAAAATTATATTATTTAATTATTTAATATATTAATTTAAAATAAATATTTTGAGATAAGATTTAAGCAATACAATATTGTTCTCCAATTATACAAAAAAAATTTACTTGTTAAAGAAAAAAAAAACAGTTACATAATAATTACTCATTGGTTTTGAACCATTTACATGCTTTTGCAATTTTGGGTTGAAACATGCACGAAAGTACTCGTGTGTTTTAACTAATAAGAAATAGATATGTTTTTCGTTTGAAAAGTAGATCTTACTAACCACCATTCGACCAAGGAATGTTGTGGAACCCACAGGCAATAGCCAATGGATGAAATAAGTGCTTTTCTTTTTTGGGTCAACAGAGCAATAATTTAATCATGCCAAACGACACTAGAAGCAGCATGTGTTTTTACTCTCAATTTTCAAATAAGATATCATATTTTTTATTTTAAATTAATATATTAAATTATATAAAATTTAAAATTATTTATTATTTAATAATTATTTAACATATTATTAAAATAAAAATATAAGATATGTTTAGAAAATGTAACATTATTTTTCTTATTTTTTAAGACTTCTTTTTATATTTTTCTTTTAAATTTTTCCTTATCAATCCAACAAATTTTCTTGGCAACCAAACGGAAATGGAAAAACATGCTAGAAAATTGTTAGAAAACTCACAGGATCATCAGTCACAGGAGAGGCAGTGTGGAAAACACCATCACATCCATTAATGGCCTCTTTAAGACTCTCATAATCAAGAAGATCAGCTTTGCATAAAGTTAATCTTTCTTTTGCTCCTTCGAGCTCTCTCAAATGAGCATTCTTTGAATCATCTACAAAACCATGCATAAACAAAAACAAAACATTCAAAATCGACCCGAAAATTATATGAAACGTAAATTAAACTCTTTTTTAATCCCAGTACGAGCAAGATTCGAAGCCTTAAATAATTGCAACATGATTATAACTACCTGGATTTCTAACAGTTCCTTTGACAGTGTAACCCTTTTCAAGGAGAAGCTTAACAATCCATGAGGCAATAAAGCCGCCGGCGCCGGTGACACAAACAGTTTGGCCTGAAACGGGGTAGCTATCAACCGGCATATTATAAATTTCTGGCGAAACTGGTAATGTGTTCTTTGGGTTGGTGGAAGATGACTGTTTTGTTTTGTTATTTTTGGAATGTAGATAAATAAAAAAACAACTTGAGGCAAAGAGATAGCTACGTACGTATATTCTATTTATAAGGAAAGCAAGTTTACCAACTCACCTAACTCGGGTAAAAATGTTTATTATTGGACTTAATCTTATTAATCTAAATACAATTTCGTTTTATCTTTTTACTTTTCATGTTGCTTGGTAGCTGGTAAAATAGTAAAAATTTATTATATTTTGGAGTTGGTAAAGACCAAAGAGAATGGAAAACTTGAACTTGGAATTAGGATAAGATGAGAAAAAAAAAATGGGGGGTTTTATTAAGGAGAAAATTCGTTATGTGTATCCAATTATTAACATTATAACAAAAGATGTATATTTTGCTTAATTTATTCTGACTAATTTAATTGTTGTCAACAATAGTAAACACATGATGTATGTGGCATGATCTTCTTCGGATTTAAGAAAGGGGATTTCAATTTTTTTGATTGAATTATATATAGTCGAACTGTCATTAATTAAATTCATAAAGAGATTAACTATCATAAATATTATTGAAATGATAATATTAATTAATTAAAGCATGCATTACTCAACAGATACTAGTACTTTTACTCAAATTTTAATTTTATAATCGATCGATCTGCCACCTTTCACTTTAGATTTTTGTGCCACTACCAATTTCGCTGTTTTTTTTTCTGTAGCATGTTTGCTTACGCTATTCTCGAGTAATCATTGTTCATTTAAAAAAGAGTTGAAGAAAGAAAAAAAATAATAATAACAATAAATAATTAATTAATTTTAAATCTAAAAATGGTTTGTAGGTCACCTAAAGTACGAACGTACGAAAGGATTCAGTTAATTTATATGTTTTTTTTTTCAATTAAATAAAGGATAAAAAAATATGGCTGAGATATAATAGAAGACAGATAATTCATTAAGTGCATACTTAGATGAGTTTCTTTCTTAGCTACATTTTTTTTATGACGTTCAATTATAATTTGAGAAGAATTTTTAAAGTTAAAAAATTATTTTATTTTTATTTGTAAAATCTTAAAACTTAAATTTTTAATAATAGAATTTTTAAATTTTTTTTAATATTTACATATTAACACACATATCTTTAATAAAAATAAATATTATTTAAATAATATATTTTTTATTTTTTATTAGAAGTCATTATATCTGTACATCTTTACAACTATTATATTTTTATCAAATTTTATCAATTTTTTTTTATCATATGTACATAGTATTTTATTATATTTTTTATAATAAATATAATATTTTATTTAATTTGTGGTTGATATGTATTAATTTTACTTAAATTTTTATAAATTTATATTTATTGATATTTAAAATTTTAATTATTTTGAATATTATTTGACAATAATTAAAAAAATATACGTTACTAAATTTTAAATATTAAATTATATATTTTATTTTATGTAAAAAAAATTAAGTTGTATGTAATTTTAATATAAACATTTTAAAGTGTTTTTTTTACTAATTTTATAGTATATAAATATTTCTAATACTATATAATTAAACTATTTATTTTTAAAAAAATTAATAATTAAACGATTAATAAATTTTTAAAAAACAATTCTACCAATAGAGCCCAAATAATCGAAAATCGATAACAAGATTTAACGTATCTCATTTAGTGACTGACGTGCACATTACGATTGTATTGCCGAAAACTGTCACATTGAAACAACTTTAAAAATATTATTTTTATTGTTAAACTAATTATACATATTGTTTTAATATTTTATATCTATCCCAATTTCATTAATATAACACGAGAAAAAATAAATTTAATTTAAAAAAAAAAGTTGAGATAATCGCTATAAAAAAAAGTCAAGATAATCCTAATTTCATGAATACAACTTTGTTTTTAATGTGTTACTGTATATTAAATTTATATTTTAAATAATGATATGTTAAATATTTATTAAATATAATAAATAATTTTAAATTTTATTATTTAATAATTATTTAATAAATTATTATTTAAAATACAACTTATGATATGTAATATTATTTGTTATAAAATTAAAAACATAATAAATTCTTTTTTTTCAAATGAGTAACACAACACAACAGGATATAAATTTCAAACACGATCTATTTTTAATGAACCGAAAATTGCGAACACAAATACGATTTATATTTTCTTTAAATGAGCAACATAATAAGATATCAATATATACATTTTATTAAACATTGAATATCATGTTATAACACGATGCCCATTTAACATGATTGAATATGCAAATTTTATCCATTTAAATTCAATCTAAGATTTACCTAAATTTCATAAAATAATGTAGTATTAACTAAAACCAACAGCGAATAATCAAGACTTATATACATCAACAATCGACAAAAAAAATAGAAATTAAAAAAATAAAAATAAAAAAACAAGATAGCTAACTAAGGGAACGACACAAGATGCTAGCAATCGAACGACACAGGATGCTAGCAATCGACTGTAACTTGTGATTTGTGATTTACGCAGTCTTAATTGAATTGGTGTATTGGGGTTGTTGTCATCCCTACTAAAAATTTTTGTCTCAATTTATCTAGAATATGCCTTATACCTACTAATTGATGATGCTATACCAATAATATCAACTAATTGTTCTAAAAAATTTAACTTTGAATGTTTCTATTACAAGCCATTTTGCTAGTTTCCAATGACATTTTAACAAAATATAGAGAGAAAAAATTGTATTCCCTCATCCTTATCCTCATCCTCATATTAAAATCAATACAACAAATATACATAATACATAATGGCATGTGTTATATATGATTTTAATACAATAAATATACGTAATACATAATGGCATATGTTATATATCGGTGCTATGGATGGTCTTATTACACTCATAATCTCTAAAAGATGAGAATCAACTATATAGCATCTACATCAAGATTTTTTGGATGGGATGAGATGGGTTAAGTCGGGTTAAGACTTTTTCATGATAGAAAATGAGGAACCCAATGCCCCAGTTCCATCTCGAAGTGAGTCTAATCTCGATCTCAAAATTTTTTATTTGAAATTTTTAAAAAAATAATTGAATATTAAAATTTATTAGTTAATTAATAAATTATAAGTTATTTTAATGTAACTTTTACAAATTTACAAGTTAATTCATAAATTATAAATTTTTTATTTTAAAATATTTCATCTTGATTTATATGTTAGGATCGGTGTTTACGTGTTATCCCAGAATGTACATATACTTGTGTATTTATACAAATGTACATTCTCATTAAATCACTAATACCCATTAATATGGTACCATACAATGTAACGCTACAGACATTGTACGATTTGAAGGTATTCAGATCAGATATAACGAAGTTTAGATAAGGGCATACAGTTACCTACACTGAGAGATATAAATGTTAAATATTAGCACAACTAAGTATTAGCTGGTTATAATACTCGGCAGATCCAAAAGTTGGAGTCTTGTCTGTAATATGACATAAACCTGGAAATATACCAGTAACTGCAAGTTGCAATTAAGTACTAAGAAATGCTAGTTACACAAGTATGTTCTCAAATAATTATCCATGATCTATTTCTACCGTTGTGTGTCTGTCGGTGGATACCTTTTATATATAGATCAGCATATGTCGTACCTATAAGGTATAAATGGTTGTTCCTAGCCGACTGTGAGCTTGAAGCTCGTACTGACATATGGGTATCCAGTTAAGACTGTATATGAGACAGACTCATGAGGGCCTCCAATAGACACCCTATGTAAGCCGTCAACAGAAGGTCCTCTTGAGTTGAATAGTATACGTGATCCTTTAACCTGAGTGCCATGGTGGACTTGTAAGTGATCCACCATACTTTGGTTCCACGCATGTCACAGACCTTTCATTATGTGACTGCTAGGTGTCGTTGGGTATGGTCCAATGCTTATGGAGTCTGGTGTGTACAGATATGGGATTCATCAGCTCGCATAAGGAGTTAGATATCTAGATGCTTCGAGACTGTATCTCATAAAGTCTTGTAACCACAAGCATTAATCCAGGGAAAGAGTTTCCGTCAGGGTAGTACAATATGGCAAAAGAGTTTGCACATATTGTTATATGATATACAAGTCTGAAGATAGGACATTGATGAACATTAGGGAATTTAACAGTGGTGATCTATATCCCTGTATATTCAGGATATCATGACGAAAAGACTATACGTATGCGTTGTAACCTCAACTTGTATAGTTCAATGCGTTGATTTGTACATCCGTGATGTATGCATGAGGTATTGCTCACGGACTTATAAAATAGTTCCAATTGACAAATCGGGCATAAGACCTAGGGAGTCCCGTGATATGGAGTTTACTCGTTGTGCACTGGGGCAGCGTGCCGGATTAAAGTGTTTAATCTAGTAATATTTAGCACTACCACATGAATGCTTGCGTGTCTGTATTTAAATTTTAAATACAACAATTAGTTAATAATTATTATTTATTAATTATATTATTACACGTGACGTATTATGAACCCTCAGTTGAGTTATAACATTTTAATGTAATTGAAAATAGAATTTGAATTATAATATTTAACATAATTATAATTAAAATTAAATTTATAATTTGAAATTATAACATTTAACGTAATTGAAAACTAGAATTTGAATCAAAATTATAACATTTAACGTAATTGAAATTAAAATTAAAATTAGAATTATAATATTTAATATAATTGAAATTGAAATTAGAATTAGAATCATAACACTTAACGTAATTGAAATTAGAATTAGAATTGGAATCTGTTAGGGTTGTGCCTACGTGTCATCCCAATTTTGTATAAATATTTGATATATATATAGAGTATATTTTATTATATCGCTAATTACCATTTAATTATATGGTTTAATACTTGTTACGCTACAGACTTATATTATCTAAAAGAGTTCGAATATGGTCTAAAGGAATTTAAACTGGGGCTAAGAAATAGCAAATATTTCAAGAGTTGAAACATTGTCTGTAACGGGACAAAGACCTCAGAATATGCTAATAATGATATAGTTGTAAGAGTTGCTAGGATGTGTCATTATGCAAGCATGTTCTCAAATACATAGTTCCTGGTCTATTTCTACTAACGCAGGTCTGTTAATAGATTCTATTAATTTAAATAGATCAGTGTATGTCTATATCTGTAGGGTACAGTTGATTGTTTCTAGTTGACTAGGATCTTAGAGATTGTATAGGTATACAGGTATTCAGTTAGGACTGAGTACTGAACAGACTTACGAGGACTCCAATAGACATCCTATGTTACCGTCAATGGAAGGTCCTCTCGAGTTGAGTAATATACGTGGTTATCTGACCTGAGCACCACGGTGGGTTTGTGAGTAATCTACCATACTTTGGTTCCACGTATGTCAGAGACCTTTCATGGTCTGACAGCTGGGTGTCGTTGGGTATGGTCCGATGCTCATGGAGTCCGGTACGTGCAGATATGAGATCCATCAACTCTTATATGAAGTGATATATCTAGATGCTCCAATATAGTATCTCAGAAAAGCCTTATAACCATAAGCAGTTAACCCAGAAAAGTGTTTTCATGGGGTTAAACAATATGACAATGAGTTTTGCTCATATTGTACTATTGAGATACTATTTTGGAGATATTTTTATGGATGAGCATATGGAAATTTAACGGTGTCGATCTATATTCCCGCACATCCAAGATATATATGATGGAAGGACTATACGTATGCATTGTAACCTCAACTTGTATGGTTCAACGCGCTGATTTGTAATATTCGTGACGTGTGCGTGGGGCATTACTCACAAACTTATAGAATAGTTCCATTTGACGAATCGGGTGTGGACCTAGGGAGTTCCGCGATATGGAGTGTACTCGTTATGCACTGGGGCAGAGTACTAGATTAAATTGTTTAATCTAGTAATATCCAACGTAACCACGGAAATGCGTACGTGTTAGTATTTAAGTGTTAAATACAATAATTAGTCAATAATAGTTATTTACTAATTGTAAAGTGACACGTGACGTATTGTGGACCCTCGGTTGAGTTTACTCAAATGTGGGATTTTAGTAAGACCCGCTAAGGGTATACTTAGTAACTATGCATGATGAGTAAAATAATTATTTTATACTTTAATCATTTAAATGTTAAATAATCAAATATCTCTAATAAAATATATTATTTTATAATATTATATTAATAATAATATATTATATATAATACATGATAGTTGTCATGCATTATATATATAATATTATGATTTATTTATTATTATTTTGCCAACAATGCTTCTTTATTTATATTATATTGTGATAATAATATTTTATTACAAAGAGTTGTTTCTGTCTTCATTTTCGTTCTTGCTCGCGGGAAAAAGAAGAAGCAATTGTTGCTTCCATTTTTCTTCTTCATCAACGTGAGACACAAAGAGTAAGTTTAGAACCAGTTATTTGGGATTAAGTGTTAATCCTATGTTGGATTTAAGAATTGTTATTCTAGATTATCAAATTCATCAAATTAATAATTAAAATTGATAACGTGTATAACTCCAGGCAGACTCCGAAATAAAATGTGTAAAACGTTACATATATTGATAATTTTTTAATTTTATCATTTATATATTAATTTGATTAATATATAATTAGTGTGTTAAAATATATATTAGATGCGTATTTTGTAATAAACACACTACCATATGTATACACCTGTACACAATTGATCCCCTATAGAATCATAACACTTAACGTAATTGAAATTAAAATTATAATTAAAATTATAATATTTAACGTAATTAAAATTAAAATTAGAATTGAATTTATAACATTTAATGTAATAGATATTAGAATTAGAATCAAATTATAACATTTAACATAGTTGAAATTAAAATTAAAATCAAAATTATAACATTTAACATAATTGAAATTGAATTTGCCGATTTAGAATTATAACAGAAATTAAAATTGGAATCAGAATTACAACATTTAACGTAATTGAAATTAAAATTAGTATCATAATTATAACATTTAGCGTAATTTAAATTAAAAATAAAATATTTAATGTAATTAAAAATTGAAATAAGAATTATATTAATAGAATAATAAATTATTAATTATTATTAAAACTAAATTTTAGGTCAAAAATATAAATTTAGAATAATTAGAGACATAGCCACAAATAAATTTTAAATTTTTGAGTCAAAATATAAAATTAAAACAAATTAAAGACACGGACAATAAATGACTCATGTCCCAAATTTTGTCTCCATCTTAAGCCGACCTATTCCAGTTCGGGTTGGGACAAATTTGATCCCAAAACTTTGTCCTCATGAAATTTGTTATTCCGACGGGACATGGTGGTCGAGTCCTATCTCGAAACCATCTGAGTTCTAGTTTACTTACCCTTATATGTTGATCACTCTTATTTATTTTATTTTTTATTTTAAAAACAAAAATATTTTTTTTTAAAAGAGATTACAATATATTTTTATTTTTTGTACTATTTAAAAAAAGAAAAATTCAAACCCAAATAAAAATGTGAGTCTTAAAACAGCTTAGCCTCGTACTCAAAACAAAACAAAACAAAAACAAACAAAACAAAACAAAAACATTTGTTGATCACCCTTATTTGAAGAGGCCTAACTATACTGAAAATAAAGCTTCCTGGCCACAAAATGCAAGTTCATGAACCGTAGTTTTCGATTATTTTTTTGATATAGATGAATAACAATAAAATTAAATGAAATAGCAGTACAACGGTTGAGAAAGATGGGCAAACCATCGGTAGCCTCTGCTTTTTTTTTCTTGACAAGAAGCTCTTGTTCGGCAAGTGATTTAAAATTTAAAAAACAAATTGAAATTTTATTTAAAAAGTGTACATCATTTTCAGTTTTAAATAGGTGAGGTGTGTACCAAAACACACGGAATCGAGGTCAAATCTATTAAGTGGGGTACTTAAAATTTGAAATTTTTGGCCAGGAAATGTCACATTGACAGGGGCATTTCTTGCTTTTATTATATTGGGCTTCTATTTAATAAAATATTATAAGAAATTATTATTTTAAAAAATATAATAATTATAAAAAAAAAAAGTTCTAAAACAGACCAAAATACAACCAAAAATAAAAAATAATATGAGACCCACCAAAACGATAATATTTTGGGATTTTAGAAGTTTAAACGAAAAGATCTTAAAATGCATATTTTCGGGGCAAAGCCATTTGCTAAACCCATCAAAGCTCCGTCTTGACAAGGACAGGAAGTCTCTTCTCGACCGCAAGGCAAAGGGCATGAGAGCAGCAACGGCTTTATCACCATCTAATTATTTTGATTCAAAGAAGCCTCTCATCTCGTCATCTCATAGATCTCTCACAGGTTCACTCGTTCCCTACCAATTTTTGTAAAAGTAGACTCGTGTTAGTTTGAAAGGATTTTTTTGTTAACTATTTCAGATTTCATAAATTTATTTATTTATTTTCTTTGGGCTAGTATTGCCTATTGTGTTTGAGGTTCTACTTATTATCTTCATTTTCTCATTTTTCAGTTCATGCTAGAAGTTAGTTCTGTCACAATTAATTTTAATGTGCCAGAATATCGAGCATGAAGAAACACAAAGGGTGTTGAATAAACAGAAAATAGGTTGTTGTGAATTTTGGGCAAATAATTTTTCGTATATTGAAAGGCAATAGATAACAATATTTTATTATTTTAATAATGGTAATAAGTGTTTTTCCTCTTCAATAATTTATAATGTAGATTTCATTTTCTATCCAATAGTGCATTTGTTACACCAGTGAAATTTATGAAATTTTTTTTATTTAAAATATTTTATTACTATTTGCTTTATGATTGTGCAACATCTTTATTTGATAAAATTTATTTGACTGATGACAACAGCAATAGCAATTGAAGATATTCAGAGGGAGAAAGCTCTGTGTTGGAGACAACAGAATTAAACTAACTAGAAAAATTTCTGGTAATGATTCCTTGTAAATTTTAACACTTTAAATCCATATTGTTCATTTAATATAGCTTTGGCTCATTTATATAGTATTAGATATAGCACCCTTTTCATTGAAAAAAGAAATTCAAATTATTATTAGTTAGCCTAATAAATTATGACAACTACTCAGCATTTGATTACAATCAACCAGGGGGGGAAATTTAAGATCATTATTGTTGCATTATATTCTCAAAAAGTAATACTTTATTTTTTAAATGAAATACACTTTTAACGGTAGCTTTAGTTTAATTATACTGTTATTATCTCTCTTAATTGAAAAGATAAAAATATTTTTATAATTTTATTACATAAATAACTAAAATATCTTATAATGTGATAATATGTTTATCTTTTTTATTAAGTAAAAAAAATAATTATATAATTAAAATTAAAATCATTACCAAAATATAATTTGTGTCGAAAAGATAAGGTTAATTGTCACGTCCCAAATCTAAAAGATCTGATACATGACATAACTTGCATTCATTCAATAAAGTGCACTCATAAATAGTATTACATAAAAATTCAAACTTTAATTTAACATAGGAATCATTAACAAGTTGCTAGTAAGTTCAACACTAAAAATCAATTCATAATCTAACATATACACATAATCTTCTATTGAACATATTTAAACATTCATTTCGATTTCTTTCAGAATTATAGCAATTGAATTATAACTGGAACAATTATTAAACCGAAAATACGCAGAGTTTTCTCAGAGATTAACACTCTACTACGTCACCAGTAGCAACTTTGTTACCGAAAACTCAAAATATATTCATTGAAAATTCTTACTTAAAATCAATCCATAACCACACTTGGTGAAACTTAAACTAAATTCAACTACACACAATACAATAATATATAAGTATTTATTGAATAGGGACAAATCAAATATCTTATCTCACGTGTCTCCAAATAAAATACTCAGCAACTTAGCAATTTAGGGAACCCAAGGAACAGTAGAAGCCTTGCCAAATCCGCTAAGCACACATGTACATTATTTACCTAAAATCACCATAAACTATAATGAGTATAAAACTCAATAAGCATACTAGTTTTTCATATATCAAATACAAATACATATATGTACACAATGCATATGTATGATATGCTGTGATAAATCAAAATCATAATCTTATCAAATTACATGTCATGTAAGCGCTTACACATTATTTCAAAACATATTACAGGAATACCATCACTCAACTACTACTTAGTAGGACTTACACATTACATATCATATAATGAGCCAAATGTCACTCGTAGGTGACATACCGTATGAGAGGAATAGTACAAGTGAGGTTTAAATTACACATATATAATGCTCAAGCCCGAAGGTAAGAGCCAAACCCTCACCCTGATCATCGGTGAGTCCTCTCACATGCACCAATACACCACCACATGAATGTGATGACTCAATCTTCCTTTAGGTACCAATAGGATTCTCCCTATATACGGAACACATAACATATACCAATCCCGAAGGAAAAGCTACACATAAAGGCTCCAAAATCACATAAAATGCCTATTAAGTTAACAGTGAGTTCAAGTACTCTCAAAACACAAAATATTTTTCTTGGACATATTACACTTCAAAAACTTTCTTTGTTAAACACATCTTATTTTGAAAGCTTACTTTCAAAAATACATGTATGTCCATGCTCAATGTTAATGCTCACATTCATAAACATATTTCTTTCACATTTCATATCAAATATACTTTGACATAATATAAACATATTTCTAAACACATTTAAAATATCATACATAGACAATTACTATGTTTATTGTGATTTCATTAAAAGTCTAGTATACTTACCTCTTAATATCATACATAAACAATTACTATGTCAAGCACACATCTATTAGGATCTTGTTAGCCATGTGTGCAAATCTTGATTTACATCTAAAGCAGATGGATGTAAAGACGGCTTTTTTACATGGAGAGCTTAAAGAAACGATATACATGGTACAACCGCAAGGGTTCGAGGAGCCCGAAAAAGAAACGATAGTGTGTGTTGGAGATCAGTTCTACAATATGTGGTTGCACTATCTACCACAGAGGCAGAGTACATAGCTGTTGGAGAAGCTATCAAGGAAGCCGTGTGGTTAAAAGGAATATGCGCGGAGGTATTGGTTAGTGAAGATGTGAACACCTATGTGTATTGTGATAGCCAGAGTGCTATACACCTAAGCAAGCATCAAGTATTCCATGAGAGGTCGAAACACATTGATTTGAGACTCCATTACATTTGTGAGATTACCTAAAGTGGTGAAATTAGTCTAACAAAGATAGCGTCATCTAAAAACTCTGCTGATATGTTGACTAAGCCACTACCCTCAGTTAAGTTCGTCCTATGCAAGGATTTAACTGGAGTCACTACTTTGTGAGAGTGACCGAAGATGCGGAAAGGAGTGATCGAGTTAAGTTGTGGATGATTTTGAATCAAGGAGGGGATTTATGAGATTATTGATTAAAAATCATCGGAATATGATTTGGGGATCAAGCTAAGTGTGTAGGGTGGGCATGGATCGAAGACGGACGAGAAAAATGAAGAAGGGCGCACCAGCACCAGCACCAGCACCAGCACCAGCACCAGCACCAGCACTAGCACCAGCACCACGGCGCCCAGAACAGAACCTGAGCGCCGCGGCGCCAGGAGGCCAGCGTCGTAGCTCTCAACAAAAGTGCGCCAGTGCCGCGGTGACGAGATCCCAGCGCCGTAGCGCTGGAGACAGGAATAGTATTCTAAAATAAGAAAACTTCCTTATTTCGTCTCCCACTCATTTTAGGACTCTCTAATACGACTCTCACACGTATAGGGTAAACCTAGGTCGTCCCAAAGCCTATATAAAGACTATCAATTGGCTTGTAAACACATCTTTGTGATCAACAACAAATCTTAGTGATAATCTTTATAGTTCTTTGTGAGAGAAAATTCCTAAAGTGCAATAGAGAGTGTTCTTTGTGATATTTCTTGTAAAAAACATATTTTGTGAGTACTTTGAGATTCATAATAAGAGAAGTGTGATCTTGATCTGTCGTAGACGTAGATAAATTATCGAATCACGTAATTTTTTATATATTCTTTTTTTACTCTTTTATTTATTTATTTTTTAATAATTTATTTTATATTATTATATTACTTAAATAAATTATTTATTTATTTATTTACTTCCGCTCCAATACAAATTATTTTTAAATGTATTGAAAAATCATACATATATCAGTAACTCGTGGATGCAAAAGCATCTTGAGAGTACAGTTGCTACTTTTCTTGAAGTTTGTTCTCCGAATCAGTTATTTAACTGAGAAAACAAGAAAAACTGTTTTGTTTTCTTCTGAAATGAAAGAGAAAAACTGTTTTCAAAAATAATGAAAAGAAAATTGGAAACTGCTTTCAGTAATCACTACTTAGAACACACGTTTCATGACATCATATTATACGATTTATACATTTTATTTCCTTTTTTTTTAAAGAAAGTAAATCCTTTTGTTTCCTTTCAAAAGTTTACAGGGTTATAGTCTATACCAACTATGGTCTCAAAAGTCATAATTGGCAGTAAATACACAAAAAAAAAAAAAAAGGCAAAAGAAGAAAAAAGGGCGTAGAAGAAGTTTCCCTTACCAAAGTCAGAAGGCTTGAAAAATCTAGCCTTCTTTTTTTTTCAAAAGGTCCGAAATTGTTGAAGAAATCAAATATATTTTCACCAAGTTTCTCCATTGTTTTTTGTTTGTCTAGGTTTACCTTAATTAAGTCTTAAGATACCAACTACCTTATTGCCCTGTGGTTTGATACCAGCACATCTAATATTATGATTTTGAGTTCGAATCAGATCGATCTCTCTCTTAAAAAAATGGCTGATTTATATTATAAATTTGATATGAATTTAACATTGATTTGATATAAAGAGGGTTGATTTATATTATGAGTTTGTTAATAATTCGATATGAATTTAAGTATTGATAAAAAAAAAAAAAAACTAAAGATATGCATTCTTAGCCTCAGGATCATGTACAAAGTATCTGGACAATGACTCCATCTTTTATAGGGAATTCGTCAGTTATCTAATAAAATGCTCCCAGCCATTTGGTTATCACATTTTTCAAAGTTTATGCATGGTATTTTAATCCAAGGTGCGGTTATTTAAACCCATTAAAATATTCTTTAAATAAATTTACTTAAATAAACCTATTACTACAATTTAAGTTTTCAAATTTTATTTTTTTAAACCTAGGTAAATATCTAATACCTAGGAAAAAAAAGAGCTTGCCAATGGTTGAGTTAAAAAAAAAAAAGAAGAAAAGAAAAATATTGTTGCGCTTTATTTAATTTTTTCTAATATTAATTTGTATTTTAATAAAATAATATATATCAATATTAATATTTGTTTATGATGCAATTTTGATATAATTTAAAAGGACAAATTTAGGATTTAAGAGAGATGATTATATATTATATTGAATGTATATAGATATTGTTACGTTTTATGTGAGCTTATATATTAATAATAATTATATATTATAAATTATCTTAAAAAATAATTAATTTAAGTGATTTATTTAGACTATATCTTATTAGGTTCTGAGACATATAATTTAATATAAATTTATTATGTGTAAAAACTCAATTCTAGTTAAATTATAAATGATGAGAATATATTTTAATCTGATATATAAAGACTTATTTTAAGATTGTGGTTCCTAAGTCAAATTAATATATTTATTGTTATTTTTCGCTTTTTTTTATTGTAGAGAGAACCCTATTGAGTCTGCATAAATTTGTTTGTGGAAGGTTATTATACTCTTAGTTTTAATTCAAACTTATTAATCTTTAAATTTTAATTACCATAAATTTCTTATATATGTTTTTTTTTAATATTTATTTTAATAATTTAATATGATAGATCTTAAATTATATTAATGTGAATTCAAATATAATTATGTCTAACAAATATAAGTTCAAATATGAATGTAGAGAGTAAATATTTTTAATTAATTATATTATTATATTTATAACAACGATAATAATTTATTTAATAGATATTTTAATAATAAAATTTTATTAAAAAATAGATTTGAAGAGTATTTTGGTAAGTTCAAATAACTCCATTCTTTAGTTAAGAAAAAAAATACAAATTTTGTTCTTGATTTAATTAATATATTTTAATTTAATTTCTAATTTTCTTTTACAAACATTTAATTAATCTACATACAAGCGAAAATGATTATGATTCAAGAATGAAAATGATAATAAAAAATAGTCAAAATCGTCCTTAAAAAGAATAACAAAAAGTAGTCAAAACCGTCCTTAAAAACATTAACTGAGTATTTAAAAAAAAAAGTAGAAATTAAATTGGTAGATATCAATTAAATCAAAGTTGAAACTGAGATTTTCCCTTTAATTAATTTGTGACATCTTAATTATTTTCTTCTCTCACTTCAAAAAGACAAGCAGTTATATATTATTTCAACTCGTGTTCTAAAGCCGCACGTTGAAATTTTTTATTTTAAAAGAAAAAATTGTTGTTGCCGACCTGATGACTCTTGATTAATTATCATTTTCAATATTTGTCCCCAAAAAAATTAAATAAAAATATTATCTTTCTTTCTGAGAAGTCTTTTTGTTAAACACAGTTTAATTTCCATCTATCACTGTGATGATAGAGCTGATTGTTGAATGATGCATGAGATGACCTAAGGATGAAATCTCTTGGTTTAATTTTATACAGGAAAAATGATATTTTTTATTTTATAGTTATATATTAAATTTAGCCTCTATATTTTAATAAATATATATATTTTAAAGAATAAATATTTTTAAATTTAATAAATATACATTTTAAATAAAAGTATACATGTCATAATATGATTAATTACAAATGACACGTGTCATCATGTAATTTATTTATATTTTTAATAATATATTTTTTTAAAAATAAATATTTTTAAAAATAAATTAATAAATATATTTTTAATAAATAAATAACACGTGTCATAATATGATTAGCTACAAATGACACGTGTCATCATGTAATTAGTTTATAAGTTTAATAAATATATTTTAATTTTTTAAAAAGTAAATTAATAAATATATATTTAATAAATAAAGGACATGTATCATAATATGATTAATTGTAAATGACACGTGTCTATCATGTAATTAGTTTATATTTTTAATAAATATTTTTAAAATAAAATAATTAATACATTTATTGTCCACCATTGCTTAAAAAAGGCGACCGACCAGTCGTCATTTTTCGAGTAAGGTGGGGTATTAATAAATGCTAAATTTTATATTATTAAATTTTATTTTTCTTAATTTACATAATAATGATGTCATTTTTTACAAAATAAATGTAAAAATTGCTCAAAATGGTGGGGGAAGGGTGGCGGCCACCTCTGCTGACTGTCAAATGAAGGGATGGTGACTTGTACCACCCCTATGTATGAATAGATCGATAGGCGGCCTGTTCATAGGTGGGGGCGATACTTCTTGTTTAACAGTGAGTGGCGGTGGCCGCCATCCCTATCTCATCATTTTGACTATTTTTTTGTATTTTTTTTACCAAAACATTGACTTCATTATTGGGTAGATAAAAAAAATAGAGTAATAATATAAAATTAAATAAATTTTATCATAAGAATGTCGCAGAAAAATACCACAATTTTTCAGTGACAATGACCATTTTATTTTTTATTTTTTAATCTAATTTAATTTAATTTATATTTAAAAATATTAAATAACAATTTAAATTAATTAAATAATAAACATGTCAGATGATTTGATAGGCATTTTAACTATAGATATTATGATAAAAATAATAAATAATTAAATAATTAAAAATAAAATTTTAATAACATAAATTAGTGTAATAATTATTAAAATATAAAGAATTAAATTAACATATATTTATAAAATAATTTTATAGACTAAAATATTATTTTCCCTACTATAAATGTACAGAGAGGGAGAGTAGGTAAGATGTGTCTTTGATTCTTTATTAATTTCTTTTTCCTTTGGTTCATTATTTATCAAACATAAAGCAAAATCCAAGGTCAAACTAGCAGTGGCTATTGGTACGATTTTCTTTAAAAAAAAAAAATTGGCCGAAGAGGTCATGTGGACAGTGGCATCTGATGCTTCTTCGTCTAACTAAATTAATTAAATATAGCGATGGTCCACATAGTCGGTAGCTAGTATCCCTTTCATTGAAAAACAATTCAGTATTTTTCTCCATCAAGATTGGAATCAAATTGATTGTCAGTTTAAACTTCAGCATCATGAATTTTTTTTAAAAAAACAATTTCTCTGAGTTTTCTATAATCTTCAGAAAGAAGTGCAATTCAACAACGATATCTATACAATCTACCAAGTTTTCCATTATATTTCTAAAGTTCTTTATTAAGTTTCTCAGATTTCAAGTCACATTTTGTCAAGTTTCTTTGAAACTTACTATTTAATACATAAACTAAAATTGCTGTCGTTTTACCTTTATTAGTATACCAAAATAAGGTTGTTGGCTTAAGCATAAGCACATATTAAAGAAATATTTTATACTTATAAATTAGGAAAATTGACAATTTAATTTTTGTATTTTTATTAAATTATTTATTTTATTAATTCTAGACTTGTATTCAAGAAAATGTCTTTGTAACTTGTAGGTACACGTTTAAAATATTTTTTTTGAAAAAGATCGTGGGGTTCAATCGAGTTGGCCGAATCTATTCGAGTTCATATCTTTATTTGAATTTAAATTTCTTTTTTAAAGTAGTACGTGTAAAAATATATTTATGTAATTCTTTAAAAAAATATATTTTAATTTTTGATAGGTATAATAATTATAAAATATATTCTTATTTTTTTAAAAATACCAAACAAATCCTTGCGATTATGACAGTTTTGTAAAAATTTTATCTTTATAATGCTCGGCACCAATTGACCTGGTAATTCATTCGGTTGAAGATTGTAAAATTACAAAAATACTGTTAGTTAATTGAATAAGATAAAATTAAAGTGCATATACTAAAATACTTACTAAAAACTATAAAATTACATAAACATCTTCAATTTAGTGAATAAGACAAAAAAAATTGATTAAACATTAACTTTCTTGATTTTTTTAATTAATTATAAATTTATGAAAATAAAAACAAGAAGAAAATTATAAAAATTTTGTTATATTAAAAATAAACCAAATCCTTTCTTTAGTGGGGGATTAAACATTAAGCCTCTTAATTTTTTATTAATTAACAAATCTTTTAATTTATTAAAAAAAAGACAAGATGTCCTTGTTTCAAGAGTCTTAGTTCTTACTTTTGTTTCACAAATTTTTTTAAAAAAAATTTATCTCAATTCATTTGTTAGTCTATTGTTGTTTGTTTTGATAATAAAAGAATGAAATTATAATATAACACAAAATTTTAAAATAGGTTAATATGGAATGCAGAGTGAGATATAATTTAACACACAATATATCATATCATATCTACATGTTAATCACAAATCGACCTATTTTAATTAATATAAAAATTATAAATAGTTATTAAAAGCTATTTTCTCACATTTCCTCTCTCTTTCTTTTGACTTACTCTTTCCTTTCCTTATTTTTTTTTATTCACACACTCTCTCTTACCACAACCCCCAAATATTCCCTATCTTCATTGTGCATCAAAATTAAATCACTCTTCCCACTTAACTCTCTTAACAAAGCTTTTAGTTTCTTCACAAAAATCATAAAATCACAAATTGAAAATAGCATCTCCAATGCTTGACTTCAACCTCGATGATAAATTTTGAAATATAGAAATAGTTTTTATCAAAATCACATGTTCTTATAATAGAAATATTACAACCTTTATACTACATTTGTTGACATTTAGCTATGCTAAGAAAGAAAAATGAGACAGCTACTAATAGATAAATTCAAAAGAATACATTAAATAAATTAGTTGGTAATAAATTAATTAGTTGGTAGGAGATGTTAGCTGTCATAATGGTAGAGAAGTCAAGAATGCCATCATTAAGGACAACATCAATCCATGATATTTTTAACACTCCCCCCTTAAGATGGCAAATGAAGATTTTGAACTTCCATCTTGAAAGGTAAGTCATGGAATTGATCTGGAGCAAGTGGTTTTATAAAGAATATCAGTCAATTATTGCTTTGAACGAATAAATTCAGTACCATTTTAAATTTTTTTATGAATTAAATGACAATTGATCTTGATGTGTTTGGTACGTTCATGAAAAATTGGATTGGCAACTATATATAAGGCGGCCTTGTTATCACAATAAAGATTGATTGGTTGGGAGTGATCTTTTAACAGTTAGAGTAACTAACTAATCTCACAACAAGTTGTTGCCATGGCACGATATTCTACCTCAGTAGAAGAATGAGAAACAGTTGATTATTTCTTAGATTTTTAGGAAATGGGAGAATTTCCAATTAGAATACAATATCTCGTGGTGGATCGATGAGAGTCAGAGCAACTTGCCCAATTTGAGTCACAATATACATATATACATGTAGTTGGAGAGAACTAGAGGTTGAAAGAAAAGTACATTGACCAGGATATCCTTTTAAATACCTCAGCACTCGTATTGCTACGAGGTAATGTGGTTGTCTTAGTTGTCCAAGGAATTGGCTAAGGATTTGACCACAATGGGCAATATCTGATCATGTAACTGTGAGATAAAGAAGACGACCAACTAACCATCTATAAAGTGTAGCATTTAAAAGAAGTTCTCCATCATTATGGTTTAACTTGTGATTTTGTTCCATAGGAGTTTTAGAGGAGCGTGTGCCGAGAAGACAAAATTCTTCAAGTAATTCGAGAATATATTTTTGTTGACTGAGATATATTCTATGTTTTGAACGAGCGATTTCTATGCTAAGAAAAACTTTAGAACACTAAGGTCTCGTAGTTTAATACTATTTTGAAGAATGGTCTTTAAAATTTGAATCTCCTCAAGATTATCTCATGCAATGATAATATCATCCATGTATACAAGAACGATAGTAATAGAGTTATTTGCAATCTTAGTCACAATGAGTAATTAACCTTTGATTATTGGTAGTCTGTAGCCAAAAGCTTACTAGAAAGCTTTTTGAACAATTGATGAGATGCTTGTTTAAGGCCATAGATGAATTTTTGAAGTTTACAAACAAAATTTTTTATTCCTGACCACTGAAAATCCGGTGGGAGCTGCATGTAGACTTCTTCATCTAAAACACCATAAAGGAAAGCATTACTAATATCAAGTTGATAGAGATGTCAATTCTTAATTGTAGTAATACTTAATAAGTAGCGCATTATAGTAAGTTTCGCCACTAGTGTGAATGTTTCTTAATAATCAAGTCCTTGTTGATTATATTCTTTAGTTAAAAGACAAGCTTTGTAGTGTTCTATACTTGATCTTGTAAACCCATTTGTAGCCAATCGCTTTCTTTTTAGGAGGTAATTTTGTAATCTACCAAGTTTGATTAGTTTCCGAAGCTTTAATTTTCTTTGTCATGGCCTTTCTCCAATTCAGATCAAGCATTGCTTGCTTAAAGGATCTTGGTTCCTAACTAGAAAAGATGGATGCTAAAAATGATCGATGTGAAGGGGAGAATTTATTATAAGACAAAAACTTTTATAAAGGATGAAATGTATTTACAGTGTTTGAAGAAGACTTTGGTGCTGATAGATCACATGTGGTAAGCTTACAGTGGTAATCTTGAAGATAAGATAATGGACGTGACTCTTAAGTGGACCACCGTATAGATGGAGAAGGTGAAGATAGGTGTGATAGAGGTTCATTAACATTGTGGTTATAGTCTGTTGCATGGTTTTCTTGGGTTTGTGATGTTGTTTTAAGGCTATTGTCTTGTTCAGGAGTTAAACATAAAAAAAATAGGTTTGTTCGGGGTTAAATTTGTTTCATGGACAAAGGGAAAATTTTTTCATGAAAATAGACATCTCGAGAGACAATGTAACGACCCAAATTTCACATCGGACAGACTCGTCCAAAGTAAAGGTCTTATAAGAAAAAAATTTCCCTACCCTTGTGAGGGGCCTTTTGGGGATGGCAATGCGTTTCGCTCATAAAGGACAAAATCGTGAGGGGGAAAGACACGTGTGTGAACTCCAAAATGGACAATACCTTGCACAGGGATTCGAGTAAGCTATTTCATTTGGTATCAGAGCTGAAGATGGCACTGTTTCAATGGTGGAGGGGTTATGTAACGACCCAAATCCTATATCGGACAAACTAGTCCAAAGTGAAGGCCTTATAAGGAGAAATATTTCCTACCCTTGTAAGGTGCCTTTTGGGGATGACAATGCGTTCCGCCCATAAAGGACAAAATTGTGTGAGAAAGACGCGTGTATGAACTCCAAAGCAGATAATACCTTATACAAGGATTCGATTGGGCTTTTTTAGACAAAAATACGGTTGTGAATGGGATAATATAATTTGTAACCTTTTTGACGATATGGATATCAAGAAAACTGCAACGATAGGCTCTAGTATCAAACTTGGTCTTTGAATTATTTGTATTGGTGGCATAATATAAGTATCCAAAAAATTTCAAATGAGAAAAAAGTGGGGGAGATCTAAACAAAATTCATAAGGTGTCTTACTGAATAGCTGATGGGTTAGAATTCTGTTGTTTATAAGATAAGCTGCTGTTACCAAATATTTTTCCCAGAATTTATAAGAAGATCGGCTTGAAAATGTAAGGCTCTAGCCATATTAAGTAAATGTCCGTGTTTTCTTTCCATAACACCATTTTTCTATGGGGTTTTAATACAACTTGTCTCATGTATAATTCCTTTTAAGTCATAGAATTCTTTCATGTCAAATTTTATCCCATTATCTAAACGTAAAACTTTGATTTTTTTTACTAAATTGGGTTTCAATAAGAGAATAAAAGAATTGCAAAAGTGAATGAGTCTCACTTTATATCGTATAAGAAAAACCTAAGTGCATCTAGAAAAATCATCAACAATTGTGAGAAAATAATGAACACTTGTTAAAGAAGCTGTATGAAATTTTCTCCAAATATCACAATGAATTAAATCAAAAGGTGCAATGGAACTATTATTACTTAAAGGAAAAGGAACTTGAGTTTGTTTAACAAAAGGACAAATTTTTTTACAAGTCTCATGTTCAAAGAGATATCTAAATTTGAAATATAATGTAAAAGTAATTTAAAGCAACTATGGCTAGGATGTCCTAAACATTGGTGCCACAAGATATAAGTTGAGGGAGACATGACTTGTAAGCATTTAGGAAGGACTTTTGGCATTTGGAAAAGGTAAAGACCATCATGTAATTTACCTGCTCCAATCGTCTTCTTCGAGGATCAGTCCTGTATATCACAAGAATCATTTAAAAAAGTCACAAGATAGTTTGTGTCTCGAATCAATTTTGCTACAGATATCAAATTAAAATGGAAGCTATGAACGCAAAGAACATTCTTTAAGATAATATTTAGTATTAATCAAACATCACCAATATATGTAATTGGGATATTTTGACCATTTGGCAATTTGACTATCTTTGAACAAATAGATGTGATATTATAAAAGAATAAGGAAGAATTGACCATATAATCAGTAGCCTCTGAATCAATTATCCAATAAGTTTGGTGTAAGGAATGAACAGTATTAAGAGTAATACCTGTCAAGTTGCTTTGTGTGACACTATTACCTACAAGGGTAGATTGAAGTTGTGTATTGATCAAGGCAAAAATTTGTTGTTATTGTTCTAGAGTAAAAGACAAACTTTATATCATTGTAGAGGAAGTAGAAATCTGGTTTGTCGATGCTTGGCTTGGTGTGAATTGATTTGCTCTTTTATATAACTTGTAGCCATGAGGGTAACCATGTAGCTGTTGGAGCTGGTGCTCACGTGCCATTTCAATATTGTATGAATATTAATTGTTAATATTTATACAATAAACATTTCGAATAAAGATTGTTAATATCATATTAATATGGTATAATGCTTGTAACATTACAGACATTGTTTGATCTGAAAGAGTTCAGATCTGATCTAAAAGAGTTTAGATCAGAACTAATAGTTAGCAAAGCTGAGAGTTATAAATGCTAAAAGTTAGCACTGTTAAGAGTTAGCAAGTTATAAGAGTCAGCGAGGTCTAAAGAGTTAGAACCTTGTCTATAATGGGACAAAGACCTGAGAGTATACTTGTAATGATATAGTTGCAAAGAGTTGCAATAGGTGTTAAGAAATATCATTATGTAAGTATGTCTAAAAGATAATGTTCCTGATCTATAATCACCAATGCGGGTCTATCGGTGATTCACTTTATATAGATTAGTGTATGTCTATATCTGACTGGTTCAGATAGTTGTTCTTAGCTGACCATGAGCTTAGAGCTTGTATAGGCATGCGGGTATCGAGTCAGGACTGGATACTGAACAGACTTATGAGGACCCCAATAGATATCCTATGACACCGTCAAAGGAAGGTCCTCTCGAGTTGAGTAGTATTCGTGGTCCTTTGACCTGAGCGCCACGGTGGTCTTGTGAGTGATCCATCATACTTTGGTTCCACATATGTCAGAGACCTTTCATGGTCTGACCGCTATGTGTCGCTGGGTATGGTCTGATGCTCATGGAGTCCGGTGTGCGTAGATAAGGGATTCGTCAGCTTACGTAGGTAAGTTGTATATCCGATGCTCCGAGATTGTATTTCATAAAGTCTTGTGGCCACAAGCATAAACCCGGGAAAAGAGTTTCCCATAGGGTTAAACAATATAGCGAAAGTGTTTGCGTATATTGTTTATTGAGATACGAATCTGGAGATAAGGTTATGGATGAGCAAATGGGGATTTGACGGTGCTGATCTATATCCCTACACATCCAGGATATAAATGATGGAAGGATTATACGTATATGCTATGACCTCAACTTGTATGGTCTGACACGCTGATTTGTAATATTCGTAACGTGTGCGTGGGGCATCGATTACAGATTAATGGAACAGTTCCATTTGACAAATCGGGTGTGGACCTAGAGAGTCCAATATGAAATGTACTCTTTGAGCACTTGGGCAGTGTACCGTATTGAATTGTTCAATACAGTATAATTTAGCAATTACTAAGGTTACGTTAACTAAAGTATGTGGTTAAATTGGTAGGACCCACTTTAGGTTAACTTGGTAACCGAGTAAGGATATAATAGTAATTTCACTTTATGATTATTTAATTGTTAAATAATAAGAATAAATATTTATTTATTTAATTGTTAAATAAATAATTTAATTTAACTATGATTAAAGGTTAATCATATAGTTAATTAAGTTAACCTTACTTAAAGGTTAAGTAAAGGTTAACCTAACCATAGTTAAGTTAGTTAACTATGGTTAAATTAATTAAATATTTATTAACTTAAAGGTTAAGTTAAAATAATCTAACTAAGGTTAAATGTTAACTAAGGTTAGGTTAAGCCAAATGAAATACAAATGAAATTCAAATTAGTTTGGAATTAATGCATTTGTATATAAAGTGAAATGAAATTGAAAATCATTAATGTTTTAGATTTTAGGTTATGCATTTTGGGAGCCAATTCAATTTGAGAAATTGAAATTCTTTGTTTTGTGTTTTAAGTGTTAGAACAACAAAACAAATTAAATTAATGGTTACTAAATGTAATAACTAAAAAGAATATTTGTTTTATTTATTCAAGAGTTGAATAAAGGGAAAAACAAAAATGATTAAGTTAAATTGTTTAACTTTGAAAAATGTTTAAGAGTTAAACATATATGCTGGATTAAGATGCTGCCATTCTAGACAATCAAACCCACCCTTGTTGATTGCTAGAATTGATCAAAGATTCATTTTATGGTGGACTTCAAAGAAAATTAATCCAAAGGCTTCATTGGTGATATTTCTCAACCTCGAATTTCAGTTTAATCAAATGTTATTTTCTGTGTTCATTGTATTTAATCTTCCGCTGTGCACATGTATGTATGAGATATGTATATTGTTTGTATGATGAACACAACCCACATGCAAGAACCCTAGTAAATTCGCCCAACCCAACAGTAGCTTGTAGCGTTTATCTTTGATGTGTCCTATTTTCCTATAATAATTACAGCTGGGTTTCATATACTTTGAGAAATTTTGGAAGTTATTTTTACCTCTATTGTCATTTCTCTTGGTAGCCAAAACAACAGACTTATTAATGGTTCGTGAATTGACAATGCCACATTGTTGTTCTTCTTGAAATAATAAGGAAAAAACCTTGCTCACTGTCGGGATAGGATTCATCAGTAATATATGACCTCAAATGATTGTATAGCTCTCATTTAAACCCATTAAGAACTGTATAGTACGATCTCTATCTCTATATTCTTCCAGAGTCTTATTAGAATTATAAGTGCAAAGAGAAATTGGAGTATAAACATTTATTTCATCCCATAATCCTTTTAACTTGGAATAATAAACTTGATAGAATTCTAACATTGTGGTATAAAGTTAATCTTTTGTTGGAGTCCGAAGATGCGTGGTGCATTGACTTAAGAAAATCCTTCTTCAAGGTCTACCCAAAGATCTCTAGTTGTTTCTGCATATATGGCATCCCTTGCAAGTTCTGGAATAATGGTGTTCACAATCCAAGTTGCCACCATGTCATCGCATTGCTTCTATTTTTCAAATTTTGGATATGTTGTTAAGGGTTTGGTAAACTTTCCATTAATAAATCTTGATTTATTCTTGGCACTAAGAACCTTTAATATAGTCATGCTCTATATGGTGTAATTGTCTCCATTCAACAAAGAAGTGACCAGAATAGAACCGGGCTATTTGAAGGGTGAAGTGAATAAACATTGTTAGTATTCTTAGTATTCTCAACTGATTTATCCTGTATTAGAGAAGATGTTAGATTGAATAACTTAATGCCAAAAAAAAAAGGAAATGGTAAGTCTTAGGAACACTGTATATGCTCTGATACCATGAAAATTTTTGAAATATAGAAATGGCTTTTATCAAAACCATATGTTATTACAATAGAAATATTACAACCTTTATACTGTTGGTGTTGTGTAAGTGTGCACTTGTATGCATAATTAAACAATTCAATAATAATAGCATAACACATGTGCAACACAACGGAATTAATATACATTAAAATAATCTCATTACACTAATGAGATTAGGGGACTCACTTTCAAAGCGTACTTTGAATAATTCTAATTAAAGATGTGGTGGACTTCCTCAAACTAAAATAATAACTTCTTATTGCAAAATATTTAAAACAACTCTTGTTTCTTATTTCTTTCTCTCGGGCTATTTTTATTTTCTACTTGCTTTTTCTTTAAAATTCATACCTTTTAAATGAAATAAGCATTCATATATATAATATTTGCTGCCACCTTATAAACCAATTATGCGCCAACAAATGTTGGCTAAAGTGAAGCATGACGAGGAAAACAAAATCCTCATCATGCTTTAAATTTTAACCAAAAGTAATGCTGGCAGTTTAAAAGATGAATTAATGGCATTTAATCATGCATATATAAAAGACATGTGAAGATAAAAGATTGGCCCCAAAAAATGGTCAAATAAAAAGAATCTTGGTGGCTATGTAAAGTTACTGCTATGGAAGTGAATTTAAATAACAATTATTTTATAAGCATAATTTCAATTACACTACTTAGTAAATTAATATAATTTAAATAAAATAATAATTATTTCATTTAAATGATAGTTATATTTAACATTATCAAATTTAATACCCATATAAATTATTAGCACAATTTGAGACATACACTAAGTAGATAAAAGTGTCAAGTCTCACTTGACACAATTTTATGTTTAACAATTAAACTTTAACTACTCTCCGAAAAACTATGAAATAAATAAAATGTTGAATGAATTAATTTAAATAAAATAATTGTTATTTTATTTAAATGATAGCTAAGTAGATAAAAGTGGCAAGTCTCACTTGGTATAATTTTAGGTTTAATAATTAAACTTTAGCTATTCTCCGAGAGACCTTGAAATAAATAAATTTTTTTCAAAAACTTCCCGGATCGAACAATTCGATTCGGTGCGCTACCCACGTGCTCAACGAGTACACTTCATATAGTGAGACTCCTTAGGTTAACACCCATTTTGTCTCACGAAATATTTTCGTAAATCCATAACTGATGCCCCCCATAATATTGATAATACAAAATGGCGAGTTAAACCATACAAGTTGAGGTTAATTCATATTCGTACAATCCCTCAATCATTGATATTCTGGAAGAGTAGAGATATAAATCAACAACGTTAAGTCCCCTATTACTCAACCATAAACCTATATCTTTTGATTCGTATTCCAATAAATAATATACACAAATTCCTTTGCAATATTATTTACTCTACAGGAAACTCTTTTCCGAGTTAAATGCTTATGGCCATAAGACTTTCTAAAATACAACCTTAGAGCATATAGATATATAACTCACCCATATGAGTTGACGGATCCCATATCTAACACACCGAACTCTATAAGCATCGAACCATATCTAGCGACACCCAGCAATCAGACCACGAAAGTCTTTGACATGTGTGGAACCTAAATATAGTGGATCACTCATAAGCCCACCTTGGTGCTCAGGTCTAGGGACCACGAATACTACTCAACTCGAGAAGACCCTCAACTGACAGATTTGTGAGAAATTTATTGGAGGTCTTCATTGAATCTAATTCAATATTCAGTCTTTACTAAATACATGTATATCTATGCGAGCTTCCATTAAGCTCATGATTTGCTAAGATTAATCATCTGGACTATCTAGATATAGACATACACTGATCCATATAAATTGGTTCCATTCGATAGACCTTACATCGGTGGAAATAGATCAGGAACATTTAATTTGAGAACATATTTACATAATGATATTTCTTAGAAATGCTTGCAACTATTTGCAACCATGTCATTACAAGTATATTCCATGATCTTTGTCCCATTTTAGATAAGGTTGTAACTATTTAAACCTAATTTAAACTTCTTCAGATCAATATAATGTCTGAAATATTACAAGCATCTGATAGGGGCATAAAAGAACTAGTAGGATTTATACTTAACTTTTATATTTTTCTCCAAATAATAAGTATTTGACTATTTAATTGTGTTTTATGATCATAAAAAGATGCACGGTGAAATATGTGACACATAGGAACAAACGGGAGGTAAATCGGACGTCAAACGAAGAAGTTACGCTCAAAATATAAAAGTAACGCAGCAGCAGGTGGCTGGGTGCCGCAGCGCCCAGAACAGCGTGTGAGCGCCGTAGCACTCAGCACCCAATGCCGTGGCTTTTGTCGACATCTTGATATACCTGTACTCATACCCAGTATCGCAGCGCCTGTGTGGATGTTTAAATACCCTTCTAAACTCGCCTATTGGAGGGGAATTCGAAGCTCCTCGTGCCTAGGGTTTCTCATAGCAACAAAAATGCTATTTTGAGGCAAAAATAGAGAGAGTTAGTAAGGAGAATAACACAAGCAACAAACACACATTCAAGCCAAGAGATCAAGGTGAAGTTATTGAAGATTGAAGATTGGGGAATCAACTCTTGAGCAATCAAGACAAGAGGAAGAAAAACAACTCAGAGCATCACTTGTTTTGTTTTATTCCTTACTTTTAAGAGATAATTTCGTTCATTATATTTTCATACTTTTGCTTTGATATTATTATTTTGAACATAAGCTAATTTCTTTTGATCTAGGGTTAGACGTTATTAAACCTAGTATGTAATTGATTCTTTTAATCTCTTAGTTATGAACTTTTATTCCTTAATTGATTCAATCTATCTATGCTTAATGCTTTCATTATACTTGATTACTATTTTGATTGTTTACGAACTATGATAACTTTGACAAAAGGAATCATGTGTTTAGCCTATGATATATTGATACATGATCATAGGGTATCTATGAGTTCCATCTAGGATAGACATATACCTAGGTGGCATGTATAGCTTGATTAGACTTAATCTTAATGAGTTGCATTTTATTCGGATTACCATAGACATATAGGTAATTGTTAAGGTGTGATATTATCATTTGACTGTCGATAGAAGCTTATGGTGAAATCAGTGTCTAGCCAATTAATTGATAAAAAAGGAAATAACTAAGGGGTTAAAAGGTTCAGTGAACTACTAGAGGATTTGTCGATACCCTAGATTACTTATCAATTAAGTGAATTCTATCTCTAAGTATTTACAGTATTTTAATTAGGTTTAGTTCAATAGTAATAATATAGTTAGTTAAACCCCATCCTTGAATCTAGTTTGGATAAAGGTAAGGTAGAGTAATTTTAGTATTCGATTGAAGAAAAGAGAAACAATAATCTCTGTGGGATCGATAATCTGGACTTAGTCCTATATTACTTGATACAAAAAGTGTGCACTTACGCTAGGTCATTAAAATAGACATCAGCATCTTACCTAATAAAATTAATTAGTAATTTAATGAAATATTTATTTATTACATAAGTATGAAAATATAATATTCATACAAAATTGGAATGACATATGAGTACAAATCCCAACAACTCTCACTTGCTCTAGTGCCATTTGTAGTGGTATCTAATACCTGATGACTCTACATGTTTCTAAACACTTTTGGAGTTAAGACCTTAGTGAGTGGGTCCGCTACATTATTTACAAAATTAACTCTATAAAATATAACATCTCATCGAGTTAAGATCTTTCTAACAATGTAGTATTTTCTCTCCATATATTTAGATCTCTAGTGTGTTCTTGGCTCTTTCGCCTATGCAATAGCCCCATTGTTTTTGCAATATAATATGATAGGATCTACAGAACTTGGAACTATACCAAGTTCGTAAGTTCTGCGATAAACTTTTTTATCCACACTGCTTCAGAAGCTGCAATATATTCTGCCTCTGTGGTAGAATCAGCTGTGGATCCCTGTTTGATACTCTTCCAACTTATGGCAGCACCATTGAGAATAAACACATATTCGAATGTAGACTTTCTATCATCCGAATCAGACTGGAAGTCTGAGTCAGTGTATCATTTTACCTGTAAGTCATTTTCTCCATATATGAGAAACTTGTCCTTTGTGCCCTTAAGGTATTTAAGGACATGTTTAACTGCCATCCAATGGCTGTCTCCTAGATCAAACTAGTACTGGCTTGTAACATGTACAACCATACTAATATCAGGTCTCGTACACATCATGACATATATCAAGCTTCTAACAGCTGATACATAAAGAATGTTAGACATTTTAATCCTCTCATATTCCTTCTAAGGACACATTTTCCTAGAAAGATGAATGCCATGTGTAAAAGGTATATTAACTGTAGTACAGTTACTAAAACTGTACCTTTCCAAGAAACTATCAATGTACAAAGATTGGGAGAGTCCTATGAGTCTCCTAACTATATCTCTATAAAGCTTTATATCCAGTATATAGAAAGCCTCTCTCAAATCTTTCATGGATAAATTTTTACTACGGTAACTTTTTACTGACTGTAACATACCGATATCATTTCCAATAATTAGTATGTCATCCACATAAAGAATTAAGAAGACTGTCATGCTTTCACTGTCGTTTTTATATATATATATATACATACACACACACACACATACTTCATCTTCATTTTTTATGAAACCGGACCCTCTGATTACCTCATCAAAATAAATATTTCAGCTTCGGAAAGCCTGCTTAAGTCCATAAATAGACTTCTTCAGTTTGCATACAAGACTAGAAGAAAAGCTGGATGCAAAACCTTTAGGCTGTTCTATGAATATCTCTTCATTGAGATATCTATTGAGGAATGCCGTATTTACATCTATCTGCCAAATTTCAAAGTCATAGTATGCAACAATTGCCAATAAAATCCCTATTGACTTAAGCATCGCAACTGGTGCAAAAGTTTTCTCATAATCGATCCTTGATCGTTGAGTATAACCTTTTGCTACTAGACGGGCCTTGAAGGTCTCTACCTTCCCATCGGGCCCATGCTTCTGCATGTAAATGTTAAGATTTGTGCTTACGTGCCATCCCTTAATGTATAAATATATAGTGATTGTATTTATACAATTATTATTTCTAATAAAATCGTTAATATTATTTTTATTAAATGGTAAGATGCTTGTAACGTTTTAGACATTGTATGATCTGAAGGAGTTTAGATTTGGTCTAAAAGAGTTTAGACCAGGGCTAAGAGTTAGCAACGCTAATAGTTATAAACACTAAGAGTTAGTGGTACTAAGAGTTAGCAAAATCTAATGAGTTGGAGCCTTATCTAAAATGGGACAATGACCTGAGAATATATTAGTAATGATATAGCTGCAATGAGTTACAGATGGTGCTAAGAAATGTCATTATGCAAGTATGTTCTCAAACATAATGTTCATGATCTAATTTCATCGATGTGGGTCTATCGGTGGAACCCATTAATATAGATTAGTGTATGTCTATATCTGGATGGTCCAGATGGTTAGTCTTAGTAAACCATGAGCTTAGTAGGAAGCTCGTATAGAGATACAGGTATTCAGTAAGGATTGGATATTGAACAGACTCACGAAGACATCTAATAGACATCTCATAAAGCCGTTAATGGAAGGTCTTCCGAGTTGAGTAGTATTTGTGGTCCTTTGACCTGAGCGCCACGGTGGGCTTGTGAGTGATCCACCATGCTTTGGTTCCACACATGTCAGAAACCTTTCATGGTCTGACCACTGGGTGTCGCTGGGTATGGTCCGATGCTAATGGAGTTCGGTGTGCGTAGATATGGGATCCATCAGCTCATATGAGTGGGTTGTATATCCTAATGCTCTGAGATTGTATTTCAGAAAGTCTTGTGGCCGCAAGCATAAACCTTGGAAAAGATATTCCGGAGGAATAAACAATATCACAAAAGTGTTTGTGGATATTGTTTTATGAAATATAAATCTGGAGATAAGTTCGTGGTTGAGCAAATAGAGATTTGACGGTGATGATCTATATCTCTGCTCTTCAAGGATATAAATGATGGAAGGATTATACGAAAATATAATAACCTCAACTTGTATGGTCTAACATGCTAATTTGTAATATCCGTAACGTGTGTGTGGGACATTGTTCATGGACGTATGGAGGAGCTCTATATGACAAATTAGGTGTGGACTTAGAGAGTCTCACAATATGAAGTATACTCGTTGTGCACTGGGGTAGCGGATTGGATTGAATAGTTCGATCCAATAAATTTCAGCAAAAGAGAACGATTGTTTAGGGATCCCTTGGATTATATATTTGTCAAGACTTAATTGTTAAGTACATCACTTAATTAATTAACAATGATTGTTAATTAATAGAATATTGACAAATGACAAAATTTATTCAATGATTTGATTTTACCTTTTTACCATTTAACTATAGTAGTGAAAATTAGTAAGGTAAAAAGTAATTATTCAAAATTGTTTTGAATAATTAAATCATATATTATTATTATTATATTATTAGATAATATTATAATATATATAGATCATGGCATTGTATTTTAATACAATGAGTGGCCTAGATGTTGGCCATTTAATTACCCATTATAATTAAAGTAATTATAATTGTTAGGTAAAGATTAATTTTGGTGGCCATTATTCTAGTGCTTGGTTTAATTAATTCTAAATGGGAGACCAACAATAAAATTGGTGAAGCACTTCATTTTGTTTATTTTGTTTAATCAAAGTGTTGAATAAACAAAATGAATTTTGGCAAAACAATTGAATTCATTTTTCATTCATTCAATTTTTGGAGAAGAATTTGGCAATGGCAAGGAAGAGAGGTAAGAGAGAGCTCTTTGAGTTTTATTCTTTCAAGTGTTGAAAAATAAACAAACTTCTCTTCATCTCATTCTTTAATGGATGGCCAAAAATGAATGATATGTAAATGGAGAAAAAGATAATTATTTTGCAAAGAGTTGTTCAAATAATTATCATGTAGAAATTGTTTCTAATATTAATATACAAGAGTTGTATGTTAAAGATTTTTAATTAATACAAGAGTTGTATAGAAAATATTTACCATCTCCATTTAAGAAACAAAAATTGTATTCAAAAGAGTTTGAATACAAGTGCTCAAAATTCTAAATACTAAGCTACCATTCTAGCTCCTTAATCCCACCAAAAGTTATGGACTAGAATTGTTCAACATATACTTCAAGGTGAGCTCTTCACATGGATTATTGAAGAACTTGAAGAATTTGTAAAGCTACCTTCATTAGGTGAGTATTTTACATTATGTGTTATAATACAATATTGTTCATAATGTTTATATTTGTATAATTGTTATACTTGTTCATATATGTGATATATGTTGTTCATCATGTTCATAATTGTATAATTGTTATACTTATGCATATATGTGATATATGTTGAATTTGTTAAAATGGGTGTATTTTGTAACATGCTTCCGCTGCGCATATAGTAATTTTTGAAATTACGTACACACTCGTATAATCACACACTCTATGATAAACACCCAACAGTAAAACCATTTACAATTGATAGAAACTATTCCTTTGGGAAGCTTAACCATGTCCCAGACTTGGTTTTGATACATAGAGTCAATTTTGAATTCCATGGCATCCTGCCATTTTTCCGAATCAATATCCAATATTGCCTTTCTATAGCTTTAATGATCATTTTCTTCCACTAAGAAAATCTCAGAGGTACCTTCAAGTATCATACCATACCTTTCAGTTTGCCTCGATATCTTTTGTGACCTACGTAGAGGGTGTGTAATATATAATTTGCTCGATTGAGCCTATAGTTCCATTTATAGTTCATTCTAATTGATTTCATTAAGATCAATCTTCTTACAATTTCTACAATCCATGAGAAACTATTTTTCTAGGAAAGTGGCATTCCGAGCAACAAACACATTTTGTTCATTAGGATTATAGAACTGATATCCTATTGAGTTCATGGGATAACCAATGAACCGATACTTATACCCCATGGGTGCAAATTTATCCTGTTATGTAGCCTTTACATAAACAAGACAACCCCAAATCTTAAAATATTTAAGACTTAGATTCCTTCTAGTCCATATCTCACAAGGAGTAAAAGGAACAGCTTTAGATGAAACTCTATTCAATATATGAGCAGCAGTATTTAGAGCATAGCCTTAAAGATATTCAAGGAGATCGGTGAAACTCATCATTGATCGAACTATATATAATAAAGTTCGATTCCTCATATTTAAAACACAATTATCATGTGAAGTAGCTAGAGGACTATATTGAGCGAGAATTCCATTCTCCTTTAAATAATTTAGAAATTCATTGCTTATGTATTCACCGTCTCGATCTGATCGAAGTCATTTGACATACATACCAGTTTTTTTTCTCTACTTAAAGTCTAAATTTCTTGAACTTTTCAAAGGTTTCAGACTTGTGTCTTATAAGAAACACATAATCATATCGTGACAAATCATCAATAAAGGTTACAAAATATTGAAATTTACCTATAGCAAAGTGATTCATTGGACCACATACATCACTATGTATAAGTTCCAATAAACTAGTGGCACGATGTCCAACACATATAAAAGAAGATTTGACCATCTTTCCTTGAATACATAATTTACAAATTGGATAAAGTTCTATGGTTAAATTAGATATTCGACCATTCTTAACCAGATGGGATAAACATCTAACGCCTATATGACCCAATCTTATATGCCATAATTTTGTTTCATTGAAAGTTTTCGAACTACTTGCTGTGTTTACCTGTACATTCATGACATTTTGTGTTGTATTCAAAATATAATTACCATTAATTAATTGACAATTAGCTATCAAAATATTAAATATATCATATAAACATAAGGAACGATTTCGTATATACATATGATAACCCTCACTATTAAGTATAGAAAGGGATACTATTTATCTTAAAATATAGGGCACAAAAAGACAGTTATACAACACTATAGTTCTATTACATGAGAGATGTAAATCAAAATGTACCATAGCCTCGACCTGAAAGAAATCTCTATTTCTAACACGAAGTTGAATCTCTCTCAACTGCAATAGTCTAACTTCCTTCAGACCCCGTAATATATTACAGATGTGAAAAGGAGAAGTAGTATCAAATACCCAATTAGAATTAGCATCATATGCTAAAGAAATGTCAATAATAGGTAAACATATACCTGAGGGATTCTTCTTTATTAAGGCAAGGTATCTCTGGTAATTTCTCTTCCAGTGTCCTTCTTCGCTACAGTGGAAACATTTTCTTTTATCTTTCTTTTGTGGTTTGTATATGGGTTGCCTTTGAGGACCAATCCTAGGTGCCTACCTCACCTTCTCGAAGCCTTATTCAAATCATCATAACACATGTATTTGATATGACTAAACTCTTTTGACAATTTTACATCTAAACAATCAATCGGAAGATATGTAAAATATAGCACATTTGATAACACATGTATTTGATATGACTAAACTCTTTTGTAAATATTAACACAAATCATGTTCATTTATACAAGTTATCTAAGATCGACAATATATTATCTTGATAATATTGCAGTAAAAGATCAACTTGAATATCAAACATTTATTGTCTTTACATGTTATCCAAGATCGACAATATATCAATCAACAATATTACAGTAAATGATTAACATATAAAATAATGTAACCAATAATAATTATAATTTAACAAGAATCACCTAAGAAAATCATGTGTCACGCCCCAGACCCAAAAGATCCGACACACGACATCACTTACATTCATTCACTGCATGTGCACTCATAAATAATATTTAAACATTCATTTCAATTTCTTTCAGAATTATAGCAATTGAATTATGACTGAGACAATTATTAAACCGGAGATACGCAGAGTTTTCTCAGAGATTAACACTCTACTACGTCACCAGTAGCAACTTTGTTACCGGGAGCCCAGAATATATCCATTGCAAATTCTTACTTAAAATCATCCAATAACCACACTTTATAAAACTTAAACCAAATCCAATCCACCCACAATGAAATAATACATAAGTATTTATTCAATAGGGACAAACCAAATATCCTATCCCACGTGTCCCCAAATGAAACACACAACAACCTAGCAACTTAGGGAACCCAAGGAACAGCAGAAGCCTTGCCAAATCCGCTAAGCACACATGTACCTTATTTACCTGAAATCACCATAAACTATAATGAGTATAAAACTCAGTAAGCATACTAATTTTTCATATATCAAATACAAATACATATATGTACACAACGCATATGTATGATATGCTGTGATCAATCAAAATCATAATCTTATCAAATCACATATCATGTAAGCGCTTACACATTCTTTCAAAACACATAATAGGAATACCATTACTCGACTACTACTTAGTAGGACTTACATATCACATATCACATAATGAGCCAAATGTCACTCGTAGGTGACATACTGTATGAGAGGAATAGTACAAGTGAGGTCTTTAAATCACACATATATAACGCTTATGCCCGAAGGTAAAAGCCAAACCCTCACCCTGATCATCGGTGAGTCCTCTCACATGTACCAATACGCCACCACACGAATGTGATGACTCACACTTCCTTTAGGTACCAATAGGATCCTCCCTACATACGGAACACATAACATATACCAATCCCGAAGGAAAGGCCACACATAAAGGCTCCACAAATCACATAAAATGCCTACTAAGTTAATAGTAAGTTCAAGTACCCTCAAATCACAAAATATTTCTCATGGACATATTACACTTCAAAAGCTTTCTTTGTTAAACGCATCTTATTTTGAAAAGCTCACTTTCAAAAACACATGTATGTCCATGCTCAATGTCAATGCTCACATTCATAAACATATATTCATATTTCATATCCAAATATACTTTGACATATCATAAACATATTCTTAACCCCATTTACAAAATCATACAAAACAATTATTATGTTTATTGTGATTCCAGTAGTAAGTCTAGTATACTTACCTCTTAACACTTTCAGCTACGAGGCTTAAATCTCCTTAACCTATCAATGGAGATTAATCCTTTCATAAGCCTCACAATTCACACAAAATACTTTAAATAGCTTACAAAATTATACACAATGCATTTATCACATCAAATTGGTCTAAATATTTGGTTTCTCAAAACCTGTCATTCTGACCACTTACACTTAACAAAAATTTCTAATACATCAAATGATGTCCAATTACTCCAAAATCAGAATATACCATTCTTGACTCATATATCCTTCTTATATATGAATATTATATCAAATTTCCTACACAATCCATTCCATACACACCATCGAATCCAAACTACAAACCTGACAGGATCAAGATACTTACTGAACAGTATTCAATCTCCCAATTTTATAAAATCATATACTAACTCAAAAATTATAAAAACACCACATAATTACTCTTAACACATATCTCAGTCCATGATAAATATTTCACTTCCAAATCACTGCCAAAAGTATTTTAAAACTATTTTATTCTATAACTTTAAAAATCTGTTAATCAAATATTGCAATGAGCTGATACACTTTAGAAATTCATAACACTTCAACCACATTGATCTAAATTCTCAATTCCGAGTATATCATATTAGACATATAAAATTATCATATTCCATAAATTCATAATTTTTTGAAGATCATTCAGTAGGACAAAAATTATTTTTCACTGTACTATACTGTTTACACAGGAAATTTCCAGAATTTCAGGGTCATTTTGGTAAATTCACTATAAATTCAATTTCCAGAATTTTCAATCGATTCAAAGTCTCAGATGATCCTTAACATGTCTAATATCATATACTCAAAATTCAAAACCAGAATCGAATCACAAAAATTTATAAAATTCCTAGATCAAGAGGTTATCCAGCAGAAATTCCATAATTCATCATGATTTATCAAACTATCTTATAGATCATCATCAATTCTCACAACATCAAACGAAATACACATAAAATCCTTAATTATACATATTTCCAGAAATCAAAACTTAAAGAAATTAACTTAATTAACACCAATAAATTGATAATTAGTTGTGATATACCTCTAAAGATCCAAAATTCTAATTTCTTCTTCTTTTTCTTCTTCTTCTTCTCTTTCTCTCTCCTTTATTTCTCTCTTCTCTCTCTAAAAATGGGTAGCTCGACCAAAATGAGAGAATTAGGGTTTTTAAAAGTGTATTTTTATACTAAGTGGTTAATTTTTGATATTTACGAATTCACCCCCAAAACTTTCAAAGTATAACAATTTGGTCCCTAAAATAATTCCAAAGTCTTGCAAATAAACCCAATACTAATAGTATATCCTTAACCTATAAAAACACTACTAATAACAATATATAAATCAAGGATCACTCACATACAAATAAAATACGTGTATTTATATATATAAATATACATATTCTTACCGGTTATGGATACTGGTTACTACATCATGACTGAACATATATGAGATATAAGAATTATAACCTCTAGATTATAGAAAATAAAATAGATAAGAGTTTAATCAAAACCAAACTTACAAACATTTATAGCTCTTGACAACGAATCAAAGCATAGAAGTAGATTTATTACACATAAAAGTTCATCTCTTAGCCTTGCCAAGAACTCTAGCCTAGATTACAATGCATGTTAATGAGAAAAAAAATAAGAGAGAATTATCTAATGTTGAAAACGTCATAAGAGTGTCCTTCTATAGACAATGAATGGATATATGTCATGTGTGACATCAATCTTCAATAATTTTAGGCCAACAACTCATTCACCCACTAGCAGTACATTTTTGATAATGTAAATGACCAATATAGCCTCTGTGGCCGACATAAAAGTTATAGTATTTTGTCTTTTCTTTCCATAGGCACTAGATTCATGCAAATTGGATGAGTATCCAATGAGATATGAGCAAAATTCTAAAGATACATCAGATTTCGGCTAACAACTCTTTTACCCACTTACAATGCAATTTGGTCCATGATAACAGCTGATTTGGACTTTACCATCAACATAAGAGTTGTTAATAATTAAGTTAGTATTTCACAGCTTCAAGAATTATACCAATTGAGTATGTATTTTGTGAGATACGGTCCAATTACGTGAGTTGGGTCAAGCTGAGCGAAAGTTGTTGCCCGATTTTATTGTATCTCAATTTTTGACCCATAACATGTTGGATTTGGCTTTTATACTATTATTCAAGTTTGTGTAAGATTGAGTCATGTTACTCCAGGTTTAATAATTTCTTCATTTCGATTTCTACATTGAGAGTTATATCTATTTTACTTAAACCTGTGCAAATAACATTCATTAATCACAATTTAAGGAGAACACTTTATTTCAAGCTTAAAGTACAAAAATGATAAAATTAGTAACATTAAATGATGACTGAATCTCTTAATAAATATGCATTTTCATGTGTTCATCAGTGGCTTCATCAGAAATTCCTGTGGGCATACGCTGATCTATCACATATCTAAGTTTTTCAAAATTGAGAACAATTCTCAAATTCATCAATCAGTCTCTATAGTTTTCTACGCCTTTAAGTTGGTTCGCATTCAATATACGTGCCAACGGATTAGATGAAGTCATTTTATCTTCATAAGAGAAAATAAAATATGTTAGTAGAAATTAAATATTTTCATCGCTAATTTTCGTTTTAGATTAAGGATATAATCAAATTATAGATTTTTAAATCTAAAAACACCCTCCCACTACATTACATAATCTCTTAAATCTCTCAAAAGAGAAAACAACAAATTTAAACTCTTTAAATTGTACAGTAAGAAGTAGATCCATTTGGCATTTTACTCAGGTCTCACGTTTTAGCAATATTGGCCATTGTAAAATTCAAAAGGTAGACAACTCTTGTCAATTGCATTTTATGCAACTCTTATTACTGATTCTAAATACACTTTATCCTCACGCTTTAGCAATATTGGATAAGTGTATTTTAGATTAACTTGTCAATTATCAAATATATGTTACTAATGCTACCCTCACGCTTTAGCAATATTAGGTAATACGCTCGCATATATTTGCCTCATCTCATGTTTAACCAGCATAGTCAAAATCACACCGACCAAATCCCTCACGCTTTAGTAGTATTGGGAAAGATCGATATAACCTGACTAATACTGTATTGATAAGACGGATCAACGTGTAACATTATCTTATAATAGTATACAATTAAATCTGATTATAAGAGATTACTTAATTCTATTCCCATCTCATGCTATCATGATTCTTAATCACACATTTATTTTGTGCAAATACAACTAATCCCTACCAGTAGTACTCTCATTGTAATTACCAGCACAAACAAATGGCCCACAATATTTATCACATTTATAACAATTAAAATTTGTAAAAAAATAAAAATTTCTTTTTAAACTCTAAAAAATAAATATTTAGAGTAACTAGCGTAATTAAATTATGCCACGTACACTCTAAATATAAGCACACAACATAATGCTCTGATACCATTTTTGTTGGTGTTGTGTGGGTGTACACTTGTGTACATAATTAAATAATTTAATAATAATAGCGTAACATATGTGCAACACAACGAAATTAATATACATTAAAATAATCTCATTACACTAATGAGATTAGAGAACTCACCCTCGAAGCGTGCTTTAAACAATTCTAGTTGAAAATATGGTGGGCTTCCTCAAGCTAAAATAATAACTTCCTATTGTGAAATATTTAAAACAACTCTTGTTTCTTATTTCTTTCTCTCAAGCTATTTTTATTTTCTACTTGCTTTACCTTTTAAAATTTATACCTTTTAAATGGAATAAGCATCCGTATATATAATATTTGCTGCCACCTTATAAACTAATTGTACACCAACAAATGTTGGCTAAAGTGAAGCATGACGAGGAAATCAAAATCCTCATCATGCTTTAAATTTCAACCAAAAGTAATGTTGACAGTTTAAATGATGAATGGTGGCATTTAATCATGCATATATAAAAGACATGTGAAGATAAAAGAATGGCCCCAAAAATTGGCCAAATAAAAGGAATTTTGGTGGCTATGTAATAAGTATAATTTTAATTATACCCTTTAATAAATTAATATAATTTAAATAAAATAATAATTATTATTTTTAAAATAATAACTATATATACCAAAGCCTAATTTAATATCCATACAAATTATTGAGATAATTTAAGACATACATTAGGTAGATAGAAGTGTCAAGTCTCACTTGACATAATTTTAAGTTTAACAATTAAACCTTAATTATTCTTCGAAAAACTATGAAATAAATAAAATGTTGAATGAATTAATTTAAATAAAATAATAATTATTTTATTTAAATGATAGCTATATCTACCATTGCCAAATTAGTACTCATATAAATTATTGGTACAATTTGAAGTATACATTAAGTAGATAAAAGTGGCAAGTCTTACTTGGCACAATTTTAAGTTTAACAATTAAACTTTAACTATTTTTTGAGAGATCTTGAAATAAAAAATAAATTTCAAAAACTTTCCAGATCGAACAATTCGATTCGGTGCGCTACCCATGTGTTCAACGAGTACACTTCATGTAGTGAGACTCCCTAAGTTCACACTCATTTTGTCTCACGAAATATTTTTGTAAGTCCATAACCGGTGCCCCATACACACACATTATGGATAATACAAAATGGCGAGTTAAACCATACAAGTTGATGTTAATTCATATTCGTACAATCTCTCCATCATTGATATCCTGGAAGAGTTGAGACATAGATTAATAGCGTTAAGTCCCCTATTACTCAACCATAAACTTATCTCTTTTGATTCGTATTCCAATAAATAATATACGCAAATTCTTTTGCAATATTATTTATTGCAATATTATTTACTCCACAGGAAACTCTTTTCCGAATTAAATGTTCATGGCCATAAAATTTCCTAGGATACAACCTTAAAGAATTTGAATATTTAACTCACCCATATGAGCTGACGAATCTCATATCTACACACATCAGACTCTATAAGCATCGGACTAGATCCAGCGACACCCAGCGGTCAGACCATGAAAGGTCTCTGATATATGTAGAACCTAAGCATGGTGGATCACTTATAAGCCCACCGTAGTGCTCAAGTCTAGGGACCACGAATACTACTCAACTCGAAAAGACCTTCAACTAACAGATTTACGAGAAATCTATTGGAGATCTTCATTGAGTCTAGTTCAGTATCTAGTCCTTACTAAATACATGTATATCTATGCGAGCTTCCACTAAACTCATAATTTGTTAAGATTAATTATCTGAACTATTCAGATATAGACATACACTGATCTATATAAATTGGTTCCATTCGATAGACCTTACATCGATGAAAATAGATCAAGAATATTTAATTTGAGAACACATTACACAATGATATTTTTTAGCAACGTTTGCAACTATTTATAACCATGTCATTGCATGTTTATTCTTAGGTTTTTGTCCCATTTCAGACAAAGTTATAACTATTTAAACTTGATCTAAACTTCTTCAGATTAATATAATGTCCGAAATGTTACAAACATCTTAATTAATAAAATTAATTAATAATTTAATAAAATATTTATTTATTACATAAATATAAAAATATAATATTTATATAAAATTAAAATAATATATTAATACAAATTTCAACATATACTATATTTGCCGATATTTAATTATAATAAAAAAAATGATACAATTACTAATAGATAAATTTTAAAAAATATATTAAATAAATTAATTGATAATAAATTAATTAGTTGATAAAAGATGTTAATTGTCATAACAATAGGGAAGTCAGAAACGCCATCATTAAAGACAACTTCGGGCCATGATATTTTAAACACTCAAGACATTTCTATACCCAACATCTTCATCATTATCCATAATCCATTAAAATCAAATCATTCTTCCCAGTTCATTCTCTTAACAAAGCTTTTAGTTTCTTAACAAAAATTACAAATTGAAAATGACATCTCATGCTCGACTCAAACTTGAATTTACAAGCCAATTGAAAAGGTTATGAATTTTTTTTAGGTTAAAATTATTTATTTAATAAATAAAAGCATAAATTAAATGGAATTGTGTCATTTAATTACAAGATTAGAGACCTTGCAGACAAGTACTGTGTGTGAGTAAGGTTTTGGATTGGGTTAGATCTGGGTAAGTTTGTGGATTTAGAAGGAGAATGAACAAATCTAGTGTCAAGTTCAATGAACTTTTTCGGGTGAATAACATTATAGCTTTTATTTTTCTTTTATTTCTCATCCCAAAATCATCACCAAACTATGATTATTAACACTCCATCGCTGAGTTCTGAAACGTGGAAGTTGGGAGGAGTGAGCGACGTGGGAGACTGACTATCCACGCCGGGAGGCTAGGTAGTATGGGGGCATGGGGTTGGGTGGGCGAGGCGGTGCGAACTGACCAAAATTTAATATTTTTAAAGTTATTAATATTTTATTTTTAAAATAAAATTTATAATATTAATGTCACATATTGAAAAAACCAAATTTTAATGTTTTTTAAATGATTAAAAGTTTCTGATGTATCTTCTTTAATCATCATATGACACTAACATAATAAAAAAAGCGCAAAAATATCATTATAATAAAATGATAACAAGTTAAAGATTAAGATAATTTTGTATTTTTAAAAAAAATTATTATTATAAATATTTTGAAAATATCACTTAATTTTAATATTATTTATTTATTTAAAAAATATACAGTATTACAAGAATATTTCATTAAAATTTATAAAATTTATATCTATGAAAAGATTAAATTATTCTTTAAATTTATAAAAAATAATGAAATAATTATTTTACCCTTACACAAGAAACAAAAATACATAATTTTATATAAAAAAAAATTGAACTTTTCAATAATAAATTAATAATATATATTTTTGTTTATTTTTACAAAAATTTAAATTAATAATATAATAATTACATTTTGTTTCAAACAAAATTTATTCGTTACCAATTGGGTTACCCATAGCAAAAACAAAAACAAAAACAAACCCCAGTGGACCAACAGATTTTCCTTTCCTCCGATCAATCTTTGCTAAGTTACCAACAACAGTTGTTCTTGGTAGCACTGCCTTTAAAACAACAGAACCAGCACTAATTTTTTTTTTTTTTCAAATTTTCTCATTTCATTTATTAATTACAGAAAAAAAAAACAAAATTACAATCAAATTATGGAGTAAAAACAAAAGAAAAAATAAAACATAATTTTAATTAAAAAATCAAAATAAACAAAATTACAACAACCCAGAAACAACCCTAATCCGCTTGGCAACAACAACAACCACCACCACCCAGATACAATCACAACCCAGAAATAATATATTTTTTCTTTTATTTTTTAAAAATCAATGATATTAATATATAATTACATAAAAATTTATAAAAAAATTAATAATTACAAAAAATGGTGAACGACAGCCGCCCAGCCACCGGCCACTGTTTCTCTCAGCCACCAGCCATTGTTTCTTCTCGGCTCACTCTCTTTATCTCTCAGCCAGCAGCCACTGATGCCGACAAGATCTGCCCACTGTATGCTTCGACAGCTTCTCTTCGAGGCCTTTCTTATAAGCGTCGACAGCTTGAGCTCGACGATTTTCTTGGCATCTTCCAACGCTTCGGCGTAGGAAGCGAATCGGTTGGAATTGAGGACGTGATTGGTGGGAGCTAGCGCAATGGCGTCTAAGAAGTGGCGGATGGTTGCCCCGTAGTTGTCGGCTGAAAATGGAACAGAAATTCTGGAAGGTTCTACTAAGTGAGACACTGATTTGATATTAAATAGGGATTTGCAGTCACGTGATAAGTAATTTTTATTTAATATTTTAAAATAGCTTAGAAAAAAAGTTATGCTGTCGACAAGAGAGAAGGGACGTATTTCTTTTCGAACCTATTTTTTAAAACTGCTTTAAAAAATTCATCTTTCTATCAAAAATTAAACTCATTTTTCAAATCCACCATTTTATAAACGTGAATGTATTTATAAAATAAAATAAAAATTCAAACCAAAAAACTCATCTAATTCAACAATGAACTCTAATTTCATTATGTGTTTATCAATTTTTTTTTATACAAAAGGAACTCTGACTCGCTGTACACTCTTATTCAACAATTTGATGTATAATTTATTCATGCTTAGAATGAAAAAGATGAAGATTAAGGGTTCTTTTGAATAAAAGTTTTGGCCGGTAACGAGAACATTAATGAATGGAAGGATTTGTTTTTTGAAATAATTTAAAATTTCTTTTCTTTTCTATTTAAAAGTAAGAAAAAAAATGGTCGTTAAAGTATATTTTCGCCCTTCAAAAGTAAAATATGTATTTAATTTTTTTAGAAAGTAGGGATGTTTTTGACAATTACTCTATCTATTAGGATTTAAAATGTTATTTTCCCAAACATTTTTTTTGCCCACGTGATGACCTGATTAATCCTTCTTCAATATTTTGAAAAATTAAATAAGATATATATATATATTTTTTTTGGTGAAAAGCCTTTTCTAGAAAAGTTAAAATCAGAATACATTGATTCGAGAGACCAAACATTAATATTAAGCAACCTTTTTATATTATCAATTTTTAACTCGTGTTCTAATTGCCGAATGACGCATGAGATTACTTAAGGGTGAAATAATCTCTTGAAATAATTGTGTTCGGCAAAGGTATATCCTTGTAGTTAATTAATTAATTGTTTTTGGATCTAAAGTCAAATTACATAGTGGGTGTTGTTTTAAGGTTTGAAATTTTTGCCACTAAGAGCTCGTGTCGTGTGAACGGTGAGTGAGGGCATTTTATGCTTCTGTGTCTAATTTTACATAGCTTTAGCTCATATATGGTAGCAGAATTTTCGTCCTTGAAGATCGGAATCAACAAAATCAAATTAACTAAGTCAGCTTAAACTATAATATCATGACTGGCTGCAACACCTAATATGAGAAAATTAAGATTTAATAAGTTAATTTCGTAAGTACACCGAAATGTGGTTGTTGGGTTATGTAGACGCACAAGTGTAACTTAATTTATGTTAAGGCAGAATTTCTGAGACTGCTAACTAAATATTTTGGCTCAAGGATATTGTTGTGATGTGCTAAGTGGGAAAAATAATTAAGTTTGGGTTTGGTAACTGAATTTTTGCGTCTTCACTTCTATTGAGTTTAAGAGTAAGACACACTATATTTCTAAAGAGCGTCTAGAGTTTAGGAGTTTATTTTACGAATTTATTCTAACATTCTTAATCTTTAAGTTTTTTTAATCAAATTAAGTTGGTCTTAATTTGTGAGAGATTTGAAAACTAAATTTGTATGATATTAAATGGAGCAACATGATAAAAAGGACGTGAGAATATTATTTTAAGTGAGTTGATGCAATCTATAGTTTATTTTGGGTGAGTATGAAAATTAAGGTTTCAAGTCATAAATTTTTTTAATTTTTATAGTGTAAGAGTGTGACAATAATGATTTAAAACTATGAAGAAAATATTTTGGAGTTCAGCGGCATGCGAAAAAGGTACAAAAGTGCGAAAAGTTTGGAAGCACATAAGAATAAACGAAGGTCACGTCAGTGGAAGGGTATAGTTGCAATGCTCGAAACAGAAACATGGGCGTCGTGGTGCCACATTGCCAGGGTGTTGGCGCCGTGGCACTAATTGCTGTTAACACAACGTCATGGCACCCAAAAGTTGGGGCTACGGTGCTAGTACTACTTATCTCATTTTTTAGGATTTTTAAATTGTCTCAAACACTTTATTTTATTTCAATTTAAATTAGGATAAACTTAGAACGTAAGTAGGTTATATAAAGGCTTTATTTTGGATCGAGAAATATTATCATAAGAACATAACATACAATTAAGAGAACAATTATTATAATCTCTTTTAAAGAGATAAAGTTTTCTTTGTGAGTTCTTTTTAAGAGTTTTTTTAAAAAATAAAATAACCAATTTTTTTTTATTGTGAATAAATTCTAATAAGATAATTGTTTATTTCAATGGATAATGAATTGAGTCTTTTAATTTTAAATATTTTAAGGGTGAAGAGATTTTTTTTTGTTTTTTTATTAACCTAATCACATGACTTAATTTTTTATGGCACTATGTTTTCTTCCAAGTGTGTCTTATCCTAGTTGTGTTGTAGATTTTACTTAATGCAATCACGACCTATAAATTAAGTCTTAAAGAAGTTGCTTGAGTTCATATACTATATATATGTTTGGCATACCTAATCAAGTTCTTGGACCCAGCCTTTTGACGAATTTTTTACACAACACACTATATATGTTAAATGGGATATTATTATCGGTAGTATTATATGCACAAACAAATTAACTCATACTACTTGACGGGGCATGACATATTTGAGAGGATAAATAAAAATAAAATAAAATAATACACTAAATAGATAATGTGATTTTATTATGTTACATCAAGAAATATAAATGAGTTAGTATAATTTAATTTGTATATATAATATTATTCTGTTATTATGTACAAGTTTATGGAAAAATTTTATAATATGAAATTGTTAGTTACTACCTTATGGCTTTGCCAAATTTTTTTTACTTTCTTTCATTAATTTGTTGAAATCATTTGTTTGAAAATTTCTCAAAAAATTAATTATAAATTCTTCTCTCCATCAAAATAATAGGATTGTTATATTTATTACTAAACTTATTAAAGAGATGAAATAGAACCAGGAGAGAAATAGTACCACTATCTTCTTTCTAGTACTATTTTTCCCATAAAAATGACTAATCATATAAGTTAGGTACTATAATTCTTGCTTCATATTTTAGACATAACTCCCTCTTTCTTCATGTTAAATCACTAATATTCTATTTAGTGATTTTTTTTAGAAGATTCGCCAAATTCAAACTTAGCTCATAAGCCAAGATTTGAGCTACTGAATCAAAATATCATTTTCAGACAAACTATTTGCTTTTACTATTATAATATTCAATCAGAACGTGTTAAGAAATATAGGAGGATGTGAGTTGATAAAAAGATATGTCAAGGGATTATTAACCATTTAGCCCCAAAACATGCATTTGTAAGGTAATCCAAATATGCCTTTAGAAGGAGATCTATTCAGTTTTTATTATAACTGGCGTATTCATATTTGCTTGGATAATTTTTAAAACATTACATCTCCACCAATAGTATATATAATCACTAGTGCATTTTCAAAAGGATGAGGGTCCCTTAACTTAATTTTTTTTATTTAAAATAATCACTTAAATTTTTATTCATATTTTTTTTAATGCATATGGCCTCCCTTTTTATATAGTAATGAATATATATATATATATTTATATATGGATATCATTATTAATACACCAATTAAATTTTACTATTAAGTTTTTATTAAACCAAAAACTATAACATAAAAAAGGTCAATAATTAAGTTATTTATTTATCTTTATAGCCTCCACAAACTTTAGTTCTACACCATACAAATTCATGATGGTCAAATATAAGTTATTTTTTTTGTTTAATAGTATATTTTAATATACAACAACAAAATATTCAACTTTTTTTTTAATATATGTTTGGAGTAAAAAATAGTTTTGATCTTTGGGCCCCCAAAACATTATTTGGATAGGAGAGTTGAGGTTGAAGATGGGCAAGCCTTTCTGTTGAGGGATGGACTAGGCCAGATCTACTGGTTTTTGAGTGTGAAGAAATATATGGTGAATGGTTGCATATGAACAGAAATGGATTGAGTTCAATGAGCTTGCATAGCACAATAAACAGAGTTGGTCAGTGAGCAAGCGTCGACGGAGTGGCTCTTTTGACACTCAAATTAGTAGGAAACTTTGTGAAACTTGTTTCCCATGTGTTTTTCCTTAGAGAGAGTTGAAGAAGAAGAAAAAAAATCAACTCTTAGAGCTGATTATATTCTGTCTTGTGTGTGCAAAAAATTTGCCTTAAGCCTTTCGTGGCAGAAAAGATTTGAAGGGCCTAAAGAATATACCACTTAAGACGACGCGTAGGGATATATGATTGACGGCTTTTATAGTTTGGTGGGAGGGTATTTTTGAGAAACACTATGTTTAGGGCTATTTTGGTAAGCTCGCCCATTAGACTTAGAAAAGAAGTAGCCCTCTAATTTTGTGCTTCTTTTGAGAAGTAACCCCATTCTAATGTCCAGCCTTAAAGGTTCCTGGGATTACATTCCTAGAACTTTCTCCTCATCTCTTTTCAATTGTTCCTACTGAGAAGTGATGGGAGTAACTAAATTGTAGGGCCTTAAAAATGATGTGACAATTCAAGCAATCCCACAGGAGTGCCTTTTTGACTCTTTAACCACCATGTCAAATCTGACATATCAGATATAGGGTTTGCATAAAAGAAGTCTTGTGAAATCTCGTTACTAAAACAACTACATTTTCACATGTTCAAAGTATATAAATATCCTCTGTTTTAATTGAACTAAGAATGTTGTTGTTGTTATTGCTGTGGCTTATGCTAAGATGTTTTACTGTTCTAACATTATTTAAATTATATCACCATGTTTTCTTTTAAAAAATTTATTTAACAGAAAATGAGAAATTTTAATAAATGATAGGTAAGAGTTTCTAGTATGATGTAACAAGAGAAATTTAAGCACATGATGAGGCTATATACTCAAACCACATTGGTGCAAGACTTGTCACATACCAGGTAAGTGCCTTTTGGAAGTAGTAATAAAGTATCAAAATGGGTAGATAAAGGGATTTCTTTCTGCAACTGTGGCAATACATATAGTAATAAAGTACCAAATCTTCTCATCTAAAAAGGAGATTAAAGGACCCTTTTGTCTGATGGTGTGTAGACGTTGGTCCTAAGTTTTGGTACCATGGTTTGAGTCCCCTCCCGTGTACATTTTCTCAAATTATAGAGGAAATTATCTAGCCACGCCACAACAAATATAATCTCAGCACGTTTCATAGTTATCTATTTGTAAATATTACTAGATTTATAATGTAATATTAAAGAAAGAAAAAATTAGAAAGTGTGGCAACTGAACTAATATTCTATATATAGCTGATTCAATAAAACATTCTGCATTATTTTTACTTGAAGTTAAGTCCACCAGAGCCCAACTACTGGGAAGATATAATATGCATGAGAAGCTAGAAGCTACATTTATAATTGGCAAGATTTAAAGATTCATACATGAACTCAAGACAAGCTACTAGAGCAAGCTTGTAGAAGAACTTTGAAGTTGAAGAGAAATGCAGGCTAACAAATAAGAAGAAACCTGAGGTTTTTCAACTTTATTCTAATATATTTGCAGCCTATGAAAATTACCATTTTTGTCGAAAGGATAAGAAAAATGCTTCCTTGGAAATTGTGTTCCTATAATCACTTACCTATAATCCATTAGTCAACATCTACCCTTCTCGGTGGTAGCTGCATGCTTGCTATGTCTTCTCTAGGCAGACTGTACATGGATGCATGGCCAGATTCATTAGCTGTAAGCTGATTTTCATGTGAAGTTAGAGCCAAAAGGTGCATAGCCTCCTTGTTTTTCCGGAAGACCAGGTAAGCGACTCCAGCTAAATACACTGCCATGGCTGAAAATCCAAATATCCCTAAAAACACAGCTGCCACGAGTTTTAAATGGCCATGAAAAAGAAACTTTATGAAGCTGGTGGCAAGATAGTATATGTTTATCGCCATTATCAGGGAACCAACGATCCATGTGATAGCTGAAATCTGTGAAAAGAATGATAAAAATAAAAGCAGAAAAATCAGCATGCTAGTGATTATGATCCAGATTTAAGAATGACATCTTTTACCACTTAATTTCTATATGCTGGACATCTATATTTATGATCTTCCAATTGTTGTACTGGGTAAAAATTAAGGCAAAAGGGCAAAAGCAAAAGTATAACATATTTGAAATCTCCTTATCTATGTCTATGCTTTAAATAAATTACAAGATTACAACCTTCACCACCTAAAAATATGAAAACCCACTAAAAAAATCCACAATGTTTTAGTGGTATTTCAATTCAGTAATTTTGAAACTCCAACATGCCAATTCAACTAGTAACCAAATGTATAACGTTTCTGTTAAGTTCTCAATCAGATAGTTTATGATGTCAACAGGCCCATAAATAGTCAGCCATGTGACTTTGAAGGAAAAATGAGTAATAACTCCTGAATTAAATTGGTAATCATAAAACAAGAACATGCCATGAAAGAAAAGAAAGTTTTACCGCAGTTGAATTGGCATGTATCCCCATCTTGGCCTTGCTGCTGGTAAACTTAAGAAGTGGAACAAGAGCAAAAGGGAGCTCAAATGATAGAATCATCTGCCAAACAGCATAACAGTAAATTCCACTGTAGAAGTTATAATACATCAATATATCTTTGTTTCTAATTTTTTTCTCTTTCCATCAGTGATGTGACTGAAACACAGATAACTAATAGTAATACCATAATCATGGGGAAAAAGAAAAACAACAAACTCCCTGGTGGAATTTTTTTTTTTCCTTTTTGAATATTACAATTACGTTCTACTGATATTCACAATTAGATGTCTATCAGGACCAACCTAGATTGAATTCCTTATGGCACTGCCCAAAAATCTAGGTCCAAGCACAGACCAAATCTACTTCTCACATGCTTGTGAGAAGATACCCATTCCCCCGAGGGAGGGGGGGTGGTGGGGGTTGGCGGCAGCGGGCGGTGAGTCGAACCTTGGCTCACAAGGCACACCAACCATTCCGCTTCTAAAATGGTTGGCCTGGTGGAAACAATCTTAAATGCAAAAATATGATTGAGCCCATTTTATAGAAATGGGGCCCTAAACTGTCTTCTGAAATACTTGAAAGTCTATAGCAGATCCTCTAAACAAGTTCAGGTGGAAAGAAATTATTCATCCTTTAACATGACAGCTGTTCGCCACTATTAAAACAGAGTAATATAAAGTCCTATTGAAACAGGATTAGTTGATTGTCTTTTGCATACAATTCCAAAGTTAAAACAGTTATAGCTCAACAAGTACTACTGAACTAGTTGAGAAATATACAAGCAGAACCTGGAAAAAGATTCAATTTGAACACTTAAATTATGGTGGAATTTTACTAGAATATTTGCGCTATGAAACTGCTAATCCACTAAATGGCTAATTCAAAAAAATATAAAACAGTCTATAAAACATCAAGGAAACATATCAACTCTGTACAAAGCACCATACAAGTAGACTAGTTATGGCAGAACAAGTATAGCAGCATGAATATGAATAGCATATTACTTCAGCTTATGACCATAATTTACTTGCAAACTGAACAAACTTTAAGCATTTCAAATAATTTTAATAAATGTTTTATGATGCACATGTGCATTAATTAAGTTTTCCAATTATATTTGGCGTTATGTTTCCAATTTATTGTGTTTTCATTATTTATACAAGGGTTATTAATCTGTATTAGTTACCGATGCTATGATAATGAGTTGTCCAGCGCCCGCAGAGCCACCAATCAAGGCAACAATTAAACTAGGGACTATCGCCAAACATCGAGTTAAAAAGTTACGAATCCATGGCTTCAATCGTAAGTCAAGAAAGCCCTGCAAAACAGATATGGGAAAATAGTTGTTAAAATAGCCAACGAGATGTGCTAGGGCATGCAAATTTGAAGCAATAATGATGCATTTTAACCAAGCTGGAGGAGAGTTTATGGGAGCCATGAGATTATCATACTTGTGACCTCTATCAAGTAACTTTTGAACAAACATCTACCTGTTTCGATTTAACATTAACACTTAGCAGACTCGTAAGTTGAGTAAGAAACATCTTAACCTCCATTGAAAACTTGTAGCTCACCAACAAAGAATTGCCATAAAAGTTACCTCTGAAAGAAGGAATAGCTATGTGATTCAATTATTGGATGATTGTCCATCTAGGAATAGAGAGTGAAGTGCTTGTGTCCCATCAGTTCATATCCTTAGACCTCGTGAAAAAAAGATAAATATTTTCGGAAATTATGGACACAACCTGAATCATTAGTCCATACCTGCATAACATATTGCCCTGCATAAGTTCCTGTTATAGTAGAACTCTGACCTGATGCCAACAAAGCTACTGCAAAAAGTTTTGAACTCCAACTACCTAAAACATTCTGTGAAAAAGAAATAGAAATCACTATCATGACAAACATTCAATTATTAATTTCAGAAGAAATGAAAAGTGAAAAGAACTACAAGCTGTTAGAAATGAATCCAATGATTTAAAGGACAATTTAAATGTTAAACAGTGTTGCCAGATCTCATACTCTAAGTAAGAAGGAAGCTTTGTTTAAATCCAAGTCCTTGCAGCTAGCCTGATCTTCTGGGTTTAAATTTGAGGATTTGCAAACTGCACCACTTACGGAGATAACAGACACATTGATCATAAAAGCCACCGTTAAAGCAAAGCCACTTTCGATCATATAAAACCTGCAAGCCTCCTGTGAACAAGAATTACATCAGATGCTGGCCATCAGCACAATTAATGAACATCTCCCTTGTATATATATTTATGTCACATTTGGGAGTTCGTCTTCACAAATTTAACTTCAACTAAGCTTCCAAGATCTACTATACCTCAGTCACTAATTTATCAACATGCTTTACTCATTCAACCAATTTAGTGATTAAAATTGTTAAATGTATTGGATGAGTGATCAGAGATTAAAGTCTACTTCTTTCCATAAAGGAAAGAGCTGTTTGTACTCAATACATATCCCATTAGACCATAGTATGCCAAGATATGTACTTTTTTTTTTCAATTGAAATTATTAAAAAGATGCAAACTGATGAAAACAAATTGTCGCACAAACAATAAGCAAGAGGGATAAAGGGTAATCAAATTGAAGAATGTGATAACATTGGTTAATTCTATCCAAATGACCTGCCAAGGAAGAAAATCTACCATGGAGACACTTCGTTAATGCACCATGGTAGAATAATTTTTCAAACAAGGAAGATAAACTCTCACCTATATGTCTAACTTCAATGATCTATGGACCACACCTTGAACAGATCAATACACTACAAAAGCAGTGTAAAATCTAGTCAACCAAAGAAGAAACTTCACCTTGATGCCCCGAACAGATCTTGGGATTTTCCTGGAAAGCACCAATGCTGAGTGGAGAAAGAGATTGTGCCTGCAACAAGACATGAATGAAAATAAAGATTACAAACTTCAAATAAGAGGAACAGCTTAAAAGTGGACAGAAGTAAGAAACCTACGGCATAACCATAGCACCAAGAAGTGAAATTGCGAGACCAGTAGCGCCATTTCCTTTGAGTTGAGGAACAAAAAGCCCATGCAGAACTTCTTTTGCATCAGGCTTTGCATAGCCAAGCTCGGCGAAAAAGCACCCAGCCATAGTCAACACAAGAAAAGCAATAAAAAATTCAAGCTTTCTGACCTGTAAAACAAAGGATATGAAAATTGAAGTTGCATTCATCTGCTCTTAATCAGATTTTATCACAACCACACATCTGCATGATTTGGGTCACTTCAGAAGCTAGTAAAGTAGTTTCTTTTTGATGTATAGATTTGGTAAACCATTCATTTATAGTTGCGTCAAGATACATAGCATATAGGAAACATATCAAGATACCCCATATTGCTGTAATGCTAGAAGAATCAATGTGCTCAACCCAGTAAGAAGAACGCCAATCCATACTGGAATTTTGAAGAGCATGTTCAATGCAAACGCCGTTCCAATCACTGGAAATAGAAAAAAAATAAAGTCAAAACAGGAAGAATTGTAGGTATCAGGACACATTTATCTAAGACAAGATGCCGCAGAGAGAGTAAGCCTTGGATTCTTCATTGCTTCATAAACAGAGAAAATATCGAAGGCAGAACGTGTTTTAGATAAACTTTTAGAGCCCATAGCCACAGAGTAGTTTTTATCTGAAGAAAAATAGTAAGCTTGGTTTGTTAGGAAGTCCGTTATTTCCTAGGAATGTATGTGTACCACTGTGCTCAACTTCTACATAGGTGTGACTCTATTTATAAGAAAAACAAAGAGAAGTCAGAACTAATAAAATCTTTCTATTTTCACTTTTAATTTACAGAAGGAGAGAAGAAGAGAAATGTAGTGAGTAGACAAGAAAAAGGAGGAAACTAAAGGAGATACATCATTAGTAGAAAACTTAATAATTTGCTAAACTCACATGTAAGGTTGGGAATGCACCTAAACAACATTACTGATTTAACACTTGTGACAAAAATAACAATGCTGATAATCGAAAAGCCATTTCATCACCTTTAATACAAAAGACACATGCAGCTTGACAAAATTGTCTTTATTGGATAACTTCAAAGTGTCCTCAAGACAATTAGTACAATAGGAAATTAAATTAGCGTTTTGCTCTCAAGACCATAAGTAATCTTAAACCAATATAAGGGTTAAATAAGATTTATCTATCCAAGAAAAAGACTATAAAAATTTGAATCATTCAGGTTAGACAATCATTTGATCATAGCATAACCATTTAAATAGTTATGGATGTGAAATATTTTATTTAGAGAAAGAATTCCAAAGCTGCATATTGAAGTACTGATGTGTCATAAACTATATAACTATGCGGACTGAATATGTTTAAGTGGTATTTTGCAGTGTCACTTTCTACATCTTTCTTGCAATAGAAATGAAAGCATTCAAATTACTTGATTTCTAGCAAATGAGATACCGTGGATCTACCTTCAGGGATGTCACATGCAACAATAGCAATTTCAGCGAGAACCCATAAGATGAAGTTTGGCACCTTAGGATATTCATTTCTACAGTGCTCTGCTAAGTGCTTTCCTACAAACAAGAAATGACATATGGAGTAAAATATTGAAAGAAAATATTTGAAGAAAATTATAATAATTTTAGCCTGGTATAGATATCACATACCTGTGACAACCCCAAGATTGGCTGCTAGGGACTGAATAACAAGAGCAGCACATGAAGCCACTAATATGATCCAAAGTAACTGCAATAGAAAAAAGGGAGTCCCTTAAGAAGAATATATGATGTGAAAAAGAATAGAAAAAAGGAAAGAAAGTAAAAAGTTATCTTCTCTGAAAGCATTACATGACACTAGTAATTTAAAAGCAAAAATCTAGCAAATGTAAATCGAAAAATGAAGGACAAGACTTTTGCTTTTAAAGATTAAAGATGCACCTCGTACTTGTACTGTGCTCCTGACTGCAGATCCGTTTCAACTGTAAGTTATCCAGAAAAAATAGAGAGGGTATTGTCATTAGGAACTTTGTAATTTGGGATTGCTGAAAAGGAAATAAGATTTATTGATCTTACAATTTCCAGGATCTATATATGCAATGGAAACGAGAAATCCAGGACCCATGTAAGCAAATAAGTTTTTCCAGCTTTTCCTCTGCATGGATGATGAGTTATAACAAATCAAAACACTTTCATTTCAATACCCAGTTCTATCTGTGAGAGTTAGTTCAGTAAATCTCATAATCAAACAACCAACCAAAACTTAGCTTTAATAAAGTCTAAAAAAAATGCCCGATGTTGAGATTTACTAGACAGGCTAATGGCACAAAAATTTAGCTTTATAACCAGTATTCATGAAATTACTCTTAAGTGTCTTCACTTGTCAGTCCAAAGGTCAATAACACGATTTATTGATACTACAAAGTTCAAATAAATAGTGAATGAATTAATCAGGCAAAATCCTACATATGTAACCATCCTTCACTTTTTCACTACATTTCAGCTCTACCCTGCAATTTACTTTTTTCCCCTCTATCTTGATCCTTGAACAAAACTAGATAAAAATCCATAACAACTACGAGAGGATGCATGGATATACCAAAACTTTAATAAACTAAATTCATAGCAAGACAGCATATAAGATGCATGTATATTTGGTTTTGACAAATGGATAAGATTGTTCTAATTTCCGGAAACTATTTAGCCTGAATGAATTGATGACCAAAAGCATCTGTATTGGATGCAAGGGCAAAGAGAATTTAGCTTTACTGCTTGAAACAATTATTTAAGTCAAATGCAAGTCTAACTTGATTGGTTTCCTAAATGAACTATCCTTTACATGCTATGTCATTTCTCTAATATACAGATGTTGTATTGTTTTCTGGCTCGATCTTTCCAAGAATGTATCAACATTAGAAAATTATAATGTTGCCCTCAGTCAATGCTACCTTTCTAGGAGCCATCTGTTTTGACCAAATACACTTCTTTACCCTGATTCACAACCCTGTTACTGGTTTTATACACAAAATTCCAAGTTGACAGCCTTACTTGTTCCCTGCTCTTCTTAATGGTAGACAAAGAAAAATCCCAAAACCAATCACATTATCTTCTTTGCTTATAAATAAAACTTCACCAAATCAACTTATTTACAAACATTTCCCACGAAGTATTGACTTCTATAACAAAAGAAAATATTAAAAGGCAAAATAGAGTCGAAGAGAGAAAAGAAATTACTAACATTTTAACAACATTACATTCCAATAGCAGGAATCACTGCTTTTTATCTTGATAATCTGTAATGATCAAGGGACCACACAGTATTGGGGGCTCATAACATCCACAAGCCTACCATATTTGGAAGACTTGGAGGTTTGTAGCAAATCATTTGGCTAACAATAAGAAACTCACACTTCTAGTAAGGGTCGAATGGTATAGCCAAATATTTATCCGCAACGAATAAATATGCAAATATCATTCTTGGATGCATATTTGAATTTTCAGAAGGACCTACTGCTAAAGAACATATTGCTTTAAACGAATGCCCCAAAGCAATCCAATGTGCAGTCTCTCTTAGTGGCATTAAGATGTATGGAAAGAAATTTCCCATAAATTTAAAATATAAAACATAAAATTGAAAAGAACCAAAACTTTGAAAAAGAATATTCACCAGTTGTTTTACAAAGGTAATGCGGATATCATCTTATCTGGAGCATTAGGTACAAAGTTAATAACGCTAATGGCATTGAGTCTTTGATTGTTAGGAAGAAAACAGGTTGAAATTTATTCCACCATATCACCAGATAGACTTTTCTAACTCATCTCTACCACAGTCCCATTACAGCCCTCACAGGAAATTCAGGGACAACCAATGGAAGCACTCCATATAGGTATGTTTTTTGGAAAAAAAAAAAACCAATAAATAAAGGCAATGAAATGATAATGTTAGATGTTAATGAATTTAAATTATTGAAAAAAAAAACAATGGTTGTACTTCTATCATTTGTCATACTCTAACCACCCTGTGGTTGCTGCAGCCGCCAAAAAGAGAAAGAGATAAGAGATAAGAGATAAGGGAGGTTGCTTTAGCTTCACTTTTTAGTATTCCTCGACCAAATCTTTATAGCAAGACTAAGTCTTTTGACATCTAAAATTTGATCAGTGTTTGCAATGAAATCTCCCGAAGCTCATATCAACTGAAGTTTAATAAAGTGATCTTTTCAAGTTTGAAAGTACAACAAAAAAGAAACTTACATCGGGCACGACAATTTGGTCATTATCTTCGTTCTCGATCAGCGGTGCATTTGAAAAGCTCCTGTTACCACCAGTGCTAGCAATGAACTGCGGCTGCCCAGATGCCAAAGCGGCCATAGCCACCTTTTTGTTTCTCTATTTAATTCTGAGAATAAAAAGAGAAGTTTCAATTACATATGAAAATGAACGAAATTGACACTCAAACCACGTAATGACTAATAAAGAAGAATCAAAACTAAACTTTTGAAATGAAATCTTTAAGTTATTGATATCATTGGTACAAATTATGAATAGAATTTATATAATAGGTGCAGAATATTAAAATAAGAATCTGTTTGGTTGCTCAGACACTGCCCACCGGAGGAAAATGAGAAAAAAATTACTAAATCAGGTAAAAGAGCAAAGAAATTCAACCATACAAGTAACTTGATTTGGTATTTTCAAGTGAAAGAAATACCCATCTCAAATAAACCAAAATAACCACAAAAAAATAAATAAAAAAACGAAAAACACGAGTTGATATCTTTTCCCACATTTTCTCAGCAAACAAACAGAGCAGCAGGAAACCCATCAGAACATGCAACAAATGATTACACTTTCCGGATGGATACACGTGATCTGGGTCAAAAGCAATAAGAAAACGGAGACAAAAAGCAAAGAGGAAAGGTTACAACTGACCCCCCGCAGCACAAAATGCGGAGACAGAAACGATTGACAAGAAAGAGTAGCAGAGCAGAGCAGCCCAGAGCAAGCTTTTGGTGGTAGAACTTAGAAGTAGTGGTAGTAATAGTTTATTTATATAATAATCAATGAAGAGTAAGAGTTGTGGGTGCCTTTCACTGTTAGATTTACAATTGTTGGATGTAAAGTAGAGTGATACTGGTGTTTGAATAGTTTATAGATACACCTCTCTCGTCTTTTTTGTTTTTGTTTCTGGCTTTATCACAAACTCCACTTGCTCACTATTCAGAGCCCGGATTCGTTTGTTTGACAGCTTCAGCCTTCCTTCGTGAGCTCTGTCACTCACCGCCATAATTGGAATTGGTATTGGTATTGGTATTGGTATTATAATTATATATATATATATATATTCTCTCTTTTTATAATATTAATGTAACGCCACTTGTTGATTGATGCTGAATATTTCCCTCATTAATCGGGATATTAATTTTTTTATTATATTAATTATATTATAATATTAATATTACATTAAATTATATTATTAATATTATAATTAAATTATAAGACATTTTTAAAAATAACACACATCTTTAAACTATATGTCACTTAAATTATATTATCAAAATTATTAAAAATAATACGTAAATAATTATATCATTAAAATTATTAAAAAAAATATGTATATAATTTTGAGTACATTAAAAATAATACACATATAATTTTAAACACATTCTATTTAAATTAAAAAAATTCTTATAAGATTATAAAAAACAGTTAACTACTTTAATATATGTCAAGACTCAAATCCTAATCTTAATTAAAGAGGCACAGAGGGTTTACCTTGGACAAGACCTTAAGTTGCATTAATCGGTACATTAATATTTTTTTCAATTTTCAATGTGTATATATAAAAATTATAATATCATTGGATAATTTTATGAATGACGTGGACCGGTCCACATATTGCCTGCCATTCAAGTCTCTACCAATACATTCACTAATTTCGGTTCAATTCCCACGCACCACGGCCATTGCCAATCACATTTCTTCATACAATTAATTTAATTTACACATTCTCTCGCCTCGCTCTATTTGAAATTACAATATAACTAATGCATCACATCTTTAGGCAGCCGGAGAAAAATCTAGAATAATTATTTTGTAACATTTTTATGTCTATATACATTATATTTATTGTAATTTCCAGATATTATCGGCATATATAATTGATAATTTTTGTAATAAATTATGGGGTTAGGATTTTTTCTTAAAATTTTAATTAAAATGTGAAAAAAAAAATTTAGTCATTAATTGCAATCTAACAGAATAAATCATCCATAAGTTAACAATAATAAATACTACTCTTTGATATTAAAATTTTACTATTGAATTAGATGAGATTAATGCAGATAAATGTAATGTGTGTCTCAATTTAAGTTTCAAAAATTTAATTACAAAATATTTATTTAAAATTGTGTATAATATTATACTTATAAAATTGAGATACAATTCAAATTATCTGTTATCTATTATTAATAACAATCACTAGTTAATAAATTTTTTAATCTATCTATTAACATGTGATTAAATAATAACAATCAATAAATCATAATTCTTTTTATAGTAATTGAGATATAAATTTTTTTTTTGAGATTTCATGAGATTACAATTTAATACTACATTAGAGTACATTATTGATATTATAAAGATTTTTTAATAGTAACATATATAATTTTGAGTCATATTTTACCTGAGTTATATTAACAGAATCATCATAAAAAAATACGTATAATTTTATACACTTCCTATTTTATAATTTCAAATTCTACTGGATTATAGCACCGATAATACTGTACACTCGGGACAGTGAATAATGTGTATTCCACGTTGGGATGCAGGCAATAATAGCTCCAAACAACGTGCGGTGGAATGGCGAGTTTCAAAGCCCACATAATTTGTGTAAAAGCAAACACGCGATTGGCTTCTGCCACGTCATCGAAAGATTTTTGTGGGACCTGCTTTTTGAGAACGACGCCACAAAGGTTCTTTCTGCTCGAATTGGAAACCGACAACGTATGTGATTCGACTTCCAGTATGAGGTTTTACTATTCTGTACACAGCAGCCACAGAGGAACCTTTGACTTAATTGATACATAGTGGGGTCCAACATTTGACTTTTGGTTTGGTGGTTTAGATTGTGTAGAAGGTAGCGATCATTGGGGATATCGACGGCTGAAATGTTTATTCAAATGAGTGTACGAGATTGTGTGTACAGAAGAGAAGTCCTATTCTTTGACAAAGTAAGCAATGTGGGGCATGGTTTGAGTGGGACCAAAGTTCAGTTTAAACTGAGTCTTGAGACTTTTAGTGGAGGTACAAACAAGACAACTGAGGAATATTTTCATCACATTCCCTGATGGAGACACGTGGGTCATACGAGATCAAATTCACCCGATAACGACACGTGGGTGATGGGTCGATCAAAGTGGAAAGGTCGTTCGTTACTCGTGTTCATAACATTATAGGTTACATTTGAAAAAAAAAAAAAAAGATGAACATGCAGATAAGATAAGCTAAATATTTTATTTATTTATTTAAAAATTCCGGTTTGGAAGGAATTATTGGATCCCCGAATAAACTTTATTAGTTGCTTGCAGCTATCATTAGGTGAATTTACAGTTTTTATTATTTAATTTTTAATCACATAAACATTTAGAAAATGCAGAATCATCGACTAGAATATGTACCATCGTTAGTTGCAGGCTAAACTAATGTGTATATGAATGTCTTCAACTGATAATTGATAAAATATTTGAAGATTACAAGAAAGAATGCATACGTAGTAGTAAGTTCTGATTTAATTGATGATAAAACATAAATTAAAAATAAATCAATAATCTACTATCAAAATATGTTAGCAAAATTAAAATCATAATCAACAAGTTTACGTCAAAGATTGATTACTAATCCGAGAAATGTGATTTTGATTTTATATTGTCATATCACTCCTATATTATTCTATTACTTGTGTCATAATATGAAAGTTTTTTTTTTCTTTTTCTTGGGGAGGATAATAGAATTTGAACCTCCACTTTAATAAAAAAATACACTACAAATCTTTTATTATTAGAACATTTAAATAAGTGACAACATGAAAAATTACTATTTTTTATAAATACTTAATTAATCCTTAGGAAAGAAAATAATCATTATTTAAAAATAAAAATAATAGTAAAAAATAGTAAAACATGTTCCTAAAGGGATTAACTAAATATTTATAAACAGAAATTAAAAATTAAGTTGGTATATCAATTAAATGAAGGACAAAACTAACATTTTCCTAAAAAAAATGATAAAGGCAGATTTGATCTCCTACAAATCTTATAGAGAGAGTTGAAACTTTAAAATTAAAGGCAGAAAAATGGAAACCACTCAATTAAAAGATGAATCTCTAAGAAAGCATTCTTATATATCTTTTAGTTAAAAAAGGAGAATAAAAGATTAACATAAGAAAATGGATCAACAGTATTATTTGTTTGAACTTTATAGAAAGCCATTTCCTTAATAAACGAAGAGCAAAAAAAGCTACAACATTATAATATTTATCATATACAACAAAAATTTGTAATAACCTAACAAGAAGACAATGATATATATCAATATGTAAAAGCAATTTGCAAGAATATGTGCACATTCAATTCCAATAATATTCCAAGTAATAATTAAAGTTAATGTACACTTTCAAACTCTATAAAAGTAAAACTTTACAAGTGAACATCAATTTCAAATCATTATTTATATCATTTCTTATCACAATATCATGCTAGTGTCCTAGTTTCTATATGAATGTAATAGAAGATTATATATATATATATGTAAAACTGATTAGGGTTTCTATAAGTTGTCTAAGATAGAGACTTGGAGAATCGTAGATATGGTTACTCTTTGTCATGCTTTTGACTTGAGAGAATGAATGTGGATCATTGCTTTGTGTTCCAAATTGGAATGAATGGAGGTCTCTACTTGTACTGTGCTTTTGAAATTGCTTCCCGTTGGCATATACTTGGAAAACAATTATTCAAGAATGGGTGGTGCCAAATTCTTGCACCATTAACAAAGTGATCGGCTCTGTTCAAGATTCTTCTAAAATTAAAGCTGCCTAATATCTTTAAATTTTCACTGGCACATACAAACTTTGGATGGATTGAAGCTTCGGAACCACTGCAACTGAATCCATGATCATACGGGGATGGCTTTCATTCTAAGCCTTTATCAATTTTGTTCTTGCTACTCTTTTATTTAGTTCAGTTGAGTTAAACCCGCAAAATACAAAAAATAAGAAAATCTCCGAGCACACGAGAGAATACACATAAATTGTTTGATATATGTGCGTATATATTTAAAATAGTTGAAAAAAAGGAGATTTTTTTGAGAATAAATTGTATATTTTGTATTTGAATGTAATAGTAGCTTATATTACAATGAATCAAATTCTCAATTATATATGTTTGGTGTCGATTAATCATGGGTGCATGTATGTGATGTGTGTGTTCATCATATAAATATATGCATCACATATATATACATACACAATGGAAGTCTAAAATTGACAATGAACATAATTTATACATATTAATCATTAATACAAATTGAGATTATTATCCTTGAAGCCTTTAGATTAAATTTTGTTTGGAGTTCGTATGAAATGAACTCATTGTCAATTCTAGCAATCAACGGAAGAGAGATTGATTGTTTAGACTAGCAGTCTATTATCTAATATCAATTTAACACTTAAACCATTTAGATTAACTCTTAATCTAATGAATTATTTGTTTCACATTTATTCAACTCTTGAATTATAAAATAAACACTTTTGTTATTATAATGAGTAAAGCTAATGGAAATAAAAGAAGAATTATTAATTTCAACACTTGAAATAATAAAACAAGAAACAATTTCTTTTTTTCTATTTCTCTCCAAATGGCGAGCCACTTCAGAAAAATGTAATATGGTAACTTAATGAAATTTAATTTCATTTGAACTATATGTACAAATAGATTTAATTTCAAATTCATTTGAATTTTATTTAGGTTTAATTTCACTTTAACCTAATCCTAGGGTTAATATTTAACCAAGATTAAGTTAAACTTTATTTAATTATTAAATATAATAAAATATCTTAACTTTAATCTAACCCTAAGGTTAACAATTAACCAAGATTAAGTTAAACTTTTATTTAATAATAAAATATCTTAACTTTAACTTAACCCTAAGGTTAATAATTCACTAAAGTTAAGTTAAATTTTATTTAATAATTAAATAATAAAATCTCTTGATTATTTAACAATTAAATAATCAATTAAGTGAAATTATCATTATACCTTTACTGGGTTACCAAGTTAATTCAAAGTAGGTCTCACCAAAATTATATACTTTAGTTAATTTAACCATAGTAATTTGTTGATTTTTTACATGGATTGAACTATTCACTTTGGTACGTTACTCCAGTACACAACGAGTATACTTTATATTGAAGGACTCCCTAGGTCCATACCCAATTCATCAAATGAAACTATTCTATGAGTCTGTGATTGATGTCTTACGAATATTATAAATCAGCGCGTTAGACCATACAAGTTGAGATCATTGTGCATACGTATAATCTTTCCATCAACTATTCCTTCGATGTATGGGGGATATAGATCAGTACTGTCAAATTTCCATTTGCTTATTTATAAACTTATTTCTATATTCGTATTTCGATAAACAATATACGCAAACACTTTTGCGATATTGTTTAACCTAGGAGAAACTCCTTTCCCGGGTTAATTACTCATGGCTATAAGATTTTGTGAGATACAATCTTAGAGTATTGGATACACAACTTACTTATGTAAGCTAATAGATCTTGTATCTACGTACATCGAACTCCATGGGCATCGGACCATACCTAGCAATACGTAGCGGTAAGACCATAAAAGGTCGCTGACATACGTGGAACCAAAGTATGGTGGATCACCCACAAGCCTACCATAGCGCTTAAGTCAACTCGAGAGGACCTATCATTGATGGTTTCATAGGATGTCTATTGAGGTCCTCATGAGTCTATTCAGTATCCAGTCCTGACTGAATACCCGCATATCTATACGAGCTTCAACTAAGCTTATAGTCAGCTAAGAAAAATTATCTGTACCATGTAGATATAGACATACACTGATCTATATAATTAGGATTCACCGATAGACCTGTATTAATGAACATAGATTAAGAACACAGTGTTTGAGAGCATACTTGCATAATAACATTTCTTAGCGCTTATTATAACTTTTTGCAACTATGTCATTACTAGTATACTTTCAGGTCTTTGTTTCGTTTCAGATAAGGCTCTAACTCCTTAAATATCACTGACTCTTATAACCTGCTAACTCTTAGCATTTATAACTCTTAGCGCCGCTAACGCTTAACACTGATCTAAACTTCTTTAGACCATATTTGAATACCTTCAGATTTTACAATGTCTTAATGTTATAAGCATTGTACCATATATGTTTAATATTAATGATTTTATTTGAAATTTTTATTATATAAATATTAATAATTAATATTCATATAATATTGGAATGACATGTAAGTACTAGCTTCAACAAACTCTTACTTGCTTTAGTGCCATTAGTACTGGTATCTAATACATATACCCTCCACGTGTTTCTCAAATACCCTATGATATGAGTTAAGGCCTGAGTAGGTTTGTTACGTTATCTGTGGAATGTATCATAGATACTATTACATCTCCAGTAGTCGAGAACATTTTAATTATGTAGTATTCAAAGTCCACATGATTAGAATTTTGGTGTGCCTTATGGCTTCTTAGTTTGAGCAATTATTTTATTATTGTTGTATTACAATAGGATAGGATCTACTGAACTTGAAACTATTATAAGCTCTGCAACTAGCTTAAATATTCATAGTGCTTCATTTACAGGCTTCTCAAGCCGCATCATATTCTACCTCTAAGATAGAATTAACTATGGATTTCTAAATTGCACATTTTAATTAGCTCCAATATCGATGAGGAGAAACATATAACCAGATATCGACTTTCTACCATTCAGATCAGACAAAAAATTTGTATATGTGCGTCCCTTAACCTGTAATAAATTTTCTCTATTATTCAAAAACATTTCCTTTATACCTTTTAGGTATTTCAGATACGTTTCATAGTCATTTAATGATTGTAACCTAGATTAGACCGATACCAGCTTATAGCATTTATAGCCATCTAAATTTAGGTCTCGTATATAACATGTTATGTATCAAACTACCTCAAACTAATGCATATAATAAGTTAGATATTCTAACTTTTTCATCTTCTTATCGAGGATATTTCCTCTTAGAAAGATGAATCTCATATTTAAAAGGCACATTAACTATTTCACAGTCAATAAAGTTGTACTTTTTTAAGACGTAGTATGTGTACAAAGATTAAGAGAGTCTCATCAGCCTTCTAACTCCATATTTATAAATCTTTATACCTAGTATACAAGAAGCCTCTCCTAAATCTTTTATGAAGAAGTTATTACTCAGCTAACTCTTAACTAACTTGCAATATGCCAACATCGATTTTGACATTGAGTATGTCTTTTATATAAAGAACTAGAAAGATAATCATGCTCTCACTACTCTATCTGAACACATATATTTTCTCTTTGTTTCTGATGAAACCAAACTTTCTGATTTCTTCATATAAATGAGGATTCTAGTTTCGAAAAAACTGTTTAAGTCTATAAACGGACTTCTTCAGTTTGCACACCAGATTAGAAATTAGGCTAGATGCAAAACCTTCAGATAATTTTATGCATATCTCTTGCTCAAGATATATATCCCGAAACGCTGTCATTACATCCATCGGCCAAACCTCAATATCATAACACACGACAATAGGCAACAAAATTTGAATTGACTTTAGTATAGTTACCGATGAAAAAGTTTTCTCATAACTGATCCTAGATCTCTGAGAGTAACCATGTATCATCAGTAGGGACTTAAAGGTCTCTACCTTTATATAGAGCCAATACTTCTGTTGTGTAAACTTATTTACAACAAATAGGAACAATTTCAACGGGAAGCACAACCAAATCCCCATTTAATTGTTATGCAAAAAGTCAATTTCGAATTTTATAGCATCTCACCATATTTCTGAATCGATGTCAAACATTGCCTCTCTATAAGTCAAATGGATATTTTCTTTAACTAAAAAAACACCAAGGGCACCTTCAAATATCATGCATACCTAATTGGTGGCCTTGATATCCTTTCCGACCTATGAGGAGAAAGAAATATAAAACCTAATCTCCTTACTCATTTCCATCACAAGAAAGAAATATAGGTCTCTAAGATCTTTCAATGCAAAACTAGAACTTAATCTCCTCATCGGTTCTTGAATTGCTTCATTATTACTCTCTGTTACAATTATGTTATCTACATAAATTAAGAACAATATGAACTCTTGTGTGTTTCTCCTAATAAATAAGGGTGTGTCACTTTTTATTCCTATGAAATCTCAGTTCAATAGAGATATTTTGAACCTTTTAAACCAAGTTCTTAAAGCTTATTTCAAGCCATAGAGTGCTTTATAGAACTTGCACGTAAAATTTAGTCTCTCTACTTCTTGATACCCTTCAGGTTGATGCATGAATAACTCATCTGTCAAGTCACCATTTAGGAATGCATTGTTAATGTCTATTTATTTTAGTTTTCATCCATTCATCAAAGTTAATGTCACTACAACTCTAATAGTGCAAGGCTTTACAACTAGACTGAAAGTCTCATTAAAGTCCAACCCTAGTGTCTAATGATATCCCTTGGCTACAAGTTTAGCCTTGAATTTTTCTATTATTCCATCAGCCCTCTATTCAACTTTATAAGCCCATTTTTTCCCTATAACTCTCATGTTTCATTTGTATAGAACTAGGGTCCAAGTTTTATTTTTGATTAGGGTACTAAAATCCTCCTCAATTGCATTTTTCTAATTTTTATCTTAAAGGGAAAACTCAACATTTTCAGGTGTATGGTAAGGTTCAAGTCTGGTTATTAAGTACACATTTAGTTTGTAAACACCAAATTTGGATATTGTGATCATAGGATGAGTTTTATTTTTTTTTTTAAAAAAATTTGGTGCTATGTTTGGTTTTGGGTTTCTGGTGAGGTTTGTTCCTAAATGATAGGTATAGATGTGTCATGATCTATATGTTATAGCAATGAAGTGACGATGTCTATAGCTTCTGGTAAGAGATCAGATAGAGGCTCATTATCAACTGTAGTTAGTGTGTGATTCACTAAATTTAGTGATGTTTCTAAGAAGATAAACTAATGACTCAAGATTATGATTTCATTCTTAGCATTTTGACTATTTATTCTAAATTCATTAGTTGACTCAAAATGAATATACTCTTTATTGAACCTCATATGCCTAGCAATATAAATTCTCCAAGAGGAGATTTCAGATTTATTTAAGCAAAGGTATACCTAAGTAAAACTAGTGTAATCCTCAACAATTGCCATGTATTATATGTATCATTTATTTGATATTATAGGGGTTGGTCCTCAAAATTCTATTGAAAAATTTCAAGAAGTTTCTTGGTTTTGATTTCAATTTCTTTGAATGTCATTCTATGCAGTTTTTATCCTAACATGTTGAGTAAAAAAGAGATTTCATAATAAGCTGCAATATTTTTATTTTTATTTTTGAAGAGACTTTTACATTTGGATATGACTTCCTTGAATACCATTACATTGGGATGTCTTAATATCCTATGGTGTAATTCTAATTCATGCTTTGATCTTAAAAAGTCTTTTAAAGTCTCTATGTTGACTCTGGACTTTGACATCATTAACAGAAACATCTAGGCAGAAGAAAAACATAGACTCTGGACACATGGACATAAACTTTGAACTTTTGTACATTGTTATGAGGTTTGATAAAGACCCTTAGCTTGAACTAGATGATGATATATTAATAGAATTGACCTAACACTACAGTTGATAGAGACTCTATCTAGCCATTCCCAAAAGCACCATGCTCTATTATATCTTGTCATTCACCACACTATGTGTTTTTTCAAATTCTAACATAACATTATTGTCTTTAGAAAATTTAGAAATACTAATCAAGTTCTTTGTGATTTTAGGAACTAGCAAAATTTCATTGAGGTGCAAATATTTGGTGTATGAAGTGTGATGTGTAACAATCTTAGTATAACAAATATGAGTAATTTGCAAGTTCAGACCATTACCCATAACCAGTTTTTGATTCCCTTTATATTGGTTGCTTACTGTGAGGTTGGCCATACTGTTGGTGACATGATTAGTTGCCATACTATCAAGATACCAGGAGGAGTTTTCATTATTGTCAATTGTTGTTGTATAGGCTTTCTTCACTTAGTAGTTTAGGTTTGCTTTAGTGGGATCAAATCCTTCTTGAAGCTATGCTAACAGTCCACAGTAAATAAATTCAGCATACTTCATTTGAGTCTTTGTCACTAGGTGATGAGCACTTAAAATTATACATTTAATAAGAGTTTTATATTATTATTTTGTATTACTAGTATCTTTAACCACCTTAACTTAAGTATGTTTACAATATTGTACATAATTAACTTTTAACTATTTTGTGGCAGGTTCAGTAAAATGGGCATAATTTTCTACCTAAAAATTCAATTAGAGTGATTCTTGATCATGTGAAGAGCTGACGCAATGAGATAACATATTATATTTCACAAGGTATTTGAAATTTGAGCGTTTAAATAGTAAAAATAGCCTAAAACAGAATTAATTTGCAGTACAGTTCTAATCCGAATAGTCATTAGTATTTGGCCCATAACTATAAAAATAGTTATGGTATTTGGCCTATAATTATAAAAATAGTAAAAATAGCCTAAAACAGAATTAATCTGCAGTACAGTTCTAATCCGAATAGTTATTAGTATTTGGCCCATAACTATACAAATACGTATGAGATAACTTAATTTAGAAAGATAAGAGACTTATCTATAACTTTTATTTTTAGAGTGGAAGATAATTTGGACCACATCAATTTTAAATTGGACAATTAAGTGGGTGCATTAACGATAATCAATGCAAATTAGTTGTCACCCTTTTTGACTTTTATCATCTAAGTGATTCCTTCTTTATTTGTCTTAATTTATCCATATTTTTTTTAATAAATAGGTAGCTTGTTTATATCCAAATATGTAATTAAAGAGCTAGATTTTAGTTCAAAATACTTATCTTTTGTATTATCTCTTTATGGTATTATTTCTCTTGTTTATTATTATAAAGTCATGTTATCTCTTCTTCCATCTCTTTTCTTTTTCTTTAGTTTTATTATGTCCAAGTAATTTTCTTTTTACTGAGGTGAAAGGGTGGAACTCTTGGTAAGACAATAAAATATACTTAACTTTTATTCATGGATTTAATGTTTCATTATTAAGTTATGCAAATTTATATATGATATATTTATTTTGTTTGCAATATTAATACCCTTTCTTGTAAAGTGGTGTATCTTAATTTATTATAGACAACTTTTATAGTTGACACAATAAATTCTTGAAACCATTTACAAGATTTGACCTAAATACCCCTTCTTGTAAAGTGAGAGTCTTGATTTATTGTAGACAAATATAAATATTGGCATAATAAATACTTGAACCCATTTATAAGATTTGGTGTATACTAATTGAAAGAAATAAATACAAGTTAATATATAAATGGTGATGAACTTTAATTGTTATATCTTTCGATTAGAACCTCTTTTGTGTGAAGATTCTAATTAATTTATAAAAAGAGTTGAATATATTCTTATTTCAAATGCCAAGAGTGGATCCTCCTAACCTTAGCATTCATTTTAATTGGTTATTTGAATTATTATTTGTAAACATCTTATATTGCTTTATTTGTCTTTAGAGTATTTATAATTTGTAATTTTAATTTCACTTTCTTGTGGATCGACCCCGTTCTCACTTGATTATTTATTACTTCGACAATCCTACACTTGAGAATAAACTCCTATATTTTGGACGTGTCAAGTTTTTGGTGTCGTTGCCGGGGAAGTGAAATTAACATTTTTTTTGTTTGTTTGTTTTATTTTCATGAAAGGTTAAGTCTCCTAACTTGCTTTACTTAATTTATTCTTCATTTATTTTCATGGAATGTTAAGCCTCTTACTCTTTATTTACTAACATTTTATTATCTTTAATTTAGATTGACTAATTTAATATTTACTAATATAATTTCTAACTTTTATTTTATTGTTAGCTTTGCCTTTATTTAATATTTTATTTTATTTTCTCTTATTTGTAATATTTATTGTTATTATATTATATTTTATTTCTTTGTATGAGTGGTTGGTTTCGAGATCCTAATTCTCATCGTTTGATGAAAGGTAATTTTGAAACTTCCTTTGATAATTCGTTGGATTCTCCTTCATCTTTTCATTTTTCATCAATTAACACTATGATCGACAATCAAATTGAGGGACTCATAGACTCAAGGGACAATTAGTTTGAACATAATGACCATAACGGACTTAGGACACTTAGAGACTACATGAACCTTACACGAACTGATGCACCATCTTACTTAGTTTTTCCTCTAGATGCAACACATTTTAATTTTTAGTTGAGCATTATCCAAATTTTACCCACTTTTCATAGTTTAGATGCAGAGAATCCTTACTTACATCTAAGAGAATTTGAAAAAGTGTGTAACACGTATAATGACCAAAATTATAGCATGAACACAATTCGACTTAAGCTTTTTTTTTTCTTTAAAAGATAAAGGTAAAACATGGCTACAAAACTTTTGACCAGGATCCATTTCTTTATGGGATGAGATGCAACAACAATTCCTAAAAATTTTTTTCCTCCCCATAGAATAATTTTTTTTTCAAAAGATAAATTACCACTTTTGTCCAAAAATCAAAAGAGACCCTTTACCAATATTGGGGAAGGTATAAAGAATTACTTAATACTTGTCCCCATTATGGCTTTGAAAGTTGGAGATTAGTCTCAAATTTCAAAGAGGGCTTAACATCTCAAGTTAGGAAAATAGTAGAAATGATGTGTAATGAGACATTTGAGGATAAAGACCCAGAAGAGGTAATGAACTATCTAGCTTTACTAGTACAAAATGTTCAAAATTGGGACATTGCTGGTACCTGTGAGGCACATAGCAAAACTCAAACCATTACATCTAGTGGATGTATTTATCATCTTAAAGAAGACCGTGACCTTTAAGCCAAATTAGCATTCCTAGTTAAAAAAGTCAAAACCTTAGAAATGAAAAAGAGTGGTTAATTAAAATCTGTTCAAGAAATTATGTATCACATATGTGAAACCCATGATCACTCTACCAATGATTGTCCAACTTTGCTTGCATTTAGAGAATGTCTCAATGAATAAGGCAATGTTCTAAACATGTTCAAGTGGTCAAACAATAATCCATATTCACAAAATTGTAATCCTGGTTGGAGAAATCACCCAAATTTTAGTTGAAGAAATGATACTTAAGCACAGGCTTCACAACTACCTTTTCAATCACACCAAAATTTTTAAAACTATTAAGGTTATGCACCATATGTCCCGCCTCCTAAGAAAAATCTTAAAGAAACTTTGCATGCATTCATTGAAAAGCAAGAGTTTATTAATTCTCAAAATGTTCAAACATTTATTGATTTGAAAAATACTCTTGCTAAATTTACATCCGCACTGAACATTTATGAGAAAGGAAAATTTCATTCTCAACAACAACCAAACCCCAAAGGACAATATAACTCAAATGCATGTGGTTTAGGAAGCCAACACATAGATCAAGTTAAAGCGGTTATCACTATTTGGAATGGTAAGATAGTTGAAAAATACATTTCTAAACCTCATGAGAACAATGAATTAATCTCTAAGGGTAAGGAAAGCGTTGAACCTATACCTAGTAAGAAAAACACCAAACTTTCACCTCCACCCCTATTTTCTTATGCATTACGTAATGTTAAGAAGTTGAATCACAATCTTAAAATTTTTAAAATCTTCAAACAGGTAAAAGTTAATATTCCTTTATTGGATGCTATTAAATATGTTCTCTCTTATACAAATTTTTTGAAGGATTTATGCACAATAAAAAGAAAACTGAATGTGAAAAAGAAAACATTTTTAGTTGAACAAGTAAGTGCCATTTTTCAGAATAATAATACTTTGAAATATAAAGACCCTGGTTGTCCTACAATTTCATGTACTATTGAAAGTCATAAAATTAAACAAACATTACTTGATCTTGGTGTTAGTATGAATTTACTATCATATTCAGTTTATCAACAACTTAATCTCGATGAGTTAAAACTAACTTCTGTAACTCTTTTACTTGTCGATAGATCAATAAAAGTGCCAAAAAGGATAGTGGAAAATATTTTAGTTCAAGTTGATAAATTCATTTATCCTGTGAATTTTATTATCTTGGACACATAACTTGTTAAAGGATGTAATTTGATACCTGTTATTTTGGGTCGTCCATTTTTAACAACTTCTAACACTTTGATTAATTACAAAAATAGAGAAAGGAAGGTTTTATTTGAAAAAAAATAAAACTTGAGCTCAATGTTTTCAATATGTGTAAGCAACCACATGAGGAGGAGGATGAAAGTAAGGAAGCCAACATGATTGAAATAATTGTAGAGAATCATATTCAAAAAAGGAGTTCTACTGACCTCTTAAAATATGTTTAATGAATTCATTTGAGTCAAATATACAATTAGATCTTGAAATCTCTTACATATGTTTTTATTTGACTGTGCACAGGTGATTGAAAATAAAGGATGGAAACCAAAGTTTGAAGAATTGGGAGAAAATGAGGATAAGCAAAACGAAATTTCAAAGTTAGAGTTGAAACCTCTACCTGAAGGATTAAAATATGTATTTCTTAGAGAGAAACAAATTTACCTGGTGATAATTTCTTCTACACTTATAAGCGAACAAGAAGGTAAGTTAATTGAAGTATTGAAAATAAATAAAAATGCAATTGGGTGGACTTTAAAAGACATAAAAGGCATTAATCATTTGATTTGCACATATAGAATACACCAAATGGATAATGCCGAAACTTTCCAACAACCTCAAAGGAGATTAAATCTATATATAAAAGAGGTAGTGAGAGCTGAAGTTCTCAAATTACTTGAAGTAAGAATCATCAATCCTATCTCAAATAGTAAGTGGGTAAGTCCTACTTAGGTAGTATAAAAAAAATTGAAATCACAGTCATTTAAAATGACAAAGGTGAATTAATATCAACTCGAGTCTCATCTAGTTGAATGATGTGCATAGATTATAGGAAGTTGGACTCTGTCACTAGAAAAGATCATTTTTCTTTACCATTCCTTGATCAAATTTTAGAAAGAGTAGCAGAACATCCTTACTATTGCTTTCTAGATGGCTATTATTAAATTTTTATAGCACTAGAAGACCAAGAAAATATCACATTCACATGCCTTTTTGAGACCTTTGTTTTTAGAAGAATGTATTTTGGACTTTGTAATGCTCAGCAACATTTTAAAGATGTATGTTAAGCATTTTTAGTGACACGGTTAAGTATTATTTAGAATTTTTCATGAATGATTTTGTTAGAGTTGGTCTTTACGTGTCATTCCAATACTGTATGAATATTAAATTATTTAATATTTATACAATAAATATTTCGTATAATCGTTAATACAGTATAAATACATGGTACAATACTTGTTACGTTACATACATTGTATGATCTAAATGAGTTCATATCTAGTCTAAAAGAGTTTAGACAAGTGCTAAGAATTAACATATGCTAACAGTTAGCATTGCTAATAGTTAGCAGGTTATAAGAGTCAGCCAAATCAAAAAGATTAGATCTTTGTCTGTAATGGAATAAAGACCTGAGGGTATACCACTAATGACATAGTTGTAAGGAGTTACAATAGGTGTTAGGAGATGTCATTATACAAGTATATTCTCAAACATAATGTTTCTGATCTACTTTCACTAATGCAGGTCTGTCAGTGGGTCTTCTTTTTATAAAGATCAGTGTATGCTATATCTATATGGTATAAATGGTTGTTCTTAACTGATCATGGGCTTATTGAAAGCTCGTACATGCATACGGGTATTCAGTCAGGATTGAATACTGAACAGACTCACGAGAAAGCCAATAGACATCCTATGAAACCGTCAATGGTGAGTCCTCTCGAGTTGAGTAGTATATGTAGTCATTTGACCTGAGTGTCACGGTGGGCTTGTAAGTAATCCACCATACTTTAGTTCCACGCATGTCACAAATCTTTTATGGTGTGACCGCTAGGTGTCACTGGGTATGGTCCGATGGTTATAAAGTCTGGTGTGTACATATATGGGATCTGTCAGCTCTCTTAGGAAAGTATTATATCTAGATGCTCTGAGATTGTATTTCAATAAATCTCATGGCCACGAGTATTCACCCAAGAAAGGTATTTCCCAAAGGGTTGAACAATATAGTAAAGGTGTTTGTGTACATTGTTCTTCAAAATACAAATCTGGAGATAAGTTCATGGATGAGTATACGAGGATTTGACGGTGTTGATCTATATCCCCACACATCTAGGATGTAAATGATAGAAAGATTGTACGTATGCGTTGTGACCTCAGCTTGTATGGTTTAACGTGCTGATTTGTAATATTTGTGATGTGTACGTAGGGCATTGATCATAGACTTATGGAATAGTTCCATTTGATAAATTAGATGTGGACCTAGGGAGTCCTGCAATATGGAGTGTACTCGTTGTGCACTGGGGCAACATACTAGATTAACTTGTTCAATCTAGTAATTTCCAGCAGAACTGAATGTTTGTTTTAGGAACTCTCAGAATGCATGCGTGTCAGTACTTAATTGTTAAGTACAATAATTAGTTAATAATTATTGTTGACTAATTAAATAATGACACGTAGCGTTTTGTGAACCTTCGGTTAAATTAACTAATGTATTGTATAAGGTGAGACCTACGTTGGGTTAATTAAAGATTTGAGGGTTATTTCTATTAATTAATTTTTTAAGTGTTAAATAATCTAAATATTTGTTATCATTTAAGAGTTAAGTAATTATTTAATTTAACTAGAGGTAATTGTTAGCTAATGGTTAAATTAATAAAGTAAATATATTAATTGAGAACTTAATTGCTAAATAAAATCATATTTTATTGAGCAATTAATTAAGTTAAAGTAAATGTTACTTAAAAGAAAAATTAAATGAAATTTTGAGGACTTGAATAAAAATTTTCTTGTCACAAAACATGCATGGCTACTTATCCACTCTTGTCCAATTGTTGGACACATATTTGGTTTATTTGATAAGCCAAAATTATTTAATAATAATTTGTTAATCAAAAGGAAAGATTTTTCTAATTATTAAATACATATATTCATTTGATGAATATAAAATGGGATAGGGCGGCCATGAGGTGTGGTAGTTGCCATTGAATTCATTTGGTGTTTGAAACAAACAAACTAAAATAGAAAAAAGAGGTGGCCGACAATGATATGAATTGTTTTTGCCTTTCAATTCATTTTTGGTTTTTGGGGAAGAAAATAAGGAGATGAAGAGAGCTCAAGTGTGGCTCTTAGCTATAGAGGAAGAAGAAGATGAAAATGGATTTCATTTTCTCCTTTAAAGCTAACAAGGTGGCAGCCTAATTTTGAAGGTAAATAAATTTGTTTTTTTTTTGTTTTAAGTTTTTAAGTGTTAAAAAAAAAAGCTTAATAGCAAAAATTGTTTTGCTATTCATTTTCTTCTCCTAAACGTATGGCTGCTATTGTTGTATTTGAGTTATTTGTTTTGATAAATTTAAGTGTTAAATACATCAAGAACAAAATAAATATAGTTTAAGTGTTGGGCTATAGGGGATTAAGAGTTAATCTCACAGTTTAAGTGTTGAGCCGATGCTGCAAAAATATAAGCTGCTGTTTTAGAGACTCAAGCCCACCATGTTGAGTCCTAGTACTACCAACGAGTCGATTTTATGTGGTACTCTAGCTACAAATTCGTTCCAAAGGTTTGACATGTGATATTCTCAATTATTAGTATTAATTTGATTAATATGCTTTATATTTTGTTCATTAGCGTAATGAATAAATTTATCGTGTTTATTTTAGAAAATTAGATTTTTAGCTTCCGTTGTGTTTATTATTCGTATATATATGTATTAGATGCGTATGTATATGAATTTTAAAATAGACACGTGTATCACATGCACACACCCAATAGGTTTAGGTTGTGAATCGGTATAAACCTGCACCCCAACAAATTTAACTGTGTTTGGAAATCTTTTGATAATTATCTTGAAAACTTAAAAAAAATCTTAAAAGGATGTGAAGAAAAGGGTGTTGTGTTGTATTGAAAAAAATTTCATTATATAGTTACTTCTAAAATTATTTTGGGACATGTAGTGTATTTTAAAGGAATTGAAGTGGATAAGGCAAAAGTCTAACTCATTGCTCATTTGTCCCTACAAAAAACAGTCAGAGAAGTCCGATCTTTTTTAGGACATGCTGAATTTTATAGGAGGTTCATTAAAATTTTTAGTGCTATATCTATACCTCTTTACAACCTCTTAGCAAAAAAATGTATCATTTAAGTGGACTCAATAGTGTCAAAGTTCGTTTGAAAAATTAATTGACATTTTAACATCCGCTCTTATCATACAATCTCCTGACTGCTATTTGTATTTTGAGCTCATGTGTGATGCCAGTGACTATGATGTTAGTGCTGTATTGGGACAAATAAAGGAAAGTAAACCCTATGTAATTATACAAGTAGAACTTTAAATAGTGCATAAATGAATTACACAACAACTGAAAAATAACTACTTACTGTAATATTTGTATAAGACAAATTTCGTTCTTACTTAATTGGTTCTTCAATTATTGTATTTACTGACCATGCTGGTGTAAAGTATTTAATGTCAAAATAGGATGTAAAACAAAGACTGATTCGATGGATTCTATTGCTTTAAGAATGTTATTACAGATCACTTATCAAGACTCGCACCAAATTCATCAACAGAAATAATACCCATTAATGATTCTTTTTCGGATAAATTTTTATTTTCTACTGTTACAATGCCTTGGTATGCTAATATTGTTAATTTTCTTGTAATAAGAGAAATGCCACCTTAATAAAATGCTAAAAAAAAAAGAAATTTTTAACTGAGGTAAGAAAGTTTTATTGGAATAATTCTTATCTTTTCAAATATTGTCTTGACTAAATATTTCAAAGATGTATACCTGACAATGAAGTAAGTAGAGTTATTGAATTTTGTTATTCTAAAGCATGTGAGAGACATTTCTCATTAAAGACAATAGCTGCAAAAATTTTGCAGTGTGAATTTTATTGGCCCACTTTATTTAAAGATACACATGCATTTTATAAAATATGTGAAAATTGTCAAAAATTAGAATCCATTTCAAAACGAAATATGATACCTTTGAAGTCCATTCTTGTTATTGAAATCTTTGATTGTTGGGGGATAAATTTCATATGACCATTTTCACTATCATTTGGATTTACATATATTTTAGTCGCAGTAGATTATGTCTCAAAATGAATTGAGGCTATTTTCTGTCGAAATAATGACTATAAAACAGTCATGAAATTTTTGAAAGAAAATATCTTGAGTCGATTTGAAATTCCTCGAGCCATTATAAGTGATAGGGGTAAGCACTTTTATAATAGATCATTTGAAACATTAATGAAAAAAATATAGTATTACTCATAAAGTTACTACACCTTATCATTCTTAGACCAGTGGACAAGTTGAACTAGCAAATAGAGAGATAAATTATTTTTTGAAAAAAATTGTTAATCCAAATCTCAAAGATTGATCTTTAAGACTTAATGATGCACTTTAGACTTATAGAACTACTTTTAAAACTTTATTAGATATGTCTTATAGAATAGTTTATAGAAAACTTTGTCACTTACTTGTGGAACTTGAGCATAAAGCCTACTGGGCCATTAAAACTTTCAACGCAAATTTTAATTTTGGTGGATAGATACGTAAATTAGAAATACATAAACTTCAAGAATTGAGAAATGATGCATATAAGAATTTAAAATTCATAAAGTTAAAATCAAAGCTTTTCATGATAAAAAAAATTTAAAGAAAAACATTTGATGTTGGTCAGAAGGTTTTACTTTATAATTCTCGACTTCACATATTCTCTGAAAATTTAAGATCAAGATGGAGTGACCCTTTTATTGTGAAACATATGTACCCTTATAAAATAATTAACATTAAAAATCCTAAAAATGATAATGTGTTTAAGGTAAATGGGCAAAAACTCAAGCCGATGCTAGAAAACTAAGCTTTTTATGAATTGTCTCTGTCTAACCTTGTTACGAGACCAATTAATCTTTATTTTACATATTTACATATTTATATATATATTTATTCTTTTTCTACTTTATTTATTTTTTTTGCATACTTGCAGGTTAATTTAATATTTTTGTTAAAGTTTTATTTTGCACCTCGATTAAATGGCGGATAACGGTATTTCGTGACATTTTAAGTCGATTTTGTCAGTTTTTCATAATTACTGATATCTTTTTTTCTTCTCATTTCTAAAGAAAAAAAAGGATGACATTTTAATAAATTTAACAAAACGTTTTCTTTCATTGCCTCAAAATGCTTTAAAGAAAATTTACCAAGTAAAATGTGAAAGATTAAAGTTATTAATGATTATGAATATACTTGCTGATGTACATTGGTTAATTGAAACTAAAGTTCGATTAATAGGCGAGTTTTAGACTCATTAATTTTCTACTTGTCTGACTTAAGTAAAAGCTCTTTTATAAAAAAGCGAAGGAAAAAAGATTAAGTGTTTGATATAAGTGTACACGCATGACTTCCAACACACGTTGTTGCATTTTAGGAATGGTGTCTATAAATCGCAAAGATAAAAATAGGTTTATTAAGGATGGCATGAGTAAGGAATCTTTAGATGATATTTTATTGACTCTTGAGATACATCTTAGTGGATATGTACATATTACAATTTATGAATTATGAAACATATTCCTAAAAGAACATGAGTGGTACAGTCTCGAGAATCTGACTTTAAAAGACCCTGTTTGCCAATTTATAAGAAAATTAGATGGGAAGCCTATCCCCAACCTATAGAGGGCATTTAAGCCATTTTTGGACGTAAAACCAGAAGAAGATGTGAGTTATAATCACAACCTACTTATACATATGTATTGTAACTGTTATTTTTAAATGTTTCATTTCAACCAAAATGTTTTCTCCAACAACAACCAACCACCCATAGTCGATTTTGAAAATTTTCATTTAAAGCTTAATCTTATCCATTAACAACCAATTACTCATATGACTTAACTTTACAACACCTTTTGGCACTATAAATACATTGTATTATTTTTGTATCTTTATACAAACTCAAAATCATTCAAGGGAGAGGGTGAGTGTAATAATGGAAGGAACATCAACTCGTAAATTCATAAAAATTTGTGTTTTTGTGGATCAAACTTTGGAAAAATTGTATAGTTTGTAGAAGCAGCAGAAACCCTTGGTAAAGTATTAGCCGAGTGAAAACTTTATTTAGTATATGGAGTAGGTAGTCGTAGATTAATAGGATGTGTGGCAACAGTTGTATAAAATAAAGGTAGTCTAGTGTTGGGTATCATACCGAAAGCTCTAGCTATTGGGAATATTATAGAAAAAATAATTAGGGATGAGTTATATGTATCATTAATGCATGAGTAAATTTATAGAATCTATTATACAAACTATTACATCTCCTCTAGTCAAGATTTCTCTAATGATATAGTATTTTCTTTCCATATGCTTAGACTTTTGGTATGCTCTCAACTCTTTAGCTTGTATAATGGCTCCGTTGTTGTCGCAAAACAATGGTATATGATCCATTGCACTATGCCAAGTTCAGCGACAAATTTTCTTATCCACACTGCTTCTTTTGCTGCTTCTGATGCTACAATATATTGTCTCTGTTGTGGAATCAGCTGTTGATGATGTTTTGTTGCATTTTCAACTAACTACAGCACCGTTGATATTTTAATTGGTGATTTGAATTATTATTTGTAAAAGTCTTATATTGCTTTATTTATCTTTAGAGTATTTATAGTTTGTAGTTTTAATTTTACTTTATTGTGGATCGACCTCGTTCTCACCGGGTTATTTATTACTTCGACAATCTTGCATTTAGGAATAAACTCCTATATTCTAGACGTGTCACTAGGTTCTTGATGCTTTCCCCCTCTATGGTAGTTGCTAGTGTTAGTGTTTTTCTTGAAGCTGTTGCTACTCTGTGAATTTTGTAAGTTGTTTCCTTTCATCTTGTCATTCCACATCTTCTTTTGGTTCTAGTTAGATTGAGCAATGTTAGCATTAAAGCTAGTTGGAGCTTCAAAGATGTCTTGTGAGGCATTTTGCTCTAGTATGTGTTCTTGAGTTAGAAGTAATGCATAAACTTTTGCCAATAGGAGCTTATCAGCTTTTGAGGTGACATTAACAAAGATTAGGTCATATGCATTTCCCAAGCCTCCAAGTATATAATCCACTAGTTCATCACCAATCATTGCACAACCAGCAAACCTGAGTGCTTCAATTATGCTTTTCATCTTGATGTAGTACTGTATGATGCTCATGGAACCTTTCTTAGTTAATTGAATTAAACTTTTGAGATATATGATTCTTGCCTTTGAATGTGAGGCAAAAAGACTTTCAAGTATTGTCCACATATAGAAAGAGCTCGAGCATTCAATAACTACTCCCAATATCTCTTTTGACAGTGAGGACAGGAGCCAACCCATCAAGTTTTAGTCTTTCATGAGTCAGACTTGATATTCTAGGTTTTTTTTATAGTAATTATAGTGTTGTCATTATCAATAAAACAAATTTTTTTGTCTTAAGCTTGACTTACTATCATTTAGAAAGAACTTGTGACTTCTATAGAAAGTAGTTTGTATTTGTAAGTTTAATGGGTGCAGAGAAAATAAATGAGGTCGCTAGGATAGTATTGGCTTATTGGGTAGTATTGTTTGAGTTTGTTGGTGATGTGTTTGTAAAGGTTGAGGGATTTGGTATCGCTCTGATACCAAGTTGAAAAAAAAAGGAGATTGTTTTTAGAATAAATTGTATATTTTGTATTCAAATGTAACAATAGCTTATATTACAATGAATCAAATTCTCAATTATATACACAAGTATCTACAGTTATTTCTTGTACAAATTAAAACAATATTTTTGTTATGTGTTGGAATATCGAACCAAGTATTATGGACTCAAACCTTAAGCCCTGCAGAAGCTGTTATGTACTAGCAGAAGGACACTGCAAAGCAAGGCACAAAGAGCACCAAGTTGCAGGACAGTAGGAGGAGGCTCTGCATGCTGCAGAGCAAGGAACCAAAATGCATTGCAGGAAATGACAGCAAAAGGAGCTGTACCGGCAATGCACAAACTGACAATGACATAACAAAGGTGGCTAAATCAGAGAAATGAAGGTGCAGCTCAAAATGATCAAATGGATGAGAATGACAGCAGTACAAGCTGAGTCACCAAGCAAGGACCACACCAGCTACTCATTTGTACAATCACAGCTATTGAGCTTTTGTATATAATACCGATAGCTCACAATGTAAATTGCAAAAAAAATACATACACTGTTTCATTAAAATCAATACAAAGAGAAAATTTTCTGTTCACATTTTTCTCAATTTCTAACTTGGTATCAGAGCCATTACAATGGCCTCAAGCTCAACAAATACAACTTTAAACTCAAACACAACCACTCAGTAAAATAACTCCATGCCATCATCACCTCTTATCTTTGTTGCACCCATTAAACTCACAAACACAAACTACCTTCTCTGAAAGTCACAGGTTCTATCCACCATAAGAGCAAATGGCTTAATGGGGTTTGTAGATGGCAGCAAACCAAGTCCGAGACAACAAAATATCTTAATTGCTGATGACAACACTGTTGTTACAGAAGAAAATCTAGAATATCAAGTATGGCTCATGAAAGACCAAAACTTAATGGGATGGATGCTGTCTTCACTATCTGAGGACATGCTGTGAGCTGTTATTGAATGCTCAAGCTCTTTCCATATGTGGACAAAACTTGAGAGTCTCTTTGCCTCACACACAAAAGCAAGACTCATACATCTCAAGTGCTTGATTCAGTCAACCAAAAAGGGTTCCATGAGTATTACTCAGTATTACATGAAGATGAAGAGCATTACTGAATCTCTCAGGTGTGCAGGCTATACAATGACTAATGAGGAACTTGTGGACTACATTCTAGGAGGTCTTGGCAATGCCTATGATCCTGTCTTTGTTAATGTTACATCCAGAGCTGACAAGCTTCCATTAGCAGAAGTCTACTCCCTACTGCTAACTCAAGAACACAGACTTAAGCAGAATGTCACTCAGGACACATTTGATGCTCTAGCTACCTTCAATGCTAACTTTTCCCAACACAACTAGAACCAGAAGAAGACTTGGAATGGCAAAGAAAAAATGAACAACTCTAGCAACTATAACAAAGGGAACTTCAACTCTGGTAGAACACAAAATAGAGGTGAAAATGACTTGGGAGAAGTGTGCCAAATCTGTTTCAAACACAAGCACACTGCTGCAGAGTGTTGGCACAGGTTCAAAAAGGATTTTGTTCCAAAAAGAACTTAGAACCCCAAGATGAAGAAAGCCTATGCAGCAGCTCCAACAGGAAAGAATGAAGACTCCTCATGGTACCTTGACAGTGGTGCAACAAACCATGTGACCAACAACATGGAAAATCTCACCCTCAGCAATCAATACAAGGGAAATTAAAAACTGGTTGTAGGTAATGGTCAAAACTTAAACATTACTCACATTGGTAGATCAAAACTCACTGCACACACTGTTGACTATACAAAACAGTTAGTTCTTAATGAAATACTTCTTGTCCCAGAAATTACCAAGAACCTCATAAGCATATATCTAAATTAGTTAAAGATAATGATGTTGTGCTAGAGTTTAACAAAACATATTGTGTGGTGAAGGACAAGACATGGGGAAGTGTGATGCTCTGGGGGTGGCTAGAGAAGGTTTGTACCAACTACAGTGTCATACCAGTGTCATCAACCTATCAACACCAAGCCTAAGTCAAGAGTCTACCACAAACTTCAATCAAAAGTCAAGAAGCTTAAAGTTCATATTCAGAGGTCCAGAGTCCATGTTTTCATTCTATTTTGATGCTAATGTTAAGAGTCAAAAATTGAGTCAAGAGTCAGTTGGAGAAACCTTGAGGCCCAGAAATGAGATAGAACTACTCTATAGGAGATTAGGGCATCCCAATGTAATGGTACTCAAGGAGGTTATCTCAAAATGTAAAGGTCTCACAAATGTTTTCAATAAAGACACTGCAATTCACTATGAGATGCCTCTTTGCTTAGCTTATCAATATGGCAAACTGCATAGAATGACTTTTAAAGAAACAGAAACTAAAACTAGCAAGCCTCTCAAACTATTGTACATGGATCTTTGGGGTCCAGCACCTATACTGTCAAACAAAGGTTACAGATATTACTTAGCAATAGTTGATGATTATACCAGCTTTACTTGGGTGTTCCCTCTCTCAACTAAATCAGAAATATTTGAAACATTTATCAGCTACAAAGTTCAGATTAAAAAACTCATTGAACACCAAATCAAATCCATTCACACAGATATAGGAGGGGAGTTTAGGGTATTTGAAACCTATCTAAAGACTATGACTCTAAATTATTGATGGAAAGCCATCAACAAAGCCACATACACCATAAATAGACTACTATAAAAAAAATTGCACAAGTCATCTTTTGAAAAGTTGTTCAAACAAACACCTGATTATTCCTTCATGAAGACTTTTGGATGTGAGTGCTACCCATTCTTAAGACTATACAACAAAAACAAATTTGATTTTCACACCTCCAGATGTGTCTTTCTAGGCTACACATCTAAGCACAAAGGATATGTATGTGAGCACCCCACTGGTAAGATATATGTTGCTAGACATGTGAGGTTTAATGAAGAATCTTTTCCCTTTGAGTCAAGTAAAGAGTTCAAGACAAATGATCACAGTAACAACACTGATTTGTATTCCTAGTTTATCTTTTCAACCATCCCTCAACAATTAGCAAACCTGAATCGAAATGCAATTGTTACAGAACCCACAACTTGTCAAACTACAGAAGCTCTACACAACTCTGAATCACTCCAACAGCAACTAACTATAAACTCTCCGATGTCAATCACTCAAGCACCACAAACACTGTCACCACCTGAAACACTAGACCAAGAATAACATCAAACACAGAATGCTCACCCTATGATCACAAGATCCAAGGCAGGGATTTACAAACCAAAAGTCTTTGTGTCAAAACCAAACTTTTACCCTGCACCAGAAAATGTGCAGACTGCGTTGCAGGATGCAAATTGGAAGAAAGCCATGGATCAAGAATTTAATGCACTAATCAAGAACAACACATGGACTTTGGTACCTTACAAGCACAGCATGAGAGTTGTGGGAAACAAATGGGTCTATAAGGTAAAACATAGACCAGATGGAACTATTGAGAGATTCAAAGCTAGACTTGTAGCCAAGGGATACCATCAGACAACAGGACTTGACTACAATGAGACATTCAGTCCAGTTGTAAAGCCCTGCACAATCAGAATCATCATAACTCTAGCTTTGATGAATGAGTGAAAACTGAAACAAATTGACGTCAATGACACGTCCAGAATATAGAAGTTATTCCCAAGTGCAGGATTGTCGAAGTAATAAATAACCCGATGAGAACGGGGTCGATCCACAGGGAAGTAGAATTAAAATTACAAATTATAAACACTTTAAAGATAATTAATGCAGTATAAGATGTTTGTAAATATTATTTCAATTAACCAATTCAAATAAAAAGCTAAGGTTACGGGGATTCACTCTTGGCATAAGAAGTAAGAATATATTTAACTTTTTATTTTTTTATAACTCAATTGGAATCCTCACACAAAGGAGGTTCCAACCGGAAAATATAGCAATTAAAGTTCATTATCATTTATATATTGATTAGTATTTATTTCTTTCAATTATTATATACCAAATCTTATAAATGGGTTCAAGTATTTATTATGCCAATCTTTATATTTGTCTACAATAAATTAAGACTCCCACTTTACAAGAAAGGTTATATAAACCAAATTTTGTAAATAGTTTCAAGAATTTATTGTGCCAAGTATTAAGTTTGTCAATAATAAATCAAGAATCACCACTTTAGAAGAAATGGTATTAATTCTACAAACAAAATAAATACATCATATATAAATTTGCATAACTTAAAAATGAAGCATTAAATTCATGAATAAATATTAAACATATCTTATTACCTTGCCAAGAGCTTCACCCTTTCACCTTAGCTTAAACAAAATTATTTGGACATAATAAAACTAAATGAAAAGAAAAAAAATGGAAGAAGAAATAACATGACTTAATAGTAAACAAGAGAAATAATAGTACAAGGAAATGGATACAAAGGAAAAGTATTTTGAACTAAATTCTAACTTTCTAATTACATTCTTTAGGCATAAACAAGCCACCTATTTATAGAAAAACATGGATAAATCGAGACAAATTTGGAGGGAACCACTTGGTTGATGAAAGTCAAGAATGGTGGCAAAATAATTTGCATTCATTATCAATTGGGCACCCACTTGATTATCCAATTTGGAATTGATGTGATCCGAATTAGCTGTCACTCAAAACATAAAAGTTGTAGATAAGTCTCTTATATTTCCAAATTGAGTGATCTCATACGTATTAGATACGTATTTCTATAGTTATAGGCCAAATACTGATAACTGTTCAAACTGGGCCTGTACTGCAGATCAATTCTGTTCTAGGCCAATTTTCACCCTCTAAACACTCGAATTTCAAATTCTTTGTGAAATACAATATGTTAGCCCATTGAGTCATCTCTGCACAGGATTAAGAATCACCTCAATTGGATCTTTGGGTAGAAAGTTATGCCAATTTTACCGAATCTGCCACAAAACAGTTATAAGATAATTAAGTACAATATTGTAAACATACTTAAGTTAAGCAAATTAAATACACTAGTAATACAAAACAATCATGTAAAACTCTTATTAAATGTGTAATTTCAAGTGTTCTTCACACCTCCCAACTGGCTTATTGCTAGTCCCTAGCAATTCGAGTATAAATAAAATTTGAACACTACCTAAGTATTTCAAACAAAACGTCAGTTTTAAAATCACAATCGCTATAAAGGTTATTTCAATCATAACTTCCAAAAATATTTTTGTGTATGTGTGAATTAAGCCAAAGCCTTCTTACCACAAACCACAACATATATAGCCTTAAAAATGTTCCAAGTAAAAGCCTCAACTCCATATCCTTACAGGTGAATAACTTGTTTAATGACTTAGGATTTCACTCATGGAGTTGAAAAACAGATAATCGCTCAAGAAAAAGTTACATTTAAGGACAGACAGACAAACTAACATTGATCCAAAGATAGGAAAATCAAATATTTAGAGTCAAACCATTATTGTCAAATGCCAGCTTCAAGACTTTAATTATTTAATGCGAATCTTACGAATATAGAATTCGATGATAAGATTGCTTCCTAATGACTTTAGTCTTCTAAAATTGAATGAAGACTTTATTGAATTGAATTGACTTCTTTTCTTTCTTTTTTTTTTAAATTTTTTTTTACTCATTTTTTTTTCTTTTTTGAAAGACATAAGGAATCATTACAACATAAGAGCAATTTATCACCATAATACTTTTCTAATTTTTTTTTAATCCTTTAGCTAAGCAACCAAATCATTCATCATCCCAAATAATGTCATTCCAAATAAAAATTAACCATTTCAAAAGATCAATGAAAGTTCGTAAGCTGTTATCTCAAACCTCTCCACTCACTCACAAAAGATATGTGAGTTTAGAAAATAATATGTATACTTAAACATGGAAATTCTCTTGGCTATATATATTGAATCATCCATCTTACCACAAGGCTTAGTATTGTTCTCAAGAAATAATTTCAGAAGTTATTCTTTAGTAACCTAAATAGAGAAAGTGATTTAAACTAAACAATTTTAAAATCATACATCGATAGTAAAGCAAATTTATTTACGCAAGAGTTACCAAAAACTTAAGCAACAAACAATTATACATAAAATGCATTAAAAATAAACTAATTAGAATGTGTTTCAAAAATTTATAATGTACTCTTTACTCTGCTATTCTAGAACTAGAATGCGTCTCAAGAATACATAAATGAACATTTTACTCACGCCATTCATGATAATTTTTTTTAATATAACAAAGTGATAACAACAACAAAATAAAATAATTAACACTAACATTATATATCAACTATTCTCCCCCCAATCAGATTGAGACATTGTCCTCAATATCAAAATATAGAAAGAGTAAAATATAGAAGATATCACCTGAAACATTTTTTATTGAAAATTAAACCTGCAACAAAATAAAACAAGCCACACAAAAAAGCTTAAAAATACATAGAAATAGATAGGCTACAGACGAAGCGTCAAATCTATCCTGCGTTTCTTTTCACTGTTATCAGTATACCAATCTATCTGACTCATTGTTGGATCAGATAGAGGTGTAAAAGCTTGTAGTTCATCGAGTAACTGATCAACAGTTGAAGCAGAAATGAGGATCTGTCGTGCTGCAGATGAGACGAATTGTTTTTCCACCGCATAGTCAAGAAAAGATAACAACCCATTATAAAAACCATCAACGTTTAACAAACCAATGGGTTTTTTATGGATTTGCAATTGTGCCCATGAGACAATTTGAAAAATTTCCTCCAATGTTCCGAAACCTCCAGGTAGAGCTATGAAGGCATCAGCATTACGAAGCATAAAAGAAATTCGTTCATGCATTGATGATACCTGTAACTCATCCCCAATTGTTTTTCCTACAATGTCTCCAACAGCTAGAGCTTTGGGTATGATACCCAAAACTCGACTGCCATTATTTTGTGCAGCGGTTGCCATACGTCCCATTAATCCAAGACTACCTCCCCTATATACTAAATGAATATTGCGCTCAGCTAACATCTTACCAAGGGTTTCTGCTGCTTCTATAAACTCACTAGTTTTTTCAGGGTTGGATCCACAAAAGACACAAATTTTTGTGAATTTACGAGTTGATGATCCTTCCATGATTACACTCACCCTCTCTCTTGAATGATTTTGAGTTTGTACAAAGATGAAGAAATAATGCAATGTATTTATAGAGCCAAAAGGTATTGCAAAGTTAAATCACATGGCTATTGGCTTGAAATACAAGATTCAACACCTTTTACCAATTTTCAATTTGTTGGCTGGAAAAGTCACATGGGTTGTCGGCTTAAAATGCAAAATTTTCAAAAAGGATTATAGGTGGTTGATTATTGAAAAGACGTTTGAGTTTGAAATGAAACATTTAAAAATAACAGCTATAGTAAATATATACAAGTAGTTGTGATTGTGGCTCACATCTTCCTCTGATTTTACGTCCAGTAACGGCTTAAACGCCCTCTATGGGTCAGGGATAGGCTTCCCATCCAATTTTCTTATAAATTGGCAAACAGGGTCTTTTAAAGTCAAATTCCCGAGACTGTACCGCTCATGTTCTTTTAGGAATATATCCCATAATTCATGAATTGCAATATGCACATATCCACTAGGATGCGTCTCAAGAGTCGATAAGATATTATCTAAAGACTCCTTACTCAGGCCATCCTTAATGAACCTAATTTTATCTTCACGATTTACAGACACCATTCCTAAAGTGCGGCAACGTGTGTTGCAAGTCGTGCGTGCACACTTGTAACAAACATTTAATCGTTTTGCTCTTCGTTTTTTTGAAAAAGAGCTTTTACCTAAGCCAGGCATGTAGGAAATTAATGAGTCTGAAAATTCACCTGTCAATCTAACTTTGGCTTCAATTAACCAACGTAAATCAACAGGTATATTCATAATCATTAATAACCTTAATCTTTCACATCTTGCTTGGTAAATTTTCTTCAAGGAATTTTGAGGCAATGAGGGAAAACGTTTTTTCAAATTTTTTAGAATGTCATCCATTTTTTTTTTAGAAAAGGGGGAAGAAGAGAATATATCAGTAATTATGGGAAACTGACAAAACCAATTTGAAATATCACGGAGTACCGTTATCCGCCACTTAACCGGGGTGCAAAATAAAACTTTAACAAAACTACTAAATTAACCTGCAAGTAAAAAAAAAAATGTTAAAAGAAGAATAAATATATATAAATATGTAAATATATAAAACAAAGATTAATTGGTCTCGTAACAAGGATCCGACAGGAACGTAAATTCTTCATGAAAAGCTTGATTTTCTAGAAACGGCTTGAGTCTTTGCCCATTTACCTTAAACACATTCCCATTTCTAGGATTTTCAATGTCAATTGTTCCATAAGGGTATACATGTTTCACAATAAAAGGGCCACTCCATCTTGATCTTAATTTTCCAGGGAATATGTGAAGTCGAGAATTATAAAGCAAAACCTTCTGACCAGTGTCAAATGTTTTTCTCTGAATTTTTTTTATCATGAAAGGCTTTAATTTTAGCTTTATGAATTTTTGAATTCTCATATGCATCATTTCTCAATTCTTCAAGTTCATTTATTTGTAATTTACGTATGTGTCCAGCAGAATCAAGATTTTCATTGAAAGTTTTAATAGCCCAGTAGGCTTTATGCTCAAGTTCCATAGGTAAGTGACAAGGTTTTTCATAAACTATCCTATAGGGAGACATACCCAATGAAGTTTTAAAAGCAGTTCTATAAGCCCACAGTGCATCAATTAGTCTTAAAGACCAATCTTTGCGATTTGGGTTTACAATTTTTTCTAAAATTTGTTTTATCTCCCTATTTGCTAATTCAACTTGTCCATTTGTCTGAGGATGATAAGGAGTGGCAACTTTATGAGTAATACTATATTTTTTCACTAATGTTTCAAATGGTCTATTACAAAAATGCTTACCCCCATCACTTATAATAGCTCGAGGGATTCCAAATCGACTTAAGATATTTTGTTTCAAAAATTTCATGACTGTTTTATGGTCATTATGTCGACATGGAATAGCCTCAATCCATTTTGAGACATAATCTATTGCAACTAAGATATACGTAAATCCAAATGATAACGGAAATGGTCTCATGAAATCTATCCCCCAACAATCAAAGATTTCAATAACAAGAATGAGGTTCAAAGGCATCATGTTTCGTTTTGAAATTGATCCCAACTTTTGACAATTTTCACAAGTTATACAAAATGCATGTGTATCTTTAAATAAAGTGGGCCAATAAAATCCACACTGCAAGATTTTTGCAGCTGTTTTCTTTGATGAGAAATGTCCTCCACATGCTTCAGAATGACAAAATTCAATAACTTTATTTACCTCATTGTCGGGTATGCATCTTTGAAATATTTGATCACGACAATATTTAAAGAGATAAGGATCATCCCAATAAAACTTTCTCACCACCGTTAAAAATTTTCTTTTGTCTTGAGCATTCCATTGAGGTGGCATTTCTCCTGTTACAAGAAAATTAACAATATTAGCATACCAGGGCATTGTAACAGTAGAAAATAAAAATTCATCGGGAAAAGATTCATTAATAGGTGTTATTTCTGTTGATGAATCTGGTGTGAGTCTTGATAAGTGATCTGCAACAACATTCTCAGCTCCCTTCTTATCCTTGATAGTGATAATAAATTCTTGTAGCAATAGAATCCATCGAATTAGCCTTGGTTTTGCATCCTGTTTTGACATTAAGTACCTTACAGCAGCATGGTCAGTAAATACAATAGTTGAAAAACCAATTAAGTAAGAACAAAATTTGTCTAATACAAATATTACAGCAAGTAGTTCTTTTTCAGTTGTTGTGTAATTCATTTGTGCACTGTTTAAAGTTTACTTGCGTAATAAATTACATAGGATTTACCTTCCTTTCTTTGTCCTAATACAGCACCAACAGCGTAGTCACTAGCATCACACATGAGCTCAAAAGGTAAAGACCAGTCAGGAGATTGTATGATAGGAGCAGATGTTAAGAGGCCAATTAATTTTTCAAACGAATTTTGACACTCTTGAGTCCACTTAAATGATACATCTTTTGCTAAGAGGTTACAAAGAGGTTTAGATATAGCACTAAAGTTTTTTATGAACCTTCTATAGAATCCAGCATGTCCTAAAAAGGATCGGACTTCTCTGACTGTTTTTGGTGGAGGCAAATGTGTAATGAGTTCGACTTTTGCCTTATCCACTTCAATTCCTTTAGAAGATACTATATGTCCCAAAATAATTCCAGAAGTAACCATGTAATGACATTTTTCCCAGTTCAATACAAGACTCTTTTCTTCACATCTTTTTAAGACCTTTTCTAAGTTTTCAAGACAATTATCAAAAGAATTTCCAAACACAGTTAAATCATCCATGAAAACTTCTAAATAATGCTCAATCATGTCACTAAAAATGCTTAACATACATCTCTGAAATGTTGCTGGGGCATTACAAAGTCCAAAGGGCATTCTTCTAAAAGCAAAGGTTCCAAAAAGACATGTGAATGTAGTCTTTTCTTGGTCCTCTAGTGCTATAGGAATTTGATAATAGCCAGAGTAACCATCTAGAAAGCAATAGTAGGGATGTCCTGCTACTCTTTCTATAATCTGATCAAGGAATGGTAAAGGAAAATGGTCCTTTCTAGTGGCCAAGTTCAATTTTCTATAATCTATGCACATCCTCCAACTAGATGAGACTCGAGTTGGTATTAACTCACCTTTTTCATTTTCAATGACTGTGATTCCAGATTTTTTTGGTACTACCTGAGTAGGACTTACCCACTTACTATTTGAGATCGGATAGATGATTTCTACTTCAAGTAATTTGAGAACTTCAGCTCTCACTACCTCTTTCATATGTGGATTTAATCTCCTTTGAGGTTGTTGGGAAGTTTTGGCATTATCCTCTAGGTGTATTCTATGTGTGCAAATCAAAGGATTAATACCATTTATGTCTTTTAAAGTCCACCCAATTGCATTTTTATGCATTTTCAATAATTCAATCAACTTATCTTCTTGTTCACTTGTGAGTGTAGAAGCGATTACCACCGGGTAAGTTTGTTTTTCTCCAAGAAATGCATATTTCAGTCCTTCAGGCAAAGGTTTTAACTCCAACTTTGAAATTTCGTTCTTTTTATCCTCATTTTCTTCCAATTCTTCAAACTTTAGTTTCCATCTTTTATTTTCAATCACCTGTGCACAGTCAAGTAAAGAACATATGTCAGAGATTTCAGGATCTAATTGTATATTTGACTCAAATGAATTTATTAAACACATTTCTAAGGGATCGGTAGAACTCCATTTTTGAATATGATCCTCCACAATCGTTTCAATCATGTTACCTTCTTCACTTTCATCCTCCTCTTCATATGGTTGCTTACACATATTAAAAACATTGAGTTTAAGTGTCATGTTTCTAAATGAAAGCTTTATTACTCCATTCCTGCAATTAATCAAAGCGTTAGAAGTTGCTAAAAATGGACGACCTAAAATAACAGGTATCGGATTACATCCTTTGACAGGTTCTATGTCCAAGACGATAAAATCCACAGGATATATGAATTGATCAACTTGAACTAAGACATCCTCCACTGTCCCTCTTGGTACTTTTATTGATCTATCGGCAAGTAAAAGAGTTACAGATGTTGATTTTAACTCCCCGAGATTGAGCTGCTGATAAACTGAATACGGCAATAAATTCACACTAGCACCAAGATCAAGTAAGGCTTGTTCAATTTTATGACTTCCAATAATACATGAAATTGTAGGACAACCAGGGTCTTTATATTTCAAAGAATTATTGTTCTGAAGAATGGCACTTACTTGTTCAGCTAAAAATGCTTTCTTTTTCACATTCAGTTTTCTTTTTACTGTGCATAAGTCTTTCAAAAATTTTGCATAAGATGGAACCTGTTTAATAGCATCCAGTAAAGGAATATTAACTTTTACCTGTTTGAAGATTTCAAAAATTTCAGGATTGTGATTCATCTTCTTAGTATTATGTAATGCATGAGGAAATGGGGGTGGAGGTGAGGGTTTAGTGTTTTCTTCATTAAGTGTAGGTTCAACACTTTCCTTACCCTTAGAGATTGATTCATCGCTCTCATGAGGTTCAGGAATTTCTTTTTCAACAATTTTACCACTCCGAAGAGTGATAACTGCTTTAACTTGATCCATGTGTTGGCTTCCTGAACTACATGCATTTGAGTTATGTTGTCCTTTGGGGTTTGGCTGTGGTTGAGAAGGAAATTTTCCTTTCTCATGAATGTTCAGTGCAGATGCAAATTTAGCAAGAGTATCTTTCAAATCAGCAAATGTTTGAGCATTTTGAGAATTAATAGACTCTTGTTTTTCAATGAATGTATGCAAGGTTTCTTCAAGATTTTTCCTAGGAGGTGGGACATATGGTGCATAACCTTGATGATTTTGAAAGTTTTGGTGTGGTTGGAAAAGTGGTTGCGAAGCCTGTGCTTGAGTGTCATTCCTCCAACTAAAATTCGGGTGATTTCGCCATCCAGGATTATAGTTTTGTGAATATGGGTTATTGTTTGACCATTTGAACGTGTTTAAAACATTCGCTTGTTCATGGAGACATTCCCTAAATGCAGGCAAAGTTGGGCAATCATTGGTAGGGTGATCATGGGTTTCACAAATATGACACACAATTTCTTGAACAGATTTTATTTGACCACTCTTTTTCATTTCTAAGGTTTCGACTTTTCTAGCAAGGGATGCTAATTTGGCTTGAAGGTCATGGTCTTTCTTAAGATGATAAATACCCCCACTAGATGTAGTGGTTTGATTTTTGCTAGGTGCCTCACAGGTACTAGCAGTGTCCCAATTTTGAGCATTTTCTGCTAGTAAGTCAAGATAGTTCATTGCCTCTTCTGGTCTTTCTCCTCAAATGTTCCATTACACATCATTTCTACCATTTGCCTAACTTGGGGTGTTAAGCCCTCATAAAAATTTGAGACTACTCTCCATGTTTCAAAACCATGATGGGGACAGGTATTAAGTAATTCTTTATACCTTTCCCAACATTGGTAAAGGGTTTCTTCTGGTTTTTGGGCAAAAGTGGTGATTTGTCTTTTGAAAGAATTTGTTCTATGGGAGGGAAAAAACTTTTTCAGGAATTGTTGTTGCATCTCATCCCATAAAGAAATGGATCCTGTCCTAAGGTTTTGTAGCCATGTTTTAGCTTTATCTTTTAAAGAAAAAGGGAAAAGCTTAAGTCGAATTGTGTTCATACTACAATTTTGATCATTATACGTGTTACACACTTCTTCAAATTCTCTTAGATGTAGATAAGGGTTCTCTGCATCTAAGCCATGAAAAGTGGGTAAAAGTTGGATAATGCCTGGCTTAAAATTAAAATGCGTTGCATCCGGTGGAAAAATTAAGCAAGATGGTGCACCGGTTCGTGTAGGGTTCATATAGTCTCTAAGTGTCCTAGGTCGGTTATGGTCATTATGTTGGGACTGATTGTCCCCTGGGTCTATGAGTCCCTCAATTTGATTTTCGCTCATGGTGTTACTTGGTGAAGAATGAGAAGATGAAGGAGAATCTAACAAATTATCAAAAGAAGTTTTAAAATTACCTTTTACTAAACGATGAGAATTAGGATCTCGAAACCAACCGCTCATAAAAAGAAACAAAACAAAATACAATAACAATAAATAATACAAATAAAATATTAAACACAGGTAAATAAAATAAAATATTACACACAAGTAAATAAAATATGTAAAACTAAAAGCAAAATAAAGATAAATAATTAGAAGTTAGATTAGTGATATTAGATTATATAATAAAAAGTTAATAAATAAATAGTAGGAGGCTTAGCCTTCCATTAAAATAAAAAGCGAAAATAAAAGGCGAATAATAAATAAAGTAAAGTACGTTAGGAGGCTCGGCCTTCCATGAAAATTAAAAAAAAATGAAAATAAAAAGTAAAAAAATAATAAATAAACGAAATAAAGAGTAGGAGGCTCAGCCTTCCGCGAAAATAAAAACAGAATAATAATAAAGTACGTTAGGAGGCTTGGCCTTCCATGAAAATAAAAAATAAAATAAATAAAAAAAAACGAATAATAATAACGAGTAGGAGGCTCAGCCTTCCATGAAAATAAAATAAACAAACAAACAACAACAAAACAAAATATTAACGTTACCTCCCCGGCAACGGCGCCAAAAACTTGACACGTCCAGAATATAGAAGTTATTCCCAAGTGCAGGATTGTCAAAGTAATAAATAACCCGATGAGAACGGGGTCAATCCACCGGGAAGTAGAATTAAAATTACAAATTATAAACACTTTAAAGATAATTAATGCAGTATAAGATGTTTGTAAATATTATTTCAATTAACCAATTCAAATAAAAAGCTAAGGTTACGGGGATTTACTCTTGGCATAAGAAGTAAGAATATATTTAACTTTTTATTTTTTTATAACTTAATTGGAATCCTCACACAAAGGAGGTTCCAACCGGAAAATATAGCAATTAAAGTTCATTATCATTTATATATTGATTAGTATTTATTTCTTTCAATTATTATACACCAAATCTTATAAATGGGTTCAAGTATTTATTATGCCAATCTTTATATTTGTCTACAATAAATTAAGACTCCCACTTTACAAGAAAGGTTATATAAACCAAATTTTGTAAATGGTTTCAAGAATTTATTGTACCAAGTATTAAATTTGTCAATAATAAATCAAGAATCACCACTTTAGAAGAAATGGTATTAATTCTACAAACAAAATAAATACATCATATATAAATTTGCATAACTTAAAAATGAAGCATTAAATTCATGAATAAATATTAAACATATCTTATTACCTTGCCAAGAGCTTCACCCTTTCACCTTAGCTTAAACAAAATTATTTGGACATAATAAAACTAAATGAAAAGAAAAGAAATGGAAGAAGAAATAACATGACTTAATAGTAAACAAGAGAAATAATAGTACAAGAAAATGGATACAAAGGAAAAGTATTTTGAACTAAATTCTAACTTTCTAATTACATTCTTTAGGCATAAACAAGCCACCTATTTATAGAAAAACATGGATAAATCGAGACAAATTTGGAGGGAGCCACTTGGTTGATGAAAGTCAAGAATGGTGGCAAAATAATTTGCATTCATTATCACTTGGGCACCCACTTGATTATCCAATTTAGAATTGATGTGATCCGAATTAGCTGTCACTCAAAACGTAAAAGTTGTAGATAAGTCTCTTATCCTTCCAAATTGAGTGATCTCATACGTATTAGATACGTATTTCTATAGTTATGGGCCAAATACTGATAACTGTTCAAACTGGGCCTGTACTGCAGATCAATTCTGTTCTAGGCCAATTTTCACCCTCTAAACACTCGAATTTCTAATTCTTTGTGAAATACAATATGTTAGCCCATTGAGTCAGCTCTGCACAGGATTAAGAATCACCTCAATTGGATCTTTGGGTAGAAGGATATGCCTATTTTACCGAACCTGCCACAAAACAGTTATAAGATAATTAAGTACAATATTGTAAACATACTTAAGTTAAGAAAATTAAATACACTAGTAATACAAAACAATCATGTAAAACTCTTATTAAATGTGTAATTTCAAGTGTTCATCAGTCAACAATGCATTCTTGAATGGAGACTTGACAGAAGAAGTATACATGCAGCAAGCAAAAGGATATGAAGATCAAGAAAGACCAAATTTTGTCTGTAAGCTTTATAAGGCTCTCTATGGTCTTAAACAGGTTCTAAGGGCCTGGTTTGATAAACTTAAAACCTTACTCATACACTGGGGTTTCACAGCAACCAAGAGTGATGCCTCCATATTCATCAGGAAAAACAAACAAGAATTCACCTTATTGCTAATTTATGTGGATGACATAATACTCATAGAGAGTAATAAAGATTCAATTCAAGAGTTGATCAATAAGCTAGGTGCAAAATTTGCCCTCAAAGATCTTGGTGACCTAAACTACTTTCTTGGAATAGAAATGTCCAGAACAGAAAGCTCATTTTTTCTGTCTCAAAGCAACTATATTAGAGAGTTGCTGTACAAAACCAACATGGAAGATTGTAAAGGAGTAAGCACCCCACTAAGCACAGGGCATAAACTGACCAAGACAGAAGGAAAACTTTTCAGCGACCCTACTCTTTACAGAAGTGTGATTGAAAGGTTGCAGTATGCAACATTAAGCAGACCTGAATTGGCTTTTGCAGTAAACAAATTAAGTCAATTCATGAGTGAGCCCCTTGAGCCTCATTGGGCAGCCTGCAAGAGAGTACTCAGATACCTTAAACAAACTATAGATCATGGTTTAAAATTGAAGAAAACAAAGTCATTGGAACTTTCTACATTCACTGATGCAGATTGGGCATGTGATACAGATGATAGGAGGTCTGTTGGAGGTTATTTAATGTTTCTTGGTGAAAGTTTAATCTCTTGGAGTTCCAAAAAATAACAAGTTATTGCGAGATCAAGTGCAGAGGCTGAATATAGAACCTTGGCCAATGCTAGTGCTGAAGTCAGCTGGATAACTAGTCTATTACAAGAATTGGGACTAAACATCGATGGGACACCAATCATCTACACTGATAACACTAGTGCTACTGCCTTGGCTTCTAATCCTGTGTACCACTCAAGAACAAAACACATAGAGATAGATATTCACTTTGTAAGAGACAAAGTATGCAATGGAGAATTAGAGATCAACTTCATTTCAAGCCTAAACCAACCAGCAGACATTCTGACTAAACCTCTCAGCTATGACAGGTTCAATTTCCTGAGAAGCAAGCTAAATGTTCAACACAGAACATCTAGCTTGAAGGAGGGTGTTGGAATATCGAACCAAGCATTATGGACTCAAACCTTAAGTCCTGCAGAAGCTGTTATGTACCAGCAGAAGGACACTGTAAAGCAAGGCACAAAGAGCACCAAGTTGCAGGGCAGTAGGAGGAGGCTCTGCAGACTGTAGAGCAAGGAACCAAAATGCATTGAAGGAAATGACAGCAAAAGGAGCTGTACCGGCAATGCACAAACTGACAATGACATAACCGAGGTGGCTAAATCAGAGAAATAAAGGTATAGCTCAAGATGATCAAATGGATGAGAATGGCAGCAATACAGGCTGAGTTACCAAGCAAGAACCACACCAGCTATTCATTTGTACAATCACAGCTATTGAGCTTTTGTATATAATACCGATAGCTCACAATGTAAATTGCAGAAAAAATACATACACTGTTTCATTAAAATCAATACAAAGAGAAGTTTCTCTCTTCACATTTTTCTCAATTTCCAACTTCATGCTTGATGACTTATCTTGTACTGTCTTGAATGTGTGCCATTAGATCATTTTTTGGTTATACCTCTAATTTCTAGATCATGGCACCTCATTGATATGCCTTCTTTAGACAAACGTATGTTGATACAATTCCTTTTGCTGGTGTTGCTGTATTTCACCATACTGCAACTATTGCCTTATTCTATAATTTGTCCTGTTTTAGAGGTTTTCTGCTGATGGGCCTAAGGCTTTGGTGCAAGCACCTCGATCCAATGCAGGCCTTGATCTTTTTATTTCAACAAAAAGTACCAATTTTTGAAAAATAATTTAATAATTATAAATGTGTGGGCGAAGTCGTTTATCATATAGTATGGCAATTATATATAAAATCAGCATTTGTTTTTAGTAGACAATGATTTTTTTTATAAAGTCATACACTAAATAATGAGCCACTTCGCCTATTTGATCAAACAATTCACTAAACAATATGTATTACATTAAGAGTATAAGACTTTCTTTGTAATCAGATAAGTATTTGAGTCTTATTATTATTTATTTATTCTTATGCTGCGTTTTACTTAATCCTTTGGTTGTACTGTAGTATCTCTTCTAGTTTTTGGTTTAGAATCAATGGAAGAAACATCTTTTATATTAACTGTATTGGCTATATATCTTGATTATTACCAAATTATCATGCAATCATTTTTTTTTATTTTTTTATATTTGATTAATTGAAGTCATTAGTTTGGTGGTAGCTCACCTTCCTTCTAGGAGGGAAGGAGTTCAAGCCCCATTATTAATAATTTAGTACATAACAAGAGACTTTTTTTTTTCCTGTTTAATGTGAAAAGACATTGAGGTCATTATGTATTTTAAATTGGGCTCTTTAAGAAACAATCAATTTAAGTTGCATTACCAAATTTCTATTATGATTTCTACTAAGGATCGTGTGTTCGAACAAAAAGACTTGATAAAATCTCTTACATGATAAGAAATATAGGTTTAGTTACGAGTATTTGGCCAATAATTACACGCATTGAAGTTGTAGAGAAAAGTTTCCTTAGAGCCATACTAAATAAATTTATGTGCGAGTGATGGCATTTCTCCCTTTATCTTGTGTAATCATACCCTATCTTATAGATATTTTGATAATTATAATTTTACACTTGAATGAAATGATTAAAAAAAATAAATTCTAATTCAATAATAATTATTTATTTTAGTTTAAGAGATATTTATATCACATAATTTCTTTTTTGTATGCACCTTGTACTCTTTCTTAAAGTAACATATTATTTTAATAAATAATAAAAAAAACTTAAAAAAAGTCAAATTTTATATTAAATTTATATTTTTTCAAGACCATAAAACCAGTCCAATTCTGTTTTTGTTTTTATTTTGTTTAGTCCAAATATGTTAAACTGGAAAAATACAAAATTGAAAAAAAAAATTAAAAGAAAACTCTTTGCATTTGTAAAACAATCTTTCATATTTGTAGTGAAATATAACAGTTGAAATTGGTGATTCAATAATTATGTATGAGTATGAATTGAGACGGATATAAAAAAAAGAATCATTATGAAGTCAAGTACGTATTGAGTGTATAAGGGAGGAGTAAAATGAAAAGTCAGAAGAACGAGTACTGTTCACACGACGGGTACTATTCATACAGCATTATTTACGTTAGTGCTGTTTATGGGGCAATCTATGGGTATTTCATGTTTTGGCTAATTTGACGTCTTTAAGTGGAATTAGGACTCTTACAAATAAGAACTCTTATTTCAACTAGGTTTAGGATTTTTAGGGATTTTGTAAGCACTATATAAACTCTTGTAAACCCTTAGAGATTGTCAAGCATCTAAAGTTTCAAGATGTAAATATAAGAAATAATAGAGGAGCTAGGTTAGCACTAAGTGCTCGGCGCACTAGGGTATAACCTTTGAGGGTGTCTTTATTATTGAGTGAACAAAAGGAGCATCATAGATCCTTTTGAGAAAGACTCATGCTATTCTTATATTTCTTGGGTAAAATCTCTTAAGGGGTGGGAAATACTGAAAGGTCTTGTAAAGATCATGGTGATAAAAGGAGATACTTAAAGGTCTACAATAAGAGATACTAAAAAGTCTTATAAGATCATGATGATGTAAGAAAATGATTAATGATCTATTTAATAAAAAAAAGGCTGGATCATGGATCCTTGTAGATGTAGGTGTTTTGACCGAATCAGGTATATATATATATATAATATTTTATATTTTGTTTCTTTATCTTTATTGATATGTTAATCTTGTATAGATTTTTAATTATTTGTGAGTTATGTTTTTTGTACGTGCATGAGGTTCTTAAGGTATTACGTACCAAACTATGATGGTATTATAGTGCATAGAACTACATTAAAGGGTATAAAAAAAATGACTAATTTCATAAAGAGATTAGTTTTGAGGCTATTCTCTCTCAACGATAACATACATTTTCAATAAGTTATTAGCATTTATGCATATATATTAAAAAAAAAAATTACTTAAAAAGTTAATGTACTCATGATAATTAAATAAAAAGGGTGATTATGTTGAGAATGCTAAATACTTTCTATACATCTATACAGAAAAATTGTTATTCTTATGTTGCCTTAATTTACTTGATTAAATACGGTAATTATTATCTTATAATGCGATGTAGATACATGGAGTTTTCCTCTCAAAAGAAAATCATGCAAATTGAAGAGCTTTAAAAATTATGAAAGACAAAGTAGTTAAATGACGTGCCAATTGATTGTGCTTGTTATTTAATTACTTTCATTTAGTTTGTTGAAAGCAAAATTGAGCCTAATTTGGTCACTTTAACTAAAATTGAGACTTGGCCATTAGATTTAGTACAGGCCAAGTGATAAAGGTTTATTAAATTTAATATTTGTATTTTTTAAACTTAATATTTGTTCATAAAAATTAAGATTATTTGACTTTTAATGTATTTTATTATTATTTTTGTAAGTTTGAAGTCAAGAGTACATAGGATCGAAACTCTAATAAAAATAAGCCAAAAGTATCAAATTGCTACAATATCGCCACATTGATTTGCTAAAGTAACTAGCTACAGTATCGCCACAGTGATTCTGCTACAGTACCCATCACCGCGGTGACAAAAACAGTGTCTCAGCGCCACAGCGACCAGGATCAAGCACCGCGACGCCCGTGGCGATGAATATAAACAGTAATACATGAACATTATTTTTTGCTATAGTAACTCGTAAACAGTAATTTGAAGATATAAACCTATAAATAGAAGGCCAAAAACCTTAAGAAGGGAGAGGAAGAAGAGGAGAAGAAAAAGAGACATAAACTTAGAGAAAGAATTCATCACACAAAATCAAAGATCAAATCCAAAGATTGAAGAATCAAGATCAAGATTCAAGTTTCAAGTCAAGATTGAAGGAGAAGCACATCAATGAATCACTTTGATTAGTTTTTCTTCTCTTTCTTTGTCATTATAGTCTTGTTCTTGTTGATCTTTATGAATTGGTTTAATACTTTTGATTTTGTGATGGGCTAAATTGTTTATCTAGGGTTAGACTATGTGAACCTAGTATGAATTTGAATTGTGTTAATTTTTAGTTTATGAACTTGATACATTCAATTGATTCATTCTATCTTGTGTTTAATGCTTTCATTATACCTGATCAATATTTTGAATGATTGAGAAACTATGATGAACTTGACAAAGGGATTTATGTGTTTAACCTAGGGTAGTTTGATGCATGATCATAGGGTAACAACTATGAGTTCCATCTAGGATAGACATATACCTAAGTGACATATATAGTATAATTTAGACTTGATCTTAATTAATTACATTCTGATTTGATTACCATAGACATATAGGTAATTGTTAGAATGTGTAATATAGTCACTTGACTATCGACAGAGGCTTGTGATGAGATTAATGTCTAAGCTAATTAATTGATATTAAGAGATTAACTAAGAGGTTCATAAGTCCAATGAAATATTATAGAACGAGTCAAAACCCTAGATTATCTTTATTTGTGAATTATATTTTTTTCTTTTTTTTAGTTTAATTGATAGAGTTAGATTAATTAAATAAATTCCAGATTTTAGTTTTCTGAATAAAAGTTAAGTAGGTACAATTTTAATACTTGATTTATAGAATTAGATCGCATAGTCCCTATGGGATCAATACTTAAACTTAAAATTTTATATTACTTGATACGATAGCGTGCACTTGTGCTTAGTTAGTATAACACTCAATCACCAAGCCTATTAGTATTTATCATTTGACCTATGGTGAGTCAGATGGAACCCATTTGAAATTCCACATTATTACTTAGTCCTATAATCAGAGGATAGATTAGCATGGTTAAATAACCTACCATGTTATCATTAGCCTCACAATTAATGTACATGTTAGCAAAACTATACATATGTCATTTTTGTTTATAAATGGGAGTCAAATAGTTAAAATGAGATACAAGCCAAATAGCTCAGTAGTCCACATCACTATTGAGCCCCACACTTGCCTCGTCAGCTCACAGAAACCACATCATATGATAATTGACAAAAGAAGATACAAGAAGACACAAAAAATAAGTGCAACCTTGCAGAGTACTTAATAAGAGACCACAGATAGTTCTTATTTACTGCAGATGGTATTGTACAATTTGTCATACACCTCAACATCTTATTGAAGATAAGATCACATGAGCAATCACCAAGGGACTAATTCTAAAGTGCCACATCATATTATCCTATCTACGGAAGGGACATATCAGTATAAAATTTTGTCAAGTACCACTAAGTAAGGATTGCACTATTACCATCCATTCCCTATGTGATATGTGATAAAATTACTTTTAGGATAATAATGCTTATTAAGTAGGATATTCCTTAGCACAAAAAGAATATCTTCACACTCTAAGCATGACATAGCTCTAAAGACATTAAACTCTTCTTTCCACTAAAAAGCCTCTAAATAGCCAAAATAGCTTACACTATCTTTACTATATAAGCTTTATGTTCTCCAAGATGAATGGATAATTCATTCATTACTTCACTTTTTTATATTCACCTCAATTTTCTTTCTTGGAGAACTCTTTTCCTTTTTATTTCCATATTAGAATTTGCCCTACAATCCACTTGACGACTTTCAATCATTTGATAAATCATCAAAAGTCATCCATTATCCTTATTAAGAAAAAGTCTATCAAATCACATGAAAATGACTTCTACAAATCCAAAAAGGGAAAGAACATAAGAGATCCTAACTTATGAGTATTATTACTTTTATTGTAATTTATGTCTTGTAACATCTCCTTTATATAGTGGATTTTGATGATAAGTTTTACCTGTGAATGTAAACCTTTAGGTTGAACAACGTAAATTTTTGTGTTAGTTCTCTTTGTGTTGTATTTTTTTATTAGTTGTTTGTTAGATTGTATTTAATTTAGAAACTATAAGATTGATACAAATATTTTCCTAATTCGAATCTTAATCCTATTTTTACTAAGTTAATGTTCTAACAACCTTACTCTATACCAAAATTGAGTTGCAAACTCAGTCTCGATGAGTTTTGTTGAGTTTGACTTCCTATAATCACTTCTATACAACTCCCTAACTTTAGCTATAATTTAAACCACCCTTAACCATTCTGTGAAACCTAAGTCTTTTCAGCCTTTAAAATATATTTTAAGCTCTTCCTTGCTCAACTCTACACCCCTAAACACCTCATTTGGCTTTAAATACAACCTTAGCAATCTTCTCCAATTTAGCTGAGCCACGTTATCCCCTCTAAGTAGTTCTCTCTCACTGCCTTTGAGTGCTGGCAATCTCTATTGATCTATTGTGTTCCTTCAATAAATAAATCTTCACTCATTTGTGTTGGCGGAGGATTTAATATATGCGAGTGTATGCATGTGTAAGTGTGTTTATTGCCTAAACACGTATCATATACAAATTTTACCGTGGAGGAAGCATAAAACATGCAATAAACACAATAAATAAATATATTAATCACATTAATATATAAATAGGGTAGAGAACTCACCTCAATGTGTAACGTTATACACGTATTTTTTTGGGAGTCCGTATGGAGATCAACTTGTGGGTAGTTCTAGTCACCAACACGGTAGGCTTGGTGAGCTAGAATAGTAGCCCTATACATAGCACTGAGTTTAACTCTTAAACTCCAAAATGATCGATGTGTGTTTACATCATTTTCTCCAAAAAGATAAGAAATAGAAAATTTGAAGCAATCCATCATTACTTCAAATGGAAACATAGAGAAAAATAAAATAATTTCATTTTTGTTTTCTTTCTTCTTCTCTTCTTCCTTCTTTTCCATTTCTTCATTATTTCTCTCGGCCAAATTTTGGCCAAAACACATACTTTTTCACACAATTTCCTTTCTCTCTCTCTTTACATATATCTAATATAATAATATAATATATAATATAATAATAATAAAATAATACTAATCGGTGCTAATATTGGCACCTAAAATATAATATTATTATATATAATATCTTATAATAAAATATAATATAATATAATATATAATAAAATAAAAAAATATTTTGATTATTTAACTATTAAATAATCAAAGTGTGAAATGATCATTTTGTCCCTCATGAATAGTTACCAAGTTTATCCCATAATGGGTCTCACTAAATTCCACACTTGAATAAACTCAACTGAAGGTCTACAATACGTAACGTGTCATAATACAATTAGTAAATAACAATTATTGACTAATTGTTGTATTTAACACTTAAATACAGACAAGCACGCATACCCATGGTATTGCTGAATATTGCTGGATTAAACAATTGAATTCGGTACGCTGCCCCAGTGCACAATGAGTACACTTCATATCGCGGGACTTCCTAGGTCCTATGCCCGATTCGTTAAATGAAACTATTTCATGAGTCCTTGAGCAATGCCTCACGCATACATCACAGATATACAAATCAGCGCATTGAACCATGTAAGTTGAGGTTACAACGCATACGTATAATCCGTTCATCATGATATCCTAGATGTGCAGGAATATAGATTATCACCGTCAAAATCCCAGTGCTCATCCATGTCTTATCTCTAGACTCGTATCTCATTGAACAATATGCGCAAATTGTTCTACCCTGACGGAACTCTTTTTCAGGATTAATACTTGTGGCCACAAGATTTTTTGAGATACTGTCTCGAAGCATCTGGATATCTAACTCTCTATGCGAGCTGACGGATCCCATATTTGTACGTACCGGACTCCATAAGCATCGGATCATACCCAACGACACCTAGCGGTCACACCATGAAAGGTCTGTGACATGCGTGGAATCAAAGTATGGTGGATCACTTACAAGCCCACCGTGGCACTTAGGTTAAGGGACCACGTATACTACTCAACTCGAGAGGACCCTCCGTTGACGGCTTACATAGGGTGTCTATCGGAGGCCCTCGTGAGTCTATCCCATATCCAGTCCTAACTGGATACCCATATGTCAATACGAGCTCCAAACTCATGGTCGACTAGGAACGACCATCTATACCCTATAGGTATGACATATGCTGATCTATATATAAAGGTATCAAACGATAGACCTGCATCGGCAGAAATAGATCAGAAACTTTTATTCGAGAACATACTTGCGCAACTTGCATTTTCTAGCACCCGACTATAACTCTTGCAACTATGTAGTCATTGGTATATTCCCAGGTCTATGTCCCATTACAGATAAGGCTCAAACTCTTAGATGTGCTGAGTATTATAATTAGCTAACCCTTAGCTGTGCTAACATTTAGCATTTATATCTCTTAGTGTGGTTAACTATGAGCCCTTATCTAAACTCCTTTAGATTTGATCCGAACTCTTTCAGATCTACAATGTCTGTAACATTACATTGCATAGTACCATATTAATAGGTATTAGCGATTTAATAGAAATGTACATTTGTATTAATATACAAATATATATACATTAAAAAATGACACGTAAACACTGACCTTAACAATTTGAATTCAAGACATAGTTAAACCCTTGAACCTACAAGCTTACCAAAAACTTTTCAAATTTGAGCATAAACATTTTTCAAATATTTTTTCAAGATATTTTTTCCTTCTCACTGATAAGAATGAAAACTAAGTACAATCCTATATCATTCATCCTCCAAACAAATTAGGAAATTAGGAGCACTCTGGCAAAAAATTACATGCATTATAACTAACAATTTATAAAATTATAAAGGGACATTGATTGAGTTCCCACTTCCCATGTAAAGCAGAAAAAGTTCATGAATTGGCCCATTTAATTTATGGCTTGGTCACATATAACTATCATCCATGTCCTCTCATGCAATGCAACGGAGTAAATAATGCAAGGGTTATGGATAATAAATAATAGCACTATCATCCGTGTTTGTTATCAAAAGTGAAATGTTTTAACTTCAAATGATACCTTAATCAATCGAAAAAAATCTCGATTGCCAATTAAAATCAAACACAGACAGAAACAAGGACAATAGCACGGAAGGCAGAAGCAATCTCTGAATCCAGCAAAAGGGCTGGGCATAATTCACTATCCTCAATTTTATATAACATTATGGAAATTCATAGACTATTGTTTAAAAAAGTTCAAACAAAAAGCATTTAAACTTCTTGCTTGGGAAATGCAATACTTTCATTCCATGAGCATTGTTATATCATAAAATTGCATGTTCACGAGAAGCAAGAAAATGATCCCACGTAGAGTAGACTAACCCAATGTGATAAAAACACTCATCTGAGTCAATCCCCTACTCTGAGAAGTTTGGATGTAACTAAAAGAATACAAATATTCGATTATCCTGAACTGAAATTGACAGCGGTGGTTGTTTGCTTTTAGATAAGAATTGATGACTTAGGGATCAAATGGTCTTGTATTTCTAACCTAACATGGGGGACCAGCTTACTCACTTAGGGGTTAGAATGGTCTCGTCGAAGCTGGGACTGGATTGTTGATTTAGGTATGCTATTAGAATGGTCTTGTAGGTGACTTTTGACGCCAGTTTTCTATTTTGTATGAAGCTGAGGCAGTTTTGTTCTAAACCCCACTATGCGTTTCTATTTTAACAAGTTCACGATTTGTTAGTGAAATGGAAATTTGGAGATACCAACTACCAAGGCATGCATTCATGTAATTATAACTTGTCAAGGAAAGAAGAAGGTCCGAAAAAAAAAAGAGATAGTAAATAGCCAGACTCCAAGCAAAGGCGAAGGAAATCAAAATGATTCAACGAGTGACTAGTAGAAGAGAGCTGGTTTTTCATCCCAAACCAACAACCTAAGCAGCTTACAAAGCATGCATGAAACTGGAAACAGCAGGCTTATAAAGAAGGGTAATTGCAGTAGCTACTTGACTATTTCTTGCACCCAATGAAGACAATCTCATTACATTGCCAATGTGAACTCAATCACCCTTCAGAATTTACACGGCAGAAATTAATATTATTCGATTACAAAGTCCACTAATTGAAGGTGACTTACACCCAACTTAATCAATAAAAGGGTTTTCTATAAGATCGAGACTTGGAGAATCATAATTGCTTTATGATATTCTTTTTGACTTGAGAATGCATTTGGGCCGTTCAATGTTGTTCAAAAGTGGAATGCATGGCTCTCTAGTGCTGTCAGCTGTGCCTTTGAAATGGCTTGGCGTATACTTGAAAAACAATTAATAATCAAGAATGAATGGTGCAAATTCTTGAACCAACAAAAACTTGATCGGCCCTGTTCAAGATTCTTCCAAAAGTTACATAACGTCTTGATATGCAAAGGTTGAATTTATTGAAGCTTCCGAACCATTGAAACTCAATCCATGACGGTATGTCTTTCATTCTAAGCATTTTATAATTCTGTTCTTTGCTTTTCTTTTGTTTGGTCCACCTGTGCTATAACCCTGCAAAATTGGGGTTTTAAAGGGTGCCAATAGCATCACTCAAATTATAACTGGTGGAGGAATTTTTCCTCAACCTTTTTTCCAAGAGAAAGTTCATTAATCAAAGGGGGAAAAAATAAGTAGCTACAGCGGCTGCTATGCATGATGGAACCTCCTCAACCTTAAAGTTGTAGAGAGAACTTTGTCGAAACATAGTCATTTATGAAAATATGGGCAACATTGTTTGCACTTCTAGGACTATGACAGCTCCTAGAAACTTTTGCAGAAGCTAACAGGCTTCGAATATCTTCAATAACGAAACCCAGCTCTGTTTTAAAAATGTGCTCGTCATTGATCTGATTAATAACTATGATAGAATCATTCTCGAGAATAAATCCTGTTAATCCGGCATCAATAGCCAACCTCTATCCTGCAAGGTAAGCTCGAGATTCCAAAATTTCAACTGAAGCCAAAAAATCAGGATTTGCCATATGTCACGCTCCAAGTGTTCTCAAGTATTTTCTCGAACACTTGGTACGTGACAAAGCTTCTTAGAGGCTATATGGGCTGCTGGAACAGTTTGGAGATCCGAGCTTCTAGAAGGTCCATTGACATTGGTGAAGATTCAGGCCAAGCCCACGACTTATTAGAGTTGTTAACTCTTATTTGAAATATTCCATAGTATATGTGATGGCATCTAGAAATATTTTATAATATATTATTCCATCTTGTATGTACACCGTTAAATTATTTAAATCTCAGCTGTCGATTGTATAAGACTGTTAGTATATAAAGGGGAGACCCTCAGTTGTACAAAACACACAACACAATATAATTTCATACCTTGTATTTCTCTTAAGTAATATATAAAGCTTTTTCTCAAACACCTTGTGAGCATGTTTCTTCTCTTCTTTGTGTGATTTTCTAGGTTGTTTATCGCGCAACGCGTTTAAGGCCACACGGTTCTCGAAAGGTTCGTGATATTTGGTATCAAAGCGGGTTCAAAGAAGATAGGGAAAGACGTCGCAACACCATTAAATTTGACTGAAAAGAAAGGTAAGGACCCCAAAGCTAAGAGCAAGGCAGTGTACCATACGGCAAGTCTATTAATCCAGGCCATGAGTTAGGGAACATGGTTAAAACACTCGGTGGCGCTGTGGGAAAGGCAATGGATCATCTTGGGGAGTTGAAGCAGCAAGTAGAGAAGCTCGAGGTAAGACTCAACACTCAAGGGGATGAGATGCGCTCCCTCGTCGACACATCCATCGAGAGTTACACTGATCGGCAGCTTGATTGGGTCAAGGCTTTTCAAGAGAAGGTATACACCATCATGAACAAAATTCAAGCCTAAGTTGAGGAGTTGTATAGAGGGTTTAACGCTATCAAGAAGGACATGTATTGTGCAAACGAGCAGTAGCGAATGGGTCTGTTGCTACTCAAGGGACGCCAAGAGTTGAGGCTCCTAAACCAAAGGAGTTCAGCAGTAAGCGGAACGCCAAAGAGCTTGATAATTACTTTTGGCAGATAGAAAGATACTTTGACTCCATAGGCGTGCGGGACAAAGACAAGGTAAATACCGTGACCTTATATCTTTTCGATCATGTAATTCTATGGTGGCACAGGAAAAGCGAAAAGATATGCAAGGGTACTTGCATAATCAACACCTAGGCAGAATTGCAACGGGAGCTGAGCACCAATTCTATTCGAAAAATGTGGTGCACGACGCTCAAAAGCGGTTAAAGGAATTGAAGCAAACCAAGTCCATTAGCGAGTACATAGAGGAGTACTCCTTCTTAATGCTACAAATTCCCAACATGTGCGAAGAAGACTTACTGTTCAATTTCTCAGACGGGTTGCAAACATTGGCGTCTAATGAATTAAAGTGAAACGGGGTGACGAGGATATTCGATGCTCTTACTTGGTAGAAATGCTCATGAATTACGGTAAGGGTGACTTGGGAAAGTCTAAGCATTCGAGGCCTAATCACAGCAAAGGTGGGGGCGCTAAAGAGTTTCATCCTCTGGAAGATGAGGAAGAGAAAAGTAAGCCACCTAAATGGAAAAAGCAGAAGTGCAACGGCTATAGAGGGAATAGACCGAAGAAAAGCTACTTCCTTTGTAATAGGGATCACTGGGTCAAGGACTGTCCGAAGAAGAAGGCTCTCAATGCAATAGTTACGGCACAAGAGGCTTGCGAGCAAGGTCAAATGGGATGTTTGCAGTTGCTCAACAAAATGAATGCCAAGCGGAGGGCCAGTGCACCAACAAGAAAGGTGCTCATGTATGTTGAAGCCTATATGAACTGCATAAAGACTCAAATCCTAATAGATACAGGCGCGACGTACAACTTTATTAAGTGTGCAGAGGCGAAGAGCTTGAGACTTTACGTGGAGAAAGATGAGGGATTCCTCAAATCGGTAAACGCTACAGCCAAGCCACTGGATGGGGTGGTTCGAGGAGTCAATATCCACCTAGAAAAATAGCGTGGTGAGGTAAATTTCTCTGTAGCACCTCTTGATGATTTTGATGTGGTGTTAGGTATAGAGTTCTTAAGGAAATACAATGTGGTGCCACTTTCTCGACACGATTACGTGTGCATTATAGAATGAGGACCTTACATGATACCAATGGTAGACAAGCCCAAGGGTGGGAAATCCCAGCTGAAAGCTAACACTAAGATCTTTTATGCCATTCTACTAATGGGAGTTACTGAGCACAAAGGAGAAGTACATCCAAGCACAGTGAAGAAGATGGATGATAAGGCGATAAGAGGCTAGGGTAAGCTACAAACGAGGGTTGCGGAAGTGCTCGGGGAGTACAAGGTGGTCGTACCAACTGTCATACCACAGGTGCAACCAAATCAGGGTAATACCAAGTATGGGAAAAAGTTGGACCTGAGGTTTATGCTTTCAACTATAGCATAAATGCCTCAACCAGGATTAGATGAGTTGCGGGGGCAGCTCAAGGAGTTGTCGGGTGGGGGGTGTTACTCAACAACTCGAGGTGTCACATGGTGTGCTCTTTCAGTATAAGAAGTGGGGTAGAGATAAGCAATGACATGTCAAGCATCATATGGGGGACTTGGTGATGGAGACGATACTTCCACCATAATGCAAGACAGTACGCCCACTTCACAAGGGCCTTGATCGTAGGGACGATGGGCCATTTCCTGTTGCTAAGAGGATTGGCAATGTCTCACATAAGGTGGGGATACCTTCGAGATAGCAGCTGAATCCAGTGTTTTCTGAGAGCTATTTAAAGCTATATCGAGATGGTACGAAGGACACAGAGTAAAAACAGGGACCTTCAGGAATTTTCATATGGGACGACAAAAAGGCAAAACTCATTTGTGACTGATGAACGGTGCAGAAAAGAAATCCACCTCCGAGGTGTGAGTACTTTGTCAAGTGGAAAGGGGTATCCGATACTGGTGCATACCAAAAATATGAGAGCGCAACAGATTGAAGAATGAGATGGCAGTTTCCAACAAAGACGCGACGAGGGCGTCGCGTGAATTTGGTGGGGGAGAATGTCACTTCCCAAGTGTTCTCAAGCATTTTCTCGAACACTTGGTGCACGAAAAAGCCTCCTAGAGGCTCTATGGGCTACTAGAACGGTTCGAGGGCCAGAACTTTTAGAAGACCCGCTGACATGGGTGAAGATCTGGGTCAAGCCCACAACTTATTAAGGTTGTTAACCCTTATTTGGAAGGGGAATATTCCATAGCATATGTGATGGCATTTAGGAATATTCCATGATATATTATTCCATCTTGTATGTACACTGTTAGATCGTATAGATCTTAGCCGTCGATTGTATAGGACTATTAGTATATAAAGGGGAGACCCTCAGTTGTACAAAATACACAACACAACATAATCTCATAGCTTATATTTCTCTTCAGCAATATAGAGAGCTTTTTCTCAAACACTTTGTGAGCGTGTTTCTTCTCTTCTTTGTGTGATTTTCTAGGCTACTTAACGCGCAATGTGTCTATGTCTGCACGATTCTCGAAAGGTTCGTGACACATAGTTGCCATCACGTCTTCTATAGAATCTTTTATGACTACTCTTGCCTCCAGTCTTTCTATTAAAAACACTAATAGTAGCATCACAATTAATCTTCAGCAAGTCATCTGGAGGTGGAGTCTAACCAATAATAGGAGCGAGAGCATTCCCAATAAAAGAAGAATTTGTTTCTCAAAAGTTTTGTCGAAGATTATTTGCCTAACACAAAAGGATATTTGCAACAAGTCTATCCCTTTTATACAAACAAGCATTAGACCAGTATCTTAACATAAATTGTTCCAATTGAGAAAATTATCATCAACTTAGCCGAATCATAAACAGTAATTCCAAAGCCATAGCAAGAGAATTGACCAATAAGATTGGCTATCAAAGATTTTCTCCAAAATTTCATCGCAAACTTGCAAGAATAAAACACATGAGATATGGTTTCATTGTCCTTCATAAATTTTTACCCAACCTTAACCCAAATAATTTCTTGTGAAATCAAACCATTTGGTTTCATTTGGGTTTTGCCCACTATTACTAATCATTGTATGCATTGATAATTGATTATTAAATTTTGTTATCTAATTGAGGAGAAAATGGGTTCTATGTAATTGTTAATTACACCCTAATTATATATATAAAAGAATTTACTTGGGATCTCTATTACGAAGTAAGATGCATTATATCATTATGAAATTCTTTATCAGGCTACAATTGCAAATTTTTACAAGAAAGTTTATTGACCAGCCTTTAGATTGTGGTTTTTCAGTCCAAATGATACTACTTTGTATCAATAGATTTAAAAATATTACAATCCTCAAAACACTGAAAAAGTGTAAATCCTAACATAAAGGGTAGTAATACCAAATAAATTCATTTCCTAGATGTTTGATAAAATGAAAACCTTTCTTTCAAGTCATCAAAGCTAAAAATGGGAATCAATAGGGATTAAAACAGACAAAAATGTTATAGAATTTGAAAAAGCAATTGTAAAGGCCTTTAATCTGTCCACACCACCTTCTAACAAGACTATTTTTTTATCTTGTAGTTTCCAAGGTAGCAGTTAGTATGGCACTGTTTAATGAAGAAAACAACCAACAATAGCCAATCTTTTACACCACCAAAGTGTGCTATTGGATGCAAAAAAAATGGATGCTTGGTAGGTGAGAAGCTTGTCCTCACCCTCGTGCGAGATAAAGACATGCTTAAACATTATTTTGAAGCACACTCATCATAGTTTATGCTATTTATCCACTAAAACACATCCTAATAGACTGGATATCATAAGAAGGGTCATCAAGATACTGACGAAATTAATACACTTAGATATTAAGTATTAGCTAAAGACTGTAATCAAAAGACAAGTAGTGGCAAACTTCCTGTTAGAATGCAACCTACAGTGGAAGACAACACGCTATTATCAAAATCCATAGACGTAGAAGAAGCTTGGCAAATGCACATAAATGGATTCTTCAATAAAAATGAGTTAGGCATAAGAGTGAAAATCAAAAGGTCGAAAGGATTTATCCTTAAACATGAAGTGAGACTGATATTCCTAACGTCTAACAATAAGGCAAAATACGAGCACTTATTGACGGACTAACTATAGCCCGTCAGTTAATGATAATGAAACTCTATATATGCACTAATTTAACCTCAATCACTTTCTAATGGAATGGAGATTACACAGCCAAAGAAAGAAGAATGAAGGGTCATCTCACTAAAGCAAGAGACGTAGCCCGATGATCGTAGAAAGTTACAATCACACATATACCCAGAGTCTAGAATATAGTAGTAGACCTGGAGATATCAGAAGTGAGAATGCTGACATGAATAACGAGAAATCCTATAAAAATCGAAATCGTCAAATTATGCACTAACTTGATGGAATGCATATATGAGGATCTATGACAAACCGCAATCAAATGCCTTTCCAGGAGAATGAAATCGTTAAAAATGATTAGTTTGATTACGCACCTGATTGACTTTTAGTTACTGAAAGCGCTGATGAATGATCTTGTTCTATTTACTCGTAGCTCGTGTTTGATATCGGATAAAGCAAATCTCGGTACCGAGTGGATAAAGGAAGAAGCCTCTTGAGCGACTGAAGGTGGCCTCGTTATCCACACCTCCGGTCAGATGAATAAAGGACCGACTAATCCGGGTTGTACCCTGTTTGGATAGAAGCTGTGTTGACTGCAACATACTTGATCAATCGCAGATGGGCGAGAGTGCTACTGTTACAAATGCAGTTGGAACTGCAATTCTTGGCTAGTTACGCTGAAGTAAGAGGTGGGGCTCAGTCCATCCGCGAGGACATTGATCAGTGGAAGCCTTAGTAGCATAACATTCACTTAACAGAGTTCACTTTTCACCAAAAAAAGACAGTAATAGAAGAAGAAGCCAAAACATAACAAATAGTAAAAATGAGAGATCTGATGAAAATTAAAGCTTCTACTAGTTGAAAGATCCTATAAATTAATTTCTCACAGGATAAGATGCCACATTTAGACCAAAAAGATGTCAAGAAGCTTACAACCAAGGTTAAAAGATTCATCATACTAGAAGGATATTATAAAAAGGACATTCTTTGAAGTATACATGCGATGCGTGCCACCCTACCTTGTGAAGACAAATGATCAAAATTACCTTCCTTTAAAAGGACGGCATACCAAAGAAAGATTGTATTGCCAAGATATTAGAATCACTCTTTTTTGGAAAGGACATGTGCATCTAGGCCACTCATCTAAGGACGCTCAATATATTTAGAAAAATGAAAACTTAAGTATCTAAAATCAGACAACCAGAAATTCAAAACACAAGTAAGATCGAAAAAACAAGTGAACCTTCTTATAAGAACATCAAAGAAAGAAAACAATAGAGTACAAAAACCAAAAAATACTTGGGAAGTAACACTTAGCCATTTTATTATTATAGTGTTTATACAAGGAACTAAGACTATGTAAATTTTTAAGCAAACATATAAAACAACATATGGTAGCTTCTTTTAAAGGAACCAACACTTAGTAAATTTATAGCAAAAAAATAAAGATTATTGCAAAATAATTAGATAGAAATAAAAATACTTTTTTATTAAATTAAAAAATCCATTACATGTGTTTATATCTTTAACTGTTACAAAAAAAATCTTTTACAAATTTTTTTAAAAATCTCAAAGAAGCTAAAGTATAAGAGGGATCGATCACTCTTCATCTGAAGACTCATTAGGGTGATCAACTACATCAAGGTTAGCCTTATAATCTCATTCACTATTCAAATCATAGTCGATCTTCTTTAGCTTATCTTTAGAGTACTCGGTAAACCAACCCTAGTACTACCTACAGACAACATCAAACAGGGAAGTTTTTTGTAAAAGGAATGATTACGTCTATCCGTAAAACCATGTTAGAAACATTGAGCAGATGCCATTAACACATTGGCTACCTCAATCTCAGACTTGGAAGTAATCATAGCTTATTGAAGTTCTTAAAACCTGATCTCAACTCTCTTACCACCACTTCTAACTCTGTTGTTTGAGTTTCTAATGCCTTCATCAATATAGCACCCATAGTAGCTCAGATATTGACTTCCCTTAACTCATTATGCTTCTTCTAAAACTGAACATTAGCCATATACACTTGCTCCTATAGCTAGCTGATAGTCTTCTCCAAGGTGTCCTTCCTATGTTTTGAGTCTTCCACCTCAACTTCCAAGAAAGACACCTTACCTTTTTTAGACCCTAAGGAAGCTTGAAGTTCTACTCTTTCCTGCCCTTAGACCTTTTATAGCATCAGCCCTAAGCCCATTATTCTTCTTCTCTATCCTCATCAGATCAATAGTGAGGAAGTAGTGCTACATTTTTATCAGAAGGGCATTATCAAAAATTCTTTTCACTTCCATCTTTATTTACTCTACCTTACATTTGAAAGCTTAGAATTATTTCTTATAAGCATTGTCTGTGCACAAACCATCCTGTAATGTCTACAAAGCAAGCCTAAGTTGGAAATACAAAAAACAACAAACATAAGACCATAACAAAACCTATACAAAATTTATCTAACTTACCATAATTTAAGATGAGACACTATTTAGCTCCCAATCCTCCCCACTCATTGTTGGAATCAAATCTCTCCCAGCACGAGTGAAGAGCTTCCCTACGATAAGAGTCACATTTTTATGTTCCATATGAAGGTGTTTTTCACCACATTTAAGTAACCCCTCTTCCAGAAGCAAGAAGCAAATTCATTTTCCACAATTGGAGCCGCTCTTAAAGGTGATCATGGAAAGGACCACTTTAGAGGCATAGTAAGCCATTTCTCTCTTGTCGCTATTATCTTAGGGGGAGCAAGACCCTTTGGGTCACTCTCAACGTGAATAGGCTCATTTGCAAAAATGAGACCGTGAAGAGTAAGTATTAAAAAAAACAGAGAAGGAAAGACAGAGAAAAGAAAGAAAGAAAAACATAATAAGAAAACAAACTTACTTGGAGGAATGAAACTCTCAGATCAGGATAAAAAATAATAAAATGGGTTGATTCAATCTAAGAAGACCCCGTAACAGCCTTAGGAACCAACCCTTCACCCTTAATAGACTCTGGTACACCGTTGGGAGATGAACCACAACCAATAAGTTATGGTGCATCCTTGAGAATTGAACCTTTAGCAGCAGGCTTTGGTGCAACCTTAGGAACTAAACCTTCAACAAAAGACTCAAAAGTCATTTGCCTTTTAAAAGCAGGAGAGGCTTTAGGTTTAAAACCTTCAAGTATATCTTTGGCACCTTATTCTTTTTCTTTGGTGTCCTTGCTTTCTTTACTTCTACCATAAAAAGTCTGGAAGTAAAGTTGGAAGATCCTTCATAAAGGCTTCAAGGTTTATAAAGTCAAAAAAGAACAATCTTAATATAAGCTTTTGTAGTTATGAAACAAACGCGTCAAAATCAGCAAAGCATAAATATATTTAAAAAAAAAAGAATTCTCCACAGCTCATTTCCTTCTAAGGGACAACATCGATTAGAGGAACAATATACGCTTTTACAGTTATGAAAGTATTAGCGGACCTAATTCCTCTTAAGAAAGGAGCTTGCTAGGATGGTTTACAAGAAATGACTATGGAAGGGCCGACGACAGAAGGATTGCCAGTAGAAAGAGCAGTGCCAAAAGGACTAGCAAGCTTAAAAACTCTAATTATAGTAGAATTATAGGTTTGTGGAACTGTGTTTGAGGGGCCAGCACAATCTTCAAGTTCCTCACTTACATTAATATCCCTTAGGAAGCTATCAGGATTAGAGGAAGTATAGGCAAAAAAAGTCAAGCACCTTTCAGAGAAACCTAAATGACTCTAATATTAGCAGCTATATTAAAAATCAAGAAGTTAGAAATTCGAAGAACTGAGAGGTCAACAAAAGAAATAAAAAAATGAAAAATAATAAACTTGCCAATGTTCAAGAAGTATCTCATATAAGTAAAATGACCAAAGAAGTCATCACCATCACCTCTATTGGAACCAAGAGGAAACAAAATTTCATTTGAGAGGAATTTATAGAACCTTACATGAAGCATGGTAGGCCGCAACATAAAAATCAAAAAATCCCTCAATGACCCTAATCATGAAGTCCAAAGGGGTTAAAGTCACCGACTCTTCTTTTATGGTAAAGAGGCATGGAAAGTGATACACCTTGGGAAGTTGAATGTATCTCAATAGTAGTTCAGAGTAGAATAGATGGTAGTAAGAAGAATGTTTTTTTTTCCCTAAAAATACTTTTTGAGGAACAACTCCTTGGCTGGGATAGGGAAAGATCAAAGTGGTCTTGTAATTATAGTAGTCGTAATTGGTCAACATCTCGTATAAAAGATCAGGTCTCTTCCAACCTTACTAACCACTACAACATATTTCATGAACCAAACTTTCTTGTCCTCAAAATCATAGAAAAACCTCATCTTATCCCTTGGGGAACAATAGTTGTTTATTTTATAGTACATAAGTTTGTAAGTTAGAAAAACATCATAAAGTGTGAGAGCGTAAAGAGAAAGTGTCATGTGATTCAAGAGAGCTACGTACTTAAGTAACTAAAAATAAATAGGGTATATTTGAAGAGGGGATAGACCGCAAACTTGTAAAATTTATAGATCAAATGTGGTAATGGAAAGTGGAAGAATGAAAAATACTTCAAAAATAATAAGAGCTCCCCAAGCCTTTCAAAAAGGGATTACAATGTGGATTAGCAGTAGGAGATGGACGATACTTACATTCTAGGAATATGAAAGGCAGATTTTAATTCATCCACAAAGACGTTATAGTGTCCTCTCACCATTATTTTATTTTCACAAGTTTTTTGAATAAAAAGGAAAAGATTGTTTTGTGTTGCAAAGAATATAAATGAGAGTAAGAGAGTAAAGAGTCCTTAAGTCAAAAGATAAAAATGAATGAGAAAAATGGTCGCTAGAATATTTAAATAGGTTGTAATCATTCACATGTCACTTCATAAGGATTGGGACATTGTCTACATTTAAAGAAATGTAAACCACCAAAACAAAAATGTTAGGGAAAAGCCAAAAAAGTCAAAAGTTTAAATTCAATATATGAAACTCTCTGGTTGAAAGTAAAGATGTGTGCTTTATAAGTCTCACCCTTTCAGAATGATACATTCATTCACTTAAAGGAGGACATTTATCGGCATATTCTTAGCTAGTCCAACTAGCTCACATGCCAACAAGCTCAACTTCCCTTATTTAATTGAAGTAGCCTATTCAACTTCAGATCCACCCTTTAAATGGGTAACTTATTTCCTTTAACTCGTGACCTCCATAAATAAACTATGGATATCATAGGAACATAGAAAGAGATTAAATTATAAATTTAAGTTTAATTTTAATTGATGAATTCCAATTTAACATGAAGAAAGACTTCTCATAAGAGTGGATGATTCTCATTAAAATCTTTCTGCTGATTAGTAATGAGATGAATTTCTTAAAAAGAACGTAAAGCTACCATGTTATTGCATATTTAGAATGACTGAAATCTTACCTTATAAAAACTATTCAATCTTACATCAAGAGAATTATTATTATCATCATTATGATCATAACCTATTCACTCACCCAAATTGTACTCTTAGCAACATATTAAACATTCTTCTTAAAGGTGGCAAATGGGTTGTGTTGTGTCAACCTAGGCACAAAAGTCATTTTAGGCCGTGGCCTAGCATGACCACTGGCACGGTTGGCCTATGAGCCATTTTCTTTTTTTAAATTTTTTTAAAGGTTTTTTTAAAAGCATAAAAAACATTAAAAAGGCTACCTCCCTCCTCTTTTCTCAATTTACACTCACTCTCACTCTCTCACTCTCTCATTTCGACACTCTTCACTCTTTCAATATTTTCTCATCTCAACTCAAATCTCTCCTAATTCTCTCCTAAATTATTTCAACTCTCTTTAAAATTATATTCTCTTAAATTATTTATTTGTTTTTCAATTTTGATTTATTAAATTACATTTTTATTATCCATAAAATGGGAAGTTTTAATCTCAACACTTTGTATGAATTTCAAGATATTTCAATCTCATCATCACAAATTTCTAGTAGCTAATCAATTTTCACAACTGAAAATGTTAGAAGTATTAGAAAATCAAAAACAAGATGAACATCAGATGTTTGAAATATTTTTACATTGGAGAATTGTATAGATCCAGTTCTTAGAAGAATTGAAGAAAAGGTATTTGTAAGTTTTGTAGTAAAAATTTAGATGCCAAAGTGGCTCACGATATTTGAATCGACATGCCAAGGCATGTTTACAGAAATATGGTCCAAGTGAGCTAACTCGAACTCAACTTGCCCAAAGTGCTCATGGAGGAAGTCTTTTTAGATTCTGGTATAATTAGTAGTGCATGCATATAAGATTGGCTAGATACGTTGCAATAAATGAACAACCTCTCCCATTCGTTGAAGACGAAAGGTATGAAAAATTTATGAAAATATATGTTTAACCCAACTTTTCTTTTTGTTCCTAAAAATACTAATAAAAATGACATTTTGACTATATTTATGGATAATAAACAAAAACTAGTAGATAAAATCTCGTAATTTCAAATAGTATTTGTTGTTATTTTTTATTGTTGGACGAATACCAATGATTTGGGGTATATTTATGTATAATGCATGATTTTTGGAAAAAAGAATTATTACTTTTCGTGAATTGGAACATCCACACATAATGCATGTTATTTTTAGTTCTTTAATGAATATTTTTAGAGAATTTCATATTGTTGATAAACTATTAATATTACTATTGATAATGCAAGTACAAATATGATAGGAGCATATATAGACTATTATTTTTATCTTCTTAAACTTAGATTTTGCTTTAAATCATAGAATATTTGGCTATTTATTGAGTTTATTGATAAAATGTAGGTTTTCAACCTACATCATGAAGATTTTGGGAAATCGAATGAAAAAATGAAGAAACTTGCCCAAGTTAGTAGCCACAGCATCATAGTGCTCAAGCAGAAGAACTAAGGCCACATTTCTTAAGTCTGAGAGCCACGGTATCGCGGTGCCCATGCGATTATATAGAATTGTTTTGAAACTTCTAATATGACTTAAACTTTAAGTCATACACCTCAAAGATTACTAAGGCCTATAAAAAGACTCATTTTTACAGTCAAAGGGAGAACATTAGAGAGCAATAGAGAAAACAAGAGTAAAACACCAAATAAGAAAGACCGAAACAAGATTGAAGATTGAAGATCAAGACTTTTACACTAAAAAAGAGAGAGAAAAGAAGTGAATCAGCAATACTTTGTTTAATTTCTTCTCTTCTCTTATTTTTATAGACTTGTTAAAGAAATTTTTCAATCTTTTCTTTGAAGCTCTTAGATTAAGCATGAGTTAATTTTTGTTATCTAGGGTTAGACTCTTGAACCCAATATGTAATTGAATATTATTATTTATTTTATCTTATGAACTCACTTAAGAAAATTGTTCGTTCTATCTTGTGTGTAATGCTTTGATTATATTTGACCAATATATTGAGAAACTAGAATGAACTTGACAGAAGAATTTGTGTGTTTAGCTTATGATAGTTTAATACACGATTATAAGGTAGCAACTATAAGTTCCATGTGGGATAGAAATATACGTAGATGGCATGTATAGTATTGATGGACTTGTTCTTAATTAATTTTATTCTACTCTGATTATCTTAGACATATAGGTAATTATTAGGGTAAAATATAGTTATTTGATTATTGATAGAGGATTATAACGATATTCGAGTCTAGCCAACAATATAATATTGAGGGATTAAATAAGAAAATAATAGGTTCAATGAAATATTAGGGGATAAATTGATACCCTGGATTCTTTTTATCTGGTGAATTCAACTATTGTTCGCTTATTGCTTAAGACTAGGTTTAGTTTAGTGAATTTAGATTAGTTAAAGATTATCCAATTTTAAATTTGTCTGAATAAAAATTAAGTAGAATTAATTTTAGTACTTGATTAGAAGAATTATATTAAATAAGTCTTTATGGGAACAATACTTGAACTCAAATTTTATATTACTTGGTACAATAGTGTGCACTTGTATTTAGTTAGAAATCGTATATCACGTTTTTTACACTGTTGTTGGGGCATTTATTCTTATATCAATATTAATATCAAACTATCTTACTTTTAATTCAGATTTTTTTTCTCATATCCTTTACTTTATTTGTTTTAAATTTTGTTTTGATAGTTCATGCCGAGGATAAAAAGTGTAAATTTGACTTTTTTAATCTTGAGATTGAAAGAATATTCTGAAGACTTTGACATGAACAATACCAACTCTTAGCCATGAAAGACAACATTAATAATCTTATGTATAAACCTATGCTAGAACAAAGATATTTAAAGGATTATGTTGTTCCTATAATTGAGGGGATTCAATCTAGTATTCGGTAACCGACAATCAATACAAACAACTTTAAAATCAAGTTGAGTACTATCCAGATGCTGAAAGATTCGTTATAGTTTAGTGACACTTTGTATGATGATCCCAACATGCATATTGTAAAGTTTTTAGAGATTCGCGATACATTTAAGTATAATAGAGTCTCAGATAGTGCCATCAGACTAAGGCTATTCCTTTTCTCCTTAAAGAACAAAGCTAAGAGTTGGTTGATGTCATTGCTGTTCGGATCCATATCAATATAGAATGACTTATTACGTAAATTTTTAGAGAAATTCTTCCCATCAGCAAAGACAATAAAGATAAGGAATGATATCATCTCATTTAGTCAGCTTGATGGTGAATCTCTGCATGAAGCATGGGAACTCTTCAAGGATATATTGAGGAAGTGTCCTCATCATGTGGCTCCTAAATGGCTATTAGTCCAAACATTCTACAATGGACTAGTAGGTCATTTAAGGACCATTATAAATGTAGCTGCTGGAGGACCCTTAATGAATAAGTTTACAAATGAGGCTTATGATCTTCTAGAGGAAATTGTGTCAAGTAGTGTAGAAAAGTGCCAACTAAAAGGGTTACGCCTAAAAAAATCGTAGGAATTTATAAGATTTATGCATTTAATACGTTAGCTGCTCAAATAAATATGTTGTCCAAAAATTTCGACACCATGAATGCCATTAAGAATCTGAATGTAACTTGTGGTTTTTATAATCACATAAATGGATGGTGCATGGAGTCAACAAATTATGTAGGAAACTTTAATTGACAGCAAAATAATCCATATTCAAACTTTTACAATCCGAAGATGAGAGATCATCCAAACCTCTATTAGCCTAACAACCAAAGACATCCTTCTAGACTAATGAACCCTTCAGGTTCTAGCTATCGCAAGAAAAAAAGCCAATCTTAAAAGATATGTTCCTGCAGTATATGAAATCCAATGATACCATCCTACAAAACCACTCTATAAGTTTAAAGAATTTGAAAACTCAAATAGAACAACTTGCTGCAACCCTGAATAGGTGATCTTAAGGAACTCTATCATGTGATACTGAGACCAATCCTAAAGGAAGTATAGAGTAATGTCTAGCTATCTCCTTAAGAAGTGATAAGAACTTACCAGATAACACATCTCGACCACTATCATAAAAAATGTAAAATAGTAAGAAAAAGGAGAAAGTGGTATAAAAAGTAGATGTGCAGCCCTACATAATTCCAATACCTTTTTCTCAAAGACTGCAGAAGCGTAAAATAAGTAAAGAAGCAAAAAATCAGCAACAAAATAGTGTAGGAACAAGAATTCAATAGGAGAAAAGTGCATAAATAAATGTAAAAAAAAAAGTGCAGAAACTAGTGTTCAAGTGTAAAAAAAAGACTAAAATGTAAAAAAGTGCAGACACAGTAAAACCATTTAGTGCAATCTTTCACTCCAGCACTACTATTTCCTCAAGACTACAAAAGAAGAAATTAGATAAGTAATTTTCAAAATTTCTTGAAATTTCTTGAAATTATATATTAATCTTCCTTTTGCAGATGACTTTAAACAAATGCCTAACTACATCAAATTTATGAAGAGCATTCTTTCGAACAAGAAGAAATTGGAGGATTATGAGACCATGGCTATAACTGAGGAGTATAATGCCATTCTATAGAAGAAACTGTAACCTAAGCTAAAAGATCCTAGTAACTTTACAATCCCATGTATCATTGGCAATCATAACTTTGGGAAAGCTTTATGTGAGTTGAGGCAAGCATTAACCTCATACAATTGTTAATCTATAAGAAGTTAGGTTTAGGAGAGGCCAAACCTACAAATGTCATATTGTAACTTGCCGATTGCTCGCTTACATATCTAAGAGGTATTATTGAAGATGTTTTGATAAAGGTTGGAAAGTTTATTTTTTCTTCATATTTCATTGTTTTAGATATAAAAGAAGATAATAAGATTTTGATCTTCCTTAGAAGACCATTCTTAGCCATTAGGCGAACAGTTATTAATATGTAAAAAAAAGTGCTGACCATAAGGGTACAAGATAAAATAGTAACATTTAGGGTTTTCAAGGAGGTTAAGTTACTAATAGAAAATGAAAACTATTTCAATATTGATATAACACATCCCTACAATGGACAACAACATCTGCAGTTAAAAGTGATGGAAGTAATGAATCCCCAGATTAAAAAGAAAGCATTGAGGTATGGAAGAAAAAGAAGGAAGAAGCATGAGTAGGACCTTCATGAAAGACTTAAAGACAAGGGCAAAAATAATTTTCTTCCTCGGTTTAAGATTAAACTCGTTCTAGAGAAAAACAAAGAAAATGAAGTGAAAGCTATTGTCTAAAGCTTGATTTCAAGATTATGGAAGTTTAAAAAAATGAGTGCCACCAAGCATATATTTCAACATGCCTCTACCATTTGCTTTAATCACCTTAAGAATAGAGGAAGTCTTGTCAAGTCGATGACGTTAAATAAAGCGCTTTTTAAGAGGCAACCCAAGTAATTTTTTTTTTTATGTTTGCTTATTTTTTTATTTACTTTATTTTCTTTTCTGTTAGGGTTAGAACATCAAGACAAGCATTTAAAGAAGTAGCATAAGTAATTGCAAGCGTTAAGAGATAAAAAAAAATACAGTCACATCAAGATACAAATACTATAATACTACACTATTATTTACCAAGGAAGTTTCTTACTCTCATTTTTATTTGTGCAATTAGGGACAATGTCAAATTTAAGTTTGGGTGAAGGAAGCATTTATCATGTGTTTAGTTTTTTTTTTTTGTTGCATAAATTTTCTATTTTTTCGGTTATTTTACGTGTTTATTTTTTTTAGTTGAATGTTTTTGGTTAAGATGATGACCATTAGTCCATAATAAGAAATAAAATATTAGCTGAACTTATTTTTATAAGTCCCTAGAAAATGATAGACGCTTAAAATAACTCTCATACTAAGAATTTTGAATTGATTTCAACCTTATTATTGATCACTTATTTTTTTAGCACATTGAAATTAAGTATGTATTAGTTGAATTATTGCTTTGAGATACTCATGCTTAAATAGTACACCACAGTCTTAAGGACCGACACTCTATAACTTACTTAGTTATTACTTAAGGAGAAATCCTAGGAGACACATGAATTGAAAAATGAAATTGGGTAATCTTTTGATCGCTTGAGCCTTTTGAGCCTAAATACCCATTTTTTTTTTGTTTAACTACATTACAAACCCGTAACACCACAAACCTTGAGTTTACTTAGAAATACTTTTAAAAGAAAAAAGTTTTGATTGTGTGAGAAAAAGGTACAGAAGTGGAAAGCAATTAAATTTAAATTGTATTTATCAATCTAAGTTTGGGGGTCTTCATTAAAAAAAAAAAAAGCAAAAGAGAGTCATTAAATTTTATGTACTCCCAACTTAAGAAAAAGAAGAAATTCTTTGAAAAATAGTAATTAAAAGAAAGATGGAAACATCATAAGTTTGAGGGAAGAGATAAATCAAGGAAAAAAAGATTAAGAAATTTCTGAATAAAGTCTAAGTGTTGATGGCGTGATTTGAACTTCATATATATATATATATATATATATATCCTTATATCCCACATTGACCCTAACCTTTCATTACAAGCTAATTAAAGTCCTAAATATATCCTTAAACATGTATTTTTCTACATTAGTGAAGATTGGTATGAAAAGTAAGCTTATGGTAGTGTTATTCTAAATTGAAATATATCGAGACATCATTTTTTTATAGTATTTGAAGTTATTAAGTAAATCGAGGTTTATTTAACTATTCACTTGCTTATCACACACAAGTGATCAATTATAGGATAGAATAAAGAACTCAATAAATGGTATTATAAATTATTAAGAGTTGTTTATTAAATTCTGATGAGACTTGTACTATTTTAACAGCTTTTAAGACAATGATTATGATCATCTAATCAACCTAACTTCTTTTAGTTTTGACTTTTCATTTTATTTTAAGTCAAGAATAATCTGAGTGTTTTTGTTTCGCTCAAGAACGAGTAAAGTCTTAAATTTGGGTCTATTTGATAAGGGCGTATATAGACTATTAATTCTATCTTCTCGAACTTAGATTTTACTTTAAATTATAGAATGTTTGGCTATTTATTGAGTTTATTAATAAAATGTAGGTTTTCAATCCATGGCACAAAGATTTTAAGAACCTTGACGAAGAAATAAAGAAATCGAAGAAAGTGTCTTAGCGCTCAACACCTAGCGCTATGGCGCCCAAGTTAGTGGCCACAACGCTTCAATGCTCAAGCAGATGAACTAAGGCCACATTTCTCATGTCTTAGCGTCACGGCGCTCAAGGCAGAGAATTGAGTGTCATAACGCTCAAAAGCCAAGGTCATGACGCCTATGTGACTAAAGAGAATTTTTCTGAAACTCCTAATATAACTTGGACTCTAAGTTATACGCCTTAAGGGTTATGAAGGCCTATAAAAAGACTTTTTTACAGCCAAAGGGAGAACATTAAAGAGCAATAGAAGAGAACAAAAGTAAAACACCAAATAAGAGAGATCAAAACAAGATTGAAGGTTGAAGATCAAGACTTGTGCATCAAACAAGAGAGAGAAAAAGAAGCGATTCTACATTTTTTTTTAAAAATTTCTTCTCTTCTCTTATTTTTATAGACTTATTGATGATGTTTTCCTATCTTTACTTTCAAACTCTTAGATTAAGCACAAGCTAATTTTTGTTATTTAGGATTAAACTCTTGAATCCAATATATAGTTTAATATTATTATTTCTCTTATTTTATGAACTCAATTAAGAAAATTGTTTGTTCTATCTTGTGTGTAATGCTTTCATTGTATTTAGCCAATATATTAATTGTTTGAGGAACCATAATGAACTCGACAAAAGAATTATGTGTTTAGTATAAGATAGTTTGATACATGATCATAAGGTAACAATTATGAGTTCCATGTGAGATATAAATATATCTAGATAGCATAGATGGTATCAATAGACTTGTTCTTAATGAATTTGATTCTACTCTAATTACCTTAGATATATAGGTAATCGTTAGGGTCAAATATAGTTATCTGACTATTGACAAAGGCTTATAATGATATTTAAGTCTAGCCAATAATACAATATTGATGGATTAAATAAGAGAATAATAGGTTCAATGAAATATTATGGGATAAATCAAAACCCTAGGTATTTTTTATATGGTGTATTCAACTCTTGTTTGCTTATTACTTAAAACTAGGTTTAGTTTAGTCAATTTAGATTAGTTAAAGATTATTCGATTTTAAATTTGTCTGAATAAAAGTTAAGTAAGATTAGTACTTGATTAGAAGAATTAGATTAAATAAGTCTTTATAAGAACGATACTTGGACTCAAATCCTATATTACTTGGTACGATAGTATGCACTTGCGCTTAGTTTGAAATCGCACATCAAAATATTGTTGCTATAGATTTATTTTTAATTTAATTAATACTGTGCACGGTTCAAGTTTTATTTTTCATTTGAGGTGTTCTTGTCATTTTCTTAATTTAATTAAGATTGTTTCAATATAATTAATTCTTAAATTAAAAATATTATAAAAGCAATAAAATTTATTGCTTCATCATCTGCTAGATGACAAAAATTTAAAACCGTGTTAAGTAATTTTAGAATGGATAATAGAAAGTTCAAACTTGACGTGAAAACTCGTTAGAATGCCATATATATGATGGTGGAATTTTGTGTAGGTTTTAATGATTATATTACATATTATTATAATAATAAAATGAATGACAATATACTAAATAATGAAGATTAAAAAATTGTATTTTATTATATGCATTTCTTAAAAGTATTTTATAATACCACGTTAGCATGCTCATGTGTGTATCAGCCTTCATCTTCTATTGCTTTAACTCACATATATATTATTAGTGATACTTTTGTTAAATATAAAGATAATTCTATATTTTTTAATATTTGCATTGTTATGGAGATTAACTTTCAAAAATATTGGAGAGAAATTCATATATTATTTATTTATGCAGGCATAATGAATCTCAGAATCAATTAATCTGGTATAAAAGTTTTAATTTCTGAGATCTAAAAAAATTTAAACTTTAGACTTTATTATGATTTTGACGAAATTTTTAATTTTATTTCACAATTATTTATTTTTTATGAGAATAAATTTGGATCAACTGTAGCTATAGAAGAAACACATGACAGCTTGTTTATGATCAAGCTACTTAGACTATTTTGTTAAAAGATAAAGCAATGTAGGTTTTAGTTTCAACATTTGTACTACTTTTGAATTGAAAAAAGTTATTGATATTGACTACTTTTCTATGTTAGTAGATAACAGCAAAGAGAAATTAATATTTTGTCATAGTGAAAATCAAACAAAGAGTTTACTTGAGATCTATTAATACTTTTGATATCCATTGTAGCATCAAAATCTACTTTTACTATAAGTGTCAGGATATTGGACAAGCAGCGAGCAAACATAAAACATTTTAGAGGCTTTAGTATGCATAAAAGATTGGGAAGATTCAGAAGATTGAAAGCAAAATTGGTGAGAAAGATAATAAAAGATTTTCAAAATTTTTCACTTTGATATTTATTCGTTAGAATCTAGAAATAAAAATTCATATTGTAACTATAATGATGTAATAAGGATTGAATTTATAAATAATAGATACTTGAATAAGTGCCAATCTAATTGGAATGTATTGTAACTATTGATGTAAAATTAACTATTTATAAGTATTTGTATACAATAATTTTAAATTTAGAATAATATCAATAAATGTTTTATCTTTAATGTAATTGCAATTTTAAATTTTAAATTATGAATTTATGAAATATGATTATAACACAATTTTAAATTTTTAGTCCAATATAAATTATAAATTTATAATATTAATTGTTATTATAATTATTAATTTTAATTGTCATTATAATTATTAATTTTAATTGTCGTTATAATTAAAATAATTGTAATTAAAAATTTTAAAATATTTTGTAAGAAAAATAATTATAAATTATTAAGAAAAGTATTTTAAAACATAACAAAGTAAAATTAAAAACACTTCAATTTTTTTTAAAAAAAAGGTATAGCCCATGAGTTGTGTTGTGATGGGCCCATGCCAGGCACGACCTATCACGGACTTGTGCTAGGACGTGATCCATAATAGTCCTGTGTTAACATAGCACAATGAACTATGATGGGCCTGTGCCAGCACAGCACGATAAGTCGTGATATACGGCCCAGCACGACATATCCTATTTGCTATCTTTTATTATTTTTCTTGCATAAATTCCTTTATACACAACACTTTTTTTTTTCTTTAAATACTAATTTCAGTATTGAAGTATGTTTTTTAACAAGAAGATAATTATTACTTTTGTTTATTTGAAAATGGTATTAGTGCAAGGACAAGAAAATAATTAACAGTGGAAATTCGGATTCATGAAACTTCATATACATTGTAATATATTAAATTGAATAAACTTTTAAGTGACTAATACGAGGTTATAAGAAAAATGCATTTCTCATGTTCTAAAACTATCAATCATTTTTGCATAAAGTATTAGTTAGACATGAATATTACGAATTTCTAACTCGTGAAACATAAAGTTTTTGAGAGATTTAGTTACATGAATTTTCGCCGGTCTTTGTTCTTAAGAAAACATAATATGAATAAATGAACTAAATAATAATAACTTTCATTTCTAAAGATTTATATTCATAATTTTTATCTCATTTCTTTTTTTCTGTTTTTTCAATTCAATTTTTAACTTCAACTATAAACAATATAACCTATCTTAAAATTCATTTAATACAAATGGGAAAAAAAATACTTAATTTTAATAACAAATTCAATGTAAATTATTTGAAATGTTGGAGGAAAACTGATAAAAATTTATTACTCTATCTATGTTGAAGTCGTAAGAAGTGAGTTTGAAAACTGAAATGGCTATCTGTCAACTCCTTGACGCCCTTTTTCTTTCGATAGAAAGTAGGTAGACAAAGTCATAGCTAGTTGCACACTTCAACTCCAAAATCAATATTTACTCTTTTTGGGAAGTAAAAAAGAAAATTTAGAGAAGGATTGAAGGAAGATGTGAATTGGCTAATTTGAGAGAATTTAGAGAAAAATAAAATTAAATACTTTTTGTGAATGTGTGATAATGAGAATCAAATAATTTTTTTTTTCTGAAGATAAGTACAACATTAATCTGATTTTAACTTACTCTGCAAATATTATGCAGATTTACCTATTTGTTTTACCTTTTCTTTTTCTGATTTTTATAGCCTTTGTATTCAGAATGAATGATATATATCTTGATCATTCTCTAACTTGTTTTGGCTATTTATGGTATCGAAGCATTGTTAACTTCTTACAAGCCTTGGAATCATCCTAATAATTTTGACAAAGTAGAATAGAGAATCTATTTTGTCACATTAATATGACTAAAAAATGACTAATAATATTTTTATAATTTAGTGTGATGAATGAATAAGAAATCCACCTGTTCTTCTCCCAAATGAAAGCACATCCAAATTGAAGTTCTAAAAAAATTATGAAAAAACAATCTACTTTAAAATATGATAATTTTGCAATTAATCCATTTGGAAAATTGAAGATACACACACAACTTCCAAGACAATTTCCTCTTGAGAATCTTAAATTATTACCTAACCAACAATTATATGCAAAAGTCAAGAGAGGTGATGATGGATCGGTAGCTTTATGTAAAAAGGATTAGGCCCATTGATAGTTTGGGCTCACCAAGCCCATTAAATTAACTTCATGTTTTGTGGTATCGACAGATGAGTGATGTTATTCAAAAAAAAAAAAAAACAGATGAGTGGTGCTACATTTCTAAAGCATGTAATATTTCACCTCACATTTTTGTGTTTTGACACTTCATTTATAAATACACTCTATTAAAATTTAAAACACCCTAAATAAATTTTAATTACTTTTAAAATTTTCTTAACATTTATAATATTTTTTATTTAATTATTTTTTTTAACACACCTTTTACATCATCGTTTATTTTTCAATTATGAAACATTATTTTCTAGAAAGAGCCATAATTTTGTAGAAAATATAAATTTTACTTTTTCCTTTTAAGACATTTTTTATTTTATATATAATATTTTATTATTTAAAATATCAAATATAATAAAAATATATATTGTAATTAAACAAAAAACGAGGTGTACATAACAGAATTGTTTAAAAATCATGTGATATAAATATTTCTTAAATTAATACAAAATAACTATCGAATTATAATTATTTTTCATCATTTCATTCAATAGTAAACTTGTAACTATCAAAAAATTTAAATAATGAAGGGAGATTATACAAAATAAGAGTAAAAACATCATCTTTCAAATTTTTATTCCAATAACCTAATGCAAATAGTAAGATTGAGATACAATAATTTAAGTGCTCAAAGAGAGAGAAAAAAAAAGTTACAATAATTTGTTCAAAGACAATCTAAGATTTGGGTCCCATAGTTTAGAAAAAATAATGTGGACATTGTTATTAACTTTTGTAATTATTAGTTCATTCACATTATCAAGTTGGAGGAGGACTTACTTTTAAGATGTATAGCATTTAATCATAACATAATTATTATCATATTTTGTTGGAAGGATTCATGTGTGAGAACAATGAACTTGTGTACCAATATTATAATTTATAGCTCTTATCCTGTCAAAAGCAAAAATGAAAAATTCTTAGACTACACACTTTCCGTGTCAAATCATCATAGAACGACATATCGTATGATCAGTTCTCAACATTTAAGAAATTATTTAAAATTTAAATGAATGATGTGTCTGCTTTGGTTGGGATTGCCCAACAAAAGCATAATTAGGATGCAATGTAAGTTTGCCAACTGGACTATTGTGTTTTCTAACACATGTAAGAATATGATGCAGTAAAGCATAAACTTTTCAAATGAAGTGTTAATGTTCACTATACGTGATCGAGACATCGAGTTAATCTTTGTATCTTTCTTTATGAGAATTAATTACTCATTTTGCACTCTCTTTTCCCCCTTATTTGTCATTATATTTGACCTTTTGGTTTGATTGTTAGGTATATGTGCATTTTATCATGCTTAATTATGCCTTTTAATTACTTCAAATTAATTATTTTATTGGCGATATGTTTGGAACATTACATAGTCATAGAAATAATATTCTAATGGAAGAGTAATATAATAGAGTATGATCATAAGTACCTTTTTTTGTTGCCACCAAGAAACTAGGCCGATCTATTAAAGTCTAAAGTGGTTTAGCTCAACATAAGGCTAATTTTAGACTTTGCTAACAAGTCTAAATTAGCCGAGTTCAATCTAAGTTTAATTAGTGCTTGTCACCACATTTGCATCAAATTAGTCTCTTTTCACTCTATAAGTGTAGAGCCCTTGATTTGTGACCGATGAGTCTCTTCTTTAACGGGTCAAGCACTGCTCTTGAGGCTCCTCCAATATTGATTGAGAACTAAAACAGATGAGAGTACTCGTGCCTTTTAACAACCAAAGACAATCCAATATTTTCAAGAATATACTCATTCAGAGAGTGTAATAACCATTTATCCACAATCGGTAAAAATAAGTATTTATATATATATATATATACATATTTATTTGTATGTAGGTGATACTTAATTTATGTATTATTATTAGTAGTGTTTGTATAATTTAAGGACATATTATAAGTATTGGATTTATTTGCAAGACTTTAGATTTATTTTAGGAACCAAATTATAATACTTTGAACGTTTTGGGGGCTAATTTATAAATACTAAAAATTAGCCTCTTAGTATAAAAATACACTTTTGAAACCCTAATGCACTCATTTTGGTCGAGTCACCTCTTTTAGAGTGAGAAAATAGAGAAAGAAGGGGAGAGAAAGAGAAGAAAAAAAAGAAAAAGAAAAGGAGGAAGAAAGTTGAAATTTAAGCTTTAAAAGGTATATTATAACCCTTTCTTAGTTTCTTGGTGTTAATTTAGTTCATTCCTTTAAGTTTTGATTTTTGAAATATGTACAATTGAGGATTTGATGTGGATTTCGTAAGATATTATGAGAATTGATGATGATTATGTAGATAACTTAATAAATCATGATAAATTGCAGAATTTCTTCTTGATAGTCTCTTGATCGAAAACTTTTATAAATTGTTGTGCTTTGATTTTGATTTTAAATTTTGAGTATGAAATTAGACATGTCTACCACCATTTGAGACTTTGAATAGATTAAAATTTTCAGAAATTAAAGTTGTAGTGAATTTACCAAAATGACCCTAAAATTTTAGAAATTTTTTGTGTTAACAGTATGATACAGTGACAAATAATTTTTGATCTACTGAATGATCTTCAAAAAATATGAATTTATGAAATATGATAAGTTTATATGTCTAATATGATATACTCAAAATTAAAAATTTAGCTCAATGTGGTTAAATTGTTATGATTTGCTAAAGAGTGTCAGCTCATTGTAGTATTTGATTAACAGATTTTCAAAGCTATAGAATAAAATAGTTTTAAAATACTTTTACCAGTGATTTTCAAGTGAAATGTTTATTATAGATTGAGATATGTGTCAAGAGTAATTCTGTGGTAGTTTTATAATTTTTGAGTTAGTATATGATTTTATAAAATTGGGAGATTGAATACTATTCAGTAAATATCTTGATCCTGTCAGGATTATAATTTGGATTTAATGGTGTTTATGGAATGGATTGTGTAGGAATTATAATATAATATTCATACATAATAAGGATATATGAGTCAAGAATAATATATTCTGATTTTGGAGTAATTGAACATCATGTGATGTATAAGAAAATTTAGAATGACAAGTTTTAAAAAACCAAGTAATTAGACCAATTCGATGTGATAAATGCAATATGTGTAATTGTGTAACCTATTTAAAGTGTTTTATGTGAATATTGATAAACATAGTAATTGTTATGTATGATTTTGTAAATGTGGTTAGGAATATGTTTATGTTATGTCAAATTATATTTTGATATGAAATGTGAAGACATGTGTTTATGAATGTGAACATGGACATACATAACATATATGTATTTTTGAAAGTGACCTTCAAAATGAAATGTGTTTAACAAAGAGAGCTTTTGAAGTGTAATATGTCCATGGGATACATTTTGTGTTTTGAGAATGCTTGAACTCACTGTTGATTTAGTATGCCTTTTATGTGATTTGTGGAGCCTTTATGTATGGCCTTTCCTTCGGAATTGGTATATGTTATGTGTTTCGTATGTAAGGAGGATCCTATTGGTACCTAAAAGAAGAGTAAGTCATCGCATTCATGTAGTGGTGTATTGATGCATGTGAGAGGACTCATCGATGATCAGGGTGAGGGTTTAGCTTTTACCTTTGGGCATGAATATTATATATATGAATTTAAAACCTCATTTGTATTATTCCTCTTATACGGTATGTCACCTACGAGTGACATTTGGATCATTATGTGATATGTGATATGGAAGTCCTACTAAGTAGTAGTTGAGTGATGGTATTCCTATTATATGTTTTGAAAGAATGTGTAAGCGCTTACCTGACATATGATTTGATAAGATTTTGATTTTGCTTTATCACAGCATATCATACACATGCATTGTGTATATATATGTATTTGTATTTGATATATGCAAAACTAATATGCTTACTGAGTTTTATACTCATTATAGTTTATGGTGATTTCAGGTAAATAAGGTACATATGTGCTTAGCGGATTTGGCAAGGCTTTTACTGTTCCTTGAGTTTCCTAAGTTGCTAGGTTGCTGAGTGTTTCATTTGAGGACACATGGGTTAAGATATTTGATTTGTCTCTATTGAATAAATACTTATGTATTATTTATTAAGTATGGTTATGGGTTGAGTTAAAGTAAGAATTTACAATAAATTATTATGGGCTTCCAGTAACAAAGTTGCTACTGGTGACATAGTAGATTGTTAATCTCTGAGAAAACTCTACGTATCTCCGGTTTACTATTTACCCCAATTATAATTCAATTGTTATAATTATGAAAAATTGAAATGAATGTTTAAATATTGTCAATAAATATTTATGTTTATATTTTAAACATGAGACCAACCCGTAAATAAGAATTTAGGAATATAGTAGAAACATTAAGATTGTATGTGTGCTTATTATTGAATGAATGTAAGTTATGTTGTGTGTCGGATCTTTTGAGTCTGGGGCATGACAGCTTTTAGTGGTATCAGAGCTAAGAATAGGATTTTGTAAACTTTATATGTCTAGTCAAGGGAACCCAACCGATGCCAAATCCTTAAGATTGTATATGTGCTTATTTATATATATATAGATTTGTTTGATATCTTACTTACTTATTTTTTATGATTTTAAAAAAATGGGGCGTAATCCAAGAATTACTAGAAGTGCTAATATTGTGAATGAGAGTACTTCAGGAGAAAACCCTGCTACCATCCAAAATATTGTTCAAGTAGTGACTAATGTGCTCCAACAACAACGACCCAAAGCAGACCATAATGATAATTTTCATGTTATTGAGCAATTCAGAAAACTGCAACCATCATCATTTGAAGGCTCAAAAGACCCGCTGGTTGCTAAGGAGTGAATCCGTGAGTTGGAAAAGATATTCCGTCTCCTCGATTATTCAGATTCACATAAAGTGACTTGTGCCACTTACATGCTCAAAGAGAGAGCCAGTCATTGATGGGAGATGACCATGCAAATGCTGAATGTTGATAAGAACAAGATGACATGGGAAATATTCAAAGAAGTATTTAATGAAAAATACTTTTCCCAGTCCCTAAAAGATGAGAAAGAAGCAGAATTTATACACCTTACTCAGGGTATAATGTCAGTGACAGAATATGAGAGGAAGTTTAAGGAGTTGTCTAGGTTTGCTCCCCACGTAGTAGATATGAAAGCACATAAGGCTAAGCGATTTCAGATGGGTCTTAAACTAGAAGTGAGAAGGTTACTCTCTGTACTTGATCTCCAGACATACAATGCAGTATTATAGAGGGCTAAATTATTAGCAAAGGATGAAGAATTAGCAGCTCCATCTGAGTCTAAACATGTGGGTCAGCATCGATCAGAAAAGAAACCCTGGGTTAAGAATAATCAGAAAAAGTTTGACAGGTGGAAAGGAAAGAAGAGGCAGAGGAATGATGACATTAAAAAGAAAGATTTCCCATTATGCAATACATGTGAGAAACAACATGGAGGGGTGTATTTCAAGAAGAGTGGAGCTTGTTTTAAGTGTGGAAAGACTGGTCATTTTATTTAGAATTATCCAGAGATAAAGAATGATCAAGGAGGATTTAGGAATGATCAGAAAGCTCAAGCAAGAGTCTATGCTCTTACCAGGAAAGAAGCAAATGATTCACCTTCTGTGGTGACAGGTACAATTTTCATATCCGGCCAGCATGATTTAGCTCTTTTATATTCGGGTTCTACCTATTTATTTATGTCATATGCATTTGTTAGTAATATGAGTGTTGTGCTAGAACCTTTGGGTGTAGATTTATGTGTTGCAACTCCTTCAGAAGATTTGATGTGTGCTACGAATGTGGTAAAATCAAGTAAAATTAAAATTAAAGATAAGGTGGTACAAGCAGATTTGATAATCTTGAATATGTATGATTTTGATGTTATATTTGGCATGGATTGGTTGTCTATATACCATCTTGAATAGGTTAGTTTGATTGGTTCTACGTTATGCTCTTTGCCAAAAGTAATATCTGTTTTACAAGCTTAGTAAAGTCTTAAGAAGGGTTGTCAGTGTTTCTTAGCCACTGTAGTGGATACAAAGAAAAAAGAAGTGAAAATACAAGGTTCCAGTGGTGAATGAGTTTATAGATGTCTTTCCTAAAGATTTACCTGGAGTTCCACCAGACCGAGAGATCGAATTCACTATAAAACTTCTACTAAAAACCACTCCTATATCTAAAACACCTTATCATATGGCACCAGTAGAGCTTAAAGAGTTGAAGGAACAGCTACATGAATTACTTGAGAAGGGGTTTATTCGCCCGAGTGTTTCACCTTGGGGTGCTCCAATTCTATTTGTTAAGAAGAAGGATGGTTCAATGAGATTATGCATTGACTATCGAGAGTTGAACCGTGTGACTATGAAGAATAAATATCCACTTCCAAAAATCAATGATTTATTCGATCAGTTGCAATTAGCTTGTGTATCCTCAAAAATTGATCTTCATTTTGGCTATCATCAATTGAAGATCAAGAAAGAAAACATTCCAAAGACTATATTTCGTACTAGATATAGGCATTATGAGTTTATTGTGATGCCATTTGGGTTGGCAAATACACTTTCTGCCTTTATGGATCTAATGAATAGAGTATTCAATGATTATTTAGATAGGTTTGTTACTGTGTTCATTAATGACATCTTAGTGTATTCTAAGAATAAGGGAGAGCATGAAGAACATTTAAGAAAAGTCCTACAAGTGTTAAGGGAGAAGCAGCTTTATGTAAAATTCAAGAAATGTGAATTCTGGCTAGATCAAATGGTATTTTTGGGACATGTTGTTTCCTCAAAGAAAATTTTAGTGGATCCAAGTGAAATTGAAACAGTGGTGAATTGGTCCAGACCAACTAATGTTGGAAAAGTTCGGAGTTTCCTTGGGCTGACAGGATATTATAAATGATTTGTTGAAGGATTCTTTAAGATAGCTTCACCTTTAACTCAATTGACAAGAAAGAATGTCAAGTTTCAGTGGTCAGAAGAATGTGAGAAATTTTTTTAAGAACTCAAGCATCGGTTAGTATCTGCTCCCATACTAACAATCCATTCTACTTCTACTGGATTTGTGATTTATAGTGATGCTTCCAAGAAATGGCTTGGTTGTGTATTAATGCAGGATGAAAAGGTAGTGGTATATGCCTCACAACAACTAAAGAGTTATAAGCAGAATTACCCTACTCATGATTTAGAGTTGGCTGCAGTAGTTTTTGCTCTTAAAATTTGGAGGCATTATCTTTATGGAGAAAAGTGTGAAATTTACATAGACCACAAAAGTCTTAAATACTTCTTTACTCAAAAGGAGTTAAATATGAGGCAACGTCGATAGTTGGAACTAGTCAAGGATTATAACTGTGTGATTAACTATCATCTGGGGAAAGCTAATGTTGTAGCAGATGCTTTGAGTAAAAATTCTTCAAGACATATAACAGCACTTTTGACTACTCAAAATCTAATTTTGTTGGATTTAGAAAAGCTTGGCATTGAAGTGGTAAGAGCCAATGATAGGGCTTATGTTGCAAGTATATCCATTCAGCCTACCCTAATTAAGAGAACTAAGGAAGCATAAGGTAGTGATGTGCATCTGAAGAAAATTATGGAAGAAATTTCATTGGGTAAAAGGCCTAGCTTTGCTATTTTTAATGACGGAGCTCTACATTTTGAAGGTAGACTTTATGTGCCTAATAATAATGAGTTGAAAAATGAGATCTTAACTGAAACTCATAGTTCACCATATACTGTCCATCCGGGAGGTACCAAGATGTATCGAGACCTATGAGCTATTTATTGATAGGTTACTATGAAAAGAGAGATTGCAAAATTTACAGAGCAATGTTTGACATGTCAGCAAGTTAAGGTAGAACATCAGAGACCATCTAGGTTATTGAAATCTTTATTGGTACCAAAATGAAAATGGCAGCATATAGCCATGGATTTTATAGTTGGGTTGCCAAGTACACAAAAGGGTTACAATGCTATATGGTGATTATTAATAGGCTAACAAAATCAACAAATTTTATTTCAATATGCACCGCTTATTCCATGGATAGGTATGCCCAATTATATGTTGATGAAATTGTAAGGCTTTATGGAGTGCCTATGTCAATTGTATCTGATAGAGATCCTCGATTTACTTCAATATTCTGGAAGAGCCTACATAATGCCATAAGCACTGATAAACACTTGAAATTACACATTTAATAAGAGTTTTATATCATTATTTTATATTACTAGTGTATTTAATTTTCTTAACTTAAGTATGTTTACAATATTGTACCTAATTATCTTTTAATTATTTTGTGGTAGGTTTGGTAAAATGGGCATAACTTTCTACCTAAAGATCCAATTGGAGTGATTCTTGATCCTGTGAAGAGATGACTTAATGGGCTAACATATTATATTTCACTAAACCATTTGAAATACGAGTGTTTAGAGGGTGAAAATGGCCTAAAATAGAATTGATCTGCAGTACAGGTTCAGTTTGAACAGTCATCAGTATTTGTCTCATAACTATAGCAATACGAATGAGATAACTCAATTTGGAAAGATAAGAGACTTATCTATAACTTTGATGTTTTAAGTGACAGCTAATTCGGATCACATCAATTCTAAATTGGATAATCAAGTGGGTGTCTTAGTGATAATCAATGCAAATTATTTTGCCACAATTCTTCACTTTCATCATCCAAGTGGTTCCCTCCAAATTTGTCTTGATTTATCCATATTTTTCTATAAATAGGTGACTTGTTTATGCCTAAAGGATGTAATTAGAAAGTTAGAATTTAGTTCAAAATACTTGTCCTTTGTATCTATATCTTTGTAATATCATTTCTCTTGTTTACTATTAAGTCATATTATTTCTTCTTCCATTTCTTTTCTTTTTCTTTAGTTTTATTATGTCTAAATAATTTTCTTTATGCTAAGTTGAAAGGGTGAAGCTCTTGGCAAGGTAATAAGATATGTTTAACACTTATTTATGAATTTAATACTTCATTCTTAAGTTATGCAAATTTATATATGATGTATTTATTTTGTTTGTAGAATTAATACACTTTCTTCTAAAGTGGTGATTCTTGATTTATTATTGACAAACTTTATACTTAGCACAATAAATTTTTGAAAGAATTTACAAGATTTGGTGTATATAACCTTTCTTATAAAGTGAGAGTCTTGATCTATTGTAGACAAATATAAAGATTGGCATAATAAATACTTGAACCCATTTATAAGATTTGATGTATAATAATTAAAAGAAATAAATACTAATCTCAATATAAATGATAATGAACTTTAATTGTTATATTTTCGGGTTGGAACCTTCTTTGTGTGAGGATTCCAATTGAGTTATAACAAGAGTTAAATATATTCTTACTTCTTATGCCAATAGTGGATCCCCCTAACTTTAGCTTTTAATTGAATTGGTTAATTGAATTAATATTTGCAAACATCTTATACTGTATTAATTATCTTAAAAGTGTTTATAATTTGTAATTTTAATTCTACTTCCCTGTGGATCGACCCCGTTCTCATTGAGTTATTTATTACTTTGACAATCCTGCACTTAGGAATAAACTCATATATTCTGGATGTGTCAAGTTTTTGGCGTCGTTGCCGAAGAAGTGAAATTAACATTATTTCTTTTGTTGTTTGTTTGTTTATTTTATTTTCATAGAAGGCTGAGCCTCCTAACATGATTTATTTTATTTATTATTCGCATTTAATTTTTGCCTTTTATTTTTATGGAAGGCTAAGCCTCCTAACTTATTTTTGTTTATTTATTATTTTTGCTTTTTATTTTCATAGAAGGTTGAGCCTCTTACTCTTTATTTATTATTCCTTTTTTATTTTTGTTTTTTATTTTTATGGAAGGCCGAGCCTCCTAACTTACTTTACTTTATTTATTATTCTATTTTTATTTTCATGGAAGGCTAAGCCTCGTACTCTTTATTTATTAACTTTTTATTATATAATCTAACATTACTAATCTAACTTCTAATTATTTATCTTTATTTTACTTTTAGTTTTGCATATTTTATTTATCTGTGTTTAATATTTTATTTATTTTCTCTTATTTGTATTATTTATTGTTATTGTATTTTATTTTATTTTTTTTATGAGCGATTGGTTTCGAGATTCTAATTCTCATCGTTTGGTGAAAGGTAATGTCGAAACTTCATTTGATAATTTGATAGATTCTCATTCATCTTCTCATTCTTTACCAATTAACACCATTGGGCGAAAATCAAATTGAGAGACTCATAAACCCAGGGGACAATCAGTCTCAACATAATGACCATAACCGACCTAGAACACTTAGAGACTATTTGAATTGTAGATGAACCGATGCACCATTTTGCTTAATTTTTCCTCCGGATGCAACATATTTTATTTTTAAGCCAGGCATTATTCAACTTTTATCTATTTTTCATGACTTAGATGCAAAGAACCCTTATCTACATCTAAGAGAATTTGAAGAAGTGTGTAAAACATATAATGACCAAAATTGTAGCATGAATACAATTCGACTTAAGCTTTTCCCTTTTTCTTTAAAAGATAAAGCTAAAACATGGCTCAAAACCTTAAGCTATAATATATTTCTTTATGGGATGAGATGCAACAACAATTTCTAAAAAACATTTTTCCTTCCTATAGAATAAATTCTTTCAAAAGATAAATCACCACTTTTGCCCAAAAATCAGGAGAGACCCTTTACCAATGTTGAGAAAGGTATAAAGAATTACTTAATACATGTCCCTATCATAGCTTTGAAACATGGAGACTAGTTTCAAATTTCTATGAGGGCTTAACACTCCAAGTTAGGCAAATGGTAGAAATGATGTGTAATGGAACATTTGAGGATAAAGACCCAGAAGAGGCAATGAATTATCTTAACTTACTAACAGAAAATGCTCAAAATTGGGACACTGTTGGTACCTATGAGGCACCTAACAAAAATTAAACCACTACATCTAGTGGGGGTATTTATCATCTTAAGGAATACCATGACCTTCAAGCCAAATTAGCATCCCTTACTAGAAAAGTCGAAACTTTAGAAATAAAAAGGAGTGGTCAAATAAAATCTGTTCAAGAAATTGTGTGTCATATTTGTGAAACTTATGATCACTCTACCAATGATTGCCCAACTTTGCCTACATTTAGGGAATGTCTCCATGAACAAGCCAATGTTCTAAACACATTCAAGCGGTCAAATAATAACCTATATTCACAAAATTATAATCTTGGATGACAAAATCACCCGAAGTTTAGTTGAAAGAATGACACTCAAGCACAGGCTTCACAATCACCTTTCCAACCATACCAAAATTTTCAAAATCATCAAGGTTATGCACCATATATCCCACCTCTTAGGAAAAAACTTGAAGAAACTTTGCATACATTCATTGAAAAGCAAAAGTCTGTTAATTCTCAAAATGCTCAAACATTTGCTGATTTGAAAGACACTCTTGCTAAATTTGCATCTGCATTGAACATTTATAAGAAAGAAAAATTTCCTTCTCAACTACAGCTAAACCCCAAAGGACAATATAACTCAAATGCATGTAGTTTAGAAAGCCAACACATAGATCAAGTTAAAGCAGTTATCACTCTTCAGAGTGGTAAAATTGTTGAAAAAGAAAGTCATGAACCTCATGAGAGTGATGAATCAATCTCTAAGGGTAAGAAAAGTGTTGAACCTACACCTAATGAAGAAAACACTAAACCCTCACCTCCACCCCCATTTCCTCATGTATTACATAATACTAAGAAAATAAATCACAATCCTAAAATATTTGAAATCTTCAAACAGGTAAAAGTTAATATTCATTTACTAGATGCTATTAAATAGGTTCCCTCTTATACAAATTTTTTTAAGGATTTATGCACAGTAAAAAGAAAACTGAATGTGAAAAAGAAAGCATTTTTAGTTGAACAAGTAAGTGCCATTCTTCAGAACAATAATGCTTTGAAATATAAAGACCCTGGTTGTCCTACAATTTCATGTATTATTGGAAGTCATAAAATTGAACAAGCCTTACTTGATCTTGGTGCTAGTGTGAATTTATTGCCGTATTCAGTTTATCAGCAGCTCAATCTCGATGAGTTAAAATCAACTTCTGTAACCATTTTACTTGTCGATAGATCAATAAAAGTACCAAGAGGAACAGTAGAAGATGTTTTAGTTCAAGTTGATAAATTCATATATCTTGTGGATTTTATTGTCTTAGACACAGAATTTGTTAAAGAATGTAATCCAATACCTGTTATTTTGGGTCATCCATTTTTAGCAACTTCTAACGCTTTGATTAATTACAGGAATGGAGTAATGAAGCTTTCATTTGGAAACATGACACTTAAACTCAATGTTTTCAATATGTGTAAGCAACTGTATGAAGGGGAGGATGAAAGTGAAGAAGGCGACATGATTGAAACGATTGCGGAGGATCATATTCAAAAATAGAGTTCTACCGATCCCTTAGAAATGTGTTTAATAAATTCATTTGAGTCAAATATACAATTAGATCCTAAAATCTTTGAAATATATTCTTTACTTGACTGTGCACAGGTGATTGAAAATAAAGGATGGAAACTAAAATTTGAAGAATTGGGAGAAAATGAGGGTAAACAGAATGAAATTTCAAAGTATGAGTTAAAACCTCTGCCTGAAGGACTGAAATATGCATTTCTTGGAGAGAAACAAACTTACCCGGTGGTAATGTCTTTTACACTCATAAGCGAACAAGAAGGTAAGTTGATTGAATTATTAAAAATGCATAAAAATACAATTGGGTGGACTTTAAAAGACATAAATGGTATTAATCCTTTGATTTGCATACATAAAATACACCTAGAGGATAATGCCAAAACTTCCCAACAACCTCAAAAGAGATTAAATCCACATATGAAAGAGGTAGTGAGAGCTGAAGTTCTCAAATTACTTAAAGTAGGAATCATCTATCCTATCTTAGATAGTAAGTGGGTAAGTCTTACTCAGGTAGTACCAAAAAAATCTGGAATCACAATCATTGAAAATGAAAAAGGTGAGTTAATACCAACTCAAGTCTCATCTAGTTGGAGGATGTGCATAGATTATAGAAAGTTGAACTCGGCCACTAGAAAGACCATTTTTCTTTACCATTCCTTGATCAAATTATAGAAAGAGTAGCAAGACATCCATACTATTGCTTTCTAGATGGTTATTCTAGCTATTATCAAATTATCATAGCACTAGAGGACCAAAAAAAGACTACATCCACATGCCTCTTTGGAACATTTGCTTTTAGAAGAATGCCATTTGGACTTTGTAATGCCCCAACAACATTTCAGAGATGTATGTTAAGCATTTTTAGTGACATGATTGAGCATTATTTAGAAGTTTTCATGGATGATTTAACTGTGTTTGGAAATTCTTTTAATAATTGTCTTGAAAACTTAGAAAATGTCTTAAAAAGATGTGAAGAAAAGAGTCTTGTATTGAATTGAGAAAAATGTCATTATATGGTTACTTCTGGAAATGTTTTGGGACATGTAGTGTCTTCTAAAAGAATTGAAGTAGATAAGGCAAAATTTGAACTCATTACACATTTGCCTCCACAAAAAATAGTTAGAGAAGCCCGATCCTTTTTAGGACATGCTGGATTCTATAGGAGGTTCATAAAAAATTTTAGTGCTATATCTAAACCTCTTAGCAAAAGATGTATCATTTGAGTAGACTTAAAAGTGTCAAAGTTCATTTGAAAAATTAATTGGCCTCTTAATATCTGCTCCTATCATACAATCTCCTGACTAATCTTTACCTTTTGAGTTAATGTGTGATGCTAGTGACTACGTTGTTGGTGCTGTATTGGGATAAAAAACGAAAGGTAAATCCAATGTAATTTATTACGTAAATAGAATTTTAAACAATGCACAAATGAATTACACAACAACTGAAAAAGAACTACTTGCAGTAATATTTGCATTAGACAAATTTTGTTCGTACTTAATTGGTTCTTCAACTATTGTATTTACTGACCGTGCTGCTGTAAGATACTTAATGTCAAAACAGGATACAAAACCAAGACTAATTCGATGGATTCTATTGCTTCAAGAATTTATTATCACTATCAAGGATAAGAAGGGAGTTGAGAATGTTGTTGCAGATCACTTATCAAGACTCGCATTAGATTCATCAATAGAAATAACACCTATTAATGATTCTATTCCCGATGAAATTTTATTTTCTACTGTTATAATGCCTTGGTATGCTAATATTGTTATTTTTCTTGTAATAGGAGAAATGCCACCTCAATGGAATGCTCAAGACAAAAGAAAATTTTTAACTGAGGTGAAAATTTTTTATTAAGATGATCTTTATCTCTTCAAATATTGTCGTGATCAAATATTTCGAAGATGCATACTCGACAATAATGTAAGTAAAGTTATTGAATTTTGTCATTCTGAAGCATGTGGGGGACATTTCTCATCAAAGAAAACAGCTGCAAAAATCTTGCAGTGTGGATTTTATTGACCCACTTTATTTAAAGATACACATGCATTTTGTATAATGTGTAAAAATTGTCAAACGTTAGGATCAATTTTAAAACTAAACATGATGCCTTTGAATCTCATTCTTGTTATTGAGAACTTTGATTGTTGGGGGATAGATTTCATAGGACCATTTTCGTTATCATTTGGATTTACGTATATCTTAGTTGTAGTATATTATGTCTCAAAATAGATTGAGGTTATTCCATGTCGAAATAATGACCATAAACCAGTCATGAAATTTTTGAAAGAAAATATCTTAAGTCGATTTAGAATCCCTCGAGCCATTATAAGTGATGGGGGTAAGCATTTTTGTAATAAATCATTTGAAACATTAATGAAAAAATATGATAGTACTCATAAAGTTGCCACCCCTTATCATCCTTAGACAAGTGCACCATATCAAACATAACTTTTGTAATAAGCTTATTGGCAAGATTCAGTTTTGTAATGAAAATTTTAGATAGGCAACCCAAAAGGTGGGGTGAATTGGGTATTTAAAAATTAGTACACTAATATAAATAATTTATGCAAATATTAAAACATAAACAAATTTAACAAATAATTACAATAAATAATAGAGTAATAGATAGAGAGAATGGCACCCGGATGTTTACGTGGTTCAGTACTCCATACGGCCTGCGTCCACGCCCCAAGTAACTCACCTTAAGGATTCCATTAGCTTACTTTAAACCAAGGCCAAGAATTAATACACTTGACTTCTAAGATGTCAAGAAACCTTTACAACAAATTTGTTTCTAAGGTACCAATTAAACCCCTTACATTTAAAGAGTAACAACTTTCCTCTCAAAGTGTTTTCCATAAACACTGAACTTATAACAAAAGAGTAACCACTCTCTTCACAAAGTGTTTCTCACAAACACTTGAATAAAATCAATACAAGAATTGATAAGTAAAATAATTTAAACTCCAAAATGAGTAAATATGAAATTATAAAAATAATGAAGCTCTCAATTCTAATATATAACATTTTTCTCTTCTTCTCTTATTTCTTTTAACCTTCAATTGAGTAAGGTATTTATTGTTGCCAGAAATCTAGTACACGTGGGTGTATGCATGTGCAATTGTATCTATTGCCTAAAATAAGTATCTTATACATATTCTACGTGGCAGAAGCGTGTAAATTACAATAAATACAATAAATAAAATATATTAATCATATTAATATATTAGTAAAGGTTGAGAACTCACCTTAACGTGTAACGTTATACACGTATTTTTTTCAGAGTCCGCATGGAGACTAACTCTCAAGCAGTTCTAGTCAACAACACAGTGGGCTTGGTGAGCTAGAACAGCAGCCTTCTACACAGCATTGGGTTTAACTCTGAAACCCCAAAATGATTAGTGTGTATTTTTATCATTTTCTCCAAAAGGATAAGAAATGGAGAATTTGAAGCAATCCATCATTACTTCAATTGAAAGCATAAAAAAAAAATTAAACAATTTTATCTTTCCTTTTTTTTTTTCTTCTTCTTCTTCTTTCTTCTTCTCTTCTTCACCTCTCCATTTCTTTCTTCTCGACCAAATGGCCAAAAAACATACCTTTTTTTTTTCTCTCTTTTTATATATATATAATAAAATATTAATATAATATATTATATAATAAAATATATATTAATAATGGGTGCCAACTATTGGCACCTAAAATATAATATTAATATATATAATATCATATAATAAAATAATATATTATATAATATAATAAGAGAAATATTTTAATTATTTAACAATTAAATAATCAAAATATGAAATGACCATTTTGCCTTTCATAAATAGTTACCAACTCTACTCTCTAGTGGGTCCCACCAAACTCACACTTGGGTAAACTCAACCGAAGGTCCACAATACACCACGTGTCATTATATAATTAGTACATAATAATTATTGACTAATTGTTATATTTAACACTTAAATATAGACACGCATGCATTCCCGTAGTAGTGTTGAATATTACTAGATTAAACAATTTAATCTAGCATGTGGCCCTAGTGCACAACGAGTACACTCCATATGGCAGGACTCCCTAGGTCTTATGCCCGATTCATCAAATAAAACTATTCTATGAGTCCGTAAGCAATGCCCTACGCACATATCACGAATAAACAAATCAGCGCGTTGAACCATGCAAATTGAGGTTACAACTGTAGTAACTAGTATCCATAATCGGTAAGAATAAGTATTTATATACATATTTTATTTGTATGTGGGTGATACTTGATTTATATATTGTTATTAGTAGTGTTTGTATAGGTTAAGGATATACTATTAGTATTGCGTTTAATTGCAAGACTTTACATTTATTTTAAGGACCAAATTATAATACTTTAAAAGTTTTGGGGGCAAATTTGTAAATATAAAAAATTAGCCTCTTAGTATAAAAATACACTTTTGAAACCCTAATTTACTCATTGTTGGGTCGAGCTACCCCTTTAGAGAGAGAAAAGAGAGAAATAGAGGGGAGAGAAAGAGAAGAAGAAGAAGAAATTAGAATTTTATATTTTAAGAGGTATATCATAACTATTTCTCAATTTATTGGTGTTATTTAAGTTAATTCCTTTAATTTTGATTTTTGAAAATATGTATAATTGAGGATTTGATGTGTATTTTGTAAGATATTGTGAGAATTGATGATGATCTATGTAGATAGCTTGATAAATCTTGATGAATTGCAGAATTTCTACTTGATAGTCTCTTGATCCAGGAATTTTATAAATTGTTGTGATTCGATTCTAATTTTTACCTTTTGAGTATATGAAACTAGACATGTTTAGGATTATCTGAGACTTTGAATCGATTGAAAATTTCAGAAATTAAATTTTTAGTGAATTTACTAAAATGACCCTGAAATTCTGAACATTTCCTGTGTAAACAGTATAGTACAGTGACAAATAATTTCTGATCTGCTTAATGATCTTCACAAATTACGAATTTATGGAATATGATACTTTTATATGTTTAATATGACATAGGCAAAATTGAGAATTTATATTAATGTGGTTAAATTGTTATGATTTTCTAAAGAGTGTCAGCTCATTGCAGTATTTGATTAACAGATTTTCAAAGCTATAGAATAAAATAGTTTTAAAATACTTTTGACAGTGCTTTTGAAGTAAAATATTTACCATAGATTGATATATGTGTCAAGAGTATTTCAGTGGTTTTATAATTTTTGAGTTAGTATATGATTTTATAAAATTAGGAGATGGAATACTGTTCAGTAAATATCTTGATCCTGTCAGAATAATAGTTTGTATTTGATGGTGTTTATAGAATAGATTGTGTAGGAATTATGATATAATATTCATACATAAGAAGGATATATGAGTTAAAAATGATATATTCTAATTTTGGAGTAATTGAACATCAGTTGATATATAAGAAATTTTTATTAAGTGTAAGTGGTCAGAATGATAGGTTTTGAGAAACTAAGTAATTAGATCAATTTGATGTGATAAGTGCAATAAGTATAATTTTGTAAACTATTTAAATTGTTTTGTGTGAATTGTGAGGCTTATGAAAGGATTAATCTCCATTGATAGGTTAAGGAGAATTAAACCTTGTACCCGAAAGCGCTAAGAGATAAGTATACTAGACTTTTTACTGAAGTCACAATAAACATAGCAATTGTTTTGTATGATTTTGTAAATGTGGTTAGAAATATGTTTATGTTATGTCAAAGTATATTTTGATATGAAATGTGAAGATATGTATTTATGAGTGTGAGCATGGACATACATGACATATATATATTTTTGAAAGTGAGCTTTCAAAGTGAAATGTGTTTAACAAAGAGAGCTTTTGAAGTGTAATATGTCCATGAGAAATATTTTATGTTTTGACGGTACTTGAACTCACTATTAACTTAGTAGGCATTTTATGTGATTTGTGGAGCCTTTATGCGTGGCATTTCCTTCGGGATTGGTATATGTTATGTGTTCCGTATATAGGGAGGATCCTATTAATACCTAAAAGAAAAGTGAGTAATCATATTCATGTGGTGGCGTATTGGTGCATGTGAGAAGACTCACCGATGATCAGGGTGAGAGTTTGGCTTTTACCTTCGGGCATGAGCATTATATATGTATAATTTAAAAATCTCACTTATACTATTCCTCTCATACGGTATGTCACCTATGAGTGACATTTGGCTCATTATGTGATATGTGATATATAAGTCCTACTAAATAGTAGTTGAGTATTGTTATTCCTATTATATGTTTTGAAAGAAAATGTAAACGCTTACATGACATGTGATTTGATAAGATTATAATTTTGATTGATCACAACATATCATATATATGCATTGTGTACATATATGTATTTGTATTTGATATATAAAAAACTAGTATGTTTACTGAGTTTTATACTCATTATAGTTTATGGTGATTTCAGGTAAATAAGGTACATGTGTGCTTAGCTGATTTGTTAAGGCTTCTGCTGTTTCTTGGGTTCCCTAAGTTGCTAGGTTGCTAAGTGTTTCATTTGGGGACACGTAGGATAAGATATTTGATTTATCCCTATTAAATAAATACTTATGTATTATTTTATCGTGTGTGGTTGAACTTGGTTTAAGTTTCACCAAGTGTGGTTATTGTTTGATTTTAAGTAAGAATTTGTAATGAATATATTCTGGGCTTCCGGTAATAAAGTTGCTACTGGTGACGTAGTAGAGTGTTAATCTCTGAGAAAACTCTGCGTATCTCCGGTTTACTAATTGTCCCAATCATAATTCAATTGTTATAATTCTGAAAACAAAATTGAAATAAATGTTTATATATTATTAAATGAATGTAAGTGATGTCGTATGTCAGATTTTTTGGGTCTAGGGCGTGACAACAACACATACGTATAGTCATTCTGTCATGATATCCTGTACGGGGATATAGATTATCACCGTCAAATTTCCTAGTGCTCATCTATGTCTTATCTCTAGACTCATATCTCATTGAATAATATACGCAAACTCTTTTACCATATTGTTCTACCTTGGCAGAACTCTTTCCCAGTATTAATGCTTGTGACCACAAGACTTTCTGAGACACAGTCTCGAAGCATTTGGATATCGAACTCCCTATGCAAGCTGACAGATCCCATATCTGTACGCACTGGATTTTATAAGCATCGAATTATACCCAGCGACACTCAGCGGTCACACCATGAAAAGTCTGTGATATGCGTGAAACCAAAGTATAGTGAATTACTTACAAGACCACCATGGCACTCAGGTCAAAGGACCACGTATACTACTCAACTCGAGAGGACCGTCTGTTGATGGCTTATATAGGATGTCTATCAAAGGCCTTCGTGAGTCTTTCTCATATCCAGTCCTAACTGGATACCCATATGTCAATACAATCTCCAAGCTCACAGTCGGTTAGGAACGACCATCTATACCCTATAGGTACGACATATGCTGATCTATGTATAAAGGTATCCACCGACAGACGCGCATTGGCAGAAATAGATTAGAGACAATTATTCGAGAACATACTTGTGCAATTAACATTTTCTAGCACCCGATTATAACTCTTACAACTATGCAGTTACTAGTATATTCCTAAGTCTGTGTCCTATTACAGACAATACTCCAACTCTTGGATCTACTAAGTATTATAACAAGCTAATACTTAACCGTGCTAATATTTAACATTTATATCTTTCAGTGTGGCTAACTATGAGCCCTTATCTCAACTTTTTTAAATCTGGTTTGAACTCCTTCAGATTGTATAATGTTTGCAACGTTACATGTATAGTATCATATTAATGGGTATTAGCGATTTAATAGGAATGTACACTTGTATAAATATACAAATATATGTACATTCAGAGATGACACGTAAGCACCGACCCTAACAATTATAAGGAGCGAAAAATAGTTGTTGCTATAGTAAATCTCCTGTGCTATAGTGCTGCTACAGTGACTTAACTGTTGCTACATGAAACAAGCAGGGAATGTATATAACTGCAATCTATCATTCATCATATTTATAGTACATACAGCCTAGTTTTGGAACAAATATTCTAATTATAATATATGAAGACAATGTGACTTGTATTGCTCACGTTAAAAGCATATACATCAAAAGAGATAGAACTATAAATATTTGTCTAAAATTCTTCTACACTCATGAGTTGCAGCAAAGTAAGAAAATTAACGTTAAACAAATATGCTCCATTAATAATTTTGCGGATTTGTTCACTAAATCTCTACTAATGTCAACTTTTAAGAAATTAATTTACAAAGTTGGTATATACCACCTCAACCAAATATCAAATTAGTGGATGTTACTCTGAGGAAAAACATTTAAGTAAGGAGAGCAAATACTTCTAAGAGATGAGTTACATCAATTACAAATGTATACTAAACTTTTTTTTTCTTTGAGTAGGCTTTAATTCATTGGGTTTTACTAACAAGATTTTTAATGAGGCAGTCTTAAAGTACGTTCACTACAAATATACATTATAGAGCTATATTTATTTCTAGTTATTTTTTGTCATACTGAATTTTTCTTAACAATATAAAATACAATTAAAGTAGTGAAATTTACAAGGGAGTGTTGTAAAGGTGGTTGAGTTAAGGTGGTGAGAGTATAAAGGTGAATTTCACTCCATCCTCTCGCTTATAAATATGTGTATAGCTCTCTGATAATTAATTTACTTTTCAATACTTGTAGAATTGTTATAATACTTTCAAAAGATTTTTTAGTAATTGAGTTATCTTTAACTTTCGCATTTAGTTATTTGCTTATAGCAATCAATATATATATACTTGTGAGTATCAATTAATTTAATTGGTAAAAATTTTATGTAACAAACTAATATAAGAGTTTTGAAATATAAATGTTTCTCTCATCAACTTGGAGGAGAATTTAATTTTAAATTTTATATAATGTATTTCAAATCATCTTAAGTATTATTGTATGATAATACTAAGTTTTGGTAACAATAATGGAAAGTATATGGACTGGTATTTGGTATAGACTAAGTAGCAATTGCAAATTTTAATTTATTACGAAATTAAATTATTTATGGACGAAATTACTTCAATAACCACGCTGAAGAGAGGTATTATGTTATTATGTGTAATGATTGCTTATTTTGACTTATAAGTACTTTGTGCCTGTTCGTGAAAACTCAATTTATATCGGTGAATCACATCTTACCATGTGTCTAAATAAATGCAAAATCTACCAAATTGCACGCTTGACGAATTTAAAAATAGAGTGTTGATCTCATTTTAACACAAGTAGTTTTTTTTTAATTCTAAATTTTTATTTATATTGTTAAAAAACTTTCATAAATAAATACTAACTTATTATTATCAAAATATTTTTTTTACAGATTAAAAAAAAATAGAAATCGAAGGTGTGTAGGATAAGACTAGCCAAATTAATAGAAGTAATTTTAAGTCATTATAAAGATTTTGAAAATGAGACTATTAAGAAGATTATGTTAACTATAGATTTTTAATTGAAATGTATATAAATAAATATAATTTAAACGATTGATATCAGAGATGTGAAGGGTAGTAGCTAAGAAAAAGAAGAATGTGAACAAATTTCTATATCATTAGAATGGAAGTGGGGTTACGACTTACAATTTTCTTTATTTAAAAAAAAAAAATTTGAACCTTAAAGTTTAAGAAAACAATATGTATATTTTAATATTTTTAAAATTTTAATTAAGAGTCAAGGGAGGTCATGATGGATTGGTAGCTTTATGTAAAAAGGATTAGGCCCATTGATGCTTGGGCCTACCAAGCCCATTAAAGTAACACTACATGTTTTGTGGTATTAACAGATGAGTGGTGTTATTAAAAAAAAAAACAGACGTGTGGTGCTACATTTCTAAAGCACCTAATATTTCACCTCACATTTTTGTGTTTTGACACTTCATTTATAAACACTCTATTAAAAATTTAAAACACCCTAAATAAATTTTAATTAGTTTTAAAATTTTCTTAACATTTATAATATTTTTTATTTAATTGTTTTTTTTAACACACCTTTTACATCATCGTTTATTTTTCAATTATGAAACATTATTTTCTAGAAAGAGCCATAATATTGTAGAAAATATAAAATTTACTTTTTCCTTTTAAGACATTTTCTATTTTATATATAATTTTTTATTATTTAAAATATCAAATATAATAAATATATATATATTTCAATTAAAAAAAATGAGGTGTACATAAAAGAACTGTTTAAAAATCATGTGATATAAATATTTCTTAAATTAATACAAAATAACTATCGAATTATAACTATCTTTCATCATTTCATTCAATAGTAAACTTGTAACTATAAAAAAATTTAAATAATGAAGGGAGATTATACAAAATAAGGGTAAAAACATCGTCTTTCAAATTTTTATTCGAATAACCTAATACAAATAGTAAGATTGAGATACAATAATTTAAGTGCTCAAAGAGAGAGAGAAAAAAAAAGCTACAATAATTTGTTCAAAGACAATCTAAGATTTGGATCCCATAGTTTAGAAAAAATAATGTGGACATTGTTATTAACTTTCGTAGTTATTAGTTCATCCACATTATCAAGTTGGAGGATGACTCACTTTTAAGATGTATAGCATTTAATCATAACATAATTATTATCATATGTTGTTGGAAGGATTCATGTGTGAGAACAATGAACTTGTGTACCAATATTATAATTTATAGCTCTTATCCTGTTAAAAGCAAAAATAAAAAATTCTTGGACTACACATTTTCCGTGTCAAATCATCATAGAACGACATATCGTATGATCAGTTCTCAACATTTAAGGAATTATTTAAAATTTAAATGAATGATGTGTCTACTTTGGTTGGGATTGCCCAGCAAAAGCATAATTAGGATGCAATGTGAGTTTGCCAACTAGACTGTTGTGTTCCCCTATTTGTCATTATATTTGACCTTTTGGTTTGATTGTTAGGTATATGTGCATTCTATCATGCTTAATTATGCCTTTTATTGGCGATATGTTTGGAACATTACACAGTCATATAAATAATATTCTAATGGAAGAGTAATATAATAGAGTATGATCATAAGTGCCTTTTTTGGTTGCCACCAAGAACCTAAGCCGATCTATTAAAGTTTAAAGTGGTTGAGCTCAACGTAAGGCTAATTTTAGACTTAGCTAACAAGTTTAAATTAGCCAAGTTCAATCTAAGTTTAACTAGTGCTTGCCACCACATTTGCATTAGATTAGTCTCTCTTCACTCTATTGTCGTAGAGCCCTCGATCTACGACCAAAGAGTCTCTTTTTTAACGAATCAAGCACTGCTCTTGAGGCTCCTCCAATATTGACTGAGAACTAATAACACCTATCAAGGCTCCTCAACTCAAACAGATGAGAGTACTCGTGCCTTTTAATAACCAAAGACTATCCAATATTGTCAAGGATATACTCATTCAAAGAGCATCGTAGGTGGAAAAATTATGTCACCTACCCTACGATATTGAAGAATTCAAGCTAGGTAACACATGTCGCCTTCATTCCTTTGAGAAATGCAAAACTCGAAGCACTGACTAATAACTCCCGTAATTTCAAACCATGTCCACCACTCCTGAATAATGAATGACTCACGGTATAGATTAATCGTCTAAGAAATCTATACAATGAGGAACCATGACTCTCGTAAAGAGACAAGTGATTTCTAGACATCTATAATGCTTAAGAACTATATTTTCTCTATCTTCACCAAATTTCTGACTTAATTATTAGAAGATCATTGTCGGAAACCACCATCGGCACAACTTTAACCGACTCTGTAATTATAGCGAATAGGTCTAGAGCACTAGGAGACCCTAGAATGAATAGCAATAGTTCTGCTACACATTTCAATTATTTTTATAAAAATACAAATTTATCTCTTGATTAAGAACTTTAAATTTGATCGAGAGTTCAAAATTTACGGTCAACATTTATAATAATATTCAGTGAATAAATCTTTAATATATCAATAGATTTATCAAGGATTATATATAATCCTTGGTAGCTTAAATGAAACAAACTTTTGGATGTCAACAAAAAAATTAGTCCATTGTTAATAGTTGGTTTGAGAAGCAAGAACATTTTGATGAAAGTTCTTGTAAATATATCATTAAAATTTATAAGTCATGTTTTGTGACAATATCAAACCAAAATAACGGAGTTTTATAATTGAAAATTCTAATTTTAACCATATATATATATATATATATAGTGTGGAGTTCTCTTAAATTAAATTTTTAACTTAAAATTGTCACTCATTAGTTTCATGCAATCTTATAACTTTGAACTTCCACCATTAGATTGCATGAAATTAATACATAAAAATTTATGTCACAATTTTAAGTTAAAAAATTAGGAGAATCCTATATATATATATATACATACACATATATATGTTGTTAAGGCAGTTAAGTTAAGGTAGTGAGGATATAAAGGTAAAATCCATTCCCTCCTCCCCTCTCACACTTATAAATATGTATATAACTCTCTTATAATTTATTCACCTTTCAATACATATAAAAGTGTTATAATACTTTCTAGAGATTTTTCATTACTTGAGTTATCTTTAATTTTTACCTTTTATTATTTTTTTATAATTCATTATCGGCATAATTTATTGATAATTTAGTTCTTAATATTTATGTTAAGTCTTTGACTTATTTTACATTCTTTATTTTATATATTTTATTTATATTTAAATATTATTATTTTTATATATTATTGTATGTTATAATCCTTATGAGTATTCTCTATGGTTGTCATTTATTTAGATCTTCTATATCAAAAAATAAGGATAAATATTCATTATTATAATTTTAAGCTAGAATTTAGAATTATAAATTTTTAAATATGTTTCTTTTAATCACTTATTCATATAGAAGACTACACCTCTTTGGTGTTATAATCCATGAAAGGTTATACCTCCTCCTTACTATCAGTTTATAAAAGGCTATACCCCTCATTATTATCATTATATGAAAAGTTAAGCTTTCTTATTCCTATTGATATATATAAGTGTTTACGCTCAAAATATAACGCGGCTATCGCAGTATAGATTGAGGTGTCGATCCCACGAGGAAGCTCTTGGCAAAATAGGTTAGTGAAGTAAAATATTAAAGCAGTAGCAAATGGTTAATTGATTTAAACGGATGAGATAAAATTGTCTATGAATTGAGAAAAATGTCTTATGATGATTTAAGCAAGGCTTTGAGAATCACAATTATGCTTTATAAATCTACTCTATACTTTGATTCGATATTTATAACTCAACTGAAAGTTTCACATCCCAAACAATCAATCGGAAGGTATGTAATATATAGCACATTTGATAACACATGTATTTGATTTAGTTAAACTCTTTGCAAGCATTAACACACATCATGTTATTTATACAAGTTATCTAAGATCGACAATATATCATTTTGACAATATTGCAGTAAAAGATTAACTTGAATATCAAACATTTATTGCCCTTACATGTTATCCAAGATCGACAATATATCAAATTGACAATACTGCAGTAAAAGATTAACATATAAAACAATGTAACCAGTAACAATTATAAATCAACATGAATCACATAAGAAAAGCATGACTGAACATATATGAGACATGAGAATTATAACCTCTGGATTATAGAAAATAAAATAGATAAGAGTTTAATCAAAACCAAACTTACAACATTTATAGCTCTTGACACCGAATCAAAGCATGGAAGTAGATTTACTACACATAAAAGTTCATCTCTTAGCCTTGCTAGGAACTCTAGCCTAAATTACAATACATGTTAATGAGAATAAAAGAAGAGAGAAATTATCTATTAAAAACGTCCTAAGGGTCTCCTTATATAGGCAATGAATGGACATATGTCATGGATGACATCAATCTTCAATAGTTTTAAGCCAATAACTCGTGTATCCACTTGCAGCACATTTTTGATAATGTAAATGATTGATTCAGCTTCTTCAGTCGACATGAAAGTTGTAGAATTTTGACTCTTCTTTCCATAGGCACTGATTTCATGCAAATTGGATGAGTATCCAATGAGATATGAGCAAAATTCCAAAGATACATCAGAATTCGGCCAACAACCATTTTACCCACTTGCAATACGATTTGGTCCATGATAACGGCTGATTTGGACTTTACTATAAACATACGAGTTGTTGATAGTAAAGTCAGCAATTCACAGCTTCAAGAATTATACCAATTGAGTACTTATTTTGTGAGATACGGTCCAAATACGTGAATTGGGTCAAGCTGGGTAAGAGTTGTAGTCCGATTCTGTTGTATCTCAATTTTTGGCCCATAACATGTTGGATTTGGCTTTTCCACTATTCTTCAAATTTGTGTAAGATTGAGTCATGTTGCACCAGGTTCAAGAATTTCTTCATTTCAATTTCTACATTGAGAGTTATGTCCATTTTACCTAAACCTGTCCAAATAACATTCATTAATCACAATTTAAGGAGAATACTTTATTTCAAGCTAAAAATACAGAAAACACTAAAATTAGTGACATTAAATGGTGATTGAATCTCTTAACAACATGCATTTTCATGTGTTCATCACAGCCCCCAACCAGCTTATTGCTAGTCTCTAGCAATTCAAGCGTAAATAGAATATGCAAAACTACCTAAGCACTTCAATCAAAACGTCAGTTCGAGATCACTGTTGCTATCATGGTTTTTTCAATTACAACTTCCATAATTTGTGTGTGTGTGAACTAAGCCATAACCATCTAACCACAAACCACAATAGATATAGCCTTGAAAATTTCTCCAAGTAAAAGCCTCAACTCCATATCCTCACAGGTGTATGACTGTTTAAAAGGTTAGGACTTCTCTTATGGAGTTGGAAAACAGTTAAGCACTCAAGAAAAAGTCAATTTTAAGGACAGACATATAAACTAACATTGATCCGAAGATAGGAAAATTATTTGTTTAAAAATCAATTATTCATATCATACGCCAACTTTAGAACTTTAATTGGCTTGTGAGAATAATACAATTATAACTTGGTGAGAAAACTGTTTTACAAGGTATTTGTCTTTTAAAATTGAATGAAGACTTTATTAAACTGAATTGCTTCTTTTTTTTTTTTTTCTTGTTTTTAGTACTTTTGTGTTTTTTTTTTTTGAAGAATACAAGGAAGCATTACAAAGGTTTCTCACCAAATTATATTATGCACAAATGTAACCAACTTATCCCTTAATTCAAATAATATCATTCTAAACAAAAATTAACCAATTCAAAGGATCAATGAAAGTTCATAAGCTATTTTCTCAACCTTTCCACTTACTCACAAAAGATATGCGAGATTAGAAAAATATATACTTAAACATGGGAATTCTCTTGGCTATATAAATTGAATCATCCATCTTACCACAAGGCTTAGCATTGTGCTCAAAAATATTTTGGAAGTCATTCTTTAGTAACCTAGATAGAAACAGTGACTCAACCTAAACAATTCTGAAATCATACTTAGGCAGAAAAGCAAATTCCTTTATACAAGAATTACCAAGACTACAAGCAGTAAACGACAATGCATGAAATATAAAACAAAATAACAAAAAGTTAGTTAAAATGTATTTCAAAAGTTAGTACTAAAACTCCTTACTCTGCCATTCTAATTTGACCTAGAATGCGTCTCAAGAGTTCAAGAATGAACTCTTTACTCTGCCATTTTAATCAAATGTCGGACCACAATTTTTTTTTTTTTTTGCAAAATGCAATGTATGTCTACTATCCTCCCCCCAAACCAGATGAAACATTGTCCTCAATGTTTAAATAGAAAGAGATAAAGTATAGGAGACATTACCTGAAACGCCAGTTATTTGAAAGAAACAAACCTGAGAGACACTTAAGCAAATATAAACTAAAATGATGGTACTGATAAATAAATAAATAAAAAGAAAAATTTACAAACGGAGTGTCAGATCCAATTTTCGCTTGTTAAGGCCCACTGACCAATCGATCCGAGTTATTGCTGGGTCAGGTTCGTAGGTAACTGCCTGTAATTTGTTAATCAATTCATCCGCCTCAATAGCAGAAACCAGGATCTGTCGCACCGAATGTGAAATAAAATTCTGTTCCACAACTTGATCAAGAAAACAAAGTAAGCAATCAAAATAGTTATTAACATTCAACAAACCTATGGGTTTTCGGTGGATATTCAGTTGGGCCCAAGAGACAATTTGAAAAATTTCTTCCAAGGTACCAAAACCACCTGGTAAAGCAATAAAAGTGTCTGCATTGCAAAGCATTCTGGCTATACGTTCATGCATGGATGAGACTTGTAATTCTTCCCCTATTATTTTCCCGATCAGGTTTCCCACGGCCAAAGCTGTAGGAATAATACCTAAAACTTGACTTCCTCCTAAATGTGCAGCTGTTGACACACACCCCATTAGCCCAAGGCTACCTCTTCCATAAATCAAATGAATTTTTCTTGCAGCTAATTTTTTTCCTAGATTGTTTGCTGCTTCTACGAACACTTTACTCTCCCCAGGACTAGATCCACAAAATACACATATATTTCGAAATTGTCGAACTTGGGTTTCCTCCATATCTACTCTCACCTTTATCTCAATATATAAAAATGAAGAAACTGAGGTGCTGTATTTATAGAGTGCCAAATGATAACAATGATTATGGTAACCCGACAATTTGTCAAAAGAGAGTTAAAAATAAAACACAAATATTTAAACATAATGACCCGCATGCATTATTGAACAAAAAGATTTGAATTTAAGACATCTACATGAGTAGCCCTACTATTCATAAAATAAAGTTTGAAATTAAAACACATGTATTTACAAGTAGTTGTGATTGTGGCTCACATCTTCCTCTGGTTTTACGTCCAGTAACGACTTAAACGCCCTCTATGGGTCGGGGATAGGCTTCCCATCCAATTTTCTTATAAATTGGCAAACAGGGTCTTTTAGAGTCAGATTCCCGAGACTATACCGTTGATGTTCATTTTTGAATTTGTTCCATAAATCGAGAAGTTCACGTTGCACGAGCCCACAGGGATGCGTCTCAAGAATCAATAGGATATTATCCAAAGACTCCTTACTCAGTCCATCCTTAATGAACTGAATTTTGTCTTCTCAATTTCTAGATACGAATCCTAAAGAACGACAACTCCGATTACAATTCCATCGAGCACATTTATGACAGACTTGTAACCTTTTTGCTCGTCACCTTTTGGCATAAGAGCTTCTTCCAAGACCAGGCATATGAGAAACAAAATCATTTTCAAACTCACCAGACAACCGAACCTTGGCTTCAATTAACCAACGAAGGTCCACAGGGATATTACCCAACATCAATAGCCTTAATCTTTCACACCGTGCTTTGTAAATCATAAGTAGAGCATTTTGAGGAAATGAAGGAAAACGTTTTTTAAGGTTGGCAAGAATGCGATCCATTTTGAAAGAAAGAAAAGAGATGAATGCACAGTTTGAGGGACAGTTTATAGGGAACTGAGAAACCGACTTTAATAGTCACGGAGTACCGTATCCGCCACTTGACCGGGAAATAAAATCACACTGAAGAAAAAATAAAAAGAAGAAAATAAAGTAAAATAAAATGTGCAAGAAAATAAAAGCAAAAATAGAAAGTCAAAAGATAAAATATAGACAAAATATAAAATATGGTACAGATAGATTGAACCTGATCAATCACGATAGACAGGATCCATAAGAGGGATCTCGCCTAGGTACATAGAGTCGTTTACCTTTTTCACGTAGCTTTTTAGCCGCTGTCCATTCACTTTGAAAGTTCGTCCATCAGTGGGGTCTTCTATTTCAACAGCACCATTAGAAAAAACATGTCTTACCATAAATGGACCAGTCCATCGAGATCTCAACTTTCCAGGGTGTAAATGCAATCGAGAATCATAAAGATAGACCCGTTGATTTGGCTCAAAGTGTTTCCTTGAGATCTGTTTATCATGAGCTACTTTCATTTTAGCTTTGTAAATTTTGGAGTTGTCATATGCGTCATTTCGTAGCTCTTCTATTTCTGACAATTGTAACTTTCTCTGGAGACCTGCAGCATTCAAATCAAAGTTAAGGGCTTTGACAGCCCAATAAGCTTTATGTTCTAGCTCAACAGGTAAATGGAAAGCTTTCCCATAAACAAGCCGGTATGGGGACATTCCTAAGATGGTTTTGTATGCAGTACGATATGCCCATAATGCATCAGAAAGGCGTAGAGACCAATCTTTGCGATTCGGGTTAACCGTCTTTTCCAAAATCTGTTTAACCTCTCTATTTGCTAGCTCGGCTTGTCCATTTGTCTGTGGATGGTATGCAGTGGAAACTTTGTGAAGAACACCATACCTGCGCATCAAAGCTTCAAAAGAACGATTACAAAAATGTGTTCCTTGGTCACTAATGATGACACGTGGCGTACCGTACCTAGATAACACATTTTCTTTTAAGAATTTTACCACATTTGTATTATCATTAGTACGACAAGCTACAGCCTCCACCCATTTTGATACATAGTCAACAGTTAAAATGATGTAAAGATAGCCAAAAGATGAAGGAAATGGACCCATAAAATCAATACCCCAACAGTCAAATATCTCGATAACAAGAATAGGGTTAAGAGGCATCATATTTCTTTGAGATAAAGCACCTAACTTTTGACATCTTTCACAGGAACGACAAAAATTATTAGTGTCTTTGAGCAAAGTGGGCCAATAAAGACCACACTGTAAAATTTTCACAGCTGTCTTCTTCATAGAAAAATGGCCACCGCAAGCAGCACTATGGCAAAAATTTAAGACACTAGAAACTTCACTTTCAGAAATGCAACGTCTCATGATTTGGTCAGGACAGTATTTAAAAAGATATGGATCATCCCAATAAAAGTTACATACCTCAACCAAGAACTTACGCTTATCTTGTGCACTCCAGTTAGATGGAAGTTCACCACAAACCAAATAATTTACGATATGTGCATACCAAGGTATTTGGCTTATAGCAAAAAGATGTTCATCTGGAAAATCGTCTCGAAAGGGTGGCAAATCAGTAGAGTCAGTGAATTCAAGGCGGGATAGATGATCAGCAACAACATTTTCAACGCCTTTCTTATCTTTGATGGTTATATCAAATTCCTGCAAAAGAAGAATCCACCTAATTAAACGGGCTTTAGCATCCTTCTTAGAAAGAAGGTACTTAAGGGCTGCGTGGTCAATAAAAATAACAATAGGTGAACCAATCAAATAAGAACGAAATTTATCTAAGGCAAAAACAACAGCTAATAGTTCTTTTTCAGTAGTAGTGTAATTCATTTGAGCATCATTCAAAGTCCTACTAGCATAATAAACAACAAAGGGTTTTCCCTCCCTCCGTTGCCCAAGAACTGCTCCTACAGCATAATTACTTGCATCACACATAATTTCAAATGGGAGGTTCCAATCCGATGATTGCATGATAGGAGCGGTGGTGAGTTTGGCAATGAGTGTTCGGAATGCCTCATCACACTCTTGTGTCCATGTAAATTCTGTATTTTTTAGCAAAAGGTTACACAATGGTCTAGATATGGCAGAAAAATTTTGTATAAACCTTCTGTAAAAGCCAGCGTGTCCAAGAAAGGATCGGACATCTTTTACCGTTTTAGGTGTAGGTAATTTAGAGATTAATTCAATTTTTGCCTTGTCAACCTCTATCCCTCTTTCAGATACAATATGCCCTAAAACGATTCCTGAAGATACCATGAAATGACATTTCTCCCAATTTAGCACAAGTCCTTTTTCTTCACACCTACTCAAAACAGATTTCAAGTTAAGTAGGCATAAATCAAAAGAATTATCAAAAACAGTCAAATCATCCATAAAGACTTCCATGCATTTTTCAACCATAACAGAGAAAATACTCAACATGCAACGCTGGAAAGTAGCTGGTGCATTACATAATCCAAATGGCATTCTACGAAAAGCATAAGTACCAAAAGGGCATGTAAAAGTAGTTTTTTCTTGATCTTCTATAGCTATCTCAATCTGGTAATACCCTGAATACCCATCAAGAAAGCAATAAAAAGGATGTCTAGCTACACGTTCTAAAATTTGGTCGATAAAAGGCAATGGAAAATAGTCTTTCCTAGTGGCTGTGTTTAACTTTCTATAATCAATACACATTCTCCAATCACTTACTACTCTAGTTGGAACAGGTATCCCATTCTCATTTTCAACAACAGTAACCCCAGATTTCTTAGGAACTACTTGAGTTGGACTTACCCATTGACTATCAAAAATTGGGTAGATTATACCCGCATCTAATAGTTTCAAGACCTCTTTCTTGACTACTTCTTTTATTGTTGGGTTAAGTCTTCTTTGTGGGTCTCTACGAGGTTGGGAACCTTCCTCTAAATGAATTCTATGGGAGCATATCAATAGAGAAATACCTTTAATATCAGCTATGGTCCAACCTAGTGCAGACTTATGTTCTTTTAACAATTTTATCAATTTTTTCTCTTGTTCAGCACTAAGTTCAGAAGAAATGATGATAGGAAAGGTATCACCTGGTCCCAAGAATGCGTGTTTCAAACCTTTGGGCAGTGGAGAAAGCTCAACTTGTGGTGTCTCGAGGTTTGATGGTTTTGGTCTCTCCCTCTCTCGTGGCAACTCTTCAAAGTGTGGCTGCCAAAATCGAGTCCGTTTATCCTGTGAGTCAAAAATACTAAACACATTAGTTGTTACATCAGGATAATACAATTCTTCAAAATCAAAATTGAGAAGGTTTTTCGAAGAATCATAGCCATAATTTTTATAAGCTTCCTCCGCTACAAGTGTGTCTATCATATATGAATGATAGCACTCGTCTTCTTCTCGTGGTTGTTTGCCAATGTTGAAAATGTTCACTTCAAGAGTCATATTCCCAAAAGATAATTTCATTAGACCATTTCTGCAATTAATAAGAGCGTTAGCAGTGGCTAGAAAAGGTCTCCCCAAAATAAGAGGGATTTTTGACTCCATGTTAACAACAGAATGAGTATCTAAAACAAGAAAATCAACAGGATAGTAAAATTTGTCAATTTGCAACAAAACATCTTCTACTATTCCCCGTGATTTCTTGATTGATCGGTCAGCTAATTGTAGGACTACAGATGTTGGTTTAATCTCACCAAGTCCCAACTGCAAGTAAATAGAATAAGGCATTAAATTTACACTTGCTCCTAAGTCCAATAAAGCTTGACCAAACTCATGTGTCCCAATTTGGCAGGAGATTGTGGGACATCCTGGGTCTTTATACTTGGGTGGTGTCTTTTGTTCAATCACTGCACTTACCTGTTCTGCCAAAAATGCAGTTTTCTTCACATGGTGTTTTCTTTTGATAATGCATAAATCCTTGATGACTTTGGCATAAGTTGGAACCTGCTTAATCAAATGTAACAAGGGAAGATTAATTTTAACTTGTTTCAAATGTTCCAAAATCTCACCTTGAATTTCTGAATTTTTCCCAACTGGTCGAAGAGCTTGAGGAAAAGGCACTGGGATTGAAAACTTACTTTCGGGCTCTTTTTCCATTGTAGCCTCTTTTTCAAGGGGGGCATCTTTACTACTCGTAGATGTGTTAATTTCAGGAGTAGGCTCACTTACAATCTTACCACTTCGAGTAGTAATGGCATTGACTTCTTTGAGATTTTGAACATCAGAAGTAGAAGCTTGTGCCATGAATTGTCCTTTTGGATTGGATTGAGGTTGAGATGGAAACTTACCTCGCTCTTGTACAGTTAAGGCACTGGTCAATTTTGTGATTTGACTCTTGATTTCTTTGTTTTCGTCCACCACCTGTGCAAGAATTGTTTTAAATTTTTGATTAGTCTTACTTTGTGCCTCCATAAATGCTTGTAATGTATCCTCTAAAGAACTCCTAGTTGGTCGTGCATTATATTGAGGTGCAACATAAGACTTGGGTGCTTGTTGTTCTTGTTTCCATTAGTTGTTGGCTTGTTGGTCAGATTTCTAATTGAAATTTGGGTGGTTTCTCCAGCTAGGATTATATGTTTCAGAGTAGGGTGGATAAGGCTTCTTGTACATCCCTAGGGCATTACATTGTTCCTCATATATCCCTCTCATCTCACTATACATGGGGCAATCCTGAGCTAAGTGTTCCGCTCCTCCACAGACAAAACAGACATCGTGTGACTCAACTCTAGCAACCGTGTGGGTGACCCTTCTATCTTTGGATTTCAAGGCCTCTAACTCCCTAGTTAAGACCTCTAATTGGGCTTTGAGGTTATCCTCTTCCCTAAGATGGAAAACTCTATTGGGTCGTGACCTATTTGTGCTTTCAGCAATGCTAGGTCCAGTCCATGTATGAGCTTTTTCGGCTAAGTCATTAAGGAATTCTATGGCTTCCTCAGGATCTTTGTGAAGGAACTCCCCATTACACATCATCTCAACAAATTGGCGCTCTCTAATTGTGAGTCCCTCATAGAAATAACTAACCAAGCGCCAATTTTCATACCCATGGTGAGGGCACAGATTTAGCAACTCTTTAAACCTTTCCCATGCTTGATATAAGGTTTCACTGTCTTTTTGGGAGAATGAAGAAATTTGTCTTTTCAGGCCATTAGTTTTGTGTTGTGGAAAGTATTTATTAAAAAATGTTTGGGTCATTTCTGCCCAAGTTCCTATAGACCTCGGCCTCAAAGAGTATAGCCAACTCTTTGCTTTGTCTTTCAAAGAAAAAGGGAAAAATTTAAGCCTAACAGTGTCTATGGCTTCAGGTTGGCTATGGAAGGTGGCAATTACCTCTTCAAATTCCCTAACATGTACATAAGGATTTTCACTATCTAGACCATGAAAAGTGGGAAGAAGTTGTATCATTCCAGGTTTAAAATCCGAATGTGGTATGTTAGGTGGAAATATAATGCATGATGGTGTAGCTGTGCGAGTAGGATGCAAGTAATCTTTTGAGAGTTCTAACGGGGTTTTCTTCGTGTTGGCTCATTGTGTTAGAATTACAAGATGAACTAGAAGGTGAATTCTCTTCACTTACAAATTGTGGGAGTGGTTCTAGTTCTAATTCTAGTTCTCTCACAAATCTTCCTCGTTTGTCTCTAGGTCGATGCATACATCCTATTTTTTCTTTTTTTAGGAAAGAAATGCTTAAGGAAAATTAAGAAGTGGAATAAACACAACAAGAAATAGAAATAAGTTAGGTGGTAAGACCAACCATGAAATATAAATACAATAACTAAACAAAAGACTATAAAATACGAAAAAGTACAATAAATAAATAATAAAAAGAAAATACAATAAGTAAATAAATAAAAGGTTAGGCGGTAGAACCGACCATAAAAAGAAAATACAATATATTAACTAAAGAAAATAAATTGCAATAAATACGTAAAAGAAAATGAAAATAAAGTACTATAAAAAAAGTGCAATAAATAAATAAAGTACAATAATAAATAAATAAACTAAGTTAGGCGGTAGAACCAGCCACAAAATAAAAAGAAAATACAACAAATTAACTAAAGAAATAAAGTACAATAAATAAATAAAAGAAAGTGAACGAAGTTAGGCGGTAAAACCAGCCATTAAAAAAAAAGTGCAATAAATAAACTAAAGAAAATAAAGTGCGATAAATAGATAAAAGAAAATAAACTAATTAGGCGGTAAAACCAGCCATTAAGATAATATAAAATATAACAAATTAACTAAAGAAAACAAAATAAATTAGGTGGTAGAACCAACCATGAATAATAAATAAATTACAACAAAGGAAATAAAACTAAGATTTTACAAAGAAAAAAAAAATGTACAAAGTTACCACTTTAGTATTTATAATCGCAACCGACTTTCGCTTAGTGTGCTTCCCCGGCAACGGCGCCAAATTTTTGTTTACGCTCAAAATATAACGCGGCTATCGCAGTATAGATTGAGGTGTCGATCCCACGAGGAAGCTCTTGGCAAAATAGGTTAGTGAAGTAAAATATTAAAGCAGTAGCAAAGGGTTAATTGATTTAAACGGATGAGATAAAATTGTCTATGAATTGAGAAAAATGTCTTATGATGATTTAAGCAAGGCTTTGAGAATCACAATTATGCTTTATAAATCTACTCTATACTTTGATTCGATATTTATAACTCAACTGAAAGTTTCACATCCCAAACAATCAATCGGAAGGTATGTAATATATAGCACATTTGATAACACATGTATTTGATTTAGTTAAACTCTTTGCAAGCATTAACACACATCATGTTATTTATACAAGTTATCTAAGATCGACAATATATCATTTTGACAATATTGCAGTAAAAGATTAACTTGAATATCAAACATTTATTGCCCTTACATGTTATCCAAGATCGACAATATATCAAATTGACAATACTGCAGTAAAAGATTAACATATAAAACAATGTAACCAGTAACAATTATAAATCAACATGAATCACATAAGAAAAGCATGACTGAACATATATGAGACATGAGAATTATAACCTCTGGATTATAGAAAATAAAATAGATAAGAGTTTAATCAAAACCAAACTTACAACATTTATAGCTCTTGACACCGAATCAAAGCATGGAAGTAGATTTACTACACATAAAAGTTCATCTCTTAGCCTTGCTAGGAACTCTAGCCTAAATTACAATACATGTTAATGAGAATAAAAGAAGAGAGAAATTATCTATTAAAAACGTCCTAAGGGTCTCCTTATATAGGCAATGAATGGACATATGTCATGGATGACATCAATCTTCAATAGTTTTAAGCCAATAACTCGTGTATCCACTTGCAGCACATTTTTGATAATGTAAATGATTGATTCAGCTTCTTCAGTCGACATGAAAGTTGTAGAATTTTGACTCTTCTTTCCATAGGCACTGATTTCATGCAAATTGGATGAGTATCCAATGAGATATGAGCAAAATTCCAAAGATACATCAGAATTCGGCCAACAACCATTTTACCCACTTGCAATGCGATTTGGTCCATGATAACGGCTGATTTGGACTTTACTATAAACATACGAGTTGTTGATAGTAAAGTCAGCAATTCACAGCTTCAAGAATTATACCAATTGAGTACTTATTTTGTGAGATACGGTCCAAATACGTGAATTGGGTCAAGCTGGGTAAGAGTTGTAGTCCGATTCTGTTGTATCTCAATTTTTGGCCCATAACATGTTGGATTTGGCTTTTCTACTATTCTTCAAATTTGTGTAAGATTGAGTCATGTTGCACCAGGTTCAAGAATTTCTTCATTTCGATTTCTACATTGAGAGTTATGTCCATTTTACCTAAACCTGTCCAAATAACATTCATTAATCACAATTTAAGGAGAACACTTTATTTCAAGCTAAAAATACAGAAAACACTAAAATTAGTGACATTAGATGGTGATTGAATCTCTTAACAATATGCATTTTCATGTGTTCATCAATAAGCCTTTACCTTCTAATTATGATTATTTTATATATATGGAAGGCGTTGCCTCCTTTTACTATTGATATATAGAAGCCTTTGCCTCCTAATTATGATTATTTTATGTATATGGAAGGCTATGTCTCTTAAAATTACTTTTGATATTTATATTTTATATTATATTTTTGTTGAATAATATTTATATTTCATCAACTAATTTTAATTCCCTTCTTTATATTCAAAGCCCTTAAAAAAGTCTCTGACAAATTTTACAAATCCCTGCTCTTGATGTCTCTGAAATAAATTACCTATTATAAATACTGGATGCCAAAATGCACCCTTAAGTCAATGGCTTGAAAAAGACAATTGAAATAAAATAATAATAATGTGTCCCTACAAGACAAATTGAGAGTTATGATTTTTTTTCATCATCACTTACATGAAAGCTTGAAAGATTAATATTTGACAGTAGAGAATCCTCAAATCCTCTTTAAAAATATAAAAGAAATATATAATTATCAGAAAGATCTGTTCCTTTCAAGAGCAAGACATGAGTGGATGAATTTGTGATTGTCGAATTTTAAAACTGTTGCTGAATACAATTTTGCTTTATTCAAAATCACCTCATAACTTAAATTATATAGTGAAAACGTTACAGAACAAGATATGTTAGAGAAAAATTTCTCTACTTTTCATGCCTCTAATGTTATTCTGCAGCAATAAGATTGTGAATGACGATTTAAAAAATAATTAAAATTAATCATGTATTTTGCTTGCTGAACAAAATAGTAAGTTCTTATTGAAAAATCATGAATTGTGTCCAACTAGATCTCAGCCATTCCCAGAAGAAGATGCAAATACTCATAATAAAATTGGGCATGGTCGTGAGAGAGAAAGAGGGTGTGGTTATCACCCCTATAGTTGTCGTAAGTACCAAGAACGAAGAAACACTGAAATATGGTAGAAATACCAAGAATAATGGTATAGAGAATAAACACCCTAAGTATTATGAAAAATACTTGTTATCGATGTGGTGCAAAAGGACATTGGTCACGTATATATCGTACTCCAAAGCATTTAGTAAAAAGAAAGAATGTGGAGAAAAATCTTATTGATGACTCAAATCTTACAGTTCTTATTCATCAGGATGTCCTTGATTTCTTTGGGAATAAAAAGGGAATGTTAATTATTAAACTTTAAATATCTCTATGTTGGATCTTTGTTATACTTTTTGTATATATAAAATATAAGTTTTTGTAATATTGATGAAAACATATAACTTTTTGTATGAATAAAAAAAATGTAACTTTTTGTAATGCATTATTCTAATGTTTAATATGAACTTTTATTCAATATAAGTAATGACTTTTAAAGATAAATTGTTCACTTTAGAAAAGAAAATTAGTGATGCATGTATGGCTGACAATGCAACAACACATATTATCTTTCGAGATAAAAAAATATTTTTCAAAACTAATAATAATTAAAGGAAAAGTTAATACTATATCAGGTCCTACAGATCTAATTAAAGGCTCTAAAAAAGTAATAATCTTATTAGTAAGTGGAACAAAGTTATATATAATTAAAGTTTTATACGTGACAGATCCAAAAGAGATTTGCTTACTTTTAAAAATATCCGCCGAAATGGATATCACATTGAGATTTTGAGTGAAAATAATATAAAATATCTATGCATTACTTCTAACGTCTTAGACAAAAAAAAATGCATACCTGAAAAGCTTCCTGCTTTATTATCTAATTTATGTTATAAAATTATAAATTCAATTGAAAGCTACATAGCAATAAACCAAAAGTACAATAATCCATAAATGTTTATACTGTGGCATGATTGACTTGGTCATCCAGGATCAAATGATATGTAAGATTATAAAAAATTCCCATGGGCTACCATTAAAGAACTTGAAAATTATATTGTCTAATAAGAATATTTGTACCGTTTTCTCACAAGGCAAACTTCTAATTAGACCATCCCCATCTAAGATTGGTTTAAAATCTCTATTATTTTTACAAATGATCCTATGAGATATCCACGGACCAATTCATCCACTAGTGGACATTTTCACTATTTATGATTTTGATTTATACATCTACACAATGATTACATGTTTATTTACTATCTAAACACAATGTTACATTCGCTAGCTTACTACTATAGATCATTAAATTAAGGGCACAATTTTTAAAATACTCTATTAAGACCATACATTTAAATAATGTTGATAAGTTTACATCTAAAACATTTAATGATTATTATGCATCAATGGAAATTGATGTCGAACATCTTGTGCCACATGTTCATACACAAAATGAATTATTAGAATCCTTAATTAAACAACTATAGGTAATTGCATTGATGCATACATAATTACTAATTTTTGCATACTACAGCATTAATTCGTTTTAGGCCAATTGTATATCATTAATGTTTTCTATTATAACTTGTACTTGATCATTAGATTGATGTATCCCACTTGTGCATCTTTAGTTGTGCTATCTATATATCTATAGCACCCCATAAGGCACTAAAATAGGATTTCAACACCGCTTACGAATTTATGTTAGTTTTAACTCACTATCAATTATAACGTATCTTAAACCCTTGATGAGTAATCTGTTTATTACTTAATTTACAAATTGGTGTATGGTGAAACAATATTCCTATCAATGGGGGAAAATAAATTTTCTTCTCAAATAAGGCATGAACTTTCTTGAAAAATGAGTACTATATTTGTTTTTGGATTCTCATACAAATAAATATAAAAATAAGGTGCGAAGAATTATTCATTTTTAAATAATTACAAATGAATTACTAGATGCATTTACAAATGCATCAAAAGTAACCCAGTTATATATACCAACTGTCAATACACCAGTTTGATAAATGTTCCCGTAGTACAATCTAATCAAAAGATAGCAAATGAATCATCTGTTGTACGCTATAAGTGGCAGACTACTTGGTTCAAAAGATATTATCTTGCTAAAAAAAGTGAAAAATTAGGATATCATTGAAAATAATGCTCAAGTTAATAAATCTACGTTTGCTAAATCATTAACATTAAAAGATTTAATAGTCCATGAAGAGATAAAAGTCTTAAAAGAGATATTAGCCTCAGATTAGGCACAAGAATTTTAAAAATTAAAAAAATGGTACAAATTATGCTTACACAGTAGAAGTGTGAAAACATGATAAAATAATTGTCGACGATATATTTTCATTTACAGTAGCTACTGAAATTATGAATGATGATTTTAAGCTACAAACTATTGATGAATGTAAAGAAAGATATAATTGGCTCCAAATGGAAAGAACCAATTCAAACATAATTGACTTTTATAGCCAAGTGTGAAATATTTGAACTTTTAATCCGAACATCTGAAGATATCAAACCTGTATGACATAAATGGACAAATATGTAATGAAACAACGATGTCATCAAATTTTTTATCAGTTTAGCAGTCTTAGAAAAACTTGATATGTGTCTTATGGATGTAGTGATAACTTACTTGAATAGGTTATTTGACACAAATATTTATATAAAAATCTCTGAAGGATTCAATATGTTAAAAGCATGTAATCGTAATTTGTATTCAATCAAGCTACAAAGAACTTTTTATAGATTAAAAAAATATAGGCACATGTCTATGTATAATTATTAAAAAGACAGAATTTGAGTTTGCCATTGTTACTATATATATGGATGATATGCATCTAATCAAAACTCTTGAAGAGCTCTTAAAGACTGTAATACTTAAAAATAGAATTTAAAATGAAAGACTTGGGGAAGATTAAATATTATCTTGACTTGCAAATTGAGTACAAATCAAATAAAATCTTTATCTATCAATCTACTTATACTGAAAAAATCCTAAGAAAATTTAGCTCATCCGTTAAGTATCTGTATTGTCGTTCAGTCTTTTGATTCCAAAAAGAATCAATTTTGTCCCAAGAAAGATGATGAGAAAATATTTGGTCTAAAAGTACCATATCTTAATACAATTGGTGCTTTATATATCTAGCCCAATGCACCATATCAGACATAACTTTTGCAATAAGCGTATTGGCAAAATTCAATTTTGTATTGAAAATTTTAGATAGGTAACCCAAGAGGGGGGTGAATTGAGTATTTAAAAATTAATGTACTAATATAAATAATTTATGCAAATATTAAAACATAAACAAATTTGATAAATAATTACAATAAATAATAGAGTAATAGATAGAGAGAATGACACTCGGATATTTACGTGGTTCGGCACTCCACACGGCCTACGTCCACACCCCAAATAACTCGCTTTGAGGATTTTACTAGCTTACCTTAAACCAAGGCTAAGAATTAATACACTTCTAAGATGTCAAGAAACCTTTACAATAAATTAGTTTCTAAAGTACCAATTAAACTCTTTATATTTAAAGAGTAACAACTCTTCTCTCAAAGTGTTTTTCACAAACACTTAACTTACAGCAAAAGAGTAACCATTCTCTTCACAAAGTGTTTTTCACAAACACTTGAATAAAATCAATACAAGAATTGATAAGTAAAATAATTTAAACTTTAAAATGAGTAAATATGAAGTTATAAGAACAATGAAGCTCTCAATTCCAATATATGATGTTTTTCTCTTCTTCTCTTATTTCTTTTGACCTTCAATTGAGTAAGGTATTTATAAGGAGTGAAAAATAGTTGTTGCTACAGTAAATCTCCCGTGCTATAGTATTACTACAGCGACTTAACTGTTGCTACATAAAACAAGCAGGGAATGCATATAACTGTAATCTATCATTCATCATATTCATAGTACATGCAGCCTATTTTTTGGAACAAATATTCTAATTATAATATATGAAGACAATGTGGCTTATATTGCTCAAGTTAAAAGTGAATACATCAAAAGAGATAGAATTAAAAATATTTGTCTAAAATTCTTCTACACTCATGAATTGTAGCAAAGTAAGAAGATTAACGTTAAATAAATACGCCTTATTAATAATTTTGCAGATTTGTTCATTAAATCTCTGCTAACGTCAACTTTTAATAAATTAATTTACAAAAGTAGTATATACCGCCTCAACCAAATATCAAATTAGTGGATGTTACTCTGAGGGAAAACATTTAAGTAGAGAGAGCAAATACTTCTAATAGAAGAATTACATTAGTTACAAATGTATACTATACTCTTTTTTTCTTCGAGTAAGCTTTAACTAATTGAATTTTACTAGTAAGATTTTTAATGAGGAAGTCTTAAAATACGTTCACTACCAATATATATTATAGAGTTATATATATTTTTGATTATTTTTTATCTCACTGAATTTTTCTTAAAAATATAAAATACAACTAAAGTAGTGAAATTCATAAGAGAGTTGTAAAGGTGGTTGAATTAAGATAATGAAGGTATAAAGGTAAATTTTACTCCATCCCCTCATTTATAAATATATATATAACTTTCTTATAATTAATTTACTTTCTAATACTTCTAGAAGTGCTATAATACTTTTAAAATTCTTTTTTAATATTTGAATTATTTTTAACTTTCACCTTTTGTTATTTGTTTATAACAATATATATATATATACTTGTAGGTATCAATTAATTTAATTGGTAAAATAATTACGTAACAAAATAATATAAAAGTTTTGAAATATAAATGTTTCTATCATTGGAGGAGAATTCAATATTAAATTTTAGATAATGTATTTCAAATTATCTTAAGTATTATTGTATGATAATATTAAGTTTTGGTAACAATAATGGAAAGTATATGGACTGGTATTTGGTATAGACTAAGTAGCAATTGTAAATTTTAATTTATTAAAAAATTAAATTAATTATGAACGAAATTACATCAATAACCACACTGAAGAGAGGCATTATGTTATTATGTGTAATAATTATTTATTTTGACTTATAGGTACTTTGTGCTTGTTCGTTAAAGCTCAATTTATATCGGTGAATCACCTTATTATATGTTTAAATAAATGCAAATTTTACCAAATTGCATGCTTGACGAATTTGAAAATAGAGTGTTGATCTCATTTTAATTTAAGTAATTTTTTTTTTAATTCTAAATTTTTATTTATATTGTTAAAAAAAATTCATAAATAAACACTAACTTATTATTATAAGAGTATTTGTTTTACAGATAAATAAAAAAATAGAAATCGAAGGTGTATAGGATAAAACTAGGCAAATTAATAGAAATAATTTTAAGTCATTATAAAGATTTTGAAAATGAGACTATTAAGAAGATTATGTTAACAATAGATTTTTAATTGAAATGTATACAAATAAATATAATTTAAACGATTGATATCAGAGAAGTGAAGGGTAGTAGCTAAGAAAAAGAAGAATGTGAACAAATTTCTATATCATTAGAACAGAAGTGGGGTTACGACTTACAATTGAGAGGGCTGAGGTAGCTGTTCGCCCCAAATCCCACCAATAAAAGTCAATTTAAAAAAAAGAAAATTTGGACCTTAAAATTTAAGAAAAAAATATGTATATTTTAATATTTTTAAAATTTTGATCTAAATCTTTGTCAATATCAGGTAATTTTAATTATAAAATGGATAAATTACTAAAAGAATAATTACGCCTCTATTTTTTTAATTAGGCAACAGCTTTTGTTATTTTTAACTGTAAGATATATAAAATTGGTGAAAGTACGATTATCTTTATATTTTAACTTTAAAAAAGTTTTAAATTTAATTAAATGTAAAAAAAATTTTAAACTTTGGGTTCTAACCTTGTAATAGCTATACACTTATTATAATTTTATTTTTAATTATGAGTTTACAAATTTATTAACATATAATTTTAAAAATATCATCAATAAAAATTTTATCCTAATCATTAACATATTAAATAAAAATACTTACCACTATACTATAACAAAATTTATTAGAATAATACTAAAACAGAAAATAAAAAATCGAGAAATAATAGAATTATAGCCATCGCCAATTATCACCCACCATCAATCGCCTCTAGCAACCATCTGTCACCTCCAACAACCATTTATCGTTGTCAACTACGTCGTCAATTGTTAGTCAACATTCTCATCAACTTAAAAATAGTTGGCCAACTAATGATCGATGAAGGCAGACGGTTGTCAACGACAACGTATAACGACTAATAGTGGCAGATGGTGATTCGAATTTTGTCGTTTTTTATTTTTATAATTTTTTTATTTTAATATTATTTTAACAAAATTTATTGTAACATTATAACGAGTACTTTTAACCAGAGTTCATCTTTATTAATAACAGTTTTTGTTTTTATACGAAGGTCTATTAACTTCAAATTTAAATTAAATTTTTATTTTTATTTTTTCTCTAATTAAAATTAATAAAAATCATTAATTAACATAAATCTAAACTAATTTTTAAAAACATTAAATTTTACATTTTTTTTTCCTAAAATCTTAAAAATCCAAATACCCTTTTTCCATTAATAATCATCCACCGCTACCACCACACTCCACAAATACAATTACATCAAATGTACCCACCTCCACACAAATAAGATAACAAAGCCAAATTGAATATATATATAGATATATATATATATATATATATATATATATATAGAGAGAGAGAGAGAGAGAGAGAGATACTAACTAAAACGACATAATAAATGCGTTCCACAAAGTGAAATTCATAGTACAATTATATTAATATGTCGGCATATCAGCTTCTCACCACGTGTGTCCCAATCGGAATTAAATACCTTTTCTTTTGAAAAAAAAAATAGACAACAAGAGTTTTACGAAGGCTCATAATATGTTATTAGAATAACAACGGAGAAGTCCAAGTTCATATTTTTAAGGTGGATATTTGTCAGTTATCTTTTGTTGTTTAATATTTTATTAAATTTTATAATAAAAATTAATATCTTTATTTTTAATTTTATAAAAAAAGATTATAATACTTTTTAAAAAATTAAATAAAAATTAACAAAAATACTAAACAATAAAAATATAATTGCCAATTGTTCTTTTAAAATTTAATAACAAACTTAAAAAAAAATTTTTACAAAGAACAACAAAATAAAGATGGGTTTAATATTAATATATTAAAAAATTAAAAAAAATATTAATGGATCTTCAAACCCAACTCAAGTTAGATTTATCATAGTATGACTCAAACTCTTATTTGTAAAAGGATATACATATAAGAATTAAAAAAATTGATATTTTTAATTATTTATTAGATTCCTCTATTTTGTAAAACATTTATTACATATTTTTTATTTTTGTTTTTAAAAAAGCCGTAAATATCTTTTTTATAAAAAAAAAATAAATTTAGTTAATTGAAAATAGGAGAATTTAAATCCTCTACAATGAGTAGTTCTAGAGAACTTGACACAAACCATGCCAAAGGAAACCAAAATTAGAACTTAAGGCAAACTCGGCTAGCTAATGGGTAATCCAATTTGAACCACGAGGGATGGAAAGGAATTTACATAAGGAGAACAACTCTACACAAACTAAGATGTCTTAAACTCAGCTAGCTAATCGAAACCATTTATGATGTTGTTAATAGGGTTGATACGACACTTTCAAAAGCCAATATGCAAAGGCTTATGATTCCTTTTTCAAAAGATGAGATTGTCAATGCTATGAACCAAATGTATCCTACAAAGGCATTAGAAAAAAATGGTATGTCAACTCTGTTTTATCAAAAGTTCTGATCTATTATGATAGAAGATGTATCTAGGGTTTGTTTAGATTTTTTGAATAATAGAGGGGATTTATCAGAGGTGAATGAATCTTTAAATGCTCTTATTCTGAAATGTGATAATCCTTCTCATTCAACTGATTATAGATCAATAGTTTGCATAATGTATTATACAAGATTATTTCGAAGTCCTTTGCTAATAGATTCCTGGGTGCATTAGGAGAAATTGTTTCAGAGTCGTAGAGTGCCTTTATCCTAAGAAGGCTCATTATTGATAGTGCCAAAATTAGGTTTGAATGCCTTAATACAATTAAAAGGAAAAAAAAGAAGAGGTACTTGGCATTAAAACTGGATATGTTATAGGCATATGCCCAAGTAAAATGGAATTTTCAAGGAGCTATGTTGGGACAAATAGGGTTTTCAGTGGATTGGTGTCAAAGAATCATGAGTTGTGTGAATTCTGTTTCTTGTTCAGTTTTGATAAATAAGAGGTTGTGTGGGAAGTTGAGTTAAAGCTAAGGACTTAGACAAGGAGACCCTCTATCTTTATACTTTTTTATTATATGCGCTGAGGGACTCACTTCACTTTTTCAAGATGTAGAGAGATACTAATCTTTGATTGGTTTTCAATGTGAGAGGCTAGGGCCATCTATTTCTCACTTTTTTTTTTGCGGACGATAGCCTCATCTTTATAACAACCAACTCTAGAAATTGTCAAACAATTATGAGAATGTTAGGGATGTGTGAGACAGCCTCTGGGCAAGTGGTAAATTTTGATAAATCAATTATTTGTTTTGGAAAATATGTCCCTGCTATGGCGAAATAGGATTTATTTGAGAATCTAGGAGTAAAAGTGGTGAATTATCATAAGCGATACCTTGGTTTGCTTAGCATTCATCAATTATATGAAATCTTCTCCCTTCCCAAAAAAAAAAAGAAAAAAGATGTCCTAAATTATCAAACCAAGTTCTAAAAACAATAAAAGTCTTTAAGAGAATATAATTGATGAATGAGACCTCATCTAATTCCACCTTAAAGCATCGTAATCCAACTTTTTTTGCTAATATAAGTGTTTCCTCCTAGATTTTGGTATAAGCCTAATCTATTAAAAGGCCTTGAAAGAGTCATAAATGAAAAAGAAGAGAGTTGTCTTTATTTCAGTAAAACTCTACAGAAAAGTCTTAAATAGATACATAAAGTACTTACTTTAGCAGCACTCTAACAAAAGAATTCTAATTAGAAAATATTTTTATATCCAATTTTATTCAGATTCTACGACCCTCATACTTCTACTATCCTATAAATGAGGGGTAACATTATAAAATGAAGGATATCAATTTTCTCTATAAGCCAGAAGAAAAGGGGGCATATATATTATTTTTAGAGGGGAGTGGTTTATATTTTATTTTGTAAAAGCTCTTTCTGTGTGTATCTTTGCTATAAAAGTAATATTTAATAGTATATTCAAGCGAGCTCATTAAGTTTAATAAAGTGGACGTAAGTTCACATTGAGTTGAACCACTAAAATTTTTGTCTTGTTGCATTTTTTTTATATTTTTGTTAATCTCAATCTCATTTTTTAAAAAAATAAATAAATTCAACTCGTTAATCCAGCAGTTACCCAAACTTTTGGGTCAATAGTAAGCCTTTGTGAATGGTCAATGCTTCAACATAAAAATGAAAAAGAGAAAAGATAATTTTACTATACTTGATAGCACCACATCCCCCAAATAATTGCGAATTGTGATTTCAAAACTAGTAAGGCTTCGATGCAGATCTAAAGCAATATTAGTATTAATTTTAATATAGCCTACCTTGCGTGCATGCTAGGGAGTAAGGGGCATTATTACATGGAGTTTTTTTTTTTTTTTTTTTGCAGCTATCATCTTGACTTGAGCATGAAACTCTTCAAAGAAATCTTTTGAATAGACAATTGCATCGACATCAATGATTTTTTTTTTTATAGATTCTTTGATTTATAGAGAACCAAAATCTCCATAAAACCACAACTAAAAGCTTTAAATCCAAATCACTTAGTTGTTGCATACAAGATATTAAGAATTATTAAATGGACGTGAGATGATTGTAGTAGATACCATCCATGAATCAATATAAATTCTTCACATGTTTCAAAGTCTTGCGCAACTAAAGGCATGGATACTGTTTTTTGTACCTTCACCATAATTTGGGTAGATTTCAGCTATAGGCATATTGTTGAAGTGGAAGCAATTAAACAAATAAAATATCCCAAGCAATATGATGCAGGAATAAGCAATTAAGAATCTAGAGAGAGAAAGAGAGAAGAAATAACACACAGAATTTACGTGGTTTAGTAACTTGCTTATGTCCACGGTGGATGAAGATCACACTCTCTTATTATTAAATCTAAAGGCTCTCACAAAGTATGCCTTTTATAAGAAAGACTTACAAAGAACTCACTCTTTTATAAACAAGGGGTTTCTCTCCTAAGAATCATAAAAATATCACTAAAATTACTATGATCACAAAGATAAGTTTACAAGCCAATAGAGAGCCTTTATATAGACTTTAAGACGAACTAGGTTAACCCAAAACGTGTGAGAGTCATTTTGGAGAGTTCTAGAACAAGTGAGAGATGGAACAAATCTGATCAAAATGGGAAATTGATTCCCGCACTGGGCACCGCGGCATTCAGGTTTTATTTTGGGTATCGCGGTGCCCACGTCTAGGCATCGCCTTTTATATTTTTGTCTCATTTCGCATCCGTCTTCAATCCTCACGTACCTAACGCACTTGGGTTACTCTTCAAATCATATCCCAATGATTTTTAATCAACTTTCTAAAAACTTCCCTCATAGATTCAAAATTATCCACAAAGTATTCTCGATCTCCCATTTTTGCATCTTTGATCACCCTCATAAAGTAGTGACTCCAGTTAAGTCCTTGCATACAATGAACTTAACCGAGGACAGTGGCTTAGTCAACATGTCAACAGAATTTTTGGACAATGCTATCTTTGTTAGACTAATTTCTCCACTCTGGACAATTTCTCAAATATAATAAAGCCGCACATAAATGTGTTTAGACCTCTCGTGAAACACTTAATACTTGCTTAGGTGTATAGCACTCTGGCTATCACAATACACACCAGTGTTCACATCTTTAGTAGCCATTACGTCCGTGCTTATGCCTTTTAACCACATGACCTCCTTAATAGCTTCCCCAACAGCTATGTACTCAGCCTTTGTGGTAAATAATGTAACCACATGTTGTAGAACAGATCTTCAACATATACTACACCCAAACACTGTGAATACATAACCCGTCGACAATCTTCTCTTGTCTAGATCACTTGCATAATCTGAGTCTACGTAACTTCTTACCATTACACTGTTGTCCTCATCTCTTTTATACATTAATCCATGATTTAATGTCCCATTGAGATATCTCAAAATCTATTTCACTACAAGCCAGTGATCTTTACCCTGATTTGCCATGTATCTATTCACCATACTTACAGCCTGTGCTATATCTGGTTTTATGCAAACCATTGCATACATAATACTCCCCACAACGCTTGTATACGATACTTTACTCATCTACAGTTTCTCTTCTTCGGATGTCGGTGACTGTGCTGATAAAAATTTAAAATGCATAACCATATTTTTCTAAAAGCTTGAGTATATATCACTGTTGAGATAAGAAGATAACAACTCTTCTTTCTCTCATAATATCTATACCTAATATCCTCTTTGTTGCTCTCAAATCCTTCATCTCAAACTCGCCACTCAAATATTTCTTGAGTTTTTATATCTCTTCCATATTCTTACATACGATCAACATATCATCGACATATAGAAGCAAATACATTATCCCATAACTTAAACTCTTAAAATACACACATCCATTATACTTGCTCCTACTAAAACCACAAGGCATCATAAACTCATCAAATGTCCTATACTATTGTCTAGGGGATTGTTTTAACCCATATAATGACTTCTTCAGTAAACAAACATGATCTTCTTTTCTGGGCTCTATAACCCTTGTGGTTATGCCATATAAATTTTTTCTTCAAGTTTTCCATGCAGAAAAGTAGTCTTTACATTTATCTGTTTTAGATATAAATCAAGGTTTACGCATATGGTTAACAAAATTTTAATGGAAGTGTGCTTGACGACTGGAGAGAATATCTCATGAAAGACTACTCCCTCTCTTTGAGTAAAACCTTATGCAACTAACCTAACCTTAAATCTTATAGGCTCTATCTTCGGTATTCCCTCTTTCACCTTATACACCTATTTACACCAAACTAGTTTCTATTTAGGTCTCTCCACCAACTTCTAGGTATTATTCTTCTTAAGAGAATTAATTTCTTATTTCATGGCCTACTGTCATTCTTTCTTGTTTTCACTCTTCATAGCTTCACCATATGTTATAGGATCATCAAATTCAAGAGTGTAAATAGAATTAAAAGCGTGAGCAACTAAGTCTACTTGTGCATATCTGATTGGTGGGTTAATTATTCTCTTTAGCTTGTCTCTGGTTAGCTAGTACTCTTCAAGTTCTATCTTAAGAGTCCTAGTCTTTTATTGGGTGAACTTGGAGGAACTCTCTTTTATTGGGTGAACTTGGAGGAACTCGCTAGTGTTCTAGGTTCATCTTCAAGGATCTCATAGTTAAAGTACTGATTTGGGGGCATATCAGATCTACTATCAGGCTATACTTTAACGTCTATCAACTTGGGTGTTGAGTCTTCCTTGGGCACATGTTCTTCCTTTTCATCTCCTTAGAATGCTTTCAATATGGTCATTTTATTGAACGTCATGTCACGACTTATGATACTCTTCGGTGGTGTCAAATCTTTACACCACACCTTGTATCTTTGCACTCATTCCAGATACCTTATGAATACCTATTTGAAAGCTCTGGGTTCCAACTTCCCCTCATTAACATAGACAAAAGTAAGGCAACTAAAATTTTGAAGATGGTTATACTTAAGAGGGTTCCCAAACCATTTCTCTTATGGAGTCTAAAAGTTAATTGTTGAGAAGGGACTTCTATTGATCAAATAAATTATAGTTACTGTAGTTTCTCCCCAAATGCCTTGGATATATTCATATTGGTAAGCATGCATCTAGCCATTTCAAGTAGGGTCTTATTCATCATCTCAACTACGCTATTCTGCTATGAGGATACGCACCGTTTAGTCTGACAAGCCGGGACTTACCGGTACCAGCTGGCCAGCTCAAGTGATACAAGGACGGATTCGTTAGGCATCTTGAGGTGGTATAACCTACCCGGGTTCGATTCCTTGGGGGTAATCGTTTGTGTGAATGGAGGCCACTGTGAGGTCTGGACCAGTGATGGCCCACTGGGACCGGTATGTCCCGGCTTGTCAGACTAAACGGTGCGTATCCTCACATTAAAAGTGCCAGCCCAAGTGGTACAAGGACAGATTCGTTAGGCATCTTGAGGTGGTATAACCCACCCGGGTTCGATTCCTTGGGGGTGTTCGTTTGTGTGAATGGAGGCCACTGTGAGGTCTGGACCAGTGATGGCCCACTGGGACCGGTATGTCCCGGCTTGTCAGACTAAACGGTGCGTATCCTCACATTAAAAGGCACTTTTTTTGTGAGGATACGCACCCAGTTATCCTGATAAGCCAGGACATACCGGTCCCAGTGGCCATCACTGGTCCAGACCTCCCAAGTGTCCTCCATTCACTCAAAGCATACCCCCAAGGAATCGAACCCGGGACGGAACCCCTTATATTGCCTTAGCGATTCGTCCTTGTACCACTTGGGCGGGCCCACTCCATAAGCCTTGTAGCTGAAAGTGTTAAGAGGTAAGTATACTAGACTTTTTACTGGAATGACAATAAACATAGTAAGTGTTATGAATGATTTTGTAAATGTGGTTAAGAATATGTTTATGTTATGTCAAAATATATTTTGATATGAAATGTGAATATATGTTTATGAATGTGAGCATTGACATTGAGCATGGACATACATGTGTTTTTTGAAAGTGAGCTTTCAAAATAAGATATGTTTAACAAAGAAAGCGTTTGAAGTGTAATATGTCCATGAGAAATATTTTGTGTTTTGAGGGTGCTTGAACTCACTGTTGACTTAGTAGGCATTTTATGTGATTTGTGGAGCCTTTATGTGTGGCCTTTCCTTCGGGATTGGTATATGTTATATGTTCCGTATGTAGGGAGGATCCTATTGGTACCTAAAGGAAGAGTGAGTCATCACATTCATATGGTGGCGTATTGGTACATGTGAGAGGACTCACTGATGATCAGGGTGAGGGTTTGACTTTTACCTTCGGGCATGAGCACTATATATGTGTGATTTAATGGCCTCACTTGTACTATTTCTCTCATACAGTATGTCACATACGAGTGACATTTGGCTCATTATGTGATATGTGATATGTAAGTCCTACTAAGTAGTAGTTGAGTGATGGTATTCCTATTATGTGTTTTGAAAGAATGTGTAAGCGTTTACATGATATGTGATTTGATAAGATTATGATTTTGATTGATCACAGAATATCATACATATGCATTGTGTACACATATGTATTTGTATTTGATATATGAAAAACTAGTATGCTTACTGAGTTTTATACTCATTATAGTTTATGGTGATTTTAGGTAAATAAGGTACATGTATGCTTAGCGGATTTGGCAAGGCTTCTGCTGTTCCTTGGGTTCCTTAAATTGTTAGGTTGCTAAGTGTTTCATTTGGGGACACGTGGGATAAGATATTTGATTTGTCCCTATTGAATAAATACTTATGTATTATTTCATTGTGTGTGGTTGGATTTAGTTTAAGTTTCACCAAGTGTAGTAATGGATTGATTTTAAGTAAGAATTTGCAATGAATATATTCTGGGCTTCCGGTAACAAAGTTGCTACTGGTGACGTAGTAGAGTGTTAATCTCTGAGAAAACTCTGCGTATCTCCGGTTTACTAATTGTCCCAGTCATAATTCAATTGCTATAATTCTGAAAGAAATTAAAATGAATGTTTAAGTATTATTGAATGAATGTAAGTGATGTCGTGTGTCAGATCTTTTGGGTCTAGGACGTGACAGCTTTTATTGGTATCAGAGCTAAGATATGATTCTGTAGACTTTTAAGTTTCGAGTCAAGGGAACCGAGCAGATGCTAAATCCTTAAGATTGTATTTGTAACTTTGTTGTGTAAAAGTTTGACATATTCCTTAAATTTTGTATGATTTTGTGAAGATGACACATTATCCAAGAGCTACTAAGATTGTTGTTGTTGTGGATAATGGTACCTTGTGGATCTTAATGTTACCATTTAGATTTTGTTTTTAAGTTATGACTAATATGCTTAGTAAGAGTGATGTTGAATATCTTATAATGATAATTTGCATGTAATAGAGCAAATTGAGATAATTTTCTCAATGACAAAATATAGAGAAGTAGAGTATTGAAGACATCAATTGAAACAACTTTTATTGAAAAGGAAAACAACAACAATAGCAGCAACAAAAATACAGTAGAGGCTACGGAGTGAGATTCGTTAGGCATCTTGAGGTGGTATAACCCACCCGGGTTCGATTCCTTGGGGGTGATCATTTGTGTGAATGGAGGCCACTGTGAGGTATGGACCAGTGATGGCCCACTGAGACCAGTATGTCCCAGCTTGTCAGACTAAACGGTGCGTATCCTCACATTAAAAGGCGTCTTTTTTGTGAGGATACATACCCATTTATCCTGATAAGCCGGGACATACCGGTCCCAGTGGGCCATCACTGGTCCAGGCCTCCCAAGTGGCCTCTAGTCACTCAAAGCATACCCCCAAGGAATCGAACCCGAGTGGGTTATACCACCTCAAGATGCCTAACGAATCCGTCCTTGTACCACTAGAGCTGGCGCCTTTTATGTGAGGATTCGCACCCAGTTAGTCTGACAAGCCGGGACATACCGGTCCCAGTGGGCCATCACTGGTCCAGACCTCCCAAGTGGCCTCCATTCAAACAAATGGTACCCCCAAGGAATCGAACCCGGGACGGAACCCCTTATATTGCCTTAGCGATTCGTCCTTGTACCACTTAGGCAAACACAAAACATTTGTCACATCAAATTGGTCTAAATACTTGGTTTCTAAAAAACCTGTCATTCTAACCACTTACACTTAACAAAATTTTCTAATACATCAAATGATGTCCAATTACTCAAAAATTAGAATATACCATTCTTGACTCATATATCCTTCTTATATATGAATATTATATTAAAATTCCTACACAATCCATTCCATACATACCATCGAATCCAAACTACTAACCTAACAGGATCAAGATACTTACTGAACAGTATTCAATCTCCCAATTTTATAAAATCATATACTAACTCAAAAATTATAAAACTACCACATAATTACTTTTAACACATATCTCAGTCCATGATAAATATTTCACTTCCAAATCACTGCCAAAAGTATTTTAAAACTATTTTATTCTATAGCTTTAAAAATCTGTTAATCAAATACTACAATAAGCTGATTCACTTTAGAAAATCATAACACTTCAACCATATTGATCTAAATTCTCAATTCCGAGTATATCATATTATACATATAAACTTATCATATTCCACAAATTCGTATTTTTTGAAGATCATTCAGTAGGACAAAAATTATTTTTCACTGTATCATACTGTTCATATAGAAAATTTCCAGAATTTCAGGGTCATTTTGGTAAATTCACAAAAAAATCAATTTCTGGAATTTTGAATCGATTCAAACTCTCAGATGATCCTAAACATGTATAATTTCACATAATCAAAATTCAAAACCAGAATCGAATCACAACAATTTATAAAATTCTTGGATCAAGAGACTATCAATCAGAAATTCTACAATCCATCATGATTCCATCATGATTTATCAAGCTATCTTATAGATCATCATCAATTCTCAAAATATCATACGAAATACACATCAAATACTCAATTATACCTATTTTCAGAAATCAAAACTTAAAGAAATTAACATAATTAACACCAATAAATTGAGAAATAGTTGGGATATACCTCTTAAAATTCAAATTTCCAATTTCTTCTTCTTTTTCTTCTCCTTGTAACACAAATGCCAGCTCAAGTGGTACAAGGACGGATTCATTAGGCATCTTGAGGTGGTATAACCCACCCGGGTTCGATTCCTTGGGGGTGATCGTTTGTGTGAATGGAGACCACTGTGAGGTCTGGACCAGTGATGGCCCACTGGGATCGATATGTCCCGGCTTGTCAAACTAAACGGTGCGTATCCTCACATTAAAAGGCGCATTTGTGTTGTTTGCAATCATGTGTTGAAATTTAGTTATCCATCATGTCTTTGGGTAAAACCATTGGAGAAAAATCAGGGGTGGATGATCTTCATCACATTTTTCTAATTGTTGGAGGGTTCTAAGTAATGGGAATTCCATGGCGATTGTATACAGATCCAACAGGTACCATAACAAGTAAAGGACATGTTTGGACCATTGGGAAAATGGGAAAAAAGAGTGCAGGTGAAAGAAAAGGTATTCCAAGTTGAACAAAGGGCCACCAAGAACTGTGAGACCGTGTTCTTGGACTGCCAAGATGGTGTAGTGTCTAATGAATTCTTTAGCACGGGAATGGAGTGTTCTGATTCTGATTAGGTCTGGAAATTGTGGTGGAGAAAAAGGAACAGGAGGAGTGATGATAATGGGACTCATTATGAAGATGGTAAGAGAGTTGGTTTTCTTTATTGCTAGAAAAGTGATTATGAGGTTTAGGTTATTTATAGAGTTTTGTGAAAGAAAAGCAATAATCGTTTTGTCCTTTCCTTTTACGTGGATGACGTTAAAGGAATAGTTGAAAAATCATATTTACCATCGCAGTAATTATGCTAGTGGAATCATTTCTGTTTGAAACTGAGCATATTAAAAAAAAAAAAACAGACATGTGAGTCTCAAAAACAAAAAAATGATGTCCAATAAAGTGGACTATTTTTTTAAAGAGTTAGAGTAAGAGATATAATGTTGAGATCTATAGTTTAAGAATCAATTGAACTAAAGATTTTTTTTTTTTTTTTATTGAAGTTGATTTTTGATCATTTAAGATAATGAATTCAATATTCTGATTTGAATGACAACTTAGTTGCGTAGAAATGCTACATTTTTTTTTGAATGATATCAAGGTAGTGAATGATATTATGACGTATGAGTATATGTTGAAGGGATTAAAATTTTCAGAGTAGTTAAGAATTTTATTTAAGAGATTAGTATGGGTATTCTACATCTATATTATTCTTTAATGAATAAAAGGTGAAGTGTATAGATGCACATTAAATATTGAACGAATGGGAGAAAATAATAAAAATATGTGTGCATAATTTTATAAGTCCATAATGTATGTCATGTGTTTATTTTATGGATGAATGTTTCGTACTTTTCTCACAGACTAAGCTATGAGCACATCTTATATACCAAGAAGATTGCTTTGTAAATGTTTTATGAATAAATCATACTGTTGAAAAGGCAAATTGGGAATGAGAATAAGAAATGAGATTTAAGTATCCTCATATGTTTGCTCAAGTCATGAATTTCGAGGACGAAATTCTTATAAGGAGGGGAGAATTGTAGTAACCAGTATCCACGACTGGTAAGAATAAGTATTTATAAATGTATAAATATACGTATTTTATTTGTATGTTGGTGATACTTGATTTATATATTGTTATTAGTAGTGTTTGTATAGGTTAAGGTGATACTATTAGCATTGGGTTTAATTGCAAGACTTTAGATTTATTTTAGGGACCAAATTGTAATACTTTGAAAGTTTTGAGGGTAAATTCGTAAATACCAAAAATTAGCCACTTAGTATAAAAATACACTTTTAAAACCCTAATTCTCTCATTTTGGTCGAGCTACCTCTTTTAGAGAGAGAGAAGAGAGAAAAAGAGGGGAGAGAAAGAGAAGAAGGAGAAGAAAAAGAAGAAGAAATTGGAATTTTGAATTTTAAGAAGTATATCACAACTATTTCTCAATTTATTGGTGTTAATTATGTTAATTTCTTTAAGTTTTGATTTCTGAAAATATGTATAATTGAGTATTTGATGTGTATTTCGTATGATATTTTGAGAATTGATGATGATCTATAAGATAGCTTGATAAATCATGATGGATTGTAGAGTTTCTGATTGATAGTCTCTTAATCCAAAAATTTTATAAATTGTTGTGATTCGATTCTGATCTTTAATTTTGATTATATGAAATTAGACATATTTAGGGTCATCTGAGACTTTGAATCGATTCAAAATTTCAAAAATTGAATTTGTTGTGAATTTACCAAAATAACCCTGAAATTCTGGAAATTTCCTATGTAAACAGTATGATACAGTGAAAAATAATTTTTGTCCTACTGAATGATCTTCAAAAATTTCGAATTTGTGGAATATGATAATTTTATATGTATAATATGATATACTCGGAATTGAGAATTTAGATCAATGTGGTTGAAGTGTTATGATTTTCTAAAGTGTATCAGCTCATTGCAGTATTTGATTAATAGATTTTTAAAGCTATAGAATAAAATAGTTTTAAAATACTTTTGGCAGTGATTTGGAAGTGAAATATTTATCATGAACTGAGATATGTGTTAAGAGTAATTATGTGAAAGTTTTATAATTTTTGAGTTAGTATATGATTTTATAAAATTAGGAGATTGAATTCTGTTCAATAAGTATCTTGATCCTGTCAGGTTAGTAGTTTGAATTCGATGGTATGTATGGAATGGATTATGTAGAAATTTTGATATAATATTCATATATAAGAAGGATATATGAGTCAAGAATGATATATTCTGATTTTGGAGTAATTAGACATCATTTGAGGTATTAAAAAATTTTGTTAAGTATAAGTGGTCAGAATGACAGGTTTTGAGAAACCAAGTATTTTGACCAGTTTGATGTGATAAATGCATTGTGTATAATTTTGTAAGCTATTTAAAGTATTTTGTGTGAATTGTCAGGCTTATGAAATGATTAATCTCCATTGATAGGTTAAGGAGATTTAAGCATTGTACCTGAAAATGCTAAGAGGTAAGTATACTAGACTTTTTACTGGAATGACAATAAACATAGTAAGTGTTATGAATGATTTTGTAAATGTGGTTAAGAATATGTTTATGTTATTATGTCAAAGTATATTTTGATATGAAATGTGAATATATGTTTATGAATGTGAGCATTGACATTGAGCACGGACATACATGTGTTTTTTGAAAGTGAGCTTTCAAAATAAGATATGTTTAACAAAGAAAGCTTTTGAAGTGTAATATATCCATGAGAAATATTTTGTGTTTTGAGGGTACTTGAACTCACTGTTGACTTAGTAGGCATTTTATGTGATTTGTGGAGCCTTTATGTATGGCCTTTCCTTCGGGATTGGTATATGTTATGTGTTCCATATGTAGGGAGGATCCTATTGGTACCTAAAGGAAGTGTGAGTCATCACATTCGTGTGGTGGCATATTGGTGCATGTGAGAGGACTCACAAATGATCAGGGTGAGGGTTTGGCTTTTACCTTCGGGCATGAGCATTATATATGTGTAATTTAAAGGCCCCACTTGTACTATTCCTCTCATACGGTATGTCACCTACGAGTGACATTTGGCTCATTATGTGATATGTGATATGTAAGTCCTACTAAGTAGTAGTTAAGTGATGGTATTCCTATTATATATTTTGAAAGAATGTGTAAGCGCTTACATGATATATGATTTGATATGATTATGATTTTGATTGATCACAGAATATCATACATATGCATTGTGTACACATATGTATTTGTATTTGATATATGAAAAACTAGTATGCTTACTGAGTTTTATACTCATTATAGTTTATGGTGATTTCAGGTAAATAAGGTACATGTGTGCTTAGCGGATTTGGCAAGGCTTCTGCTGTTCCTTGGGTTCCCTAAGTTGTTAGGTTGCTAAGTGTTTCATTTGGGGACACGTGGGATAAGATATTTGATTTGTCCCTATTGAATAAATACTTATGTATTATTTTATTGTGTGTGGTTGAATTTAGTTTAAGTTTCACCAAGTGTAGTAATGGATTGATTTTAAGTAAGAATTTGCAATGAATATATTCTGGGCTTCCGGTAACAAAGTTGCTACTGGTGACGTAGTAGAGTGTTAATCTCTGAGAAAACTCTGCGTATCTCCGGTTTACTAATTGTCCCAGTCATAATTCAATTGCTATAATTCTGAAAGAAATTAAAATGAATGTTTAAGTATTATTGAATGAATGTAAGTGATGTCGTGTGTCAGATCTTTTGGGTCTGGGGCGTGATAGCTTTTATTGCTGACAAGCCGGGACATACCGGTCCCAGTGGGCCATCACTGGTCCAGACCTCACAGTGGCCTCCATTCACACAAACGATCACCCCTAAGGAATCGAACCCGGGTGGGTTATACCACCTCAAGATGCCTAACGAATCCGTTCTTGTACCACTAGAGCTGGCCAGTTCAAGTGGTACAAGGACGGATTTGTTAGGCATCTTGAGGTGGTATAACCCACCCGGGTTCGATTCCTTGGGGGTATGCTTTGAGTGAATGGAGGCCACTTGGGAGGCCTAGACCAGTGATGGCCCACTGAGACCGGTATGTCCCGGCTTATCAGGATAACTGGGTGCGTATCCTCACATCTGCTGTGGTGTTGATCTCACTGTTATATGTCTTACAATTCCATGCTTGACACAAAACCCATCAAATTCTCTATTTGTAAAACTTGAGGCCATAGTCAATTCTTAACCTCTTTACCCTCTTGCCAATCTGATTTTTAACAAGAGCCTTCTAAGTCTTGAAAGCATCAAACACTTGATCTTTGCTCTTCAACACATAGACTCACAGCTTCTTTGAATAGTCATTAATCAAACTGAAAAAATACCTAGCACCACCACGAGTAGTTGTTTGAGCTGGTCTCTAAAGATTCTAGTGTATATAGTCAAGAATCCTCTTAGTCTTGTGCTCGCCAGTATTAAACCTTACTCTATGTGCTTTCCCTAGCATATAATGCTCACAAAACTCCAATAGCCAGAACTTAGTCTTGTGCTCGCCAGTACTGAATTCTCTTAGTCTTGTGCTCGCCAGTACTAAACCTTACTTTATGTGCCTTCCCTAGCACATAATGCTCACAAAACTCCAATAGCTGGAACTTATCCTTACCAAATGAATTTTGGCTAAATAACTCATTTAGGTTTCTCTCATTTAAGCGTGCTAGTCTAAGATGCCAAAACTTAGTTTCCATATTCTCATCATCTCTAGAGAATAGTGCAAAATCACTTAACACTTCACCCTTAAGCACATAAACACCTTTGTGTTTCTCTCATCTCATTATTATCATGGAACCCTTCAGTACTCTCAGAACTCCTCTGTCGATCCTGATGGAATACCTATTCTGGTCTAATGTCCCTAATGAGATCAAGGTTCTCTTGAAGTCAAGAATATACCTAACATCTGTCAACTCTTTCACTCACCCATTATGTAGCCTAAGTTTAATATTACTAATTCCTATCATCTGACATGTAACGTCATTACCCATTAACACATTACCAACACTAATGGGTTAGAAATTTATAAACTAAGACTTATGCGAGCATATGTGAATTGTACAACCAAAATCAAGAACCCATTGTTTAGTATTCTTACTAGCAGTAATGACTAGTATCTCTACGCTATTATAGCTATCATCATAGGCAAGCGCACCATTCGCTTTCTTATTGTCTTGTGCTTTCTTTTTCGGATAGTCCTTTATGAAGTGTCCCTCTTTCTTACAGCAATAACACTTCCTAAGAGTCCTGAACTTCGATGTTGAGCCCTTTTTTCTTCTATCCCTATATAAGGGCCTTCTTCTATTTGAGTTTAATGATGATTTCACATCACTCATCATTAAACTCACTCTGCCATAGATTAACGTATCAACAAAGCTCTCATAACTCTTGGAGAGTGAACTCAGTAGGATAATCGCCCAATCTTTATCTTCTATCTTGATGTTGATAGACTTAAGATCAAGAATGATCTTGTTGAAGGCATCTATATGATCTTTCATCGGTGTCCCCTCTGACATTAACAACTGATACAACTTCTTTTTTATATGCAATCTATTAGCCAATGATTTTTGCATATAAAGAGAGTCAAACTTCTTCCAAAGACTAATTGCTGTCGTCTCACTTACTTCTTCCTTCAGTATTTCATCGCTCAATTATAGAACGATTGTGCTATGAGATCTTTCTTGAATGTCTCTTCTTTCTGCTTCAGCCTTAGATAACTCTAACCTTTTTCTCTTCTTCACTAGATAGAGCTGCAGTCTTCTTTAAAGTCAAGCCTAACCGTTGGCTCACCAACAACCCATTAACTTTCTTCTTCCATAGATTGAACTCATTCGTACCGTTGAATTTCTCTACCTCATACTTGGGTGTAGCCATGTCTGCTTAAAACTAAGCTCTAATACCAGTTGGTTGAAGCGGAAGTAATCAAATAAGCAAAATATCCCGAACAATATGATGCAGAAATAAACAATTAAGAATCTAGAGAGAAAAAGGTAAAAGAAACAACACACAAAATTTATGTGGTTTAGCAACTTTCTTAAGTCCACAGTGGATCAAGATCACACTCTCTTATTATTAAATCTCAAGGCTCTCACAAAGTATGCCTTTTACAAGAAAAACTCACAAAGAACGCACTCTCTCTTGTAAACAAGGGGTTTCTCTCACTAAAAATTATAAAAATATTGCTAAGATTGCTATGAACACAAAGATAAGTTTACAAGCCAACAGAGAGCCTTTATATAGGCTTTAGAATGACCTAGGTTAACCAAAAACGTGTAGGAGTTGTTTTGGGGAGTCCTAGAATAAGTGAGAGACGGAACAAATTTGATTAAAATGGGAAATTGATTCCTGCGCTGAACGCTACGGCACCTCCTTTTGTATTTTCACCTCCTTTTTCATTTGTCTTCGATCCTCACATATCTAATGCACTTAAATTACTCTCCAAATTATATTCTAATGATTTTTAATCAACTTTCTCACACACGTAGTGTTGTTTCAAGTTGACAGATGTTGGCAACTAATCATGTGAAGCTTTTAGATGTACATTTTCACTTTTCTTAGGGATAATAAGCCTCCAAATATGTTTTCACCATTCCTTCATGTTCGAATTTTCGGAGCTTCTTGCATGGCCTCTTAGGAAAGAAGTAATCCAATATCCATTCTTTACCGAGTAGTGGTTATGCTTGTTGAAATCCCACATCGGAGAGTCTTGGATATGTGCATTCTGTGTCGACAAAGGATACTGAGAATGGACTGTTGTTCTTCTACCGGGAAAGAGTTGCAAATCAAATCAACGTTTTAGTATTTAGATTTCGTTTTTAGTTCTATAGCAATGGTATACTTCCACATTTTATGAAGAAAAAAAAAAACTTGAAAGTATACGACTAAGGCATCCATTTGTGATGATAAATAGGGACAGAGGAGCCATTGCCAAATTTCCAACACACACCTTGAAAAATAATATCCCTTCCCTAGATTATGCTTTTCCAAGTGAACGGGGCAGAATAATTTACTTTTTCCTTAAAAATAAAAAGATGTTTTTTTTATCACTCAAGCCATTAAGGAGCTCAGATTCTGAATAATTCGTCATCCTTACTTAATGAGTATGGCCTTATTAAATAGAAAGAGATCTCGAAATCTTAGACCTCCATTCTCCTTACTGCAACATAATTCTTCCCATGTACAAGAATGTATTTTTTGTTGGCTCTCATCACTCCCTACCAAAAATGGGTACATAATTTATACAATTCTTTGATAAGGGCACCGAGGAACCTAAAAAGGTTCTTTGAATAAATTGGAATCGACTGTATGACCGCTTTGATAAGTATCTCCCTACTTCCTGCTGAAAATAATTTGGTATTTCAAAAACTCTAAGAACTTTATGGGCAATCCAAATAAAAAAAATAAAGACTAAACTATTAGTTTCCTAAAAATTAATTAAAATCGACCTCCACTTCCTCTATAGTGAGGAGATTGACCCCTTGTGAAAGTAAAGAAATGTTTATTTATGTTCTTTCGTTTTGTTTGCCAAGAAATACATATAATACATCTTTAGTTGTTTTTTTTAGCGTTAAAATTAATTTTTGATACACCAATTTTGCATTTAAAATCATGTTACTTTTCAAAGATAATTTATACGAGTTTTTAACACTTTTTTTTTTCCAAATTTGTGAAAAATCAAAAGATATTTTGAAGAAAAAAAAAACTATTAGAACCATCATTAATTAGAGACCTCCGCATAATGATAGATTTTTAAATAGATTATAATATAGAGTATCTAATTAGTCAAAAATTGAAATTAGATGTAGAAAATTCTAATGGGTTTGGGTCCCCACTTTCCTGGCCCTTTGCTTCTGCCTTAAGGATTGAATTGATGATCATGACGTTGATTTACTTTGTTACCTCTCTATCAATTCATTAACACTTTGAAAGACTCGGAATTAGCTTGCTCACCCTAATGTTTAGCCCTAACTCCATTTGATGGCTACAATTTTCCGTGTGGATAATTTGGTGGAATAGCTATATCTCATTGTGTAGGGTGCAGAACGTGGCAGGGGCATTGGTGAGTCCAAAAGGCAACAATCAAAGACCCCTTTATTAGTAAGGTTGCTTGCTTGTCACACAGGTCGTCTTTTAATTACTTACGAAATTTCTTTCTTTGTTGTTCAATGAATTCATGTCTCTTCTTTTCGCCATTCGAACGAATCGAAGGATCTGGGGTAAAGTGCTTTTGCTACCATATAGATCCGCGAGGTGATCCCCATCTCAGCAGATTCCTTTGTACACAATAATGCTACCAACATGCAATAAAGCAAGGTTGATGATTGAGCCCTTTTGTTAGGCCCCCTGTTGTATCAATCAACATTTTGGTTCCACTCCACTGCCCATTTCAAATTCTACCACACAAGAAAGATAAGACACACAACTAACAAGTGAAGAAAACACCACAACAAAACCCACCAGTCCACATATTCCATTCTAAAATACAAGAACCAATTCATTCCCAAATCTACATTGAAAAGTGAAAACACTGTGCCACCATGTCAAAACACAAAAACCAAAATATATATATGGAATTACAACCAGAATGAAGGTTCTAATCAAGGGTTTAGTTAGGCCATAAATCAGCCATGACCGTGAATAATAAACCAAGTTATTATCATTCATAGATTATACACCCGTCTCATAAAATATTGTTTAATGAGTATATATAAATACATCCTTTCTCAAAAATCAGTAAACTAATTTTCTCAATTTCTTGTGTTACAATCATACTGGAAAACTTATCCAAATCAAATATACAAGACAATATTTAATTAGACAGACTCATTACTTAAGCACAATGCGAAATATGGCCTTTCCAACTTCCATCCAAGACTTGTGTCTCCGAGGTTTTGGTGCTAGTGAGAATTGCTTTCACCTTGCCAACTCCAGACTATGTCTTTGAGTCCAGGCCTTACATCCTCCTCGCAGAACCTCTTGTACTCAAGAGTATCTCCGGAGGACTTTGAGAACTCAACCACCGCCACCTCCGGCGCCACCTCATAAACCTCAGCAGTCACCACCAATTTCCCTTTCCTTCCCTCCTCTTTCCCTTGCATTTTCACCTTGAATTCCTTCGCATTCACACCAAAATTCAATTTCTTTGCCACTTCCTCAAGCCTTCCCATGATAGCTGAAGCTGAACACTTTGATGTAAACATTGAACCTGATTTTCTCTTACTCTCGAACAAACTTGACAGATTAAATCCTGATGACATTGATGATATGAACTCAAATGCATTATAGAAACGCGGCGAAGACACCTTTGTAATCAATTCAACCTCTCCATTATCACCATCATCGGTAGAAAGCACCATAGGTCTCGCAAAACCCTTATTAAACCAGGGATTTTTCATTATCTCCGAAACTGTAATTCTCTTTTCAGGATCAGCAACAAGAATTCTTGATATCAGATTCGTTGCATCAGATGAAATCCAGGGTGGAAACTCATATTCTGCCTTGAAAATCTTTCTGTACATCTTCATCACATTTTCATCCCGGAATGGTAAAAATCCCGAGAGTAAAACAAATAAAATAACCCCACAGGACCAAATATCAGATTTTGCCCCATCGTAGCCCTTCTTCCTCAAAATTTCGGGGGCAACATATGCTGGGGTTCCACATTGTGTATGCAGCAAGCCGTCGTTCCAATTCTGCTCAGGCAAAGCAGACAACCCAAAATCTGATACTTTCAAGTTCTCATTTTCATCCAACAGAAGATTCTCAGGCTTCAGGTCTCGATGATACACCCCACGACTGTGGCAAAAATCAACTGCACTAATCAACTGTTGAAAGTAATTTCTTGCCAAATCTTCCTTCAGTTTTCCCTTGGCAACTTTTGCAAACAGCTCTCCTCCTTTGACATATTCCATTGCAAAGAAGACTTTGGTTTTTGTTGCCATGACTTCTTTCAATTCAACAATGTTCGGATGTCTTACCAAACGCATGACTGAAATTTCTCTCTTTATTTGCTCCATTAGTCCTTCCTTCTTGACTTGATCCTTGTTGATGACTTTGATTGCAACACTTTCTTGAGTATCTAGATTTTTCCCATAATAAACCTTGGCGAAGGTGCCTTGGCCTAACATTCTTCCCATCTCATACTTGCCAAATAGAATATGTCTTGCCCCATTGACACCCCCATTTTTTAACTCCAACATCTCCGCTTGTTCTTCCATCTCAAATTTCAAAGTTTCAAAACAAAAACAGAAATATCAAAATATGACTCAATTCACATGAAGAAACATTTATTTATCGTACAAAGGTAAGAAAATGACAATATACTACCAAAAAGGTCGTGTGGGCGGCTAAAATTTCTTAGATGTGAGTGGCAAATCGAGAGAGTGCTAGCGTCGATGATTACAAGAATGGTGGAACTGAAAAGGGTGAGACTTGGTGCGAAAATATTGGTGTTTAGAGGATGAGAAAACAGGGGAGTGAGGTGAGAGAGTGTGATGTTGGCTTGTAGTCATTGGCGTACATGGTTTTGGACTTTTGGTAATTCAGGGGCCAAGCAATCACAAATATCTGATAGTTTTCTGATTACTGTTAAAAAATTTGGCCAATTAGATTTGGGGCACGTAGGAGAAATGTGGACCTGAGCTGTTTGTTTATGACATTTTCGGACTGGTTTACAATTTAGGTTTTGATGAAGCTTGTGACCAAAAACAATAAATATTCTAAAATTTTGATAATTGATATTATTTCTGTTCATGAGTCAGGCACCTTGGATATGGCAATTTTTCATTGGGAGACCCAGTAATGACCCACATTCATGGCGTCTAAGTATCAACTCTTTCAATCAATATCTGAACAGCTCTTCATTTCACTAAAATATAATTCAAAGATTTAAATCCGAAAAAAGACGGATCTACTCTCAGTAAATAAAAATTTGAAGAAAATCTAATAGACTATTCCTCAAATCTGTATTTAGTCAAAAATAATAATAATAATAAATAAAAATCCTGAAATTTCTCCATCTACTTATTCATTATTATTTCCATGATAAGGAAATATGGCGTATTTGATTAAAGTTGGAAATAATTTAATGCCATTATTTGTGATGGCTCCATAAAGATGACATTTGTGCATTTCTTGCAATATAAAACTTAAAACGGGGCCAGTTCAGATTCAATTAGAGAATCAACGAAGCAATAATTGGAGTTTCTTTTTTCTTTTTCTTATTTTGAAGTGAGTTGTAAATTGGATTACATCATATCTTTCTTTTGTAGCTAATCCCATGTCCCATTTATGCATCTTTCGGTGAAATTATGTTTTTGAGTGGAAGACATTTGCATATATAAACTTTAAACTAAATTATGTTTGTTTGATTGATATTTACTTTATTGTTAAACTTAGAAAAGGGCAAAAAAGAAGTCAACAAAACGGTAAAAGAGAGCAAAAGAATTAATGATAAGCAACTATGTACCGATGAACTCATAAAAGAAATATAACTTGTAATAGTGCTCCTTACTCTGAGGTCAATTTTTATTATATTAAATAAGTATAGATTCGTTGCACTTATTTGTATTGCTCAAATAATAATGCACGTAAACCTCTTGATTTTAGATCAGTGATTCAAATTCTGAAAGAATAGAAATTTTTATTTTTTTTAATTTGAAGACAATTATAATTTAATAATTATGTAGTTATAATTTGACAATTGTAATTATAAAATTTTATTTTTTTTAATTTAAAAATAATTATAATTTAATAATTATGCAGTTATAATTTGACAGTTATTTAATAATTATATAATTATAATATGAAAGTTATATTTGTTGAGACCATTGTTATCATATTTGTATACTTCATTTGTAATGAGACATTTTTATGTATAAAAAAATAAATATAAACTCATTAAAATCTTTTTTAAGTTATTATATACAATTGCCAAATGCACAAAATTATAATTCAATGTGTTGCACAAACTGCTTAGAAAGTAAACAACTGATTAATTCTAAAAATCTCTATTTTACCCCCAGTTTTCAACCTTCTCGTCTAGAAAAGAAGCTGGTCTTAATTATCCAAAAAAAAAAAGAAAAAAGAAAAAGAAAAAGAAAAAGAAGCTGGCCTTAAAGCTTATACTTATCCACATGCTGTTTAAATAGTTTGCATTAACCGCGTATGATCAATCACTTGACAAATTGTTGATATATTTTTCTTGACTTTAATGGTGTCCATATTCTATATTGCATTAACCGCGTGTTGTCAATCACTCTATAGTTTATTGATATATTTTGCTTGACTTTAATAGTGGCCATATTGTATATCACGGCATTACTTGATTCATTTTTCTTGAAAATATCTATCCTAATAGTTATATTGATTTGTGATCTTCGAAAGAAACTTGGCCAATTCATGCTCACTAGAAAAATACACAAGATAAAGTATATGAAGCTTTTTGGTTACTTACCCTTTTATTCTTGCTCTATTTCAAGTTAATCAAAGTACCATGATATTTTCAAGAAAAATGAATCAAGTAATGCCGTGATATACAATGTGGACACTATTAAAGTTATCTTGATTTGTGATCTTCGAAAGAAACTTAGCCGATTCATGCTCACTAAAAAAATACACAAGATGAAGTATAAAGTATATGAAGCTTTTTGGATACTTACCCTTTTATTCTTGCTCTACTTCAAATTAATCAAAGTACCTCCTATTCTTTTATAAAAAAAAATACCACAACGTTCGAGTTAGTGTTTGAAGAAAAAGAGAATATTATATGTAGTGGTGTGTATATCCAAGTATTTATGAGTGAATAAATCAATAAACTTATATGAATGTATCGTAGTTCAAATTCCCTCCTTTCGTAGGACAAGAGTTTAATTTCTTTTTAAAATGTGTTAACGTGGATATTTTAATTCAATTAAACAGTGATTAAAGAGAGCATAAGTTCATTTTAAAGTCTTTATTTATATTATTCTTATTTTTAGGAGAATTTTCAAGGAAATCAACTAACTCTCAAAAGATCCTTTTTAATTTGTTTAGGTTGAACTCATAATTTAATTCATGTGCAAATTCATGTAATTAATCCCCTTCCATCTCCACACAATGTCCATGGTCCACTCATGTATGCAGCAGGTCGAGAAAATAGATACTTCTTTGGGGAGAATAAGAATTAGAAGGAAAATTATATCTTTCTTCTTCAATTAGTGGGCGGGCTCACCTCTATGAATTATTTAAAGATAAAAGTTAGGTTGCTGGTGTTAGGCTGATTAGGCCAATTTGTATTAAGCCTAACAAATGCTCCCTATAAGTGAAAAGTGTGTTTGTTGGTTGAAAAGTCTTCTAAGACACACTTCTTTATTTTTACCCAATTTGTAAATGCCACCTGCCTTATTTCTTTATTTTTAACTTTTTTGCCTCTCTACCATTGTTCTTGTCTCGAAGGTCACGTCTTTTTAAACGATGCTTCCTTTCCTGCAGAGCGATGTGTGTATGGTTACAACCCTTTTAAATACTCCAGCAACCATCTTTTTGTTTTAATTACAATTTCTAAAATTCAAAACTTAGGGTTCTTTGTTTTTCTATGATAAGAAGATAACCTTTTCCCCTTTCATTAGCAAAAAAAAAAGTAATGAGAGGATTATATAGCTTCACGATGGATGAAATCAAATAGGCGTATTACATCCTTAGAGATGTAAACATTCGATCGCTCCCTACTAATGACATACATCGTAATCCTCATTTAGTGAGCCTAAGGATCTTTCATTGTTTCGAGAGCACTTCAAGATAAGGGTGAGATCGTTGATTTATTATACGATCATTCTTCTTTTAAGGCTAACTTTGACTACGTTTTTGGATATGTTGGTGCGGGGAAGGGTTTGGAATCGGCATTGACCCTTTTAGTACGACCCATCAAACCCCTGTCTCTATCTTTACTGCAACCCCTAAGCCTATACCTTCTTTTATTGATCCTGCAGAAGCCGACCCATCAAACACAGACCTTTATGACTTTTTTTAATCTATTGTAGAATATCTTTCATTCCAAGTTTCATAGAAGGATCTTCCATTCATATTTATGTGAAAATTCATTCTATTTCTTATTTTATTTCTCCAAAATGAAGGATCTTGGTTTGGGGATAACAGGAGAATCAAGAACATCAAAAGGGGTCGGACTATACTAAATAGATTTGGGGATAACAGGAGTAGTCTTAGGAATATAACTTTTAGTAGCAGAGTCAAAAATATTTTTCCTCTTAAAGGTTAGAGAAACATCTAGTCTAAAAAGGGTACACTTTCAAGAACTTTCTTTGTCTTTTTTGGTGTCTTTGTCTTTTTGGATCCTTTGTGCAGGAAGTCTGGGAGCATATAAAAAATATTTTCCATGAAGGTATGAAAATATGCGAATAATCCAAGACACTCGTTAAAAGACAATATTAGAAATTAAACCAAAAAAATATTTACATAGAGGAAAGAAGATGAAGGATCTTGGTTTATTTGTTGTTTTGTTAGTTTATTTTCTTTTTTGTTCTTGATTTGTTCTTTACTCTTCTCGATTCTATTTTGCATAGGCTTCAATAAATATTGAGAGTGATTCAGAAGGTCTTGTTCCCTCCATAGAGATGGGAACGAGAAGAATATGTGGCCTCATTTCTCCCTCTTTGCGTAGGTTTCCCTCTCTATTCTCCTCTACATTCCTTCCGAGGGTAGAGTCTAAGGAGGAAGATAATTTTTCCTCTCACTTTACAAGAGGGGTTATGCATATGAGGTAAAAAAACCTCCTCAATTTTGTTGGTTGATTTGAAGAGCTTGACAATTGGGAAGGCTGTTTATACGAGCTAAGAAAGAGATGATACCCAATATGCTTGAGAAGCGTAAGAGCTAAAAAGTGCTTCTTTTTTTATAATGGTAAGATGTACAGACTTAGTTATGTTTATGTTTTGATGGTTTGTTCTTTATGTGTCTGACTTTATACTAGTTTTTCATTTTTAGGCTTTGTAGAATGGTTTGTGACTTTTGGGATCTATAAGGAATAAATACGATCCACGTAAAGGAAGGTTAAGAGTTTGAAAGATAAGACTAAAAGAATGGCCAACAAGGCACTGTTGCTGACAGGACCCGACCTGAGCTCTCTTCGAGAATCGAGGCAGGTCCTGCGATAACATGTGATTAACATACTCTTTACTCATACATATGATACAATAAGGCTACCTGCCTCAACAACTGCCTTAACAAAAAGTGTACACATATACTCCAATATAAAAAATATATACAAATACACAGACTGAGACACTTATGCAACTATGCATGTTGGCCAACCTCAAAATATGATGACTGTATTACACTGCACAATTTCTATGACAACCTGAAAAAAGTAGAAAAATAGAAAAAAGAGTGAGCTTGTGGCTCAGTGAGTGGACATAATATGAAAATATCATATACTTTATATGTATTGTACACGTATAAATCTGTATGATAAAATAATCATAAAACTGTATACTGAGTAATCAATAAACTTGTACTGAAAGTATGAACTGTCATAAAATCTATGGTAAAACTAAAAGTATAACATCATACTAGGATCTAAAAATCTGAATGCGCAAACTATTATAAAATTTATTATCAAGCTGAATATATGTAATATAGCTCTGGAAACATGTACTACATATATACTGAAAACCACACCAAACTTGTACTCGGGGAAAATCTGGTCTAACCTGGCGGAGTAACTCACGCACAGGCAGAGCGAGGGATCTAAGGCTAGTCTAACTCGATGGAATGCTGCATCGCTCGGGCAAAGCAAACTAAACTGGTCTAACGCATGCGCAGAGCAACTACACTAAAGGGGAGGGTACGCATATGGTGGTTCAAAAACTACTACAATATAATATCATGACCATAATTATTCTGAAATAATTATTTCTGTTCTGTACATAATTATAAACTGTACTATAATAAATTCTAAAATATTTCTGAATATACTAAATAGTATAAATATTTTTTTATCTAAAATAAATCATAATTAAATCTGATAACACGCAATTAAATCATAATTGGCTGTATTAAAAATATATAAAATATATATAGTTATCCATTCACCAAAAGTGCGCTAATCCTGAGCTGGGTCTGGATTCTGAGATCTACCCGCTATCGGCACACCTCTTATATCATAGGGTGTAAAAATACATCATTAGTACCGATATGTATTATAAATATTAAAATCTAAATATTCTAATATCGTAAAACTAATACCCGCTAAACCACTAGGTATAAATCTGATTATCCAAATTAATTTTCTAAAATTTCCTATTTTTCTTTTCTTTTCTTCTTTACCTTCTTTTTCTTTCTCTTTCTCTTTTTCTTCCCCCGGTTTCTTCCTTTCCCTTTCTTTTTCTTTTTCCTTTCTTTTCTTCTTTTCTTTTTCTTCTTTCTTTTCTTTCTTTTCTCCTTCTCTCGGCTTTCTCTTCTTTCTTTCTTTCTCTGTTTTCACTTTTCTTCTTTTCTTCTCAATTTCAATTGCTTCTTTTCAACGAAACAAACAAACAACATATATATATATATATATATATATATATGACGGCGCTGCTTCATTTCTTTTCTATTTTCTCTCCTTTTTTTTTCAATGCCACTAACCAATATATAAATATTACACGTGTATTACAATTCCTCCCCCCTTATAAAAATTTCGTCCTCGAAATTCACATACTTGTCTGAAATAAATGAGGATATTGAACTCTCATCTGATCCTCTCGCTCCCATGTAGCCTCTTCCACTGCATGATTCCTCCATAGGACTTTAATTAGCGGTATAGTCTTATTGCGTAGTACTTGCTGGCGATAATCCACTATCTGAACAGGTTCCTCATCATAAGTCAAGTCTGTCCTCAACTGAACTGGCTGAGTATCTAGAATGTGAGAAGGGTCAGGTATATACTTCCGCAACATAGAAACATGAAACACATCATGAATGCGTGACAACTCAGGTGGTAATGCTAAGCGGTACGCAACCACACCAACCCTTTCTAGAATCTCATATGGCCCAATATATCTAGGACTTAGTTTTCCCTGTTTCCCAAAATGAAGCACACCCTTCTATGGTGAGATCCGTAAGAAGACTCTGTCTCCTACTGTAAACTCAAGCTGTCTACGACGTTTATCTGCATAACTCTTCTATCTGTCTTGAGTTGTCTTGAGTCTATCTCTGATAATACTGATCTTCTCACTAGTGGCTTGAATAATTTCTGGACCCAACAATTTTTTTTCTCCAACTTCATCCTAGCAAATCGGAGTTCTGCACTTCCTTCCGTATAAAGCCTCATACGGCGCCATCTGAATGCTAAACTGATAACTATTATTATATGCAAACTCCATCAATGGTAAATAATCATCCCAATTACCCTTAAGTTGTAACATACAAGCTCTAAGCAAATCCTCCAATATCTGTATAGTTCTCTCCGACAGCCCATCTGTCTGAGGATGAAAAGCTGTACTAAAGTTTAGCTTAGTGCCTAATGCCTTCTGTAAGCTATGCCAGAATCTAGAAGTGAATCGAGGGTCTCTATCTGATACGATGGACACTGGAGTCCCATGTAACCGTATAAATGAGGTAACATACAAATGAGCCAGCCTATCTAATGAGTATGAAATCTTATAAGGCAATAAATGAGCAGACTTTGTGAGTCCATCAATAATCACCCAAATACTATCATGACCCCTTGGTGTACGAGGAAGCCCAACAACAAAGTCCATGGTAATATGTTCCCACTTCCATTCAGGAACTGGAAGTGGTTGAGATAATCCTGCTGGCCTCTGATGTTCTGTTTTAACCTGCTGACAAATCAGGCAGTGAGATACAAACTCTGTAATCTCTCTTTTCATACCTTGCCACCAGTAATGTTCTCTCAGAGTATGATACATTTTAGTGCTGCCAGGATGTATAGCATAAGCTGAGCTGTGAGCTTCTTCTAAAATTTGCTTCTTTAACTCTGAGTTATTTGGAACACAAAGCCTGTTACCCATAACTAATGTCCCACCAGCTTTCAATGTTAAATCAATTCGCATTCCATTCTTTACTTCTTGCTTAAGTTTAACTAAATTAGGATCCTGATCTTGAATCTCTCAAATCTGATCAATCAACAAAGGCCTAACTTGAAAATGTGCTAGAAGAACTCCAAACTTGTCTACAGATAATTCAACCCCCATAGCTCTTAATTCAACTAACAATTGAAGATAAGTCACTCTCAAATAAGCAATAGAGCTAGGAGACTTCCTGCTGAGTGCATCTGCAACCACATTCGCCTTACCTGGATGATAGTCAATCGTACAGTCATAATCTTTTATTAACTCTAACCATCTCCGTTGTCTCAGATTCAAATCTTTCTGTGTGAACAGATACTTCAAACTTTTGTGATCAATGAAGATTTGACATGTAACACTATATAGATAATGTCTCCAAATCTTCAAGGCGAATACTATTGCTGTTAATTCTAAATCATGGGTTAGATAATTCAACTCATGCTTTTTAAGCTGCCTAGAAGCATAAGCTATCACCTTACCATGCTGCATCAATACACAACCTAACCCCTGTCTAGAAGCATCACTGTAAATTATAAATCCTTCGGTGCCAGATGGAAGAGTGAGAACATGAGTTGAAGTCAATCTCTTTTTAAACTCTTGAAAGCTATCTTCACATTCATCAGTCCACACAAACATTACATTTTTTCTGGTCAACTTTGTAAGCGGTGCAGCAATCTTAGAAAAGTCTATAACAAATCTTCGATAATAACCTACTAGACCGAGAAAACTTCTAATTTCTGTCACACTAGCTGGTCGCTCCCAATTTACTACAGCTTCAATTTTTTGAGGATCCACATAAATTCCATCTGCTGAGATCACATGGCCCAGAAATGCAACTTTATCTAGCCAAAATTGACATTTGCTGAACTTGGCATATAACTGTTTATTTCTCAAAATCTGTAACACTATCTTCAAATGCTCTGCATGCTCCTCTGTACTCCATGAATACACAAGAATATCATCAATAAAAACTATAACAAATCGATCGAGATAAGGATGAAATACCCTATTCATAAGGTCCATGAATGCAGCTGGAGCATTAGTCAACCCAAATGGCATTACTGAAAACTCATAATGCCCATATCGAGTTCTGAAAGCATTCTTAGCCACATCAGTATCTGTGATCTTTAACTGATGATACCCTGATCGTAGATAGATCTTTGAGAAAATCTTTGCACCCTGTAACTGATCAAATAAATCATCAATGCGAGGGAGTGGATACTTGTTACGTTAGTGACTTTATTTAGCTCCCGATAATCAATGCATAGCCTCAAAGTTCCATCCTTATTTTTAACAAACAATACTGGTGCTCCCCATAGTGATATACTAGGTCTGATGAAACCCTTATCTACCAATTCTTGTAATTGAGTCTTCAATTCTTTTAACTCTGAAGGAGCCATTCTGTATGATGCTTTGGAGATAGGAGTTATGTCTGGAACCAAATCAATACCAAAATCAATCTCTCTATCTGGTGGTAAGCCTGAAAGATCTTCAGGAAATACATCTGAAAAATCTCTTACCACTGGAATATCATCTAATGTAACTCCATTGACTCTGGTATCAATAACATGTGCCAAATAAGTTGAACATCATTTTCTGAGCAACCGTTTAGCTATCATAGCAGATATAACACATGATGGAAGAATTCATCGCTCTCCACAAAAAATAATATCAGGCTCTCCGTGTCTTCTGAATATAACTTCCTTTCGAAAATAGTCTACAGTAGCATGATGATTAGCTAACCAGTCTATCCCAAGTATTGCATCAAAATCATATATAGTAAGAGGAATTAAATCTGCTACCATCTCACTACTACCCACTTTGATAACACAACCCCGAAATACATTCTCAGCCAATAATAATTCTCCAATCGGTGTGGCTACCACCAAACTACAATCTAGGGGTTTAAACATTCTATCCGCATGCACAGTAAAGATACGGGAAATAAAAGAATGCGTAGAGCCCGGATCAATTAAAATATGGGCCTCTCGGCCAAAAATAGTCAGCATACCTGTAACAACATCAGGGGTAGCCTGTGCCTCCTGCTGAGTCAAAGCAAATACACGTGCCTGGCTACGAGGTCGACCTGGCTGACCCTTCTGTGGATCTCTACTAGCTCCTAAAGCTCTAGGTTGTACACCAGTACTAGAGATAAGCTCTCCTATCTGAGATCCTCTAGGTCTCTGAATATTACCACTGCCACCTTGAAAACCCTGAGAAGCTGTACTCTGTACTAAGCTGCTACTCTGAAGAAGATGAGAGCAATCTCTCCTCAAATGTCCAACTTGTCCACAATGGTAGCAACCTCTAAAACCTCTCAAACACTGTCATTCATGACTCCTTCCACAAATGAAACACTGAGGGTACCTTCTCATACTAGCACTACTACTTAACTGGCTACCACCTCGGGGCCTCTGACTCCCTATGTTGCTTCCAACAGATGGAGGCACAATACTCTGACTAGAACTCTGTCTCTGTCTTTCTGATAGCATAGGGCTCTGACCATACCGTTGTCTACCAGAATACCCTGCATGGGATGTCTCTCCTCCAGATGCTCTACTGCTACTTGATCCACCAACTAACCAACTATGGCCTGGTCTCTGCTTGAATGACTAGGCTCTGCGTGCCTCTACTAGGCTTCTCTCAACTCTCATTACAGCCCCTACTAGCTCACTGAAATCACTGTGCCTCATAGCTATAATTGTTGTGCTAATATTGCCTCTAAGGCTCTGTTCAAATCTCTTACATTTATCCCTCTCATTCTGTATTGCATAAGAAGCGAACCTCGATAACTCTATAAAACAGTTCTCGTACTCCTCCACTGTCATCAATCCCTGTTCTAGCTCAAAGAACTTACTAGCCTGGATGTCTTGGTAAACCATAGGAAAGAATTTAACATTAAATTCTTTACAAAAATCAGCCCAACTAATCACCCCTCCATATCTACGTGATACTGATCTCCACCAGTGGCATGCCCCACCCTCAAGTAAAAATGTAGCAAAGGAAACCCTCTCATCATCAGTACATCTCATAACATCAAATATCCGTTCTACTCTAGTCAACCATAACTCTGCATCAGCTGGCTCTGTAGTGCCTGAAAAATTCTCTGCCCCCAAACTACGAACACACTCTATTGTGTTCTCTCTCTTGGGTGGTCCTTGTGTTTGTCTTTCTACTGTAACTGTAACTAATTGAGCCAGCCTATCTATGGATTGCTTTAAGGCAGGTCTATCAGACTGTCCCTGTGTAGGCTGTATCACAGGTTGTGGCACTGACTGAGGGTGTATCTGCTCTATAATAGGATTAAGCTGAGTTTGAGCTATAGGTATAGGGGGAACTGACTCAGCTACTTCCTCTCTAATAGGTTCCTCCCTTCTATCTGATACTAAGGGAGCTCTCAGTTTAGCCACAAGTTTCGTGCGAGGTCGGCCACGTGGACGCATGATAAAAATCTATAAAATGCAACAATTCATTAATGACATCTCTAATATGCATGTATCATGTACTAGTCTACAGAATCTAAAACCATGCTCTGATACCAAATTGACAGGACCCTAGCCGAGCCCTCTTCGAGAATCGAGGCATGTCCTGCGATGACATGTGACTAACATACTCTTTACTCATACATATGATAAAATAAGGCTACCTGCCTCAACAAAAAGTGTACACATGTACTCCAATATAAAAAATATATACAAATACACAGACTAAGACACTTATGCAACTATGCACGTTGGCCAACCTCAAAATGTGATGACTGTATCACACTGCAAAATTTCTGTGACAACCTGGAAAAAATAGGAAAATAGGAAAAAGGGTGAGCTTGTGGCTCAGTGAGTGGACATAATCTGAAAATATCATATACTTTATATGTATTGTACATGTATAAATCTGTATGATAAAATAATCATAAAACTGTATACTGAGTAATCAATAAACTTGTACTGAAAGTATGAACTGTCATAAAATCTATGGTAAAACTAAAAGTATAACATCATACTAGGATCTAAAAATCTAAATGCGCAAACTATCATAAAATTTATTATCAAGCTGAATATATGTAATATAGCTCTGGAAACATGTACTACATATATACTGAAAACCACACCAAACTTGTACCCGAGGAAAATCTGGTCTAACCTGGCGAAGTAACTTACGCAAAGGCAAAGCGGGGGATCTAAGCTGGTCTAACCCGACGGAATGCTGCATCGCTCGGGCAGAGCAAACTAAACTGGTCTAACGCATGCGCAGAGCAACTACACTAAAAGGGAGGGTACGCATATGGTGGTTCAAAAACTACTACAATATAATATCATGACCATAATTATTCTGAAATAATTATTTCTGTTCTGTACATAATTATAAACTGTACTATAATAAATTCTAAAATATTTTTGAATATACTAAATAGTATAAATATTTTTTTCTAAAATAAATCATAATTAAATCTGATAATGCGCAATTAAATCATAATTAGCTGTATTAAAAATATATAAAATATATATAGTTATCCATTCACCAAAAGTGCGCTAATCCTGAGCTGGGTCTGGATTCTGAGATCTACCCGCTATCGGCACACCTCCTATATCATAGGGTGTAAAAATACATCATTAGTACCGATATGTATTATAAATATTAAAATCTAAATATTCTAATATCATAAAACTATTACCCGCTAAACCACTGGGTATAAATCTGATTACCCAAACTAATTTTCTAAAATTTTCTATTTTTCTTTTCTTTTCTTCTTTTCCTTCTTTTTCTTTCTCTTTCTCTTTTTCTTCCCCCGGTTTCTTCCTTTCCATTTCTTTTTCTTTTTCCTTTCTTTTCTTCTTTTCTTTTTCTTCTTTCTTTTCTTTCTTTTCTCCTTCTCTCGGCTTTCTCTTCTTTCTTTCTTTCTCTATTTTCACTTTTCTTCTTTTCTTCTCAATTTCAATTGCTTCTTTTCAACGAAGAAAACAAACAACATATATATATATATGACAGCGCCGCTTCATTTCTTTTCTATTTTCTCTCCTTTTTTTTTTCAATGCCACTAACCAATATATAAATATTACACGTGTATTACAGTTGTTAAAAGGGTAGAATTTGGTATTGCAATCTACTCTTCAAGGAGTGGAGGAAGAAAATATGCAACTAAAGATCGATGCTAAGAGAGGTCGGATGATCTTGGAATTATGGCAATAGGTGAAAGTTACTAATAAAGAAGTTGAGGAGTTGAGAAAGGCTAACATGGGCTTTTTATAGGAAGGGATTGATCTTGAGGCTTCATGAGTTCAAGTGAGGGCATGATCTCATTTTTTAGAGGCTGAATTCATTGTTTGAGGCCTGAAAAGGAAATTTTATAAAGGTCAGTCTCCTAATTGCAAAACCAAGTATCTGCTACCAATGTTCAATGTTAAAGAAAGTATGATAACTCGGGGGAGATGTACAATCACATCTGAGGCTCTAAGTGCCAGTTAGAAGTTAAGGTTAAAGAGCTTATGGTAGATTTAGAGAACTCCCAATAGTTTGTGGTTGCTTCCAAAGCAGAGGCTGAGGTGGCTAATTCTTATGTTGCTTAATGAAAGAGTAATTTAAATATAGCCAAAAAGAATTATAAGTGCCATTTTTGATGGATTTGACCTAATGCTTCTAATGCGGCTTCCAAGCTAGGTATGATCTTAGTACTCACAAGCAGCTTCCTAAGGAATTTGACTCTAGTTTTGATGGTACAATGGTTGGTTTGCTAGACTCTTGGACGAGCTATTTTGCCAAGTTCCTTAGAGAGAGTTATCTCGCGCCTCTAGGTATTCTCTACCTACCCACCTGTGTCGGTTTCGGGTACAGGTACCATTCTTTTTGTTGACGGTCATTCGAGCTTTTTCTAAGAGTATAGCATGGCTCACTTCAGCGCCGTAGCACCTGGTACTCGAACATTAGCTCGGGGCATTTTCTCTACCCTTTCTTACCCTGAAAAAGTAAAGGCACCTTGCGTTCTTGAACTGATAACAACCATCTTTCAGCTAACCTAGCCTCTTCCGTCCCTCAGAACCAACAAAGGGTAGTACAGGAAGATTCATGTATTATCTATCGACTATGCCTTTCGGCCTGATCTTAGGCCACAACTCACCCTCCGTGGATGAACCTTGCGGAGGAACCCTTGGGAAAGGCTAATCTTGATGTAGTGGACCTTTTTAATGACTCTTTTGATGAGAATTGAGTAGATAATTAATACTCATTTGCTTTCCTTATCCTTTTGCTTGTAAAAAAACCTGTGAAGTCTTGAACTTGTAACAAAAATATACAGTTTTAAATTAAAGGATTTAGTAGATAATTAATACTTCTTTTCTTTCCTTGTCCTTTTTCTTGTAAAAAAACACGTGAAGTCTTGAATTTGTAACAAAAATATACAATTTAAATTAAAGGGAGTGTTCATCTTATCAATTCCTTTTTATTGACTATTTCTAAGTATGAGGTTATATTATGATGTTTGTTTCTAGAACAAAGTTTAAAAAATGATATTTGGAACATCTTTCCCTCTTTAATCTTTTGTGGAAGAACTTGTATAGAGTTGTCATGTGATGGAAATAAAGGTCTTCTCATTTTCGTTAATGAATATTCTAAGTATGAGTACTATAGTTAATATAAATTGGAAGCAAAGGAATAAATAGGTCATACTTCTCTATATGACCCTTTTGTTTTTTGAATTCTAAGGCTTTCTTCATCCGTCCATCTCTATGTTGTGTTTTGACTTTTGTAAATTGTCTATCAAGATTCAAAAGACTAAAAATGGAAGTGATTTTAGATTTTTTTGATTTTTTGGAAGGGCTTATTGTTGTATGATTTTATCTTTATTATGACTTTTCTGAGGTAATCTAGTTCTTTGAGTTATTCTGGATGATGTCTTTTTATTTTTACATATGTTGGGCTTCCGAAGTGGCGATGTAGGGTGTTTTGCTAAGATTTGATATTTGAAATTATGTGTATGAATTTCATAAAGTTATATGACCTATGGTCGAGCCAAAAGAAGTTGGTTTCGAATCTTTGAATACATGATCTCCTTGAAGTCATGTGGCTTAAAGGGAAGGAGAGTGAGTTTTTAAAATTCTGAATGCATGGTTTTCTCAAGTTTAGATGGCCTATAGAACCAGTCCCTTCCAAGAGAATGTGGCTTTTGAAATTTTGTGCCCGTGATTTTTCTAGGGTTTATGGCCTATAAAATACGACCTTTCCAAGGGAATGTGTTTTTTGAAGTTTTGAGTACATAATCTTCTCATGGTTAGGTAGCATATGGGCATGTGACCCTTTCAAGGGAATATGGCATTTAGAGTTCTGAGCATACGATCTTTTCAAGATTAGGTGGCCTATAAGTGCACAACCTTTCCAAAGGAAGACGACATTTGAGATTTTAAGTGTGTTTCCTTTTCGAGGTTATGTGGCTTATAGGTAAACATCCTTTCCACGGGAATATATTTTTTGAATTTCTTTGCTCACATATTTTCTAATATTATGTGGCCTATAGTTACACGACCTTTTCTAGAAGAGGTAACTTTCAATCATTTATGGATTGCATATTGAAAAGTGCCTCATTAATATAACTTAAATAATTCTTTGAATAGAAAATTGGAGATGTGCTTATATATAGAACTTTTGAATTTGAAAATGTTCCCATAGGTTAGAATGGGCTCCCTTTTCATGGTTTGTAAAATAAATGCTACTCTACCTAGGATTTTTGTAATTTTGTATAGTCCTTCTCATGTCTTTACTATCTTCATAGCATTCTATTTATTATTTATGTCGAGTACTTCTCGTATCACTATGTCTCCTTCATTAAGCTCTTTCCTCTTTACTTTTTTATTATTCTATCTTTTCATCTTTCCTTTGTAAATTTCAACATAGATTATAGTGACATCGCAGGCTTCATTAGTAGGTATTTTTCTGTTGAGAGAGCTTCATCATTCAATTTCAATCTTACTAGTTTTGTTCATAAGGTAAGAATGAATACTTCTATGGGAAGTATTGCTTTCAATTTGTATACTAGTGCGTATGGGGTGTACTCGGTTGATTTATTTTTTGTCATCTTGTAGGCCTAGAGAATCCTTGGGAGTTCTTCTAACCACTTCCCATTATTTCATTTTAGTATTTGTCTTAGGATTGTAAAAATGGTTATATTGATAATTATTGAGAGTGTTGCCTTGTAGGTAGTTGAGGGAGGAGAATTTTTGTTAGATTTTGTACTTACTACAGAAGGTTGTCACAATCATGCTATGAATTACTTCTTGTTATCTGAAACTAATATATGTGGCATCCCATATCTAGTCACAATATTAGTCCATTTATATTTCTATAAACTTCGATTTCCACACATTTTGTGAAATAATCGATTGCTAGGAGAAGTAATCACTTCCTGCTTGTTACTATAAGCAGTAGACCCATGATGTCCATCCCCTACTGAGCAAAGGGCCATGAGCTAGTGACGACATTTAGGTCCCCAACCAGAAGGTTGATAAGCACATTTTATACATTAATTAATACCTTACTAATTTGATATTTGCTCGCTTTAAGTATTAAAATATGGCCATTTATGCATGCATTGATTATTTTTTAGGTTTTACCTAATTGGAGCATAAAGGAGATCAAAATTTGATGAAACGAAGGGCAAGGAAGCCATTTTACAAGCCTTCAAGCCACAGTATCGAAAACCCAAGCCGCAACCCTAAGACAATAAAGACTTCAAATTCTACATGTTGAGGTTACGGCCTCAACTTTTCTGAGGTTGCGACCTTACTAGGCAGAAGCTTGAGGCCGCGGTCCCAATTCAAGAGATTGATGGCACCGTGGGGCCAACTCTTTTGGTGCCGCGGCGCCGCTATGGTGGACCATTTTTGGGACTTGGGACCTAATTTTAAGAGGGGCATTTTTTGAAGGACCTATAAATATAATACTAAAGGCCTTATTTAAAGGGATGTGAACACGAAATGAAGAGAGAAACAAAAGATTTTAGTGAGAGAAATAAAGAATTTTATTGAGAGACACATATTGAAGCTTGAATTTTGACAAGATCATTGAAGATTGAAAGTTTCCCAAGATTTCTCTAACTAGTTCCTTCTTTCTCTCCACTTCATTTACATTTATTTTAAGTTTTTAATTGTGATTTGTGTTATTTTGAACATAATTACTTTTATGAAAATTTGGATTGATGTACTTGAATATTTCACTATGAATAGCTAGATGATTTATTTTGGGGCTTGATGAAACTCTATTGAACACTATGTGTTAATATTGTTAAGTGATTAATGACTATTATATATTTATTCATTTATACTTTTTATGTGCTTAATGCTTCTAATTTGATTGGAAAATGATTAGATGTTTAAATATTTAGATTATGTACTTGAGAAATTTTAATCCTTATGTTAGTTTTAAAAAGCATAACTTTGAGTTTATTGAGTTGGAAGACTAATAATAGACTTAGTGTAATCATTTAAGGATAGCTTAATGCATGTATGTATAATGGGTTATATAGGGATATCAACTTAGTTGTATATATGTATAGGGTCTCATTCGACACTCGAGAGAAGTAATGAGATTAGTCGTACACCCTTTATTAATGAATGCATAAAATTGGTTATTAATTAATAATGATAAAAAGCATTGAAACAATTGAGAAAAATTAAGTCCCTAGAACCCATTACCATAGAACTCTTACATTTTTAATTTATCAAATTATTTAGTTTAAGTATCTTTAATTTCATAATTCAACTTAGTCTTTAATTTAGCCTAGATAAAGTTAAGTTGTCAACACCATAGTACTTAGCATTAATTTAGGATACCAATCCTTGTGAGAACCATACTTACTCATTATTTTATTACTTGATTACGACTCGTGCACTTGCGGTTACAATTCATTTGTGTATAATTTCACGAACAATGGTGCATGAATGTGGTGTGTTTGTAGCACGTTTTGCACTTCTTTATGCAATCCTAGGCATCTTGTTGAAAGGTAGACCAATAGTACCTTTGTGTAGGATTTTATAGGTGAGAGTCTTCTTATTAAAGTAGTTCCTGTATGCTCCCCCATGTACCTCTTATATTATCTTCCTCCATTCATCTTTAGTAATGCATTGCATGTATATTTTAAAAAATGATCTTCTGTATAATTCACCCTCCATGAGTGTGAAACCTTCTCGCTTTACTTTTGAGGTTCCTAACGCCTTTTTTTGTCTAGAGGTAGCTTCCTATCTTACAAGAAATTAACATATGGTGTCATCTAGTTTGTGAAATCTGTGATTTCCATTAATTTTCTTATACTAGTGTCCTTTGATGGTGTGGTATCGTCTTCCATGGTCATTTATCTCTCATAATGAGTACGACCATTCTCTGTTTACTGTTTTTCACTGCCGCTGCTTCCTAGCAAGTTTGTTTACTTTCTTGTTTTAGTTTCGGGGAATCTGTGTGATTATTACTTCCTATAATCATCTTATTTTTGTTCATTCACTTCACTTGTTATTTTTGGAATTTGAAAATTATGGCTCCTTGCTTTCCATTCTTGCTCAAGCTTTCTACTATAAAAAAGATTCCTTTCTTCTTTTCATCAGTTAATATCTAGTAAAGAAAAAATAGTATTAGGCTTATATAGTTTTACCATGGATAAGATTAAGTTGGCCTAATACATTCTAGGGGATGTGCATATCTGCCTACTCCCTACTGTTTAAAAGCGTCACAATTTAATAAAGGTAAGGCCCGAAGAGATTCCTTTATTTCATAAACATTTAGAGTGTTTTAGATTCCCTAACCTACAAATAATTTTAGAATTTTTAGATGTGATCAAACTTTTCCCTTTGCAGATACACCCTAACATATTCCACCTAATTTATGAAATTTCTCTTTTGAACCATATGATGCATTCTCTTATGCCCTTACTCTTTATGATATCTTCTTGAGCTACAACTTAATGTTCGCAAAAATCAATTATAATTGAGCTCCCAAGGTTAGGATGAGGCTAATGCAGGGCTTTGAGGATAAGAAGACCAGCTTCGATAGGAACCCTATTATAGTTAGTAAGGAATTGAGGAACCTCGGGCTTCTTTACGGTGTGCAAATGAGTTTTTGATACTTAGATAATTGGACTACTCCTACACTTTCTTCCAACCCAGTGAGGGAGAGGTTTTTAAAGAAGTATTTTTAGAAGAAACAACACTTCCACCATCATCTTAGTCGTTCTAACCTACTTTTAAAGTATGCTTATCTTCCTAGGGTGCATCACCTCTCGTGTCCTTTGACAATGAAAAAGGGGCTTGGCTTTTAACTTTGACTTTTCAAATTTCATGCTCTGGGGTTTAAAAGCCTCTACTACTTTTGACATCACTTCTTATAATGCAAATGTTCGAATATGTTAGTTCCTTCCTGATAGGGTCATATTTCCTTCGGGTTCTAAAGGAGATATTGGTTAGGGCTTTATGGTTGCTTTACATATAAAGGGTTTTTTCTTGATATAAGTGAGCTTCAATTTTGTTCTATTTTTATAAGTTTGCTTCCTTTATAATTTTCCGACTTTTGATCTTTTCTTTGTAGCTGTTAGTGTTACGGTCGTGCGAGTATTCCTTGAAGGTAAAATTATTTATTTTTCTTATAATTTTGTCTCTTGTGAAGTTAACCCTAATTGTTTCCCTGGAAACACTGGTGTAAGTGAGAGGTTTGGGAGTTAAGTCAGTCTTTCTGTTGTAGTTCATGAAGCTTTTACTTCTGCTCTCACTGGAACTTCTAAGCCTAGTCCTTTAGCTATTGACCCTATTGTCGTTGGTTCTTCTAGGCCCTTCCCTCACACTCCTTCACTGAGAATGAGTGTTGCTGATGCAGTCGTTGACATTCTCACTTTCGTGGAAGCGCCTCTTACTCCTCTAGTTAGTACGGCTCCATAAAAGAAAAGTATGTCAACATTTCAAGTTTTATGATTTGATGAGTTAATTCTTGCCAGTTATAGATCTTTAATCCTTTATGAACTACCTTCCTAATGTGCTATCTAAATTCCTATGAATGAGGGCTAAGAAAAAAAGAACACCTAAGAAGAAAATGAAAGTGTTTGAAAGTGTACCTAAGGGTTTTAGACCAAATGTTACCCCTATTTCGAAGAGACGGAAGGTGTTTGATCCTTCTGTCAAAATTTCTACACCTGATCGAGGTTTCCGTAGTCTTGAAACCGATCGAGGTTGATCCCAGTTCAGTCTGTTGCTTCTATATCACTAAAGATGTTGTTATTGGAGATCATTTATATGTGGGTGTATGCATGTGCAACAGTGTTAATTATATACAATATGTATCACATACATATTTGGTGCAGCAAAATAATAAAAACCATACAATAAACACATAAAATTATATATTAATCAAATTATTATACAAAGTGTAAAGTTGAGAAATTACTAAAACGTGTAACATTTTACACGTGTATTCTAGGAGTCCGCATGGAAACTAACCGTTGACAGTTCTAGTCACCAACTTGGTGGGTTTGATAAACTAGAACAACAGCTCCAAATTTAGTACTGAATTTAACAATTAAACCTTTTGAATTTATTTTTCCCTTGATCAACTCTTTGACCAATAAAATAAATTCTTATGTTGTTGTAACTGATAGCTAATAAAATCAAGCAAAAAAATTAATTTTAACACTTGAAATTAACTCAAAATTTAGATCAAATTCTTTGTTGCTTAATACATGGCCATCCACCCTTTGAAACTAATATTTTTCCTTTTAATTTCAAAGACGACAACACAAAATAAAGCAAATCATCTCAGCTTCAAACATTCCAAACACACACACACACACATATATATATATATATCTAAATTATATTAAAATAATAATATTATAATAATAAAATTACAAGACCTCACCACCAAATCTAACTTTAATAATAAAATAATATTATATATATTAATACACGATAACTAACATACATTAATATATAAAATATTATTAAATAATATAATATTATAAAATAAAATATTTTAATAAGATATTTTTTATTATTTAACAATTATCAAAGTGTGGAATTATTATTTTGCCCCTTTTGAATAATTACCAAGTATACCCTTAATAGGTCCCACTTACCACACACTTTGGTAAACTCAATCGACGGTCCATAATACGCTACGTGTCATGATATAATTAATAAACAACAATTATTAACTAATTATTATATTTAACACTTAAATACAGACACGTGCGTATTCTCATGGTAGTACTGGATATTACTAGACTAACAATTCAATTTGGTACGCTGCCCTAGTGTACAACGAGTACACTCCATATCTGAGACTCCTTAGGTCCACGCCCGATTCGTCAAATGAAATTATTCCATGAGTCCGTGAACAATGCCTCACGCACACGTTACGGATATTACAAATCAGCAAGTTGAACCATACAAGCTGAGGTCACAACGCATATGTATAGTCATTCTGTCATGATATCATGGATGTGCAAAGATATAGATTATCACCGTCAGATCCCCATGTGCGTATCCATATCCTATCTCCATACTTGTATCTCACTGGACAATATGTTCAAACTTCTTTATCATATTGTTCACCTTTATCATATTGTTCAACCCTGACGAGAACTCTTTTTCGGAATTAATTGCTTGTGGCCACAAGCCTTTTTGAGATACAGTCTCGAAGCATCTGGATATCTAACTCCCTATGCAAGCTAACGGATTCCATATCTGTATACACCGGACTCCATAAACATCAGATCATACCCAGCGACACCTAGCAATCACACCATGAAAGGTCTGTGATATGCGTAGAACCAAAGTATGGTGGATCACTTACAAGCTTACCGTGGTACTAGGTTAAAGGACCACATATACAACTCAATTCGAGAGGACCCTCCATTAACGGCTTACATAGGATGTCTATCGGAGGTCCTCATAAGTCTGTCCCATATCTAGTCGTAACTTGATACCCATATGTCAATACGAGCTCCAAGCTCATGATCGGCTAGGAATAACCATCTATACCTTATAGGTGCAACATATATTAATCTATATAAAGGTATCCACCAACAGACCGATATTCGACAGAAATAAATTATGGATAATATTCGAGAACATACTTGCGCAACTAGTATTTCTTAGCACCTGATTGCAACTCTTGCAACTTTGCAATTACTAGTATATTCTCATGTCTATGTCCCATTACAAACAATACTCCAACTCTTGGATCTTCACTGAATATTATAATCAACTAACACTTAACTGTGCTAATTCTTAGCATTTATATTTCTCAGCATAGCCAACTTTAAGTCTTGATCTAAACTCTTTTTAGATTAGATCTGAGCTCTTTTAAATCATATATTATCTGTAATGTTACATTGGATGGTACCATATAAATGGCATTAGCAATTTAATAGAAATGTACACTTGTATAAATAATAAGTATATGTACATTGAGAGATAACACGTAAGCACCAACCATAACAATCTCTCACTTGCTCTAGTGTCATTCCTGATGGTTGATGCGATATTTCTATATCTTAAAATTAAGCGTAAGTATACGCTATCGTAACAAGTAATAAAGGGACTTATAAAGTCGGTTATCGAACCCACAAGGATAATTTTTATTTTCTTACTAAGTACTAAAATTATATCTTTTTTATAATTATTCAGAAAAATCAAATCTTAATTTTGTAATAAATTTGAATAAAATAAAAGTGCAGAAAATAAATGAGACAACTTAATTAAAATAAGAAAATAGCAATATAGAAAAAGCCTAGGGTTAATTACTATCCTTCAATATGGTTTCTAAAGATTAATCATTTTAATATTTATATCCCTCAATTCTTATTATTGTTCAAGACACTAATGTATTCACAAGCCTCTTCCAAGGTCATGCAAGTATATCTTAATTTATCAAATACCTATATTCCTATGGTACTTGTAATAAATAAAGATTCATTAAGAATAACTCTTATTGACCATACATGCCAATTAGGTATATTCCTATCCTAATTCGAAACTTGCATATACAACATTGAATGTTACTCTACAATCATACTTCAAATTATCTAGGTCTAAATACAATGATGCCTCTTCCAAGTTTATCAAAGTATTACTAAAGCAATCACAATATTGATCAGATATAATGAAGCATTAAGAACAAATAATTTGAATAATAAGAATTGAGTTCAAATAAATATTAAAAAGATCCAACAATTAAGCTCACATATTGAGTTTAAGTAAAAACCCTAGAAAATAAATTTAGCTCATGATAACAAGAGAATTATGGCTGAAAAATAAAATAAACATGATACAACCCAAAGCAAACCAATATAGACGTCAATTCGCAGTTGGTTGATACGCCAAAGATTCGTCAATAATCTCTTACTTCCTTGAAGTGCACTTATTTCTCTCTCTAAAAATTGCTCTCATTCAATGTGTGTGGCTCAAAGAGCCCTAAGTTGTGTCTCCTTTACGTCTGGGGTCGAGTGGCCTTTTATAGGGTTTGATTTAAACTTGAAAAACCTAATTCTGGTCGCACTAGGATTCGCGCTACCGCTGGCGCGCTATGAAGTTGTCGCTGGGGCGACGCGTGAAAAAGCTATCACCGCTGGAGCGGTGGGATCTTGGCGCTAGAGCGCTGGAGCGTTGCTGGCGTGGTGACTCTTCGGCGTTGGAACTCTAGACGCGACTTAAACAAGTCATTTTTCTAATTTCGATCACTATTCCAGCGCTGGGGCGATGGACTTCTTAGCGCTGGGGCGATGGACTTCTTAGCGCTGGGGCGATGGACTTCTTTAAATTTCGTTCAAGTCCCTACAATTAACAATAAAGCACATAAATAGCCATCTATTCTTATAAAATAATAAAATATCAAAATAAAAGCATGAGAAAATATATGACAATTTTTTCCTTATCAATGGTATCTCATACATATTAACTCTACGTGTTTTATAAATATTTTTGGAGTAATGGCCTTAGACAGTGGATCTGCTAAATTATTTATAGAACACTTTTATAAATACACATCTCCCCTGACTAAGATCCCTCTAGTCATGTGAGATTCCTCTTAAAATAGTTAGAGTACTAATGTCCTCTTGGCTCGTTGGCCTGTACAACGACATTATTACTTTTAAAAAACTATGGGATATAATTCATTTATCTTGGAACTCTTCCAAGGCCAGCGACAAACTTACGAATTCACATTGTTTTTTTTTTTGCTGCTTCTAAAACGAATCAGCAATGAATCCCAGTTTAATACTATTCCAACTCACTTAGTACCAATGAGAATGAACACATACCCAAATGTAGACTCTCTATCATCTATGTCAAACTAGAAGTCTGATTTCATGCATCTTCTTACTTATAAGTCACTTTCTCCATATATGAGAAACTTATCTTTTGTACTCTCAAGGTACCTCAGGATATGTTTGACTACCATCAAATGGTCGTTACCTAAATCAAAATGGTACCAACTTATAATTTTTACAGCCATGCTAACATCAGGTCTCATACACATCATAGCATACATCAAGCTCTCAAGAGCTGATATATTTTGTGTGTCAGACACATTAACTCACTCTTCTTCTATTTAAAGAGACATTCTCCTCAAAAGATGAACATCGTGTCTAAAAAGTATGTTAATTGTCTCACAGTTAACAAAAACTATACTTTTCTTAGATGTTTATTGATGTGAACTGATTTAGAAAAGTCTTATCAGCTTCCCAGCTCTATCTCTATAAAGCTTTATACTTAGTATATAGGATGCCTTTCCCAAATCTCTTATAGAGAAGTTCTTACAAATAACTCTTCACTGATTATAACATACCGACATCATTCCCAATTATTAATATGTCATCAACATAGAGCATCAAGAAGATTATTGTCATGCCCCAAACCCAAAAGATCTGAAGCATGACATAACTTACACTCATTCAATAATGTGCACTCATAATTAATATTGCATAAAATTTCAAACTTGAATTCAACATAGGAATCCTTATCAAGTTGCTAATAAGTTTAATACAAAATCAACCCATGACTATACTTGGTGAGCACATAAACCAAATACAACCACACCTAATAAAATAACACATAAGTATTTATTCAATAGAGACAAATCAAATATCTTAAACTATGTGTCCTCAAATGAAACACTTAGCAACCTAGCAACTTAGGGAACTCAAGGGACAGCAAAAGCCTTGTTAATCTGCTAAGCACACATGTACTTTAATTACCTGAAATCAGCATAATTTATAATGAGTATAAAACTCAGTAAGCATACTAGTTTTTCATATATCAAAATACAAATACATATATGTACACAATGCATGTGTATGATATGCTATAATAAATCAAAATCATAATCTTATCAAATCACATGTCAAATAAGCGCTTACACATTCTTTCAAAACATATAATAGGAATACTATCACTCAACTACTACTCAGTAGGACTTTCATATCATATATCACATAATGAGCTAAATGTCACTCGTATGTGATATACCGTATAAGAGGAATAGTACAAGTGAGGTTTAAATTACACATATATAATGCTCATGTCTGAAGGTAAGAGCCAAACCCTCACCTTGATCATCAGTGAGTCCTCTCACATGCACCAATACTCCACCACACGAATGTAATGACTCAATCTTCCTTTAGGTACCAATAAGATCCTCCCTACATACAGAACACATAATATATACCAATCCCGAAGGAAATGCCACACATAAAGGCTCCACAAATCACACAAGGTGCCTACTAAGTAAATAGTGAGTTCAAGCATCCTCAAAATACAAAACCTATCTCATTGACATTTTTCACTTCAAAAGCTTTCTTTGTTAAACACATTTCATTTTGAAAGCTCACTTTTATAAACACATGTATGTCCATACTCAATGTCAATGCTCATATTCATAAACATATGTCTTTCACATTTCATATCAAATATACTTTGGCATAACATAAATATATTTCTAAGCACATTTACAAAATCATACATAGACAATTACTATGCTTATTGTGATTTCAGTAAAAGTCTAGTATATTTACCTCTTAGCACTTTCGGCTACAAGGCTTAATTCTCCTTACCCTATCAATGGAGATTAATCCTTTCATAAGCCTCATAATTCACACAAAACTCTTTAAATAGCTTACAAAATTATACATATTGCACTTATCACATCGAATTGGTCTAATTACTTGATTTCTCAAAGCCTGTCATTCTGACCACTTACACTTAACAAAATTTTCTTATACATCAAATTATGTCCAATTACTCCAAAATCAGAATATATCATTCTTGACTCATATATCCTTCTTATATATGAATATTATATCATAATTCCTACACAGTCCATTTGATAAACACCATCAAATCCAAACTATTATCTTGACAGGATCAAGATATTTATTGAACAGTATTCGATCTCCCAATTTTATAAAATCATAAACTAACTCAAAAATTATAAAACTATCACATAATTACTCTTGACACATGTTTCAATCCATGGTAAATATTTCACTTCAAAATCACTACCAAAAGTATTTTAAAACTATTTTACTCGATAACTTTAAAAATCTGTTAATCAAATACTGCAATGAGAAAATTATAACAATTTAACCACATTGATCTAAACTCTCAACTTTGAATATATCATATTAGACATATAATTTTATCATATTCCAAAAATTTATAATTTTTTAAGATCATCAGATCGAAAATTATTTATCACTGTATCATACTGTTAACATAGGAAATTTCTAGAATTTTAGAGTTATTTTGGTAAATTCACTAAAAATTCAATTTCTTTCAATTTTCAATCGATTCAAAGTCTTAAATGATTCTATACATGTCTAGTTTTATAGTCTTAAATGATTCTATACATATCTAGTTTCATAGTCTCAAAATCAAAAACCAGAATCGAAGCACAACAATTTATAAAATTTTCGGATCAAGAGACTATCAAGTAAAAATTCTGCAATTCATCATGATTTATCAAGCTATCTACATAATCATCATCAATTCTCAATATTTCTTACAAAATTCAAATCAAGTCCTCAATTGGGCAAAGGGTCGCCTAAGGGATCCGCGTTTCCTAGCGAGATCCGGGCAGTTCGTTCTTAAAATGACGATAACAATCGCCTCCGCCTAAGGCGGGATATTTTTTCGTAAATCTGTGCACGAGCCTATTCGACCGATTCACAAATGAGTGATCCCTAATTTTTGTCTGTGCTGTGGATTTAGGTTCGTTTTTCCTATAGCTTTCGGTGGGATTTGCCAAGTGGAAGGTCGAATCGTTGATTCCAACATTCCCCACTTGTCCAACTGTTGCTGAGCAGTTTTTGGATATCAAACGGACCTTCCTAGAAGGTAATTTTAATGTGGCCGATTTCCCCTCTTTTGCAATCAGTTTCGCTACAGCACCCGCTGCTCTAGCTAATTGTCCACCCTTTCCAAGTGTGATTTCTATGTTATGTATGGCCGTGCCTAAGGGCATATCGGTTGAAGTAGATTCGTCTTTTTGATCAATCAAAACCCCTTCCCAAACTGTACAAGCTTCTTCCAAAGCATACGGCTTTCTAGATGTAGATAATGATATCTATACAAATGAATCTTATATATATCATATAATGAAGTACCACATGAGTGGATATATAGGAATCCAAATCTGCCGAATCACTCATGTTATGATCTTCTACATCCTAGGTCTTCTCATTCTGTCATCTAGCTTATGTTCTTCATGTAACATTCAGACCGAATGACTCTATGAAATTACGTCGATACCTCTACATATTATGGGTAACGTAGGAGACATCTCTATTTTTCCCTGAGAAATGCTTATAATTACCACTGCTTAGCTTTCAATTCGCCTCTGACCATCAAATCAAATTTGAATAACCCGTCCTTCTCTCTTTGAAACAAGGGGCGCTTCTGGTTCTGTCGGTGCTTGAAACAATTTTGTCTTCTCCATATTACTATATCTCTAGAGTCAATAATTTTATATGAGGAACTACTGAACTCAATCACTTGCTGCCGTTACTCTTCAGTTTTCTGTTGAGGTCTATCCTGTAGAGGTACTCAAATTGGATCAGTGATCGATTTCTAGGTTTCGTCGTAAACCTAATTGGTTACTTCCAATTACATAAATCTATAGTTCAAACCGCACTCAAAGGTAGGGCATTTCCCATTTTTATAGGAACTTATGTAGCAGAAACAATGGTATCTCCAATTATAGCCCCTCTGGGATGTAAAATATATCTCTTCTCACCATCCCTATAGTGTATGAGACAAATGAATGCATTTCGATTAGGGTCGTATTCTATGGTTACGATTCTACCATATATGTCTTTTTCATTCCGTCGAAAATCAATTTTAAGGTATAGGCTTATGACCTCCCCCTCTATGCCCTGCGGTAATGATTCCTCTGGCATTACGACCTTTACCACAACGATGCTGTCCATAGATCAAATTCTTTCGTGGATTGGATTTCACTTGACTGTCTACGGCTCCATTGCGTGTGCTCGGGGTAGAAGATTTGTATAAATATATCGCCATGCTATTAAGTATTTTGATTTAAGTTCTTTTCTTTCTAAGAGGTGGAATAGAATAACCCGGTTGAAGCGTAATGATCATATGTCTGTAATGCATTGTATGTCCCATATAGGGATGGCAAAAAAATCCGCAAACCCGCAAACCCGCTAAAACCCGCCCGCATTGGGAAGGATTTGGTAAGGCTTGAAGCGGGTTTGGTACGGGTTTGGTATTTAAAATTAAAACCCGCAACGGATTTGGTACGGGTATGATTTTAGTGAAAAATCCGCGGATACCCGCAACGGGTATCCGCACATACTACATTTAAAAAAAATATAAAATATAAAATATAAAATAATTATTTTTGTATTTTTTTTATCTCACATCAAAAAATCTACATTTTATTTGGCATTGCTCATACCATTAAATATAAATAAATAAAATTAGTTCAAAGGAATTAATGATTATAATTGAAATTAAAAATAAAATTATAGTATTTAACATAATTGAAATTGGAATTAAAATATTTAATATTTAGCGTAATTGAAATTGAATTTAGAATTATAACATTTAACGTAATTAAAATTGAAATTGTAATTGTAATTAGAATTAAATATTTAACACAATTGAAATTGGATTTAGAATGATAACATTTAATGTAATTGAAATTGAAATTGGATTTGAAATTATAATATTTAACACAAGAATTATAATATTTAATGTAAAAAAAATTAGAATTAAAATTGAAATTAAAATATTTAACATAATTGAAATTGGATTTAAATTTATAATATTTAACTATCGAAATTGAAATTATAATTATAACAATTTAATGTAATTAAAATTAAAATTTGATTTAAAGTTATGATATTTAACGTAATTAAAATTAAAATTGGAATAAGAATTATAATATTTAACATAATTGATATCAAAATTATGATTATAATTATAACATTAACGTAATTGAAATCGAAATTAGATTTGGAGTTATAATATATAACGTAATTGAAATCAAAATTAGGTTTAAAATTATAATATTTAACGTAATTGAAATCGAAATTGGATTTAAAATTATGACATTTAACGTAATTGAAATCAAAATTGGAATAAGAATTATCATATTTAACATAATTGATATTAAAATTATAATTATATAATTATAACATTAACGTAATTGAAATCGAAATTGGATTTGGAGTTATAATATGTAACGTAATTGAAATCGAAATTGGATTTAAAATTATGATATTTAACGTAATTGAAATTAAAATTGGAATAAGAATTATAATATTTAACATAATTGATATCAAAATTATAATTATAACATTAACGTAATTAAAATTAAAATTAGATTTGGAGTTATAATATGTAACGTAATTGAAATCGAAATTAGTTTGGAATTATAACATTTTACGTAATTAAAATCGAAATTTGATTTAGAGTTATGATATTTAACGTAATTGAAATCAAAATTGGAATAAGAATTATAATATTTAACATAATTGATATCAAAATTATAATTATAATTATAACATTAACGTAATTGAAATCGAAATTGGATTTGGAGTTATAATATGTAACGTAATTGAAATCAAAATTAGGTTTAAAATTATAATATTTAACGTAATTGAAATTGAAATTGGATTTAATTATGACATTTAACGTAATTGAAATTAAAATTAGATTTGGAGTTATAATATGTAACGTAATTGAAATCGAAATTAGTTTGAAATTATAACATTTAACGTAATTAAAATCAAAATTTGATTTAGAGTTATGATATTTAACGTAATTGAAATCAAAATTGGAATAAGAATTATAATATTTAATATAATTGATATCAAAATTATAATTATAATTATAACATTAACGTAATTGAAATCGAAATTGGATTTAGAGTTATAATATGTAACGTAATTGAAATCAAAATTAGGTTTACAATTATAATATTTAACGTAATTAAAATCGAAATTGGATTTAAAATTATGACATTTAACGTAATTGGAATAAGAATTATCATATTTAACATAATTGATATTAAAATTAAAATTATATAATTATAACATTAACGTAATTAAAATCGAAATTGGATTTAAAATTATGACATTTAACGTAATTGAAATTAAAATTGGAATAAGAATTATAATATTTAACATAATTGATATCAAAATTATAATTATAACATTAACGTAATTGAAATTAAAATTAGATTTGGAGTTATAATATGTAACGTAATTAAAATCGAAATTAGTTTGGAATTATAACATTTAACGTAATTGAAATCGAAATTTGATTTAGAGTTATGATATTTAACGTAATTGAAATCAAAATTGGAATAAGAATTATAATATTTAACATAATTGATATCAAAATTAAAATTAAAATTATAATATTAACGTAATTGAAATCGAAATTAGATTTGGAGTTATAATATGTAACGTAATTGAAATCGAAATTAGATTTAGAATTATAATATTTAACGTAATTGAAATCGAAATTGGATTTAAAATTATGACATTTAACGTAATTGAAATTAAAATTAGAATAAGAATTATAATATTTAACATAATTAATATCAAAATAATAATTATAACATTAACGTAATTGAAAATAAAATTATATTTGGAGTTATAATATGTAACGTAATTGAAATCGAAATTAGTTTTGAATTATAACATTTAACGTAATTGAAATCGAAATTGAATTTAAAATTATGATATTTAACGTAATTAAAATCAAAATTGGATAAGAATTATAATATTTAACATAATTGATATCAAAATTAAAATTAAAATTATAATATTAACGTAATTAAAATCAAAATTGGATTTGGAGTTATAAATTATAATATGTAACGTAATTGAAATCGAAATTAGATTTGGAATTAAAATATTTAACATAATTAAAATAAAAATATTTAACGTAATTAAAATTATAACATTTATCATAATTAAAATCGAGATTAGATTTGAAATTATAACATTTAATTTAATTAAAATTAAAATTGAAGTTAAAAATTATAATATTTAATGTAAATAAAATCAGAAATATAATTGATATTATTTTAATTGCTATAATTAAAAAAATTTAATTTAATTAATATTATTATTTTATTTTTTTATTATATTAATTCAAAACCCGCTTAAAATCCGCGGATAACCCGTTGCGGGTTTGGTAATAGGTACAAACCCGCAAGTGCGGGTTTGGTAACGGTACTCCAAACCCGCAACGGGTTTGGGAAGGATATGGTATTTCATTTTGTAAGCGGATATGGATATGGTATTAGAGGTATCCGTCCCAAACCCGCCTGCTGCCATCCCTAGTCCCATAATAGGTCCCATTCTTCTACCCTTTCCGGGGAGTTGATGACTATTCATAGCTATTACCTTGACACCAAAGAAGAGTTTGACCCAATGCTTTATTTCTGTCCTAGTTGATCCTGATTCGACATTAGAAGTATATTGATTTTTCCCCAATAAGCGAATACTTTTGTCTGTAAATACTGTATATTTGATTCCATCCATAAATCGATTTTCTTCCCTATGAGTTCGAGTCTCAATAAGAATGCTAGTTCTTATTGTTCATATGTTATGATATGAATATACCACACCAATTCATTATGTATAGATGATGAGATTCCATTGATACATAACCTTTAACCGATTGCCATTATGATTAGTAAGATGGGGAAAAGCGGAAGAGGAAGAAGAATCTTTCAGCACTAATCCCTACAGGTGCCCGTAGTAGGCCGGCCGTCCTACCTAAACCAATCATCATATCGGTCCCTAGGCCCCATTGCTGGAAAGGCTCGGCTTCAAAATCGTACGTGGAGCTTCCGCACATATTTTTAGAAATTAAAACTTAAAGAAAGTAACTTAATTAACAACAATAAATTGAGAAATAGTTATGATATACCTCTTAAAACTCAAATTTTCAATTTCTTCTTCTTCTTCTCTTTCTCTCCCCTCTATTTCTCTCTTTTCTCTCTCTAAAGGGGTGGCTTGACCCAAAAATGAGTAAATTAGGGTTTAAAATATGTATTTTTATACTAAGAGGCTAACTTTTAGTATTTATAAATTAACCCTCAAACTTTTAAAGTATTACAATTTGGTCCCTAAAATAAATTTAAAGTCTTACAAGTAAACCCAATATTAATAGTATGTCCTCAATCTATACAAATAATACTAATTACAATATATAAATTAAATATCATTCACATACAAATAAAATATGAATATTATACATATATATAAATATTTATTCTTTTTGGTGTTGAATAAGTAGTTACTATAACTATCATGCTCCCACGGACCTTTCATACACATAAGCTTCCTTCTCATTTTTAATGAAACCAGAATTTTTTATTACCTCATCAAAACAATGATTCTAGGTTCAAGAGACTTGCTTAAGCCCATAAATAGACTTCTTCAGCCTGCACATTAGACCAAAAAGTCTGGCTAGATGTAAAACCTTCAAGTTATTCCATGAACATCTCTTTCTCGAGGTATCCATTCAGGAACACCGTCTTTACATCCATCTACCAAACCTCAAAGTCACTGCATGCTACAATAGCCAACGAAATTCTAATCGACTTTAACATCAATACTGGTCTAAAGGTTTCCTCATGGTTGATCCTAAATTATTGAGGATTATCTTTTTGGAACCAATATTGGGCCTAGAAGGTCTCTACCTTCCATCTGGCTCTCACTACCTCTTGTAAACTCTTTACAACTGATGAGAATAATTTTCAAACTTGTATCTCACTGAACAATTCCACAAACTCCTTTAATATATTGTTCAACCCTGATGGAAACTTTTTTCCAGGATTAATTGCTTGTGGCCACAAGACTTTCTGAGATACAGTTTCGAAGCATATGGATATTTAACTCCCTATACAAGCTGACGGATCCTATATATGTACACACCAAACTCCATAAGCATAGGACTATACCTAATGACACCCAGCGATCACACCATGAAAGGTCTGTGACATACGTGGAACTAAAGTATGGTGGATCACTTACAAGTCAACCATGACACTCAGGTTAAAGGACCACATATACAACTCAACTCGAGAAGACCCTCCGTTGATGGCTGACATAGGATGTCTATCGAAGATCCTCGTGAGTTCGTCCCATATCCAGTCCTAACTGGATACCCATGTGTCAATACGAGCTCTAAGCTCACGGTCAGTTAGGAACAACCATCTATACCTTATAGGTACGACATATACTGATCTATATAAAGGTATCCACTAACAAACCTGCATTTGCAAAAATAGATCAGGGACAATACTCGAGAACATACTTACACAACTAGCATTTCCAAGCACCTGATTGCAACTCTTGCAACTTTGCCGTTACTAGAATATTTTCGGGTCTTTATCCCACTACAGACAAGACTCCAACTCTTGGATCTTAGCTGAATATTATAACCAACTAACACTTAGTTGTGCTAACTCTTAACATTTATATTTCTCAGCGTGGCCAACTCTGGGCCTTGATCTAAAATTTTTTAGATTAGATCTGAACTCTTTTAGATCATACAATATTTGTAATGTTATATTGGATAGTACTATATGAATGGACATTAGCAATTTAATAGGAATGTACACTTGTATAAATAACAAGTATATGTACATTTAGGGATGGCATGTAAGCATCAACCCTAACAGTTACTCCTCTGGGTACTAAAGTTTTACTTTTGTTATCTTTGTTGTTGATTTATTTTGCTTGTTTTTTAATATTCACGATTTCTTTTTGCAGAAGTTCCTATCATGGATATAGAGAGTAATTTGGAAGATTCTATTCTCGTAAAGAGAACATAATCAAAAAGGGTAGGAGGTCATGATGGGCTTGCGTCTCTTTATCGTTCAAAGAGATTTCCTTCATATTACTCGTTGCGATCTCCTTTTAGGGCAATTTCTGGGGAGGAGATGAGTTTTCCCTCATTTTTAAAAGATTAGTTACTGTAGCACGAGGGTCCAATAACCAAGTAGATATTATTTCCATTGGGCTTCACGCACGCATCCTTCACCCTCACAAATTTTCTTTTGGACTTCACGCAAGTGTCCTTCATCCAAAACGCATCTACTTAGTTAGAGGACCAAGTTTTATAAGCTATTCCAGGCTCATTTTCACGAGCAATGTGAAATGTAACAATCTCCCTTCCCCTCCTTTAAGACCTCAGGTTCTTGTGAGATTAAACAATTTGCACATCGAGTCATGAGCTCGCTTTGATACCGTTTGTAGCACCTGCGCCCAACAACTAACTAGATATTATTTATTTTAGGTTTCACGCATGTGTTCACCTAAAATGCATTCGCTTTATTAGGGAGATCAAGTCGTATAAGTTATCACAAGCTCTTCTTCATGAGCCATATGGATATGATAGTTACTTTGATACGGTGAAGAACTCCTCTATTTTTTAGATGGATTTGAAGAGCTCCGCTACAATTCTGAGGAGGCTCTTCACATGTGCTAATAGGTAGATGATCCTGAATATGAGTGGTCAAGACTGGAAGCTAAAAGGTGCTTTCTTCTTGGATTATAATGGGAAATGTGGATTTTGTTATGAAAGTTTGGTGGCTTATTTTCTGTCTCTTTAATTTTGTTTTGCTTTTGTATAAATAGGCTCTGTAGGACGGTCTGTGTACTATCAAGGCTTACAAGTAATAACTAATGTCTACCCAAAGAAAGGTGAGGATTTGAAAGATGAGCTTAGGAGGATGGAAAATCAAGCTCTTTTGATGAGGGAGAACTATGTCATGAGGTCTGATTAACGAAGGGCAAAAGATAAGAATATGCAGCTAAGTACTGACATTGAGAGAGATTGGGTTGTTGCTGAGTTGTGATAGCTAGTGGAAGCCGTAAAGAGGGAGACGGGGGAATTAAGGAAGGCCAATGAGGGCTTGTTGCGAGAAAGGGTTGAACTTCAGGCTTATATTCAGCTTAGTGAAGGCAAGGTGTCTAATTTAGAGGCTAAAGTTGTAGGTTTGAAAGCTGGGAAGGATGCCTTGTAGAGGACTGTCGTCCAGCTGAAGGAACAAGTGTCATCTTCCAAAGTTCAACTTCAACGGAAGCATGACGAGCTTAGGGAGTTCAGTAATCTGGCGACCTTTGGTGTAGATTTATTGACGACATCAAAGGCTAGGAAGTTGAATTGGAAGTGGTGATTGGGGAATTAAAGGTGGCTTTGAAAAGTTCCCAACAGTCAGTTACAACTCCCAAAACTGAGGTAGAGAACGCCCAAGCTTTTGTTGCTTAATGCAGCAAGAAGTTGGATGTGGCCAGAAAGCACTATGGGCGCCAATGTTTGATGGCTTCTACTCGGTGTTTCCATCGTGGCTTTTGGGTTGGGTGCGATCTTGTTACCCACAGGCAGAGGACACTTTGATGATGATCTTTGGCAGATCAACTATGACTCAGCTGACGAGAGTGCTTCCGAGGCTGACCAGGATGTCGTGGATCTTCCAGATGATTCCTTTAATGAGGAATGATTGGTGTTTATTGCTATTTTTCCCTTCCTGTTCTTTATTAACAAATTTGCAAAAAGAAAAAATTATGCTTGTAATGGCAAGTTTAATCAATTTAATAAAAAATGTCTTTGTGTGATCTTATGATCAGGATTTTGATGTATTTGTGAAATTCATAAATATGGGTCTGATTGAGAGTGAGTAACGTAAATCAAAGTGACCGGGACTTCAATGAGAGTGTGAATGACTCAAAAGTGAAGAAAAAACTTCAAAAATGAAGAAAAAAATGTGTAAGTTATCCTTACATGTGTTCTATCTGACTCTTTATCATTGTTGTTCGTACTATGCAAGGTAGTTTCGTGAGTCCCGTGCGTGAGTGTGGGATTTTGGGGTTGTGACTTCATAATCCTTTTTGTTTGATTTGAGAAATCTGTCCACGTTTGGTTCATTGAAGGTGGGAAGTTTGATGCACATGGCCCTTTTAGGAATAAGCGTGACCGTTGTTCTGCAAGTACGATTTATTCAAAGGCATTTCTGAGTGCATGATTTTTCCAGGTGAGGTGGCTTATGGCTCGTGATTCTTCTATGGGAACGCGGTACTTGCAATTTTGAGCGTTTCACCTTCCCAGGTCAGGTGGCCTATGGTATATAACGTTAGCGAATTTAAGGTACGCCGATATATATATATATATATATATATATAATTGTGTTTATTACTTAACGCATCAAAAATATATAAATTTTATAATAAATATAATATAAATTAATTATATTAATAAATTAAAGAATTTATTATAATGTATAATATTATATACATATTTTTTTTAGAGTTTACATAAAGACCAATTCATGTGCAGTTTTAATCACTAATTTGATGAATTTGGTGAATTAAAACAACAGCTCTATATTTAATCTGTGGTTAACTTTTAATCCCTAAAATAGCCGAAAGTATGTTTTATCATTTTTTTTTAAAAAATAAGAAATAAAAAATTTAAAATAATTCATAATTATTCTAATTGGAAGCATAAAAAAAATAAAATAATTTTATTTTTTTTTCTCTTTTTTTTTTCTTCTTCTTTTTTTTCTTTTTCTTCTTCTTCTCCTTTTTCTCTCTCAACCGTTTTTGGCCAAAATCTTCTCATCACTTTCTCTCTTTCTTTTCTTTATATATATATATATAATATAATAATATATTATATAATATAAAAAAAGATATTTTAATTATTTAATAATTAAATAATCAAATTAAAAAAATAACTATTTTACCCCTCATAAATAGTTACTAAGTTTACCTTTAGTGGGTTCTATCAAATTTCACACTTGGATAAACTCAACTGAGAGTCCATAATACGCTACGTGTCATTATACAATTAATAAATAATAATTATTGAATAATTGTTATATTTAACACTTAAATACAAATACGCACGTATTTCTGTGATATTGCTAGATTAAACAATTTAATCTAGCACGTTGCCCTAGTGCACAACGAGTACACTCCATATCACGAGACTCCTTAAGTCCTAAGCCCGATTCATCAAATAAAACTATTCCATGAGTCCGTGAGCAATGCCCCACGTACACATCACGGATATTACAAATCAACGTGTCGAACCATGCAAGTTAAGGTTACAACGCATACGTATAGTCCTTCCATCATGATATCCTGGATGTGCTGGGATATAGATTATCACCATAATCCCTTACTGCTCATCCATATCTTATCTCCAGACTTGTATCTTACTGAATAATATACGCAAACTCTTTTGCCATATTGTTCTACCCTGACATATAATTCTTCTAAAAGTAGGTGGTTCTTATAATTTTAAGCATACAACTTTTCCAAGTTTGGGTGGCATATGGCACACGACATTTTTAAGAGAATGTCGTATTTGTAGTTCAAAGCATACGAGTTTTCTAAAGTTAAGTAGCCTATGGCACACGACACTTCCAATGAAAGCGACATTGTAGCTGTAAGCCTATGACCTTCCCAAAGTTAGGTGGCTTATAGCACCCAATCCTTCCATAAAGCAATATTTTTAGTTCTAAGCCAACAATCTTCTTAAGGTCAGGTGACCTATGGTACATGACCCTTCTAAAAAAAGACAAAATTTGTAAGTTTTAGCCCATAACCTTTCCAAGTTCAGTGGCCTATAGCACATGACCCTTTCAATGAATGGCGATGTTTATAATTCTAAGCCCACGACTTTCCCCAGGGAAGGTTACAAGCGGCTTGGCCTTACGCGGTGGCACGTGCGTTCACTCGCCACCACCAGCAGCGAGTAGACACACACGTCGACACGTCTCACGAAAAAATAATACCCAATTTTTTTTAATTAATTTATATTGTTTATGTTTATTTATAATTATTTAATTTAATAATTTAAATTGTTTAATAATTATGTCAATAAAAATTTATTTTGTCTAGGTTGTTAGTTTAATTAAATTAAATTTTGATTTAATAGTTATATGTTATGTTGATTATTGTTTTGTCAATATTAATAATTTTTTCAGGAAGGAGAATGTCACAAAATAATACGTAATTGCCGAAAAATATTTCTACCGAGCGAACATACATACTTACTCGAAGTTATGGGTTATATGAAATATAAAAAACAAATTGACTTCGAGGCAGGTAAAAATATTTAGAACCACATATTTTGGTGGTTTATTGGATGTATCCGATATTCCATTCTCAGGTATTTGAGCACATGAGATTTTATTAAGACGTGTACATACCAAAACTTTATATGAAGAATTATGGTTCTATATAGGTAAGAAAATGTATTAGATTCTCTCGTTAAGATTTTTATTTGATTACTGGTTTGAGGATGGAGTATTATCCTATAGTAAATGGGTTAGGTGATAGACTATGCCATAAATATTTTTCGGGTAAAAGTGAGTTGACTTACAAGGATTTGGATCTGTGGTTCGTGAGCGTTACATTTGACGATGAATTAGATGTAGTAAAAATGTGTCTATTTTATATAATTCATAAATTAATAATGCCACGTGATCGAAATAGAATCATACAATATTTTGTATTTCATCTCGTAGATAATTTAAATGAGTTTAATGTCTATCCTTGGGGCATGATTGCATAGACTGTACTATACAATAGTTTATGCACGGCTCCAATTAAAAAGTTAGCGAAGGTCAAAAAAATGAGCGTTGGGGATAAGGAATCATACAATTTATACTCATTTAGTCACGCATTCTTGGTAAATAATTTTACTTTTTTGATTCATAATCATATTAGGATAGAGAAAAAAAAAATTTGAGATATGGATAAAGAAAAATTTATTTTGTTAACATTGTAATTTTTAATTTATTATCATCATAGGTGTGGATCTACGAGGCAATCTTGAGGTGTGGGGAGCTGTTTACCGACAGGATGCGAGACTTTTTTTTTCGTATTTAAATTGGTCTGGCACGAGCACCCCATTATACGAAAACGTCATAGATGTCCTCTTTGATGGTGTTAGGTTATACTTTTATGTTCAACAAAAAAATATATATAACTTCCTTATAATTTGTGTTATATTTTCTAATAATGATTAATAAATCTAAAATATTATAAAGGCTTTGGAGATTCATAGGAAGTTGGTACCCCGCAAACATGGGAAGACTGCGGACTATCGTGAGGCAATAAACTTTTGCATTCCATTGGAAAAATAGGGAATGAGTCATAAGTTGGAGACAGTTGATATTCCAGACACCCAATTCACCGATAATCTGCAGTATCTCCACGAATTTGAAGCCCCACTAGCGACTGAATCAATGGTATAATAATTTAATTTTTTTTCCCCTTAAATTATCTGATGCTTATGTTACTGATTAGTATTAACTTGTGAAAATTGATTATAATAACTTATGTATAGTTTCAGTCCGGCACGTCAACATCACAATATCAAATCCTGGAGAAAATGATGGATGATCTTGAAAAATGGATATTTACTAGGATTAATGAGGGTAACACAGAGCTTTCGGCCAAGATTGATAAGACTGAAGAAAATATCTTGCATCAGATATCTTTCTTGATGCAACAGCTTAAACTAGTCAAGATCTCCGATGATGTAGGGTAGAGTATGGTACGTTTTAAACCTAAATTATATTGGGTACAAAGTTTATCAAGTCAATACATTAACTAGTATTGTTTGGTTTTATAGGGCACCGAATTCATAGTTGCTGACTTTCAGATATTTGCTCATACCAGCGAGTCTTACCATCAACCATTTGCTCCTATAGTTGATATTCATTTTTCCTTCAGTGCAACTATACTTATAGCTTCATGAATTTCATCTTTGTTGTTATATAATTTTCCTACAAATACATCACCAATCCTAGTACTAGACATTTTTTCCGATACATTCAAGTTAAATAATAGTATTTCAGGCTGAAATTGAAATGGGTTTTTTACCTTAACCCTTTCTTTTCTACCATAATCATCATAATCATCGTCATTATCACCCTCATCATCATCATAATCATCATCATCATCATTATCACCCTCCTCATCATCCTTATCATCATCACCAGCATCATCATTTACATCCCCATTCTCTTCATAATCATCATCATCATCATCATTTCTACCATCATCATCAACCTCGTAACCATGATTATCATTCTCATAACATTCCTCATTTGTTCCCGTATTACTTACATTATATCCAATATCTTCACCAATATCATAGCCAAGATCAATGCTAACATCTTCATATATTTGACTATAGTCATATGTGTAGCTTCATTGTTCGTTGAACATTGAAGGTGAATAATGATAATCCTCCGAGAATTTAAAATATACACAGGAGTTGCCGATAGGAATTGTTTAGCATAACCTTCATTTTGCTCCATTGGTGCTTCTGCATTACTTTCAGGTCCTCGAGCATCTACTGTTACATAAAGCGATATAGCCATATTATTTTGTAAGCTCAACCACAATATTGCATCATCGTCATTTTCAAGTAGAATGGGTCTCAACTTTATAGTAATTGAAGGAATCTCAAACTTCAGAGTTACTTTATAATGCATCTGATCAACTCCTAAAAGATGACAAATTCTTCTCAATAATGCTTTGTATCTAATATTTTTCGCAACAACCATATGCATATTTTGATATCCAATGTATCTTTCAAAACCATCGCTACAACTCTCCCATCTTCCCCCAAACATATAATGGTCGAAATTTGTGACATAATCAACGGCACCTAAAAAAATACAACATAATTTTAATTTAATTATATATAATTAAATTAAAAATAAATTTTAATATATAACTAATTATATATATAAATATATTTTTATTTTAAATATATAAAATAAATAAATAAATTTGGTGGTGGTATTACGGTGGTGCGCATGAGCACCTTGTTGCGACCGGTGCTCATGACTTTTGTTCATGAGTGTTTTGTTGTGACTGGTGCGCGTACACAGCGGCGGCCAACAACAACTACATGTGCAGCCACGAGCAGCCGCGCACCAGTCAGCAGTTAGCAACAACTACAGCAATAACAGTAATAACAGATATATGTGCAGTCACGCACCATCTGGAATAATCGAGTTTAATCATCTATTCGTTACTTTTCATCAATTACATTTATTTCAATAAATATAAATAATACTATTTATTAAAACAAACAAAAACTTACTAGTTTTTAACTTCAGCTATTCATTTGAATCTTTGGATCATCGCATCAAGAAAGAAGAGTCTTCAAAATTGGCAACAAATCTAAGATTTTGGGTTTTACGAGTGGGTTTGAGAATAAAATGAGAGGAGATGATATTGTAAGGGATAAAATAAAAGAAAAAATATATTTAGAATTGTAATGATTTATATATTTAAATAAAATAAAATAATTTACTTTGAGTGCATGCATTAGGTGCGCGCCCAATGCATGCAGCCAAAGTAAAGCGTTGCTGGGCGCATGCCTTAGGTGCGCGCCCAACGCATGCGCTCAAGGCTTTATATTTTTTTAAATAAAATAAAATATTTAATTTATATATAAATAATATTTAATTAATATATAACTATTTATTTTATTTTTTAAAATTTATTTATTAAAAAAAATTCAACTAGGTGTTTGCTAGGCGCGCGTCCAACAAGTTGTTTTTTTTATAATTTATATTATTATTTTATAAATTATTATTGTTATTATTATAAATAATATTTTTTTATAATTAATTAAAATTTTAATTATTTAAAATTTTATGTTCTTAATTAATTTAATAAAATTAAATAATAACAAAATTTTAGATTAATAAACATCACGTATATTAAATTAATATAATTTAAAATATTTAACTTTGATAAAAAAAAATTTATATTAAATTAATAATCAATTCAAAAAAAAAATTCAAAATTTTCTGTGCTTCACGTAATACTAGGTCTCTCTTATTCAATTCTCTTTCCACACTATTTTATCATATTGTTTTTTCATTCATCACTTGTAGTCTACGACATAGATGCTGGTGATGTCTCAGGCTTCATCGACAAGGTCCTTGGCGGAGAAAAGAGCTTTGTTGTTAAATTCCAACCCTACAAACTTTATTTGTAGGGTAGGAATAAATATTTCCATTGGAAGTGTTGCTTCTTCATACTTCTGTAGGTCCAAAGAATCCCTGGGAGTTGTTCTAAGCACTTCCCTTTCTTACACTCTAGTCTTTTTCTTAGAATTGTGATGACGATTCTATTCGTGATCTTTACTTGTAGGTGGAGTTTGAGCAACATGATCTCACCGATGCCAGTGGCCTATAGCACGGACATAGAAGCTGTAGCTCCATCAATCATTTCTGATATTTCGAAAAAAATGCAGAAATAGATTAACGGACGAGTGTTCTAAAGAAATTTTAGAATCGTTGTAGAAAGGAGAAACACTTGCAATTAAGGATTTATTTTATAATTCTTATTGTCAAAACCTTGTAAATACAAGACGGACTTGTCAAAACGAGTTTGTTAAGTTATTTTCATCAGGATTTCCGAAAAAAACTATCAATCCTGAATTTTGGCTACTAGTAACCAAATTCAGGATCAATGTTTTGATTCATTGCATATCTTTTGCAACTCGATCCTTCGCCCTGAACGCTTTGCTTTGATTATAACATTATATATTCTGAACCATCCGATGTATTGGGCCCAATGTTTCTTAGCTGACATAAAGTAGAGGACTAAAATAAAGTAGAAGAAAGGGAAGGAAATCACGTTAAGCTCTTTTTTATTCAATGAAGAGTAGTAGCCTATAAATAGGCATTACATGACAGAAGTATTAAGCAAGCAAATCACAACTCTAACCAATAAACAAAGTGATTTTTTTTTTTTAAATTGTCCATATTTTCAGGTAATATTTTTTTAATCTAAAAATAAATTAGTTAATTTTTATTAATCAAAAAATAAACAATCGTCTGTTCACCAAACATTGGTTAAATTTTTTTTTGTATTTATTTTTATAAATATATAACATTAAAATATAATATTTTAAAATAAGAGAAAATAAAGTGAATCAAAAGAGAATTAAAATGAATTGGAGAGCAATAGAACAAATCATGAATAAAATTATAAAAAAATTTGCAAAAGTGTTCAGGTCGCAAACTCTTCTGCGAAATGCTTCACAGAAGTAATTCAGAGGGTTGCGAATTACCCCATCTTTGTTTTAATTAATTATTTTATTTTTTGTTTTCTTTTTTATTTTCTTTTTAATTAATTGAATTAAATTGTTTTATTTTTAATTATAAATAAATATTTTTTTATTTATTAATAATTTACATCAATAACAACTAATTAAATAATTTATTAATTATTTTAATAAAATATTATTAAATAAAAAAATATTTTTATTTTATCTAAAAAATATCTATTTAAATTAATTAAAAAATAAAAAGAAAACGCTTCTCGAGATATTCATTGAGTGTGTCACCTATGACGTGTTGCATAACATGCATACGCAGGATGCTTGGACGCATTCCATACACGCTACATCCCATATGGCTCACACATGCATGTTGCGTAGGCACGTCGTGTATCACACAGCTCGGGAACTGGAATCTGTAAAATGAACTTTTATTTAAAAACTTCTTTTTATTTTTGTTTTCTTATTATTTTTTGTTTCCTCTATATTTCCTTTTTATTATTATTTTAATTAATTCAATTAGATTTTTTAAAATAAATAAAAATTTTTTTATTGCTTAATAATATTTTATTGAAAATAATTAATAAATTATTTAATTAGTTATTATTTATTTAAATTATTACTAAATAAAATATTATTTATTTATAATTAAAAAACAAATTTTAATTTAATTAATTAAAAAAGAAAACTAAAAAATAAAATAATTAATAAAAAACAAAGAACTGAGGTGATTCACGAGGGCCATGAATCTCCTCCGTGATTCACTTCGCAAAAGTGTTCGCAGGCTGCAAACACTTTTATGAAATTTTTTTTAGTTTTTTATCAATTTATCCTATTACTTTGATTCATTTTATTTTTTTAATTTATTTTATTTCTTTTGACTTTATCATATTACACTTCAATATTCATATATTTATAAAATAAACACACGAAAAAAACTTCAAAATTTTTAATTTTTAAAAAAAACAAGTTCAAATGTTTGACGGAGAGACTAAAGATATAATTGTTCAATTGTCCATTTCTTGACTAATAAAATTTAAGTAATTTAGTGGTGGCTATAAAAGAATATTACTTTAAATTATGGGCCATTTATAAAAAAATTTCTTAAATATTTTATGCCTAAAGACTCGGTCAAACACTTAAAGACTAGAGCTTCCACAATTTAAACAAAAAATAAAATAATAATTTTAAACACCCTCCTTAATAATATCAATACCTATTTAGTTTTTTTGAAATTTAAATGTAATATAATAAAAGCCTTACAATATTATATGGTAGGTCTGCTGATATATATCAGACAATTACCGAGACGCTTTACAGTGATAAGATAAGACTTTTGTGACCCGTCCGAACCTACTACTCTAACAACGGAGATACACCAAAATTCCAAACAAAATCTATCCCAAATAGAGATATCTACCCTTATTACGAATAGATAGATTTAACCCTTGCACAAGATGGATTTAATCTCACAATAAAATAAACTACCTCATAAAGAGAAAAGTAACCTCACATAAGATGATTATTATAAAAATAACTAACAAAAATATCCCAATACTAAATTACATACAATCTACACCTAACTCCTAAACTACCAAAATACCAATAGTCAAGCCACAACTGCAATATATAGATTTTGAATCTGAAATATGGCTGGCGGCAAAGCTCGATGGTCGAGGTATAGTAAAGGCAATTCGGATGCAGTGGGATAAAACAAAAGCAGAACCTCAATGGTGACCCATCGGTATTCGACAACAACCAAACCAGAAACTTCCTCGAACTGAAATCCATGGTAGACAGGACAAGTTGTATGGCCGCCGGGGGGGACGACTTTGAAAAATGCAATGGCGGTTTGATCCAAGAAAAGCTGACGGAGGGGAAGTCGAGAATTAGAGAAGGCTGGCGTTGGTAAGATGGCGGAGACGATGAAATATTTAACTGCCGAGAGGCGCAACGGCAAGAAAATGCACATCAAAGCTTCAGCCCTATAAGACCACAGCGACCAATCCCGACCAGTAATAAGGGAAGAAATGAGGAATGTTATGAGATTAATAATTAAGGTTACGAGGTTGATGATGATAGTAGAAATGATGATGATGATGATTATAAAGAGAATGAGGATGTAAATGATGATGCTGGTGATGATGATGGTGAGGATAATGATGATAATGATGATGACGAGGGTGATGATGATGATGATGATGATTATGGTAGAGAAGAAAGGGTTAAGGTAGGAAACCTATTTCAGTTTCAGCCTGAAATACCACCATTTGACTTGAATGTATCGAAAAAAATATTTTGTACTGGAATTGGTAATGTATTTGTAGGAAAATTATATAACAATAAAGATGAAATTCATGAAGCTATAAGTATGGTTGCACTGAAGGAAAAATGGAGCTTTAAAGTTTAAGAATCCACCAAAGATCGTTTCGAGTTAAAATGCGATGATTACAGCTGCAAGTGGAGATTATGAGCCGTGTCGAAAGAAAGGTGACATTTTTTTTATTATTAGGCGAGTAGATACAGAGCACATTTGTGTAGTAACTAGTATCTATAATCGGTAAGAATAAGTATTTATATACATATTTTATTTGTATGTGGGTGATACTTGATTTATGTATTGTTATTAGTAGTGTTTGTATAGGTTAAGGACATACTATTAGTATTTAGTTTATTTGCAAGACTTTAGATTTATTTTAGGGACCAAATTGTAATACTTTGAAAGTTTTTAGAGCAAATTTATAAATACTAAAACTTAGCCTCTTAGTATAAAAATACACTTTTGAAATCCTAATTTACTCATTTTTGGGTCGAGCTACCCCTTTAGAGAGAAATAGATGGGAGAGAAAGAGAAGAAGAAGAAGAAGAAATAGAAGAAGAAATTAGAAATTTAAATTTTAAGAGGTATATCACAATTATTTCTCAATTTATTGGTGTTAATTAAGTTAATTCCTTTAAGTTTTGATTTATCAAAATATGTATAATTGAGAATTTGATGTGTATTTCGTAAGATATTGTGAGAATTGATGATGATCTATGTAAATAGCTTGATAAATCTTGATGAATTGCAGAATTTCTACTTGATAGTCTCCTGATCCAGGCATTTTATAAATTTTTGTAATTCTATTCTAGTTTTTAAGTTTAGGATCATCTGAGACTTTGAATCGATTTAATATTCCAAAAAATGAATATTTAGTGAATTTACCAAAATGACCCTGAAATTCTAGAAATTTCATGTGTGAATAGTATGATACAGTGGCAAATAATTTTTGACCTACTGAATGATCTTCAAAAATTACAAATTTGTGAAATATCATAAGCTTATATGTCTAATATAATATACTCAGAATTGAGAATTTAGAACAATGTGATTAAATTATTATGATTTTCTAAAGAGTATCAGCTCATTGCAGTATTTGATTAACAGATTTTCAAAGCTATAGACTAAAATAGTTTTAAAATACTTTTGACAGTGATTTTGAAATGAAATATTTATCATGGATTGAGATATGTGTCAAGTATTTTGGTGATATTTTTATAATTTTTGAGTTAGTATATAATTTTATAAAATTGAGAGATTGAATACTGTTCAGTAAATATCTTGATCCTGTCAGGATAATAGTTTGGATTTGATGGTGTTTATGGAATAAATTGTGTAGGAATTATGATATAATATTCATACATAAGAAGGATATATGAGTTAAGAATGATATATTCTGATTTTGGAGTAATTGGATATTATTTGATATATAATAAAATTTTATTAAGTGTAAGTGGTCAGCATAATAGGTTTTGAGAAACTAAGTAATTAGACCAATTTGATGTGATAAGTGCAATAAGTATAATTTTGTAAACTATTTAAATTATTTTGTGTGAATTGTGAGGCTTATGAAAGGATTAATCTCCATTGATAGGTTAAGGAGAATTAAGCCTTGTGCCCGAAAGTGCTAAGATGTAAGTATACTAGACTTTTACTGAAATCACAATAAACATGGTAATTGTCTATGTATGATATTTTAAATGTGCTTAGAAATATGTGTATATTATGTCAAAGTGTATTTGATATGAAATGTGAAAGAAATATGTTTATGAATATGAGTATTGACATATATGTGTTTTTGAAAGTGAGCTTTCAAAATAAGATGTGTTTAACAAAGAAAGCTTTTGAAGTGTAATATGTCCATGAGAAATATTTTGTATTTTGAGGGTACTTGAACTCACTGTTAACTTAGTATGCATTTTATGTGATTTTTGGAGCCTTTATGTATGGCCTTTCCTTCAGGATTGGTATATGTTATGTGTTCCGTATGTAGGGAGGATCCTATTGGTACCTAAAGGAAGAGTGAGTCATCACATTCGTGTGGTGGCGTATTGGTGCATGTGAGAGAACTCACTGATTATTAGGGTGAGGGTTTGGCTTTTACCTTCGGGCATGAGCATTATATATGTGTGATTTAAAAACCTCACTTGTACTATTTCTCTCATACGGTATGTCACCTACGAGTGACATTTAGCTCATTATGTGAAATGTGATATGTAAGGCCTACTAAATAGTAGTTGAGTGATGGTATTCCTATTATATATTTTGAAAGAATGTGTAAGCGCTTACATGACATGTGATTTGATAAGATTATGATTTTGATTGATCACAGTATATCATATATATGTATTTGTATTTGATATATGAAAAACTAGTATACTTACTGAGTTTTATACTCATTATATAGTTTATGGTGATTTCAGGTAAATAAGGTACATGTGTGCTTAGCAGATTTGGCAAGGCGTCTGCTATTCCTTGGGTTCCCTAAGTTGCTAGGTTGCTGAGTGTTTCATTTGGGGATATATGGGATAAGATATTTGATTTGTCCCTATTGAATAAATATTTATGTATTATTTTATTGTGTGTAGTTGGATTTGGTTTAAGTTTCACCAAGTGTGGTTATTGGTTGATTTTAAGTAAGAATTTGCAATGAATATATTCTGGGCTTCTGGTAACAAAGTTGCTACTGGTGACGTAGTAGAGTGTTAATCTCTGAGAAAACTCTGCGTATCTCCGGTTTACTAATTGTCCCAGTCATAATTCAATTGTTATAATTCTGAAAGAAACTGAAATTAATGTTTAAATATTATTGAATGAATGTAAGTGATGTCGTGTGTCAGATCTTTTGGGTCTGGGGCGTGACAACCTGTATTTTGAGTCAATTACGAGATGGTCACTAGCAAGCTAATAGCCAAATTATTGCTAAAATAATAAAAAAATAAGTTTACATCGGTCAATAAAAACTATAGGCCATAAGACATTCAAGCAAACATACGTGAACAATTCGGTGTTCAGATAACGTATATTACATCTTCGCACACTAGAGAGCGTGCATTAAGATTGATAAGAGGTGCTCCAGAGGATTCATTCAAATTGCTTCCTACATACAGCTATGTGTTGCAACAAAATAACCTGGGTACAGTTACTCATGTAGAAACTGACGCTGATAATCACTTTAAGTATTTCTTTATAGCGTTAGGACCCTGCATCATAGGTTTTAATTCATCAATCCAATCGGTGATTGCAGTGGATGAAACATTTTTGAAAGGTTCCTATCTTGGTACAATGTTTGTGGCTGTTTGTAAAGATGGAAACAATCATATTTTTCCATTGGCTTGGGGAATTGCTGACTTAGAAAATGATTCTTATTAGGAGTGGTTTATAGTTAAACTGCGAAGAGTTATTGCAGATCATTAGAATCTTGTCTTCATATCTAATCAACATGCCAGTATTGAGAGGGCTATACGGGGTGTGTTTCCTCATGCATATCATGAGTTCTACATTTATCATTTGAAAGGAAATTTGATGACAAAATATAAGTTACCATCAAATAAATCTAAAAATGGGATATACCTTTCTGCCTACTTCACTGCTGCCAAGGCTTATTGTGTCCCTGATTTTCAATACAAATTAAACAAGATGCAACTAATGAGACCTGACGTAAGGAAGTATTTGGAGGAAGATGTTGGTACGGTGAGATGGGCACGATTATCTGGTGCTTTCAGATTGTACGACATTACGACTACTAATATCGTTGAGAGCATTAATGCAGTTGCAAAAGAAGCAAGAAAGCTTCCGGTGACTAATTTGGTGGAGTGGATGCATGAGCTAACGCAATTGTAGTTTTATCATAGACGATTGGCAGCACAAAATATGACAAATGTCTTGACGAACTGGGTACATCATAAAGTCATGAAACATAACGATGACGTAAGTCGAATGGCAATTTCTCCTGTTGATGATTTACGATTTGTAGTTATGGATGGTGGAGTAAACTTGATAGTAGACATTGGCAAAAGAACATGCAGCTGTCGAAATTTTGATTATCGGCAACTGCCTTGTTCTCATGTACTTACCACATGCAGATACATCAGATTATCGCATAAGAGACTTTGTTCGACTTATTCACATCTGAGACTTTATTCTGTGCCTATAGCGAATCAATACTTCCGGTTGGTTAAGTGTCAAATTGAATAGTCCTATAGTATTTAAAAAATACGGACATTCAGCCTTCAATAACACGTCGTCAGTCAAGCAGACGTCGGATGAATCAGATTCTATCTTAAGGAGAAGAACTATCAAAGAATATATGTAGCCGTTGTAGACAACATAGACATAACCGACAAACGTGTCAAAACTCTATACTTTTACAAAGCATATGATGTATATTCGTTTATAAAATTTACCTTATTGATATTTAATTATGTATAATATAAGGCTAATATTTAACTTTTTTTTTGTTTCAGTCGGATCTGAAAAAATATGAAAAAGAGCTATACTATGAGGCTTAACTATGTATAAGAGTCGAGCTTCGTCACTTCTGTGCACTTATTTTGTAATACACTCGTTTCATAATGCACTTGTAGTTATACTTTGTATTGCATACTTACTTATTTTGTAATTCATTTATTTTGTAATGCACTTGTACTTTATATTACATACTTACTTATTTTATTTTAATGTACTTGTCTTTTGTATGCCCTTCAAATTATAAAATCTACACCTTTGAAGGTACAAAGGTATTGCAACACGTTGAGGCTCTATAAATTTCATGGTGAACTCGTCTGAATGACCGTTAATGCTGGAATCATAAAGAACGATTGCAAACCGAACAAGATCGAGTTGCATTACAATTTAATGTTCTTAATTGACATTCAAAGGGATATATACCTACAAAAATAATTATGGTATTATTTTTAACTTAATGTTGTTACATGCACCGTAAAAATTATTATTAATCTTAAAAAGTACCTTATTGACCGATGCCCATGGTGTAGCACCAAGTAACTCAGTCTTTGTTCCGAGTGCATAAACCAACAACATTTTGAGCCATTCATCGTTGTCTGGAGGATTGGCGGTGAATGAAGTTTGCCACATTTTTCGAATGTACTCCTAAACACAAATAAAAGATACTCGTTAAATTAGATAATAGTTAATGTACACAACGGTATGATAATGTTATATGCACAATAAACGGGTAATATAATAGCTCACGTAGAAATATACATCTGAAGTTGTGCAATCCTATAAGTATATGTTAGAAAATGTTATTTGACGCAAACGCAAAACCTTCAAATATTCATTTATGTGTTACAAAACACAAAGAATATGTATAAGTTTTGATATTATTAGACAACTCACAAAACAAAAAAAAGTAAAAACAATTCTTTATCGAATCATCAAGCCAGTTTTGTAGTAGCTCATTAAACCATGTGTTGTTCGGATCAAGTCTGTCCAAACGAACTCGTTGTGTTGGGTCATTACTTTTTATCCAATTCAGAAGCTCAACATATTTAATTTTATTAATAAGAATCAGCTGCCTGTTTATGTCAATAGTATGTCCTACTTGCAATTCCACAAGTTTCTTCTTCGCAGAATTTTTTAATGGATTGGTATATGGACTGACTTAGGTTACTGCCTTCTTGCCAAGGCGTCCATACCTGCTTATATTTTCACCCAACGGAGCAGGTATAATTTTTACGCTTGCAAGGCTATCAGCTATATAAGCAAATGGCTGATGGTGAGACTCGCTGACATGAGCAAATATCTGAAAGTCAGCAGCCATGAATTCGGTACCTTACAAAACCAAATAATACCAGTTAATGTATTGACTTGTTAAACTTTGTACACAATATAATTTAATTTTAAAACGTATCATACTCTGCCCTACATCCTCGGAGATCTTGGTTGGCTTAAGCTGTTACACCACGAGAGATATTGAATGCAAGATATTTTCTTCAGCCTTATCAATCTTGGCCGAAAGCTCTGAGTTACCCTTATTAATCCTAGTAAATATCCTTTTTTCGAGATCATCCATCCTCTTCTCCAGGATTTGATACTGTGATGTTGATATACTGGATTGAAACTATACATAAGCTATTATAATTAATTTTCACAAGTTAATACTAATCAGTAATATAAGTAATTATAATTCAAGGAAAAAAAATTAAATTATTATACCATTGATTCAATCGCTGGCGGGGCTTCAAATTTGTGGTGAGGCTGCAGATTATTGGTGAATTGGGTGTCCGGGATATCAACTGTGTCACGCCCCAGACCCAAAAGATCTGACACACGACATCACTTACATTCATTCAATAATACTTAAACATTCATTTTAATTTCTTTCAGAATTATAGCAATTGAATTATGACTGGGACAATTAGTAAACCGGAGATACGCAGAGTTTTCTCAGAGATTAACACTCTACTACGTCACCAGTAGCAACTTTGTTACCGAAAGCCCAGAATATATTCATTGCAAATTCTTACTTAAAATCAATCCATTACTACACTTGGTGAAACTTAAACTAAATCCAACCACACACAATAAAATAATACATAAGTATTTATTCAATAGGGACAAATCAAATATCTTATCCCACGTGTTCCCAAATGAAACACTTAGCAACCTAACAACTTAGGGAACCCAAGGAACAGCAGAAGCCTTGCCAAATCCGCTAAGCACACATGTACCTTATTTACCTGAAATCACCATAAACTATAATGAGTATAAAACTCAGTAAGCATACTAGTTTTTCATATATCAAATACAAATACATATATGTACACAATACATATGTATGATAAGCTGTGATCAATCAAAATCATAATCTTATCAATTCACATATCATGTAAGCGCTTACACATTCTTTCAAAACACATAATAGGAATACCATCACTCAACTACTACTTAGTAGGACTTACATATCACATATCACATAATGAGCCAAATGTCACTCGTAAGTGACATACCATATGAGAGGAATAGTACAAGTGAGGTCTTGAAATTACACATATAATGCTCATGCCCGAAGGTAAAAGCCAAACCCTCACCCTGATCATCGGTGAGTCCTCTCACATGCACCAATACGCCACCACACGAATGTGATGACTCACACTTCCTTTAGGTACCAATAGGATCCTCCCTACATACGGAACACATAACATATACCAATCCCGAAGGAAAGGCCACACATAAAGCCTCCAAAAATCACATAAAATGCCTACTAAGTTAACAGTGAGTTCAAGTACCCTCAAAACACAAAATATTTCTCATGGACATATTACACTTCAAAAGCTTTCTTTATTAAACGCATCTTATTTTGAAAGCTCACTTTCAAAAATACATGTATGTCCATGCTCAATGTCAATGCTCACATTCATAAACATATATTCACATTTCATATCAAAATATACTTTGACATAGCATAAACATATTCTTAACCACATTTACAAAATCATTCATAACACTTACTATGTTTATTATGATTCCAGTAAAAAGTCTAGTATACTTACCTCTTAGCATTTTCAGGTACAAGACTTAAATCTCCTTAACCTATCAATGGAGATTAATCATTTCATAAGCCTCACAATTCACACAAAATACTTTAAATAGCTTACAAAATTATACACAATGCATTTATTACATCAAATTGGTCAAAATACTTGGTTTCTCAAAACTTGTCATTCTGACCACTTATACTTAACAAAATTTTCTAATACATCAAATGATGTCCAATTACTCCAAAATCAGAATATATTATTCTTGACTCATATATCCTTCTTATGTATGAATATTATATCAAAATTCCTACACAATCCATTCCATACACACCATCGAATCCAAACTACTAACCTGACAGGATCAAGATACTTATTGAACAGTATTCAATCTCCTAATTTTATAAAATCATATACTAACTCAAAAATTATAAAACTACCACATAATTACTCTTAACACATATCTCAGTTCATGATAAATATTTCACTTCAAAATCACTGCCAAAAGTATTTTAAAACTATTTTATTCCATAGCTTTAAAAATCTGTTAATCAAATACTGCAATGAGCTGATACACTTTAGAAAATCATAACACTTCAACCACATTGATCTAAATTCTCAATTCCGAGTATATCATATTAGACATATAAACTTATCATATTCCACAAATTCGTAACTTTTGAGGATCATTCAGTAGGACAAAAATTGTTCGTCACTGTATCATACTGTTCATATAGGAAATTTCCAGAATTTCAAGGCCATTTTGGTAAATTTACAAAAAATTCAATTTCTAGAATTTTGAACCGATTCAAAGTCTCAGATGATCCTAAACATGTTTAATTTCATATACTTAAAATTCAAAACCAGAATCGAATCACAACAATTTATAAAATTCTTGGATCAAGAGATAATCAAGCAGAATTCTACAATCCATCATAATTTATCAAACTATCTTATAGATCATCATCAATTCTCAAAATATCATACGAAATACACATCAAATCCTCAATTATACATATTTTCAGAAATCAAAACTTAAATAAATTAACATAATTAACACCAATAAATTGAGAAATAGTTGTGATATAGCTCTTAAAATCTAAAATTTCAATTTCTTCTTCTTTTTCTTCTCCTTCTTCTCTTTCTCTCCCCTCTTTTTCTCTCTTCTCTCTCTCTAAAAGAGATAGCTCGACCAAAATGAGAGAATTAGGGTTTTAAAAGTGTATTTTTATACTAAGTGGCTAATTTTTGATATTTACAAATTTACCCCCAAAAATTTCAAAGTATTATAATTTGGTCCCTAAAATAAATCTAAAGTCTTGCAATTAAACCCAATACTAATAGTATGACCTTAACCTATACAAACACTACTAATAACAATATATAAATCAAGTATCACCAACATACAAATAAAATACGTATATTTTTATATACATAAATACTTATTCTTACCAGTCGTAGATACTGGTTACTACAATTCTCCCCTCTTTATAAGAATTTCGTCCTCGAAATTCATGACTTGAGCAAACATATAAGTATACTTAAATCTCATTTCTTATTCTCATTCCCAAGTTGCCTTTTCAACAGTATGGTTTATTCATAAAACATTTACAAAGCAATCTTCTTGGTATATAAGATTTGCTCATAGCTTAGTCTGTGAGAGGAGTACGAAACATTCATCCATAAAATAAACACATGACACACATTATGGACTTATAAAATTATACACACATATTTTTATTCTTTTCTCCCATTCGTTCAATATTTAATGTGCATCTATACACTTCACCTTTTATTCATTAAAGAATAATATAGATGTAGAATACCCATACTAATCTCTTAAATAAAATTCTTAACTCCTCTGAAAATTTTAATCCCTTCAACCTATACTCATACGTCATAATATCATTCACTACCTTGATATCATTCAAAAAAAAATGTAGCATTTTTACGCAACTAAGTTGTCATTCAAATTAGAATATTGAAGGCATTATCTTAAATAATCAAAAATCAACTTCAATAAAATAAAATAAAATAAAAACCTTTAGTTCAATTGATTCTTAAACTATAAATCTCAACATTATATCTCTTACTCTAGCTCTTTTAAAAAAATAGTCCACCTTATTGGACATCATTTTCTCATTGAGACTGACATGTCTGTTTTTTTCTAATATGCTCAGTTTCAAATAGAAAAGATTCCACTAGCACAATTATTGCGATGAAAAATATGATTTTTTAACTATTCCTTTAACGTCATCCACGTAAAAGGAAAGGACAAAACGATTATTGATTTTCTTTCATAAAACTCTATAAATAGCCTTAACCTCATAATCACTTTTCTAGCAATAAAGAAAACCAATCCTCTTACCATCTTCATAATAAATCCCATTATCATAACTCCTCCTGTTCCTTTTACTCCACCACAATTTCCAGACCTAATCAGAACCAGAACACTCCATTCTCGTGCCAAAGAATTCATCAGACACTACGCCATCTTGGCAGTCCAAGAACACGGCCTCACAGTTCTTGGTGGCCCTTTGTTCAACTTGGAATACCCTTTCTTTCACCTGCACTATTTTTTCCCATTTTCCCAATGGTCCAAACCTGTCCTTTACTTGTTATGGTACCTGTTGGATCTGTATACAATCGCCATGGAATTTCCATTACTTAGAACCCTCCAAAAATTAGAAAAATGTGATGAAGATCATCCAGCCCTGATTTTTCTCCAATGGTTTTACCCAAAGACATGGTGGATAACTAAATTTCAACACATGATTGCAAACAACACAAATGCTGCAGTCCCCAGACAACATCTTTGGTCTGTCTTACTTCTCCAAATGAAGGGTATAATTGTTTCGGATCATGAGATCCATTATTACCCCACTGTCAAGGATTACTTCACCTTTACCCTTTCACTAAAGGGATCAATTAAGCTTTGGCCTGAAGAAGTAATTCAGCAAAAGAGAGAACTTGAAAGAATTCTTGCTCAAGAAAACCAGATAATTCCTCCATCCATTTGAATCTCCCCATAAGATACTGCACCTTGAGAACAGGTTGAAGATGACTTTACAGAAGAATTGAATTTTGCCAATATACTTAAATTCCAGCAAACACAAAAACATCATCTTTCACATCATAGAAATACAAATTACTCTACCCACCATCACCATATCCCAAACATGACTTATTATGCCAGATACAGACAAGAAATGGATAACCTTCACCAATGGCCTCAGCCATCTGTCCCGACAGAACCTACCCAATCTCAGCTAGTTGTCCCAACAGAACCTGACCAACACCAACCCAATCTTGACTTATCCCTCTATCAAGACTCCCAACCTTATCCAACCGACACCCAAATACAAGAGGAAGCTAGCACATCCCTCATCCAGACCAGCTCACCTAGAGAAGATCAAGATATGGTAGACCTACATTCCACTCAGCCAGAGCCCTCATTCACTATATGGGAACAACAACTCCATAAGTTTCTCTCTCACGGATACGACACAGATGAAAACGACCAGGGAGACTCATTTTGACCTACATTGTTGTTTCTATTTTCACAAAAACTAGATCCGTGTTGCTCTATCACATCAAAGAAAGACTGACTACTGCTTTATCTTTATGTCAAGTGTGCTTTATCTTTCTTTATATCTGCTTTTAATCTATCGGCCAAAAATCAATGTTAAGATCACAAAAATCCTTGTAATTAATAAAGTTAATTTGGCCTCATGTCCAAAGTCCAATTGTTCGCTCAAAAAGTCTTTAAGTCATAGATGCATTGTCGGCCATTAGTGCCAAAACGACAAAGTCCCTAAATCCATAAAATATGCCTTTATTGACTTTTCTTAATTATCTTACCTAACTTATCACGCTTCCGACACAATTTTTATCACACTTACATATCAACATATATTTATTCAAGATTTTGCGACTTATTGTCCCTTATAAAATGATAAAGTAAAACTCGTTCTTTTTTTTTTACCTCACAAGAATCGAGAAAAATATATACTTGAACATACTTACACATATGCTCCACAGCTATTATCAATTTGTTTCTCTATAAATACATTATTATTGCATCCTTATACAAACTCAAAAACATTCAAAGATTAGGGTGAGCATAACAATGGAGGAAACCTCAGCTCGTCGATTCACAAAAATTTGTGTCTTTTATGGATCTAACCCTGGAAATACTGAAGAGTGTACAAAAGTTGCAAAAAATCTTGGTAAGGTATTAGCTGAGCGAAATATACATTTAGTATATGGAGGAGGTAACCGAGGGTTAATGGGGTCTATGGCAAAAGCTGCATACAATAAAGGTAGTCGAGTTTTGGGTATCATTCCAAAACCTCTAGCTATTGAATATATTGTAGGAAAAACAGTTGGGGATGAGTTACAAGTTTCATCTATGCACGAGCGAATGGCTCAATTGCTTAGGCATGCAGATGCTTTCATAGCTCTACTAGGAGGTTTCAGGACCTTGGAGGAAATTTTCCAAATTGTCTCATGGGCACAATTACAAATCCACCAAAAACCCATTGGTTTGTTAAATGTTAATGGTTTTTACGACGGGTTGATATCTTTTCTTGACTATACAGCGGGAACACAATTCATCCCACTTCCAGCACGACGGATTCTTATTTCAGCTCCAACTGTTGATCAACTAATTGATCAATTGCAGTCTTTTATTCCTCTGTCTAATCCAACATTGCATCAGTTAGATTGGTCTACTCATGACAGTCAGAAGAAGCACCAAATAGACTTAAATCTCACTCCGTAGCCTCTACTGTATTTTTGTTGCTGCTATTGTTGTTCTTTTCCTTTTCAATAAAAGTTGTTTCAATTGATGTCTTCAATACTCTACTTCTCTATATTTTGTCATTGAGAAAATTATCTCAATTTCCTCTATGACATGCAAATTATCATTATAAGATATTCAACATCATTCTTGCTGAGCATATTAGTCATAACTTAAAAAAAAAATTAAATGGTAACATTAAGATCCACAAGGTACCATTATCCACAACAACAACATTCTTAGCAGCTCTTGGATACTGTGTCATCTTCAAAACAATCGTACAAAATTTAAGGAATATGTCAAACTTTTACACAACAAAGCTACAAATATAATCCTAAGGATTTGGCATCTGCTCGGTTCCCTTGACTCGACACTTAAAAGTCTACAGAATCATATCTTAGCTCTGATACCAATAAAAGCTGTCACGCCCCAGACCCAAAAGATCTGACACACGACATCACTTACATTCATTCAATAATACTTAAACATTCATTTTAATTTCTTTCAGAATTATAGCAATTGAATTATGACTGGGACAATTAGTAAACCGGAGATACGCAGAGTTTTCTCAGAGATTAACACTCTACTACGTCACCAGTAGCAACTTTGTTACCGAAAGCCCAGAATATATTCATTGTAAATTCTTACTTAAAATCAATCCATTACTACACTTGGTGAAACTTAAACTAAATCCAACCACACACAATAAAATAATACATAAGTATTTATTCAATAGGGACAAATCAAATATCTTATCCCACGTGTCCCCAAATGAAACACTTAGCAACCTAACAACTTAGGGAACCCAAGGAACAGCAGAAGCCTTGCCAAATCCGCTAAGCACACATGTACCTTATTTACCTGAAATCACCATAAACTATAATGAGTATAAAACTCAGTAAGCATACTAGTTTTTCATATATCAAATACAAATACATATATGTCCACAATGCATATGTATGATAAGCTGTGATCAATCAAAATCATAATCTTATCAATTCACACATCATGTAAGCGCTTACACATTCTTTCAAAACACATAATAGGAATACCATCACTCAACTACTACTTAGTAGGACTTACATATCACATATCACATAATGAGCCAAATGTCACTCGTAGGTGACATACCATATGAGAGGAATAGTACAAGTGAGGTCTTGAAATTACACATATATAATGCTCATGCCCGAAGGTAAAAGCCAAACGCTCACCCTGATCATCGGTGAGTCCTCTCACATGCACCAATACGCCACCACACGAATGTGATGACTCACACTTCCTTTAGGTACCAATAGGATCCTCCCTACATACGGAACACATAACATATACCAATCCCGAAGGAAAGGCCACACATAAAGCCTCCAAAAATCACATAAAATGCCTACTAAGTTAACAGTGAGTTCAAGTACCCTCAAAACACAAAATATTTCTCATGGACATATTACACTTCAAAAGCTTTCTTTATTAAACGCATCTTATTTTGAAAGCTCACTTTCAAAAATACATGTATGTCCATGCTCAATGTCAATGCTCACATTCATAAACATATATTCACATTTCATATCAAAATATACTTTGACATAGCATAAACATATTCTTAACCACATTTACAAAATCATTCATAACACTTACTATGTTTATTATGATTCCAGTAAAAAGTCTAGTATACTTACCTCTTAGCATTTTCAGGTACAAGACTTAAATCTCCTTAACCTATCAATGGAGATTAATCATTTCATAAGCCTCACAATTCACACAAAATACTTTAAATAGCTTACAAAATTATACACAATGCATTTATTACATCAAATTGGTCAAAATACTTAGTTTCTCAAAACTTGTCATTCTGACCACTTATACTTAACAAAATTTTCTAATACATCAAATGATGTCCAATTACTCCAAAATCAGAATATATTATTCTTGACTCATATATCCTTCTTATGTATGAATATTATATCAAAATTCCTACACAATCCATTCCATACACACCATCGAATCCAAACTACTAACCTGACAGGATCAAGATACTTACTGAACAGTATTCAATCTCCTAATTTTATAAAATCATATACTAACTCAAAAATTATAAAACTACCACATAATTACTCTTAACACATATCTCAGTTCATGATAAATATTTCACTTCCAAATCACTGCCAAAAGTATTTTAAAACTATTTTATTCCATAGCTTTAAAAATCTGTTAATCAAATACTGCAATGAGCTGATACACTTTAGAAAATCATAACACTTCAACCACATTGATCTAAATTCTCAATTCCGAGTATATCATATTAGACATATAAACTTATCATATTCCACAAAGTCGTAACTTTTGAAGATCATTCAGTAGGACAAAAATTGTTCGTCACTGTATCATACTGTTCATATAGGAAATTTCCAGAATTTCAAGGCCATTTTGGTAAATTTACAAAAAATTCAATTTCTAGAATTTTGAACCGATTCAAAGTTTCAGATGATCCTAAACATGTTTAATTTCATATACTTAAAATTCAAAACCAGAATCGAATCACAACAATTTATAAAATTCTTGGATCAAGAGATAATCAAGCAGAATTCTACAATCCATCATAATTTATCAAACTATCTTATAGATCATCATCAATTCTCAAAATATCATACGAAATACACATCAAATCCTCAATTATACATATTTTCAGAAATCAAAACTTAAATAAATTAACATAATTAACACCAATAAATTGAGAAATAGTTGTGATATAGCTCTTAAAATCTAAAATTTCAATTTCTTCTTCTTTTTCTTCTCCTTCTTCTCTTTCTCTCCCCTCTTTTTCTCTTTTCTCTCTCTCTAAAAGAGATAGCTCGACCAAAATGAGAGAATTAGGGTTTTAAAAGTGTATTTTTATACTAAGTGGCTAATTTTTGATATTTACAAATTTACCCCCAAAAATTTCAAAGTATTATAATTTGGTCCCTAAAATAAATCTAAAGTCTTGCAATTAAACCCAATGCTAATAGTATGACCTTAACCTATACAAACACTACTAATAACAATATATAAATCAAGTATCACCAACATACAAATAAAATACGTATATTTTTATATACATAAATACTTATTCTTACCAGTCGTAGATACTGGTTACTACAAACTGTCTCCAACTTAAGACTTTCTCCCTATTTTTCTAATGGAATGCAAAAGTTTACCGCCGCGCAATAGTCCGCAATCTTCTCATGTTTACGGGGTACCAACTTACTATAAACTTTCAAAGCCTTTATAATATTTTAAATTTATTAATCATTATTAGAAAATATAACACAAATTATAAGGAAGTTATATCTGTTTTTTTGTTGAACATAAAAGCATACTCCAACACCATCGAAGATGACGTCTACGACATTTTCGTATAATGTGGTGCTCGTGTCAGACCAATTTAGAATATGAGAAAAATAATCTCTATTCCTATCGACAAACAGCTTCTCACACCTTGGGATTGCCTCGTAAATCCACACCTATGATGATAATAAATTTAAAAATTATAATGTCAACAAAATAAATTTTTCTCTATCCCAATATGATAATTAATCCAAAAAAATAGAATTACTCATTAAGAATGCGTTACTAAATGAGTATAAGTTGTATGATTTATTATCCCCAACGCCTGCTTTTTTTATCTTTGCTAATTTTTTAATCGAAGCCGTGCATAAACTATTGTAGAGTACAGTCCATACAATCGTGCCCCAATGATAAGACATTAAACTCATCTAAATTATCTACAAGACGAAGTACAAAATATTGTATGATTCTATTCCGATCACGAGGCATTAACAATTTATGAAATACATAAAATAGACACATTTTTACTACATCTACATCATCGTCAAATGTAACGCTCACAAACCACGGATCCAAATCCTTGTAAGTCAACTCACTTCTACTCGAAAAATATTTATGGTATAGTCCATCATATAACCCACTTACTACAAGATAATCCCCCATCCTCAAACCAGTAATTAAATAAAAATCTTGACGAGAGAATCTAATACGTCTTTTACCTATATAGAATCATAATTCTTCATATAAAGTTTTGGTATGTACACGTCTTAATAATCTCTCATGTGCTAAAATATCTGAGAATGAAATATTTGATACATCCAAAAAATTACCAAAACATATGGTTCTAAATATTTCTACCTGCCTCGAAGTCAATTTATTTTTTATATTTCGTATAACCCATAACTTCGAGTAAGTATGTATGTTCGCTCGGTAGAAATATTTTTTGACAATTACGTATTCTTTTGAGACATTCTCCTTCATGAAAAAATTAAAAATATTATTAATATTGACAAAACAATAATCAAAATATAACTAACTATTAAATCAAAAAATTTAATTACAACTAACTTAACCTAATATTGACAAAATAAATTTTTATTTACATAATTTTTTAAAATTTTAAATTATTAAATTAAATAATTATAAATAAATATAAACATAAATTAATTAAAAAAATTGGCCACGTGGCCGGAAATGGCGAATTCCAGCATCTTTTGACTGAGACGCGCCGATGCGTGTGCCTACGCGCTATTGGTGGCGGGCGAGTAGACGCATGCTCCACCGTGTTAGACGCCCGCCACCAGCAGCGTGTAGACACACGCACCGGCGCGTCTCTGTCAAAAAATGCCGGAATTCGCCATTTTCTGGCCACGTGGCCAATTTTTTTAATTAATTTATGTTTATATTATTTATAATTATTTAATTTAATAATTTAAATTGTTTAATAATTATGTAAATAAAAATTTATTTTGTCAATATTAGGTTAAGTTGTTAGTTGTAATTAAAAAATGTCGGAATCCTCTATTTTCAGTTATTTTAATTTTACATATATTTTTTAACTTATTTTTTATACTACGTCTACACATTTTTAACAATTAAATATAAAAGTACTCAAAATTATAAAAATTAAATTTAAAAAATATACTTATTAATTTTTTTTAATTATATCTTCGATCTTTAAAATTTGTTGAGTTTAAATTTATGAGTGAAATGAGATAGATTCATTGTGTGTTAATTGAGAGAGAGAGAGAGAGAGAGGGGAAGAGAATTAACTGTAAGAGGGAGAGAAGGAGAGAGAGAAGAGCGTTGGTAAAAGTTAGAAAGAATTTTATTTTTTTATTTTATTTTAAAATAAAAATATTTAACTAATATTATTTAAATTATTTTAATTCGGTCAAAATTAATTTTTCAATTTCAAAGTGGTAGAATTTCCTAAAATTAAAGAAAACGCTCTCAAAGAAAACTTAGCCGCCAGCCTATAGAGAGCGCCCCCATCCGTCCCTCTGTCCACATGGATCCTCTATTGTTCTGAATCCTTTTCTTTTCTTTTTTCCTTTTTCTTTTTTCTTTTTTTCTTTTCATCTTTTGTTTTACAGCTACCAGAATCCGGGTAGCACCGCCTCCGCCACTAATTTTTCGCCGCCATCTCCTCTGGAGTCCAGATCTCATATTCCAGTCGCCACTGGTCTCTGCAATCTCGTGCCACCGATGGACTTTTGGATGATTCCCAAACTTAGGATTTGGAATTGGGAAGATTCGAATATCGAGCCTTTGGGGCCCATTGATATTTTCTCGCTTGGTTTTGGCCGTCTTTCTGTCGGCTTTGTCGAGTCTCGCTGGACACCACCACTGCTGTCATTCCTCCGACAAGACAGCTGTTGGTTTTGATTGAGACTTTGACTTGTTTTTCTCTGTGATCTTATGCAAATGATGTATGATCTCATGTAGCAGTGTTTTGTGAACTAGGATTGGTAATCTTTTATTTGTCGTATTAGAGGCCTTCTGACGTAATCATTGATATTGATCAATGATATGATATCTTTGTTAAAAAAAACAATATCGATAGAAATCAATTTAAAGATAAATGAACTTCAACAATTTTGTAATGCTCTCCCTTAAACAATATTCTTTGAGAAGCAGACTCCAAGCATTCCTCTTAAGTTTTTCAAACGCAGTTTGCTTGAGTGATTTAGTCAATATACGAGCCGTTTGCACTTTTACATAACAACAAATCAATTATACCATCATGAAAAAATTGTATTTGACATCAATATGTTTGCTACTTCTATGAAGAATTAGGTTCTTTGAAATCTTGATTGCAGAAACATTATCACAATAGATTGTTGTTGCTCCTTATTGTTGAGGCTGAAGTGTTTCAAGCAACCTTCTCAACTAGGCGACTTTACATGAACATGATGAAGCTACAAGAGAGTCAACTTTCTGTAGTTGATAAAGTGACAATTTGTTACTTCTTTGATCACCATGACACAACTCTAGAGCTCATCATAAAAACAAATCATTACGTATTCTTTCTATCTTCAAGATCTTCAGTGTAGTTACTATCAGAAAAACCAAACAGATTTTTTCTTTGTTCATGCTTTATACAAAATTCCAAAATCAGATGTACCTTTCAAATAACAAAAGATCCTTTTTTTGCAGCTAAAAGATGATACTCAGTTGGATTCTCCATATACCGACTGATTAAGCTAACAGCGTGGATGATGCTAGGCCTTGTTGAAATTAGATTCATCAAACTTTCAATTATCTGCTTGTAATTAGTGGTATTTATCTTTTTCTCTCGATCATATCTCATCAACTTTCAGCTACATTCAATTGGTGTACAAATTAGATTGCAATCCTTCATTCTGAATTTTCTCAAAATCTCAATGATATTTTATTTAGCAAAATAAAAACACTGATAGCTGATTGCACAAATTCAAGCCCAAGAAAATAATGATTCGCTCCCAAATCTCACACTTCAAATTCAGTCATCATATTTTTCTTAAAAGCATCAATCATGATTCTATCTTTACCAGCATACATCATATCATATAGATACACTACAAGCATTTTTCAATTATTTCCTAGCTTTGTAAAAAGCGTGTGCTTAATAAGGATATTTATGAAAGATTTCTCTAGAAAAATAAGCATATATACAATTATACCAAGCTCTGTATGTTTTTTTTAGTCCATATAACGCCTTTTTTAATTTTTATAACTTATTTTCATTGCCTTGCTTCACATATTCAAGAGGTTGATCAACATACACCACTTCCTGCAGCTTACCATCTAAAAATGCCGACTTCATATCTAACTGATAAATTTTCCATGAATTTTGAGCAGCCATGGAGAGTACCAATGAAATGGTGTCTAGTCTTGCTACTAGAGCGAACACTTCTTTATAATCAATGCCAAATTCTTGCTTGTATCATTTTACGACGAGCTGAACTTTATACTTGTCAATTTCACCATTCGTCTTTAGTTTTGTTTTGTAAATCCATTTGACGGCTATGGATTTTTGTCCTTCTAGAAAAACTGATAACTCCCAGGTGTTATTCTTTGCAATTAGTCTAGTCTCCTCATTTATGGGCTTTTGCCATTTTGTTTCTGTGACAGCTTTTTGGAATGTACGAGGATCACAATCTGCAAACAAAGCAAAGTGAGCAATTTAATCATCATCAGACAAATAATCTCCACTTACATATTCTATCATCCAAGTTGGTCGCTTCCTTAGGCATGACTCATTATCAATTTGATCGGTTGTCGTCCGATGCTCACCAAAGGATTACACTTGTGGTTTAATCCCGTCTTTATCTTCATCTTCATCAAATGTAACTAGGACTTGCTGCTGCCTTGAACCATTTTCAGTCCTATTCTATGTATCCTCCTGGTAAAAAATTATATCTCTACTAGTCACAATATTCTTCACGAGTGGATTGAATAATTTATATGCTTTAGAAGCTTCACTTACTCTAAGAAAGACATACTTTTTACCCTTATTATCAAGCTTTTTCCTTTTCTCATCTAGGATATGTGTATAAATAATGCAGCCAAAAATTCTAAAGTAATCTATTGTTGGTTTTCTCCCACTCCACGCTTCCTCGGTGTCATGTTTTGAACAAAAAAAAAAAAGGATTTTTATTCAACACATGAATACTCCAATTTACTACTCAGGCTAAAACTCTTTAGAATGTTTGTTCCCTTTTACTAGCACGCTTCTTACCATGTTGAGAATAGTTCTACTTTTCCTCTTCGATACACCATTCTCTTGAGGTGAGTAGGCTGTTGTAAGTTCTCTTTGAATACCTTGCTTATCAAAAATAAATAAATCAAATTCTTTTGAACAATATTCTCTAGTATGATCAGTACGAAGAGTTTTAATGGTTTTTCCTATTTCATTTTTAACACACGCCTTGAGGCTTTTAAAGAGAATGCGTAAGCACTTTGAATAATTCTAAACATATAAACTCCTTCATACAATTTCATCCATACAAATTGATGTGGTATGATGTGATTGAATATATTATTTTATTTTTATTTATTCTATTATGTTATTTAATCCACTAATTTAATCATATTACGTGACATCAGTTTATATAGATGAGTTTATATGTATAACAATATTTTTTAAGAAAATGTGAGTTGGTCGGAATGAATTTTAATCAATGAAACTTGGAAAAAATTTTAAAGTAGCCCAAAATTTAGGTCTATTATCTTTTTTAACCATAAACAAACTTTTCAATTTTTATTAGTCAAAATTAGGTAAATGGACAAAATTATCCTTATTTATAAAATATAACTAAATCATTAAAAATTAAGTATCTAAAATTCAGCACACTAAAATCACTCAAAATCCATACTCTTAAGTGAATTGAATTTTTTTTAAAAAAAAACAGATTTTAATCTTTTTATCAAAAAAAAAAGATACAATTATTTTGTATCAATATCAAATACAAATTATTTTATATATATTTATAAATTTTCAAATTTGACTTATGAATGTAGTAATTATGTTATGGAGTATCTGTATTTATTTTGTAAATGTATGAAGATCAAAATATAAATATAGTATAATGTGATAAATAAAATAAAAAATATGGTGAATCTTAGAATTTTTGAGTTTGGAGAAGAAAAGAAAAGAAAAAATTAGAAGCTTAAGGTGTGAGAGATGGTCGAGCATAAAGCGCAGTCCAACCGCACATTAGGCGCGTGGAGAGTAACATATGCCCATCCTAGTGGGATTAGCTTACAAAGTATTCGTGTGTCTTCGTGCATTTTTTTTTTGAATTATTTTATTATTATTTTAATCACATTTATTTTTATCTTTCTGTTTGTTATAAGTGTCATGAAACATAAGTCACTCATAGGGGAAGGTGAGAGAATTTTAATAACAGTGATGAGAGATATATTTGATTCAAAAATGTTGGTATTTCAATTCCAAAGGATGTGTCATATGAAAAATTATTGAATACTATATGTCGTACAATTTAAATTGATAATGTGCAGTATAAAGTGTATTTGAAAATTTTTATTAATGCAATGAGGTTGAAGTTAAGACTAATTAAAATTGAAAATGATGATGATGTGAAGCTCATTATGGGAGTTAATAAAAAAAAATTCACACATTTATGTGTAACAGTGTTCGTGCGAGATGGTGAGATGGTCGAGCATAAATCGCAGTCCAACCACACATTAAGTTCATGGAGAGTCACATACGCCCATCCCCAGTGGGATAGCATGCAAAGTGTTCGTGCGAGCCGCATGATGTTATTTTTTAGTGTCTTCATGCTTTTTTTTTGAATTATTTTTTTATTATTTTAATCACATTTTTTTATCTTTCTTTTTGTTATAGGTGTCGTAGAACGTGAGTCATTTATTGTATACTTTAGGGGAAAGTGAGAGAATTCTAATGACAGTGATAAGAGATATATTAGATTCAAAAATGTTGGTATCTCAATTTCGAAGAATATGTCATATGAAAAATTATTAAATACTGTATGTCGTGCAATTGGAATTGATAATGTGCAGTATAAAGTATATTTGAGAATTTCTATTAATGCAATAAGGTTGAAGTTAAAACTAATTAAAATTGAAAATGATGATGATGTGAGGTTCATTATGGGGGTCAATAAAAGAATTTTCACACCTCTATGTGTAACAGTAGATTTTAAAGCTCTCGTATATAAAAATGATGCAGAGGTACCCATTGAGAACCAATAACTCTGCCATAATCACTTTATATTAGCAAGGGCAGCAACCAAGTGATAGCACAACCCCGACAATACTAACTATTGTGTTTCACATAAATACTATACATGACTATCATTATTTTCCTATAATATTCCACAAAAACCCAACTTATATGTATTATAATAGTTAGATAGATTGGATGACAATGGTAATGAAAATGTCAATAATGGAATCAAAGGTGATGGATTGAATGATATACCAAAAGATGGATAGTGTTATGTCTCTAATAGTTTTCTTAATGATGCATATGATTCACATACAAGAAAAGATGAAGTTGAAGCAGAAAATCCTTTTTAGTTTATTTTTTGATATCACCATTGGACTTAACCATATCAAAAATTATATTTCTTCATACAAATTTTTGGTATGAACTTGCCTTAATAGAACTTTATGGATCAATATTCCAAAAAATAAAATATTATGCAAAGCTAAAAAAAATTACCTATACGCCTTAAATAATTTTGTCCGAGTGCACCTCAACCTATACCTTATGTGGTATAAGGTCTACATCTTTGAGTATGATATTACTAATGCTCAATAGTACTCATTAACTGGAACTATAGAAGATATGAACACATTTTACTTCGAGAAAATAATATAAATTTATTTTAAAACAATAATTACAATAAATAAATATAATTTTCCTAACTAAACAAATATAAATTAATTATATACAATAAATAAATAAAAATAAATTAATAAACACAATTAAAAGAAATTAATTGATTAATTAATTAAATACATTAATGAAAAAATGACATATAGGCCCTAAGGTTTTAAAAAAGAGACATGAAAACTCCTCAAGTTTTAAAAAATTTATTTATAATTATACCTCTATTATGACTGAAAAAAGCCTAATTGATGTTAACTAGTCGTTGACCAATTGATGACTGTTGATCGACGTTAACCACTATTGCACATGTTGATCGTTGTGTTGATCAACTGTTGACCATGTTGATTGGCCGTTGACCACTTTATAATTGATCGTTGGCCACCGTTGACTAGCCATTGACCAAGCAGGGAGTGAATTTTTATTTTTACTCTTTTCACCATTAAACTTAACAAAATCCATTACATAATAGAAATGTAACGAAATTTTTGAAACTTTAAAAATCTGCATGTCCCTTTCTTAAAATCTTAGGGGTTTTGATATTTTTTTTTCCTACTTTAATTATAATAAATTATTATAAATTACCCTAACTAACAAATTATAAATTAATAAACTAATTAATTAGTTCTATATTTTTAAATTTATTAAATTATTAAATATAATAACTATAATAAATGAAAAAACTAAACAAGTACAAATTAATAAACACAATTAAAAAATTAGTTAATTATTTATTTAAATACTTTAATTACAATTAATTACCCTAGCTAAACAATTATAAATTAAAAAACTAATTTAATTAATTAACTAATAATTCTGATCAATATACTAATTTTATTTAACAAATTAAGTACATACAATAATTACAATAAATAAATTAAATACAATAACTGAACAAATACAAATTAATTAACACAATTAAAAAAATTAATTAATTATTCAAATACTTTAATTACAATAAATTAATTTTAATTACCCTAACTAAACAATTATAAATTAAAAAAACTAATAATTCTATATTTTATTTTAAAGTATTAAATACAATAATTATAATAAATATAATTAAATAAATTAACTAATTATTTTATTCAATATACTATTTTCATTTAATAAATAAATTAAATATTATAGTAAACATATTGGTTTTTATGAAAAGTTTTCGAAGCATATTATTATTATAATAAATATATTATTATTTTATAATAACATATATATAAATCAAGTATTATTGCACATACAATGCTCAATGGCATTACTCACATACGCGCATAACGTTGGCATGTGTAAAGAAACTTCGCCACACGTGCCACTGTCACCTGTCAACATTCTCATTCGATCCACCCAAGTTTTAACTTATTTTGCTCACATTTTACCATTTTTTACTTAATGTACTTATTCTTAACACATTTATCACAAGAATTTATTGTTTTTTTTTTATATTTTTATACTATATCTTCAATTTAGAAAACTTATCAAATATGAGTTATAATATTCTTCTCCAATCAGCTATCGATCTCTCTATTGCTGTCGATTTGGTTGTGCCACGGTTTGGGAGTATATATTGAGTGTGTGGATGTTTTGGGAAAGTTTTGTTTGAATTAGAGGGAAAATATATGTCATGGTTAATTTTGTCTATTTTTTTAAAAACAAATTGTTATAAATAAATAACAATTTCTTTGTGGTTAGTAAAGAATTTGAGACTAAATAGGGGGCTGGTTTCAAAAATTTACCAAGAAACTTTCTGTATCATATTAAAAGTTAAAAATGAAAAAGAAAAATCATTGGAGTGCATGGACGAGACCTTAGATCGTTCCATAGCCCACGAATAAATTTTCCTTCTCTGTGATTTTTTTAGTAGTATTTATATATATGAAATAATTTTCAGGTGCGACGATTTGTATTTCTTTTTTAAAGTGCGAACATCAAAACAAGGTTTATCAAGATGATTTAGCCCAATATATTAGGGCATTGGGCTATCCTCGAAATAGATTCTTATCCTATATCTTTCTCTTGATTAAGTACAATAATTAGAAGGAAAAAAATTCAAAACAATGTTTATCAAGATAATTTTTCCTCTAATCTTACCTTTTGATTCTAGCCCAAACTATTAGCATGCAATTCTATAATTTAGCCCAATTTTAGATTTAGGGTTGATTTCAGAAAATAAAGGCCCAACTTGCCCTCCACTAACCCCCAAAAAAAAAAAAATATCATTACTCTTTTTTTTCTTTTTATACAAATATTATATTACAAAGTGTATATTTCAAAAAATTACAACAGTTAATAACTGTATTACAATAAAACTGTCAATTAAAATAATTGCACTACAATTATCAACTTTCTCTAATAATTGAACAATTATCAACTAAAATAATTATATTACAACTGCCAACTGTTTAATTGTACTACGACTTGAATAATTATACTACAACAATCAACGATTTCCAATAATTGAATAACTGTCAATTGAAATAATTATACTACAATTGTTACTAATTATCTTTAATAATTGAACAACTATCAACTGAAATAATTGTACTACAACTACGGCCAACTATTTAACTATACTACAATTATTGTTAATTGTCTCTAATAATTGAACAACTGTCAATTGAAATAATTATACTATAACTATCAACTATCTCTAATAATTAAACAACTATCAATTAGAATAATTCTTTAATCCTTCTCAGAACTTGAACCAATCGAAGCCCAAACAAAAAATATAAAAGTTTTGAATTTTATTTGTATAGAACATAAAAACATGTGAGAATTATATTATCCTAAAATTTTGATTTGTGATTTATATGCATCCATGCATATACTTAAAGCGTGAAGTTTAAAAATGATGCTAAAAATCTGAAGTTTATTATGATCCAATTGAAATTAAACAAACGAAACTCCCAAAATCCAAGAGTCTATGTGTGAAAGCATGTAAAGATGAACCTCCAAAGGATATGTTCCTTCCTATCTTCCTTCTTTCTTTTTCTAATTAGCTCATTAATGATAAAGGGATTTCATGTTTTTTGAATTTTAACTTGAAAATGATATGTAGCTAATGAAAGTTTAGTATAGTGTGTCTCCATAAAGCTAATACGTACTTGGTAAGAACTCAGAATGCAATTCATCCTCAAATATCTCCATTTATTTGGGCATAAACGTGCTTCTGTAGAAATCCTCATGTCGAAAACAATTTTAAGAAATAAAGTGAAACCTCAACTACTGGTTACTGTTCCTATTTCGGCTGCAATTATGAAAATGTATATATATATATAAACACATTCCAAACGCTTTTGAATTTGAATTCTTAATTTGAAAAACTTTTGACCACCGCCATCCACACACTACATATTATATTCTCGTCAGACATGAAAATGAAAATAATAATCAAAGAGAGGACGCAAGGCCCGCACGAACAAATGGAAAATTTGCAACATGCATGCGTCACGTACGTTAAAGAAACGCATGAGAATTGAGAATTGAGAACTGAGAATTGCATATGACGTATATTTCTCATTCATTAGTCATATCTAAGTAAGTAAGTAAGTTAAAAGTGTATATAAAATATTTTAAAAAAATTAAAAATTGTTCGACTAATTGATTCTTCAATTCAGTTCAAACAAGTTGACGAAGTTGATGGATAATAAGATTATATTATATGTTGTTGTAGTGATTTTACCAACATGTGCATGCACCTCTCGAGAAGATGATTTGATGGCCGATCGATCTGTGTGCTAATTTTTTTATTTTACGGTACTAGTCATGCTAATGTTGTAACTTTAATTTAATTTTGTATCATCGAATCGTACATATACTTATTTATGTTATGTAAACAAGAAATGTCGACATCTAAAAAAAATGGTTTGTCCTAACTTTTTTTTTTTTTTTGAAAAACAAATTAAGATATGGACAGGTAATTCTATGTATTAAGAGATTTTAGAATATATATAATTTTGATAAGTGTTTAAGAGTTATAAAATTTTATAATTTTTATATAATATACGTGTATTACATAATCTTGACACGTATAAAAAATAATTCTCTATAAAATAGATTATATAATTTATTAAATTATATATATATATATATATATATAGATTCTCTAACTTTACCTATAAAAAAATTAAGCAATATGAATAAAAGAAAATCAAATTTTAGTTCTAATTATTTTTTAAATTATTCATGAAGTCTCTAAATTTTTTTAACTACTCAATTACTTACTCTTTTTTACTATCATTTGTCTTTTTTTTTTAAATACCCAGTTACCTCTCTAAAAGAACCAACTTAAATATTTTACAAATTTTAAAATTTTGTGGTCAATTTAAGAAAAATTAGGGATAAATTGTTGTTAATCTCTTAGTATATATATATATATATATAGGTGTAGATATCTATCTTTGTATATTTTTATCTATTGAATATAAAAAATAGTAACACTAAACCCAACCATGTAAAGCTATTCCAACACTTGATCTCTAAGCCTCCTAAATATTCAACTTAGAAAAAACTGTCACAGTTAGATTGAGCCAGGGTTAGGACATTTGGACCTTCATAATTTGACCTAAAAAACTCATCAAGTGAGACTCGAGCTTGTAACATGTCTCCACTCAATTGTATGAAAAGAATATGTCACTTAAGCTTAAGCACATGTCACGTTAGCAATACCCTATTGACAATGCCCATATCAATACTACTCAAATTTTGCCATGTCATCAACATTTGACTTATAATAAAAGTGTCCCAACTATTTAACCTAGAGACGAGATTAGGTAAAAAATTTCTAAAATCCCAATAAGTAAATGCTACGTCTACTTAAACAAGTACACACCATATCACTAATTAAATTGAACTGATTTAATTTAATTTGAAATCAAACTGAATCGAAATCAAATTTTGTCTATCCTTAATTTATTAATTTATAGAGTATCATTATATTACAAAATACAAATTAAAGGGCTTAAAATCTATATTGTTTAAGTTACAAGAAACTTTAGAATTCTCGAATACAAAAAGGAGTGAATGTATTGAAGCAAAACTTAAATCCAAAATAAGAACCGGTGGAAATGCATTCTTTTCTTCCTTAATTATTAATGGAGTAATGAGTGGGGTGGAAAAAAAACGATAGAATCTTTGAAATTAACTTACTGATTAAGTGTCGTCATTACGTGTCAATTTCATGCATCTCCCTCGGTAATATCTCGTTCGAGGTCTTAAGTTCAAAAGATGATAATAACATGAATTGGTCAGTCAAATTAGTGGTTGGTGAAAGTAAACCAATGGCAATGGCTACTGCAAATCAATCATAAGTTGGTTAATGGTTAGGCACCAAATCCCATCATGTCATTGTAAACGCTGCTCAATTTGACCTTTTTTTTATATGTTTTCTCGTCTTAAGAAGAAAACGTAGCCGCTTTTATAGAAATTAGCTCTACTTTCACTTAATATTGCTTCATTTCTTTCTTTTTTTAAAAAACAAAAAAAACAAAATAAGAATCCCTATATTAGTTAATTTGCACTACTTAGACAGAAAGGGAAATTTAAAAAAGAAAATGAGTGGAAGGGATAATAATAAACATTAATTGTCAAATAAATATGGGTATTTATTAAAAGTATTATTATTTCAATTAACACTTTTATACTAAAATAATTTGAAAAATCTCCAAAAAATAGCCATTTTTTTCAAGTAAAAATTAATTTAACCCCTCAACATATTTATAAATTAATTTTTGGAGCATTTTACTTTTAAAATATTTTTGTGTCTTTCTCTTATAAGTCATTTAAAATTTTGATCTAAAACATAATCTGAAATTAGTTAAATTAATAAATTTAAAGTAATATAGATTAAAAATTAATAAATTTAATTAAAAATAACTAAAAACGGTGAAAAATAAGCAAAATATAACAAATAAAACATTGGAATAGAAGATCAAGACCATGTTCCAATGACAAGGTTGCGTGTCCTGCCTCGCGGCATGAGGTGGGATGCACAACCCCTTCTCACGCCATGCCTTATGTGCGAGGGCCTCCTTACATTGGCGCAAAAAATCCTGAGCTATGTCTACTATTTAGACTCAAATTTTTTTATTAACAAGAATAATTTTGTCCATTATTATCTTTTTTTTTAATAAAAATTAATTTTAAAATTTTATGACCTTTAAATAATGACTATTTTTGAACATTTTTCAAATAACTCTTAATTTACAATAGAATAATTAAAGCAGTGCAAACGAATTATCCAAATATTTAGCAAGAATAGAATAATGTTGCAGATTCTATTTAACCAAAAAAAAAAGAATTATTTGAAGATACTTGGAAGTAAAGATAAGTATAGAAATTCTCTTAATTGGTGTGTGGTTGGTGTTTAAAGAAACTGAGAGAAAGATGACATAGGTCAAATAAGAAGTTGAAAGAAATTTGGTAGCTAGTGGCTAGTAGTGGTGGTTGTGCACGATGAGGGAGAGGGAGAACTTATCTAAAATGAATTAGGAAGAATGATAATGATAACAATAACAAAAATCCCATTTTCTAATTTCTACTAATTAGCTTATTCGGCCGACACAAGAGACAACAAGAATCTCTTATTTCTTTTAGTCTTTGTCAAGTCAAATTGTCCATCTGCTTCAGGATTTTGATTTGTATGTATCTCAATTTTTTTCCTCTCTATTTCTCGTGATTTTCATTCTGATCATCTTTTAAATATTTGCACTCCAAAATATCCAATTGAATGAATAAATGAATGAAATCCCAACAAATACAATCAATTGAACCTCCGTTTTGCTTGGTTTGGGTAAATGATCATTTCTTTCGGTAGGTGTGGAAAATTTTGAAATTCTGAGATAAGGCCATGCACATGGCACGGTGTCCCCATCACAATATATTTATATGTAAATTAGAATTTCGTGTCAAACTTTTGCTCTATCAACTATCATATTCGTTTTTGTTTTCAAATATCATATTCTTATTGGTGTTCCAAGTTCGTTTAGACCATGACATTTGAGACTTTCTCTTACAGTTTTTTGAAATAAAGAATAATTTAATTAGTTTTACAAAATTTCTAACTCTTTTAAAGTATTTAATTAGTTTTTGGATTGTAGTTTAAGTTTTACTTATTTATGTTGTTGAGTTGAGAGAAGACCTTTCTTAATTCTTGTAACGACGGACGTAGATAAATGGGTGTTTGATCTTTTTTAAAAAAAAAGAAGAAAGTAACTTTATTGAAGAAGGAAATCGTGATGGGTATAATGACTTGTATGGCGAGGCGTAGAACATATTCATATCTCGTCAACAACATGATTTACAGTAAATTTGACTAAAAACAAATGAGTCATTTTATTCCCATTCCTTCTAATAAAATCACACGTAACATATTTCATACTAATCAATTGGTTAAAGATAAAATAAAGAATAGCACCCTCAATCTCTGAGAATGACTGTTGCTTAAGGATTTGTAAAATGTAGGTTAAATTTGGGTGTTTAATTAAGGTAGGTTAAATTGGCAATATTCTAATAAAAACTTATTGTGTACTAAGAATACACGCTTAGATTTCTTATACATTTGAACATAAAATTTGTCTAAGTAAGGATACTTCTCATATACCTCGATTTATTGTTAATTTTTGGTTTGGGGATTCTCTTAAATTGTAGATACAAATCATTTCTTGATTATAAATTTGGTTTTTGTTTCAATTTTAGATCCAAAGGCTAAAGAGCTATAAAATTGAATATTACAATTGTAGATATAAAGGCCGAAATTCAGTATACACATGATCACGATGCAATATTATTTTTTTCCATGCTCGTATATTGAAACACACACCCAAATTTTTTTTAAGTGCAAACGTTCGTAAGTTTTACATAAAAATCTAGATTTTTGAACTATACGCTATTATTTAGTTCAAAAACTATTTCAAATGTGAATGAGCTATGAATTATTATTTCGTTCAAAAATTAATGATGTCGGTTTTTTATATAACAGTTAAATAATAATATATAATTTATGTCATATTGAAGTGGGAATATATAAACAAGTAATATTATTTAAGTAAATAATATAAAATAAATAATTAAGAAATTAAAAATAGAAAAAGATAAAAAAAGAATATACAAAATTTACGTGATTTGATAATTTATTTATATTCACGGTGAATCAAAATCACTCACTCTTTTAATTGAATCACAAAATACTTACAACGTATACCTTTTACAAAAAAATATTCACAAGGAAAAAATTCTCTCTCATGATCTATGAATTCTCTCTCACTAAAAATCACAAAGTATGTTTAAATCATAAATACTTCTTCAATGATCACTAAAATGTGTTTACAAATCAATAAAAAGCTTTTATATACGCTTTAGAATGTCTTAAGTTTACCCTAAACGTGTAAAAATCGTATTAGGGAGTCTTAAAGCAAGTGAGAAACGAAATAAGTAAATATCAAAATGGGAAATGATTCCCACGGCACTCAATGCCTATAGTCGTGGCGCTGGTCACCTAGCGCCACAGTACTCAAGTTCTGTTCTGGGTGCCGCAGCGCCCACGCCTGGGCACCGCACCTTCGTCTTTCGCCTCATTTCGCGTTCGTCTTCAATCCTCTCGTACCCTACACACTTGGCTTACTTCTCCAAATCATATCATGATGATTTTTAATCAATATTCTCATAAATCCCCTCATTGATTCAAAATCATCTATAAAAGTAACTTGATCTCTCAACTCTGCATCTTCGGTCACCCTCACAAAGTAGTGAGTCCGATTAAGTCTTTGCATAGGATGAACTTAACCGAAGGTAGTGGCTTAGTCAACATGTCAGCAGGGTTTTTAGATAACGTTATCTTCGTTAGACTAACTTCACCACTTTGAGCAATCTCTTGAATGTAATGAAGCCGCACATCAATGTGTTTCGACCTCTCGTGAAACATTTGGCGCTTACTTAAGTGTATGGCACTCTGCTGTCACAATATACACCGATGTTCACATCTTCTGACCAATACCTTCTCGCATATGCCTTTCAACCACATAGCCTCCTTAATAGCTTCACCAACAGCTATGTACTCTGCTTCTGTGATAGATAGTGCAACCAAATGTTGTAGAACTGATTTTCAACATACACTACACTCAAACACTGTGAATACGTAGCCCATCAATGACCTTTTTTTGTCTAGATCACTTGCATAATATGAGTCTACATACCCTTTTGTCATTTCATTGTTGTCCCCATCCTTCTTACACATCAACCCGTAATTTGGCGTCCCCTTGAGATATCTCAAAATCCACTTCACTGCAAGCCAGTGATCCTTGTCTGAATTTGCCATCCAGTGATCCTTGTCTGAATTTGCCATGTATCTACTCAACACACTTACAGCTTATGCTATGTTTGATATTGTGTAAACCATTGCATACATAATGCTCCCCACAACGCTTGTATACAGTACTTTACTCATCTGTAATTTCTCCTCTGCAGATGTGGGCGATTGTGCTACTAAAAGTCTGAAATGTATAGCCAAATGAGTAAAGACAGCCTTTATGTTAGACATACCAAACTTCTCTAGAATTTTGAGTATATATCGTTGTTGGGACAAGAAGATTACATCTCTTCTTTCCCTCACAATATCCATACCCAATATTCTCTATGCTGCTCCCAAATCCTTCATCTCAAATATGCCACTTAACTGCTTCTTGAGTTTATATATTTCTTTCATATTCTTACATGCGATCAATATATCATCGACGTATAGAAGCAAATACATCATCCCATAACTTATGTTCTTGAAATACACGCATCCATCATACTTGCTCCTACTAAAGCCACAAGCCATCATAAACTAATCAAATTTCTTATACCACTGTCTAGGTGATTATTTTAACCCATATAACACTTCTTTAGTAAACAAGCATGATCTTCTTTTTCAGACTCCGTAAACCCTTGCAGTTGTGCCATGCGTATCATCTCTTCAAGCTCTCCATACAGAAAAATTGTCTTTACTTCCATCTGCTCCAGATGTAAATCAAGATTTGCATATATGGCTAACAAAATCCTAATAAATGTGTGCTTGACAACTGAAGAGAAAATTTCACAAAAGTCAACTCCCTCTTTCTGAGTAAAACATTGTGCAACTAACCTAGCCTTGAATCTTGTAAGCTCTATCCCCGGTATCCCCTCCTTCACCTTATACACCCAATTGCATCCAATTAGTTTTTTTTTTTAAGTCTCTCCACCAACTTACAAGTATTGTTCTTTCTAAGAGAACTAATCTCTTATTCCATAGCCTGCTGCCATTCTTTCTTATTTTTACTCTTCATAGCCTCACTATATGTTTTAGGCTCATCATACTCAAGAGTGTAAGCAGAATAAAAAAGATAAGCAACTAAATTTGCCTGTGCATACTTGATTGGTGGGTTAATAGTTCTTCTTAGCCTGTTTTTGGTTAGCTTGTACTCTTCAAGTTCCATATCAGAGTTGTAGTCTTTTTTTGGGTAAACTTAGAGGACTCGCCAGTGTTCTTGATTCATCTTTAAAGATCTCCTTGTTGAAGTACTGATCTAAGGGCATATCAAATCTATTATCAGGCTTCACTTCAACTTCTATTGAATCGGGTGCTGAGTCTTCCTTGAGCATAGATTTTTCTTTCTCATCTTCTTATGAGGCTTTCAGCATTGTCATTTCATCGAATGTCACGTCACGGCTTATGATACTCTTTGGTGATGTCAAGTCTTCACATCATACTTTGTATCCTTTCACTTCTTCGGACATCTTATGAATACCTCTTTGATAGCTCTAGGTTCCAACTTCCCTTCCTTAACATGTACAAAGACAAGACAACTAAATATTCTGAGGTGGTCATACTTAGGAGAATTGCCAGACCATATCTCTTCTGGCGTCTTGAAGTCAATTGTTGATAATGGACTTCTATTAATCAAATAAGCTGCAATCACTACAGCTTCTCCCCAAAATTCCTTGGACATATTTGCATTGGTAAGCATGCATCTAACCCTTTCAAGTAGGGTCCTATTCATCCTCTCAGCTATTTCATTCTGCTGTGGTGTTGATCTTACCATTCTATGTCTTACAATACCATGCTTGGCACAAAACTCATCAAACTCTCTATTGCAAAACTCGAAGACATTGTCAGTTCTCAACCTTTTCACCCTTTTGCCAGTCTGATTCTCAACAAGATCCTTCCAAGTCTTGAACACATCAAAACCTTGATCCTTGATCCTTGCTCTTCAGCACATAGACCCACAACTTCCTTGAATAGTTATCAATCAAACTGAGAAAGTACTTGGCACCACCACAAGTAGTTATTTGAGCTGGTTCCTAAATATCCGAGTGTATGTAATCAAGAGTCCCCTTAGTCTTGTGCTCGCATATACTAAACCTCACTCTATGTGTTTTCCTAAGCATACAATGCTAACAAAAACTCTAATGGCTAAAACCTATCCTCACTAAATGACTTTTGACTAAACAACTCCTTTAGGTTTCTCTCACCTAAATGTGTTAGTCTAAGATGCCACAACTTAGTTTGTATACTCTCATCATCTACAGAGAATAATGTAGAACCACTCACAATTTCACCCTTAAACACATAAATGCATTTGTGCTTTTCTCCTCTCATTACCACTATGGAACCATTTAACACTCTTAAAACTCCTCTGTCGATCTGATGGAACACTCATTCTAGTCTAAGGTTCCTAGTGAGATCAAGTTCCTCTTGAGGTCAGGAATATACCTAACATCTGTCAACTCTCTCACTTGCTCATCATGCAGCCTAAGTTTAACACTACTAATTCTCATCATCTGACATGTAACGTCATTACCTATTAACACCTTACCACCACTAATAGGCTGAAAATTTATAAACTAAGACTTGTACGGGCACATGTGAAAAGTACAACCAGAATTAAGAACCCATTGTTCAGCATTCTTACCATCAGTAGCAACGAGTGTCTCTGCGCTATCATAGCTATCATCATAGGCTAGCGCAATATCCGCTTTATTCTTGTCTTTTTTTTTTCTTCTCTAAATAGTCCTTTATGAAGTGTCTCTCTTTCTTGCAGCAATAGCACTTCCTAAGAGTCCTGAACTTCAATATTGAACCCTTTTTTTTTCCTTCCATTGTTATATGAGAGCATTTCTCTTACAGATATACTTTCTGCATTGCCCTAGATCTATTTTCCTAATAACTTTGAATTTAATGATGATTTCGCATCGCTTATCGTTAAACTCTCTCTATCGTAGAGTAATGTATCAACAAAACTCTCATAACTCTTGGGGAGTGAACTCAGCAAGATAATTGCTCTATCTTTATCTTCTATCTTGATGTTGATAGACTCAAGATCAAGGATGATCGTATTGAAGGTGTCAATATGATCTTTCATCGGCGCCCCTTCTAACATGGACAGCTGATACAACTTCTTCTTTATATGCAATCTGTTGGCCAACGATTTCTGCATATAAAGAGAGTCAAGCTTCTTCCAAAGACCAATCGCCGTCATCTCACCTGCTACTTCCCTCAGTACTTCATCGCTCAATGATAGAACGATTGTGTTGTAAGCTCTTTCTTAAATGTCTCATTTTTCTGCTTCAGCTTTAGATGACTCTGGCATCTTTTCTTCTTCACTAGATGGAGCTACAGTCTCCTATAATGCCGAGCCTAACCGTTGGCTCACCAACAGCGCCTTTACCTTCATCTTCCACAGATTGAAGTTATTCGTACCATTGAATTTCTCTACCTCATATTTGGGTGTGGCCATGTCTACTTAGAACCAAACTCTGATACTAGTTTATTGAAGTAGAAGCACACAAACAAGCAATATCACACAAGTAAATAGTGCAGAACAAGCAATCAAAGAATTAAAGAGAGAGAAAGGTAGAAGAAGAACACACAGAAATTTACGTGGTTCAACAACTTGCCTACGTCCACGGTGGATCGAAATCACTCACTCTTCTTATTGAATAACAAAGTACGTCTTTTACAAGAAACATTTACAAAGAAAAAACTCTCTCCTGCAATCTAAGAATGTTCTCTCACTAAGAATCACAAAGTATGTTTAAATCACAAAGAGTTTTTCAATGATCACTAAGATTTGTTTACAAGCCAATAGAAAGCCTTTATATAAGCTTTAGGACGCCCTAGGTTTATCATAAATGTGTAGGAGTTGTAATAGGGAGTCTTAAAGCAAGTGGGAGACGAAATAGGTAAGTATCAAAATACAAAATTGTTCCCGCGTTAAGTGCCCATCACCGCGGCGCTGGTCACCTGGCGCTGCAGCGCTCAGGTTCTATTCTGGGAGCCGGGTGCCCAACACCTGGTTGCTGCAGTGCTCACGCCTAGGCAACGCACCTTTTTCTTTCGCCTCCTTTCGTCTTCATCTTCGATTTTCGCGTACCCTATATACTTGGTTTGCTTCTCCAAATTATATCCCAATAATTTTCAATCAATATTCTCACATGTCAGTATTTAAAAAAAGTGTAAAGACCTACGTATTTTAAATAGTAATGCTAAATATTCTAAAATATCATTGATGGCTCAATTGTTAATGGTTTGTTGTAAAAATTAACAAATTTAAGGATAATCAACTCATTTCATACTCTCAACATTAATATCATTTTAGAAAGTAATAAAAAATATATAAAAAAAATTAGGTCGTCGATCAACAGCAAGGCCATATTGGCCATTTGGTTCAACAACCAAATGGTTACCTGGTTTAGCGACCAAATGGTCGTTTGATTCTAGCAACAAAAATAGTCACCAGTCCAAGCAGCCAAAATAGTCACCGAAATGTTTATTGGTGATATATTTTTTTATTTTTTAAATATTTTTTTTTATTTTGAAATTTTTTTATTTTATTCTTTTATTATTTTGAAAATACTATATTATTATTTAATTTTATTTTTTATTACTATTTTATTATACTTAAAATTCAAAATTTTGAAATTGGTGCGATTATCATGTCATGTCAATTCGTTTAACGAGTAAGGGGTAAAATGGTTATTTAATTCTGATCGAAATGAAATTTATTTAATTTAACGGAATACTCCTAATTATTGAACATTTGTATATATTTTGTAAAAAAAGTAGGTACTAACATCGATTTTTTTAAATTTGTGAGTATTATTATAATTAAGTCATACCTTAAGATTATTAATGGTCAAATCTCATATCAATGGAGTCTTTTAATCTATGTGGAAGACTTTTAGTCGATATGAAATGTGCTTAAAACTGTACATATTGTTGTTAAAAAAATTTTAATTGTATAATCTGATTATAATATAGTCGTGTAATCTAATGTAATATTAGCATTATAATATGATTGACGTAATTATATATATATATATATATATAATATACTCTTGGTAAGGGAAAAATAAATATTGTTAGAACCTTTATTTTTTTAAGGAAATTATTAGAATCTTTATTAAAAGGATAAGATCTTTTTTAATATAGTATTTCCTAATATTTTGGAATGATTAATGTAATCACAAAAATAAATATATGCCCTTGATAACGTGAAAATAAATATTATTAGAATCTTCAATAAAAGAATAAGATCTTTTTCTAATATAATCTTTCCTAATATTTTGGAAGATTATAAAGAATTGGGATTCTCTCCTAATTTAATCATTAATGCCTAACTATTTGTTTTAGTTATATTTGATGAAGATTTATTTTATTTCATATCAACTACTAATTTCATTAAAAAAAATAGATAAAAGATAGAATTAAGAAAGGATCCAGGTCAGATTATGGGATACGTGGCTTTTGAGATTTTTTATGTTTAAAATTCATTTTATTTTATTTTCCTTATTAGATTTGTTTTCGTAGTTAATTATAATTGAATAACTAATTGACAGTTAATTTATTTCTTCTTCTACTGCAATAGAAAATAAAAAGTGGAAAAACAAATATCAAATTAATATAGAAGATCAATAATTTATTTTCTTTAATTAAAAAAAAGGGTTAACAAAATTTGATTTAAAAAAATGGGAAACAAAGAGATTAAACCATAAAAGAACAGAAAAAAAAATACTTTGAGGATATTTAATTTTCTTTTGTTGTATTTTTCTCATTTTGGTTTTATACATTAAAATATAAATAACGCCGCTTGTTACAGGGTATAAAGCTAAAAGCTGATATATATATTAAATATATATAATTAAAAAAAAAAAGAGAAAAGGAGGGAATTAAAAGCAAAAAAGAAAAGGTAAACTTGGCTTACTATTATTATTATTATTATTACTATTTTTGGTTGAAATCCAAAACTTTTTTATTTAATTTTTTTATTATATCATAACATGAAAAGAAGAAAGAGATAAAAGCTTAAATTTAGAGATTACCATCCGTTTGTTATTATTATTATTTTTAAGGTTACATTAACTTATACAATAATAAGGATTATATTATATTACACACTAACAAATATTTAGATCAAATAATTTTTATAAACAAGAAAATAACAATCTTACATACGATTATCCCCATAAAAAAGAGAAAATAAAATATATTACCTTGACATTTATTAGGACTCAAACTCTAACCAAAGTTAGAATAAAGATAAAAAAATTTGGATTCGATTTTTATTCAACTCAGATCTAGATTTCTTTTTTTTTTTGTGAACTTTGGAACTTGGGTTTAGCTCATATTTTTTTTAGGTCAGACTGAATTCGGGGTGAACTCAAATTTTTTTATTTTTTAGTAATATTTGAATTTTGAGATATTTATTTTATAAAATTAATTTTATATTATAAAATTTGTATTTATAATTATTAAATTCATATATGTTAAATTAATTTAAAATTTTCTTTAAAAAATTTAAATAGGATTTGGGCTAAGTTTTTGTGTTCTACAAAAACTTGGATCTAATTTTTTTAAAAAACTTAATTCATATCTAAACAAAAATTTAATTTTTTAAATTGAGTCCCGACCGAGCTAAATTACTATGTCTAAGAAGAAAAGTGGACAAAATTTATTATTGGAACAAATGCTCAAGTGCGTCTATTTATTATTTAATTGTAGTTAATTATCAAAACACGTGTTTTAATGTCTAATAAAAAATTAAAAAAATTAAATTTTAGCCATTAAAAAATCTTAAAAATCACTTGTTACCATCTCTTAAAATAATTAAGAGAGAATCCGATTCTTTATTTTTTTTAAAAAAGCACTTCAATAATGCTTCTTAAAAAAATAATTTATTATTCTGAATTTAAGGATTAATATTTAATAAACGTCAAAAGTTGTCAAAAACAAGAAAATAAAAAAAGTTGTGGATCCAATGTATTGACTAATGATTATGTAAGCCCTGATGCCAGATTTGTTACTTTACTTGTTCATCAGAAATAAAAAAAGATTATAAAACTTCTCGTACGAAACATATATGCAAGAAGCCCTTTGCCCCGCCCAGTTGCCCTTCTAATTCTTTGCTTAAAGATTCAGTATGCCAAGCCAACTAATTGAGAATGACCAGAAAAGTCTGATAAAAAGAATTTAAGAATGTCCCAAGTTCCATGCCCATAGTCTGCTTGAAGTCAAATCCTCGTGTTCCTTTTTTCTGTCTGTTTCTTTTTTTGTTTTTAGGTGTATTTTTTTTTACTGAAAAACAAAAATATATTCACAATTAAAATCTTGGTCTAATCTCGTGCCTTCTAAGTTTTAAAAGTAAAGGCCCAACTACACTAATTTTTCATCTACCTTTTGAATTCATGCAAATCCCACGACTGCTGAGCTTCCATAAAACAGCCTTGACGTTGAAAACATTTTAATTAAATCACCTAATTAATCAAATTTAAAAATTACTACTAGGCTTTACAGCTTCCATAAAACAGCCTTGCGGTTGAAAACATTTTAATTAAATCACCTAATTAACCAAATTCAAAAATTACTACTAGGCTTTACAAAATTAGGGCTATTAGTGGTATACTTATAAATGACAGATATAGACTTTGTATCTAAATTACCGTACTATCAATTATTGACTACTCTTAGTTAAGGTAATTGACAATAGATACGTCAGATGTCATGTTTAATTTTAAGTTTAGTCATAATTAGTTTTGATTTAGTTTGGATTCGAATCGAATTGAAATCAAAATTAATTGATTACAATAAATTAGAATTGATTAGTTTTATTTCTTAAAATTGAATCAAACTAATTCGGTTTAGTTTTTATTTTTTAAAAATTATTAGTGTATTTTTTCAATTTGAATGGAACCAATTAGTTTTAAATAAAATAAATTGAAGAAAAACCGAAATAAAATTTTCAATTTGATTCAATTTTTTATTAAATCGAATCGGTGTCCATCCATATCTAACTTTATAAGTTTAGTATTACTTATCACATAAATTTAGGTATCGGTTGATGTGTCACTAATAAATAAATATTACATATTAGATAGTTGTTAATTTTTAAATTCCCATTAATTATAGTATTTATATGATACTAATTAATAACGAATATAAAAAAAATCACATCGGTATTTGAATCTATTTTATAAATTTAATATTTATAAAAGTATGTACAAAAGTATTTTTACAAAAGTATTTAGTAATCAGAATATGTACTTTTAAGTAAGAGACAATATTTCCTACCTTTTATTCCATTTTGAATTTTGTACATGTTAGTCATGAGAATAAATTTAATCAAGTCATGTAATTGGTTGAACTTATATAAAGATTACTTGGTCGACATGAAAGGTCCATCTTGATTTTAATTTGGTCATTGGTTTTCATATTTGGTCGTTCAATTAATTGGACGTGGACATAGACTTGATAATGAAAACAAATCAATAAGTTCATGAACCCGAACATTTTTGCCATAATTTTGTTCTTGTTCAATGGATATATACAAAGACCATCTATCACATTAATTCCTTTTTATTCTTCTCTCTTCTTCTGAATTTAGGTGATTGACTTTCTTACTTTCTTTATTACGGATTAATTTTCTTTTTCTTTTTCTTCATTTGTTTTTCAATCAATTTTCTATTGTGTGATGAACACAATGGCCTCATTTTTAGTGACCTCAGCCACCCACCACCGTCCTATGTCTACGACTTAATGTATATTTTGTTTCTACATTATTTTAATTTTAATATATGGTTTGAACATAGAGTAATTAATATTTACTTTGGTATCTTGCTCTCTTTTGCTTGACCAATTTTTATATATGGTATTTTTATCCTATTTCTGATATTTGCTCAATTATAATGTCGGCTGTCTTTTGAAGACTATATGCCACATTAATTTTTTTTTTCAACAGTCAAAAGGGTCCACTTGTAAGACGAGAATTCAGAAAGATACATTCGAAGAATCATTAAATACACATTTTATTGAATAAGCTTATATAAGTTCCTACGTATTTTAATCGAATCCCCTCGCTTAAAAAGAAAATGCCCTATGAATCTAAGTAATCGAATTAAAATAACATTATACTTGAAAACCAAAAATATATAAAAATAAATAAATAAATAAAATTATTAGTCATACAACCATGTGGAACTCATTTATAGGGTCAAATAAAAATGTAAATCTAGATTTGCTAGGTTTGAATTTAGGAAAAATTAATAGTTAAGTTCTTAAAATTTTAGTTGAATTATTTGGTCAATTTTATAAAATATTTTAATTAATTCTTATAATTAAAAAAAATAATGTTTAAAGTGCAATTTTTTTAAGGATAATAAACTTAATATAAGTTAAATTATTTAGCAAATTGTTTTATTAATTGAAACAATATTATTATTTAAAAAAAGAAGAAGAAAAGGGCAATTTTTTCTTTTTGATAATTTTACATATAATACAACAAATTAAGGTTCTATAATTCTTTTTTAAAAAATTAAATTCGTCAACGACGAATTAGTATTTACAGCATTAATTTACAGCGTGGACTAGGCAAAGATGCGTTTCACACCTCACAAATTTCTATGCGCCCACCTTTCTTAAATTTCAACATTCAAGTCAGTGGAATTCATGTTGCCTGGTCAGAGAAGCAGTACTTCATGAGGGGTTTAATAGAAATTTCACATATGGTCGTTAACATAACAGACCCTCTTTTAGGACATTTCCTTGTGAGTGGGCTTAATGGAAATTCCACACATATGATCGGTAGCATAGTAGATTCTTCTTTAGAATCCGACCTCGTGAAGGGTTTAATAGAAATTTCACACATGGTCAGTAGCATAGTAGAAATTTCACGAAATTTCACTATTTTGTTTTCAAACTTTTTAAACTAAACGGATATTATTAAGAATATGTCCGAGAGATGATTTAATATCATTAATATTTATTAGTTTAAAAAATAAGAAGTAATATTTATTAGTTTAAAAAATAGTTGTTAAAATTAATAAAATTATGTAAAATGATTAAATTATCTTTTGACTACCACTTTTAAAACACTATTTAAAAAAAATTAATTTTTATTAACAAATTAATAATAACATAGCATCATTTTCAAAAAATATTAATTTTTTTATTAAAAATTAATAATTTTATATTAATTTAAATTATTAAAAAATTATAAACAAATAAATATAATACTATTTGGATATAAGAATAATATTATTTGAATAAATAGATAAATGTATTAAATTAGAGAAATAAGAGTGTTTGAATATGGGGTTATGACTGTTTAGATTAAATAATATTGAAATAACGATATTACCCTTTTTATCAATTAATTCTAATAGAAGACTCCTTAACGTTTAGGCATTATTGCCTATTTTCTAAACTAGTGAGTATTATTAAAATTATACTATATTTTAAGAGTATTCTTGATAATATTTTTAAACTAAAATACATTTACATTTTTAGGATTTCATAGTATATTTAAACTTAGCTAAGGTCATCTTTTACTAGTGATGTAAGATCTTAATTTTTTCTCTTTTTTTAGACATTGCGTTCTCGAGGGGCTTAACAAAAATCTCACACATCAAGCCATAACATAGTTAGAACAATTATTCACATTGGATCCTAACTCGCTTTTATATTCATTATAACACTTTGTTCAAAATGTAGATATTATTTATTTTGGGCACCTACCCCATCAATTTACCTCCTATTGTACAAGGTTTTTGTTAAGCTCTTCAAGAGAAGGTAGGGCTATAAGAACTAAGGAGGGAGAATATAAGACCTTACATCACTAAAGAGAGACAACCTCGACTAATATCAATATCTAATGAGCTCTTTAAATTGTAGAAACGTTTTGGACCACAAAACTTGAAAATAAATATGTGATGGGTTCTATCTTCAATACAGGTAATATCTACATAGAGCTACATTATTAACATCATAGATTAGGTTTGAATTTAATTTGATCATAACAAATTAAGTCTTGTAATAAGGCGCAGTTTGAAAATTTAAGTAAATATATATAGGCAAGATTCATGATACTATATTTTTTATATAAAAAATTACACAAATTTTAGATCGTTAGATTAATGCATATTTAATAGCTCTGCTGTAATTAGACATATATAATTAATGCATATTTGGAATTTAATCTAAACTATTGGACATGCATTAATCTAATGGTTCATAAATTGTATAAGATGTTGCATAAAAAATATGGTGCCATAGATATTAGGGCTAGTTAGTTTAATTGGTAAAGATGTTAAGAATAGTTTGAGAAGTCTCAAGTTTAAACTTTGCCATACAAAAAATGAGAATATTTTAATTTATATTTCTTATAATAAAGAAAATAATGAAAAAAAAAAAGATGCATTGGAAGTTCGTTATTGAGTCATTACCATAATGTAAGATTTTAGTTTATTGTAATAATTTTATTGTAGTATAAGTTGAAACTCTACTTGGCTATTTTTATCTATCACTTTAAAGAGAAATTATGCTTTTCATATAAAGCATTTTGTTTTTTTTACTTAAATATTTGTCTTCTATTTTTACTCAAATTCGAGTAACCACGAGTGTTAAGCATATTTATAATCAACTAAGTTACACTCATGGATTCTATATTAGAGAACTTGAATCCACTATGTAGAAAGCAGGGCATCCAAACTTAAAATATATAAATTTAAGTTCGTCCTAATATCATGTAATTTGAATCTTCTCTCAGTATGGAGATATTTAAAATTTTAATATTTTATATAACCATTATTGTTAATGGATTTAAAGATCTATTTTTTTTCTTCGTAATATTTAAATACAACCCCCATGACTTAGATAAACCTAAAAGTAGAAGAGGTTCGCTTTCCGTTCTTGCGAGGTTAATAGCCTTCATGGGAGAAACGTGAAGTCTAAAAGACACCAAGAAATGAATTTGGACAATCAATAATTTTAACTACTAAATATTCCATTTCCCGTGTAGAAACAAAATATTCCCTTAAAAAAAACAAAAAAACAATTCAAGTAACGTGGAAAATGCTTCAAAACGTGAGGATAAAGCAAAGGGTCCCCCTCCATATAGACAAGGATAGCATCGGGTCAACATAAAACTTCTAATCCATTCCAAAATATTTATGGAATATGTCATCCATACGAATAATGTTATATTTTTTAAAATTTTGTTTTAATTTTTTTAAATTTTAAATAATGTATTGAGTAATAATTAATTTTAAAATTATATTATTTTACTTAACACATTATTTAAAAATTAAAATTATAAAATAACATTTAAAAATTGTAATATTTCTTTTTCCGATATGTACATCTTGACTTTGACAAAACTACAGATTTCAACAAAGATTTTTCAAAGTAACCGACATCTTTCTCAATGTAGCCACTTGGATTCTATGTAGCTTGTACAATATATTGATATTAAATAAGGTTACAAGCACATGCCAGCTCTTTGGTGACAAATATATCTTATCTTCCTCTCACTCTTTTTCCACCAAATTTCCTACAAGTTGAGCTTTTAGCTCTATACATGGTATATATAAAAGTATATTTTTTTCCACGGCATTCAAATTGAGAAAGCTTGGTATTTTGGGTTTTGAGTTTTGGTCAAATTGAGGCAACTTGTGGTGGGTATATATTGTTTTCTTGGTTTGGTGGGTTTTGCTAGAAGATTGAGAAAAAGACTAGTACTAGTACAAGTTTCTGAGTTCTTGTTCTTCTTGGTGGCTAGCTATGGATTCTTTTTCATGGGTTGATACTTCCTTGGATCTTAATTCTAAGCCTTCGCCATTGAACGATGAACTTTCCGCGCCGTCGGTACGTGAATATATATATATATATATATATATGTTCTTGCTAGCTTCCTCAAGAGATTTTCGGGTTTTTACTTGTTTGAATCTTCTTCCTGGAACTGAGAAATTCTCTTCTTGTTTTTGCTTTCAGAATAAAGAACCGAAAAGCGACTTTTCTGGGTTGGGGAATAAGATTTCGACGAAACAAGAGGTGAGTTTGTTTAAGCAGATATCAATTTTCTTTTTGTTCTTTTTTTCCCTACCTTTATTCTGCTGTAATTCATGATCTGATTAATAGATCTAAAATTCAATTCAAATGCATTATTATTTTTATGTCTTTGCAAATTATATTCAGGGCTATGAGTGGTAGTAAAATGAAACATATGATTCTTAATTTCCTTTTCGAAGTTCAAGTTTGAGGGTTAAAGAAATTATGATTCTAGTATCCTTCTAAGCTTTTAGAACTCTAGCTAGTTCCAGCAGTTCAGGAGAAAAATCTACTTTGGGTCCAATATGACAATTAATCCATTTGCTCATGCTTTTTTCAGAATAAAACGTGCTTAAATTTGTGTTCTGCATGAATAAAGTTTAGAAGTTTGGTATTCTGAATGTTTAATTAATGTTCTTGTTTTGTCTTTAGACTGGAGCTTTAGTTCAAGTTTAGAAATTTGGTATTCTGAATGTTTAATTAATGTTCTTGTTTTTATCTTTAGACTGGAGCTTTAGTGGAGGAACTAAACCGGGTTGGTGGAGAAAACAAGAGGCTAACAGAAATGTTAACGGTGATGTGTGAGAAGTACAATGCTTTGAGAAACCAGGTGATGGATCTCATGAACAAAAATTCTGAAAAGGAGCTTAGTTCATCAAAGAAAAGGAAATCCGAATGCAGCAATAACAACAACAACAATCTTGCAGTAATGGGAAATTCCGAAAGCAGCTCAACTGATGAAGAATCATGCAAGAAACCAAGGGAGGAAACCATCAAAGCAAAGACAACCCGTGTTCATTATCGGACTGAAGCATCCGATACAACCCTCGTAAGTATTAAAAACACTCAAATTTTGCATAAAATATTGATCTATTTAGTCTATATTGACATGTTTTTGGTTATGCAATTTGTTTTCTTGGGTGATTCAACAATTTTGGATGTGTTTTAGGTTGTGAAGGATGGATATCAATGGAGGAAATATGGACAAAAGGTCACAAGAGATAACCCTTCTCCAAGAGCTTACTTCAAATGCTCTTTTGCTCCAAGCTGCCCTGTCAAAAAGAAGGTAAGCCTATTAAATTTGTTCTACTCACTAAAATTTGGCTTTTAACTCTTCAAACATTTCTTAAATTCGTCTACATAACAAGAAATAGAGTCTTAATTACTTTTAGTGCATAATTTCGCCGCCTTTATCAAAATGATACGAAAATATTTAGTACCAAAAGTCTTAAAAGTAACGGGATCTCATGCATCCATACAAAACAAAGTTTCAATTAGTGTATCAGTTTTAAGTTTTAAAACATAAAATACAATCAAATCTATATCTTTCTAGACTTTCACAGTAGAAGTCTTTCTCAACAGCACAGGTTATCATAAAATTGAGCAACATTAGCATCATCTTAATAGCATGTAATAGTTAACAGTAACATCATTTTGTAAAAATACGAAGAGCAACAGTAGCTTCATACTAATTAGCAATTGCAAAAAAAATGATATTTGCAGGTACAAAGAAGTGTTGAAGACCAGTCTGTGTTGGTAGCAACATATGAAGGGGAGCACAACCATCCAGTTCCTTCTCAAGTGGAATCAACATCTGGTTCTAGCCGAAGTCGGACCCCGGGTTCAGTCCCCTGTTCCACCTCTCTCGGCTCCACTGGACCAACCATCACTCTTGATCTAACAAAATCTAAGTCTAGCACTGAAGATAAAGCTGTCAAACCAAGAATTGATAACCCTGAAGTAAAGCAATTCTTGGTGGAACAAATGGCTTCTTCCTTGACAAAAGATCCCAATTTTACAACAGCACTGGCAGCAGCCATTTCAGGGAGAATATTTCAGCATAATGCAACTGAAAAATGGTGAGGGCCATGATTGTAGAAGAATGAGTTTTCTAAATTTGAAGTTCATTAGAATATTGAGACTACTTTGAGATTTAGCAGGCCCTTGTAAATACAACAATGGAAGGGAAACAAAATTTTCCAAACAGTAATTAAAATTTGAATCTGCGCAATTGATAGGGAACCGTTTTAATTACTTACCATACCAGATTTTTTGTTTATTTTGTAGTTAAACCTTTCCTTTAGTATCATAAGTCTTCATTAATATTTAATCCATGCTTTTAAGGCATGCGTTAATGAATATTTTTTTCATCCCCGATTCAAATAACGCAATTGAATTCTGTAAATACCAACAAAGCTATTCTGCATAGGAGAGCCCAAAGTAGGATCCCGAATGTGATGGTTTTTTCTATATAAGTTCTCATTGTCTGTCAAAAGAGATGACAAAACATGAGAAGAATCATGAAACTGTCACTTAAGTCCTCCCTATTTGAAGATTTTATCATGCAACTCCCTTGACCCATTTGACTATTAAACACAATTGTGGTTCAAGCTAGGGGTGGGCAAAAAATCGAAAAATCGAACCGGACCCGAAAAACCGAACCGAATTGGTCGGTTCGGTTCGGTTTTTCTCTTGGTCGGTTCGGTTTTTGGTTTTTTATTTTAAAAACTGAAAAATTCGGTTCGGTTCTCGGTTCGGAAGGCCGAACCGAGAACCGAACCGAAAAAACCGAATTTAAAAAAAATTAAAAAATTAAAAAAAAAATTAAAAAAAATTAAAAAAATTAAAAAAAATTAAAAAAAATTAAAAAAAATTGAAAAACCGAACCGAACCGACCCAAACCGAACCGAACCGAACAAAAAATAAGCCTAAATTAAATTTATTTTATCCAAACCGAACCGAAAAACCAAAAACCAAACCGAACCGAACCGAACCGGTTCGGTTCGGTTCAGTTTTTAATTTTTCGGTTCGGTTTTCGATTTTATTTTTCAAAAACCGACCGGCTCGGTTCGATTTTCGGTTCACACTAAAAACCGAACCGAACCGGATTTGCCCACCCCTAATTCAAGCAAATGTTATAGGACTATTTTGTCGCAGATGCCATTTTAGCTTATCATATTCATTAAAAAAAAAACAATGCTCCTCACCAGTTGTCAGAGGAAAAAAATGCGTGAGGTAAATTTGTATTACCTATAGTAATTCATTGGACATTTTAAAACAAAAAATTGTCAAAACAATTCTAAGTTTGCGGAAATCAAAATCTACTAATTTGAACTTAAAATTTAATAAGAAAGCATATTAGAAAGTCCATGTTAAGGAATATCAGTCTAAGCATGAAATTCCTTGAAGAATTAAGTTTTACTCTGATATCTTTTGTTGAGAAATCCAACCTTGGTTTTTATTATGACACGACATAGGTATTAATTTTAGTCTTAATTTAATTTCACTAATTGAGATTTTTTATGTGTTATAATACTTTTATGACTAATATTTAACATCTTAATTATTTAAATATTTTGCGAAAAACTTTATTTATAAGTAAACAAAAAATAATAAGATCAAATACAATAGAGAAAATAATTTTCACATAAAGTATAAGAATATACGTAATTTGATAACAAATACTTACATTCATTATAGATTACGAGATCTTCGCTTCTTTTATTCAGCTCACAAAAAACTCTAGGTCATAATGACTTAACACAAGAAATTTAAAAAAATATATAAATACACTAGCTCCTAAAGAATCTATCTAATGTTATCTCATGCACTTATCACTCAATCATTACTATGACACTCTCTTTAGTGCACTTAACTGTTGGAGCTGGTGCTCACGTGCCATTCCAATATTGTATGAATATTAATTGTTAATATTTATACAATAAACATTTCGAATAAAGATTGTTAATATCATATTAATATGGTATAATGCTTGTAACATTACAGACATTGTTTGATCTGAAAGAGTTCAGATCTGGTCTAAAGGAGTTTAGATCAGAACTAATAGTTAGCAAAGCTGAGAGTTATAAATGCTAAAAGTTAGCACTGTTAAGAGTTAGCAGGTTATAAGAGTCAGCGAGGTCTAAAGAGTTAGAACCTTGTCTATAATGGGACAAAGACCTGAGAGTATACTTGTAATGATATAGTTGTAAAGAGTTGCAATAGGTGTTAAGAAATATCATTATGTAAGTATGTCTCAAAGATAATGTTCCTGATCTATAATCACTAATGCGGGTCTATCGGTGATTCACTTTATATAGATTAGTGTATGTTTATATCTGACTGGTTCAGATGGTTGTTCTTAGCTGACCATGAGCTTAGAGCTTGTATAGGCATGCGGGTATCCAGTCAAGACTGGATACTGAATAGACTTATGAGGACCCCAATAGATATCCTATGACACCGTCAAAGGAAGGTCCTCTCGAGTTGAGTAGTATTCGTGGTCCTTTGACCTGAGCGCCATGGTGGTCTTGTGAGTGATCCATCATGCTTTGGTTCCACATATGTCAGAGACCTTTCATGGTCTGACCGCTATGTGTCGCTGGGTATGGTCCGATGCTCATGGAGTCCGGTGTGCGTAGATACGGGATCCGTCAGCTTACGTAGGTAAGTTGTATATCCGATGCTCCGAGATTGTATTTCATAAAGTCTTGTGGCCACAAGCATAAACCCGGGAAAAGAGTTTCCCACCGGGTTAAACAATATAGCAAAAGTGTTTGCGTATATTGTTTATCGAGATACGAATCTGGAGATAAGTTTATGGATGAGCAAATAGGGATTTGACGGTGCTGATCTATATCCCTGCACATCCAGGATATAAATGATGGAAGGATTATACGTATACGTTATGACCTCAACTTGTATGGTCTGACACGCTGATTTGTAATATTCGTAACGTGTGCGTGGGGCATCGATTACGGATTAATGGAACAGTTCCATTTGACAAATCGGGTGTGGACCTAGAGAGTCCCAATATGAAATGTACTCTTTGAGCACTTGGGCAGTGTACCGTATTGAATTGTTCAATACAGTATAATTCAGCAATTACTAAGGTTACGTTAACTAAAGTATGTGGTTAAATTGGTGGGACCCACTTTAGGTTAACTTGGTAACCGAGTAAGGATATAATAGTAATTTCACTTTATGATTATTTAATTGTTAAATAATAAGAATAAATATTTATTTATTTAATTGTTAAATAAATGATTTAATTAACTATGATTAAAAGTTAATCATATAGTTAATTAAGTTAACCTTACTTAAAGGTTAAGTAAAGGTTAACCTAACTATGGTTAAGTTAGTTAACTATGGTTAAATTAATTAAATATTTATTAACTTAAAGGTTAAGTTAAAATAATCTAACTAAGGTTAAATGTTAACTAAGGTTAGGTTAAGCCAAATGAAATGCAAATGAAATTCAAATTAGTTTGGAATTAATGCATTTGTATATAAAGTGAAATGAAATTCAAAATTCATAATTGAAAAATGTTTTAGATTTTAGGTTTTGCATTTTGGGAGCCAATTCAATTTGAGAAATTGAAATTGTTTGTTTTGTGTTTTAAGTGTTAGAACAACAAAATAAATTGAATTAATGGTTACTAAATGTAATAACTAAAAACAAGATTTGTTTTATTTATTCAAGAGTTGAATAAAAGGAAAAACAAATTTAATTAAGTTAAATGGTTTAACTTTGAAAAATGTTTAAGTGTTAAACACATATGCTGAATTAAGATGCTGCCATTCTAGACAATCAAACTCATCCTTGTTGATTGCTAGAATTGATCAAAGATTCATTTCATGGTGGACTTCAAAGAAAATTAATCCAAAGGCTTCATTGGTGATATTTCTCAATCTCGAATTTCAGTTTAATCAAATGTTATTTTCTGTGTTCATTGTATTTAATCTTCCGCTGTGCACATGTATGTATGAGATATGTATATTGTTTGTATGATGAACACAAACCACATGCGAGCACCCTAGTTAAATTCGCACAACACACCCAACATTAACACCCTAAGACTACCACTAACCCTCTATTCTCTCTCTTGTTGATGTATTGTCTATTCTAATGAATTACAATGACTTATATAGGCTTTAAACCGCCTGTAAAAATCCTATTTCCTTTTAGAATAAGAGTCCATATGAAATGAAAGTTTAAAACTAACTAAAACACGCAATCCAAACTAAAGTAGAACTTTTTCGTAAGTTGGAGTTGTAGTGAGACAAAGTTCTCACCGCGGCACTAGTGCATTTCCAGAAGTAGAGCTGCGACAAGAAAAAGTTCTTGCTGGGGCGTTGGTGCGACCCCATCACAATGCCTTCTCGACTTTCATCACTTGTGGCTCTTCGTTTTCATCTCTTTCTCTTATGTCCAACACTTACTTAACTTTGTGTTTGATTCCTTATTGGTCTTCAACTTAAAATCAAATTCAATCTTGATTTTAAAATTTCAATAATCACTATATGTTAATAATTTTAAAAATGCCAATTGATAATGTTTGAACCATAGTCACCGATATACAAGTACAAGTATGAACCACTAAGTTGCACACAATTTTTTTTTGAAATAATGTTAAAATAGAAAATACAAAAAAGATGAAATAGGAGGACTCTAGCCACCTTCTGTCAGCTTATCATCACCTGCTGTTAGTCAGCATCGTCGGCCACCGCCCGCCGATCACCATCCGTCATCGTTGGTCATTGTCCACCACTGCCAATCGCCGCCTCCCATTATTGATCACCGTCTGATAGAGGGTGGTGATCGGCAACGGTAAGCGAAGGCTAAGGTATTGTTATTTTACCTTTTCGTATATCCTGTTTTGATATTATATCATAAAATTTATCATAATTTAATAATGAATACTCTTACTTGTTATATGGGTTATCAGGGTTCAAACTTTATTAATGATATTTTTAAAATTATTAATATATACTTGTTAAGATAATATATTAATAAAATTTATAAATTCATATATAAATATAAAATTGAAATAGTTTAATTGATTAAAATTTATGATTTTTAACTATAAAATCAAAGGTTTAAATTATCTTTCTAGTATTTAATTAAATTTTAATTTTTTTAAAAAAGTTAAAATAGAAGAAAAAACGTACTTTAATTATTTTTGTCCTTTTTTCATTAAAGTTAATAGAATTGAGGGGTGTAAATAAATTTTTTTAAACTATTAAAGTCTGTATCTCATTTTTCTAAAACTTTAGAGATTAGATACCTTTGTTAAAAAATGACACAAATCTTTTTTTTAATATTTAATTAAATTTTGATATTTTTTAATTAAAAAAATAACAAAAACGTATTTTTACTATTTTTTTACCTTTTTTCTATTAAAATTAATGAAATTCCTTTTATAAAATTTTAAAATTAATGAAATAAAATTTTAGGAGTTCAGGCAAATTTTTAGGCTGTTCTAAATAAATTGTCCTAATAATTAACAAATACCTATAATTATGTTTATGTACGAGTTGGAAAAGAGACGGAAAAAAAAACAGAAATGTGCTTTCAAGGGATCCACTTATCCATATGTCAAAAACAAAAAAAAAAAAGTAGAAGGATCCACCTATCCTACTTCCTTCCACACATTCAAACCCGACATCCTTTGACCACCCGAAAGGCACAACAAAACTAAACATCAGCCAACACAAAAACTTAGAACCAAAAAAAAAAAAAATACTATCCAAACTCAAAATCAATGGCAACAACTTCTCTGCTTCCCAAAAGCACTTCTCCGTTCCTGTCAAACCCAATTTCTTCACTTCCGTAACTCACTTTACTAAACCATCACTCTTTAACCCACCAGACCAATGTCTATCAGCCAAAAGAGCAACAATTCACACTCATGAAAGAAGAAAAACCCATGGCTGGGCCCTTTTGATGATGGGGAGGATCCTTTCATGGAATATGGCTCATTGTTTGCAGATGGCAAGCAAGAAGAAGATCCCAGGCCACCTGATAATCCAGACAACCCTTATGGGTTCTTGAAGTTCCCAATGGGGTTTAATCCTGAGCTTGCTTCCTTGCCTTTGAAAATTAGAGGTGATGTTAGAAGATGCTGCTGCATTATCTCTGGTGGTGTCTATGAAAACCTGCTGTTTTCCCCTGCTATCCAGTTGTTAAAGGACAGGTAAATGTTTAATATTGAATACTAGGATAGGAGATTAAGGAATTAGAATGAGTTTGTATTTCATTTGCTTAGTATTGATTTTGTTTTTGTGTTTGCATGTATAAGGTACCCTGGTGTTCTGGTGGATGTGATTGCATCAGCAAGAGGGAAGCAGACTTATGAGTTGAACAAGAATGTGAGATGGGCTGATGTGTATGATCCTGATGATGATTGGCCTGATCCATCCGAATACACTGACATGCTTGGAGTAATTAAGGTGAGTGTGTCTATTTTCTTATGAAGATAAGTATACATGAGTATTTGAAGAGGCTAAAACTTGGGATTGTCCTTGTAGTGTTATTTTGAGTATTCTTTCTTTAGGAAGCGCTATTTAAATCTGGACATTAATTTCTATGTGACATGAGCTCATTCTTATTCTGCATATTCTGAAATTGTTGAACATTCAAAATTGTAAGTTCAGATGCACTTATTAATTGTATAGTGAATATAGTTTAGGAATTTTTCTACATTTCCTTCATATATTGATCCTTAATGCACCCATTAGACAATGAAATGACCCCAAAATGGAACCACTTCTATCTATATTGCATCTTGAAGTATTTGTTTTCTTATGTGCATCTTTGATTGGTTCATTATATGTGTATTCTTAACTTACAGGGACTATCAATTTGGGTTAGATTGTTATGCATATTCCACTATGCTCGCAGAATAGGTACTACGACATGGTCTTATTGACCAAATTGGCAGGGCTTGGCCATGCGGCATTCCTGTTTATGACAACTGCTCAAGACAGAGTTAGTTATATTTACCCAAATGTAAATGCAGCGGGAGCAGGATTACTACTATCAGAAACTTTTACTGCAGAGAGTGTGAATCTTTCAGGAGGGTGCGATATGTAAGTTATACTCAGAAAGTGTTTGTAAGATTTTGATCTACGTGAAAAGATTTTAGTTTCAATATGTGCTTGTTTGATTTAGGTACCAGCAAATGGTTGATTGGCTGGGGAGACCATTTTGCAGTGTGCCGAGGCATCCTGTGCCCCCACTGAGAGTGTCAATTTCCAGGAGACTGAAGGAGGTTGTGGTGGAAAAAATATAAGAATGCAGGTGTGGAGAAAGGGAAATATATTGTGATTCACGGGATAGAGTCAGATTCCAAGGCCTCAATGCAGTCTAGGGGTGATATTGATAGCTTGCTACCAATTCAAGTGTGGGCTGAAATTGCCAGTGGTTTAAGGTACAAAACTTAGCTATTCTTTTTTCTGAAGTTCGAAAACACAAGGGTATGAGCTTAGAATGAGATACAAAGAGTCGTCTATTGACCGCAATTGAGAATTGTAGTCATTTTGGATGTTTTCATAAGCTTAAATTTGGGAGACTCTTAAACTTGGGAAAATGAAAAGAAGAAAAAGAATTCAAACACGACTCAGATATGTTAAACCAATGCAGAAAATCCAATGTTGTTGAATAAGCATGAATATTTGTTCATCTTAATTGTTTGTTCTTTATTGTACTGTTTTAAGTGCAGACACTTCCTTTCTACCTTCTAAGCCGAGGTTTGTAAAATGTTGATCAAGAACTATTTATTACACTGTATTAAGACAAATTTACACTGTTGGTATATGCAGGGAATTTAGGCCAGTTTTTGTTATTCCACATGAGAAAGAAAAGGAAAATGTGGAGGAGGTAGTTGGAGACGATGCCAGTATCGTGTTCATCACTACCCCTGGGCAGGTTTTTATGTCTTCTTATACTCTATTTCAAGTTACAATAATCTTGCTGAAGGGAAAAAATTGATGAGCAGAAAGAAGAATTTCTCGCTTGAATGAGGATCATAACTGAAATGAAACTCTTATCATAATTTTTAACTCTATGAGGCCTGCCTTGATATTCAGTTAGTTTTTGCAATGGCCCTGGTGATGTTGCATCTTATCTTTCAACTAAGAAAGTAGCATGAAAATACCAAACATGTAAAATAGTGATTATAATATTAATAATAAGATGTGAAGCATTTTTTATTTCTAATTCCGACATTTTGCATTCAATGATTTCATCTTCTTTAGCTTGCTGCTCTCATCAACGACTCAGCTGGGGTGATAGCTACAAATACAGCAGCTATCCAACTAGTGAATGCACGTGAAAAGCCAAGGTAATGTTTCCTATCAAAGAAAATCTTCCAGCTCCTTTTCTTTTGCCTGGCCCTGAAAATCCCTTAAATTTTTATATACATTTTCCTCTTACATTATTTTCTTTAATATCTCAAGTTATGAAACAAAAATTGAGTTGCATTTAGTTGTTACAATGTGTGAAAACCATGAAACTCTAATTGCATTTCGAATCACTAAAAATTTTATCTGCTTTTTGCTGCCACTTTTTGCAGCATTGCATTGTTTAGTTCTGAGCTGAAGGGAAGACTATTGTTCCAAATGTGGAAGAGAAGAAATGCAGCATTGTTCTATCTAGGACAGGAAAATTAATAGATATTGATGTTGATGTCGTGATTAATGCGATGCAAAATTTTAATGTATCACTAGCTCTAGCCTAAGGGCAGAGCCAAACAGGGATTTTTGGTTCTCATTTTTTATTCTTGTTTCTGTTTATCTTAAATTGTATATTGAAATTGAAAATATATGATAGTTGATTAACAGACATGCTTCTATCTGTTGTATGTGATTATTACGGAAGAGAATCCACTCAAAAGTGAAGAAGAAGCCAGTACTAGGCAATATTTCAGATGCCCTTGCCTCTGGCTTGTTGAAGTTTTAAGAAAGACTGACCATTAAAAAAGCTTAAGATTCTGCTTCCAACACGTTTTAAGCTATTTCAGATGCCCTTGCCTTCTGCCCTTTGCCCTTGACTCCAACCAGCTTCGAGCATAATTCTTATGGTTGCAGTTCATTACGATAAAATAAATTTTCTTGCTTCAGCAAATCAGAAAGTAGCTCTTATCAATAACTAAGTATTTGTTGCATCTTGCACTTAACTCGGTTTAAATGGCGAACAGAGCAGATGAGAGTCCAGGAATCAAGGCCTAAAACTCTTACATGAGCATTTTTTGCACTTTCATTTAGTCTTTCAATTGAATTCAAAGGACCAAGTCATTGTAAGCCATTATTATATGCAAAAGAATTACAACTGAGGGTAGGAACCTAAGCTGAAATGACAATTTGGAAAGAGGGAGAACAGTGCAGACGACAAAAATTTGTACTGGACGCAAATATGGCAAAGAGTTCTCAGATAAAATTGTCAGTCTGCTACAATTTTGCAATCAAGAAAGTGGCTTTGCACGAGTAGCAGGGTCTTCCTTGGACTCTAAATGTATCGTGAACAAATAGCTCAGGATGCACAAGAGAATGTACTGAAAAGGGACCCAAGATAGACAGGTAAGAAGACTCAAAATACTCCCTATAGATCGGTGATCTTTTATGTATTTTATTAAAGATATAAAATATTAATATATTAATTATTTATTATATATATTTTATAATTAATATGTTATATTTAAATTTTTTATGTATTTATATTTATTTATTTATGTTAATCTAAACTTTATATAAAAGTTGTCTCTGTAATATTGTAACATACAATATTATAATAATAATATAGTCTTTTAAATTTTATAATTTCTCATTATTATTTTTGTTATCTTTTTCTTTTATATTTTATCTTTTCTGACATGGTATCAGAGCTTTGATTTCTTCACTGTTATTTTATTTAGTTAGAAATTTGTCGAAATTTTTTTTAAAACTCGACGAAATCTACTGGAGTTTTTTAAAAAGTCATCAAAAAATTTTAAAATTTTGCCATCTTAGTCACCGCCCATCTCCAATTACTCAGAATCCTCCGACCGTTTCAACGCCGTGGACGATGCGCCGATCCAATGTCGGTAACTGCCAGACGCGTCGATCCAATGTCGGTAATCGCCGAACGCGTCGCCGGAACACCACTGTCACTTCAGATCCCGGCCGTTCTACAGTGATGTGCCCGACACCGCCTACACCAAACGAATCCCCCATCATCGGCCGTTCAGTGCCGCCGCCGACGCGCCAATTTGAGGTCGAAAACCGTCGAACGCGCCGCCGGAACTTCACTGCTGCCGTTACTGTTCTCCCTAGATTCCCACTGATTTCCGGCGTGTTAGCCTGCACTGCCCAGATAGCTGCACTCAGAATCAACCGACAATTCTAACGGCACCGAAATCTTGTCGATCCGAAGCCACACGCGCCTCTGAACAGAGCTGCCGTCCGCCACTGTCCACCTTAGATCTCCGTCGTTTTCCGACGAGTTACTTCTCACCACCGGCTCCATTCAACTCCTCTCCGCTGGATCTATTAGTCCCAGGTCTCCTTTTGAAATTTCGGTGATCCAATTTACAATGGGGTCTTTTTGTAAACTTTTTATAGTTATATGGATAGTTTGTAGTTTATCTAAATTTTGGGCCATTTTGTAATTTTTTTTTGTTTTTTACAATTTTCAAATAAATTGGTGGAATAATCTCTCAACACACTTGCACTCGCAGCAGTTGATTTTTCTCTATCAACGCGATTGTACTCGCAGTGATTGATAACGCACTTGTACTCGCAACGATTGATTTTCTGTTTCTTTATCAACGCGTTTGTACTCGCAGTGGTTGGCAACGCACTTGTACTCGCAACGGTTGGTTTCAAGTTTCATTCAACGCGTCTGCATTCACAAGCGATTGATTTTCTCAATGCCCACCATTACAATAAAAAATATTCTTTTTCAAACTCAAGTTTCTATTTGAGTTTGAGGGGGAATATTAAAGATATAGAATATCAATATATTAATTACCTACTATATATATTTTATAATTAATAGGTTATATTTGATTTTCTTTTATATATTTATATTTTTTTATTTATGTTAACTTAAAACTTATATAAAGACTATCTCTGTAACATTATAACACACAATATTATAATAACAATGTAATCTTTTAAATTTTATAATTTTTTAATATTATTTTTATTATTTTTTTCTTTTATATTTTATCTTTTCTAACATATCCAAATGGAAACTCTATTACCCCGGGAATGTTCTTTCCAAAGCGTACACCATAGTAAGGGCCTGATTCACCAAGTAGCTGATATACCCTGTCAAGTAAATTAGAATGACAATAAGCAAACTGAAGTTTACAGACTGCAACATAGACTCAAAACTAAGTTATATAAACAAAAAGCAGTCAAGACATACAACACATGGTCCAGTCATCCTTGTCACAGTTGCACGATGAGCAAACATGTGCGCTTTATTTTTTTATTTTTTCGGTTGCCAGAGCAAAATTGTTTCGGTAAACGTATGTCATTTACATCCTGAACATCTTTTTAACAAAAATGACAAATAAACAGAGCACAATCAAGAATATCTGAATTAACTTCAGCTTTTAAACTAGTAATCATTTCAAGAACACGAATAAGCCTTCTCAAGCTTATCACAGATAATCGCAACTGCTTCTCAAATATGAAAATCCCTCTGCTAAAGTAAACAATCATAATAGCAATCAACCGAGCAGAGGACTCTTTATTCCCAATTTGATTACAATGAGAAAATGTTAGTCCTGTTTATCTGTGTGAAATTTTTCTAGTTCTGGAAACCAGAAAAGCATCTGTTCTCTTAGTTGCAGAACTGCCAAACAGCCAAACTCGATAGGAACGTTCTTTCACTACTGCCCACTTTCCCCCATCTTTTGGTTTTCCTCTCATCGTTCCTCAATGAATTTTCCTCTTATGCACCATCTTCTATCACATGATCCCCCAAAAGATAATGCTACCACTTAAAACACATGGTATAGAATGTTGAGGCAAGAGCCAACTTGTAAGATACTCTTCACACTGTAGGCGAGACTTTCCTCAGAGGCCCCTTTCGGCCATTTTCAACTTACAAAAACAAAGTTCCGTACGACATCTATAGCTCGTACCTCATTACCTACCACTAACAATGAGTAAAAACTAAAAAGGATGATTAGACTTATATTGGTGATTGAGATTGTTGAAGAAGGGAATGTCTTTCCTGTCTCTTAAAGTTATATTGAAGTGAAAAAATTTAAATTTAAATTTTTTTATTTAACAGAATAATTTATTAATCAAGTAAAATAGCAAAAATTTAAAGTAGAATATAACTTATTAATCAAATAAAATAGCAAAAATTTAAAGTAGAATAAAAAAGAGTATAACACAATTTTATGTGGTTTGGCCAATTGCTTATGTCCACAGTGAATCCAAAGATCCTAACCTCTCTTATTAACTCTCTAGAGATTTTACAAAAAAAATTCAATTTTAAGAATCCTCAAAAGAATCTAATGTTTAGTGAACCCTTATTCTACCACGAGTAATGATTACCCAAACGACAGTTCCACCTTAGCGCACATAAGCACTTAGTGTCTACCTAATTCTTTCCCTCTCTTAGAGTCTCTCTTAATGCTTAATCTCAACCAAAGGGTTTACAAGTATTTATATACAGTGTATTTTGTGCCTACTAACCCTATTCTTTTTCTTTGTCGGAGTAAGAGTCTACTTGTTTTGGAAGTTCAAAACTTCCCAAAACTCAAAATTCGAATGAAAAACGAACATCCTGATGCGTCTGGTGCCGCGACGCTCACCATGTCGCCCTCACCGTCGCGATGCTGGGCTTCTATGCTGGGTGCCACGGCGCTCAGCCCTGGTGGCACCTATACTTGTTTTCTTCGTTTCCTTCGTGTTTTTGGGTTCTATTTCACTTCCCCCTTTGTGTCCCACACGTCCTAGACTTCTCCATATGTGTCCCACACATTCTAGACTTCTTGTGATTCTCCACTTTGGTATTCATCTCAATTCTTGTCCAACCAAGATTGTTGAATCACCAATTTTCTAACAAACACTTCCTTGATTCAAAATCTTCCAACTAAGAAGGCTTCTGGATCCGATCTATACCAATACTTAATTACCTAGAATTAAGTCCAGTTAAGTCTCCACCAAGATTTAACTTTTCCCGGGCTAGTGAATTTGGTCTCCAAAGGCATTCGTGCACCTTGCATAGGGTATGGATGCGTTGCACTCTTTTTTAACCCTCATCACCTTTGTAAGCACGGTTTAAATGTCGCCTAGTAGTCTGCATTACCCCAACACCCCATGTTGGGCCACTCATGGCCATCCCAGTAAGCACATAGAGCCCCTCATTGTGCTTCTCACCCTTAAACCTTATAGGTTCTTTCTCTACCCTTAGTTTTTCTTTTTCTGCTTTAACCGAATACCCTTCCTCATCGAGCTTACCTAAGGATATCAAGTTCCTCCTCAATTTAGGAACATGCCTCACATCATGTAAGTCCTTAATTTCTCCACCTTGCATCCTCAGCTTTATGTCACCAACTCTCATGATCTCACAAGTCAAGTCATTCCCCATTAAAGCTTTACCTCTTTTGGCTTTGTAGTTGGTAAACATTGATCTGTCGAGACACATATAGACGCTGCACCCTGAATCTAGTATCCATTTGCCAGCGTACTTTCCCATTGAGGTTACCAATGTGTCTACAACTTCGGTATCTTCCTCAATATCGATTGTAGCTCACCCTCCTTGGCCTTCTGATTTCGGACAATCCTTCACAAAATGCCATTCCTTATTATAATGGAAACACTTCTTGGATCTCCTTCTTAATTGGTCGCTCTTCCTTCCTTATGCAAGCAATGCTGCTCCACTCTCGGATTCAAATCTCTTTGTCAATTCTTTTGAGTTCAATAATGGCTTGACGTCATTCATCGTTAAAGACTCCTTACCATACAACAGCGTATCCACAAAGCTCTCATAGCTCTTCAGCAACGAACTTAACAGGATAATGGTCTTGTCTTCATCCTCAGTTTTGATGCTCAATTGCTTCAGATTTATGATGATATTGTTGAACTCATCAATGTGAGATCTCAATGAAGTTCCCTCGTGCATTGTTAGCTGATGTAGTTTCTTTTTCACAAGAAGTCTATTTGCAAGAGATTTCTTCATATACAATGTCTCGAGTCTTTTTCATAGCCCCAAAACGATTTCTTCATATATACTCATTTAAACTTTGTAAAAGTAATTACTCTAGTGATCCTGTTAAGGTTTCGATGACACACAAATAATTATATTGTACTTCATATTAATTGGCACAAATTTAACATAGACACAAGTTTTGATTATCCCTTGAGTATTTAGCCTAAAAAATTAGTTAGGTAGGTGATATTGAGTGTTGCCAACATAATTTTATAAACTAAATATTAAGATTTACTTTTAATATCAATATTAAGTCTAGCTGTGGACAAATTCTAAATTTAATTTATTACTGAAAGAATAAAACCGACCCAAAAATAAATTAGTTCAACGAAAGTTAAATCAATATTGTTAATAGAATTAAACTCATTTTTATGCAATTTTTTCATCTATATTTGAACCCCTTATCTAATAGTTTAAAACTTTTAAATCAAATTGTTTTTCTTAATGCATTATATTAGAGTCAATAATAATTTATTTATGCCCTCATATTTCTATTTTTAATTATTTTTTTCTTTTACCTTTAATACTATACATTTCCCTAATCACTTAAACTTTTAAATAAAGTGATTTCTCTAATACTCAAAATCAATTCATTTTCTATTTATACAAGTCTCTCTTTTGTTAGATAAGCCATAAGAATAATTGAGGCTAAGAGAATAATGTTAGCTTAGCATAGATGGGAGCTTAGAGCTTAAGCAATTTCTATTGGAAAGAGAAGAGGTTATTAATATATTAGGTTAGCTCTAAATAACATCACCAAATTAATATCTACAAGAATATTATTCTAAGAAATCATTGATTAAATTAATATTTGAGCTGCATGAGCCATGAGGAATGAGGATATATACTACCCAATTGTTAAACGAAAGTTGTAATCCCTTAATTCCCTCAAGATATCAATAAATGTTCCAAAAGATATGAATGAGATACTCATTGATTACATCTCAAAACCCTATGCTTCATAGTGTTAGCATTTAGAAATGTTATAAAACTCATAAGATAACACTTGTTTTGTTTCCTTTTTTCAATTTTGTTTATGTTTTTGACTCATCGAATCCATGTGATGATCTTTGGAAGAAGTAGCATATATATTAATTTGGCAAAGATCTGGTTTAATTTAGCCTATGATTCACTACTATGGCAAGATGCCTTGATGTGTTGTTGTCATCTATTCCAACAATAGATTTATCCTTATTTTACTTTACTTTAATCTATCTTTTTTCATGAACCATTTTCAACTTATTGGTCCTAGACAACTGTTTTGTTACTCAAATGAAGAATATATAGGAAGAATTTCATTGACCTCTTTTCGAGTTTGAGTGTTGGACTTTCATCAATCAAAAACTCTCATAAAATTTTAAAATTTTTGAGATTTATATTCAATTATTCTAAAATTTAAAATTTAAAATTATATCCTTTGTAAGTAGATTAGTGGTGGTAGAATTTTTTAAGTTGGGGCTTTGTGAGGACCGTTCCAAACAGAAAGTAATTAGGGTTATATTTTATGTATTTTTTAGGGATGGGGACGAATTTGAGTATAGTAATTCAAACTTGAATTATATTCGGGTTGAGTTTGGAGATAAGTTGATTTCTCCAAACTAACCATAAATATGTAATTTAAAAATAAAATTAAAAAATATTGGTGTAGAAAAAATATGCTTATTTATATAAATCAAAGTTGGCTATGTGTTAAATAATAAAATCAAAGTTGATTACGTATTAAACTGAAGGTAAGAAATTTAATTACATTATATTTTTAAAAATTTTGATTCTTATTTATATTTTTTATTTTTTATTTCTTTTTTAATTATATTTAATATTAGATACTTGCTTCTAAATTGGAGTGAACCTATTTGTTGAAAAAAAAAAGATGAAGATGAATAAACAAAATAGATAAATGATTTTATTACCATTCTTAGTCATCACTCATCTAACTCAAATTTTTTTTTTTACTTTGTGTTATAAGTTTGCGAGAAATTTTAATAGAGATTTAATGTTCAGATTACAAATGAAGCATGATGATTTAAATGTCAAAGTTTAAAAAAATCATTAATTTTGTATTTTTTGAATTTTAATTGATGTTATTAATTTTTAAAATTAATAGTTGAAGACTTGAAGTCCCGATATAGTTTATATTTTCATATGATGTTTATAATTTATTTTGGTATATTATAATTGTACGGGGTAAAAGATTATTTTACAAAATTAAATCAATGCAAATAAAAGAGTATTTAAAAAATTATACAAAAAAATTCGGGTATAGGGTATCATGGGGATTCCCATCCCTATTTGAAGATCCCCTACTCCAAACTCGAATTACACATATCAAATATGGAGTGGATATAAAAATTCTCACATTATTTAAATATTAGAATGTAGATTGTAATCTCCGCCCTAACCTATCCAATTGCGACCCAGAAAGTAGATCAAATCCAAAGCTAAGTGGATGCAACTTGGTAACAAAAAACACATTTCTTTTTTTTTTTTTAAAGACAAATCTAAGTATAATTACAAAGATGAGATAGTAATATTTGTAATAAAGAAAAATTGTCATTTTAGTTTCTACGTTTTTATTAAATTATTTATTAAGTTTATAATATTTTAAAAATTATCCGTCTTTTAAAAAAGAAATTTGTTATGTTTTAAGGATGAAAATAATAAAATACTTTTAAAAGATATAATTAATAATTTTTAAAATATTAAAAATTAAGTAAATAATTTAACAAATATATAAAAATTAAACTGTCAATATCTTTTTAATAAAATAAGATAAAAATTGCACTACATAAGTAGATGACAGAAGAATATATTAGAACTTTGCTTTTATGTAGAGGTGGGAATTGAACGAAATGCATTTATTAAACTATCGTACTAAAATAAGTTTGTACACCAAAAAAAGAAAATGTTAAAAATTATTGTAAAAAATATCAGTGTTTTTATTATTAATGGTTCGAATCTACTTTAAAAATTATTTATTTGTCACGTAAAGAGAGATTACTTTGAGCCACTAAAATAAGATACTTGTTAATTAACTAATGATGTCAATGCATTATCATCAACTTTTTATTTAATTAAGAGTACTATAAACTATACTTTAGGTCATTAGTATTAATGACTTGATCTAGTAATTACACAAGGGGCCACATGTTCTTGAGGTTATCGACCACCAAACCCATGTGATGCCAAGTGCCAATAAGAAAAAGCTAATTGTTGCTTTTCCACTTATATTTGTAAACCTAATTTGCTTTTCCTCTACTTAATTATAATTTAATTATATTTATATTTACATATTAATTAGTCATTCGAAATTCCATGCATTGTCTGTCCCTATTGTCCATGCTAACTTTTGCTTGTAATTCCTTTAATTTGTAATCTCCATTGTTTATTATATATATATATTAGAGATAAAGATTAATAACATTCAACTAAATTTAATGCAGTTTAGTTTAGTACTCAAGTTCAATTTTTTTTTTAAATAGCCAGTTTAATATTCAATATAGTTTAGTATTCAAGCCCAAACTTTTTTTTTAGTAGCCCAGTTCGACATAAGCTATTTCAGTGAGACTAAGTTCGAGTTCAAACATATAAACTTCTATAACTCGACCAAAAACATTTATCTAGTGAGATCGTGTTAGGACACGTGTTACCACTTAGTAGCAGTGTCATGGGATTTTGAGCACATGTTACACCATTATGGGCCCACTAACAGGCATACACGTCAACACGGCTCAGTTCTCACCACGTCACTAGCGGACCCACTAAATAAGTATCTGGATGCCACATCATCTAGTTATCTAACTTGAGGATAAGACTGGATAAGAGAATCATTAAGGATACAATGAGCAAGCACCCGAACTTTGTCTCATGCTGATGCTACTGACACTGCTGACACAATAAATAGATGTCTGGTGTAGTTGAGCAGCTCAGAATAAGACTTACTAGACTTGGAAGGGACAGAGTCAGATGACCACTCAATGTTCTCAAGTTCCACAAACTAATGTTGACTACTTCAGAAAATAAACCAATTAGGAGTCACCTAGTATTGTAAGTATCAGAGAAGCTTTAATTACCTTTTTGTCTTTATTGAACAAGTTCTTCAAAATACCTTTCATGATAGGGACAGTTCTTCAATAGTGTTCGGCCATGTATCGCCCTTGAGGGATAATCCTAAGTTAGCTCCCTTCACCTCTAGAGTTTACTTCCACTATAAAAGCCCTACTTTCTTTAAGCGAATAAAGGGTTAAGAAGTTCACAACACAACACATGAAGATGAGAAGCATGCACTACTTTTTTATATTCACTCATTCTCCTCTTTTCCTCTTTATTTTTATATTAGCGTTTGTCCTACAACCCTACTTGACAGCCTCCAATCATTCATCATTACTAAGAAAACATCCATCAAAATACTAGAAATGACTTCGACAAATCCAAAGAAGGGAAGAACATAGGAGATCTTAACTCATGAATGACATTACTCTCATTATAACTTATGTCTTGTAATATCTTCTTTATATAGTAGATTTTGATGATGAGCTCTATCGGGGATCTAGGCTTTTGGGCTGAACCATATAAATTCGTGTATTGATTATCTTTGTATTGCATTTGCTTATTATTAGTAGTTATATTAAGTTGTGAGCTTAGTTCGGATGAGCTCTACTGAGTCATACTCGTTATAACTGCATTTGGATAACTCGTTGGCCTTAATTCTAATTTGGATCATTTACTAACCATCTTCTGAACCCCGAGTCCCCCTCAGCCTCCAAAATATGTTGTAGGATTTTCCTACTTAGCAGCTCTTTCTAATCTAAGCACGACCTCAGTAGCCTTCTCTAACTTAATTTTGACCTCAGTAGCCTTAAACACGATCTCAATAACTCTCTCCAACCTAGCTTCTATCTCAATAGTCTTAATCTCCTCTAAGTACTTCTCTACTCACTACCTTTAAACTCTAGTAACCTCTACTAAGTTGTTGCTGTCCATCAGTAAAAAAATCCTCACTAATTTGAGCTCGTGAGCTATATGAGCCCTTGAACCAACGGGATTACCAAATCTAGTTCAAAACAATATATGTAACGTAAAAAAAAAAGACATATAAGATTTTAGATAAATTTAAAGAAAGATTTATAATGGTTTTTAAATTTCTAAATAATAGGATTTGTCTATTATATTGTCAAACCTTAAATAAGACATGGATAATTAATAATTTTACATATAGTCTATATCTGGTTTGTGTTTAATTTAATATAAAATTAAATCAAATCCCTTTTTGTAACTCATAAAATTAATAATTCTTGCAAGTACCGATTTTATTCTACATAGATTAAGAGTTAATGACACTAGCTCACATTAATAATTTTTTTACTAATTAATATTATCAAATAATCAAAATAGTCCCTTGTTTTTAATTTAAAACCATGCTATTTTATATATTGTTCAACCCAAACTTTGTTCAAATTTCTAATCCTTTAATTTTCTTTTATTTTTTTCAATCAAATATTCAATAATAGCAAACTTTGACAGATATTTTAACCCATTTGATTTTCAATTGAGACATGAAAGCCAAAAAAAGAAAAGAAGTTAATTTTCACTTTTTTTTTATTGTGAAATTAATCATATCTAAATTAATTGCATGCATCCACATCTACTTCCATTCTTGCTGTCGAGTTATCTGTCGTCACTACAGTTTAGCTGAGTCTTTGTCGGCTTCTCCTGATCTTCGCTAGATGATGATTCTTTGAAGTTCTTTGGGTGTTTTGTCATGTATTTTATTTTTAGGATAAAATCTTTTTGATTTAGGGTATAATTACCCATTTCTAAGGAGTTTGTATAAATCTGTATTCTTATTTTTTTAGAAGAATCTGCGTTTTCCTTTTTTGAGAGGGTCTGTATTCCCTTCTTTGGGAGAGTTATCCTTTCCCATTAAGTCATGTTATTTCTTCTTCTATTTCTTTTCTTTATCTTTAGTTTTATTATGTCCAAATAATTTTTTTTATGCTAAGGTGTAAGGGTGAAGCTTTTGGAAAGGTAATAAGATATGTTTAACACTTATTCATGAATTTAATACTTCATTCTTAAGTTATGCATATTTATATATGATGTATTTATTTTGTTTGTAGAATTAATATCCTTTCTTCTAAAGTGGTGATTCTTGATTTATTATTGACAAACTTTATACTTTGCATAATGAATTCTTGAAATCATTTATAAGATTTGGTGTATATAACCTTTCTTGTAAAATGGGAGTCTTGATTTATTATAGACAAATATAAATATTGGCATAATAAATACTTGAACCCATTTATAAGATTTGGTGTATAATAATTGAAAGAAATAAATACTAATCAATATATAAATGATGATGAACTTTAATTGTTATATTTTTCGGTTGGAACCTCCTTTGTGTGAGGATTCCAATTGAGTTATAAAAAGAGTTAAATATATTCTTACTTCTTATGTCAAGAGTGGATCCCCCTATCCTTAGTTTTTATTTGAATTGGTTAATTGAATTAATATTTGCAAACATCCTATACTGCATTAATTCTCTTAAAAGTGTTTATAATTTGTAATTTTAATTCTACTTTCCTGTGGATCGACCCCATTCTCATCGGGTTATTTATTACTTCGACAATCCTGCAAATAAACTCTTATATTCTGAACGTGTCAGTGGCATTGTGTAGATTGGACTTTGCTCATTCTATTGCTCACTTCAAATTCAAAAAACGATTGATAGTTGGTAATTTGTTTTTGAATTTTAAATTAAATTGTTAATATGTGTTACAAATAGGTAAAATTCAGTAGATATGAGTGAAGTGGGTGAGATGTAGGTAAATTGTTTAAATAGTAAAACTTCGATAAAAAATAACCTTGAAATGGTAAAAAAACCAAATGTAGATGGCGACGATCGCCAACTGCATTTTGTACGTTTCACATAGGGCAAACACATGGTCACTGCGAGGCACGCGGAGTTTCCATGCATTGGGCAGGTATATAGGCATTGGGTGACATGGAACGCCCATGCACTGGCGCTCTATATGGCATCCAAGCATCCGTGTAGTGCATTGGGCACCCCAAGCATACCACGGAGAACACCCATGTGCGGACGCCCACTTGCTTTCCATATTTAATTTTAAATTTTAGGATATTATCATGAATACCCTTAAAGTAAAGCTTAATTTTAGTAATACTGTTGAGGGACATCACAATTAGGCCATTGCGTTGGTTAAAAAAAAAGGAGTAACCTAATTACTAGCACTAGCACATGTGATAAAAAGGCCCAAGATATGATAAGAAGTTATTTTCATAGCATGCAACTACATTTATTATAGTAGTTGTATTTATTATTGAAATTAATTTATGTTGGTAGTAGTTGTAAGTTTAACAATCAATCTTAGTTTCATTAATTGTTATACTTTAAAAATTATAATGATCGCTAGACATTTTAAGTGGTCTTTATAAATATCATAAGGGATGAGAGAAAAATAGAACAAATATTATTCAAAAAATCTTATCTTGCATTATGTTGAATGATATCAACATATTTATGTCTTCATAAACAACATTGCAAACCCATCAACACTTATCCTACGTTAGGTGTATTAGAGCCTCGTCTTAAAATGGCAGGCCCTAGCAACTTGAATAGAGATCATCTGAATGCTTTGGTGCAAAAAATGATTGAATGTATAATAGCATGTTCAATAGATATGCAGAAATGCATGCAGCAATGACCAAACTAGTTATGACTTTGAGAGCTAATGATCTACTACAATAAGAACCAATGAGGGTAAGGAGAAGACTCCACTAACAGCCATATACTGCACCTATTAATATCAATTTGAAGGATGAAGTCAAAGATGAGGTTGAGGTTAAGGCATGAGCAAAAGGAGTAGCCATAGATATAGGAAGAAAGCTTAACCATTTTGCCCTTCTAGTGGATGATTTAGGAGAGGAAAAAATTGATGGAGAAATTAATAGTGAGTTTTTACCAAGAGGGAGACAATAACACCAACATGATAAATCTTATAAGGTAAAAGCCAATTTACCTACTTTAATGATGCTGTTGATATAGAACAATTTTTAAATTTAGAGTATAAAGTAGAAAGGTTCTTTGGAATTATGAATGTAAGACCAAAATGTAAAGTAGCTAAGTGGCTTACAAATTGTGTGGGGGTGTAGGTGCTTAGTAGCAATGCCATCAAAAAGGTCTAAGATCAAAGGGACAACCACATGTTTGTCATTGGCACCAAATAAAGGCATTTTTAAAGGAGCTTTTTCTATCTTTGGATTATAAACAAACTTCCTCCTAATAGTTCCAAAATTGCATTCAAGGAATCCGTTCTATTTCAATTTATACGAAAGAGTTCCTAAGGTTGCAAGTTAGGTGCAACTTGATAAAAATGGAGGACTAGTAAGTGGCTAGATATGTAAATAGGTTAAATGATGAGATCCAAGATAGATTAGCCATGCAATAAATATGGTTAATTAATCAACCTTAAAACTTAGTATTAAGGGTTGAATGGATTATGAAGACTAAGAGGTTTTTAAAAATTGAGCCTAAATCTAAGTTTTCTTCTACCAGGCCCAATGGAAAACCTTCAGAATTCAAGAAGCTGCTTTGAAGAAACCAAAAGCAAAAGTGAAGGAAACACTAGAGGGTTTAAAAAGAATTTGATGTTTTAAGAGTAATGAATTAGAGTATAGGTCTAGTGATTGCCTTAGGCGAAAATTTGTTATTGTCACACATCAAGAGGAGGAGTAAAGAGATGCGGATAATGATGAACCCAAGGAGGATGATTCTAGTTTTAACGTTGAGATAACCAAAAAGGAATATGAAGAGGTTGTGTATATTGTGAAAAGATCGATGTTTACGCCTACATAACTAGAAGAGTCTCAACAAAAAATGATTTTTGAGGGAAATTGCTTGGTTATCGACAAAGTATGTAAGCTTGTTATTGACAGTTGTAGCTATAAGAACTTAGTATCTCAAAACTTGGTTGATCATCTCAAACTCAAAATATAGCCACATTCATCACTATACAACATAGGGTGGATTAAGAAAGATGTTAATGTGGATGTTGTACACAAGGAAAATGATAATACTTATTGTTTTACTTAGAATCGAAAGCGGATAATGGTGGTACCAGTCAACATGCAAAAGCAGCCCTTAAAATGAAGGAGAAAACTTTATTTTCAGTGGCTTTTGAGGAAAATAAGTTTATAGAGGAATTGAAGAGTATAAGCACTTGCATTTATCTGGTGGTGAAAGGTGAAGAACAATTAGAACCACCCATGCCTATTGAAATACACGAATTGATTATTGAATTTAAAGACCTTATGGCTGAACCAACTAGCTTGTCTCAAATGCGAGAACTTTAGGACTGCATTGACATTATTTTTGGAGCCAATTTGCTAAATCTCCTACATTACCAAATAAGTCCAAAAGAGCACGAGATCTTGAAAGAAAAGTTGAAAAAGGTGCTAAAAGAGGACACATAAAAAAGAGTAGCCCTTGTGCTGCTCCTGCCCTACTTATCCCAAAGAAGGATAGGCGTTGGCGGATGTATGTGGACAATCGTGCTATCAACAAGTTTGCGGTGAGGTATCATTTTCATATCCATCGCCTTGATGATTTGATTGACCAATTAAGTGGTGCCAAAGTGTTCTCTAAGATAGACTTAAAGAGTGGTTACCACCAAATCGAAATATGTCTAAGTGATGAATAGAATACCATATTTAAGATGAAGGATGGTCTTTATAAGTGGATGGTTATGCCATTTAGGTTGTCAAATGCTATGAGTACCTTTATACATATAATGACTTATGTACTTTGACCATTCATGTACATATTTATAGTTGTTTACTTTGATGATATTCTGGTTTATAGTAAAGAAGTTATGGAACATATTAACCACCTTAAGCAAATCTTGTTAGTGTTGAGAAAAAATGAGCTATTTATGAATTTAAAGAAGTGTACTTTCTTTACAACCAGATTAGTATTTTTGGGATTTATAATTAATAATGAAAGAATCTATATGGTTGGGGAGAAGGTGAAAATTATTTGTGAATGGCTTACCTCTAAAACTATTACTAACGTGCAAAGTTTCCTTAGCTTAGCTACTTTCTATGACAAGTTTATTAAGAATTTTAGGCTCTGCCACGTCACCATCGGATCCCCTCAATAAATTAGTTAGAGCCATGTCAGTTAATAAATAGACTTGAAGATAAAATATGATAAGAAAAATCTTCAAAGACCAATAGTAAGTCTCCATGTCAATAAGAACGGGCTTTTATTCCCTATTGACACACAAATCAAAGGCTGTCTTGAATTATTGGACATATTAGCACTAAATCTATTGAGCTTGGAAGGGGCAAAGTTTGTTGACTACTCAGGGCTCCTAGATTCACCTACTTGAGTTGACTACTCTAAAATTGTCCAACGAGAAGATACCTAGCACTCTAAATGTCAAGAGGAGTCTAATTACTTTTTGCCCCATCTGAGTTAGTTCTCTAAAATATCCCTCGTAAAAAGAGACAATTCTTCAATCATATATCACTATATGTCACCTTTGAGGGCTAATATATAGGCTGAATCCCTCAATGTTCAAGCTTATTTCTAATTTTGAATATGGGTAAGAGAAAAATTCAAACTAAAACAATAATTCTAATAAGAAAAATACTATGTCTTCTCTCTGCTCTCTCTCTCTCTCCCTCTTTTTAAGGGCATAAATCCTAAGAAATATTTACCACTGAGCCGCCACATAACTTGAGTGTTGAAAGGCCATTGACGACCACTTTGCCAGTGTCAGCCACTAACCTCATATTTTTTATGCTCCTCAGGTCCCCTAAGAGAGCTTAGCTTACAAATGGTCCTTAACTCGATCCTCACTCAATCTCGATTTCAACACCATTAAACCAAATGTTCAAGCTTAACTATTGGCACCAACAAGCCTAATAACTCAAAATTTTCCTTATTCTGTACTCTCACAACATTTGGGTCAAACTCCTAATCGAAAATCATCCCGAAACATATGTGTATATATATTCTTATATTATTTTTTTTTCATTTTATTATTAACAAATAATTATTGGATAAAAATCTTCAATTGGTGAAAGAATCACCATAGTCAGAATTTCATGTTAAATCATCAAGAAGAATAAAATTGAGAGTGTACCTGAATCCATAGAGATGCGGAAAATTGAGGTTGATGTCTTCCACGTCTAAACCTTTTCTTTATGAGAGAAACACTGCCATCACTCACTGATGGGATGTGAATGAATAATACGTTAGGGTTTAAACTGGGGACTTCAACCTATTATTTATAATATTTTATTTTATTTTGGCCCATCATAAAATAAAATAAAATAACTGGGTCTCTACACATTAAAGCCTATGCCATACATGATGGCCCAAAAGACCAATAATAAATAAATTTTATTTGATCACTTTTAATAGGAAACAAAATAGATAGTCAATAATGTACAATTGATTGATATATATAGGCCCACTTTAATATATAATACCCAACAATCTCCCACTTAGGCCACATATGTCACTTTATAATTGTACATTACCAAATAACTTTATGAGTTCTATATTTGCTATCTTAATAAAAGATATCTCTTAACAATCTGGTCCATCAATTATACTAATATAGGATCAAAGCAGTCTTCGTTATCTTTCTTGTAACTAGACCAATCAATGGTCACATACATCAATATAATTAATGATATAGATCAAGCATGGATGTGTAGCATGAAATTTTCATATAACGTGATCCCTTAACATGCCTATTTCCAACTGGTCCTACTTTATAACTCATAAGAGTTCAATAATATACTTTCAAAACTTTATGCAAAACTTTATGCAATTGAAAGAATATAACTTTATTTCAGAGTTTTCAATAAATAAACAAAAAGTAAGTCTGATCAGAAAATATGTCAATTATAATTGAACATCAAAAAATAAACTCCCACTATAGAAGCATATCATCAAGATGAACCACACCCATACGAGCCACATGCTCATGAAACACCTTAGGTGGTACACCCTTGGTAAGCGGATCCGCAATCATTATGTTTATACTGATATGTTCAATAGACACCTGAAGACTCTGAACTCTCTCTTTAACAACAAGAAACTTGATGTCAATGTGCTTTGATTTTGACGAGCTTCTGTTATTCTTAGAATATAACTCAGCTGCTTTATTATCACAATTTATTCTCAATGGTCTCTTAAAGCCATCGAAAATTTGTAGCCTAGTGATAAAATTTCGCAGTCATATTGGTTGATTGATGCCTCATAGCAAGCTACAAATTTTGCTTCCATGGAGGATGAAGGTACCAGTGTCTTGACACTCTTCTATGACACAGCTCCCCCAGCCACTAAGAAGACATAACCTGAAGTGAATCTTCTGCTATCGCAGCAACCAGCAAAATCGGAGTTTGAATACCCAATGATCTCTAAATGATCTGATCTCTGATATGTGAGCATGTAATCTTTTGTTCTCTATAGATATCGCATAACCTTTTTAATGGTTTTCCAGTGATCTATTCTTGGATTACTTAGATATCTACCAAGTATTTCAACTACATATGCAATATCTGGACGCGTACAAACTTGAGTATACATGAGACTCCCTACTGCCGATGCATTATGGATATTCTCCATCTCTTTCTTCTCAATCTCATTTCTTGGGCATTGAAGCAGACTAAATTTATCACCTTAGCAATGGGTGTGTCTCCTAATGCATAAATTTTCATGTCAAATATACTAAGCACCTTATCGATATATGCCTTTTGTGATAGGCCAAGTATGCCACAAGAACAATCTCGGTGAATCTGTATGCCCAACACAAAAAGGCATTTCCAAGATCTTTCATTTCAAATTTATTTAAAAGAAATATCTTGGTTTCATGCAACAATTATATATCGCTGCTTACTAGTAGAATGTCATCCACATATAAGATAAGAAGAGTAAATTTGCTCCCATTGATCTTGTGATAAATACATTGATCAACAGTGTTTTCCTTAAAATCAAAGGAGGTAATCACTTGATCAAATTTTTGATACCATTGTCGGGATGTTTGCTTTAAACTATAGATGAACTTTTTTAATTTGCACACTGAATGTTTTGAATCTTTGGATTCAAAGTTCTCTGGTTGTAACATATATATGGTTTCTTCAATGTTGCCATTGAGAAACGCAGTCTTTACGTCCATCTGATATAGCTCTAAATCATAATGAGCTACAAGTGCCATAATAATTCTAAAAGAGTCTTTCGATGAAATCGGAGAGAAAGTTTCTTTATAATCATTGCCTTCCTTTTGAGTAAAACTTTTTGCGATTAGATGTGCCTTATATCTTTCGACATTGTCTTTCGAATCCCGTTTGGTTTTGAAAATCCATTTACAACCAATTAGTTTCCCTCCTTTAGGCAATTTGACAAGATCCCAAACGTCATTGTCTTACATTGATTTCATCTCATCTTTCATGGCATTTATCCATTTCTAGGAGTTCACACTTTATTTGGCTTGGCTGAAAGTTATTGGATCATTTTCCAGTCCTATATCAAACTTATGTTCTTTGAGATACACGACATAATCATTTAAAATCGCTGATCTCCTTTCCCTGGTAGATCTCCTTAATGGCACTTCCAATTGAAGCTGTTATTGTTGCTCATCTACATGAGTAGAAGCAGGTTCTTCAATATTAGCGGGAGGTATCTTAGGAATGTCTTGATTATCTGTATTTGCATCAGGTGCAATTACCTAGCCATTATTAATTGTACTATTAGGAATAGTTATATATTCCTCTTCAAAGAGAATGTTCCTGAGTTTAATACTCCCACTATATTCAACATCCTCAATGAACTTAACATTCTCTGTCTCAAAAAAGGATCTGCTTGAAGGATCATAAAACTTGAAACCCCTCAATCTTTTCAAGTATCCAACAAAGTAGCAAGTTACTGTTCTTGAGTCCAACTTTCTTTCATTAGGCATGTATGACCTAACCTTAGCTGGATAACCCCAGGCATGTAAATGTCTAATACTAGGCTTCTTTCCAGTCCATAGTTCATATGGAATTTTAGCTACTGCTTTACTTGGATATATATTGCAGTTTTTAAGGCTTCACCCTAAAGAGATTCTGATAAAAAAGAATGATTTATCATACTTTTAACCATATCCTTTAGGGTCCGATTTTGTCTCAGCTACACCATTTTGACTTGGAGTCCCCGGCATCGTGTATTGAGAAACGATGCCACATTCTTACAAATATCTCATTAAATGGCCTGAACGTTGTTCACCTGATCCGTTATATCTGCCATAGAACTTGCCATCACGGTCAGATTTAATGGTTTTAATTTTCTTGCCAAGCTGATTTTCAACTTCAGCTTTATAGGCTTTAAAAACATCCAATGATTGAGACTTCTCATGAATCAAGTATAAATACCTATAACGAGAACAATCGTCTATGAAAGTAATAAAATATTATTGACCATTCCAGGAAGCTGCAGGGAATGGACCACAAATATCAGTATGAATTAATTCCAAGACGTTTGAACTCCTGTTGGCATCAAATTTTCTAATATTTGTTTGTTTTTCCTTAATGCATTCAATATATATTTTAAAATCTGAAAAATCAAGGGAATTTAGAATTTCTTCTGACACAAGCCTTTGAATTTTTTGTTTAGAAATGTGTCCTAAACGCTTATGCCATAACATATAAGAATTCTCATTAATTAATTTGCGCTTTATACCATAACTACTTACATGCAAGGTTTCATTAATTTGTGAGGCATAAAGATCCAATTGATATAAATTATTAACTAAAGAATCGGTACCAATTATATTTGAATTCTGAAAGAAACTAAACTTTTCATTTTCAAAAGAACAAGAGTAACCGAATTTGTCCAAATAAGAAATAGAAACTAAATTTCGTCTAAATGACGGTACATAAAATGTCTCATGTAAATCCAAATAATAACTAGATTCTAATAGTAATCTAAATAATCTAATTGCCTCAATAGAAGCCTTGTTGCCATCACCCACATAGATGAATCTTTCAGCATCAGTTGGCAGTCAACTCCTTAGACAACCCTGTATAGTCACATTTATGTGAGTAGTTGCACCCGTATCTATCCACAAAGAGGGATTATTGACCCAATGATAAACCACTAACACTTTCCTCGTTGAGGCTCCGCGCACTGGGAAAACGCTCTAGCGATGACCATCTTTCGAAGTTTTAAATAATCTACTGATCAAAGGCTGTAGGGGCGGACTGCTCTACATTCAGCCACGCCACAGTGACCCCCGAAGCGATCTTCTTCTAGTTGCGGGGCGTAATCCGGCATCCAATTGCTGGCTCTGAATAACTAGCCTATGGACCAAGAAAGGATTTTTATCTTCGAAACCAATTTTAAGGGGCAGCAGACGGTACGAGAAATCAAATCATATCGAAATGATTGAATCCTCGAACGCACCTTAGGAACTCAAGGGAGTCTTAGAAAGCTTCGGAGCCAGGATGGCTACACTTGCAGTTAGATCAAGGGTGAAGCTGGAAGCAACGGATCGGAAAGAAAGATGTAGAATGATCAACCGATCACATGAATCTTGGCTGGGATTTAACTGATTGAACCGACCTGCCAGAGACAAGCGATTAAGAGAAGGACGGTAGCTCACCAAGTCGATATTCAAACCCCTACCTAAGACTGCACTTCCCATGTTTCCATCTCCTACTTCGAGTGTGACTTGGTACTAAAGCCAAATTAACTTCTGAACAAACAAAGTTGAGAAGTTTACCCCTTTTGTCAAGCCATTTTACATACTTGAAATAATCCTTCTTCACATGTCCAACTTTCTTACAAAAGTAACAAGAGATTTCAGTATTCTATTTCTTTTGCACTTTAGGCTGTGAAGTTCCAATGTTTGCAATTTTTTTTTCCTTTATTATTCTATTTCCTTTTCTTGTTGGTAGCATTGTCATTGGAAGAAGTTGTTAAATGAGCACTCTCTATCTTTTTTTGTTTCAATCTCTCTTCCTCTTGCACACATTGAGCAATGAGCTCATTAAGAATCCATTTCTTCTTTTGAGTATTATAACTGATCTTAAAATGACTGTATTGTACAGGAAGAGAAATCAAGACTAGGTGCACGAGAATGTCATCAGACAACTCTAACTTTAGTGCCCTTAATCTTGTAACAAGATTAGACATTTCTATAATGTACTCCCTTATGTTTCCTTTGCCTTTATACCGCATTGAAACAAACTTAGACAAAATAGTGCTTGTTTCGACCTTTTCATTATCAGTGAATCGGTCTGCTATTTAGTTCAGGAACTTTTTAACATTTTGTTCCTCAGGCACTGCGCCCCTGATGATATCTAGAATAGAGTGCTTCGTGATCATTAGACTAATGCGGTTAGAACGCTCCCATTTTTCATAAAATACTATTTGTTTAGCAGTACTGCTATTAGTAAGGGCGAGAGGTTCTTCCATCCGAATTGCATAGTTTAGATCCACACACCTAAGCACAATAGTAATGTGCTCCTTCTATTTCATGAAGTTAGTGCCGTTAAACACTAGAATGTTATTCAAGTTGACAAATATAAAAGAAGCATTTACTGTATAGAACAAACAAAAAAAACTCACAATCAATAACTATGTCATTTAATCATACATTCATATATACATATAGCATAAGATATAATAAATTGGATCATTATAAGATAACAAACACAACATTACTATTTAACCTTTGAACAGAAATAATAATTTGTAAACGGTACTTTAAAAACTTGGACAATAAACATTGATAATAGATTCTGTCAATAATACGTCTTTCTTTGGACCGACATATTATATGCATAGAAAGTGCCAAGGTTTATCACATATTTACTGTCATATGTGTTTATTATCTGGCCAAAAAATAATCTTCCTTTGGGCTGATTATTTTTCACATAAATTTAAACACAATTATTTATTTTCTTTAATAATACTCACATATTTTAAAATAAATAAATCTGCATAAAAGAGATCACTTTAGTGATATTTTAATTCAATTTAATTTATTTTAAAATACTAGATATTAGTTTGTATGAAAATGGAGAAAAAAAAATAGAATGGTCAATAGTCAAATCATGTCAAAATTAGGATGAAACTGGAATGGATAGGGACTAAAGTAGTTAGGTCAGATCAAGTCAAGTCTAACCTTTCCGAATTACCTAGACCATAAACTTTATCTAATAACCTAAATCAAAAATGGGCTCAAGTCCCTCCTAACTCACTTGATTTGACCAGTATGTTGAGTATAAAAATTTGAGCCCAATAAAATCTTTACGAACTATATAAAATTGACCTGATAAACTTTTAAAAATTATAGACATTAATTATCTGACGTGCACTACAATTAAAAAAAATCCCATCAAATTTAATATTATTAATTTAACTTTGAATAAAATTTAATATTCTATTATTTTATTTCTCCTTTAAATATATATATTTAACGTATTCAATTCAATAAAATAAAAAAAAAAAGTTACAGAATTGAATCTATATGCATATACTGCTCATGAATGATGAATGCATTCATGAAAAAATTATGAGAACGTACTGCATGCGTGAATTCAATATATGCATCCAACGTTATAAATGCTAATAAATTAAACAAGTTATTGACATAATCAATGCTTGCTTGAATTTTATTAGTTTAATCCATTCAATCAATGCAATTTGACATATACATAACCAATCATGCAATCAATGCAGCATTTTCTCATACACAAAAAAAGGGTGTAAACCAATCAACGCAGATTCAAAAAAATTGCCATTCGACCTTCTTTTTTTTTTTTTTTTTAATAATTATGTATTCATATATTGAATCCAACAACAATTAATCCGCAAATATATATATATATATAATAAATATGCAATACAATCATACACACAATTTAATACTTATAACTTAATATTAAAAATTTTATTTTTTAATGATTCAATATGAGATGACTTTGATACCACTTGTTGAATAAAAATCTTCAATTGATAAAAACAATTACTATAGTTAAAATTGTATATTAAATCATCAATAAAGATAAAATCGAAAGCGTATCTAAATTTATAGATACGCAAAAAATTAAGGTTGATATTTTTTATATCTAAACTTTTTTTTTATAAGAGAAAAATTGTCGTCACTCACTGATGAGATGTGAATGAATAATACGTTAAGGTTTAAGCTAGGGACCTGAAACTATTATTTATAGTATTTTATTTTATTTTAATCTATTATAAAATAATTGGGTCTCTACACATTAAAGTTTATGTTATACGTGATGGCCTAAAAACTTAATAATAAATAAATTTTATTTGATCATTTTTAATAAATAATAAAATAAATAATCAATAATATATAATTAATTAATCTATGTAGACCCATTTTAATATATAATACTTAACAATAATTACTATTTTATATTTGCTCAAGTAATATTTCAGATTACAGTGAATTATATGTTCTAATATTGGAGCAAGTTACAATTGAAAGAAGAGATACAGAAGAAATATCAAGATGTATCTGAAAAGAAAGATAGAATCGAATCATATATATTTCCTCAAGATATGTGGTATATTTTTTTTACCACAACGCTGGTTGCCGAATATGAATATTCCCATTTCTCATATATCTTGTTCCACTTAAAAAAAAAAAAAATTCTGGTAGGTTTTGAATTCATCATTGGACCCGTCAATTCACCTTTATTTTTTTAAAAAAAATGTAAAATTCAAGAGAATCAGCCAATTAGAATTGTGCTTTAGTAGCCTAGACCTAGGCAATATTTATAAATACATTTAAAATCTAATTGCTTTAAATAGAATTTAACTAATATATTCAAGCTTTTATTCGGCAATTAAATGGCATAATATTAAAAGTCCTTTTTGTTTGATAACCTTAGGCTTTTTTGCATGGTGCTCCTGCGTGAAATCTTAAGAATCCCTTTTTATGGTATATTTAGATGCGTCTGAGAATTGTGAATATTTTCTAAAAATGTATGGGCTAACAAAAGAGTTTTCTATAAACGTTTTTACAAGTATTTTTGGAAACAAAAATGACTTAAAAAAATTCTAAATATATATATATTTTTAATTTTAAAAAACAACTTAATCTATTTCAACTAAACACACACACACACATATATACATATATATATATGAAGTTAATTATATCATCCATATCAATGACTTGTTAATAATCTAATAAGTAAAAACCTTAAGATTTTAAAAATCAGTAACTATACTTTTATAGTTGCAGTATAAAATACAAAGTTTATATTTTAACTGGTGTAGTATATAATTTATCCATTATTGATTCAGTGTTATATAACGATTATATTAATAAGAAGTAAAAAGTCAATAATTATATAATAAGTGAAAGTAGGGTGTGCATCGGTTCTATTCAACGAAAAACAAAATCAAACCGAACCAATTTTTTTGGTTTGGTTCGGTTTAGAATTTGGTTAAATCTTTTTAGATCGAGCGATTCTGTTTTAATTTAATTTTTGTTTGGTTTACTCAATTTCAAATTGAAAAAAATATATTAATTATTTTTTCAAAAAAAAACTAAAAATTGAACTAAACCGATCTGACTCTACGTGATTAAACCGATCAATTTGGTTCCGGCTTGAACCAAATTGAAACAAAAAATGTCCCTTCCTAAGTAATAATTATCAATTAATAATACATCATTTACAATATAAATTTTATATCCCAATTATATAAGTATAGCACTACTACTTAAACATTTAGAATTTTTAAAATGAACATTTGTCACCAATTTACAATTTTCTCACACATAGAAAGAAGCTTGTGAACTTTCAATTTTTTTTCTTTTGAATGTAACAATTTTTCCCTCAAAACTCTGAATATATATATATATATATAGCATCTATTTGTACAAAGAAGCCAAATCATCACAGTTGTATAAATTTTTCTCAAAAATGGATGTGTCCAAAACATTCATAGCTTGTTTCATTTTTCATCGTCTTTGCTTCAAAATAATGGGCAAAGTTTATCACCTAGAAAAAGAATATATATAGCATCTATTTGTACAAAGAAGCCAAATCATCACAGTTGTATAAATTTTTCTCAAAAATGAATGTGTCCAAAACATTCATAGCTTGTTTCATTTTTCATCGTCTTTGCTTCAAAATAATGGGCAAAGTTTATCACCTAGAAAAAGAAACAAGGCACGTCAGCTACCAAGCTTAGCTAGCTAGATTAATGCTTCAATGAAGGGGACTGGGGAAGGCTTCCAGGGTTGGTCTTCACCAAGTGTACTACTTTGAAGCACTAAATAACAAAGATCGTGCAATTTTAATTATTTTGAAGAACTTTAATATAACTTTATTTCCTTTTGGCAAAGGAGATATATAAAACTTATGCTTATGATGATGGTGATCGTCACAGTCATAAGATCATTCACATGCTGACCAAAACCATTGTATTGGGCATGGTTTTCTCCCCCACCTCCACCAATAATTGGTGAACACAAAGTAATATTATATGGTCAAAATTTATAATTCATTTAATTTTGGTTAACTTTTTTCAGGGGATGCTTCGAGACTCTCATTTTCCTTTCCTTGTTATTATCCATAGGTTTCACATGCTCAAATATTTATTGAATTCATTTTTTTTTTGAAATTAGGATGTATTTAATTTATATGAAGGTTGACATATCAATATCAGGATTCACAAGAATATGTGGCATAGTATAGTTAGCTAATATTTTGGTTAATTTGATTAATTTAAGGGTAATTAATTAAGGTGAATATACAGAGATATATAAGAATTGAATAAAATAAAGAGGAATGTCCCAAGATATGGAGAAACCTAACAAAGAAGAGTACGGATATTATGAAATAATAATCAAAGAAAAAGCCAGAAAATATGCATATTATGCCATGATTATATACTCATCATAATCACCTGATGGAATAATAGCATATATATGATAAAAGATTATGCACCTTATGAAGCAATAATTGTAACCCCATTATCTTATGATTATTATCCATTTAATAAATCATATCCAAAATATTAGTATATGCAATTTTGCGGCTACGTACAGTGATGGACTGATCATAAACTAAAATTCCACTTGTAACATATCATGACTAGAAAAAGCAGTCCACTAACAACTGGTTTAAGCTACCCCGCAGAAGCATTTCCCCCCCAACTACTTATAAATAGGAGCTCAAGAAACATACCCAACAAAATCAAATCAAAATACCCCAGAAAATTTCCCATATCAACAACCCTTTCAAAACCATTTCTATCTCTAGCTCTATATACACTCTCATATCCTTCCCTTTTCCCTTTTGCTACCATGTCAGTTAAGGTAGCTGCCGAAAATTCTCGGGAATTTGCAGTGGAGGCAAAGGTGAATTTGGTAACGGTGAGAGAGTACAATGAAGAGAGTGATAAGTTGGCAGTGGAGGAGATTGAGAGAAGATGTGAAATTGGGCAAAGAGGCAAGCCAACGCTTGTCACTGATCTTATGGGTGATCCCGTTTGTCGGGTTCGCCATTTCCCATCTCATGTTGTGCTGGTAAATTCTTATCCCATCATCTCATTTCAGTTTGCTCTCCATATAATTATATATATATATATATATATATATGATCATGGAATCAACTTGTTCAGAGTCTTGCAAAATTATATATGCTAAAAAAAAAATTTCCATGTTTTGTTTGTGATGATCGTCAACAGGTTGCTGAGTACGGGGAAGAGAAGGAAATTGTTGGGGTGATCAGAGGATGTGTAAAAACTGTGACAAGAGGAAGCTCAAATTATGTAAAGCTGGCTTATCTTCTGGGACTAAGAGTTTCTCCAACTCACAGGTTTGCTTTTGTTTTTTTTTTTTTTTTTGCTTTGTATTAGTAATTCTATATTTTTTAAATAATATTTTAAATTTTCATTTAAATTAAGATATTAAACAATAAAATAATATAATTTTTAAAATCACTCTATACTCTATTTTATTATTTGACTTTTTTTAAAGAATTATAGCATTATTTTTTATCTACTCGTATTTTGCCTCTTCATTTTCATCAATGATTGTTAGTTTACGGTTTCTGCATGCATTAATCCGAGAGAGAAACGTGGCAATAATTGAAGTTAATTCTAATTCTTAAATAGTTCATGATGTGCATGATATTTCAATTCTGATCCATGCATGGTAATATATGAATTTAATGATGATATGAAAGCAGAATAGAGAGGTCATGATTATCATGAACACTAGAGAGTCAATTTTTTTTTTTTTTTTGTTTTTGCTTTTGTTGATTATTCTACTTTCTTTTGCCGTCTTTAGAGGTATGCATATACAAATTTTCAAAATGTATGTTTGCTTTTCTGTTTTTTGATTTCTAGTCCCAAATTCCCACCACCCCATAAAAGAGAAGGAGTGATTAGATTCCAATGGAAAGAGAACAAATTGTTCCTCGTATCATGGAAAGCAGCAAAAGCCAGCCTAGCTATCCTCTCTTTGACACTTGTTTCCACTTCCCATTACTTTCCCAAGGAAAATTTTTACACCATGTCTCTCTCTCCTTCTTGTTTTAACACTTTGCCTCACTTCCTACTAAATTCAAGCAAGTGGTCCAATTCAATATTCTTTTTCTTTTCTTAAATCACTACCCATATGTGTACATCACTATATCTGATGTCATAGTTTTGATAAAAGCCAATTATTTTGTCCCTTTAGTTTTGTATAATCTTCTAAAATGTTTCCTACTTTTTTTTAAACCATTAGACCCAATATTAAAAGTAACCCACAATAATTAATTAATTTATTATCTTGTCACTATCCGCATGTTATGCATATTTACAATGTACCATTCACTAAATGCTTTGGATCGAAAAAAAAAAAAAAACCAATCTACTATGGGCCATTGTGTCAAGGTTATTATATTTAACCAACAATTTTTTTTGTCACATTTTCAAGGTTTTTTTGGGGGTTAAATTTTCTAATTTACGTGTTTGATTAGTTTCCATATATATATAAGCCACAACTATTCTCAATATTTAATTTCGATATTCTTGGACTCAAAATTTGGCAATTATGCAGGAGGCTAAGCATTGGCGCAAAACTTGTCCAAAAACTAGAAGAATGGTGCAAGCAAGAAGGAGCTGAATACTCATACATGGCCACAGATTGTTGCAATGAGCCTTCAATCAATTTATTCACCAAAAAATGTTCATATACAAAATTTCGAACCCCAACTATGTTGGTGCAACCGGTTCATGCTCACTACAAGCCATTAGGCTCCGGCGTGTCAATCGTCCGGCTTCCAAGAAAACTCGCCGAGTCAATATATCGTCGAGTTTTTGCTAACTCTGAGTTTTTCCCAAAGGACATTGATCTTATTTTGTCTAACAAACTCAATTTGGGCACATTCATGGCCGTGCCCAAAACATTTCTCCCTAGATGGGATTCGAAAACTGGCATTCTTCCTCCGAGTTACGCGATTTTAAGCATTTGGAACACAAAAGAGGTGTTCAAATTGCAATTGAAAGGACTTTCAGCCCTAAAATATGCAGCTTGTGTAGGTTCAAGATTGCTTGATGCTTGGATGCCATGGCTTAGGCTGCCTTCATTTCCTAACGTGTTTAGACAATTTGGGGTGTATTTTTTGTATGGTTTGCATATGGAAGGTAAAAACGCATCGCGGCTCATGAAGTCTCTATGTGCCTTCGCTCATAACATGGCCAGAGATGATGGGGAATGTGGGGCCGTAGTGGCTGAGGTGGGACCAAGGGACCCTGTAAGAGGGGCCATCCCTCATTGGAGGAGATTTTCTTTGGCTGAAGATCTATGGTGCATCAAGAAACTTGTTGATGCAAAGGAGGATTGCAATGAAAGATGTGCACCGTCTGATTGGACCAAATCACGGTCTTCTTCCTCGGTTATTTTTGTTGACCCACGTGACTTTTGATATATTACTATTAGTGTCTGACCGCTGATGGAATTCATGTATGCACCGACAAAGAAAAAAGAATGTTCGCAAGACCCTTTTACCCAATTGTAATTTTTAAAATTCTAACCATGTTTATGCTATACACAAATTTGCTTTTTCGTCTTTTATCTATCAACACATGCAATTGTCGCTCACTGAGAAAGAGTTTGATATATATGCACCCCTTTATTCCCTACGCAATGGGATAAAAATAGGTGTATGGTGAGAAAACCCATGAGAGATAGAATGATATCTGGATAAGCAATACACGCAGCGACTAGAACTTTGGCAGGTGAATTATTGTCCTGATTGACAAAGATATGATTCCACAGCATTGTGAAAATTCAAACCCTAAATAATGACTCATCTTATGTGGCTATGGTTTTTGGAATGATTGGAGCTATCAATTTGGCAAGTGTCCTAGGACAACTTTGTTTAATATCAGAAAAAGAAACTTGTGAAGATGTTTTGGTTGTTGGGCACAAGAAGAACCGTTGCATCTTTGAGCCATTTCAAACTGATAGTAATTGTGGGGGTAACTTGCAATCTTACAAGATGATAATTAACGTCCTTACTTCTTTGTTTGAACTTTGCTACCTGGATTCTTTCTACCATTCTTTTTTAGGAAATTTTCAGAATTGATTCATTATTTTAATTATTATTTTTTAATCATAAAGTAGGAGGTTAATCTTTATTAGCCAATGAATACTAAATAAAGAAATTTACCCTCTGTTGTATAATATAGTGAAAAACAAAAGATTTGAATGCCAAAAATATAAAACCGAATTAAATTTGAATAAATTTATCTCCAAAAATATACTTTAACATTTAAAATAAGTAGATTTAAAATTGTAAAATATTTACAAAGATAAGATATTTTGTCATGAGTGAATATTGTATATATTATCGTATATATAAGTCGAAATGATAGATTTTTTTTAAAAAGTTATACTTATTTTGAAATGTGTTAATATTGAAATATAATCCGAGTATAATGTAGTGAAGTTTTAGAGTGAAATGAGGTGAATGAAAAAAAAATAAGGATCAATTAGACAAAATTTGGGTAGATCTAGATTGCGAATTGATTTGCGCAACACAACATTTGCACAACACGAATGTGCACATGAGGTGCCTAGTAGGGGGCGCGTAAGGTGCGCCATTCTGCATGAGCAAGATAACTTGCGCGACGCACCCAATCTTGGCACCTCATGTCTTACTTTGTAATTTTGTGCCGTTTTCTTAAATTATATTTTCTGAATAATTTGAATGATTTTTTAATTTTTTTTTTTTTTGTTTTAGGTCTCATGGAGTATAACTAAATCACTATTTATTTCGAGAGAAGATGAGAGAGTTTTAATGATAGAGATGAGAGTTATGTTGACATAGTAACTTCGATATTTTAATTCTAAAGGAAGTAAAATATGAAGATCTTTTAAATACCGTGTATTGTGCAATTGAAGTTGACAATGTAAGGTGACTCTAAAATACAAATTGATACATTGAGATATAAGTTAAAACTGATTAAGATTATAAATAATAATAATGACCGATTCTTTTGAGGGGCCAATAGAAGACTGTTATGTTCTTTATGTGTAACAATGAATCCTCGAGCTCCCGTGTGTGAAAAGGATGAACAGGTGCACATTCAGAACCAACCACCCAATTATACTTATTTTATGTTGACAAGAGATAGCAACCAAGTAAGCCACATAACCCCAATAATACCAACAGTTGTGGTTCCTACAAATATAACATATCACTATCATTATTCCCTTATAAGGTTTAACAAAGACCCAATTTAAATGCACTATGATAATGGGGTGGATGGAGATATTGACAGTGTTGAAAACTTTAATAATATAAAAAAATGTGCTGGTTTGGATGATTTACTAGAAGGAAGACATTGTTATGTTTCAACTAGATTTTTTAATATTAAAGATAGAAGAGAAGATGATTATGAAGCTAAAAACCCTTTTGCCTTTATTCCTCTAATACGACTATTAAACTTAAGCATATCTAATAAGATCTCGTGTATTAAAATTTGAGATGTATTTTGAGGAGGTTGTTTGCTAGCAAATATGAACTTTACCAGGCTATCAATATGCTAGCACTTAAAGGTAATTGGAGCTTTAGAGTCTCAAGGTCTACAAAAGATCATTTTGAGGTAAAATGTGATGATGAAAGATGCAATGATGATTAGGTTTAGTGTTGATAAATGTTAGAAAATATTTCATCGTGCATAGAATTAATGCAGATCATATATATTAGTTAGACCAGTTACATGATGGTCACCGAAAAGTGAGGAGTCAGATTATTAAAAAATTCATAAAAAAAAAATAGTTTGCATCAGTGAGTCAACTTTACTGACCGAATGAGATCTAAGCAAACATGTGTGAATAGATTGATGTGGGGATAACTTACTCCACTACTTGGGTGAGCTAAGGAGCATGCACGCAAGTTGATACAAGGTACTCTAGAGTATCGTTTAGATTACTTCCTACAATCTGCTATGTGTTGGAACAACAACAACAATCAGATACGGTTACTCATTTAAAAATTGATGATTGCAATTACTTTAAGTATTTCTTTGTGAAGCTTAAACCATGAATTAAAAGTTTTCAATTAACCATCCGACCAATTATTACAGCGATGGAACATTTTGGAAAGGTACGTACTTGGGTACAATGTTTATAGTGATTTGCAAAAATTGAAACAATTAAAATTTTCCACTAGTATGGGGTATTATTGATTCAAAAAATGATGTTTCCTAGTCATTGTTATGACCAAATTCTAAGGAATCTTTGGTGATCTTGAAGATATTGTGTTTGTATCTTATCAACATACTAATATCAAGAAGGCATCCGAGAGTTATTTCTTAATGCATATTATTAAATATAGATCTATTACTTGAAAAAGAAATTTAGCCATAAGATACAAGATACCATTATAGAAGAAGAAGATACGGGGATACACAACTTCCTATTTTATTGCTGCGAAGGCATATTGCCTTGCTGGCTTTTAAGATGAAATTAAAAAAATGTAAGAGATGAAACTGGAGGCAACAAAGGACTCAGATGAGGAAATAAGTTTTTTCAAATAGGCTAAATTAGCGATAGCATTCAGAAGATATGACATTATAATTATCAACATTGCAGAGAGCATTAATGTTATTGCAAAGGATGTGTATGGACTTCATGTGACTACCTTGGTTAAGTGGATTCGAGAGTTAATACAAAATTGGTTTCTCTAAAGACGGGAGGTTGCAGAAAGTATGACAAACTTTATAATGGATTGGGCTCATTGTAAGGTTTAGAAATATAATGATAAGTCCACCCGCATGACAGCTTACCCAGTAGATCATTCTCACTTGGTCTTGAAGGTGAAAATAGATATGGAATAGTAAACATTCGGACGAAGTCATGCAATTGCCAGAAGTTTGATTTTCAGCAAGTACCTTGTACCCATGATATTGTAGTATACATATATACTAGATTACAATATCAGGGTCTTTGTTCGCTCTACTATACAACTAAATCTTTATTTGTACATACAGCGAGCTAGTCAATCCGATTGGTCACCTGTTCGATTTGATTATTCTAAAAAAGTTGAAAGAAGCGAATTCCATTGTAAGGTGAGGAATCGATGAAAAATGTGTAGTCATTATAAACAATATGAACATAACTGCCAAATATTTCAGAACTTTATTGCATTACATAATAGTTTATATGGTATGTTGTATTTGTTATTTTAATACTCTTAAATTTTGTATTTGTAAGCATCATGTAATGTGTATTTTAAGTACTATTTTATGGTCTTATATTTGTCATTTTGATACTCTGTTGTAAATCATACTATATTTGTCATACATTATTTATTTTTTGTTATTATTGTATTTTGATACTTTATTTTACTTACCACTTAAAAAATGCCAAGTAAAATAAAATTAATTATGAATATTCAGCTATACAGTTCTAGAATTCAATAGTCCAATTCTTTAATTAAACTAAATAAATAATTAAAATAATAATAATAATTTTTAAATTAATTAAAGAAAAAAGGACATCTGGACCCCTATAGTTTAGAGAAGTAGATATACAAACCCCTATAATTTTAAAATTCTATTTATACTCTTGTTAGGTGACAGAAACTATTAAAGTTAATGTCCAAAAGGGTACAAATAAAAAAATTACCTCTTTTGACCGAAAGTCAATCAACGTTGATCAACGATAAGCCAACAATCACTCAATAGTTATCGGTCAATAGTGGTTAATGATAGTTAATTGTCAGCCACCGGTCAACAGTGGTCAATGATTACCAACGGTCATGGTCAATGTCGGTTAACGCAGGTCAATGCCTCATTTCTTGAATAGTTAATTAAGAATAATATCCATAATAAATTTTTAATCAAATATATAAATAAAAACTTTGAGTAATTTAGTTGGTTAAAATATTTACTATTATATTAGAAGATTTGAATCTTAAACATTTGATTTTTGATTTTGTTTCATCCATAAAAGGGGCATAATGATAATTTTATCAATTTTAACAAATTTTCTATTAAAGTTAATATTTTTTATCACCTAACATGGTGTAAATGAAAAATTTTAAATTATGAGGGTCTACATGTTCCTTTCTCTAAATTACAAGGGTTTGGATGTATTTTTCCCTTAATTAAATTGAATAAAAATGTATTATTTTAACTAATAATAAAAAAAATAGTTAAATGATTACTTTAATTAAGAATTAAATTAATTTACATTTTTATTAAAATGGAAAATTTAATTAAATTAACTAAATAATTAAAAAATTAAAAATAAATTTTAAATTAATTAAATAATTAACTGAATTGAATAAAAATATATTATTTTAAATAATAAATTAATTAAATAAAAATATTAATTACTTTAATTAAGAATTAAATTAAGGGATAAGGACATTTTTGTCTCATGAGTTTGACATAATTCTCACTTTTATTTCACAAGTTTTAAAAAATTCAATTTTGTCCTAATCCGTTAGTAAGATTCCGTTAATTTTAATACTGGAGGGGCAAAACAGTTAATTTAAACAAAACTTTAAAATGGTTTGATATAAAATATTCACGTGTCAACCACTGATTTGTCACTTAAATAATAAAATAAAATAAATAAATAAAAAGAGAGCAGCTATTGCTACCATCATCAGTAGCCATGCGACAGTCGGTGATCAATTGCGATTCGACTCAAAATTGACATCATTGAACTCAAAATTTTATGATCTACGCAATGGTAGAATTTTTTTAGTCAACGAAGTACTGTAAATGTGTCAAAAGTGAAAAAAAAAATACTGTGGGAGGTGGCGACCACTACCGTTTGTCGTCGAACGATGGGGCCACCTCCCCCATCATTGCACGAATCGACAGCCAATCTATCCAATAGTGGGGGCGGTGCATGCCACCGCCATCCCGTTCGATGGCGAACGTGGCGGCCGCCAACAACCACCACGGGTTAGCAGTCGCGCATCGAACGATGGGGCAGTGGCTTGCACCGCCCCTACCATTGGACGGATCGATCATCGATCTGTCCAACGGTGGACTACCCCACCGTTCCACATTGGCGGGCAGTGGCCGCCACCCTCCCCTATTTTCGATCTATTTTTTGACCACATTTTTGTTTTCTTTTAACAAAAATAATTTCACCATTGTGTAGATATAAAAAAATGAAATTCAATAACATAAATTTTGTCTATTTTCATTGCCGGAATCCAGCAACTGGTGGTGCCCAGTGACGACAGTTGCCAGTTTTTGTAATTTAGTTTTATTTATTTTAATTATTTTTTAATATAAAATTTTAATGAATATTAAATTTTAAACTTACTAAAACTTGTCACGTGTCTTTTTATTTTTAATAACCGACACGTGTACATTATATAATGTATTCACATCACTATTTCTAATTAATATAATAACTGAAGATAAATTTATCAATGTACAATCAAAAGAGAATCTCACTAATGGCTAAGACAAATTTAGATTTTTTGAAACTCATAGGATAAAATTAAAAATTAGGTCAAACTCGTGAGATAAAAATATTTTTATTTCTTAAATTAATTATTTACTATAGTTAGGTGCGTAACATGGCTAATGGGTTTTTCGCAAGTGCAAAACATTCACGAATCTTCACCAACGATAGCTAGCTGTATTAACTCAGTTTTCGATCATATTTTTTCTATTTTCACTCAATTTTAATTCATTTACAATGCAATCTATCAATATTTTATTTATTTTACTTATAATCTAACCATTTTCTTACTCTTTTTTTTAAACTACAAATTACATTAAAAAATTTAAAAATTTTAAATTTATCAACTATTTTTGTATGTTGATCTACATAATATAACATCTGAAATGAATGGTTTACAGAATGTTAATTTTGAATTATTTTTAGGAGAGAGTTTTGAGTTTGTTAGAGAGAAAAAAATATATATTCAAGGTAAACAATTTTTAATGTTTTAGTTACAAAAGATTATAAATAAGCTATTTGTAAGAAAATTCTTTCTTTTTTTTTCTTTCTATCCACTAGGTACTTAATTGCTAAGGTTTTTATCTTTTTTTTATTAATTTTATTTTGATATGTCGTTTGTGGGTCATATTGTAGTACAATTGCTACATCATTACAGAAGAGGGGTAATACTCTTTTATAACTATTAACATTCAATATCTCATTTAAAAATAAAAATAAAACATTCAATATCGATACTCCAAACACTATTATAAGATCACAAAAAACATTGGATTATAGAGTTAAGTACAAATATCTACATATTAAAAAATTCATAAAAGTTCACTTATTATTATTAATTTTTTTATTAGTTGTAGGAATGATTCCTTGTTTTATTTTTTATAAATTTTAAATTTAAATTTTTTTTGTTTCGATGTACATACCTCTATTATAAAGAATGATTATTGAAATGAATACCTCGTATTTAAAACTTGAAACATAAAATTCATATATTTTTTTGGATTGATTTTTGAAAATTTCATACTCATAAATAAATAAAATTAAGAATTGTTTTTTACACAAGAATTTCATTATTAATGCTACGCTACAACTATTTTATAATTATCAATAACCATAATTACAACACTACAAATAATTATTAAATAACTTTTAAATTTAGAAAAATAAAAAATACTCCAATCTCCTTCTAAAATTTGAATTCTGATTTTAAGCCAAGAGATGCATAAACTAAAAATTGAAATTAATAGTAATAAAACAAATAAATGGTTGCAATAAAACTAAAAATTGAAATTAATAGCAATATATACTTGGCAACCGTGGGACAAGTAGCTGACCTTTAGTAAAAAAAACTAAAGTGGATCACAAACTGGGTTTGCTCTTTAGTTTCACACGTGTTCTCACTTCCCCTGAGAGATGACGAGCACGTGTATGCAAGCAACTTCACACCCCAAAAGCTAAGATTTTTTTTTAAAAAAAAATCAATTAAATGTAACCATTAACAACCTACACGTACACAGACACAGACACATGTAACAAAGTGCTACACCCTTTCGGCCCAAGAACCAATCCAAAGAATGATTGTGATCAAATTCAATCTTAAAAATAAAATATATAAAAAAAAAGGGTCATTATAAAGTTTGTATTGTAGAAATTTTTTGTTTTTTTTTACACTTTTTATTATTTATTAAAATAAATATATAGAATTTAAGGTTCAAATTAATACCCAGCCAAACACGTGTCCGAATTGCCACCTGAGATTCTTGGACCACAATTGCAATAACTTGGAAAGATTCTTAAATCTTTTCTTTTCTCTTTTTGTGTTGTGGTCGTTACCACTTAGACTTACGATTTTTCAAAGTCATTTCCGGAACCTATTAGAAATTGGGAGATGGCTAATGTGTAGGCGGCTGTGTCCGCATCCTCTGTCACCGTCCAATCGGTTGAAAAGAGTAAATAATAAATAGACCCTTAATGTTTTTTGTTATTTGAAATATTAACAAAGTTTGTGATAATTATTAAATTGATCCTTTATTTGTTATTTTAATATAGACGCCTGTTGTTCTAAATCTAAGCTGTCAAAATACAATGAGAATTATTATTATATTTTTAAAATATATTATTACTATAAGAAAGCAAAGATTCTTTTTTTTTTTTTAGAGAGAGCAAAGGTTCTAATATTTGATATCATATAAATATTTACTCTTTTTAAAAAAAAAAATAGAACACCTCTTTAAATTAATTCTGTTAAAATAGTTGACACATACTTTTTATAATAAATTATTTCAACATTACATAAATTATAGTAGATATTTCAATTACTTTGATAAATATGCATAGGTTAATATAAGGTGAATAACATATATTAAATAAATATAAATAAAATAAATAAGAAAATTAAAGCATAGATCAATTATATTACATGAGAAATACTATAATAAAATAATTTACATATTAAAAATTGGGTAAAAAAAGTAATATATAGAAAAACAAATTTATGTTTATTGTAAAAACAAATATTGTAGTACCACAAGTATTAAAAAATAAATAAAATTTGCATATTTACATATGCAAAACAATGTAAATAGTTTGTTAGTTTATTACAATAAATGTTGTTATTAATTTAAAATTTATGTGATTTAATTTAAAAAAATTAAGTAAAAATAACACAAAGTTAATAGAGATTGAGGCAATCAGTGATAACATTCAGTAAATGTTGTAATCAAATTATAATAGTAATATAAGTATAATATCACATATAAAAACATAAAATAATTATTATAAAATAAGAACTTTTAATATAAAATATAACTATATTGTAAACTGAAGGAATGAAAATAATAAAAATATATATTATATAAATTTATAATTTAGTATCTTAAAACATAAATTCACCCAATTTGAAAAACAAAGCTCCCACTTTGTTAAATAAAGTTTGAAGTATATTTTAGTCACATATCTCTCCTCTATTCACCAATTTATGAGCACAAGTGCCCAAGCCTTAATATGAAATAACTAAGTTGTGTTTTAGGAATCTAAAATTATCAACTCACTAAGCCTAGAGAATAAAATTCTCACTCTTTCATTGAAATTTTCATTTTGTCAAATAGAGTTTCAAATATATTCTAACCATATATTTTTCCTCAACTCACCAACTTATAAAAAAGAGTTCCCAACTCTTTAACGTGAAGTAACCAAGTTGTGTTTTAAGAATTCAAAATATTAACACATCAAGTCTAGATAACAAAGTTCGCACTCTTTTACTAAAAATTTACATTTTGTCAAATACAATTCTAGTTATATTTTAGTCATATATTTTTTTTAACTCACTAACTTATGAATATTAGTTCCCGAGTCTTGACTTAAATTAATCAAGTTGTGATTTAAGAATCTAAAATATGAACTCACCTAACCCAAAGAATAAAGTTCACACTCTTTTATTAAAAATTTCTACTTTATCAAAATGAGTTCCAAATGTAATCCAACCATATATTTCTCCTCAACTCACTAACTTATGAACACAAGTATCTAAGTCTTAATATGAAGTAAATAAGTTATGCTTTAAGAATCTAAAATATCAACACACCTAATCTAGAGAATAAAGTTCTAACTCTTGCATTAAAAGTTTCTACTTTATCAAATAGAGTTCAAAGTGTATTCTAACAATATATTTTTTCCCTACTCACCAATGTATGAACACAAGTCTTCAAGTCTTAATATAAAGTAACCAAGTTGTGCTTTAAGAATTCAAAATATCAACTCACTAAGACTAGAGAACAAAGTTCTTACTTTTTTTATTGAAAGTTTCCATTTTGTCAATTAGAGTTCCAAGTAAATTTAAACCATATATTCCCCTCAATACCAACTTATGAATATAAGTCCTTAAGTCTTAACTTGAAGTAACCAAATTGTGCTTTAGTAATCCAAAATATCCATACACCAAGTCTAGAGAACAAAGTTCTCACTCTTTTACTAAAAATTCTCACTTTGTCAAATAAAGTTTTAGGTATATTTTAGCTATATATTTCCCTTCAATTCACCAACTTATGAATACAATTCCCCAAATTTTGACTTAAATTAACCAAGTTGGCCTTTGAAAATAAAATAAATTTGAATTCACCATGTTTATAGTACAAAGTTCTAACTCTTGCTTTAGAAAATCTCACTTTCTCAAATTGAGTTTTAAATATAATTTAGCCATATATTTTTCTCTAAGTTGCCAACTTATGAACACAAGTTCCCAAATCTTGATATGAACTAACTGATGTACTTTAAAAATTCAAAATATTAACTCATCAAGTTTAAAATATAAAGTTCTCACTTTATCAAATTGAGTTTGAGGTATGATCTAGCCACATATATTTTTTTCTTCTAAATCACCAACTTATGAACACAAATCCCCAAGTCTTCATATAAAGTGACCAGATTATGCTTTAGAAATTAAAAATATCAATTGACCAAGTCTAGGTAACAAAGTTTCAACTATTCCATTAAAATTTCTAACTCTCAAAATGAGTTCTAAACATAATTTAGGTACACATGTACTATTACAAATGTTTGCACAATAAATTCACAAATGTTATTGCTATTGTTATTATCCATCCACTTAAATATGTTTAATGAATTGCAAATACATAAATGAGGTTCGAATTTTTTTTTTATAATATATTGGAAATTTAAGTAAGAATTATGAAAATTTTAAAATTATTAAATAGGGTTTTATATGATTTGTAATTTTTTTTTATTTTTTAGTTTATTAATATGATTTTATAATTAACATGTATAATGTTTCTAAAAATTAAACAAGAAACAACTAATTATTGTTATTTAATTACTTTTTTTAAAGAAAAAATATAGACATATAAAACAATTAACTCAATTGTTATTTATTTTATTAACATTTCATTAACATAATATTATAATATTTAATGAATTAAATTTTTTTAAATAAATAACTTAAATTACATAATATTAAATATTATATTACAAATAATGTATGCATTCCTTTATAATGTAAACGCTAATTGTAATTCAAATTATTGCAACATCTTATTAATATTTTATGGCATACATTGTTTACAATAATCTTTTCAACTTTTCAGCTAGTTTGTAATTGTAACCGCCTTATGGCAGTAAAATTTTACAGTAAAATCGGCTAGCTGGTTTAAGACAACCTTAATTTCAATCGGTTTGTAACTGAATTTGATTGGTCGGTTTCAAAAGGCAACAAGATGGTTCGTACTTGACTTTTTCTTTATGGAGCTTGGTTTAATCAAGTCCAAAATGTACTAATATAATTAGAAGAAAAACAAATATATGAAAAGAATAATATAATGTTCAATAATATTTGAAATATGAAATGAGAAAATAATATTTAAAAATATTTCAATAGACAACTTCCATTTGTGGACATAGTCAAATTTAATAATATTACCAGTAAAACTGATACTTTAAATATCTTTGTAGATTTAGTGATATTTCTATTCATGAATCTTTAATGCAACATTAGGAATACTTTTTAAAAACGATGAGTTTTAAGTAATTTTCTTTTTTTTAAGATATTACGAACGAAAGTTCTTAAACATCAATGGGACACGTGGATTTTCTATTGTAAGTGAATTTAGGATTTGCAAATATAAGATTTTAACTTTTACGTATATATATATATATGTAATATTAGGTGCGAAGAGTTTCGCAATAAGATTTTTTATTATTCAATTACAATAGGACACATGGCTTTTTGAGATTTAAATTATTTTTAAAAATTTATATACTAAATACTCTTTGATAATTTGTATAAACTTTAAACATCTAAGACATAATAAATATAAAATATTGATTGATTATTTGGAAATATTGCATTTATAAAAATATTGTACTTATGTTTATTTCATGGTAATAAATTGATAACGTTATTTATTTAATATAAATTCATTGTAATATTTTATTTATCTAATAATATAAATATTTAAATTCATTTTGAATGTATGAAAATATTATATCATTTATTTAATAATATAAATATTACAATCAATTGGATAAATATATAATTAATAACATAAAAATATAAATTAAGTAATATATTCAACATAAATATTGAATTATGTAAATACAAAGGTTAGATTAATTTTTATTAGCAAAATATGTTTAAAATTAAAATTAAAATTAATGTCACATTAATTTTTTAATTAATATAACAATAATTGTATAGGGCTAATAATTATTTTTGGTTTATAAAATTATTATCTTTAATTTATTAATTTCATGGAGAGGGTGTTGTTAATTGTTTGATCTTAGAGAGTGTATTTTATAATTAAACAAACAATGAGAATTGTTCTGATATTTTTCATCATTTACTTTTCAATACGGTTGCCAGTCTAAAGTGTAATTAAATCTGAACCGTTGGATCTAGATTTTAAGCTACACAATACTAGTTGTACTTTAGCATGACCCTTAGAAATTTCATATGATTGTAAGAATAAATTACATTATAATATCAGTAACGCTGCAATTTTAAGTTTCTATGGTAAGTAATTATGTGTCAATCAATTATTAAATATAATAAATAATTTTAAAATATATATTATTTTATTATTTAATAATTATGTAATATATTAATATTTTAAATATAATTTAATATATATAGCATTACTCTTATAATATTTATTTACTGTAATGTTTTGTAGTAAAGTTATATACTAGCGAGTTCCTATCGGAAATTAATCTCGTAGAATACTTATGGGATTCAGATTCAGGGACCTAGATGACAGAAAGGGAAAATCCATGACTTATTTGAGAATAAATGAAAACTTCAAGGATCTAAGTATTATTATCCCATTGACAAATAATATATCTCTTTATGAACTTTCCAAGGACGGAACGGAAACGGAACTTAACGTACAACATTTATATACTTTACAATGTAGATTGTGGTGTGTGTGTGTGTGCGTGACTGTGACTGTGACTGTGACTGTGACTGTGACTGTGACATTTCAATTTTCATATTGCAAGCCTTACTTAAATATCTTTTCTGTAATTACGAGCCCAGCATGATCTGATTTTCAGATTTCCCATGTCTCAAAATTCATGAATCACATATTACATAAATGTGAATGGATTGAAGAAAATAACAATTGCTCTCCTTTGAAGCTTTAGGAAATAGGACCACCACTTCAAGTATTTGGCCACGTACAAAAAAAAAAAAGACATTTAATAATCTCAAAACAAAACAAGCAGAAGGAGAATATTTTTATCTATTTTGGTGGTATGGCCGAGTGGTAAGGTGGGGACTACAAATCCTTTTTCTTCAATTCAAATCTGGATGTCGCTTGATCAACAAAACAAAAGACAAGATTCGAAATCTCTTATTCTGTTTGGCTAGTATAATTTGCCGAATCTTTTCCAGCAAAACACACTAAATTTTAAAATTATTTAGTATGCGTTACAACAAAAGTAAAAAATATAACTCGCCTTATTTCAAACCAACACACGCCCTTAATTAAAATAACCTTTTTTATCAAAGCATTTCAATTTTTCAGTACTGAGTCCTAGTCCCAGTTCTGTAAATGAAAAGCAACTTTGCCAAAGAAATACTCATTTATCCAAATCATTCTGCCAAGCACTAGATAGCATTTCAATTTCCCGGAACTGAGTCCTAGTCCTAGTCCTAGTCCTGTATATGACAAACCAGGGTAGATAATTTAACTACCAAAGAGAGAAAAATAAGATTAAAAAAAAAAAGAGCAAAGTCTTAGCTTTTTTTTTTTATATTTTTCATTATTTATTAAGGGTGGGCAAATAAAATTGAATATTGAAAAATCGAATCAAATTGGTCAATTCAATCCGGTTCGATTTTTATTTAAAGAAAATTGACCAATTCGGTCCGGTTTTTCTTACATAAAAACTGAAGTGAAAAAAATAATTTTTTAATAAAATCATATTTATTTGTCACGTGACATTCATATATTAAATAATTGAAAATATTAACATATACTTAACTACACATAGTCCTTCCTAAAATAAAAAAAATTCTTAATCTTTAAATTTTAAAAAATTGAACTGAAAAAAATCAGTTCGATTTTGTTAGGTTTTCAACTATAAAAAAAATCGGTTCAATTTTTTTTTTCAAAAATTGAATCGAACCAAACCGTATTCACCCTTATCATTTCCTTTTCAACTGGCTATACGACTTGCCAATCTAAAATGTAATTAAATCTAAACTGTTGGATCCAAATTTTAAGCTACATGATACTACTAGAACTGTGGCATGACCTTTAGAAATTTCACTATATGATTGTAAGTACAAATTTATAATGAATAACGCTACATATTTTAAATTTGTATCCCTAATTATATCTTATGTAATTATGTATCAATTAATCATTGAGTATAATAGTTAATTTTAAAATATACACAATTTTACTACCTAATAATTATTTGGCACATCAATACTTAAAATACAACTTAAGATACAATTTGAGATGTGTAACATTACTCTTATAATATTTATCTATTATAATGTTTTGTAGTAAAGTCGTATACATAGTGAGTTCCTATCGAAAATTAATCTCGTAGAATACTTATGGGATTCAGATTCAGGGACCTATATGCCAGAAAGCTGCTACTTATGTGTTTTAGTTAAAAAGTACCTCTAGTGCTTTTAAATAATAAATGTACTTTTTTAATTTTTTTTCAAACACAATATTTATGAAAAATTACTTATACTTATAAAACAAGCACTAATAAATGCACTTTAAATTTGTATTCTAAATTGTATTTTAACTAATTATATGTCAATTAATCATTGAGTGTAATAAATAATTTTAAAATATGTATTATTTTATTATTTAATAATAACTTGATATATTAATATTTATTATACAACTTAATATATAATTTAAAATGCGTAATATTACTCTTATAATATTTATTTACTGTAATGTTTTATAGTAAAGTTGTATATACAGTGAGTTCCTATCGGAAATTAATCTCATAGAATACTTATGGGATTCAGATTCAGGGACCTATATGACAGAAAGGAAAAATCCATGACTTATTTGAAAAAACATAAAAACTTCAAGGATCTAAGTATTATTATCAAGACAAATAATATTTCTCTTTATGAACTTTCTAAGGACGGCACGGAAACGGGCAATGTAGATTGTAGTGTGTGTGTGTAAGTGTAAGTGTGACTGTGACTGTGACATTTCAATTTTCATATTACAAGCCTTACTTAAATCACTTTTCTGTGATTACGAGCCCACCATGATATGATTTTCAGATTTCCCATGTCTCAAAATTCATGAATCACATATTACATAAATGTTAATGGATTGAAGAAAATAACAATTGCTCTCCTTTAAAGCTTTAGGAATTAGGACCACCACTTCAAGTATTTGGCCACATAAAAAAAAAAAGACATTTAGTACCTTAAACAAAACAAGCAAATGGGGAATATTTTCATCTATTTTGATGGTATGGCCGGGCGGTAAGGTAGGGGACTGCAAATCCTTTTTTTTTTCAGTTCAAATCTAAATGTCGCTTGATCAACAAAAAAACAAGATTCCAAATCCCTTATTCTGCTTGGTTGGTATAATTAACACACATCTTTTCCCTTATTCGAAATCTTTTCCAACAAAACACACTAAATTTAAAATTATTTAGTATGCGCTACAACAGAAGTGAAGAATATAACTCGCCTTATTTCAAACCAACACACATCCTTAATTAAAGTAACCTTTTTTACCATAGCATTTCAATTTTTCAGTACTGAGTCCTAGTCCCAGTTCTGTAAATGAAAAGCAACTTTGTCAAAGAAATACTCATTTATCCGAATCATTCTGCCAAGCACTAGATAGCATTTCAATTTTCCGGAACTGAGTCCTAGTCCTAGTCCTGTATATGACAAACCAGGGTAGATAATTTAACTACCAAAGAGAGAAAAATAAGATTAAAAAAAAAAGAGCAAAGTGTACACCAAATTTAGATATCCAGCCCTAACTTAATGGCCTTAGCTTTTTTTATGGTTAGCATGGTTGAAGATTAAAATCCTTGGTAAAGGGGTATAATTAAGTCACAATGATGAAGTTAACATAAAGTCAAGGACATTGCTAACCAGACTAGCGATGAAAAATGAGATACCAGCATTACGTTGTAGAAGCCCAAGCAAATTTGAAAATATGGAGTTCTCATCATGCACTAGAGTTTGTGGGTTTCCTAGTTCAACCTGCACAAGGCAAAAAATACATATTTTGGGTTCTTATGGAATAAGCTTATGTTAACTCATATTCACTCGTGCAACAATTCCACCCACTAACTACTGGAATAAAAACATTGAACCTTCTTAATAGAAGATTGCCACTTTAACAACGGGTACTAAGCCCTAACCATAAACTAGTTTGGCTTATTGCTCACTATCTGAGATTAATCTTTTTAAATCACATAAGAGTCATTTTGTTTTTCTTCACTAAATCTAGCTCTTTTTGTCCATTCCTCTGTTAATTATTATTTCCTCGTCAATGTTACAAAGAAATTTAGGATGCAAAAGATGCAGAGTGTAATCTCCACCATCAATTAGCAAGTAAATTTCAGAGAAATGGAAATGAACATCTCAGTGGAAACTAGTTCCTACATTCTACAGGATAGTTGCAGACCTCATAAGCCCAAGTTATATCCTCATTTTACAAATCGACAGTAACATAGTGTTATCTACAGAATGATTAACCAAAAAATTATAAGTTCCAAACAAATTATAAAAGAGAATCAGAAGGTTTGCCAATTTCATGAAGACTATGTTGCTGTGATCAGCATGTTTATTTTAAATGTCTTTTCCTTGTCCTTTTCACAACAACGTGAATATGTCAGATGCCTAAGAGAAATGACAAATAGGCAACAGAAGACAAGTACCAGGTTACCATGATCAAGAACAAGGATTTCATCCAAATTCGAAACCGTGGAAATGTGGTGAGCAATAGTGATCACTGTCATGCCTCCGCTTGTGCTAGATATTGAATTCTGTAGTATTGAATCTGTTTGTGTATCAACATTAGCTGTACATTCATCCAAACACAAATCTGAAATTTTCAATATTTTAAGAATTCCCACTCTCTCATAGATGTACACAAACACATGCAAAGAATGCATTTCATGTAGAAATTTCATCTAAAGCCAATTTAGCCAAAATCATAAATCCTCTTGAAACTCAACCTCAGGAATAAAATCATCAAATGAACAACCTTAAAGGTTTACTTGTACTTAAAAGCCTCCATTGTTCTATTACTTTCTGGATTCTGGCTACCAATATCTCCTTTTTTTAGTATTTTGCTTGGCAATCATGCAATAATTTACTTTCTAGTTGAGATGGAAGAAATTCTAGGAATGTAAAAGTAGATACAACTAGTTGAAGATATGAAAGGGTAACACAACATTTAAGTGGCTTCCAGTAGTGCAGGATAACGTAATCACAGATGAGTGAGCACTGAACAACATTTGAACGTTTAAGGCATATTCACAAGAGAAGTCAAATAGTTTTATTGAAGTCACTAATGTCAAGCATGCTCAAGTGGCAAGTCTCAATCTAGTTGTAACCCTACAAGTGAAAAGAAACACTGATATTTCATTGTCAGGCTATAAGATCTTCCTAGCATCATGTTAAAAGTTTTAAGTTATTTAATAAATTAGAAAGTCATTATACTAAGCAACTTAACCTAGTGTCTTTTTCACATGAATGAAACAAACATTTAATGCAAATTAATTATGCTTTGAAAGAGTATTGAGTCATTTTGCATCAAAACTATAAAAATATCTCCAAAATATCAGTGTAAAATACCTTCGAAAGAGTACGGAGTTATTTAAATACTTTAGAAGACTTGAGAAGAGCACATGCAAGGCATAACAGCTGCCTTTTCCCAACAGAAACTGATGTCCCAGATTCCTTTACACGAGTATCCAGTCCTCCTACTGCCTCTACTTCCTCCTTGACATGGCATTTCTCCAAAATATTCCAGATTTTTAAGTCATTGCTCATGTGGAGTGGATCTAGATTATCCCTGGAAATTTTTAAATGATACAAGCATATGAATGAGATCTTGTGTCCATGGATGTTCAATTCTATGAACACAAGTCTTATTATTCAGGAAATGTATCTCTGGTTCCTCTCAAGGGGAAGATTAATAATAAGGAAGAGGAACGGTTATGGTTGTAAGAAAATAAATTATAGATTTCGAGTATGGGGGAAGATTCATATAAGTCAGGTAAGGGGGAGTCTTTTGATGATCCCAACCCTGAGGAAAGAAGGGGTGAAAGACCAACTCAGTTGTTCTAAAACATCTATACTAGGAAAAAACAATGCTATTGTTGTGTCCTCTCCAAACCATAATACTCCTCTCGATGATACTACCATGCCTTTGGATGACTCTTCTAATATTGATCTTGAGGTAAGTTTTCCTTCACTCATAACTTCAACTTCTGAAATTGATTCTAACCTTATAACTTCATAAATTGTTGCCTTGAACCCACATGTTGTTGATCAGGGTAGGAGATATCCATTTCGTGATCATAAAGAACCTGATAGGTGGGATTTCTCTAAATCATCTTTTAATGTTGTTTATCCCATTTCTGATTTTGTCTCTTATCATCACCTGTCTAAGACTCATCTAGCCTTTGCCCATCAATTGTCCTCTATGTCTATTCCTAGTCATTTTCAAGAGCTCTTTGGAGATCCTAAATGGAAGTCAGCTCTAATAGAGGAAATGAAGGCCCTCCAGAAGAATTTAACTTAGGAGATGATTGAGTTACCTCAAGGAAAGAAGACGATGGGGTGTAAGTGGGTGTTTTCAGTGAAGTATAAATCAGAAAGGATAGTTAACAGGTACAAGGCTAAACTTATTGCCAAAGCTTACACCCAAACTTATAGGATTGACTATTAAGAGATCTTTGTTCCTGTGGCTAAGATGAACACTGTTAGAGTCATTCTATCTCTTACAGTTAATTTTGACTGACCATTAAGACAATTTGATGTGAAGAATGCCTTCCTCCACGATGATTTGATAGAAGAATTTTATATGGATCCTCCTTCGGGGTTTACACCAAGAGGACATAAGGTATACAAGCTGAAGAAGACTCTATATTGGTTGAAACAGTCATCAAGGGCATGGTTTGATCGATTGAGCTACTCAATGAAGGAGTATGGTTTTATGCAAGCTTTGGCGGATCACACTTTGTTCTATAAGAGAGTTGGTGATGATATAATTTTGCTTATTGTTTACGTTGATGACATGATTATTATAAGTAGTAACTCCAGTGAGATAGAGAAGCTTTAGGGCTATCTGGCCAAGAAGTTTGAAATGAAGGATTTAGGGATTCTAAAATACTTCTTGGGTATTGAAATGTCTCGATCAACGTAAGGAATTTTCTTCTCCCAAAAAAAGTATACATTAGATCTTTTGGCTGACACTAGTAACTTTGCCCATGAACCTGTAGATACTCCTATTGAGGTGAACCATGGCCTTACTATCTATCCTGATCAAGTTCCAACGAACAAAGAAAGATATTAGAGACTAGTAGGGAAGTTGATCTATTTGACTTACACCAAACCTAACTTGTCATATACAATTAGTGTTGCGAGTCAATTCATGCACAATCCGAGTGACCAATACATGAATGCAATGAATCGTATTCTGGCTTATCTAAAGTCCGCTCCAGGTAAAGGTATTACGTTCTCCAGACATGGACATCTAGATATTGTAGGTTACACAGTTCTGACTTTGCTAGATCTAGACTAGATAGGAAGTCTACGTTAGAGTATGTATCGTTTGTTGGAGGTAATTTGGTGACTTGGAGGAGTAAGAAACAAAATGTGATATAGTTGTCTAGTGCAGAAGTTGAATATCGTGCTCTTCATCATGCGACCATAGAGCTTACTTGGCTAAGAATCCTCTTAAGTAAACTCGGGTTTGAGCCAAAAAAACTTATGATGCTCTTTTGTGATAACACAATAGCTATTGAGAAAACAAATAATCCGGTACAACATGATCGAATTAAGTATGTTGAACTTGACAGAAAATACATCAAAGATAACCTAGATACCAGTAGGATAAAGGTTCCTTGCATCAAGAGTGCAAATCAATTGGCTGATATGATGACTTATGCCGTTAGTAGTGGTCCATTCTATACAACAGTATCCAAGTTGGGCATGTGCGATATCTATGGCCCAACTTAAAGGGGAGAATTGATATAATTGTCATGTAATTAGCATGTACAACTTTATTTCTTTAACTAGGAATTAGTACATTAAAATTAAGGTATTAATTAGTGCATTATAATTGGGGTATTAGTTATCAGATTAATTGTATAGTTGACTTTCCTTTTTCAACAGGTTTGTATCTTATATAAATTCTTTTAAGATATATGAAAGAATCATTCAACGTAATTATCATTTCATGATAACAAATGAAAAATTAAAGCAAAACTCAATTATTTTGAAAAATTAATTTAAACATGTGAAAATTTCCATATATTCATTGTCAATATCTATAGGAGAAAAGGTTTTGAGAAAATACCTTAACAAACCCAGGCAAATATATGGGTATCTATATGCACAACAAATTACTTTGAACAATGATGGATTTGCGTGATTGCTATGCTGCTGAGCTTGCCAGTAGCTTAACAATTTATAATGACAGGTAGAAGGATCCATATTCGTAGGTAGCCAAAGCAAATCTTCAAAGTCCGGTTGCTTTATCACACCACGATTTATCACAGAATTGGTCGGTTTGAATGTTATAAGATCCCAATAGCTCTAATTTTCACCCTTTTGAAAACCAAGAATATTAAGACAATTGCATAATTACCTAGTGATCTCTAGAAGAATAATAAGACTCATAAACTGCTTGAAAGTAGTGGAGGAGAACTAATATTAAGAATAACACTAGTTGTAACAATAAGGATTCCACATTAGCAGTTTGTATTAACAAACAATGAAATGGCCAACTAGCCTCAATGAGAAATTCAAAAGTTAGACAAAACTTAATTAAAGTGAAATGGAAAAAACCAAAGGAAAAAAGGGAAGAAAATGAAGAAGATAAAAGCTAATAACTTACATAGTTCCTATAACAACCTTCTTTAATATCCTCATCGACAGAAAGGATTCTTCTATTGAACTACAATTTGCATTAGCAGACATTACATTTGGCAAATTCACATAGAGTCAAACAGCTAAAGAGAAAATTAGCTTTACACGTTTTTTATTTTGAATTTGATGATGAAATTAATAAATAAACATGATATGGTAACAGGAAAAAGTTCAAAAGGAACAAGTGATATACATGAAAGCAATACATATCTTCACTTCTAGAATAAGGAAGAAAAGATAAGAGACTTGAGGTTATTTTATACTGTCATAGTTGTTTAAAAACAAAGATCAATGGACAATGGTGCTGCAATCAAGAAACTAGAACGGTTGAACACCATATAAATTGATGAATATCAATGACGACGATGAATGAAATCACGTTATGTGGTGCAGAGGGAGCTAATTTTGGTGACATTTGAAAGAAAATTTCGCAACCTTCAGCTCTGTTTGACACTGCTCTAGATAATCTTTGATGGATCATGTCCAAACAGTCTAGGATATGACTCCATCATACTAAATTTTTGCATCCATTAATAATATTGTTCTTTAAACCTATTTTGAACATTTATGAGTGAATTCCCCTGGTCAATATCACTGATGCAATAACCACAAAATTCTAGTTTCTGCAAAAAAAAAAAAGTGGTGCTGCCTAGTACCAAGAATGATGCTCTTTGATATTACATTCAAAAAGGGGGTATTAGCAAATGGTTCACAAGGTGAAACCTAGATACTGTTAATGGAAAAGCTAAACATGATATCCAGCAAAACATAGCTCTCTTTCAGGCATTTCAAAACCTGCTCCAATAAACTTATCATGAATTATGACTCTATCTTCTAGACTAATTCAATCAGCCCATAATTGCAATCTATGATACCAAAGCATCAAGGACCAGTGAATTTAAACCCACAAACTGCACAGAAGCTATACAATATGGCAAGAAACTTCAAAGGAGAAAACCAAAGGTACTACCTCCACTGATGAAAAAGTCACTTGCAGATGGAGGATTCCCATTATTGGCTTTACAACCCACCCGAAACATAGAATTCAGTGAGAAAATATGTAATGAAGACAAGCACACCTTGAAAGTAGTACGATAATTGTCTACATATTTGGCAAAAAGAATAGTCAAAATGCAATTATTAAGCTATCATAACAAACTTCATAATAATCATAGCTGAAAAATTAAATAGAAGGCTTACCCACACTGCAAATTGAGAACACCTGGAAAGCCAACCGTGACATGAAATAAATTGTGTAAAGTTTTTCCCTCAAAAGCAAAATTACATCCACAGATCACAGGCATGCTCCAAGGAGAGGTAGGAAATGCATGAAAAGCTTTTCCATTAAGTTTATCTGAGTGATATACATAAAATCATTTGTATACGTAACAATTTCTTCAAAACAAGATATTATAGACAACTCCCTTGTTTTCCTACTCCACATTTTACTCAACCCAAAAACAAGCAGTAAATTGAAGGAAGCTTATAAACCTCTGATACCAAATTCAGAAATTAAATAAACAAGATGAACAGTCAGAGTACAGTTTATTAAAAGGATATAAACTGCACACAGATCTAGGAAGAAAATAAGAAAGTAGATGGCAGATACCAGCAAATTTCACCATACGCTAAAGAACTTACCCTGCGGTTTTGTCTGGCACTCTGTTGAGTGATTCCCAGTATAGAGATTATAAAAAAAGTTACCACATTTGCTCCAAAGCCTAATATCGTAAACGTTGTTAAGGTAAAGCAATTTGCACAGATATAATTGTTTTAGTGCCCAATAGCAAATTAGAGCCAAACCCTCTTAATACAAAAAGGTTCTATGTCATTAAAACACTTGGAGAACGTATTTCCATCCCATACCTGACTACACATCAAGAAAAATCACCATATCGACCACATAAAATCACATTAATCAAAACCAAAATTTCCTTTTATAGTACATTAATTATGCAACAAGCTATGTTTTTTCTTTTTTTTGAACTGAGCAACAAGCTATTTAATAACTAAGAAAATTAATTTTTTTAACTGTCCGCCCTTTAGTTTAAACAAAATCTCAAGTATCAACTAACTGAAAGTCCAAGAACCTATAAGTTGAAGATCATCATCTTAGCTCTATGTAAATTCCAAAGCAAACAAACAAAGCCAAGTACAATATGCAGAGAAAGAGAGACTCAATAATTTACCAACCATTGTTAGTTGTAGAAACGTGGGTCAGTTAAGTAAATTCCTCTCTCTCTTTCTGTTTTCTTTTTCTGAGGTTTGATGTCCAAAGATTGAGAAAAATTGTTCTCTCGAACTTTTCTCAGCAAGCAAACAAAGGTACACAAAGCTATTAAGTTAAAATTATCAGAATGCAAAGTCTACTTATGCTTTCGAACAAAACTAAGCAAATTATTCAGTAGTGTTAATAAATTTTGTCCAAGTTCCTTTCTTTTTCTCAAACTGGTATGCCCAGAGCTAAATAAGAACCTTAAAGACAAATGAGAATTCTTTAAAAAAAGAAGTTAAAATTTGAAGAAGAAAGGACTTACAAAGGGAGAGTTAGGACAGATGAAATCCATGTTCGTTTAGTTTGTTGGTTCAGCTAAGAGAGCAAACGCAAATGAAATGAAGTCAAATCTAAGGGTAGTGGTTATTGAAGAGGAAGTTGGCCCTTCTTCCGAACGGAATTTCGTGCACTACACTCGGCCAATTTATTGTTACATGCGGAAGAACACATCTATTGTCGTTCCCTCGTTGTTCTTATTCCACGTGGACTACTTACGAGGAGATTATTATTTCTTTTTCGTGTGTTTTAGGAACTAGGACTTGAGAATGGAAATGAACTGCTACGTTTACTTGACGCCCCATATGTCCTTCACAAGCGCTTTTTACCTTTGCAAGTGCTTTGAGTAGGGCAGCTTTTGAAATGGAATCAATTATAGATCATTTGGTCCTTTACTCCTTGGTTATTGCATACCCTATGAATAACCAAAATTTCCTAAGTGGTGGATTGGCAGATCGCACATTTAGCACGTAAAATCGGAGCCAAGGTGTGCAGTCCACATCCAACTTCCACTCAAAATGGTGATACGTTTAGCACTGAAACAATCCTTGCTGTTACACAAGAATAAAACCTACAACGAATGCTTTCATAAAATAATTGAGGGAATGCTATAAAAAAACATTGAAATATCAACGTTTTTATGGTATCATAAAAAATAATCCACACGTGGGCAGATGTAATGTGTAAACCCCAAGCCCACCAGTTCCAATAACTGATAATGAAATAGATTTTTTTTTTAAAAAAAAAAAATTACTTGAGAAAGAACCCGATGGTCTTTAGTGTCAGCCTCCAATTATCCCTTGGGAAAGGAAAGCATCTGATCACCAATCAATTGTAGACCATGTATTTGGGCGTAGCGCTGAACTTTTGGTACCCCTTGATGACCTTATTCACTGCATCAAGGAAGTCTTTCTCCGTCACTGTTTTCCTCCGTGCTCGAATGGAAAACATTCCAGCTTCCGTGCAAACGCTTCTTATATCGGCTCCTAAGAGAGACTCAAAGTCAGGAAACCCACAACAAGAGCAGATGCTGAAAGACAAAGCATAGATACATACAACATAGAAAATACAATGGAAAAGTAGCAGGAAGGAATAAAGATTTCTTGGCCCACATCAATATCACCCCAATAAATATAAACCATTTTGCTGCAATCACCATGCCATTAGAGATATAAGGTGGAGCATTGTGCAACAAGAAACTCCAAAAAGGTGGACACTTACCAGTGGAATTGGGGCAAAGTCGAGCCAAAAGTTCAAATCGAATATCTCTTTCACAGTTCATGGTTCGTGTATGGATCTTAAAAATCTGAGTCCGACTCTCCAAATCTGGGAGGCCAAACTCAACCTTACGATCTAATCGTCCAGGACGTAACAGTGCAGGATCAAGCGTGTCAGGCCTACGAAGCATAATAACACGAGTCCAGTCAAAAAGAGAGTTATGAAGGCAACAAAGTTTGAGCCGAATATCAACTCAAGAATCACATGATTAGAACGCAACAGAACAACTTTACAATTATAATGAAGTTTAAGTTGCACACAAACTTGCTACACATGAATGCACATGTTTCCAGAAAAAAAATAAAAAAAACATATGCATGCATGTGTTAAGAGAGGAAAGACAAAGAAAGAAAATGACTACATGCTTACAAAATAGGCATCATATGATGCTTGTTTATGCTAGGTTGAAGGTTGCATGTGCGTAGGAGATATGTGCTTTATAGAGGGAACAACAATAAGGTTGATAAGGAGACAGAAGAGCTATGAAAGTTCATGGAAAACAAGAATCAGATGTTAGGTAGCCAACTTAACCTGTTTGTTGCCATTAGAACTTTGATGTTTCCTCGAGCATCAAACCCATCAAGCTGATTCACAATTTCAAGCATTGTACGTTGAACCTCATTGTCTCCACCAACTCCATCATCAAAACGCGCACCCCCTATGGCATCAACTTCATCAAAAAAGACAATACATGCCTTTTTCGAACGTGCCATCTGCAGCAGACAACGTTCTATTTAGGTAAAGTGACATCCAAAGCAACTATATATAAAAAAAAAGTGACATGTAATGGAGCAACTTCTAACCTGAAATAGTTCACGAACCATCCGAGCTCCCTCACCAACGTATTTCTGAACAAGCTCACTTCCAATGACACGAATGAAACAAGCATCAGTTCTATTAGCCACAGCTCTGGCTAGAAGTGTTTTACCAGTCCCAGGAGGACCATAGCAGAGAACACCCTTAGGAGGATCAATTCCAAGCTTTACGAATTTCTCAGGATGAAGCATGGGTAGCTCAACAACCTGGAAGATACCAAGATCATTGATATAAGTACCATGTCTTCCAGTAATATCTATTGTGTCCCTGAACTCAATTCCAAATGCATTATTTACTGTGTCATTCCCATTATGCAAATTCATTTTACGTGTTAATCAAAGAGACAAAACAGTCACAAGTAATAAACAAGATTTTTGGAATGAAGTAGTAAACAAGATTCCTTTTGGAAAAAAAATACGATACTAACCTCTCGCATCTTTTCAATCTGCTCCTTACATCCACCAACATCATTATATGTCACATCAGGCTTCTCTTCCACAGTCATCATAGTCACACTTGGATCAATTTTTGGAGGCAAAGGAATTTGAATCTGATATTTATTCCGGTCAACCCTGTGATGATAGAAAATTGGTTACTAATGAATGCATATCTTCTAATAGTAAACTTCTGTTTTTAGGTAAACCAGATTCTGTAAAGAAAAAAAAGATAGTAAACTGATTTAGACAAACATAAATAAAATTATTAATATACACAATTGACTACAAAGAACAACCCAAGTATCCACAAGCTTGTTGAAGTATTGTAATCTATAACTATTTCACCCTTCACTTATTAGTGTATGATCATTTGATGATCTAATCAATTATTTCCACAGACCATAAATTTTCACAATTTCAATATATTTCTTTCAACTTTCAAGCCAAATTGACAGTCATAAAGATACCTTATAGCCAAGTTAGCACAAACATTGACCTCTCCCAACTAACTATATTATTAGATCTGAAAGAGCCAAAATCTTTAGATAGTTCAAACATGGTATTTCACTCAAAAGAATATATATTATTATATATTTAGTATAGGATATGCACATTTATAGTATCAATACAACATATACATGTTGCATGGGCTAATGGTAAAGTGGCATTCTTACCCATATATATCTACATATGAATCATAAACAAGAGGGAAAGGAAAATTAATACAAGAATACCATATAAATGCTCAACACAATAATTCTAGAGCAAAATTCATCTAGAAAGTATAACTTACCCCACACGCATCCCTTCTTCAATATCAGTAGGGGAAACTTTGTCACCAAGCCCAACAACAAACTGGAGTTGAGATAGTACAAGTTAGATCCACCATGCACATTTACGACATTATAAACAAATATACAACATGACGTTTCAAACTCAATGTGATTTAAGATAGAACCATGCTAAACACTCATTCATATTAAAACCTAAGTTTGTAACTAATGAGACATTAAAATATTACATCTGCAACTGATTTTAGAACAGAAACTTTACACCGCAAACGAGTATACCTTAGCAATTTGCTTAACATTTATGACATATTTGGCATCCTCAGAGTTTGGATTGATTATCTTGGTGCATCTCGCCACCTAGATTAAATAATAAGGAAAACATTGAGAAACACGAATACAAAAGATTTTGTCGAGACTTATCCACAAACACAATATCTAAGTTTGAAAAAACACGAGTACAAAAGTCCACAAACACAATACCTGAAGTGGCTGCTCTTCTTGCATCATCTGTTTATCGGATACAAGATCCCACTGGCTAGGTGCAGCTAAGCCTGTGTCAGATTCCTTGATACCTATTAATCAATGAATAGCAGCAATGCTATGTCAGTTAGAAAAAAAGGGGAGGGGCTTTGGACCCAGGATGCTGACATAGAAAATTAGTAAATCATGTCTATTACAAAAAAAAATTCCATACCACACAAATCATTGATCTTCTTGGCCATGTCCTTAATTTCCTTCTCTGCCTTCTTAATGCTATTAGAATAAGGTCCTAAACCCTGCATTAATAAACCACAAAAAACTGCTGACTGATCTGGATTCTCCCGTGCACAAAAAATTTCTTGGAGCCCAGTCAATGGTGCTGTTTCAGTTCATAATTACATGATAAAGCTAACTTCAAAACAAAAAATAAGGGTAAAAGAAAGAAAGGATTCATACATAGGTTTTGAGGAGAGCAATGTCATCCTCGTCGAGAGGTCTAGGATTCTTCTCGTCCTTGATCTCATCTTCAGGCTCAGGTGCCATAGTTTTTCTGATTACTAGCGAGCTGCAAGACCAAATTAAACATTAGATTAGTTAACAATTTAGATTGACTAAGAGTCTATTTGGCATAGAAGTGTTTTAACTTTGAAGCCGTAGCTGCTTTAGAGAGGAAACACTAGCTGCGAATTGAAAGAAGGGGCTGTTTGATAAACACCTAATTACGGAGTGAAAGATGTGTTTAACAAACACTTTAGCTGTTATACTTGGAAAGCACAAAACTTAAATCATAATTAGTAGAGGGGCTAATATTAAAGACACCATGAAAATGATAATATCACTTAGCAAAGAACTATTTTTAATATATTTATATTACTCTTCCCTTTCTGACTACATTTTCATAGGAAGAAAATGAAAGGTCCAAGACTAATAGATGAGGAAGGTCATGAAAGAAAGCAAAGACAATAAATAAACTAACAGCCAATATTTTCTTTAGTTTTTCTTGTCAAGAACTTAAGACCCGTTTAAAATTGTTGTGCGTCTACTTAACTTTAAAAGTACAACTGCTAAAATGTTTGGTAAACACTCTGGCAACTATTGTTTCAAAATGACGTTCAATTTAGTCTACAACTATTTGATTTAAAAAATAAACAAAAATAAAAGAACCAAAATTCATGTAAAGGCATTCAAATTATGTCTATTTACTTCAAACGTTATATGTATTTACCAAACAAACAAACATCTACTTTTACTTAAGTATTGTACTTCCACCCAACAGCAACACAATACCAAATGGAAATGGACTTGATCAGATTAAGGTTTAATTCTGATTTTTAAAGTGGAAAGGGTTCTCATAATCTTGGACCAAGGCGTTGGGTTTAATTTATACAAAAGTCACAATCTACCTTTCGAGCAGAGATAATAAATGTCGTGATCATTACAGGAAAAGTAAAAAAATAAAAATAAATTAAAAATAATTCATAAAATTCAATAAATTGAACAATACAGCTCAAACCCAGCAGCAAACAAGGGAGAAACAAACATTAGAAAAGAAAGTAAATATCTTTTGCGATATAAAAATATTAAAACTTTAATTTTGCACAAATTGAACTAACTCTTTCACACATACGTAAATAGAAACCCTAACCAAATCTCAAGCGCCAAAACAAAATTATCAAACAAATAAATAATGTTGATGGAGACTAGGGAGTTAATGTTTAGCTAGCGAGAAAGTTTGGGCTTTGACTGGGACACGGCGTCGGCGAAGTGCTTGCGACGAAACGACGTTGTCTAGGTGTTTGGTTTTTGAGGGAGTTGCAGAGAGATCTTTGTGTTAGCTCCGCTTCGGGGGTAGAGTTTATTTCGGGAGAACCATCTTTCTTTGCTGACAAGTTACTTTAACGGGTAGGGTCGGGTACCCGAACCAACTCGGTAAATACTGAATATCCACACCAAATTTTTAATATATAATTAAATTTTAAAACTATTTTTTTATTTCAAATTTCCACAATTTTTTGTTTTTACAAAACCAGCATGTATCAATAGATAATGCTTAATTGAATACAAAATACACCAAGCAATAATTGAAACTTGTACATCAATTATTCGAGAAATTTATATAAAAAATTTTGTGAAAACAATAAATTAGAGGGACTCCAACTTGACTTTAATCTAACAATTTAATTTTAAAAGTGCTGACACCTGCTAGTAAGATAATGAATTGCTTGGCTACTAGTTAGATGATGAATTTAAAGTAATTTTGTTTTATGAGATTGGCTTGGAATTGGATAAAAATTGTCCCCTCCTAAGCCAATCTTATATTTAGCACCAAAAAGAGGTGAAGGATAAATAGTATGAGTCCCACATAAAACCCACCGTTTATCTCTCAAAATAAGAAAAGGATTATTTGAGAGATAGAACTTCACTAATTTTTTTAATTTAATAAATATAAATTAAATTATTTATTTTTATTTAGTAATTTATTGTGTTAGGTATATTTGATAGGATAGGATTGGATTGGATAATATATAAAATTTTATTATTAAAAGTGTTCGAATATTACAAAAATATTGCTTTCTTGTACATTAATGCAAATAGAAACTAAATCAATATTTAATTTTAATATAGTTATTAAATAACTAAAAAGAACTATTTATAATATAATTCAATCATTTTCTATCCTATAATTCTAACAATTCCAATCTAATCTAATCTCGTCCTATCCTATGATATACCACATAGCTTTACAGATGACAAAAATACACACAAACCCTCAAACTTGCTAAAATCTATTTGCATTGGAAATAATTTGATAAGGTTTGAAACATATTTGGTATAGATTTAATATGTAAAATAAAAATTTGTAGCGAATTTGGTACGAATATAAGTTTAGTATAAAATTCACGGATACAGTTGCGGGTATCCGCATACTCGCAAATGTTACTATTTTTAATTTTTTTTATAAAAAATAACTTTTTTAATAGTTTTAAGTTAAAACTTAAAACGTGGCTATCATTCTATTTTAGTACTTATTTTCTTTTCTAAGATTAAAACTTAAACTTTCTTTACTCTACAGTTGTCTTTTTCATTATAACAAATTTTAGATTTTTTTATTCTCGTCTTCCTCTCAAACTTACAGCCCAAACAAAGTGAGTTTATTCTTTATTTATTTGATAAATATTTATTCTTTATTTTTTTTAAAGTAAATCATAACCATTTTCTTTTTAGAAGAACAAAATTCTTGAAAGATTAAACGCTAACTTATATTCTTCTACAAATAAAAGTATGTTTGACTCACAATCCAACCATTTCATAGTTTCTCTTTTTATCAAAAAAATAATCCAACCCCAGCACTCATGAGTAGAAAATGAACCTGATGATATTAACAATTTATTATGTAGAATGATTTGATTATTTTTTATAATGTTATCATTAATTTTTAATGCTTTTTATTGAATAAATCGAGATTGGTAACAATTTATTGTTTGTAACAAGTGATGAAAGCTCTATTATAGTGAAGCAAATGATTTTCTAACAATGAAAGTTGAGGTGGATTCAAATCAAACACCAACGATACTTCAAGAAATTATATATAATATGGGTAAAATTGCTATATTTTGATTAATAATATTTCTGAATTAATGATATGATTATAAACTTATAATTTTATTGATGAAAGCTCTATGATAGTGAAGCAAATGATTTTCTAACAATGAAAGTTGAGGTGGATTCAAATCAAACACCAACGATACTTCAAAAAATTATATATAATATGGGTAAAATTGTTATATTTTGATTGATAATATTTTTGAATTAATAATATAATTATAAACTTATAATTTTATTGATGAAAGCTCTATGGTAGTGAAGCAAATGATTTTCTAACAATGAAAGTTGAGGTGGATTCAAATCAAACACCAACGATACTTCAAGAAATTATATATAATATGGGTAAAATTGCTATATTTTAATTAATAATATTTCTAAATTAATGATATGATTATAAACTTATAATTTTATTAATGAAAGCTCTATGGTAGTGAAGCAAATGATTTTCTAACAATAAAAGTTGAGGTGGATTCAAATCAAACACCAACGATACTTCAAAAAATTATATATAATATGGGTAAAATTGCTATATTTTGATTGATAATATTTTTGAATTAATAATATGATTATAAACTTATAATTTTATTGATGAAAGCTCTATGTTAGTGAAGCAAATGATTTTCTAACAATGAAAGTTGAGGTGGATTCAAATCAAACACCAACGATATTTCAAGAAATTATATATAATATGGGTAAAATTGCTATATTTTGATTAATAATATTTTTGAATTAATGATATGATTATAAACTTATAATTGCTATATTTTCTAAATTTTTATTTAAATTAAGGTTATTATTTTAATTTTTATTATATAAATTTAAAATCCACTTAAAATTCACGAATAACCCATTGTGGGTTTGGTAATGAGTATAAACCCGCTAAAGCAAATTTGGTAATGAAACTTCAAACTCACAACGGGTTTGGGAATGATTTGGTATTTCATAAAGGGCTGGCTTTTTGCTCAGTTGATTACTAAAGAAGGCTATTTTAAATGGATGCGGATATGAGTTTAAGGGCATCCATCCCAAACTCGATCTATTGTAATACCTATATAGCCCTAAAAGTGCATAAATATTTCAATTCACTCGTATGATTTTACAAAGCAATGAACTTTCCTATTTATACAAGCCTTCTTATTAATGACTTATAATATAATAATTCTAAAAAAACTAAATAGTACGATGGAAATCAAAAGTAAGGTTTACTAGGCTTTGTCTTCTTAATCTGTTCAGTATTCAATCCTTACTGAATACATGTATGCCTATACAAGCTTCCACTAAGCTTATAGTATACTAAGATTAACTATCTGGACCATCCAAATTTAGACATACACTAATCTATATATATTAGGGTTTCACTGATAGACCCGCATCAGTAAAATAGACCAGGAACTTAGTATTTTGAATATATTTGCATAATAACATTTCCTAGTACTATTTGCAATCCTTTGCAACTATATCATTACTAATATATTCCAAGGTCTTTGTCCCATTTCAGATAAGACTCTAACTCTTTAGATATTGTTAAATATTAGCACTGATCTAAACTCTTTTACATTATACAATATCTAAAATGTTCCAAGCATCTTACCATTTCAATAAATGTAATTAGTAATTAAAAGAAATGTCAATTGTATAAATTTTAAAATTAAATACTCATACAAAATGGGATGGCACATAAGCACAAATTTCAACACTATCATTAATAGATCATACTCCTCCTAATATGAAGCTCCCCCTCAAAATAAAATGTATTAATATGATAGTTTGTTAAGATGTCGTATATCGATGTCATATACCATCATTTCAAATGTGGATGTAGGTAAAGTTTTGATGAATAAATTTGCAAAATTATCAATACAATGTATCTATCTGACATCAATTTTCTTATTTTCTCGGAGCTCATAAGTGTAAAATAACTTTGGTACTATATACTTGGTCATGTCTCTTTTGTTGTATCCTCTTATAACTTGAGCAATACAAGTAATATTATCTTTATATATAGTTGTTGTAGGATTTATAATAGAATTTTCTAAATATGATGGATGATTGATTGCAACAATATAAACTCTCTGTTTGCTTCCTGTAATGCAAGAATTTCTACATAATTTGAGAATGTAACAATAATAGTTTGCTTCGTGGACTTTCAAGAGATTGTTGTACCATTATAAGTGAAAACATATCATTTTTATGAGCGAACTTTATGGGGATCAAATAAATAACCTACATTAACATTACCAACAAAATTTAGATTTTGTATTAGCCCGTTAGAATAATATAATTCTAAATCCATTATTCCATAAAGATAACAAAAAAATATGTTTAATACCATTCCAATATCTTTTGGTTGGTGCCGAATTAAACCTCACCAATAAGTTTACTGAGAATGCTATATTCAGTTTACTGCATTATGTTAAATATAATAAAGCACTAATCGTACTCAAATAAAGTACTTCAAGACCTAGTACCTCTTCATCTTCCTCTTTGGGACGAAATGCATCTTTTTTAGGATTAAGAGATCAAATTACCATTAGGACACTTAATGAAAAAACTTTATTCATGTTGAAATACTTCAAAATTTTCTCAATATAATTTATTTGGTAGATAAAGATTTCATTTAAAAAATTGTGCTTGATTTGTAATTTGAGACAATATTTTATTTTCCTTCAAAATATTTATTTTATTTACAATTAAGATCGTATGATGTTAGTAGCTATTATAAACATGTCATCGAGTACTCTATATCTAGCCTTTCTATGGCTAACAACCATGGTTTTTATTAATTTAAGCTATATCACTATTTTGGAGCAAAATTTCATATATATCTGTTCTAGGGTTTGAGCTTGTTTGGGGCTTGTATCTCATCTATGACACATCACTCTTTAAGAATAAAAATTTTCATTTACAACCTTTTCTTAGGTTAGAGTAATATTAGGATTCGTGTCTCATCAAGGATACCACGCTTATCAAGAGTGTTTTCAATTATATCTCCCTCTTTTTAGGTACTTGTGTTACTTCAAGGACACAAGGCTTTTCATAGTAAACTTTTCATTATTTCAGTTTCTTCTAAGGTTGGAGCTATTTGTAAAGCTCTTCAAAAGTTCTTATTAGATCCACGTCATCAACATAAACTACTGTGATGATAAAGCAAGATTCTTACTTCTTAATGAATACATAAGAATAGATGGAATTATTAACATATTTCTCTTTCATCAAGTACTTTATTGAGGTGATTATACTACATGCATCTAGATTAATTTAACTTATATAGGGATTTTTGTATCTTTATAAAATATAAGTTCGAAGTTAGTGATTGAAATACTTCAGACATTCTAAATCCTTTAGGGTTTTTAATATAAATATCAATATCAAGTGAGCCATATAAGTAGGCTATCACCATATCCATAAGACAAATGTCTATTTCTTTTTATATAGCCAAACTAATCAAAATTTGAAACATAATGTTATCTATTACAAGAGAATAAGTCTCCCTATAATAAATACAAAGTCTTTATGAGAAGCCTTTGTTGGAGAAGAAGGTTTTAAAACCTTTTATAAATGAATAATAAGTTATAAAATTTTAATATAGTTTTAATATTTTAAGTTAAAAATTATAAACTATTATTATTATATCATTGTTATAATATTTAAATTAGCCATTAAACATTTATTAAATATTTGAGAGTTACAAATATTTATTTATAATATTATTATAATTTGAGAGATATTTATTTTAAGTTATTGTAGGAGTTATAATACATTAAATTATTCTTATTAAATATTAAAATTAATTCTAAGAGTTACAAAATATTTAAAATTATAATAATGCTAAATTAATATTGATCTTAATACCTTAACCTTTATCTACCACTATATAAATAGTGCTAATCATTCTTTAGTGAGTTTATGTGAAAATAAAGAAGAGAAGAGAAAATGGGCATTGGTGGTATGTGTGTATGAGTGAAGAAGAGAAAAAATAAATAAAGAATTCTATGTAAAAGAAAATAAAGGGTTCTATATATATGTATATGTGTATATATACTATTTTAAAAAAATATACTTTTTATTTTGTGTTTTGAGCAATTTTAACAATGGAGACTTCGTATGATCTTTCGGTGGTTATGTTCATCGAGAAGAGTAGCTGCAAACATAGGATTAAATCTTATAGTCGTATAGATCTGTCACTACCTACATAAAGGGAGGATTATTTGGCTTTAAGATAAATACTCTATGGCATATCTCTTTATGCTCAGGGCTAAGTTTTTTTCACTCTCTTTTATATTTTATTTTATATTATGATTGTTGATGATTTTATTTTATAAATATTTAACAATATATATTTATATATAGATATAGTTGAATAAATTTTAGAATAAATATATACCCAACAATTTAAAGCCAAATAGTGTTCTTTTTATTTGTATATGTATATATTTAATTTGTTCTTTATTTGCGTGAAGTTTGTAATTACTACTCAAATGTGCTAATAATGTTTGGTAGTATCCATTGTTGGGGAGATAATAAAAGTTAGTTTGAATTTCATGTGTTAGGCCTTATGTTATTAGTTGTTTAATCTACTTTTGATAATCTTATTTTTAAGATTGTAGTGAAAAATATATTGTATATGCAAACTATTTTATTATGAAATTGATTACTAAAAGAGATTATAATTCTTTCTTAATCATAGTTACTAGAACGATTCGATTGTTATATATACTTTTCTTATTAGTGTTATTTTTTTTATGTGTTATATTACGAGTTTTTCGTATTAAATACTAAAGTGTTGATGTATTGATTAGAAATGTGTGCAATAGTTTCTTCTTTGATATTCTAAAATACAAGATAGGAATTCGAATATATAATCTTTTTGTGTGGCTTTACTTTATTATTGATTATAGTTCTTCCTTCAATGTCATCATTTGATAGTGTTAGAGCTTAAATATTATGGGTGCTGACTTGTATGGAAATGCAAGGTGTAAGAATTATGGAGCTTTAAGTGTTTAAACTTTTCTTTTACATTTTTGAACATATTGCTTATTTATCATTTACAGAATGCATAATTCCACTATCATAAATAAACATGAAATCTCATTTGAAACGATAAAGAAATCATATTGATTTGAACCATCATTTATCATAAATATTTAGACAAATAGACTGTGCAAGAGATGTTTAGCGGGCATGGATAGTACCCTCATGCACAGATTTAATATCCCTAGTATTTGTCATGCAAATATATCTATTTACGAGAGCTTCAATAACATATACCAATTGAGAAAAGATTACTATATAGGTTTTATTTGTTTATTTATTGTTGGTTCTTGTGTTCACTAGAATGAATATGGTATATATAGTTACCCCAAATATGCAATTGTGCCCCTAGTGACTTAAAGGTAGCCAACAATATTTTACCTATAAATTGCAATACTTTTCATATATTTAAAGTTTTAAGGTTTCTCTAATTGTAACAATCTAAGAGAAGAATCTTAACCTAAGGTTTAAAAAAGTGGTAGCTAGAGTACTTTCTTTTATTTTGAGAAGAAAAATAGTATATTAAAGAAGGAGAAAGATTACAGAGGTGGATCAGGTGTCCACATAGAAAGATAAGGAAAAAAAAAAGGGAAAGGAAATTATCTATACAAAACCTATCATCAAAAAATCCAAAGTGTACATATATACTTTATTTAAATAATTAGTTTGGTTTAATTGAATCCTTCCATGGTATATTTACTTTCTTGTCATGGTGTTATGTTAATTTAGTATAAATTGACTTGTGTATAGTTCATTATATTTCAAGTATATTCTAAGTTTGACTTATTAATTTTTATATAAGCTAAAAGTAAGAAATTGTGACATTGTTGATTGATATGCTGATAATTTATTAGCATCTTAATTTTCTTTCTATACATTGTGCTACAAAGGTTGCTAGTCTATAGAATTTTGGGTTTATATCTGAAACTAATGTTATAATTATTAATATTCTTTTTATAATATTTTAGTTGTGAAAGACTTCTTGTTTGTAAATAACATGTCTAGTGAAGAGATTTGTCTTTATTTGTGCATATCTTACTTTTATAATTGTATAGATAAATTTTTTATGTGAAACAACAAATTTTTATAAAAAAAGAAATTTATTTAATGAGGAGATTTTTTAATCGCATTAATAAATATGAGTATTAATAAAAAAGAAATTAGAAGTCTTAATGCTAAGAACTTCTTTAGTTTTCATATTTATTTTGTAATACATATATATTGCATATATTTATTGTTGGTATATACTAACATTTTTGTTTGAGAAAATGAATTTTATTTAAATTTTAAAAATTTGTAGAGAAAGTTTTCAAGACAATATGTAACCGATTGAAGAAAGTTTTAGCATGTTATACAAAATGAGAATTATACAAAAATCTCATAAATAAAATATTTTCAAGAAAAATCATACATACAATACTTTTAAGAAAAGTGTTATAAAATTAATGAGGTGAATGTGCCTAAATTTATTTTATATAAAATGGGAACCATATAAAAAATTTCATAAATAAAGAGTTCGAAGAAAAATCATAAATAAAAGAGTTTTAAGAAAAGTTTTGTTAAATTGTTGAGAGGAATATGCTTAAATCCAAAAAGGGTTAATTATGAAAGTAACCTAACTTTTAAGATTGACGATCCCATGAAGTAGGTTCATAGGAACAATCCATACTATGTAATTTGCTTAGCATTTATGTTATGGACATATTCTAGAGGAGATATGCTTTTGTTCATTCCTATGGCAAAAGTGCTTATTTTGTGTGACGTTAGAAATGGTATTTATTCTAAATTAGTCCGAGACAAAAATATTATTATAAGGCATGTGTTATATATACCTTTGTAGGATTCACTTATATGAGAGCGGTTGATGGTCACAACTGATAAAATTGGGTTATTCTCTAGTGCTCTCACTATAATAAGATAAAGTGTAAGATTATTAATGCACCAATCCGCAAAACTAAGTCTTCGTCACTATTATGTGTGTTATAGTTGAAATTTGATTAAATGGGCTGAGTGCAAAACATAATTTACTCAAATTTCTCAAATGGATTCTATAGCACTAAGTATGAGTTTAAATCCAAAAGACACCTATACCTATTACATAATAGAATTTTGCTCCAATATATTTTTTCATTATTGATTATACTTCATATTTTTTTTTATCAAAATTTATATAAAAGGTTTTCTAATCTTTAATGGGACTATTGGAGAAAAGGTTTTGAAACCCTTTATAAATGAATAATAAATTATAAAATATTAATATAGTTTTAATATTCTAAGTTAAATATTGTAAACTATTATTATTATATTATTGTTATAATATTTAAATTAGAAATTAAATCTATATTAAATATTTGAGGGTTACAAATATTTATTTATAATATTATTATTTAGGAGTTATTTATTTTAAATTTTTGTAGGAATTATAATATATTAAATTATTCTTATTAAATATTAGAATCAATTCTAAGAGTTACAAAATATTTAAAATTATAATAATACTAAATTAATATTGATTTTAATACCTTAACTCTTGTCTACTATATAAATGGTGCTAATCATTTTTTAGTAAGTATATGTGAAAATAAAGAAGAAAATAAAAAAGAGGCATTGGTGGTGTGTGTGAGTTAGGAAGAGAAAAAAAATAAAATGTTCTATGTATATATGTATATTTACTATTTTAAAAGAATACACTTTTCATTTTGTGTTTGAGCATCTTTAATAATGGAGACTTGATATGATCTTCTGATAGTTGTGCTCATCGAGAAGAGTGATTACGAGAATAAAGTTAAATCTTAAAGTCATATAGATTCATTATTACCTACACGTGAGAGGACTATTTAACTTTATATCTTACAATTTTATTATTCTCATTATGTTTCTTTATAAAAATCTACGTGTATCAAACGAGTTTAACACACTATTGTATTTGGACCACAAGTTCAAATGCTTCACATTTGGTTAAAGAAATCAATTCTACTTGAATTGCATATTTTTATTTTACTTAATATGTCTCAGTTTGCATTTATCAATAAACAATGGTTTATAATCATTATTCATTATTTTAGTAATTATTGTAGATGCAAACACATCATTATTTATATATCTCTAGCTTTTCTGGGGGCTTGAACCAATTTTGACACTTGAATTGCTTTTAGGGCTCTTATTATATTATGATAGCTAGAACATCATGATTCTATACTCTTATGGCCTCTAAGTTTTTCATTATATTATGATCATTAAGTTCTTCAATAGCGTTTCAATTATAGCCTAAACATAATTTATAATAAAATTATGATTCTATATTTTTTTTTGCGAAATAAAATCTTTAAAATTAAGTGGTTTATCATGTTTTCGACATGTAGTATACATTTCTTCAACTACCATTTCAATAGATTATTCTTAAGTAACTACCTAAGCTAATACATTAACAACTAATATATATGACTTGATTACTTTTGATGCATCTGTAAATGTATTAAACAGTTTATTCGCAACTTTGTTATACATAAACTATATTTCGCACTTCATTTTCACTTTATATGGTGTGAGGATTTGGATGAGAAATATGGATCACTTAAGATAGTTCATGCTTATTTTCTAAAGGTATTTTTCTCACTCTTAACAGAGAAAACTATGTTTCATCAAAATGACAATCTATACAACGTGCAGTAAATAGATCACCCATTAAGGTTTCTAAATACCTAATAATAGATGGTGAATCAAAACTTATATAAATTCTTAAACGGCATTGGGATACCTATCTTGGTGTGTTGAGAAGGTGCAATTGAAAATTGTATAACATATCTAAAAGTACGTAGATGAGATATATTAAGTTGATGACTAAGCACTAATTATAATGAGGAATATTTATGATAAGCAGGCTGGACTTAAGGATATTAATGTTGTAGTATGCAAAATTGCATAACCCCATTCTAAAGTAGGTAATTGAGTACATAGTATTAAATTCCTTGAAATCATTTAAAGTTTCTTAATGAAATATGTCACACCCCAGACCTAAAAGATCTGACATACGACATCACTTACATTCATTCAATGTATGTGTACTCATAAATAATATTACATAAAATTTCAATCTTTAATCCAACATAGGAATCCTTAGCAAGCTGCTAGTAAATTCAATACTAAAAGTCAACACATAACCTAACAAAAAAATATAAACTTCTATTACCAATATTTAAACATTCATTTCAATTTCTTTCAGAATTAGAACAATTGAATTATGACTGGGACAATTAGTAAACCAGAGATATGCAGAGTTTTCTCAGAGATTAACACTCTACTATGTCATCAGTAGCAACTTTGTTACCGGAAGCCCAGAATATATTCATTGCAAATTCTTACTTAAAATCATCTAATAACCACACTTGATGAAACTTAAACCAAATTCAATCCACACATAATAAAATAATATATAAGTATTTGTTCAATAGGGACAAATAAAATATCATATCCCACGTGTCCCCAAATGAAACATTCAGCAACCTAGCAACTTAGGGAACCCAAGGAATAACAGAAGCCTTACCAAATCCGCTAAGTATACATGTACCTTATTTACCTGAAATCATCATAAACTATAATGAGTATAAAACTTAGTAAGCATACTAGTTTTTCATATATCAAATACAAATACATATATGTACACAATGCATGTGTAGGATATGTTGTGATAAATCAAAATCATAATCTTATCAAATCACATGTCATGTAAGCGCTTATATATTCTTTCAAAACATATAATAGGAATATTATCACTCAACTATTACTTAGTGGAACTTACATATCACATATCATATAATGAGCTAAATGTAACTCGTAGGTGATATACCGTATGAGAGGAATAGTACAAGTGAGGTTTTTAAATCACACATATATAATGCTCATGCCCAAAAGTAAAAGCCAAACCCTCACCCTGATCATCGATGAGTCCTCTCACATGCACCAATACGCCACCACACGAATGTGATGACTTACTCTTCCTTTAGGTACCAATAGGATCCTCTCTACATACGAAACACATAATATATACTAATCCTGAAGGAAAAGCCACACATAAAGACTCCACAAATCACATAAAATGCCTACTGAGTTAACAGTGAGTTCAAGTACCCTTAAAACACAAAATATTTCTCATGGACATATTACACTTCAAAAGCTCTCTTTGTTAAATACATTTCACTTTGAAAGCTTACTTTCAAAAACACATATATGTTATGTATGTCCATGCTCACATTTATAAATACATATCTTCACATTTCATATCAAAATATACTTTGACATAACATAAACATATTCCTAACCACATTTACAAAATCATACAAAACAATTACAATGTTTATTGTGATTTCAGTAAAAAGTCTAGTATACTTATAAGGCTTAAATCTCCTTAACCTATCAATGGAGATTAATCCTTTCATAAGTCTCAAAATTCACACAAAATACTTTAAATAGCTTACAAAATTATACACAATGCATTTATCACATCAAATTGGTCTAAATACTTAGTTTCTCAAAACCTGTCATTCTGACTACTTACACTTAACAAAAATTTTTAATACATCAAATGATGTCCAATTACTCCAAAATCAAAATATACCATTATTGACTCATATATCATTCTTATATATAAATATTATATTAATATTTCTATACAATCCATTCTATACACACCATCGAATCCAAACTACTAACCTGACAGGATCAAGATACTTACTGAACAGTATTCAATCTCCTAATTTTATAAAATCATATACTAACTCAAAAATTATAAAAATATCACATAATTACTCTTAACACACATATAAATCCATGATAAATATTCCACTTCCAAATCACTGCCAAAAGTATTTTAAAACTATTTTATTCCATACCTTTAAAAATATGTTAATCAAATACTACAATGAGCTGATACACTTTAGAAAATTATAACACTTCAACCACATTAGTCTAAATTCTCAATTCCGAGTATATCATATTAGACATATAAAATTATCATATTTCATAAATTCATAATTTTTAAAGATCATTCAGCAGGTCAAAAATTGTTTGTCACTGTATCATACTGTTTACACAGAAAATTTCAAAAATTTCAGGGTCATTTTGATAAATTCACTAAAAATTCAATTTTTGAAATTTTCAATCGATTCAAAGTCTCAGATAATCCTAAACATGTCTAATTTCATATACTTAAAATTTAAAACCAAAATCGAATCACAACAATTTATAAAATTACTGGATCAAGAGACTATCAAGCAGAAATTTTACAATTCATCATAATTTATCAAGCTATCTTATAAATCATCATCAATTCTCACAATATCTTACGAAATACACATCAAATTCTCAATTATACATATTTTTAAAAATAAAAAATTAAAGTAATTAACTTAATTAACATCAATAAATTGAGAAATAGTTGTGATATACCTCTTAAGATCCAAAATTCCAATTCCAATTTTTTTTTTCTTCTTCTTCTCTTTCTCTCCCCTCTATTTCTCTCTTCTCTATCTCTAAAGGGATAGTTCGACCAAAAAATGAGTAAATTAGGGTTTCAAAAGTATATTTTTATACTAAGAGGCTAATATTTGATATTTATAAATTTGCCCCCAAAACTTTAAAAGTATTATAATTTAGTTCCTAAAATAAATTTAAAGTCTTGCAAATAAACCCAATACTAATAGTATGTCCTTAACCTATACAAACACTACTAATAACAATATATAAATTAAGTATCAACTACATACAAATAAAATATGTATATTTATATATATATAAATACATATTCTTACAGGTTGTAGATACTGGTTACTACAAAATAACTCTGCCGAATCCATTATAGATATGGATACGTGACATTAGATGTTCTATTTTAATTCCTACTAACATATAGTAGTTATCGAAGGTTTTAAAAGTTAACTCACCAATATTGTCTAGATGTAATGTTTTGATTATGTAATTAAAAATTGTTCACGTAATCTAATCATATAAGCCAATAATCTAGCAAAAGCAAGATTACGTACAGTTAATAAATTAATATGTGACCATCGGGTTAGTGCATCAATAAGGGCTATAAAGTAGTAAAATAGTCCACTTAATAAGTAAATTAGTCCATGAAGTATTTAACTAAATCATTTGTAAAAATGATGGAAATTCAAAACTAAATTTAACAAGAGAGATAGTTTAATTAGCAGTTTGCCCCGTGAACAAATAATGCAAATATTATTATCAAACAATAGAATTTTCAAATTCTTCGATAGATATTTATAAAAATTTTTGATGGCCAAAATAATTATGTTACAGCATAAAGGTTTTAGGCTCTCATTTAAGATTATGTAGCTTTTAAATATTTTGATCATTGTATTACTAGATAAGAAAGCAAGTAGCTTCTCAAATGTTTGTTTTTGGCTAAAGACTTTAGACGTAATGCATAAATATTTTATATTATTTTTATTTATAATCTTTATATAAAAATTATTATGAAGAATATTTTAAAACTAATTAATTATTTTTGGATCTAAATAAATACAAGACGTCGTGATACATAATTTTATACTATTTATTAATAAGATGATAGTTTTTGTTATTTAATAATTCATTAAAAAAAGTGTAGTCTAAACCTCGACCACTTAGGTCACGATGCAAGAATGTCGTAATTGCAGAATTGAATGACCAAAAAATTATACGTGTCAATAATGACTTCATAACAGTAGTGAGTGGCAGTCAATAAAAATGGATGTCTATTTTCGTATTTATTAATTAAATAAAATAATATGAATAGAAATTTTTTTAAATAAATATTAAATTAAAATATATTGTATAAATTTAAAATTAAAGCAATATTTTATACTAAATTTAATTGAATTTTATTTTATTATTGAGCATAAAAGGGAATGGATTGTTTTTATAACGAGTATATGGCCTCACGAAATATATTACAGATTAAATGAATCTTTGTTATATTTCAACATTTATTTTATAATATAAAATAATAAATTAAACATTAATTAATTTATAAAAGAAATTGTGAAGAAAACTCAACACGTGTAAAGATCCTAGTGCTCAAATTCGTTATCCAATTCCAATCCATTTTTAGTTTCCACTTCCCCTCCCCCTCCCGCTCTCAGCACATTATCAGTAATCACCTTTTGTTCCTTCAAATCTTCAATGGCCGTGTCTTTAATGGCCGTTTCCTTCTCCTTCTCTCTTCATTCTCCTTTCTCTTTCCACCTCCGCCCTTCTCTATTCACTCTCTCGGCTTCCCTTCTCCCAAAACTCCAAATCCGCTGCGCCAAAAGCGACAACAAAAAGCAGTCACAAACAAAAACTCAGGCAAGTTCAAGTACTTTCGACCCCAAAGCTGGAGTTGCGCGTTACAAGCCAAAATCATACGACGTGCTCGTCACTGACGCCGCCACTTCGCTTGCTTACGCTCTTCAAAATGGCAAAACCCGCTTGGAAATCGACTTCCCGTAATCCCTTCCTCTTGCCCTTTCGTCTAATTTGTGTCTTTTCTCTTTGTGTTGCTGTTGTGTTTTTGTTTTAAACTGCTTTTGACAAGCATACTCACTTTTATTGGCAGTTAAATATGTTTACCAACCACTCATTTGTTTATGCTTGACAGTTTAGGATTTTATACCACTATAGCAATGAATTAAAAGCCATGGTACATAGCCTTAATTTAGTTTAATAATCTGTTATGAAAAAAATGGAAGATAAAATACTGAGTAAAAATAATGAGGGAATTTTAATTTTTTTTCACAAAATTTTTGTTAAATAAATTATAATTTATACATAACAGTATAATGACGTTTATCTTGTTAGGTCAACATATACATTAAATGTCTACTTATCACCTATTTAATTAAAATTTCTAAGTTAGTACATAGTATTAACTTTGTTGCACACAATGTGGACCTTGTTGTAATTGCAGCCCACCATATTTAATTCAGCATGACTTTGTAGCATATGGTGTGGACTTTGTTGTAGTCGTAGCACACCATATTTGATTTTTTGCAGTACAATATTTTGGCTTTTAATTTTAACACTCCCCCCTTAAATGAAGCATGTTTTATTAAAAATGCTTAACTTGTGTAGATGTGTATTAAATGAAGTCTTTCCAAGTGGTTTGGTGAAAAAAATCAGCTATTTGACTTTGTCAATCTGTGAAGCTAGTGACAATATGTCCTGCTTTGATCTTTTCTTGAACAATATAATAGTCCATTTCAATGTATTTAGTCATTTCATGAAAAGCCAGATTAGCTGCTATATGCAAAGCAACTTTATTGTCACAATAAAGTTTGTTGGTGTGTTGAGTTTGACTCCAAAATCTTTCAGTATCTCAGCCATGTTAACTCGCATGTGACAGATGCCATAGACACAGTTCTGCCTATGTTGATGAATGAGAAAAAGCAGATTGCTTGTTGGTTTTCCAAGAAATCAATGATCGTCCAATAAAGATGCAATAACCTGTAACTGATCGTCTTGTGTGGGGTATGCACCCCAATCTCCACCATAAAAAGCAGTCAACTTCACGTTGTTTTGAGTAGAAAACAATGAACCTTGTCCTGGAGATCCTTTCAACCATCTCAACACCCTAGTACTGCATGTAAGTGTGGCTTTCTTGGCTGGTTCATGAATTGACTAAGTAGATGAACCGAATATTGAATATCTTGCCTGGAAATTGTCAAGAATATCAGTTTTTGAGCAAGTCTCCTGTACCTGGCTGGATTTTTAAGGAGCTCCTGCTAAATTGATGACAGCTTGACATTTTGTTCAATGCTGGTGCTGATCCAAGTAGTTCAACTTCATCTAAGAGATCAAGCATATATTTTCTTTGAGATATTGCAACTCCTGCTTTTGAATGTTCTACTTCAATACCAAGAAAGTATTTAAGTCTTATGGTCTTTGATCTTAAATTGAGTATGCAGAAAACTCTCAAGTTGATCCATTGAGGCTTGGTCATTTCCCGTAATGATCATATCATCAACATAAATCAGTATAGTTGTAAAGGAGGTTCCAGTGTTTTTGGTGAATAAGGAATAGTCTCCAAAGGCTTGTTGGAATCTTGCCTTGCAGATTGCTGATGAAAACTTGGCATACCGATTGCAAGAAGCTTGTTTTAAACCATATGGTAACTTATAAAGTCGACAAACTAACCTGTCATTGCCATTCCCATTCTCCCCCTATCGACTGAATCCAAGGGGTGGAGTCATGTAAACCTCTTCATCCAAATCTCCATGCATGAAGGCATTTTGCACATATAGTTGGTGAAAGGACCAGTTTTGTGCTGCTGCAATTGCCAACAAACATCTTACAGTATCAAGCTTGGCCACTGGAGCAAAGGTCTCCTTGTAATCCAAGCCTTCGATTTGCGTATATCCCTTTGCAACAAGTCGAGCTTCGTAGCGTTCGACACTTCCATTTGCATTATACTGGATTTTGTATACCCATTTGCACCCAATGAGATGCTTTCCAATAGGTAAAGTTGTGTAAGACCAAGTACCATTCTCTTCTAGTGCTTTGATTTCGGTTTGCACAGCTTGCACCCATTTAGAATTTGCAGCAGCTTGTGCATATGTTTTTGGCTCAACATTATTTGATCTAGAAGCAAGGAAAGCCTTGTATGATGATGAAAAATGGTTATAAGAAATATAGTGAGCAAAGGGGTACTTGGTGCCTTTTGTAGAACTTGAATTCACGGTAGATGATTGGCTTGAGGTTTGCACATTGGTGATGCTTGGGCAATGAAAGTCTCTTAACCACCGAGTTGGTTGTCTTGTTTTGTTGGAGCATCGAATTTGGGGGTTCAATTGGCATAGTGGTTTAGTTGTTGGAGCTGTTGGTGCTGTAGGCTCAACTGTTAAGGGATCAGGTGAGAAGATTTCTATTTGAGGTGTTGGCGGTGGCATACTTGATGTTGTTTCAATGGAAGAATCAATAGGTTCTTGTGTAGGTGTGTGATTAGTGCCTGAATCCTCACAACTGTCAGATAAAAAAATGGACAAAATTGGACTATTGGAAAAGACATTTTTGGAATCATTTTTGTCAGAATGATAAAGAAAAATATTCTCATAGAAATGAACATTCTTGCTGGAAAAAGTTTTCTTTGTTTCAATTTCAAGACTCGATAAGTTTTTTGTCCTAAAGGATATCTGAGGAAAATACAACGTTTGGCCCTTTAATCGAATTTATGTTCAGGCATAATATTAGTGGCATAACAAAGGCATCCAAACACTCGTAGATGGGAGTAAGAAGGAATTTTATGATAGAGTACTTCAAATGGTGTTCTTTTGCCCAAGACTGGCGTTGGTGTACGATTAATTAAATACATGGCTGTTAAGACACTTTCACCCTAGAAGTTAAGTGGTAAGTTAGCTTGAAAATGTAGAGCTTTAGCCATATTGACAATATGTCTATACTTTCGTTCAACCACTTATTCTATTGTGGAGTACTTGTGCAACTATGTTCAAACAACATTCCTTGGCTTTGAAAGAACAGAAGCATAGAAGTGAATTCACGATCATTATCAGTTCGAAAACGTTTAACTTGGGTATTAAACTGTGTTTTAACATGTGCATAAAAATTTTGTAGGACTTTATGTGTTTTAGATTTGTACCTCATTAATTAAACCCAAGAATAATGTGAAAAGTCTTCAAAAATTGTTAGAAAATAAAATGCACAGAAAGTGAAGATACTCTAAAAGGACCCTAAATATCAAAATGAACTAAATCAAAACATGCCTGAGTTGTGATTGAATTAATACTGAAGGGCAATCTTGTTTGTTTTGCCAAATGACATGCATCACAAACATTATTAAAATTATGAGAAATTTTAGGAACAGAGTCAACTAGAACTTGTATAGGTTGCTAGAAGGATGTCCCAATCTCTTGTGTCATTGGTTATTGGAGGAAGGGGAAACTTGGCTCACTTTAGGTTTGTTCTTTTGGTTGGTTTCCAAATAATATAGACCATCACACTGCTTCCCTAAACCAATCTTTTTCCTCGACTCCAAGTCCTATAGAACACAATAGTTTGGATAGAAAGTTAGATTGCAGTTCAAGGATTCATTAATTTGCTTACTAAAATCAAATTGACCTTGAAAGAGGGCATACATAACATATCTAAAAGACTCAAGTTGGTATTTAATTGGATGGAACCAACCGAATCAATAAGGGGCTTTTGACCATTAGGTAAGTTCACAAATGGATATTTGGATGACATTTTGGTTTGAAAAATTGATTTGAACTAGTAATGTGTTATGTGGCTCCTGTGTCTATAATCCATGTTTTTGGTTTATCTTTGTAAATTTGAGAGGAAGAACATTGAGGTATAGACTGACCTGCTGCATTAGATTTAGGGGTATTATTTTTGGTATTACCATTTTCTAGCAAGTTTAAAAGCTGTTGATATTGTTCCACGGTAAAGGAAGGGACATTACACTCCATGTGATTAGCTTGTGGCTTCTCTTTTCTAGTATTTATCGTGGCTTCTCTTTTCTAGTATTTATCTTGTTTTCTTTCTTGTTCGAAGGTGCTAGAAATCCATGCAAGTAGTAGCACCTTTCAACTGTGTGATTGGAACCATTGCAATGTGTGCAATGTAACTTACTTTTCCCTTTTCGTATGGAGCTTTTTGAACCTTGCTTCAGTGTATCAACCAACATAACTTCCCTTGCCACTGTAATATCCCTTTGTTTTTCTTCTTGCAATATCATTGAATATATTTTTCCAATGGATGGTAATGGCTGCAAAAGAAGAATTTGCCCTCGAGTGGCAAAGTAAGTATCATTTAAACCCATAAGGAACTGCATTACCTTGTTCATTTGTTCCCTTTCCATGACTTTGTCATTTGTTCCACATGTGCAAATTGGGAGGTCAAGATATGAGGCTTACTCATCCCATAACCCCTTTAATTTTGAGTAATATGCACTGATGGACATATTTCCTTGCTGCAGTGAGCCAATCTCTCTTTGTATTTGGAAAATTCTGGGTGCATTGCCTGTGAGAATCTTTCCTTGAGGTCTGCCCACACTTGGAAGCCAACTCCGTATAGATCACACTTTCAAACAAGCTTGGCTCTATGGAATTGAGGATATAAGAAAGCACCATATCATTGCATCTTTTCCATGATGCAAATTTTACATAAAAAATTGATGGTTTTTCTATAGAACCATCAATGAATCCTATTTTGTTTTTAGCACGGAGTGCTATGTTCATTGCTTTATTCCAAGTGGCATAATTGTCATCATTTAGTAGTTTTGTGACCAAACAAGCCCTGGATGATCAGAAGAGTGCAGTTGAAATGGATCTGCAATTTCTGAATTTTCAATGGTCTTTTCTGTGACCATTTTTGTTCAAGGGATTTGAGCAAGTGTTAAGTGTTTTTTTTTTTTTTACTTAGCAAGATCGTTGCTTTGATACCATGAAAAAAAAATGGAAGATAAAATGATGAGGGAATTCTATTTTCTTTGTTAAAATTAAAAGTCAAAATGTTGTGCTACAAAAAATCAAATATGGTGTGCTGCGGCTACAACAATGTCCACACCATATACAACAAAGCCGTGCTGAATTAAATATGGTGTGCTGCAGCTATAACAAAGTTCACACTGTGTTCACAAAGTTAATACCTTGTATTGACTTATGAAATTTAATTAGGTAGGTGATAAGTAGACATTTAATGTATATGTTAACCTAACCAGTGAAATGTCACTGCATTATAATGTATAAATTGTAACCTATACAATGAAAATTGTGTGAGAAAGAAAATAGAATTCCCTCATCATTTTTAATCAATATTTTATCTTCCATTTTTTTTTTCAGGTTATAATAGCAAGACAAAGACCCACCCTTGATATAATTTGTTTCTGATACTCCCTTTGTTTATTTAGGCTTGAAATTCAATTACTTTCATGCTTTCTAATAAAGAAGGATGATCCTCCACCCAATAGCCTAGCCTGAGAGATGAGTTCTCTAGTGTGGACTAAAAAGGTCTCGCAAAGCCAGTCCCCCAGGAAGGGCAATCAATGTTTTTTTTTAGTGCGTATATAAGTGGTAAGAAATCTATCAGGATTCGTGCCTAAAGCTAAACGAAAATATCTATTAGGACTCTTGTCTAGATCAAGCCCAACCATAGTCCAGCCTCAGTGTCTATTCTAATGATAGAGGTGTTTATTCCTAATTAAGAAGAAATCTACCTCCTTACAACAGATGGGGAGATTTGAACACCTAAGCTCAAAATGAAGTTGGGAGGTGACAGTCGCCAGATCAAGGGATGATTCTCTTGGAAGGACAATCTTAGATTTTATGCTTTTGAGCTGCTCAAATGTTCAAGGTTTTGTTCTTTAGTGATTTCTATTAAATACCATCATATTGGTTTGGTTGGTTTAGCGTCAAATTGGATACTGGGTACACCCAATTCTCTTTTTGGACTTTGGAGCTGTCTTGGTCTGTATAATTTGGTAATATTATGTGGTTTGTGTGATTCTCATTATTTTCTTTCAATTTTTGAAATTCAGACATTGGAAAGTATCTGTCTTAATTTTTGCATGTTATCTTTGATTTTTTTGTTTTCACATTTTCTTTGCATTTCTATCTGCGTTTTTTATTGGTTGCTTCTTATTGGGATTTTGTGTTGGCACCTATCTAGTTTACTTTGGTTCTTTGTTGAGTTTGCATGAGGTTCTATTTAGTTGCTGAGAAGATTGAGTGGGAGCAATTTTTTTGATTTACATAATTGTTAAATAATACTTGAGGAGATTTTTGAGAAAGAAAAGGAATATTATGTGGTAGATGATTTTTCATATATTTTCTTCCTCACTTATTTCCCAATAACCAAATTGAAAAGCAACTTGGGTGGTAATTGGTATTTGAGCAGTTTTCCTAATATTTTTCTTGTTATCTTAGTTTGGATTTAGGAATACTATTGCCAGCAATAGTTCTAGTACTGTTTTGTAGTTTGGGATTGCTAGTGTTCCTTTATTAGATGGCATTTTGTAATCACGAAAAAATCAGTGAATGATTAATACATTCTTATAAAACATTTTTTAAATAATTATAATTTGGATCTAATATGGGGGGTTTGGGGCATGGATTCCAGCACCAAACTTTCCACTTTTGCCCTTGTAAGAACAAAAAAGAAAAATGACAATGTTTTTCAATGGTTGCCATTTTCTCGTCTAATGCTCATCTCTTGTTTTGTCTATTCTGCAGGCCCTTGCCTAGCAACATTTCCTCTTATAAGGTACCACTTTTTTCTCTTTAAGTTTCTTTAGAAAGCTAAATGAACCATTCATAATTGATAAAAAATGCTCATATTTGGATTGCTTTCTGAAATTATTTCAATAATGCTTCCTGATGTGGTTTCATGTATTGGCCATTTTTAGTCGCTACTTCTAGTTTCCATTTCAGAAAGTATTTTTTGATTTTGAGAGTGGATGCATAAATGATTTTGTGACTAGAGGAATTTTCAGAAGCATAATATTTAACATGCTCACGAGTCTGTAACAATGACTTTTTTGGTGCAATTTTTAAATAAATAAATTTGTGTCCTTGAAAATTTTATCCAATTCATGATTTCTGCAAAAAAAAAAAAGAGGAAGAAAAAGATATATTTATTTATACATGCTTCTCTTGAAATCTTAATTATGTGAAGGGATCTTCAGATGAGTTCATAGATGCCAACATTCAACTTGCCTTGGCTGTTGTCAGAAAGCTCCAAGAAAGAATGGAAACCAGAGCTTGCATTGTAAGAAGAAAGTTCCTTTCATATGAATATTTGATTCTTCCATTTGAATATATGAATTTGATACAGCTTACTCAATCGCAGGTATTTCCCGATAAGCCAGAAAAGCGTAGAGCCTCTCGGATTTTCAAAACAGCTCTTGACTCGGTAACAATGCAACTTATAATTAGGTTGCTTTTTTGTTTTCATGCACTTTAGCATTGAGCTAAGCTCCTTTGATTTTCTGCTTTATCTTTGTGGACTTTTGGGGTTCACCATCCCAAGAAGCACTTTTCCAATGAATTTTCTTCAGTCCATGCATGGATTGGGGTGGGGGGAGGGGGGGTTCTGTGGCGGTGACATTGGGTAATGCTGAAGCCAGTGTATCAAAAGTGGAAGAAAACAGCTTTTACTGGAAATGTTAATTTTGATGTCCTAATTACCAAAATTAGTAATATTTAAGAACATCAATAGATCCTTAATGATATTTATATTTGTTTAGAATGGTAATTCGTAAATCTCATTTTCTTAGGTAGTGCATTGGCTTTATTTTGGACCTTACCTCAATATGATGTAGAATGGTAATCAGTTAGTCAAATTTTCTTGGGTATAGTATACTGCACTGGCGTTAATTTGGACCTTACATCAATATGATGCAGCCATGAAAACTCTTAAGAACATGGAAACCTTTAGTGTAGAAGTTCTTGAATTCTTAGTTAAATTTCAATCTGTGATTCATTTCTTTCAGATTGATGGTATAACCATAGGTTCTCTAGATGACATTCCCAGTGGTGCTGTCAGAAGTTTCTTCAGCTCTATAAGGAACACCCTGGATTTTGATTTTGAAGATGAGAATGAAGGTTGGTTTGACAATGCTGTGTGAATAGGGCCTCTTATTTTCTATTATATAATGGGTATGGTGATTGAGGTAATGTTTGCCACTATTTTAATCTTTTAAAGGACAAGGAAAACTAAGATTGATTGATTAAGTGTTTATTTAAAAAAAATTGGTTTTTTATTTATTTGAGTGTACATGAAAAAACAAAAAATTTATCTTCTTATGTTTCATTAAGAAAATGGCTATTTAAACCTTGATTTAGTACATTTTCAATTAGGAATTTAGACCTTAAGCATGCTAATCTATGGAAAAAGTCATAGTGAAGGTTTGCAAGAACCTTATGTTTTGTCTATGTAATTTATCTTTTTGTTTGAGCTCAAAATTGTCTCATTTTTCTAACAAATGCAGGTCGTTGGCAGAGCAATGAGCCACCCACACTTTATGTGTTCATTAATTGCAGCACGCGTGAACTCTCTGTCATAGAGAAGTATGTGGTATGGTGTCCTCGCTTTTTCTATGAAGTTAACCCACTATATTATGACCTTGATACCACCAAATTTAGTCGAGTTCACCTAATGTCATTCAGTTGTTTTTTTTTTTGGATACCCATAACCCCCTCGACCTTTCTATGTTCACTGAATTGTAAGCCTAGTTGCAAATTGGGGATTTGAACCTCTGACACCTCTTGGTTTTATCCAAGGGTCTATACCACTGAATCAACCCCCTTAGAATTCATAATGTCATTCAATGTTAAAATGTTCCTGTAGAACTTAATAATTGTATCACTCAGACAGGTGAACTGATAATGGTGTCGCATAACTGAATCCGCTCTTTTAGATGGTGTCGCATAACTGAATCCACTTTTACATAGTGCATGATGCATTCAAGTCAATAACTGATGATATTTAAGTAGATCTACATAGCATAAACTCTGTTTTAGAGTCCAGAAAGCTGATTGGAAATATAGGGATTTAAAAGTGGATTATGGTGTTTATTATTTTCAATGAAGTTGTTCAATCAATACTTGCTTCCAGGTTCTGTTTGGCGCCTATAGCCTTCTGTGTAGAAAAATTCTCGAGACAGTAGATTTTTTTTTTTGGTTTTGGGTCAAGAAGTGGGTTTGATTACCAGATGCTGTCCACTTTCACAACTCTTTGAGATCCATCATTCCCTTAATGGCCTTGTAGTGAAGAAGATTTTGAAGTATAAAAATCAAGTTTTCCATTAGAGTAAGGTATTTACTCTGAATCTGATGACTTGCTCTTAACAGCAGTCTTAATTATAATCTCTCTAAAAGTTGAATCCAGTGGTAGATGGAAAAGTTCTCTTGGAATTTTGATGTAACAAAATTTTGATGCACCTTATAGACTATAACTATAATGTCCATCACTGACGCACGGAGGCCTCATTTTTGGTGCTCAGGCATTAATTTGACAGCGGGAGTGCCAAATTTTTTGTCATCCTTTGTTGTTCTCAGAAGTTATTTTCACTACTGTAACTCTTTTCTTGGGATTTACAGGAAAAATTTGCTACGTCAACCCCAGCTCTTCTCTTCAATCTTGAACTCGACACATTGCGGTATACGTCTTAACATGCCTGATTATTAACTGATATGCAGTTTGCTTATCATTAAATTAATTTCCAATGACAAAATAAAAAGACAAAATGTATGCTTTGCAGTGCTGACTTGGGCCTTCTGGGATTTCCGACAAAAGATTTGCATTACCGGTTTCTTTCTCAGTTTACTCCAGTGTTTTACATCCGAATCAGAGAGTACTCGAAGGTATTTCTTCTTTTGCAACTTATTATTATTATTATCATCTTTGTTTTCTGTTGATTGTTTCTCAACTCCAGTTTCTTAGTAACCACTTATGGTTTGTTATGTAAGACTGTACCAGTGGCACCTTTTGTTGTAAATTACAGTGGAGCATTATTCCGCCAGTACCCTGGTACGGCATAAATTTTCTAAGATATTTCCATAGACTTCAATTTGACTGCATATTCTTCATGATGTTGTTTTCTTAAAATCAATAATGAGTTAGCCTTAAATTGTGGGAGAATTACATAATCAACGTCTATGGTCAAGAATCACCAGACATCGATTTCTAATTCCAGCTAGGATTTGATTTGAAATTTCATAGTATTTGACGTCTTAAAGCTGTAATCTAGTAAGGAGAAAAACTCCCCCACTATTTGTTTGGCCAATGATTGGCTGCCCAAATATTTTCAGATAAGTTTTGTAAGCATTTTTGCAGATCTTTCTTGTCATTAAATAAGTACTTTGGTGGTTGGTGCAAGAATCAGTCTATCTTTAGAAGCCTCTTGGCTGCATTGGTATTTAATGTGGCTTTGTTAGAAATTTTCTTTTTATTAATATTTTTCCCTATCTGTGGGCCATGCAAAAACAATAAATATTTTTATGAATGGATACTTCAAAAATATTTGTTTCATAATTTTCTTCTGTATGGAATTTATGTCCTTCATGGGTTCTGGAATTTCATATTTGAGTTGCAGTTTCTCTCATGGACCTGAAGTTGCCCAATAAAATTTTGATTAAGTTTCCTCATAGACAAGTACCATTTTGATATTGGCTTATAATTAATTGCCTACATCTTGTTTGGCACTTCCCTTGTAAAAATATATCCTCTCTTTTACATGTGCCTGATATTTGAACTCTGCACTATTACAATATGCCTTCAAGCTCCCTTACCCAACTAGAGATTTTGCAGGGCCTTGGCAGGTGATGCTTAAACAAGCAGATGGTTCTTATGCTTGTGTAGCAGAGAGTGCAACACGCTTTACGCTGGGTGAAGTATAAATACTACTTACCAACCCAATAAGCTTTCATTTTACTAAAAGTTTCATATACTTCAATAATAATTGTTGTTTTTCTCTAGACCAAAGAAGAATTGCTGAGGGTCTTGGGACTGCAGGAAGAAGAAGGAAGTTCTTTGGAGTTTCTTCGGAGAGGCTACAAGGTTTCATCTCCTTACTTGAGTAGTTTCATTTGTATATATCTACTGAACACCCATTTCTCTCTCTCTCTCTCCACAATCAGTTCCTTATGGTGCTATACAGTATGGCTTTGTGAAGATTGCCATATACTGTGAGAATGAAAACTATCAGCTATCACATTCAATGAACTAGAACAACCTATCTAAGACTGTTAATAAAACGATCCAAGGAAATATTGATAGTATATTTAAACCTGAAAATTTCTTGAATTATGTATTTGATCAGTTTAGCTCATTTAAGGATATATAAGTTCTGCAAAGGAGCTCCTACCTTATGTCATTGTAATTTGTAATAGATATTTTAAGTCAACACATTCAGTGAGTGAACCTAAAAGTCTATTTCTTTCTTTATGCGGAATCCTGAATCACCATTTGGGTAGCAGAGCAAGCCCCAGATCCATGTGAGATCTTACGACTTACATAGATCAAGTAGATATACGGTTCATAAGAATGACGAAACCTTGTGCTAGTGTCCCTAAGAAATAACAGAGAATCGAATTAAGGAAGGTTGCTATATATATAAATTTTGTAGCATTTCTGGTTACTTTGTTGTCTGTCAATTGTCGTACACATTAAGTTGCATGAGCAGTTTTGAACGTGTCTCACCCTTGATCATATGCAAGTATTTTGTTATCAAAGCAGAGGTATCAAATGGCTTACAGAATTTGTGTATCATAGCACATAATACAGATTCATGATATATTATTTGTTTGTTGCTTGATTGAGTTCAAGGATTAGCATTTTTGCTTTCAAATATGTGTCTCAAATTAAATCTACAGAAAATATTTATTAATAGTTAAAACTGTCCTAAAATTTTGTGTTAACCATATTTTATATAATGTGCAGACTGCCACTTGGTGGGAAGAAGATGTGGAACTAGAACTATCTTCTGCTTGGCGTAATTAAGCAACTATAGGGATATTGATAAAATCTTATTAAAAGAAGCAAATGGTGATATTCAAGCATATTGGCTCCAAAGAATGCTTTTACCCGAGGCTCGAAAGATTTTATTTTTATTATTATTTTGTTCTTTTTCACTTGTTTTGCAATTTTTCTTTTGAAAATGTAAACCGTGTATTCTTTTTGGTGGAAGTGAGAGAAGTCTAATCTTCTCACTTCATCTATGTTAGGTTGCCAAGGGAATTTAGGGCAAGAAAGACTTTCATAGTTATTTAAGATATGGTTTTTGAGGAACCATTGTTTGAAAGATCAAGTTTACACATATTTGAGTGCACAATATAAAAAATCCCATGTCGAGCTTAGTTCCTTCATATTTCTCTCTTCATTTGCTTGTGTGGAATTGTTGTTTATCTATTCATCGTTGATAAATTTTTGACAAGAGAACTTCTCTTCCAAGAGAGTTAGAATTTCATTAATTTTCTTTTGGGTAAAATTAGTTTGAATTGAAATTAAACATAAGTTATTTTATAATTCGTTGGATTTATTGAATTATGATCCTAATAGTCTCATGGTATCGCTCATCATGAAGAAGTAGATAAAGTTTTTTTTATTATTATTATTATTTACAACTGTACGGATATTTCCTTTTTGAATTGCATACGGCTCTGACAGTGGAATTCATTTTTTTACCTTCCTTGAAAAAGAGAAAAAAATAGGGTTGTTTATCCTCGTATCAATAATAATTCAATTACAATGTCGCCTTTTTTTTTTTTTGGAGTTCAAAAAAGCTTTACTTAAAAAGAATTTTACATTCCTCCTTTTAAAAAAAGTGGATTAAAAAAATGGTAGCTTTCTCCAAATATTTGGAAAAAGTATAAAATTCTTTCATAAGTTGTCAAAAGGATTTTAAAGATTTACCAAATTACAAAAGTTAAAATTTTTTAAAAATAAATTCTCGAAGAGTGCATTCAATTAGTTTTTTTTTTTTTGTGATTAATTGTAAGCACATATATATACATATGAATGAACACTGTTAGGCATTGTGCAGTACTATTGAAATAGTATTGCACAGAATTAAATAATGTAAAACAGTAGATAATTTCAATGGTATTGCACAGTATTAAACAATGTAAAACAGTGGATAATGTCACCCACTTGATAGCCTTATATATATATATATATATATATATATATATAAATCTTCCTTTTCAATTAAGCAGCACCTCTAATTTTACCCTAATTTCAAACTAACATGAAAAAGATATTTGAACTAATAGCTTGAAAAATGCTGATAAATTTTTTCTAGAACAAGGGATATTATATTGACTCTGATTATCTTCATCAGAAACACGTACAATATTTATTCTTCATTGAAACTAGGCTCTGCTGGCTTCTGCAGATTAATCAACCTCCTGTGGGGACTAGTAGCAATTGAGCTTCAGCCTCTCTGCCCTCGAAGATTTGCTGCAAAGCGAGATGCGAAGACTGTAGCACGTAGCCCGGATGGAGCATCAGCAGATTCAGCAGTCACTTGCCCATCAAAAAATGCCCCTTGATCAATTTCTCTGCTGTAACCGAATCTCTCTTCATCTCAAAGACGTTGCTCGGCAGCTTGCTTCCTTGCTTTCCTGCAGCGAAATGTAGCTTGGACGAAGCAAGCAGCCCATGTCCTCCATTGTTGTGAATAGAAACGGAACGTATGCGGAACTTGCATACTATGCAGGCGGCTAAATTGACTAGCAACAAACTTCAACTCTTCAGCTTTTAAGGCAAATGCCTCTACTTCGGTTAAAGCCCTCACTATCATAGTAGATGACGGACAGTTAGATACAGATTTTGGTTCCAGTGCCCATGTAAGAAGCTCCTCTCCGCAGAAATCTCCTTCTTTCAGCAAACCTCGGTTGAAGAAACCAGTCCTTCAACCATCTGTTGTTACACTCTAAGCTGCCGCGAATGATCAACAGCATTTCATCAACTGGATCACCTTCTCGAACAACGCACGTACCCGTTGTGCATAAACTTGGCTTCAGTCTCTCGCATATGGCATCAAGCAACCGCTCATCCATATTCGCAAACAGAGGAACCTGTATTTATACAGTCAGAAAATATTGGTGGTCAAAGACAGTATGTCTTTAGATTATCGATCTTTCGGTTCAATAAAGTAAGATTAACAGGTACAAAGTCTTAATGGTTGTTGTTACAAGAAAAATTACAGGATGACATTTGTTTCATAAGACACTAAAAACCTTGGTTATAATTGCATGTTCCCTTCAGAACATTCAAAATTTTACACAAGAAAAGCTTTTTCCACTAAATTTTAAAGGGTGATAAAATGGTCATATAAACATTCTTGAAACGTAAATTTCCACCCTAGATGTATTGGAAGAGTAATATACTTACCTTCTCACCAAATTTAAACAGAGATGGCACTTGATATCTCTCCTGAGATCTTTTGGAAGACTCTGGACCAATCTTTCTTCATCTACTCCTCTCGTTTCCAACCACTTGAAATGATCATATCGCCTAATTCATTCTCTGAGATCTTGAGGAAGCCAACGATGATGCATCCACTGCTCCGAGTCACGCCTTTTGATCCTCATCTCCTCAAGACGAACAGTAAGAGACTGAAGATAGGTCTGCAACAATCACAAGAAACCAAGATCCCTTATGATAAATGTGAAAAATACAATATTGTTTCCTCTTTCTCCACCCCTCTGAACATAAACAAATGAATTTCATTTACAAACAGAGAAAGGAAATAGAACGCAGAAACAGAGACAAACGATAGTATTAAGCACTCTTTAACATTTATTATGCTTTATGTGAAACTTACTCAACTTACTCAGCTTACGCCTGTCATGATGATTCAGAAGCACAAATGTGCAGGAGAAGCATTCCAGAATTCTGTTATAACAGAATTATGCACATTTCCTTTTTCTGTTACATTTCTTGTTAATTTCCTTAAATTTCGGATCCAAGGCCACGTGTACATTTTATGTAATGCTTGTGTAATACTACTTGTATAAATAGGTGTGTTGTATTGAGAATTGAGCATGCAATAAAACATCATTTTCCAGATTCAGAGAATATCTGAAACTTTTCTTTCTTGCTCTGCTTTTGCTTATTTTCTTTACAACCAAACAGACCACAGAATTCTTTCACATTACAAGTATGAGTTTCTAAACTATAACATAATTGATAATGAATTTGATTCAACTGTTGAATTCATGACTACTAAATCAAGTTTATTAAGTTTTGTAAACTAAGAAAGTGTTGTTAAGTGTAGTTTCATCCTACAAGTGTCATAAAGTGTAATTTCTGGGGATAGTCACTGTGAACATGGATAGGAGTGTGATTTGATCCTCTAATCAACAAATAAATGTTTTTAATTACCTAAGATATGTATAAAGTTCTGGGGATAGTCACTGTGAACATGGATGCCTTAAATGTTTTGTTTATATTGGTTGATAGTTGAACATAGTCAAATTCAACAAATAGAAGATGAAAACAGAATAGTTCAAAACTTACTATAAATTAAAGTGCTAATGCAAGATCTCTTTTTGTGCTTAGAAAAATTTTCCCAATGAAGAAAATATATGGAGTGGCATGATAACGGATCAGATCTTTATGGTCCTGATAATAAAGTTAAAAGAGCGTATAGTCCCAAGTTTTTCTACAAAAAGAATTTAATACTTACCTGAAGTGAGGAAACAACTATGAAGCATCTAAAACAATGAAGTTATTTAAGTTACCTGCAGGTTTCCGATTGGCAGCGCAAGAAGGATAAGCCCAATAATCCCTACTGCTATTGAAAGGAGAATCTCGATAGTATAGATGCTGGTTTTCACCCCTGAATTACACTGTTGAAAGTAAAATGACACGAAACTCAAGTAAGTGAAACTTTATGCACTCAAATGAATGAACTACCAACCTGAAATTTTAACTTTAAGAAAGTAGAGCATAAATTTGCAGATAAAACTACTTAAGATGGGAATAAATTGTTCATGCTACATCAAATAGATACATATTGCAAATGCATGCACTTGGAATATTTGATAAAACAAAAATTGCATGTCATGGCATCTCCTGTAAGTGCACAAAAATTTTATTGTGCACTTACTGGAGATACCAAAAAGCAGCCTTACTCTTCGCATATGGTTAGTAGCAAAAGTTCATAGCTACACAAAAATTTTATTACCACAGTTTTTTCCTTAATCGAAGTAATGTATAAACATGTTCTAATCTTAATGAAAGATAGGAGTTACACTTGGATTAATTTCATGAGTTGTCAGGAGTACACTAGCAGCGACAAAAACTTTTATTCACAATTGCATAGCAGAAGACCAAATCTATTAGCCCTTTTAAAACTTTTATTCACAATTGCATAACAGAAGACCAAATCTATTAACCCTTTTGTTTTAGGTGCTCAACATAGAGGAAAAAAGGCTTTGAATGTCTTTCTATATTTGAAAACACTGTTTATGTTCATGAGATAGAAGGTTTTATTTCTTTATCCTTTAAGAAAAGAAATAACAGTGAAAGCTAAATATAAACATAAGCAATTATACAAATGGATTCAATGCCAAACAGCAGAAGTAATATACCTCAAATTTTGCAAACCACAAACAGTACATGAATTTATGCCAAAATTTCTCCTTAGCTGTATGAATTTAAAAAGAAATAGCCTGTGTGTAGATCCCGAATTTGAATACCAAATTAAACTTGTCCGTATTACACATTTTATAAAGAACTGTCAAGTTTTAGGACCTGTTTCAGATCCTTTGAAGGGATCAAACTCAAGAGCATGAGGCTGCTGGAAAACTGGAGATAATTTTCTAATTGAATATTGAAATTTTATACATGAGTTTTTAGATAAGTAGATATCGAATTCACCAATAATTTTTTTTTCAAATTTTAAAATAAACTCTAAAACAAAGAATTTATATCATACTCAAACTCTAATATTGACTTAGTAAATTAAATTAAAAAAATAACTGAATATTTTATTGACTTCTAGCAATATTTTGTTGATTTTCAATCAAGATCTTTCTGAGCCAAATTGTTTGGTTTGTAGCATTTGCAGCAGAGATATACTCTGTTTCTGCGGTAGACTGGCTACAATATCTTGTTTCTTCGAATTCCAAGAAAATATACCACTTCCAAAGAAAAACACATATCCTGAAGTGCTTTTGCAGTCATCAACACAACCAGCCCAGTCACTATCAGCATAAACAACGGTGTAGCTATTTGTTGGGTGTTGTTCATAGAGTGTGTGATTATACGAGTGTACGCGTAATTTCAAAAATTACCATATGCGCAGCGGAAGCATGTTACAAAATACATCCATTTTAACAAAATCAACATATATCACATATATGCATAAGTATAACAATTATACAATTATGAACATGATGAACAACATATATCATATATATAAACAAGTATACAAATATAAACATGTTGAACAATATTGTATTATAACACATAATGTAAAATACTCACCTAATAAAGGTAGCTTTACAAAATCTTCAAGTCTTTCACCAATCCATGTGAAGAGCTCACCTTGAAGTATATGTTGAACAATTCTAGTCCATAACTTTTGGTGGGATTAAGGAGCTAGAATGGTAGCTTAGTATTTAGAATTTTCAGTACTTGTATTCAAACTCTTTTGAATACAATTTTTGTTTCTTAAATGAAGATGATAAATATTTTCTATACAACTCTTGTATTAATTAAAAATCTTTAACATACAACTCTTGTATATTAATCTTAAAAACAATTTCTATATGATAATTATTTTGAACAACTCTTTGCAAAATAATTATCTTTTTCTCCATTTACATATCATTCATTTTTGGCCATCTATTAAAAAAGGAGATGAAGAGAAGTTTGTTTATTTTTCAACACTTGAAAGAATAAAACTCAAAGAACTCTCTCTTACCTCTCTTCCTCCCATTGCCAAAATCTTCTCCCAAAATTAAATGAATGAAAATTGTTTTGCCAAAATTCATTTTGTTTATTCAACACTTTGATTAAACAAAATAAACAAAATGAAGTGCTCCACCAATTTTATTGTTGGTTTCCCATTTAGAATTAATTAAACCAAGCACTAGAATAATGACCACCAAAATTAATCTTTACCTAACAATTATAATTACTTTAATTATAATGGGTAATTAAATGGCCAACATCTAGGCTCCTCATTGTATTAAAATACAATGCCATGATCTATATATATTATAATATTATCTAATAATATAATAATAATATATGATTTAATTATTCAAAACAATTTTGAATAATTACTTTTTACCTTACTAATTTTTACTACCATGGTTAAACGGTAAAAAAGTAAAATCAAATCATGGAACAAATTTTGTCATTTGTCAATATTCTATTAATTAACAACCCTTGTTAATTAATTAAGTGATGTACTTAACAATTAAGTCTTGACAAATGTACAATCCGAAGGATCCCTAAACAATCGTTCTCTTTTGCTGAAATTTATTGGATCGAACTATTCAATCCAATCCGCTACCCCAGTGCACAACGAGTATACTTCATATTGTGAGACTCTCTAGGTCCACACCTAATTTGTCATATAGAGTTCCTTCATACGTCCGTGAACAATGTCCCACACACACGTTACGGATATTACAAATTAGCATGTTAGACCATACAAGTTGAGGTTATTACATATTCGTATAATCCTTCCATCATTTATATCCTTGAAGAGCAGATATATAGATCATCACCGTCAAATCTCTATTTGCTCAACCACGAACTTATCTCCAAATTTATATTTCATAAAACAATATCCACAAACACTTTTGTGATATTGTTTATTCCTCCGGAATATCTTTTCCGAGGTTTATGCTTGCGGCCACAAGACTTTCTGAAATACAATCTCAGAGCATTAGGATATACAACCCACTCATATGAGCTGATGGATCTCATATCTACGCACACCGAACTCTATGAGCATCAGATCATATCCAGCGATACCCAGCAGTCAGACCATGAAAGGTTTCTGACATGTGTGGAACCAAAGCATGGTGGATCACTCACAAGCCCACCGTGGCGCTCAGGTCAAAAGACCACAAATACTACTCAACTCGGAAGACCTTCCATTGACGGCTTTATGAGATGTCTATTGGATGTCTTCGTGAGTCTGTTCAATATTCAGTCCTTACTGAATACCTGCATCTCTATACGAGCTTCCTACTAAGCTTATGGTTTGCTAAGACTAACCATCTGGACCATCCAGATATAGACATAAACTAATCTATATTAATGGATTTCACCGATAGACCCGCATCGATGAAATTAGATTAGGAACATTATGTTTGAGAACATACTTGCATAATGACATTTCTTACCACCATCTGCAACTCATTGAAGCTATATCATTATTAATATATTCTCAGGTCATTGTCCCATTTCAGACAAGCCTCTAACTCATTAGATTTTGCTAACTCTTAGTACCACTAACTCTTAATGTTTATAACTATTAGCGTTGCTAACTCTTAGCCCTGGTCTAAACTCTTTTAGACCAAATCTGAAGTCCTTCAGATCATACAATGTCTAAAATATTACAAGCATCTTACCATTTAATAAAATTAATATTAACGATTTTATTAGAAATAATAATTGTATAAATACAATCACTATGTATTTATACATTATGAGATGGCACGTAAGCACAAATCCCAACACTATTGATTTGGCATTGAGCATCTGGAACTTCTTCAATATTTTAGTAGCATATTTTTTCTGAGAAATGAAGATGCCTTCTTCATATTGAAAGAACTCCATTCCTAAGAAATAGCTCATTGTCCCCAAGTTTGACATTTCAAATTCCATTTTCATTTTCTCTTTAAACTGCACCACAACATTGGAATCTCCTTTTGTCACCAATAAATCATCTACATAAAGTGAAACAATCAGCTTCATCTTAGCTTCCTTTCTCATGACATATAAAGTAGCTTCATTGTAACTCCTTTGGAACCTTTGCAATAGCAAATAATCATCAATCTTGCCATACCAGGCCCTTGGGGCCTGCTTGAGTCCATATAAGGCTTTGTGGAGTTTATACACCTTGCTTTCATTTTCTGGTATCACAAACCCTTCTGGTTGCTCAACATAAATGTCCTCCTCAAGTAAGCTATTTAAGAAGGCTGACTTAACATCTAAATGATAGACTTTTTAGCCTAATTTGGCAGCAAGTGCAGCTAGCATTTTAATTGTATCATGCCTTACAACTTGAGCAAATGTGTCTGTGTAATCTATACCAGGCTGCTGAAAGTATCCATTTACCACTAATCTTGCATTTAATTTATTTATAGAACCATCAAGATTTAATTTGGTCCTATATATCCACCAATAATTTTTTTGGATATAAGGTGCATCAACCAGTGTCCAGGTGCCATTTCTTTCAATCATTGTGATCTCCTTTTTCATGGCAGCTCTCCACTCTTTTTGTTATACTACATTTTGATAACATGTAGGATCCAAGGTTGCAATGTTGCACATTTCATAAATATCAGCAAAAGTTCTGGTTCCTCTAACAGTTTCTTCTGTATCTGAATTTTCTTATGACCTGTCATTTTCTTGTTTTCCAGCAGCTTGAACCTTGATCTTACTTCAATTCTTTCTTGATTCTAGTTTCAGTGAGCTGTCTCATCCACTTTTATGTTTTTGCGTACTATGATATTTCCCGTGTTCAGGTTATAGATTCTTAACCCCTTTGAGATGTTGCTATAATCCACAAAGACTCCAATTTCAGATTTTTTTTATTCAACTTACTTCTTTTTTCCTCAGGTATATGTGTATAACATATACTCCCAAAAAATTTCAGATGTTGAACAGATGGCTTTATTCCAGGCCAAGCTTCATAAGGTGTTAAGCCATTCAAGACTTTAGTAGGTAGCATATTCAATAAGTAGATTGAAGTATTAACAACCTCAACCCAAAAACTCTTTGAAATACTTTTCTCAAACATTAGGCACCTTGCCATCTCTAGCACAGATCTGTTTTTCCTCTCACTTACTCTATTTTGCTGAGGGGAGTAAGGAACTGTCAACTGGTATTTAATACTTACTTTGGCACAAATGGTTCTAAATTCATTTGATTTATACTCAGTACCATTGTCTGTTCTCAGTGTTTTGATAGAACACCCTGCCTATTTCTCAACCATTGCCTTGAATCTCTGAAACTCAACACCCACTTCAGATTTTTGCTTTAAGAAATAAACCCAACAATATCTAGAATAGTCATCTATGAAAAGTAAGAAATACTTTCTTCTATTTAATAAGGGCACACTCATTGGACCACATATGTTTGAGTGTATGAGTTGTAGCTTGTCAGTGGCTCTCTATGTACTATTAAAGAATGGAAGTTTGCTTTATTTTTCAAATTGGCAAACATCACAAACTTGTTCATTTTGGCTAATTTTAGACAGGTCAATGACAGTCTGATTATTATGCATTTTTAGTAGAGTATTGTAACTGAAGTGTCCCAGCCTCTTATACCATAGAATTGATTCATCATGAGCACTGGAATAGGCTATCAAATCAGCTTTGGCTCAATTCAAAGGAAACACTCTATCCTTCATTTTGACCCTTAAGAGCTTATTTCTTTTAGGATCAATTACAATGCAGTTTTGATCTTTAAAACTCAAGGAGTACTGTTTATCCATTAATTTCCCTACACTCAACAAATTTTGGCTAATTTCAGGTACAAAAAGAATATCAATGATTTTTTTATACATGATGAAGTGTTGACAATGAAAACTCCTTTGCCTTTGACTTGAACCCAGACTCCATTTCCTACCTTGACCCCGAAACAGTAGGTTTTATCAATGAACTTAAAACTCCCTTTATCTGAAGTCATATGGTGTGAGTAACCACTATCAATCAGCCAAGGTTATTCTGCTTCATCTACTGTGGTGACTGCAAATAGGTTCTCAGTTATAGGTTCTTGGTATGCAGCTATTTGAGCCTGTTGTCCTAGTGGCTTTTCCTTGTTCCTGCATACTTTTGTAATGTGGCCAAACTGATTGCAAAGTCTGCATTGAACCTTTCGTCTAAACTAGCAATAGTTTTCTGAGTGGCTTTTTCTCTTGTAATGAGGGTATGATGGATATTTCCCTTTCTTGTTGCTGGCTTTCTGACCTTCATTGTCATTTTTTTCCATTCCAGACTTGTCTACTGCCTGTTTTCTTTCTGCTACATGGTTGCTTGCTAGCTTGGTATTGTGAGAAGCTTGTTCTGTAGAGTCCTTACCCTTGATAGCTCTTCTTTGTTCAATGGCTTTGAATGAGTTTAATAACTCTGACAAACTCATTATTGTCAGGTCCTTTGAATCTTCAAGAGAGGAAATCTTTGCATCAAACCTCTCTGGTATACTGACAAGTACTTTTTGTACAATTCTTTTATCAACTAGGTCTTCTCCAAGTAGCCTAAGCTGTTAATAATTTTTATAAGTTTGTCTGAGTACTATTTAATTGTCTCATTCACTTGTATTTTCAGAACTTCATAAGTTTTTCACAAATTTAACACCTCTATTTGCTTGGTTTGATCACTGCCCTAGAACTCTTCTTTAAGCTTTTTCCAGGCTTGTTTGGCTGATTCACAATTTAAGATTCTTTTGAATATGGTGTAAGTTATAGAGGAATAGATTGTAGATAAGGTCTTAAAATTATTTGAACACTCCTCACTGTGTTGCTTTATCCGAGCAATAGTTAGATTTGGAGGCAAATGGGGTGGCTCTCTTTCTGTGTCTACAGTCTCCCATAGGTTAAAGGCTCTCAGGTAAGCTCTAATTTTAACTGTCCAAATTTGATAGTTTTCACCTAAGAAAGATGGAGGTGAAGGTGCTGTAAAACTGCTTGAAGCCATTTAGTTTATTTTTGGATTTGCAGAGAATTGACTTAACAGAGAAAGAGGTTTTTTGTTACTCTCTTTGCAACTTAATCACTCATTTAACACTACCTTTAAGATCAAAATAGCTCTGATACTATGTCAAGTTTTAGGACTTGTTTCAGATCCTTTGAAGGGATCAAACTCAAGAGCATAAGGCTGCTGGAAAATTAGAGATAATTTTATTAATTGAATACTGAAATTTTATACATGAGTTTTTAGATAAGTGGATATCGAATCCACCAATAAAAACTTTTTCAAATTTTAAAATAAACTCTAAAACAAAGAATTTGCATCCTACCCAAACTCTAATATTGACTTAATAAATTGAAATAAAAAAACAACTGAATATCTTACTGACTTCCAGCAACATTTTGTTGATTTCCAACTTATTTCTTGTCTGAAAAATATCATCTCTCAACAAGAACATCCTCCTTGATACGCTTCCACTCATCGTAACCTTCTATTTTTTTCATTGCCACACTATAAGAAATCTGTGTTACATCTCCCACCACTTTCTTCACAAGCTTGTTGTCGGCAATTTCCATTACACTCCACTGCTAATACAAACCATAGAACCCCTAGTGTCTGCAAATTTTCATCCAGCAATGGCAAGATGACTTCAATGTGTAATGAAAGCATACTTAATTAATTTATCCATAACTTTCTAAGGTTAAACATATCGCATCAATACTTGACCTATTTTATACATTCTTATACATAGTAAAATATACTATCATACATATTAGTTATGTTGAAAATGTTAAATGGAACTGAGTAGAACTTATTTTCAATTGTGTGACAAACACTTACATGACTACAAAAGAGGTACCAAATCAGATAGTACACTGCACTAGCCACAACATTTTCAGCAAAAACACCAACAATCTTCTACAAGTCTGAAATTATAGGAAAAAAAGACCAACCCGAGGAAAGTATTGGATAACTACAATAGCTAGCCGTGCCCTTTTTTGGGAAATTTCTTTCCCACGTTTTTGCCTAAAGTAATTTAAAAACCACAACTGCAGATTATAAAATTAATTAGAAGAGAATTAAAGAATCCATTTTTCTTGTTGAAGACTTTTGGCTGTCTATAACAATGATCTAAGCTGTAAAACAATATCAATTCTACCATATACTGACTAAACCACAATACAGCCTTGTAATATCCTTCTATTAGTATTAGTATATAGCAGAAAGACAACAAGTTAATATTTTCCAAACCTGTGGTATGGGCAGCACGAAATAGCGCTCTACAAAAATTAATGCCTTTTGCGACAGCTTTGCGATGGCAAAATAGCTGTCACAAATGTGATGGCTAAATAGCTGTCGCAAAAGAGTTTATCCATAACAACAAAAAAATGCAACCCTTTTGCGACGATTGTTTAGCCGTCACAAAAGGATCTATTAAGAACAAAAAAAATTCAACCCTTTTGCAATGATTTTTTAACCATCGCAAAAGGGTTTATTTAGAACCAAAAAAAAAAAAATACCGCTACATACAATAGCTCTATTTTTTTGGATAATTTTTTGAATATATAAATTTCACAAAATAATTTCATAATCAAAATTATTTATTTTACAAATTATCATGCAAAATCCTAAAAAATACAAAAAAATATTATTAACAATAATTAAATTACAATATTTTGTGTAATATTATTGCCTCAACTATATTTTGTAATATTATTACACTATAATGTAGACCAGTTCTTAACTATTTACATTATCAAACCTCAAAGAGATATGAGAATGTTCACCGATAAACTGAACCTGCACAGCCAAATAGATAATGTGATTCGAATTAAAATTATTCTTATATGTTCAAAATATTTACATAAGCGAAGATATAAATCATAAATGGGAAAGAGAACCCACAAGGCAAATAAAACACATAAATTCAATACCGATAATTGAATAAACATGAAAATGAAACATGATTATAGTGAAATTGAAGCATGCAATAAACCAATATAATTATTTTTTAGCTTCATTATTAATTCATAATAGTTTAGCATAAAATGCATTCAAATGTCTCTTATTCTTATGTTACAAATGAGGAAAATTTTAAAGAACAACAAATATCAGGACTTTATTTGCAACATAGTCATGTGAATCTACTTTATTATCAATCGAATGATGTATGGCCACAAGAACACTTAATGACTTTTAAGTATAAAAATCTAATGATAACTCAAATGTAGCATATACATTATATATATACATTCTATCATATTCAAGATTTAATGATAACTCAAAGAATTTGAAAATTTAAATCTAAAAACAATACTCCATAACTGAATGAGTGAAAATTAAAATATAACAGTGGACAAGATATTCCAGTTTTTATCATCTTTCCTAAGCAGTCGATCAAAGGTGAATGTAATTATGCATTTAAATAATAACAAAAGCAACATAAAAAGTCTACCATTGAAGAAGAGGCTTGCAGCCCAGTTGAATGAATACTTGTAGCTCTTTCATCTTCCCTAACTTCATATGGGGAACATATGAAATAATACAAGCATTTTTTTTTCTTAAATCACTTTTAAACTTAAGATAATCAAAAAACGATAGATAGCACATCATAGATTAAAGAACCTTGAATGCCAGCACAAAAAAAGACAACTTACAGTAATTTGTATTGAACTAACCCTCCAGACTTATATGGTTCTCAGAGATATTACAATCATAGATTGAATATAATGATAAAAAAATTATTTCAAGGCTTGCATAAAATTATAAAAACCTTTGAAATATGCGAAGGATTTTTGTTAGCATATTCACATAATTTTCCTATCTTTCGGTTACTAGGCCCCTCCTCCTATAAAAATGTAAACAACAGAGTTAAAGTTACATCTATTTATAAACCACACACCTTCAAATATTGAATTACATAATAAGTATAAAGATTAAAAATAAAATAAATGAAATGATTAGCGAGAAAACCACACAAAAATTAGTAGATGCATTTAGAATTTTTGAATTACGTTCATACAAATTTAGGTTACCTTAATAGAAGAAGAAATGCGATTATTGAAGATGTTGCACAAGCCAATTCTATCACAGAGTGCGTTGATTGTTGAGAGTCCCAATGATATCAAAATTTAAACCAAAAGTTCCATTTAATGCAACCAATAGATTGCCATAATGTAAAAACAAGAAATGCCCCGCGCTAGCTAAGATCAATGGACCCTCTGTAAAAACATTTTAGTGTACTATATGAAATAATGTGAACAACAACTTAATAGTCATCATTACCATTGCTCCGGATGACATAAAAATATGGTTTAAAGAAAAAAACTGCATGAAAAAACTAGAGGATTTTTGGCAAATCCAAAATTGGGATATGAAATAATGGCATATTGCACAACAAATGACAAGATAAGAAATGAATTTTGATAACATCAAATTACTTTCCCATTAATAATAAGTTAGTGTACTTGGTTAATTCCAAGTTTGATGGGCTACAAATTAATTAATTAATCTGTCAAATCATCATAAAAAAATCAAGATGATAATCACAAGTTAATAATTTTTTGGATCTAATTATTAATTTGGGTTTATTTAAATTTTTTTGACTAAGTTAGGAATATTTTGGGCCTAGTTATTAATAAAAAATTGGGTTAAGTTAATAATTTTTTAAACTTAATTATTAATTTGGGTTTATTTATAAATATTTGGGTTAAGTTAGGAATTGTTGGGCCTAGTTATTAGTTGGGCTTAATTAAGAAATTTTGGGATAAGTTAATGATTTTTTTGGCCTAATTATTAATTTGGGTTTAATTAGAAATTTTTAGGCCTAATTATTAATAAGGGTTTAATTAAGAAATTTTAGGCTAAGCTAGTATTTATTATTATTGTTATATATTTATTAATATTAATATACTATATTTATAATAATATTAATTATTATTATAATAATATATGATCACAATTAAAAAAAAGATACGAATTAAAAAAAATGATAACAGTGTTTACTAAATAATAATTAAGATAGCATTTGATTAAACTTAGCATGTCCAAAAATTATAAACAGGGGAAGAAATACCTGCAGTGGGTTGTCTCACAACTTTAAAGTTTATATATGATCACACTTTGATGTTTTTGCCTCACAAACAAAAACAATCACAATCTGACAATTACCGGTGACTGTTAGATACAAAACAAGAAAAAAATGTAAATTCAAACATTAAATTAAATTTTTACAAGTGAATAAGTTAAAAATCACTTCCCATTACCACCACTATCTTTCTTCTACAGTTCAAGATCATTTACCCACAAATTCAATTCATATGCCAACATACAATCTTAGAAATTTCAACTCATATACCAACAATACTACTACTATATCAGTAAACTCATGAAAATCAGCAACTTACCAGAATTTACAAATACTGAATTCGAACAAAGAAAAGCAATGGCTATCAGGGAAGTCATGGCGGTTTATCTATTTGTAGTGGCATAGAAAAGGGCATCCTATCTGCACTACTAAGTGACATTATACTTGAATTTGATAAAATAGCTAATGAGGAGAAAAGTGAATTAGATCCTGTTACAGTTGATCAGCATCAACTACTTTCAGTAGTTTGTTCCTAAGAGTTCGTCTTCTTGTGATTCTAAGTATACAAAACCACATATATTGATCATCAACAACACGGACATTGTGCCTTTCATATAAGAAATGGAATCCTAGAAGCCATCAATTAATTATCTCTCAAATCTACTTCTTCTAAATCCTAATAGTATTAACAACTACCACGTGCTATTAGTATGGGGTCACTATATACATATCCTCATTGGCTGCTATACCTTTCTTCCCAGTCGGTACTTCAAATTTTGATCTTTTTGTACTAATTTTATAAGCAGAGGTTCATTGCCTTCAGCGGAAACAAATGAAAGGAGTACATTAAACCATGGAAGTGCTTTGACATACTATCATTTCAAGGCAGATGATAATAAGGCATGTTCATATATTTGATTGATAATGCAGAGGAGAAGTTGGACTCTAGCTTCTTGTCATCTTCAAATCATGAGTTAACCCTTCTTAAGTGTTAAACATTATAAGCTCTAGTGATTAATTAATTATATAACTTATGCCTAAATCAATAAGACAAATAAGTGTTACACCCATTTAGCCCAAATCAACCACCCCAATGTAGTTAGGCCCTTACTTAAAGGTATACCTAAACAACACATACTACTTACACTGATGCACAACAACATATTAATTACATTATTGTAAAACATAAAATCATAAAACATTTAGATAACAATATGAATTTTAGTATCTTCACAACATTGATTAAGGAAACAAGCAAGCAACAATTCATGCACATGATCAGGGTTTTCAAAAACAAAAAATAAGCATGACAAAGCTTCTTACAGAGTTTTTTACTACCACAGGTCCAAATCTCCAAGACTTGCCACCATAATTAAAACAATGTCATAATTAAACAACTATAATTCATATTTGGCGATCTCTAATGCATTAAACTACTCAATTTTGGGAACATATAAAACAATTTTAGGAACCAACTCCAACTCAGGGACATGAAACTCAAATCAACAACCGTAATAAATTATAAATTCACAAACAACATACTCAAATGTCAAAACAGCTTTAGCATTAATGCCAACAACAACTTCAGGAAATAAATATCATTAGAAGAAAACTTCTACAAATTATTCACGGGATAAAGATAATTTTATCCTAATGTTTTAGATTAATTAACAATTTTATCATCATTAGATATAAAATAACCAATTTTATCATAATCCATTAAATTTTGCGTCAATTTGAATGAAAAATTTATATTTAATATATTTTTACCATTTTACCCCCAATATATACACGCGTTATTATATGATTTGTTATAAATGACACATGTCATCGTATAATTGGTTATACGGTGGCCATCGCCACTCTCCACAATTTTTGACTATTTTTTAATTTTTTTTTACTAAAAATAATTCTACCATTGTGTAGATCAAGAAAAATGGAGTTCAATAATGTAAATTTGATAAATTTTTGTTGTCGGCGTGTCATCAAAAAAAGGTCGCTGGTGGCTGGTCGGTTGCCGTTCCCGGCGACAGTGTCAATTTTTATTTTTAATTTTTTAATTTATTTACAAATTATTTTTAAAAAATAAATCAATTACATAGTGACACGTGTTTAAAAATATTAATCGTATTTTAACACGTGTCATATTGTTAAAGTTTATTTTTAAAATTATATTAAATTAACTTAATAAAGAGATTATACCACGTATTCAAAAAGATAATGAATAAATAAGATTGTGCTACGTGTTAAATGAGTAATTTATTTATATGGTTAAATTATATTTTTATTCTTCCACTATTAAAATTAATGATAAAAATTAATAAATTATGACAAAATTGAGTATTTTATATATTTAACTAAAATAAAATTATTAATTAATTTAAAATATTAAGATAAAATTGTCTTTACCCAATTATTTGCTCCGCTCACGTGAAGTAGTCAACAAAGGTCTCAGATTCAACTGCAAGAAGTTACAGTGTCATTTTCCATCATAATCATCAGTAAAACTATCTGCACCTGTGTTTAGAGGAAATAAGTACAGATCTCAAGAGAAATTTAGACACAGTAACGAATTAACACATCAAAACCAGAATATAAATCTAGAGAACAACAGGGAAATGTAGAATAAAGAAGTGATCAATTCTGGAGTGGCGAATAATGTGAGGGAAATAAAAATACCATCACATCCATCAATCTAATATATTTTTCAAACTCATCGTGCTAACTCTAAAAAATTTAAACAATCATAATAACTTTACCTAACAAACGAGAGATGGATTTCTGAAACTTTGAATCAACCACGAATGGAGAGAGATCAATTTCTAAGACTTATGATTTGATTATTACCAAAAACGATTCAATTTTTAGTAACACCGAAAGACATTTGATGCTTTAGGTTTGAGAGAGAACAAGAGAAAACTGAGAATCGCTAAGGATAGTGGCTGTAAATATGGTCTAGTATTTGCGGAAACAGCAATGGGAATTTCGTAATATGCTTAGAACTTCCAACACCTGAACTGAAACACCGAACAACTTCTAGTTTCATCCTGTTCAAGTTGAACATCATATGTCTTCTGATGTGTGTAAATATTCTGAACCCACAAGAATCATTCAGTCCACGTCAATGAAGTTGGTTTCCCTCTGCACCTAAGAAAATAAAATCATGTGCAACTACAAGAATTGTACGAGTTACTTATTCTCAACAATTGGTTAGAAACTAAGTTCACCAACCTTCCCGTTGAAAGCCATTGTAACAAACCGCATACATTTAAGCACCCAATATAAAATTCCCCGATAGCATCAAGATCCCATCTTGTTTCTTTTATCTCGCAATATAACTAAAGAAAATTTCACTGAATCATGTAGCATTTGCTTTTTTTTTTTTTTCTTTCCTTTTCTTACTCTCAGTCCCATCAAACCCCAAATTCTCTGATCCCAAGACCTTTTGTGCAACTTCAAGAGCCCTTATCAGCTAAATTATCGTATGGATTTTTAAAAATATATATAAATTCAAAAATGAATTCATATTTCAAACCTCTTACTTTCTATCTCACGAAAGTTAATACAAACAAGATTAACAGACTCGTTGTTTTAGAACAAGCATAATTTCTCATTGTTATACATTCCCTTCACTTTTTAAAAAAAAAAAATTATTTCCATTTTCATTTGTTCCAATGATCCAATTCTTTATACAAATGAAAATCTCAAATACAAATCAAAAAACAATAAGAAAAAGATTAAAGAATGAACTTACAATAAATTTGATTTGAAATGAATGGACAGATTGGGGTAGATTTTAGGACAAAAGATAAAGACGAAGAAGGAGGTCAACAGAAGGAGAGTTTTGTTTTTTTAAAAAAAAAAATTGAGACCGTTATTTTCGTTATACGACAGTATCCAATAGATAAAGTAATTCTACAGTAAAATTTTTTTTTTTTAATAATTGAAAAAAAATTCATATTTTTTTTATGATAAAAAAGATCAATAATATAATATATGGTACTGTCAAGTTTTAGAACCTGTTTCAGATCCTTTGAAGGAATCAAACTCAAGAGCATAAGGCTGCTGAAAAAACTAAAGATTCATTTTATTAATTAAATATTAAAATTTTATATATGAATTTTTAGATAAGTGGATATTGAATTTATCAATAACAACTTTTTTAAATTTTAAAATAAACTTTAAAACAAAAAATTTGCATCTTACTCAAACTCTAATATTGATTTAGTAAATTTAAAAAATAACTAAATATTTTATTGACTTCCAGCAACATTTTGCTGATTTCTAACTGATTTATTGTCTAAAAAATATCATCTCTCAACACTTCTCCTTGATATTTTTCTTAAGAACATCAAATTTCCTTCTCAAGTATTCAAATTGAGCTCTTAGAAGAGCTTTGGTCATTACGTTTACACCCTTGCTTTTGGGAGTTGCAATGAACAAGCTTGATTTCTTCTGAGCTTCTCTTATGGCATGGAACTTGACATTTATGTGTTTGGTTCTGCCATGATGTATAAGATTCTTAGTAATGGCTATGGCAGAGTTTTTATCTACCCAGATAACAGTACCATCTTGTTGCTGCTATCCAAGATCAATCAAGATCTTTTTGAGCCAAATTGTCTGGTTTGTGGCATTTGCAGCAGAAATATATTCTGTTTCTGCTGTAGATTGGGCTACAACATCTTGTTTCTTCGAATTCCAAGAAAATACACTACTTCCAAAGGAAAACACATATCCTGAAGTGCTTTTGCATTTATCAACACAACCAGCCCAGTCACTATCAGCATATCCCTCAAACTTACCCCTTTTAACTTTTTTGAACCATAAACCAAAATCAAGTGTGTCTCTGATGTATCTTAGAACTCTTTTTGCTGCTGTGAAATGATTCTTACTTAGTGAATGTATAAATCTAGAGAGAAGGCTTGCTGAGAACATGATATCTTGTCTAGTTGCAGACAAATATAGCAGACTTCCAATAATGCTTCTATATGCAGAAGCATCAGCTTTTTCTTCTTCATCATCTTTCTTGAACTTTACATTCATAAACTATAGAGTAGCTACTAATTTGGCATTGAGCATCTGGAACTTCTTCAGTATCTCAGTAGCATATTTTTTTTTTTTTTGAGAAATGAAAATGCCTTCTTTATCTTGAAAGAACTTCATTCCTAAGAAATAGCTCATTGTCCCTAAGTTTGACATTTCAAATTCCCTTTTCATTTTCTCTTTAAACTGCACCACAACATTAGAATCTCCTCTTGTCACCAATAAATCATCTATATAAAGTGAAACAATCAGCTCCATCTTAGCTTTCTTTCTCATGACATACAAAGTAGCTTCATTGTAACTCATTTGGAACCCCTGCAATAGTAAATAACCATCAATCTTGCTATACCAGGCCTTTGAGGCCTGGTTGAGTCCATATAAGGCTTTGTGGAGTTTATACACCTTGCTTTCATTTTCTAGTATCACAAACCCTTCTGGTTGCTCAACATAAATGTCCTCCTCAAGTAAGCCATTTAAGAAGGCTGACTTAACATCTAAATAATAGACTTTCCAGCCAAATTTGGCAACAAGTGCAGCTAGCATTCTAATTGTATCATGCCTTGCAACTGGGGAAAATGTGTCTGTGTAATCTACACCAAGCTGCTGAGAGTATCCCTTCACCATTAATCTTGCCTTTAATTTATTTATAGAACCATTAGGATTCAATTTGGTCCTATATATCCACTTGACACCAATAATTTTTTTGGTTATAAGATGCATCAACCAGTGTCCATGTGCCATTTCTTTCAATCATGGTGATCTCTTCTTTCATGGCAGCTCTCTGCTCTTTTTTTTTTTTTCTACTGCATCTTGATAACATGTAGGATCCAAGGTTGTAATGTTGCACCTTTCATATATATCAGCAAGAGTTCTGGTTCTTTTAATAGTTCTTCTGTATCTGAATTTTCTTCTGACTTGTCATTTTCTTGTTTTCCAGTAGCTTGATCCTTAAAATTTACTTCAATTCTTTCTTGATCCCAGTTCCAGTAAGCTGTCTCATCAACTTTTATGTTTCTGCTTACTATGATCTTTCCAGTGTACAGGTTATAGACTATTAACCCCTTTTAGATGTTGCTATAACTCATAAAGACTCCAATTTTAGATTTTTGTACCTTTCTGGTACATTGACAAGTACTTTTTATACAATTATTTTATCAGCTAGGTCTTCTCCAAGTAGCCTAAGCTAATTAACAATTTTCATGAGTTTGTCTGAGTACTTTTTAATTGTCTCATTCTCCTACATTTTCAAAACTTCATAAGCCTTCCACAAATTCAACACCTCTATTTGCTTGGTTTTATCACTGCCTTGGAACTCTTCTTTAAGCTTTTCCCAGGCTTACTTGGCTGATTCACAATTCAAGATTCTTGTGAATATGGTGTCAGTTATAGAGGCATGGATTGTAGATAGGGCCTTAAAATTCTTTGAACATTCCTCATTGTGTTGCTTTATCTGAGCAATAGTTGGATTTGGAGGTCAAAGGTATGGCTCTCTTCCTGTGTCTACAGTCTCCCATAGATCAAAGGCTCTTAGGTAAGCTCTCATTTTAACTGCCCAAATTTGGTAGTTTTCACATGAGAAAGGTGGAGGTGAAGGTGCTGTAAAACTGCTTGAGGCCATTTAGTTTGTTTCTGAATTTGTAGGGAATTGACTTAACAAAGAAAAAAGTTTGTTGTTACTCTCTTTGCAATTTAATCACTCATTTAACACTGCCCTTAAGATCAAAATTGCTCTAATACCATGTCAAGTTTTAAAACCTGTTTCCGATCCTTGGAACGGATCAAACTCAAGAGCATTAGGGTGTTGGAAAAACTAGAGATTCATTTTATTAATTGAATACTGAAATTTTATATATGAGTTTTTAGTTAAGTGGATATTGAATCTACCAATAACAACTTTTTCAAATTTTAAAATAAACTCTAAAATAAAGAATTTACATCCTACTCAAACTCTAATATTGACTTAGTAAATTTAAAAAATAACTGAATATCTTACTGACTTCCAGCAACATTTTATTGATTTTCAGTTTATTTCTTGTCTGAAAAATATCATCTCTCAACAGGTACTAATACTTTACCAATAGAACAAGAATTTTGTGGTTTTAAAATAAATGTTAAGTTATAATTCTGATTTTGTTTTTAATTTTCTTTTGGGTGCCCACAAAAATATCCTCTAAATGCACCTTTTAATACTAAAATATTTATAAAATAAATGAATTTTATGAACAAAATATTATAAATAAATTAAAGAGTTTTATCCTTAACTTATCTCTATTCTCTAAACATATTCAATTTATTCTCGGATTCTTTAAATCTTAAGTTGATTATTTTTTAATCCAGTATCAAATATTTTAACATCATAAGTATAAACTATCATTATACAATTCTTTTATAGACGGATTCTACAATGAATGATCAACTACTTTTCAGAAACACACAAAATTTTGGTTCTATTTTCAAATTTTATTTTGAATAACACTATTTTTAACAAAAACTTTTACTTGACTCCTCTCATATAACGGAAATAACGGTCGCAAAATTGGACAAAAAAAATATTAAATAATAAAATAAATAAATAAATAGATGAGGAACCTGTTCTTGTGTGTCTGTTTCTCCTCCTCTTTATCTTTGTCCTTAAATTCACCCCCAATCTATCCATTAGTTTCAAAGCAAATTCACTGTAAGTTCATTCTTTAATATTTTTTCCCATTTGTTTATGCTATTCTCTTTTCATTTGGTGTGTGATACGCGATTTCTTTTAACTTCATTTTCATGTATTGTTTTAATTCTTTTATATGTTATTATTGATTCATTTCCATGCATTGTTTTAATTCTTTTATATGCTATTGTTGATCATATTGCACTCTTTGAGAATTATACATGCAGAATGTGCATATTTTTTTCTGGGTATTTTAGATTGTTTTCATTTGTATAATGAATTGGACCATTGGAAACAAATTGAAAAATACAAAAAAAAAAAAAGGAATGTATAAAGGGTGATAAATTATGGATGTTTAATAAAGCAATGAGGATATGGGTCTATTAATCTTGTCTGAATTAACTTGGCAAGATAGAAAGTGAAAGGTTTGAAATATGAATGGCGTTTTAGAATCTACATATGCAATTATGGTTAAATTAGATATGATAATTTAACTGATAAGAGTTCTTGAACTTGCACAAGAGGCCTTGGGATCAAATTATTTGGGGTTTGATGGATGTGGGTTAGGGTTGAGTATAAGATAAGGAAAGGAAAAAATGAATTTAATTAAATATAGAGCAAACATATGTGACAAGATTCAATGAATTTTTTTTTAGTTATCTTTGGGGAAATGAAGCATGAGTTCTAGATGATGTTGTGAAATTTTAACGTTGTTGAACTTAGATTGACAATTTTGTTCCACAAATCATAAAAGAAACGATTATGGTTAGAAATTAAGTAAAGATTCCTGTGAGCTCAGAATCCTCAGATATATTAGAAGATAGAACGATGCGTAAGTTGTTGCTTTTCATCGGGATGAAAACAAAATTTGTTTAGTGTTTCAGTTCAGGTTTTGGAGTTTTAGTGAAATTCGCATGGCTGTTTTTTTTAATTTTGGTCATTTTTTATCACTATTTTTAGTAATTTATAATCATTTTTTTTTATCATTATTACACGATTTTAATTCTAAATCTAAATATTTTTACTAAACTTTTTTATTTTGAGAAAAAGAAATTTTCAAATTTTTGTAAGAAAAGTAAAAATAAAAAACATATGTTTTTTATCACAAAAAATTAAAAACTTTGATTTTGGTCAAAAAATATTTAATAGGGGTTTTTTTTTTTTGAAAATTTCCCTTTAAATTATATATCTTTATGAGTTAGTTTCATTTTGTAAGAAACCATTTGTTTATACGTACTATTAACAAGTATGATTTTTTTTTTTTTTTGAAGTAACAATTTATACGCACATGAACTGCATGCTTTTTTTATAAGCGATGTCATATTTATGGATATACTCAAATTTTTTTTTTTTAAAAATAAATATATGTTGTTTTTAAAGTGATTATACATATCTATGCATTCTTGTTATAAAGTCCCGATCTAGAAATTGAAAAACTATTTGCTCACTTCATTATTAATAACACAATTTTTTTTTTTTGTTTTGCGTATACTCAAATTTAACGAGTTTTTTTAAATAATTAATTTATTTTAGTTTTGAAATGATAATTCATTTTCATGTGTATACTCAAATCTAACTTTATTTTTTTTCAATAAATTTAAATTATTTTTGAAGTGCTAATCCATATATGTGCATAATTATATATATATATATATCTAAGTATTTTTATATAAATTTTTGTTGTTTGTTTTTTATGTATACTTAAATTTTAAGTTTCTTTTTTATAATTTTATATTTTTTAAGTGATAATTTATAATGATTTTTTTTTGCATATACTAAAATCTAAGGCTTCTTTTTAAAACCATTTTAAAGAGACAATAACATTCCAGCTTATTTTATATATATATATATATGATTGATTAGGTGGACGATGGGTCACTATTTGTTATTTTGCGATACTATTTTAACAGTGTTATACAGTATCAAACAATGCTCATCGTCCACTTGATCAAATTCATATATATATATAAGAAACTTGTGCATTTTTAGACACACAAACTTTTGGTTCTATTTTCAATTTTTATTATGAATAACACTGTTTTAACAAACCATTTTACTTGACTCCTCTCATATAACGGAAATAACGGCTTCAAAATTGGATCAAAAAATAAATTAAGTAATAAAATAAATAAATAGATAAGGAACGTGTCTGTTTCTCCTCCTGTCCTTAAATTCCATTAGTTTCAAATCAAATTCATTCTTTAAATTTTTCCTATTGTTTTTGCTTTTCTGTTTTCATTTTGATGCCGTGTACGTCATTTCTTTTAACTTCAATTCCATGTATTGTTTAAATTCTTTTATTTTCTTATGGTTGATTCATTTCCCTGCATTGTTTTAATTCTTTTATATGTTATTGTTGATCATATTGTAATCTTTGAGAATTATACTTGTGGAATGTGTATAATTTTTCGGGGTAGCTTAGATTCTTTTCATTTGCATAATGAATTGGATCATTTGAAACAAACTGAAAATTAAAAAAAAAAACGAAGGAAATGTTTAAAGGATGATAAATTATGTCCAAAACTTAAAAGTGTTTTTGGATGCATCATTTCAATGGCAGCATCTCACTTTTCTTTTTCCCTTCTTTTTAATAGTGCAGGATTTTTCAGTCAGGGATTTTATTAAAGCTTTCCTGAGACTCCTAACATTTAAGACTGACATCTATGTGATCCATTTTAGAAATGTTTGGTCATAGTTACAAGTCACAGTATATTGGTGGCCAGAAAGAGAAGTTTGTCAGGTATGGATGAACAAACAATTTTGTCTTTAATAAATATAAATGATCACATTTTCTTTCATCTTTATTCGTTCATGGTGTTGACTGTTGTTGGTAGCCGCAAAGGTTCTTTCCTCAGTATTATAATCTCAAATTAAAATAATCGTTTTTCTATATGCATGTCTTATCCAATACGTGTTACTTGAATGAGCAATGACAAGAATGATGATGCATTAACTATTAGTCAACAAATTCCTTTCAGAAAAGTTGGTTGTTGGGTTTTGTTGCGTTTTACCTTAAGACTAAAATGATTTTAGTGTTTGCTTTCTATGGATTTTTCTTATGATCTTTTATGTCATTGATTAAGAATTGAGCTTCCCTTGAGTTACATACTTGAGGTCTGGTTGAAACATGTCATACAACTGTCAGCTTGTTTTGCATGCATAATGTATATAAGGTGTAAAATCAAATTTGTTGGGTGCATTGATGAGTTATTATGAATTTGATGAATCCTGTGTGTTAAAGTGGTCAATTCAGTAAACCAGTATATTTACACAGCAAGAAAAAATAAATGCTTTACTATCTGGAGATTCTGCAAATCCTGTAGAATTCTGTTGAGAGTTTCAGAAATGGATACATTTTAATTGAAGAATTTATCTGTTATACTCCCTCTTTAATTTAATGGTAATGTTAGTAATTACCAATTTAATGTTTTTATGTTGCACATTTCCCTTCATCTGTTCTTTTAATCTACATTTGTTTGCACGCATATGTGTGTGAGAGGTTAAGTCGGCATCTGATTTCACCTTATATTGGCGAGCTACAGGTTGGATGATTTGGATTCAACATTATCAATGTCTTCTGACAGAGGTGGGATAAAGAGATGCGGATTTAACTTAGGAGTGCCCTTTGCTGGTCATAGAAAGAAGAACAAGTTGAAATCATTCGGATTTGGAATCAACATAGGATCAAAAGAGCTATTAACATTTGCTGAATCACTAAGATCTGCTATAGCCAAGACAGTAATCCCACAATATCTTAAAGTTTCTGACAAAATAATTTTTGACCCTCAAGACAGGTCTATCCTTTTTTGGAATAGGCTTTTTGTTATATCATGTATATTTGCGGTATCAATAGATCCTTTGTTCTTTTACCTTCCTATCTTTGATGCTCATTGCCTTCACTTGGATGGCAATCTGGCAGCCACAATTACAACTCTTCGGACAATAATAGATTGTTTCTATTTTATTCGCATTGCTTTTCAATTTCGAACTGCTTATATTGCACCATCATCGCGGGTTTTTGGACGAGGTGAACTTGTGGTAGATCCTGCACTGATAGCGAAACGATATTTAGGGCATTATTTCATTGTAGATGTTCTTTCTGTGCTGCCCATACCACAGGTTTGGAAAATTATTAACTTGACTTCTTTATGCTATATACTAATGCTGATGGAAAGATGTTACAACTTTGATCATTGTCATCGACTGCTATGAGTATTCAGTCAGAAAAATGGATTCTTTATTTCTATTCTGATTAATTCTATCATCTGCAGATTGTGGTTTGGTCATTTCTTAACCAAGAAGGTGCAAAGGTTTTGTCCACAAAAACCGCACTGCAAGATATTGTATTGATCCAATATGTTCCCAGGTTTATCCGTTTTTTACCTTTAAATTCAGAATTGAAGAAGACTGCAGGTGTTTTTGCTGAAAGTGCTTTGGCTGGTGCTGCATACTATCTGCTCTGGTACTTGCTAGCTAGTCATGTAAGTTTTTGTGACTATTGAAATCTAATTCTTAGTTGTATTTCAATTGAGCTAATATGTATAGGAATTTTGGCTTTTGTAATTTATGAACCCTTAAGATAAAGGACAGTATTGACGTGAACCTAAAGTTCAAGTTTCACCCTATAATCTTTTAACACAAGCAACATATGTGAACTTATAAATATACATATATATTCAATCTAGAAAGATCTGGATAAATTAAGTAAGCATGCTCATAACTCTACATTGAAGTCATCTTACCATAGGTGGATGGAACTTTGCAGATAGTAGGGGCTTTATGGTACTTATTAGCGGTAGAGCGTAATGGCAATTGCTGGCAGGCAGCTTGCGAAGAAAGTGGGAAATGTAACAAAGATTTCTTGTACTGCAGCAATGAAGATATGAAAGGTTATGATGAGTGGAAGCGCATCAGTGATGGTGTACTTCAGAAAAAGTGTAATGTTCATGATGAACATCATAGGGAATTCAATTTCGGGATCTACACACAGGCTGTCGCATCTGGAATTCAGACAACTGAGAAGAAGTTTTCAACTAAATTCCTCTACTCTTTGTGGTTTGGCCTGAAAAATTTGAGGTATACTTGTTATTGCCACTTGATCTATTTTTACAATTGCTTCTCTTTTATATTTGTCTTTCAATATTATTTTATCTTTCTTTCAGGATAAAGAAACAAATTCTTCTCTCATGAGCAAAAAGAGTGTTTCTAAATAAAGAAAGACACCATGTCAGTCAGCCTGCACAAGTTTTTTCTCTCTCTGTCATGCACTAAAATAAAAAGCTCTGTAGTTAGTAATGAAATTCTGAATCAAAGTTAAACATCAAAACCAGTGTACTCTTGACAACTCACTGAAATTCATCTGTGTAACTGGCATGAAGAGTACGGCTGTTTTTTTGTTTGCCCAGCCCTACTGCACTGAACATAAATTTATTCCTATCTTAAGTAGTTTTCTCTGCAGATTCATCCTTTAGTTTCTTAAACTTGAAATTCTAAGTCGGTAATTAGTTCATTTGACTGAATGAGGTTCCATTTACTTGAGCTCATTGTCATTTCACTTTCTACAGCACACTTGGTCAGGGATTGCAAACCAGCACTGATCCTGGAGAGATTTTCGTTTCGATAGCAGTAGGCATTAGTGGGCTTGTCCTTCTTGGCCTTCTGATTGGAAACATGCAGGTTAGTTGAAAAACTTACATTCTTTTAGATGCTTCATAGCTGTTTCTAAGTATTTAACTCGCTCTTTTAGATGCCATACGTGCTTTTAACTATACCCTGAGGACCGTGCCGCTCAAGACTCAACCTATCTTCTTCCCTGGAAAATTTTTCAAGGAGCAAAAAGAGAACTTGTGTTAAAGATTTAATTTATACCCTTTGAACTTTTTCTTTTTTCCATTTTCTATTTGATGAATTTGACTACTTTCAACAATCAGCCATTGTAAACAAAACATTTGAAGCATCCATGTTCACAATGACTATCCATAGAACTTACACATATATTATATTAGGTACTCAAATATTTATTCGTTGAAAAGTAGAATGAAAATACACTTTAAATACTTTAATAGTTTACAAAACCTAATAATCTTTTGTCTCGACTTCATTAGTCATCCATTCAACATTTGAATCAAAATCATTCTTGTGATGCAAGTAAAATATCACTACAGTTATAAAGTTCAGAAACTCATACTTCTAGTATCAAATTTAAGGGGTGTAAGTTGAGTAAGTTTCACATTAAGAATAATACATGTTAGAGTGCTTAATACTATTATTTCAGCCCGTACCTATTGGCCTAAGCTTTTAGCTCAAGGGTGGTAATTTAAGATGGTATCAGAGCCTCTTTTGATCAATAGTGAAATCCCCCAAACCTGAATGCATTTGTCCCTGTTTCTGACATCTATTTTCTTTCTCTGTAAAAGATAATGATTTGATTATGTTCAATGGTTGAAAAAAGAGGAAACAATATTGTATTTTTCAGATTAATGATGAGGGATTTCGGTTTCTTGTGATTGTTGCAGACCTATCTTCAGTCTCTTACTGTTCGTCTTGAGGAGATGAGGATCAAAAGGCGTGACTCGGAGCAGTGGATGCATCATCGTTGGCTTCCTCAAGATCTCAGAGAACGAGTTAGGCGTTATGATCATTTCAAGTGGTTGGAAACACGGGGAGTAGATGAAGAGAGCTTGGTCCAGAGTCTTCCAAAAGATCTCAGGAGAGATATCAAGCGCCATCTCTGTTTAAATTTGGTGAGAAGGGTAAGTATATTACTTTTTCAATACATCTAGAGTGGAAATTGATGTTTCAAGAATGTTTATAAGACCATTTTATCACCCTTTAAAATTTAGAGGAAAAAGCTTTTCTTGTGTAAAATTCTGAATGTTCTGAAGGGAACATGCAGTTATAACTAATGTTTTGAGTTTCTTAAGAAATAAATGTTATCCTGTAATAATAACTATTAAGACTTCATACCTCTTAATCTTGCATTGTTGAACTAAAAGATCCATAATCTAAAGACATACTGTCTTTGACCACCAATATTTTCCTACTGTGTATAAGTACAGGTTCCTCTGTTTGCGAATATGGATGAGCGGTTGCTTGATGCCATATGCGAGAGACTGAAGCCAAGTTTATGCACAGAGGGAACTTGTGTTGTCCGAGAAGGTGATCCAGTTGATGAAATGCTGTTGATCATTCGTGGCAGCTTAGAGAGTGTAACGACAGATGGTGGAAGGACTGGTTTCTTCAACCGAGGCTTGCTGAAAGAAGGAGATTTCTGTGGAGAGGAGCTTCTTACATGGGCACTGGACCCAAAATCTATGTCTAACTTGCCATCATCTACCAGGACAGTGAGGGCCTTAGCTGAAGTAGAGGCATTTGCCTTAAAAGCTGAAGAGTTAAAGTTTGTTGCCGGTCAGTTTAGGCGGCTGCATAGTAGGCAAGTTCAGCATACTTTCCGTTTCTATTCACAACAATGGAGGACATGGGCTGCTTGCTTCATCCAAGCTACATTTCGCCGCAGAAAAGCAAGGAAACAAGCTGCCGAACAACGTCTTAGAGATGAAGAGAGATTTGATTACAGCACAGAAGTTGAGGAAGTGCCATTTCTTGATGAGCAAGCAACTGCTGATTCTGCAGATGCTTCATCCAAGATAAGTGCCACAGTCTTCGCATCTCGCTTTGCAGCCAATGCTCTTCGAGGACATAGGCGCCGAAGCTCAACTGCTACTAGTACCCCCAGCAGGTTGATTAATTTGCAGAAGCCATCTGAGCCTGATTTCACTGATGAATAAGTAATCTTTGGGTTTCAGGTGAAGATAATCAATGTCATTGTGATGTTGCTATGTGCCAACAGATTCCACGCTATAATTTACCTTGGATTAAGTATCTTATAATTTGCACCAAGTTTAATGCAATGTCAGTCCAAGAAAATTACACTATACTTCTCCGGTAATACTCCAATATATTTTATTAATGATAAAATAGTGCGACAAATAATTTTAAATATTATAAAAATTAATCATTTAATAAATATCTAACACATTATTACTTAAATTGTGTAGCATTGTCTAAGGGTATCATATTATATTTATTTGAAAAACAATCTCTTATGTCAGAAATACTTCACATATTTTCTCTCTTTCACTAGAAAATCGCGATGTAGAATTGACGATGTCTTTAGTTATGCTATTTTTTTTTATAAAAATAAATAATAAAGTAATACTTTATTTTTTTAAATTATTATTTAAACTTTTTTATCATAAATAATGTGTTAGTAGTTCAATGCTATAGATGTAATGAATAAGTGAGTAATTGACACTTTAATTAACAATAAAAAATAGAAATAATAAATTGAGATATGCAATATCATAATACACGATCTGCATGTGCAGGCTATGTCATAGGTAGCGCATATCGAACCCGCTCAATAGATGTCTCGCGCTAGCACGTTGCACGCGCAATACACCGTGCTCAAAATATATATATTTATTTTTATTATTAAATAATTAATTAATTAAAATAATTTATTTATATGTAATAATTAATTTATTTAATTATTAAATAAATAAATTATTTTTTATTATTTAATAATATTTTATTAAAATAATTAAATTTAAATATTTTTTACTTTTACTAAATTATTTAATTAGTTTTTATCTCTTAAATTATTAAATAAATTATTTATTTATAATTAAAAAAGAAAAGAAAATATTTTATTGAATTAATTAAAATAAAAATAAAACAAAAACTCATTAATTCAACATAAATTAAATAAATTTTTAAAAAAATGATTGAGCCACTTTTGCGGATGCTCCACGAATTACTCTACGGAAGTGTTTTGGGGTTCGTGAAACATTTCCGAAAATTTGTTCCCAGTTCTCAAATTTTGTGATTCACTTTTTTTTTTTTTTTCTGATTCATTATGTTTCTTCTAAATTCACCCTATTTTTTTTTTGCACTTTATTATATTACACTTTTTTATTTAAAAAATAAACATAAAAAAAAATCAAAACTTTAAATTTTTTTAAAAAGAGTGGTTTAAATATTTAATGAAAAATATATAACTCAAAGACATAATTGTCTAATTGTCAATTTTTTGTTAACAAAAATTAACCTTCATTTGTAGTTAAAAAAAAATTAAAAATATAACTCATTTATGAAAAATTCCCATAATCCAATATGTTCATATTATACCGTGTACATTAATTATATTTTTAATATATTATTTTAATCATATAAAATATGTAATAATTAAGCACCTCATTAAATATGAAATTACTAGTTATAGCTAAATTTATTAAATTTAAAAATATGAATTACATTAATCAAACCGATATATAACTATGTGGCTTGTCATTGATGTCTTAAGATAATTTTTTTATTACAGTATAATTTTGAGAAATAATTATATTATTTAAAAATATAAAAGATATAAATTATCTAAATCAACCAAAAAAAAAATCTAATAAACGAGGACCGCCTTGAATATTTTCAATTAAAATGTGCAAATTGCCAAAATTGTCCTTATTCCTTATCTTAATCTACATACATATAACTCCTTTAATTCATTAGAGTAGTGTTACACTTAATACAAAAAATTTGTATTTTAAATGACGTGTCATTAATAAGTGATTAGTATTTATTAAATAATTATTAATTTTTAACTTATCATTAATATAATGATTATATTTATACAATATTAATCAACAATCGACACATTAAAAGATAAAAAATTTCTATCTCAATTATTAATAAATAGACAATCATATTTCTTGCGTCATCAATCACAATGAGTTCACTTTTGTGAGTCGAATTGATTGTCATTTACTTTAGTTTTCAACTTTGCCAAAAAAAAAAAAGGAATAAATAAAGAAAAAAAATTAACCTACAAGGAAAACTCAAGAAGAAAATAAAAGAGCTTTATCCTCAATTGATTGATTGATGAAGATGATGATCTTCCTTTTCTTTTTGTCGATTAAAGTATTCACTTTAGATTAACATTGAACATTGTAGATTTTTGGCAGCTACCCATTTGTGCAATGCATCGTGTGTGCATGGATCCCAGAAGGGAATGTGACAAAGCAGCTTTTTTAACATCATATGATATGAATCGATGACACTTTTCTTTTCTTTTTCTTTTTCTTTTTCTTTTTTTTTAAGTGGAGAATGGAGATGATGGAAAACAACAAAATCACACGGCTCCATTAAAATATCTTCTACAATCTTTCCTTGGGACAAATTTTATTGTTCTTAAATTTGATAACTTTTTATTTTTAAAAAAATGCTTACAAATTAATTTTATCCTGAAATTGTTGCTTAACAACCACGTTAGTATTTAATAAGTTTATCGCGCTGAAATCGGAGAATATCTACCAAAAAATTTAGTCATGCTTACGGATAGAATATTTATTACCGTATAATGTAACATCGAAGGATTATGATGGGTTGTTTACAAAGTATAAGAAAATAGATGACGAAAATATAGTGAAATTATTGATGTATTTTATTTATTATCTGCTATTAAGTCATAGAAAATAAAGTTGTCAAGACGAATTTTTACTTCAAATGTTGAATAATTTTAAAAAATTTAATAAATATCTATAAAGCAATAATGAAATGAATTGAAGGCTACTCACAATGCATTAAAAAAAAGGCATTGAATAAAAAAGCTACAAGATACAAAGTGTCTTTAGTAAAAAATCTAAAATATAAAGGAAATAAATATAATTTATAAGAATTTTCTTATGAAAAAATTAATTACCGATGTTGTGAATTTTTTTACACAAGTACACATATCGTAATAAGTAATGTAATGTTGAATATAAATATTATTCTCAGGATTTGTTATTATATTTTGCTCAACACTAACTTAATTGGTTCACAATTTTTTCAAACAACTGATTAAAAAATTTAAAATTTTAATAAATAAAGTTAAAATTAAAAAGAAATAAAAGATAATAAGAGTCCGATCAACAAAGTTTGTAAATTCATTGATAAAGATAAACTTAGGGCTTCAATCTTCAAGCTATACTTTGCCTAAATTATTAATTCTTCTTATTGAATTAATTACTCAATTAGGATTATCAATAAAAAATCCACACCTCATCCGAAACTATCCAATCTAACGGATGGTTAACGATATTTACTATATTGTCATATTTAGTTACTAAATTCTTAACCATTTAATAAAAAGAACAAAGATTCTGATACTGTAACTTGGCATATTTATACACAGCAATAACATGGATACGTGACAATTGGAGAAATCAAACTTCCTATAATTGTATGGCTTTGTGGCTATGTTGACTATCCTATTCCTACTTCCGTCATTCATAACAAAAATTTTAGTAATCAACTAGATGAATTGACATTCTCATAAATTGATCCTTGTGCTTTTAGATCTTATAGTTTGCCCAAGTGGTTAAGTTAGTTGTCATATTTTTTGTAGCCTCTCTTTTATTATAAAACTAATTTTTCGTTAACTCTTATATCCATGCAACTAATGTGATAATAGGTAAGGAATGCATTGCTTTACCACTGCATTAATACTTTTTATAATATTAGTGTTTATAATATTATACCTTCTAAATGCACCAATTGATTTGGCCCACTTGGTGCAACCAACTTTTTTCTTTACATACTTAACTATCTCAGGGTTTATACCTAGCATGTTATTCATTTGGTTTTAAAAATTAAACAATTAATATGCTTTTGTAGTAACAAAATATGTCGCTATGAATCTATCTATCTATCTTTTTTTTTTCTTATTGAAAGCTTTTATTTCGTGATCAGATTCCCCTTCAAGTGATAGATACACGCCGATGGTATGCATTAAGAAACAATTTATGAATACTCTTCTTAATGCTAGCATGTCGATATGATATAAAGACTATATAATTAATATCACAAATTAACACTGTAATTTCTCCATAACTCATTCTCAAGATACATCATTTTTTAAATCAACAATATTTCATACTAATGGATAAATCTTATTTTTTCTATCTTTACAAACTACAATAAACATAAAACTAAGATATGAGCATTTCAAGAAAGTGCTGTCAAGCAATCTGATGGGAGAGTGAAAATCTCAAATATAAAGATACAATGCCAAAAAGAGTACAAGAAGTATCTACTATTATTTATCTTTAAACGAGTTATTGTGTATGGGTTCTCATTTTATACTACATAGCAATATTTAGCAATCTGAATAAATCATCCATAGTACTAGCTATCAACCTCATTGCATGCTCTTTAGTCTAATAAGTCATCATGTATATTAAATTCACACTAAATTCTTCAAGTACATCGGCTTAAATCTCCTTTGGTCTATAAATTCTATTGATATTTAAAAATTTATTTTTTATCATTATAATTAATAATTCGACTCTTAACTTGACGATAACTATCACGCAATCTTTCTAACTAACATGTATGCTCTTTGTTGATTTTTTGCGAAATAAAATATTTTTAAGCATCTGTAGACACAACATAAACTCGTCACTCATACATTTCATTATTACATTGTAACACAAATTAATTTTTTTTGTAGATCTATTAACTTTAAAACTCCAATTATCCTTCAATGTAAGTTGGAGAAGAGTATCATATGTTGCATTCTTGTTGAGAAATAAATTTCTAACAAAATAACTTCCCTCATTCATGGGCACAATACACAATCTAATAAATTCAAGTTAAAATGTGATATTGAAAGGAGAAACTGAAATCAGTTAGCTCATCCAAAAGGGTTGAACATAAATTATGAACTATTTCACATTCTCTTATATATGAATCATATATATCATTAGTCTCTAACAAGTAGCCTCTGTTGCCATCTTTTATATCCTTTAACCCATTTACTTCTCTATCATCATTCACATTACCACCGTCATAAGCATTCTTATCTTTCTAACTGTCATAATTAATATGAGTTGGGTTATTATTGTATTTCACTAGGAAAAATTAGTAGTTAACTATAGTGTCGGTTGGAAACACAATATTTAGTATTATTGGGATTGTACTATTAACTTGGTTACTATCGCTTGTTTATAAAGTGATTATAACAAACTTATTAGTTCTCTACAGGAGCTTGTACAATCTCATCACTTGTAAGGTGTCTAAAATCTATATTAATACATAATAGTACTAAATCTCTTATATTAATCCCAATGAAAAATTGCACATTTTGATTAAAGGTGTCCGTCGTTTGGTTCTATCCAATTTTTGTTAGAACCGAACTGAACCGGTTATATTTGGTTTTTTTTCTCAAAGAAAAAGAAGAAATCGAAAAAACTGAATTGGGTAAAGAAAATCAAACCGAACCAGACTGAACTGATTTTTCTTAATTGGTTCTGTTCGATTTTGAGTTCAAGATGTGAATTTTTGTTGGGGTCTTTTTTTGCATTTTCTTTTTAAATTTTAAATTATGGACCTTTTAATTTATTTGTCGAAAAAATTTATTGGGTCATTTTTAAACCTATTTTATATAAACATAATTATAATTTTCTTAATTTGAGATCAATTTAAACTTTTTACTTATTAATAATATACTAATTTCTTACAATATCTATTAAAATAAAATTCTCCTATTTTATGAAAATAAAAATATTTACCAAATAAAATTGAACATCAAAATAAATTTATCCACGAATAGAAATTTAGGTTTTTTTTTTAATTTCTTTTTAGTTTTTTGGTTCAATTATTATTTAGGGAAAACCAACCAATCCAGTTCAGTTTTTCCTTAATAATAACCTATTGGTCTTTTTTAATTAAATAACTAAACCAGTTGATCCAATTTGATTTTTTAATTTTTATTATTTGTCCACTCTTAATTTTGAAGATTTCAAATTGCCAGTGGTATAGCATTCATAATTGTTGTAAGCACTGAAATTCTTATAATGACACTACATTAATTAAAATTAACTCCAATTCTACAATATATAATTTTCCAAAGTTATTGATAATTTACGTTCCTAAGAACCAAAATACTAATGGTTTGGTACTAGTGTATCTCTCTTGACTATTACTAAAGCGCTATTACCTTTATCCAAAATAGACAAGAAGTGGCTCACCTTCTATAGTATCTATATAAAAAAAGATTAGAAAATGCAAAATAATAACAAAAATAATAAAGCAGCTATTTAGCATGATAGGCTTATCACGCCAATTCGCCAATGCAATAGACCCATCACACCAGCTCATAAGGCGTATTTTTTATATGATTTTTTTCTCGTTTTATAAGTAATAATTGGTCCAATTAATGCACATTACACAATGCATTTATCTTGAAAGATTTATAGACACTATATTTATACATATAAAAGAAATTTAATCTATATATCAATATAATTTAATTTAATATAAAATAAAATAAAAATAAATTACAATAGAAAGAAAGACATAACAATCTCATTTTTGTTGTAAAAGTATGATATATTCTTACTACACGATTCAATTCAATTTCTCTAAGTCTCAAGTCTTTTTTTAAAAAAAAATATTATGAAATTTAAATTTAAAATTTAAAATAGTGAGTTTCATATATAAGACAAGGGTATTTCTATCCATCTACTAAGTATTTGATTACAAAACTTAAAGAATTTTATAATTGGTTAAATTAGAAAATGATCGCAAAAAATTGGCAATTTACGAAAATTTTCTATACTAATGTTTGTATTGACTTATATTTTAGACGCCAGATTCTAATAAACCAGCACAAACCAATATGAAAGAGAAAAAATAATTGATTAATTTTAAAAAATAGAAAATAAAAAAGTTAATATTTCACTAATAACAGTTGAAGTAAAGATTTAAGATTTTCATTTAAAATATATCTTATGGGCAGCTATAGTATTGATCCTAAATTAGAACTTATTTGGTTGGGATTCTCTAATTGTTAAAATAATTTTTTTTAATGTCAAAAGTTTTTTTAATTTTTTTTTATAATTAATGTACATCTAATGGTTTAATTGCAACCAAACATATGTAATTAATACACTACAATTAATGTATATTTAAAATTTAATCTAAGTCATTGAATATGTATTTATATAACAGTTCAAATTTATATAAGATATTGTGTCAAAATTGTAGTGATATCCCTATATATGTATATATATACTTGACACCTTTTTTTTATATAAATTTTAACATAAATTTTTAGCTATTATATCACTTTTTATTAAATAATTAAGATTAAAGCTGAAATATAATTATTATATTTTTTAAATGTTATTTAATTATTAACAGACACCATCATAATTATAATAATATTATTTTCATTTTTCTCTTTTATTTCACTTTTCACTCTTATTCAATTCATTTTTTTCTCTCTCATTGTAATACTTCCTTCTTTTTTATTGTGTATAAATATCATATTTAACTAATTTTAACAACTACTTTACTTGTTTTTAATAAATTAAAATTATAAATTTCATAGATTATCTATATATTTATAAATATCATATGTTCCAGGCTTACAACTATAACTAATTTAATGGAATTACATAATAAGATTCTGGCAACACAGTTTTCATTGATGTTATCACATAATTAATCTATGAGTTTTATTTTAGTAAATAAAATCACCTATTAAATTTTATAGCGTATTTTAAATAATATTAAAAGCATAGATTAATAAAAATAGTGCTCTATAAAAATATTGCTCACCGCAACGCATATGACATAACCAACTTCATCCGCTAAATCATTTTTCATTAAATTATATAAAATTTATTATATTTGGCTAACTACTTAAAATGAAAGCCTAACAATTCAAAACTCAAGAGAAAGTAAAACTTGGCCTTTTATAATTCAAATAGAAATAACTATTAATGGGTAACCCATCTAAGCAGAAAAAAAAAAAATTTTAAAAAAAAGATAACCCCAATAATTCTTAGCAAAAACATCTTTAATCTTATTAGAAGCTGGATGATCAAACGAAGAAAATTGAAAGTAAGAGAGAAGTAGATTATTCATGAAAGTTGCCTCTTAATTTCCTTCTAAAAAAAATTGAGTACTTAAATAAACTCATGGGTTTCAATTATTATTTTTTTCACCTAATTTATTTGCTTAATTTTTTTTATAGTAATTATATACTCGCATTTAAAATGTTATTTTCTCATTAATTAATTTCTTTTGTATATATAAAAGTATTCTCATCTAACGGTAACGATGAATAACTGCAAACAACGTAATTTTAAAGTAAAAGTATAACTATGAGTTAATGAGACATTAAATAAAACTATGAGTTAATGAGATATTGACATGAAACATTGTTGCTCATTATAACATTCAAGTCCTAGTCACATTTGAAACTATATCATTCTACATCTTATTATTATTGATATAATCGTAAACTTGCAACATATGATATTTATAAAGACATAGATAATTTATAAAATTTATAAATTTAATTTATTAACAAAAGAAAAAAAAAGTAAAGTACTTGTTAAAATCAATAAAATATAATATTTATACATAATAAGGAAGGAAAATATTAATATGAGAGATAATAAATGAATTGAATGAAATTGAAAAGTGAAATAAAAGAAAAGAGAAAAAATAATATTATTATAGTTATAGTGTAGTCTATTAATAGTTAAATAATTTTTAAAAAAATATAATAATTACATCTCAATTTTAATCTTAGTCATTGAATAAAAAATAATATATTTAATAAAAACTTGTATAAAAAATTATATAAAAAAAAGATGACATGGATACTACTCCTATATATATTTGAGACATGATCCATGACACTATGTTTTGTACACGATTTTTGACACAATATTATAATATTTAGATCAATAATTTTTCAATGGTAATGATTTAATGTGATATGATATCTTTTATTTTTCTAAAACTTACGTGTGGACCAACTACTAAATTAAATACTATATTCTCTCTTCTATTTATTCTCCCCCCCATGTGCCTACACTTAATTTAGGAGTGAGAAATTTATCTTATTGCATTACCCGCGATAAGAGGCAATAAGTTTTTATTGCGTCGGCAAAATGATGCAATAAAGGGCGATAGGTTCTTATGACCTCTTATCGTGCCAATTTTTAATAGTTATGTCAATTTTTTTAAAATTTTAAATTTTTTTTTAATGATATTATTATTATTGTATTTTCATAATTTTAATTAATATTTGTTTATCCGTTCAAATAGAAAAGATTTGTGCTTTTTTTCTTGAATCAATAAGAATAAAAAACTAGATAGATTGAGTGTGCTTTTTTAAAATCGGTGAACTAATATATATGCGTAGGGTATTTTTCGTCCAAAAATAATTTATTTGATTAAAAAAATTAAAAATTTGAAATCGTGGATAAAAAAGTTAAGGCCCCAATTTTGACTATTTACGAAATTTTTATAAAATAAAACAAAATAAATAAAACTAAAAACAAAAGAAAATTCACATTTGTTAACTAATTTGCCTACTGGCCTCTCAAAAAATAAAAAATAAATAAAAATGAATTTGTCTACTCATCAACCTTAAATGTCTCTAGCTACTACTCCCATGTATTAATTTGGTTGGAAAATATTGGTAAGAAATGAGTGTGCCTTGAGCTTCACTTGAAACTTGAATATAGTCATTAAGTGACGATATGATAGAATATGACGGTCCAAACTGTTAAAAATAATTATTCAAATCACATAAATTATTTAGATCCTGTACTAAAGAAAAAATATAATAAAAATTATTCAGTACTAATAAATTAGTAGAACCACAAAGTTAAATTTTATAAATTCAATTTAAAAATATTAAAATTAGTTAAATATAATATTTCAATCCTTTATTAAAAAAAATAATAATAAATATTCGGTATTAATAAATTAGTAGAACCACAAAGCTGAATTTTATAAATTCAATTTAAAAAGAGTGAAGTTATTAAAATTAGTTAACTATAATATTTGTACACAATAAAGTAGAAAAGCATTAATATAAGAAAATAATTACATTTACATGACAATCATAATATTACATTTACAATTACAATTTATTAATATGAGTAATGTTAAATATTCTAAATTGTATTTTAAATTATATTCTAAAAAATGATGTGTCAAGTAATCATTAAGTGATAAAATAATATAAATTTAAAAATTATTTATTATACCTAATAATTACTCGATATATTATTATTTAAGATACAATTTAAGATGCATAACATTACTCTATTAATATTGTAACTAAAGATTATCGAAATCACCAAAAATTAAGTTTATTATAATAGAATATAATGAATATATAAATTCATTATTAAGTACTGAAATCATTGAAAGATATCTACCACACTTGGATAAGGGATGAAGTTGGAGCCAGAGGTGTGTATTTTGAAGAGTTGGGCTAAACATTCCTTTCAGTTAGAATTGCAAAACATCCCAATAATACAAAGATGCAGGCACAAGCAAAACAACAATACACAGATAAGAACAAGGACAATGGCAAAGAAAAAGAAGCAAATGAGAGTATCCAAAACCAAGAGGGCAAAGCCAAATGCTGATTATAAGTTTTGAGACGGCCTCCATTGTTGGTGTTGGTGGGCAATGGGCAATGGATGGTCACAGCCTACAGGTAGCAGGAGACAGGACCCACAGCCAGGATGATCCATGTTCAGCTGTTCCACTACCTCCAAAGCAAAGAATGAGCAGCAAACATTCATTATCATAATAGCAACATTCCACCCATAACATCATATTCATATCTTTACTAACCCACCTAATTCAATCTTTCTTCTTTTGAAATTTGGCAAAAAGGAAAAATATTGGTGCATGATAGCGTTACACACAGCAATATATATATATATATATATATTGCTTCCTCGTTCAATGTGTAAAGTGAAACTTGGATTCTAGTGGCTTTTGTATACGTTACCTTGCCTTGTGCATTATATACTTGGGCTAATAACATTTATGCCTATGAGTACTCATATTTTACCCTTTCATTAGAATCCCTTTAGTTTTTAGCACTATGATAGTCAAAGACTCAAGTAAAAATACGATATCATACAAGTATTTTGGTCATTGTAATAAGGGTTAAGACCGAAAATGGGGTTTGAAAGTTGACAGAAGATTTGAGTGAAAAATAAATGGAAGATTAAAAGCTCAAATAAAAAAATAATAGGGGTTTAAAGGCTAGAGTACAAAATAAATGAGAGCTTAACTTAAAGAGAAATCAAACTTACAGATTTTTTTTAAAAAAAAATTCTTTTGTTTATAATTTGAAAGAAAGCAACCAAACACAAAGACAAGAACAAAAACAAATTACAAAGAAGGCAACTAAGGAGGGCCATGGCCCCAGGTTCCGAAAGCTGCAACCCTGAACATGGTGACACTGATGCTCCATCAATTTATATTAAGATAATCTATTAAATATATATATATATATAAATTATTTCAAAACTTTTCTAATTACAGAAAAATAATTTCATAATCACCAAATTGATGAAAAGATATCATAACAAATTAACAAATCTGTCCTTTACGTACCTCATCAATCCATCCATCCGATAAAATACAGGGAACGTTGATAGTGAGGAAAGTTCATTGTTTAATAGAATAATAGTGAGGGTAATTTTCAATTTGCTCCCCTTAACTTTGACTATTTTCCATCTTTGATAAAACGATCCATTAATTTGCAAAAATTACCCCTCTACTCAAATGCCTGTTTGAAGACTTGACAAAATCTATTTAAATTACCAAAATACCATTCTATCTATTTACATTAGACTCGCTCGATGAGGGCTTGAGACACTCCTTCTGCCACGTGAGACCGACCTGACCCGATTGACTATCTTCTTTCTAAGTCCACTTACAAAAAACGACGACGTTCCGTATAATCTCTGTCACCTCCGTGAGTGTGAACCCTTTGACGCCACTTTCGACCACCCTTGCAAACCAAAAGGGCATGGTTTTTCGTTAGTGAAATTGTTCTTAGTTTTCTCGTGTGTGATTTTTTCAAACACTAGGGTAGAGACCTAGGAAAACCTAAAAATGGAGCCATAACTTGAGACAAAAAAATGGAAAATACCCAATGTGCTAATTCACTGAAAGGAGTTTTGAAGATCCCTGTAATGGGAACAATTCTGATGATAGTAGTGATAGTTGCAACTCAATGAGAAATTGGTGACTCCAAAAATAGCAAAATCTGATAGTTATACACAATGGAAGAGCATGATAAATGCCATTAAAAAGAAATATATTAGCAGGGTGTCTATGATTCCTTCATTAATGAGCAATGACAATTTAAAGAAGAGCCTGTGGAAGAAATTGGCTTGTAATTAGAATTTTGATGATGATGGTAGAAGAGTACCAATTGTTAGGCATTTATGGAAGAATTTTGAATATGCATAGCTTGCTGTTGCCACTAATAATTTCAGTTCTAATGAGATATGAACTTTCTTTTAAGCCTTCTTTATCTCTTTTTGATTGGTTTTCGTTTTAAGTTAACCGGTCACAAGTTAATTACGCATTTGGCCTTTCTTCTGTTAAATCACATAATTGCGGTTATGGGGGAGGAGTACATTTTGACAATTTAGACATCATTTGACCTAGGATGGCAGAGACCCAAAGTTGGGGGAGCAAAATGAAAATTACCTTAATAGTTTATATGTTTTAATAGAATAATATATTATATTTTTTTTTCCTCTTTTTAAAAGAATTTCAGTATCTTTTACCATACTTTTGATGAGACATATCATATATTAACATGATACTACCTTGGACTGACATTGCTTAAACTTAGTGCAAAGTATAAGATCCTTAATCCATGGCTAATCTAGAATTATATTATTGTATCATGGAATCTCTTGGCACCAAGCACAAAGTCAAAACCTCTAACTGTATGTTCCATCAGTTTGATTTGATTTGAAAAATAAGCAAAGACGTTTTCTGTAACAAAATTTCTCTAAGTTTATGAAATCTTTATGACTTAATCAAACCCAAAAATGCTGTCAATAAAATTTTTCTTAAAACAAACGATTACATATACTACTAATATTATTCTTTTGGTGTTTGTTGGCATGTTGCAATAATGTTGTTTTGTCTATACGATTCAAAAAAAAAAAAAAATGACACTTGATCTTTTGTTTATAAGAAGTTGAAGGAAATCTTAGGCGTCCTCCACATAAACACTAACTGATTTTTTTGTTGAAGATAGCAACACTTGATCCATAAGAGTTTGGTATGTGCCAAATGCTATGGGACTTTGGCTTCCCTTGCTATATAAGAATTGAGATACTAAACCCTAATCTTGATGATATTGAAAACATTATGGGTGTGTGTTATGTTTAATGTACAAAAAGGCTTTTGCCCCAATGCTTTAGAGGAACGAAACACCACCTAAACCCATGCAATACATAAGTTAGGCCTCAAAGTTCCCTCACCGAAATGAGGAGGAAGTGTGCTTAGTGCTTACCACTTCGCTAGAGGGAAAAATTGCCATTAATATTCAATTGAGGTGCCAAAAGTAGACCAAATGATACTAATATTTGAAGAATTTGACTATATAAAAGAAAATGTAAAAATGAGAGTCTTATTAGTATAAATTTTGAAAGGCTCTATTTATATAAAAAAAAAATAAAAAATAAAAAAGAAAAGAAATAATTATATAATTTCAAGGACAATAAATATAATGATTTAACTTATAATGTTGAAAACGTTATGCTTGATTTTGATTGATGTTGCCAGATTTACATACTAATAATTCAATCAACAAATCTTTTAAAGAATCACATTTGATTTTTATCAATATTAAGAGATAAATTATAGTAAAATAATAATAATTTATTATAAAATATCAAAATTTAATATGAAAGATCAATAAATAAATATTTATTTATATTTCAAAACTATTATATTAAAAATTATATTGCTGAAAAAACTTTTACAAAAATTATCTCTTTTACACACACACATACCTATATATATATATATATATTAAATTACTACTACAATTACGAACTCTTCTACCAACTATTTTGATCAAACTAATTAATTATTCTAATAACACTATATTATCTATTAGAATTAACTTAATTTATTTTTATTTTTATTATCCATTATTTTTATGCAACAAGAACGTGTATATAAACATTTTTTATAATCGGTAAAAGAGAATGGTCCATCTCTTTTTATTAAAAGCTTACCATTTAGCAGGCATTAGTCACCACAGCTGACAAAGTAATCCGTGTTCCTCTCCAATATATATATATTTTTTTTGCTACTCCGAAAGTCTACTTTCTCTGCATAACTTGCCCTTTAGTCAAAAGCACCTTGGGACCCTCCAATTTCTCTTTTCATGATCTTCATTTGCTAATCACTAATCTCCTCACTATAACCAAAATATACAGTACACTATCCACTGCACTGAATAAAAAGTATCAAGACAAGAGACTAAACAACATTATCAATCCTTTTTTATTATCCAACTGTAAGGCAATCTTGCATTGGATGAGAAGAGCAAGGAACAAAAAAAAATGCAAAAAAAAAAAAAAGGGAATGAAGATGCAGTAACAACTTTTTTTTCATCATCAATTCTAGTGACCTAACCAACAAACTGTGAGATACCCAGGAGCAGAAACAGCCAAGCCATGCCTTCAAGAGCTCTTTCTCCAAGCTACAATCTTCCTAAACCAAGCTTTGTTAACAAAACAAGAGTCTTGTTCTTGATCCTCACTATATCATCTTCTGTTGTTATAATCTTAACATGTCTTTACTTCCTTTACCATCTTTGGTACTCACTTGTAAACCGCTCAAAGACCATCCCTTTTGACTCTAATGCTCCTTTGAAGCTTCAAAGATTCACTTACAAAGAGCTGAAGAATGCTACCAATGATTTTGGTGAGACTAATGTTATTGGAAAAGGTGGTTCTGGCACCGTCTTTCTTGGCATTGCTAGAGATGGGAAATTATATGCTATCAAGAGACTCGATACTTTTTCTTTGCAAGCTGAGAGAGAGTTTCAGAATGAGTTGCAGATTCTTGGTGGGTTAAGATCACCTTTTTTGGTTACCCTTTTGGGGTACTGCGTGGAGAGGAACAAGCGGTTCTTGGTTTACGAGTACATGCCAAATAAGAGCTTGCAGGAAATGCTATTTAGTGATGGTAATTTAGTGCTGAAGTGGAGTCAGAGATTTGATATCATAATGGATGTTGCCAAGGCATTAGAGTATCTGCATTTTGGTTGTGATCCGCCTGTGATTCATGGTGATATAAAGCCTAGTAACGTGTTGCTGGATTCAGATTTCAGACCAAAAGTTTCAGATTTTGGGTTGTCAAGAATCAAGGTGGAGGGTGAATTTGGTGTGGATTTGTTTAGCCAAGACTTGGGGAAGAGTCAAGAGCTCTCGGGGAATTTGGCTACAGAGACTCCAGCAATTAGTACTCCTGTTGAGAGTGCTCAAGAGGTAGATTTTGCACTTGCTTTACAAGCTTCTTCTTCATCAAACAATAGTAGATGTTACAATGTTAGAGCTTTGAACTTGAATTCTTTGAGTTATAATGCTAACATGGCAAGTGAGAGTGAAGTTAAGAGTGGGAATGGGAAGGGGAAAGAGGTTTCTAGTGTAGATATTGGTGGGGTTGATTGGTCTAATAAGTTTGTGCCTTACGAAGATGAGCTTTCTAGTATTGATCATGGCAAGGAGTTGAATTTTAATGCTAATTCTTCTGTTAATGATGATGCGGTGAATACAAAGCAATGGGGGAAGGATTGGTGGTGGAGGCAGGATGGCAGTGGTGAATTGTGTAGTAAAGATTATGTTATGGAGTGGATAGGTAGCCAAATTTGCCCATCAACAAATCCTGACTGGGATGAAGCGAAGAAGAGTACCAGTGAGAAAATTGAGTTGGAAAATTCAACTCCATTGGATAACTTAGAAGATGTTCGTGAACCACAACTACAAGAACTTGGTTTTGAGAAATTGGAAAAGGGGTTTGTGGAGAAAGAACAGAAGGGCAAGAAAAATCGAAAGAAAAAGCACAGGAAGATGCAGGAGTGGTGGAAAGAAGAACACTTAGCTGAGATTAGCCAAAAGAGAAGTAAATTGAGGAAGCTTGAAACTAAATGGAAGAAGGGCTTTAAGATTCCACATTTTGATCTGGGTAGGCGGTTCCAGTTTCATAGACGAAAGAAATTCGGGGAACAGAACCAAGATGATTGTGATGCAAACGGGGAGTTCAGTTTCAGAAGGGGATGGAGGAGAAAGAACAAAAATTCAATGGGGAGTGATATGTGGAGTGGTGATATTTTTAGTCGAGAATTGAGCAGCACAACAAGCATGAGAGGGACTCTGTGTTATGTTGCCCCGGAATATGGTGGCTGTGGTTATTTAATGGAGAAGGCTGATATTTACAGCTTAGGAGTTCTAATCCTTGTAATTGTGTCTGGTAGAAGGCCACTACATGTTCTTTCCTCGCCAATGAAGCTCGAAAAAGCTAACTTGATAAGCTGGTGTAGGCACTTGGCTCAATCTGGAAACGTATTAGAACTTGTGGATGAGAGATTGAGAGATGAGTACAACAAGGAGCAGGCAATTTTGTGTATCAATTTGGCCCTAACTTGCTTACAGAAAACACCGGAGTTGCGGCCGGATATTGGGGAGACTGTAAGGATTTTGAAAGGGGAAATGGACCTGCCACCAGTTCCATTTGAGTTTTCTCCCTCCCCTTCAAAATTATATGGCAAGTCGTGGAGAAAACAGAAGGCAAATGCAGATTAGTCTTTTGGTACATCCTCTTCATTTCTTTGTATCTTGTAAGTGTAATGGTGGGTTTTGGTGAGTGTAATTTAGAATAGATGATCAGAAAATGTGACATGGAATCACATTTCGAGATCAAAGGTGTCTGTACAATTTTTCTGTGAGGATTATGCTGTAGTTTTATGCATTAATGTATATGGAGGAATGCTTTCTGCTTTCTTTGAACCCAAATTAGCCATTAGATGCACATATTGATAGCTAAAGTTCACGTTCTGCATTTTTATCATGCATTTCTTACCGATAGAATATAGGATTCTTTTCTCTTCAATGACTTGGGAGAATTTTCCTTCAGCTTCAGAATTGATATCAACTGCTTTTGTTTGGTATGAATGCAGGACATGTTCTACCAAAAATGTTTTTAAAAAAATAAAATGTGGTTTTAAGGTGGGTGTCAATTTCTTTTTCAAGTTTGAATAGTAGAAACTCTAAGGAGATTCCCACGTACAGAAGAGCTTGTTAGATGCAACATTTTATATTAAATGATGCAATTAATGGACATGTTGTGTGTGTTTCTTGGTCCACCGGTAAGAACATGAAATAATGAAGGTAGTTCAAGTTCACCGAAATCTTTCACTTCATTTTTAATAAAAGCTGATGATGGCTCCTCCATTTTCGGTTTGTTATTGATGACTAAAGAGTAAAGTAAGGGACCAGCAGTAAAAGTTCAGGTCACCATCACAGCAATACAAAGCTAAGGGTAATCACTATCCTTCAAAATTATAATTCATCATTAGATTTTAGGTCACGGGGTGGCTAACTGTTAACTGCTAATCCATATCACTAATTGAAGTATTGAAGTATATTATATACCATGATATTCATATGCTGTAATTCTGGATTCTCATTTTTCAATAACATCATGCTATTGCTATGCACCCAACTCATACATCTCCCTAATCAAAAGATTAATTCCAAGTTTATGTTCTAGTGATCGCTTTTCTTATAATGGAGTTTATATTATACCATACAATTTTTTAACTCTTTTTTATAAATATTTTTTTAATTACACATTTCATTTTTTTTAATTATATATTCTATTTTATATATTATATTTTAATTCAATTCAACGGTCAGTCAACATTAATTAACCTCCGATGACTACAATATTTTCTAATTTTAATTATTTTTAGTTTTTAAATAAAACATAATGAGTCAATTAAAATCAAATTGTTGTATCTTTTTTTTTTTGAAAAAAAATGAAAGCCTAATGGCAAGAAAATTTGTGTTTGCCCAATGCTAGTGGCCTTGCTTGAGCAGATTGTCAACTATGGAACATTGCTTGTTTCAATTAAGAAATGCAGAAGGGGACGTGCGATAACTGGATTTTTTTTTTAATACCGGAAGCAAATTTTATTTCAATAATTAATTGGGGAAGTAAAAAAAGACTGGTCCAGAAAAAGCATTTTTTAGGGGGAAAAAAGAAAATAGTGCATGATCCTTTTCAAATTGTTTATCAACCATTTTTGTGTTTCAATTAATGTGTGAATTTTATAACACTTTTCAATTAATTACATATGTCCTTTTTATTAACAGTGTCACGTAGATCAAAAAATGTATAAAAATTAATATTAGGATAGATAAAATAAAGTAATGTTATGTATATATAATTGGAATAAAGTAATATAGTATTCGATGTATCAATTGTTGATTGATATTGTATAACTATTATATTAATAAAAAATAAAAAATTAATAACTATTTAACAAATAATAATTACCAATTAACGACACATTATTTGAAATACAAACTCTGTATCCTAATTATGTATTTGTAGTATTATTCGAATAAAATAATATTACTTTTGAGGATTGAATCTATGTTATAATCTTACCATTTTAATTTTTGTTATACATTCTAAAATTTTTAATTATTTTTATTATATTATTATAATTTATAGGTTATGTTTTAATAAATTTCAAAAACTTCAAATATATAATAAAAAACTTAAAAATCACACCATAAATTCAGTTGTAGTAAAATGAGTCAAATAAACCTGAGAATTTAACCAGATAAGCATTATTGCATAAATTATTCTCCAACCTTACTTTGCTGGCATTGTTGGATTGATATTGTAGGTCCTCATATAAACCATTTCCATTTTTAATCATTGTTAGGTTGAATGTCTCCCAAATTTTCGGGTTAATTTCAATTTCTATTTTGGTTTCTGTAAACGTCTTTGGTATTCTGACTATAAATTTCAGAAATTTGAAAAAAGAAAAAAGAGAGAAAATAATTAAAAGAGTTTGATCACTTTGTGGTGATTTCTTCCGATTTCCTGCAGACTAACATTTTATTAGTTGAATTCTGAAACTCAATAGGGGTAGCGCTTTATGATTTATAGAGCGCTCAAAATTCTCTTACAACTTCTGAGCATTCTTTTTAATGGATAAAAATATTCTCCTTTACAAAAAAGTGCTTTAATGATTAAATTAATAAGTACAAGATAAAACGACACGCATGTGAGAGAAAGTAATTTATGATACAAGAAATAAGTAAGATTGTTAAATTTTATGAGCTTAAATTAATTTTAGTTTCTTTGTAGTTATTTCAGGACTTTTCTATATTTTTTGCACAAATTTTTGTTTGACTTTTTATAAGAGTCGAGATCTAAGGAGTTAGGATCAAATATTTATTGTAATAATTCATTAGATCTTAGTTATAAATATTATATAAATCGAAATTAAATGCGTCTTTAATGATATTAGATGAATTTGTGTTGTTTGAATTCAATTCTTTATTAAAAATATTTTTATATATTTCAATTATGTAAATAGTATTTAATGCATAATAATTAGAATAAAAAGTTAAGTTCTAATCCATTCTCACATTCCCATGGGTCCATGGTATATTTATGATGATCTGTGGATTTAGGTTAGTTGTCAAATTCAAATTTAAAATTGGGTTATTTATGATAATCTGTGGATTTAGGTTACTTGTCAAATTCAAATTTAAAATTGGGTTGATCTATTCACAATGCAAGGTAACAGGCTTGTTCTATCATAGGCTTCCTCTACTAAAATGGATTTAAACACTTAGCACGTGTTGGTTGGACCTAATAGAAGATGAGCCCAACGAATGCCCTTATAAGTGAAGGAGTATGTCTTTTCAATGAGAAGCTTTTAAGACACATTTTCTTATTAACCAATTAATAAGCGTCATGTGTTCCATTGGCTTTTTGAGTTTCTTGCCTATTTTTTACTCTTATTATTCCATTGGCACGTTGTTTTTCCTCCAACAAACGCGTCAGAAGTTAGACTCCAGCCTATAAAATCTTACGTTTTAATCCTATTTTTTCACTTTTCACTTTTTTCCTTCAAAGTAACCTTGCACTTTTGATTTTCCTTCTTTCCTTGTCTTTTTAAAAAACCATAACTTTCTAAAAATTTCTCAGATATTCTACAACAATTGCTTCCATAGAAGAGGAAATTGATACTTTGAAGGGAAGGGTTAACAGTTAGAGAATGTTAATACGTCATTGCAAGATTAGGTGTTTGCTATAAACATCCTTCTATAAAAAAGAACGGAACCAACTATGTGAAGACAAGAACCATGGCACTATTGGTACAGATCTTCTAAAGGCCTAAAAGGTGTGATCATCTGAGCTAGGATTGGCTTTAAAGCAAACTCACTTACCTTCTCCTAAAACATATCAGGAAGCTACCAGCGGACAGTGACAAAAGAAGGTGGATGCTACTCGAGCCCTGTATGACCGACAGGTCAAAGTGTCTTTCACATGATCATTTCAACATGGTTTTAGGTTTTGGCAGGATCTAACTAAATATCAAGTACTGCCAAAAGAATCTGATGCTATTTTGGGTTAGTACTACGGTTGGTTAATAAAGCACTTCAAATATAATCTTCTCTAGTTCTTATTCAATAGACATCATCATGGCTGGTGATATGTTTTTTCCATTCAACACCTATAGACCTTGGATTTCTTTTGAAACAATGGTTTTCACTTTTCGTCATTCCTTTCTCTGTTTAATGGTCTTCCATAGAGTATTACCATGTAAAACTAGTTGACTACTTATCTTACTGATAGTGCTTTTATAGAATCTTACACTAACCTCTCATCTGTCTATGGACTCTTTTAAAACCATTTGACTTTTCTCCTCTTGTGTCTCAACTATTGCATGCTCATTTGGAGCACCATTGAAGGGTATATGCTCTTCTTTTATTTGTCTCTCTTCGTCCTTCAAATAGCAAAAGTTAAACAATGATCTGTAGATTATATTTAAAAGTAGAGGTGCTACCTCCTCTTGATTTGAAGTTTCAACTATACTTGGTTTTGAAACTTCTTTCTATTCTGTTTATTTTTTTAAGATTAACTTCTAATTTGAACTCCACTAAATGACCGTTCCTTATAAGAGCATGTATCTAACCTCTTGGCGAATGAATTTTGTTGATGTCATGCCTACATTCAAATTGAAAGGTACATGGTTTACTATGGTCTCTCTAAACTTTCGTTATTGTATATAGTTTTGGCTTCCTAAAATGCCCCAAATTTGTGTACTTCACCCATATCTTTTATGTTGGGATGTTTATAGGGATTAATGTGTCAAATAATCTCTGCTGCTTGTCATCCTTTTCATACTCACGAGTTATCAATCGCTTCTCATACCTATCTCATTGTAAGGAACTTTTTTTTGTGTGCATAATGATAAAAGCCTCATTACTGTGGCTACTCTGTCCTCTTTTTCCTTGATCAATTGTTCTAATTTTTGGTTAATTATCTTGAACGAAGTGAAATAATTTCATACGAGATAATAATAGTATGTCATTGAGGTTTTGGCAGCTTTTCAATAAGCTTAGATAATTATTTTAGTATCATAGCTTCTCAACTCATTGAGTCTCTTATTGAACCTATTAAGGAAACTCTTGATAGATTCATTCTTTTCCTATTTCAAGAAAATGTATTTGAAGTCGTCTTCTTCTTTTTTTAATTCTACATCTATTGGATAATGAATTAAGCACTTAAATCTTTAAATATGGATATCAAGTTTTCTTTTTAATCGACGAAACCAAGCTTGGCAGAACCTTTTAAGTTGGAAAGGAAGTGAGGCATTTCAAGGCATCATCCTAAGTGTTTATTATCATTCGTGCACTAAAATGAAAAATGTGTTCCTTCGAATCTCTTGTTCCATTGTACATTTGAAAACTAGGAATATGGAATCTGTAAGGCTTTTTCTGCCTGCTTAATAGATTCCATAATAGACTCAGTTTTCTCGCTTAACTAGGGTTATTGTATCCTCCGAGACTCTTAATTTTCTAATCTTTGCATAGAACTCTCTCATCTTTTTTAGGATAAAAACTCATATATCTTCTCCATCTATGTTTTTAGACTCTCCTGAGGTTCCCCCTTTTTTTGCTCCATAAAGCGCAACTGTATCTACTTCGTGTGCTCATCTATGCTGAATGTCACCCTTGCGCAAATTATCCTTAAGGTAATCATTTAGTTCATCATAACCTTTTATGACAATCAACCTATCCCTTAATTTTTAGTTTTTTTTCTTGTCTCTTCTAATTATTTAACTATTTGACTCAAAATTCTTACCATTTATAGGGGAACCTCGCTTCTAAATGTTGTGAGATCTAGGGTGTTGGTTTTTCCTCTCTTGGTGTTACTCAAGTTTACTTTTTGGTTAGTCATATTATTCTTCGTTGATTTGGTAAACTTAAGGAATTTTTATTTAATTTAATTGTCTTTCCATAGACAGTGTCATTGAAGTTCCTTGATATAAACTTCACAAGAAATTATCTCAAAATCCTTGCGTACTATCTGTAATGGCAAAAAGACCCTCCATTCTTCTGTAAAAAAGAGCACTCTAATGCTCAAGCCAATGATTGTAGAATAAAAAGGTGTGCATGTATGATGAAGTAGATTATGATATAAGAACAAGTAAGGTTGTTAACTTTTGTGAGTTTAGATGGATTTTAATCTCTCTTATAATTGTTTCTAAGAGTTTTTATGTCTCCTGTAGAAACCAGTGCTTAACCTTTTATATAAACCAAAATCCAAGTAGTTATTACTTAGTAATTATGATAATAATTCATTAGATCCCAATTATAAATGCTATTTAAACTATAATTAATTGTGTCTTTAACGGTATTTAAATGAATTTATTGTTGGGATTTGTGCTTACGTGCCATCCCTATTGTGTATAAATATTTGCTTTATGTTTATACAATTATGATTTCAATATATCACTAATTATTTTATATACAAATATGGTAAGATACTTGTAACGTTTTAGACATTGTATGATCTGAAAGAGTTCAGATCTGATCTAAAGGAGTTTAGATCAGAACTAAGAGTTAGTAATGCTAAAATATATAAATGCTAAAAGATAGCACTGATAAGAGTTATCAGGTTATAAGAGTTAGCAAAATCTAAAGAGTTAGAGCCTTGTCTGAAATGGGACAAAGACCTAAGAATATATTAGTAATGACGTAGTTGCAATCGGTTGCAAATGGTGCTAAGAAATGTTGTTATGCAAATATGTTCTTAAACTTAATGTTCCTGATCTATCTTCACTAATGTGGGTCTGTTATTGAAGACCTTAATAAATATATATCAGTGTATGTCTATATCTGGATAGTCCAGATGGTTAGTCTTAGCAGACCATGAGTTTAGTGGAAACTCGTATAGAGATACAAGTATTCAGTAAGGACTGAATATTGAACAGACTCACAAAGATCTCCAATAGACATCCCATATAGCCGTCAATGGAGGATCTTTCGAGTTGAGTAATATTCGTGGTCCTTAGACCTGAGTGCCACGGTGGACTTGTGAGTGATCCATCATACTTTGGTTCCACACATGTCAGATATCTTTCATGGTCTGACCGCTGGGTGTCGCTGGGTATGGTCCGATGCTCATGGAGTCCGGTGTGTACAGATATGGGATCCATCAATTCAATTGGGTGAGTAAAATATCCTGTAACTCTAAGATTGTATTTCAGAAAGTCTTATGACCATAAGCAGACATATCCAAGAATTAATTTTATTATTGGAAAAATAATATCGTAAAAGTGTTTACGGATATTATTTATTGAAATACTAATCTAGAGATAAGTTTATGGTTGAGCACATGGAGACTTGACAGTGTTGATCTATATCTCCGCTCTTCTAGGATATTTATGATAGAAGGATTATACGAATATGTTATAACCTCAACTTGTATTGTCTAATGCGCCGTTTTGTAATATCTGTAACATGTGTGTGGGACATTGTTCACGAACGTGTGAAATAGTTTCATATGACAAATCGGGCATGGACCTAGAGAATCTCACAATATGAAGTGTACTCGTTGTGCATTGGGGCGGCGAATTGGATTGAACAATTAATCCAATAATTTTCAGCAAAATGAAAAATATTTCAAGGTTCTTTTTATTATTCACTTGTCAATAATTGAAGGTAAAATACATTATTGGTTTACAAGAGTTGTTAACCAATAAGAATTTGACAAGTGACATAATCTTGCTCCATAAATTATTTACCATGTATTTACCTATTTACCTTGCTTGGTAAATACATATATGGTAAATGTAAATATTCAAAATAGTTTTGAATTATTAATATTTTATATATTAATCAAATTATTATTATTAATTAGAATAAGTGGCAAACACCATTTACTAATGGAGAATGCATTTGTTATTAATAATAAGGAAAGTTTACCACTTAGTAATTCTTAAATGATGCACTAAGGAAGTGGTAAAACCACTTAACATTGATTAAATGCCATTTACTCTCTAGAAATTGATTCAATTGGTTGAATCAAATTGGTGAGTGAAAAATATGATAGATTAATGTTTGTAATGGCAAACACGGTTAAGTAGTGGTGGAGCACTAAGAGAAATCATTCTTTACACTTAAGAAAGAATTGAAAGAGTTCAATGTGTGCAAGAAAGAGTGAAATTCGTTCTAAGAGAAAGGAGAGAGAATTGAGAGCTTTTCCTAAGTGTTTTTCTCAAAGTGTTGAGAGAAAATGCAAAGGCTTACCAAGCTACAACATATAGAGTTGTAAAGAACTATAGAAAACACATAATTCTTCTCATCTCTTGGTAGTAATCATTCATAAGGACAAATTGTTTTAAGTGTTAAAACAATCATTTGCTGGAAATTCAAGGCTGCCATTCTAGCTTCACAATCCCACCGGATTTAATTGTGAACTAGAATTGTGTAAGGGAACACTTCAAGGTGAGCTCAACAAATTGAAGCTTGGAGCTCTTGAAGAATTGTAAAGCTACCTTCATATCCGGGTAGATTATTTATTTGTTATTTATTTTATATCATGCATAAAATATATATATGAGATATATATGTACTTGAATGATCATACATGCTTGAATATGTTATATATTATTTAATATATATGAATACTTCCGTTGCGTATTTAAAATTTAAAATTATATACATTTATACACATCACATACCATATCACAACATTTATGTTGTTTGAATTTAATTCTTTATTAAAAACACGTTTTGCTTGTTTCAATTATGCAAAAAGAGCATTTTATATCCAATAATTAGAATAAAATTTAAGTTCTAATATGTTTTCATATTTCCATGATGTCCACTGTCCACAACCCGTTTGTAGTACTTATGGATCAACAGGTTTGAGTTATTTATCAAATCCGAATCTAGAAATAAGCTAATTTGTCCACAAAGTAAAGAAATGGGTTTGTTCCATTATGGATTTCCTCCGCTAAAATAAATTTGAACACTTGGCACAAGCTAACTGAGCTCATGGGGAGTTAAGCCTAAAAAAAGGAATTTAACAAAGAAAAAATATTATGCGCAAAAAAAAGGAAATCAAGTGAAAAAATTCATGCTCCAAAGAAAATATATATATGAAAACTTTATCCCTCGGGGGCCTTCAAGGCCCTAAGTCCCCTTGAAGAAGGTAAGTAACACAAGTTACAAAAAAAAATTGTAAAGGCCAATTGTTTTGCACCGACCCATTGACTCGAGATTTCCAAGCTATAGTGTTACTTCCCTTTATTATGACTCACGACTCACCTCATCCCATTTTTCTTCTCATGGACTATGGACTAAAAGTCAGTTTTGTATCATTATGTTTTGGTATCATACACCTATTTATTTTCCTTGAGTAGTTTCTGTTTTGCTTTTATTTCACAGCGGAATTAACAACCCATAATACCAACGGAACCTAAGATCAATATTGAACATTTATTTCAGTCCTGCTACCCACACATATATTAATATATTTTAGCTAGCAATTACTTTGGATAGTGGTAAAACAAATTTACCAATTGTACAGAGATCGGTTAAAATTGTGCGTCTGAAACATCATTCGATTTGCATCAGATGGATTATAAGAATTTTGAGAAAGAAAAAGAAATGTATTGGCAATTCCCCGAGTGACCAAACTCATGATACAAGTACATTAAGATTCGTGAATCAGTTGTAATTGGTTTAAATATTCTTACACTTCATAATGCCTCGAGTTTGAAATTGATTAGTCCAAAGTTTTGCTGATTTAAGTAGGATGAACCCCAAATGAAAAATTGACAAGCAAAGATAATATTACACTTGCACTTGAAAGAATATAAGAGTTCGCAGGGCTTAAACAACTAAACTAAAGTAATCTAGATCATCCGAATCCCAAACCAAATTGGAAGTGCTGCCACAACCAAGGCTCTCAAACTCAACAAACCCTTGTGCAAAATCACCGGAGCTGCCGCAGACTTCGCTGCTGATTCATTGGCAGCAATGGCGGCAGATGGTGGTGGAGGCAGAGGATGGACAAGAACTGAAACTTTCATGCCATTGAAGCACTGGCCATTGCCACATATGAAGTAGTACCTCTTGGCCTTGTCTAGTAGTATGAAATCTTTGCCACTGCTCCAGTTTCCTAGTGCCCCTTCTGTTGTGCAATTGTCATACCCACTTTGGTTCACCATGAAGACATTGTATTGGGTCTTTGGGTACCTAAATGCTGCCATAATTCAAAATAAATCATAAATTGTTTTATAAGATTACAAAAATATTGAATTATCAAGTCAATTTTTTCACTGCCTACCAATAAGGGACAATTCTCAAAGAAATTTTTCTTGTTTGAAAAGAAAAATATCGAAGGCCTTAACTATTTCTTAGGTTCTTGTGATCTGTTTGTATAAATCAACTATAAGTAGAACACCAAGAACTATGTAAACAAATTAATGGAAGAAAAAATTTGCAACTTGAGGATACTCAATGATTTAGTCGACAGTCCATTTCATTTTACAAAGAGTAGTCATTTGTTGCATTTTTATCTCATTAAAATCAAATGGGTAAATGGGTTTTGGATCTTTTAACATAAACTATGAATTCAAAACAGATCCAACGCAAAAAAATATCATAAGGTTTTAGGTTTTAACGCACACGCATCCATCTCTCTTTTCTTTTTCTCTATTAAAGAGAAAAGAGACTAACTTGCAGCAATGAAGTAGATGTGCATGAAACATGGCCTTAAAATATATGCAAATGTATTTAAATAGAAAACAAAAGAGAGAGAGAGAGAGAGATTACAGATAAGGTCATTGACATAGAAGGTCTGATTATTAGCCCAGAGAGTGTAGTTGATGCCAGGGTTCCAGCCTTTGTTAGCACCAACAATGTGGTCGGTGGCTGTGGTTGTGGCAGCCATACACAAGACGTAGAGGATGATGGCCAAAATGAACATTAGGTGGCGAGCTGCGGCTGATTTGGAGGACATGGCGGTGGTCACTGGTTGCTGCTATGCCTCTGCTTTGTTTCCTTTCTTCGGTACCGATGGTGAGAATGAGGTATTTTATTTATTTATTTTCTTAGTGGAGGGTGTGTATTCAAATTTTTCTGACAATACTGGATATTTTCAGAACGTGGCAGACAGGACCCAAACGATTATGGAAGTGGGGTCAGAGATAATTCAAACTCAAACGGTCTTCCTTTTTCCAAAAAAAAAAAAAACAATAATAGTTTTGAATCGTAAGTGGGGCTCGGTTATTTCAAAGCAAGATCAAAGCAATGAAGAATATCTAGGGAAATCTTTAAAAATAATTATTTTTTTAAAATAAAAAATTATTTTCATTTCCCAATAAATTTATAAATTTTATTAATTAAATACTTAATTTTTAACTATTTTATATTTAAAGTATTTTTGCATTTCTTTTTTACAAGTTATTTAAAATTAGTTAAAATTAAATAAATTTAAAATAATTTAGATTGAAAATTGATAAATTTAATTAAAAATTAATAAATTTAATTAAAAATAATTAAAAATAATAAAAAATGAGCAAAATCTATCAAAAATACCATAAAAGAAGATTGAAGCCGCATCGCAGTAACAGAGCCGCACACCCTACCTTATGCGCGAGGCTCTTCATTACGCCTCGCATGCGAGATACGAGAAATTATAGGCTTCATCCACTATTTTTATCAATAATTTCATTATTTTTTTATTATTTTTATATTTTAATTTTATAAATTGATTCATAAAATTACTTGTTCTCAATTTGTAGAATATTTTTTAAATTTATTTAAACAATAATAATATTTTTTATTAATTTTATGGTTCAAATTACAAGTTTTTTAATTATACTATTTACAATAACAAATTCATCTATTCGTTGTCTTCTTGGTTAATAAGTTTATTCAAATAATTTTTAACTATAAAAATTTATAACTTCTAAACAATGGCTAATTTTATACATTTTCCTAATATCTATCATGCTGGTTTCTTTTTATGAATTTACCCTATTAATTCTTTTTATAGCAAGAGAGTCTAAAATTGCATAAATACTTGGCTCTTTCAAGTGTTTACCCCCCAGACTTCTGTTTTTTTTTAAAAAGAAAGTGTTTAGTCGGGAGCTATATTTGGTCAATTATAATATTTTATGAATTATTATTATTATCAAACTTTGATAAATTAATATCTTTATAATTGAGAAATATATATATTAATTAAATGAATATTAATTAATTAACTAATAAATTATTAATTTACAAATATATCTCTTTTTAAAAAATTGTATTTTTTAAAAAATCTAAAATATTGTATTTAATATCTTTTTATTGTAATTAAATAAATTAAATATTTTATTTTGCAAGCTAAGGATATTTCAGATATTTCGTTTAAAAAAGTAAAATTTATGAATTTACTTTTTCAAATAACTATTTAATTTTTCAAAAATATAACATTACATTATTTTATATATTATATTATTATATTTTATGAACCTTTTAATAAAAGAAATAACATTAGATATATATTTCAAAAGATCTCCTAAATATATCATATGAATTTAGTTACATATTAATTAATATAGTAAGTGAATTTTATATAAAATTAAAATATTTATTTTATAATGTATTATCTTATAGATTTATTAAATTACTAATTTAGCCGACTAACCTCAAGTTGGGACTAGTTAAAAATATTATTTAATTAAAATTATTAATTTATCAAAATTTTACTCTAGTTATATTAGTAAGATCTTTTCAAATAATTTATTTTATAAAGATCGAAGAGTAACGACTTTTTCTCTTTTTAACTTTAACAGATTTTATTATCAAATGAGCTTTTTGATTAAAACGATATCAATCTCAACTCACAGATTAAAGAATTGTGATGAACTCGACAGATGAATTTATGTATTTAATCTATGATAGTATTATGTATGATCATAGGGTAATAATTATGAATTCCATTTAAGATAGACATATACTTAGGTGGCATATATAGTATAATTTGTACTTAATCTTAATGAATTACATTTTAATTTGATTACCATAGATATATAGGTGATTGTTAGAATATGTAGTATAGTCACTCAACCATCGATAGAGGTTTGTGATAAGATTAATATCTAAGCCAATAATTGGTATTAAAAGATTAACCAAGAGGTTAATAATTCTAATGAAATACCAGGGGACAAGTCAAAACCCTAAATTATCTTTATTTTTAAATTCTGCCATTTACTTTTATTTAATTTAATTGATAGAGTTAGATTAGTTAATTAAATTTTAGATTGTGATTTTATGAATAAAAGTTAATTAGGTACAATTTTAGTACTTGATTTATAGAATTAGATCGTATAGTCCCTATGGGATTAATATCTGAACTTAAAATTCTATATTACTTGATACGATAGCGTGCGCTTACACTAAACTACTATAACATCAATCACGTTTTTGGCGCCGTTGTAAGAGATTATTTCTTTTTATTCTTAAATCAATATTAATACCAAACTATTTACTTTTTATTGAGATTTTTAGTTTTTATTTTTATTTTCTTCTTTTTACTTTGATTTTCTTTTTGTTTTACTTTAACAGATCATACTATGGAGGAAAATAACGAAAACATCAATAATTCTATCATTGAGCCTATGATACCATAGAGGGCATTGAGAGAATATAATATCCCAATTACTTATGGTGTGCAATATAGTATTCGGCGACCAACAATTATTGCTAACAACTTTGAGTTCAAGTCAAATATTATTGAGACGTTGAAAGAGATTGTACAGTTCAGCGGATTCTTTAATGATAATCCAAATATGCATATCATAAATTTCTTAAAAATTTGTAATGCCTTTATATACAATGAAGTCTTCGATGTGCCATCAGATTGAGGCTATTCCCTTTCTCCTTAAGGGACAAAGCTAAAAGTTGGTTGATGTCATTACCATCAGGATCCATATCGACGTGGGAAGATTTAGTATAAAAAATTTTAGCCAAGTTTTTTCCACCATCAAAGACAACAATGATGAGGAATGACATCACCTCATTCAAACAGATTGATTGAGAGTCATTGTATAAGGCATGGGAACGCTTCAATGACATGTTGAGGAAGTGTCCTTATCATAGAGTCCCTAAATGACTATTAGACCAAACATTATATAATAGATTAGTAGGTCATTTAAGAACTATTATAGATGCCGCTGCTAGAGGAGCTTTAATGAATAAGTTCACGAATTAGGCTTATGATTTCTTAAAAGATAAGGCGTCGAACAATTACCAATGGATAGCAGAGAGGGTTATACCTAAGAAAGTTATAGGTATATATGAGATTGACGCATTCAATGCATTGACAGCGCAAATTAACTTATTATCCAAGAAGTTTGATGCATTGAACACCGTCAAAACCCAATAAGTGACATGCAACTTTTGTGGTGATAACCACATGAATGGACGGTGCATGAAAGTAGTGAATAATGTGGGTAATTTCAATCGTCAACAAACTAACCCACAATCAAATTCCTATAATCTAGGGTGGAGAGATCATCCTAACTTCTCTTAGCGTAATAACTAAGAGGAGTCATCTTGACCAATGAATCCCCCAGGATTTCCACCACTATAAAAGAAGAAGTTAACATTGGAAGACATATTTATACAATATATGAAGTCCAATGGTACCATTTTACAAAATCATTCAGTGTCCTTGAAAAATTTAGAGGTCCAAATGGGACAATTTACTATTGCAATTAATAGAAGACCTCAAGGAACTCTACTAAGTGATACTGAAACAAATCCTAAATGGAATATAGAGCAATGCTAAACCATCAACTTGATGAGTGGTAAGATTTTAAATGAGTACACATCACCAACACCACTTCCAAAAATGAAGAAAACAGAGAGGCTTGACCAACAAGAAAATGCACAACCATATAGAACACCGATTCCTTTCCCTCAAAGGCTACAAAGGTGCAATACAAGTGCTGAAACAGAAAAATTACAGCAAGGCAATCCTGAAAGTGCAGAAAAGAGAGATGGGTAGCATATAAGTATAGCAAATACCAATATTAATGTGCAGTAACAGCAAATCACACCTCCTCTATTATTCCCATAGAAGCTGCAAAATAAGAGATTAGATAAATAATTCTCTAAATTTCTTAAAGATGTTTTTAAAAAATTACATATTAATCTATCTTTTGTAGATGTGCTTGAATAAATACCTAGTTACATCAAATTCATGAAGAGCTTCCTTTCACAGAAGACGAGACTAGAAGATTATAAGACAGTGGCGTTGACAGAGAAGTATAGCATTATTCTTCAAAAAAAGCTACCTCCTAAGTTCAAAGATCCCAGGAGATTTACCATACTGTGCTCTATTGGTAATCATGACCTTGGTAAAGCTTTATGCGATTTAGGAGCAAGTATCAATCTCATGTCCCTCTCCGTCTACAATAAGTTAGGTTTGAGAGAAGCGAACTGATCAATATCATACTTCAACTTGCTGATCGCTCTCTTACGTACCTAAAAGGAATTATAGAGGACATGTTAGTAAAGGTGGGCAAGTTCATTTTTCCTGCAGATTTTATTATTCTAGACATTAAAGAAGATAAGGATATCCCTATCATTCTTGGAAGACCCTTCTTAGCCATGGGACATACAGTCATTGGTGTTCAAAAATGAGAAATGACCATGAGGGTACAAGATGACACTACAACATTCAAAGTCTTCAAAGAGATTAAATTGCCATCTGAGAGTGAAGACTATAATAGTATTGATGTGATGCACCTAAATGCCAAAGAACTCAAAGAAATGGAAATATTGAATCCTCGCATAAAAAAGAATGCATTAAGGTATAAGAGGAGAAGAAAGAGAAATAAGAAGCAATAGTGCGATGAAATGATAGAAGAGAAGGGCATAAAAGAACTATTTCATCAATCTAAGATTCAAGTTTTTCTGGAGAAGCACAAGAAAGAGGAACATGTTGCTGTCCATGATCTAATAAAAAAAATATGAAAGTTAAAAGAAAGGAAGTCCAATAAGCTCAAATATAAAGATGCTTCTACCATTGACTTTGATCCTTCATAAGAATGGAAGAAAACTTTGTTGTGTGATATGGTGTGTGATGTGTATAGATGTATATAATTTCAAAAATTAAATACGCAACGGAAGTATTCATACATATTAAACAATATGTAACATATTCAAGCATGTATGATCATTCAAGTACATATATATCTCATATATATATATTTCATGCATGATATAAAATGAATAACAAATAAATAACCTACCCAGATATGAAGGTAGCTTTACAATTCTTCAAGAACTCCAAGCTTCAATTTGTTGAGCTCACCTTGAAGTGTTCCCTTGCACAATTCTAGTTCACAACTAAATCCGGTGGGATTGCGAAGCTAGAATGGCAGCCTTGAATTTCCAGCAAATGATTGTTTTAACACTTAAAACAATTTGTCCTTATGATTACTACCAAGAGATGAGAAGAATTATGTGTTTTCTATAATTCTTTACAACTCTATATGTTGTAGCTTGGTAAGCCTTTGCATTTTCTCTCAACACTTTGAGAAAAACACTTAGGAAAAGCTCTCAATTCTCTCTCCTTTCTCCTAGAACGAATTTCACTTTATCTTGCACAAATTGAACTCTTTCAATTCTTTCTTAAGTGCAAAGAATGATTTCTCTTAGTGCTCCACCACCACTTAACCATGTTTGCCATTACAAACATTAATCTATCATATTTTTCACTCACCAATTTGATTCAACCAATTGAATCAATTTCTAAGGAGTAAATGGCATTTAATCAATGTTAAGTGGTTTTACCACTTCCTTAGTGCATCAATTAATAATTACTAAGTGGTAAACTTTCCTTATTATTAATAACAAGTGCATTCTCCATTAGTAAATGGTGTTTGCCACTTATTCCAATTAATAATAATAATATGATTAATATATAAAATATTAATAATTCAAAACTATTTTGAATATTTACATTTACCATATATGTATTTACCAAGCAAGGTAAATAAGTAAATACATGGTAAATAATTTATGGAGCAAGATTATGTCACTTGTCAAATTCTTATTGGTTAACAACTCTTGTAAACCAATAATGTATTTTACCTTCAATTATTGACAAGTGAATAATAAAAGGAACCTTGAAACATTTTTCATTTTTCTGGAAATTGTTGGATTAATTGTTCAATCCAATTCGCCACCCCAGTGCACAACGAGTACACTTCATATTGTGAGACTCTCTAGGTCCATGCCCGATTTGTCATATGAAACTATTTCACACGTCCGTGAACAATGTCCCACACACATGTTACAGATATTACAAAACGGCGCATTAGACCATACAAGTTAAGGTTATATCATATTCGTATAATCCTTCCATCATAAATATCCTAGAAGAGCGGAGATATAGATCAACACCGTCAAGTCTCCATGTGCTCAACCATAAACTTATCTCTAGATTTGTATTTCAATAAATAATATCCGTAAACACTTTCACGATATTATTTTCCCAAGAAATTCTTGGATGTCTGCTTATGGCCATAAGACTTTCTGAAATACAATCTTGGAGTTGCAGGATATTTTACTCACCCAATTGAGTTGATGGATCCCATATCTGTACACACCGGACTCCATTAGCATCGGACCATACCCAGCGACACCCAGCGGTCAGACTATGAAAGGTATCTAACATATGTGGAACCAAAGTATGATGGATCACTAACAAGTCCACCGTGGCACTCAGGTCTAAGGATCACGAATACTACTCAACTCGAAAGATCCTCCATTGACGGCTTTATGGGATGTCTATTGGAGATCTTTGTGAGTCTGTTCAATATTCAGTCCTTACTGAATACTTGTATCCCTATACGAGTTTCCACTAAACTCATGGTCTGCTAAGACTAACCATCTGGACTATCCAGATATAGATATACACTGATCTATATATATATATTAAGATCTTCACTAGCAGACCCGCATTAGTGAAGGTAGATCAGGAACATTAAATTTAAGAACATATTTGCATAACAATATTTCTTAGCACCATTTGCAACCCATTGCAACTATGTCATTATTAATATATTCTTAGGTCTTTGTCCCATTTCAGACAAGGCTCTAACTCTTTAGATTTTACTAACTCTTAGTTCTGATCTAAACTCCTTTAGATCAGATCTGAACTCGTTCAGATCATACAATGTCTAAAACGTTACAAGCATCTTACCATATTTATAAATAAAATAATTAGTGATATATTGAAATCATAAATGTATAAACATAAAGCAAATATTTATACATAAAAGGGATGGCACGTAAGCACAAATCCCAACAAACTTCATCAAGCCGACGACGTTAAATCAAGCATTTCTTGGTAGACAACCCAAGTAATGTTTACTTTTATTAGCTTATTTTCAGTATTAGTTATGTTAATTTTTTTTATTTGTAGGAATAAATCAGCAAGTTAATCATTTAAGGAAGCAGAACATGCAATTGCAAGTGTTAAGAGCAAAGGAACACCACAATCCCATCAATAGAATATGCTACAAGGTTTCAACATCATCTATCAGGGGAGTTTTTCTTACGTTTAAGATTATTTTTAGACATTGAGGACAATGTCTAATTTAAGTTTGAGGATGGAAAACATATAACCTATGTTTATTTTTACTGCATGATTTGAGTGGTTGTTTTGTGGAGTAAAATCTTTTTAGGTTGTTAAGTTTTGGTTAAGATGATGATCATTAGTCCATGATATGAAATAGAATATTGGCTAAATTTATTTTCACAAGTCTCTAATAAACAATAGACGATTGAGATAATTCTTATATCATGAATCTTTAACGGAGTTCAAGCTGATTTTTGATCACTTATCTATAAGTACATTAAAATAAGTATGTATTAGTTGAATTTTTAATTTGTTTTTGCATAGAGATACTTTTTGCTTAAGTAGTACACCACAGTCTCGAAGACCAACACTCTAAAATTTGTTTAATTACTACTTGAGGCGAAATCCTAGGAATCACAAAAATAGAAAAATGACATTAGGCCATCTTTGAATCGATTGAGTCTTTTGGAGCCTACCTTATATGTATATTTATCCATAGTCACATTTTGTTTTGCCTAATTATCCAATTTTCTATTTAATCACATTACAAGCCTTAAGACTTTATGTTTATTTATCCTAAAATCTACCAGGAACACCATAAACCTTGAATTTGCTTAGAAATATTTTTAAAATAAAAAAGGTTGTATGTGTGAGAAGGGTATTGCAGTGAATAGCAATAAGTTTTGAAGGTGCATATCAATCTAAGTTTGAGGGTACCAAAAAAAAGAGAAAAGAAAAGTGTTTAAATGCATAATACATCAAGCTTAAGTAAAAAAAGAAATTCTTTGCAAAAGTGATTAAAAGAAAAATGGGAATAACATAAGTTCTAAGTAAAGTTAAGTGTTCATGGTATGAGTTGCACTTTATATTTATATGTCTTTATATTCCACCTTGACCTTAGCCTTACGTTATAAGCTAAGTAAAGTTCTAAATAAATCTCTAGACATGTATATTTCTACATTAGTGGAGAGTTGTATGAACAATAAGTTTATAATAATGTTATTATTAAAACTATGATGAGACATCATTTTATGTGCTTTCTTAAATATTGAATAAATGTATGTTATATTGAGCTAATTACTTGCTTATTAGACACACAAACAAATGATTCTTTATAAAGGAGAATAAAGTACTTAATGAATGGTATGAGGATTGTTAAAAGTTGTTTATTGGTTTTTGAAGAGCTTTGAACTAATTTCCACAACCTATGAGACTATAAGAATGATTGTCTAATCAACTAGAGCTTATTTTTAGTTTCTAGTTTTTATTTTTGAGTTATGAATAAGTTGTAAAGGTTTTTCTTTGTTTTGCTCTAGGACGAGCAAAGTCTTAAGTTTGAGGGTATTTGATAGAGACGCAAAAATACTAGTATGATTTGTACTTAATTTTCGTATTTTACTCGAAATCATATATATTTAGCTATTTAATTGTGTTTTTGATCATATAGATGCATAATAAAAAATGTGATGTATACGAATAAACGAGAGACAAATTGGACATAAAATGAAGAAGTTACGCTCAAAATACGAGAGCGATTGAACCATAGCTGAGCACCGCAATGCCCATGGCTGGGGGCTGCAACGCCCAGGTCAGTAATTGGACGCCGAGGCGCCCACAACCCAGTGTTGCGGTGCCCGTTGAGGATCCCCAAAGTCTCATTTTTAGGTCTTGGCACCACGGCGCTCGTGCGAAGGTTAAAATCTCATCTCAACTCTCTTATTTTGACTTGGATTCAAAGGCCCTCACACCTAGGATTTCTCATAACTATAAAAGCATTATTTTAAGAGTACAAACAGAGACTTTAGGGAGGTAGAAATTTAGAAAAAGAATTCATAATACAAAATTAAATATCAAAGTCAAAGATTAAAAAACTAAGATTAAGATTCAATCAATCAAACTGCTCTTGGCCTTCTATTCTCTCTCTTTTTGATGCATTATCTATTCTAATATTTTAAGGGTTTATATAAGCACTAAATTGCCCCTAAAAATCTTATTTCTTATTAGAATAAGATTCACATAAAAAGAAAGTTTAAAACAGACTTAAACACACTTAAAAAGAAATCCTAAAACTAGCATTTTTCTGAAACCCGAAACTAGGCACCTTGTCGAGACCAACTTTGCACCATAATGCCGGTGCAAGTCTAATCTTTTTCATCTTATTTATTTTAATATGCTTTTTAAAAATAGAATCTTGTGATCATATATATTTCTATAAAACATGGTTCTAAAATTCAGGATGATGTCGTAGAAGATGAAGATGAAAATAAATTGGCGATGAGGAACCAAGTAGTTGATGGAATATTTAAAAACAATTGGACAAACAATGTTTTTAAATATTATGGTGCAACAAATGAATACATTTTTTTTTTATAATAATGAACAATCTTAAAGTTCTCTACAACAATGAAATGAACTAAAGATTATTTTCATGCGTATTGAATTATTGCTTCGACGCATTGGATTTGTGATTTTTTTTTCTTGCTAATTGTTTTAATTTTATTTTTGCGTCGTAATTTGAAAGCTATTCATTATTTTTTTAGGGCAAAGTACTTGCTTGAAAAATAAATTTTAGGCAATCTTATGTTTTTTTCTCCCAAGAGCGATAATCTTGGGACAGAATATTTTCCGAAAACAGCTCCCCGAGAAAACGTTTCTATTCCTTGCTTAAATGATATTTTCATTGGATATATCTATTCAATCTTATTAGGCCTTAAAGTTCAGTCGGTTCAATCAGCTCAATGCCATCTGTCTTGTTTCTTTTATAATAGGAATCGGGAAAATACTGATTCAGTGCACTTCAAATACTGAGGCTCACAGCACTAAAATAAATTTTAAAAAAATGATTATTTTTATAAGTACTCTCGAGGTATACTTCAAATCAGTGCTACTGTTAAAGATTTCAAAATAGCTTCTAATACATTTACTTAATTTTTAAAATAACTTATAATACATTTACTTGTGTGAAATGTCATTTAAATGGATGGAATATACTAAAATCATTATAAAGTATTTAATATGCTATTATTCATATTTTTTGTAATTTATTTTTTTAATTTCAGTACTTTTTTTTTTACTTTAGTATTAAAATAAAAAATATTTTTTTAACAAAATATTTATTAATATTTTCTTTTCAATTTTGGTAATCTCTCTTTTTTTGGCAATATATATATATATATTACCAAAAAGTACATATATCGAAAGATTTCTCTAAAAGAACACAATGCCTTCGCCAATTAGCACAAATATAAAAAAAAAATCAGGAAAAATCTAATGCCTTTATTTTTGTAGCAAGCATATAAAACACTTTCTTGAAAAAGGAAGTACCATATCAATTTTCCTAAATACGAAAGTAGAAGCCTTCTCTTACCAAAAGTATAATATTACAAAATAATTCTACAATTGAAAGCATAACACTTTTTCTTTACCAAAAGTATAATATTACAAAATAATTCTACAATTGAAAGCATAACACTTTTTCTTTGAAAGCAGTAGAATTCAAAATCATCTTCTGAAATCATAAAGTATCTAACAAATAACTTCCAGGCAACTATTATACTTGGAAGGTCAACAATTCTTTCAGAAATATATCTAATAGACAAGATCAACATAAAAAGTGTTCAAGAAATATTATTACTTTTAGAGCAATTAGATGAACATGAAAAGACCGCAATGATAATGTCCTAGGTAAATTTGGAAGCTTTAAAATGCTTTGATACACATCCATTCTTTATATTGAAAACATCTCCAGCATTCAAAAATGACTTAACTGTTAGAGACAGTAACTCCATAGAAAGGAATGGGAAGCATGAAAAACTTGAAAGTACGAAGTGCTCGGTGGAAGAAAAGTAAAGGAACGCATTCAGAACACTTCCTCTCTTTCACTTTTAGTAGGCATCTATTGGTCCCATTATTTATAGGTCTGACCAGCTCATGTATAGCTTAATCCATGGATGCCCAAATTTTGAACTCATCATACTAGGTAACCGGACCCGCCAACCCATAGGTCCTATAAACAATGGCTTCTTTAAAATGCAATAAACTTGCCTATTTATAAGCCTCCTCATTAATGTCTTTTGAATATAATAATCTATAGAAAATTAAATGGTATGTATGTAAATCAAAAGAGAGATTTACTAAGCATTTGACTTCTTAATCCTTTAAACAAAATGAATTATTTAATCAAAAATATAGTATGCCTTCCATTAGCATAATTTTGTCTTTCTCTTTGTTGGTGATCCATCCACATAATTTAATAACACTCCCCTTTGAGTTTCCACCACTTTTGGATAATTACATTTGACCTTTACTAAGAAAAAGCCTAATGGGATAAAAAAATCTAAGCAAAAAAAATATAATTATTATTGAACTATAAAATGGTGTTGGACCAACAACTGCATCGTTAAAAACCTTTACCAATAAAATCCTGTGGGAACAAATCTAGTTAAAGAGAAAAAAGAGAGCGTAGGACAATGTATCCTATATAGTTATTGACGTTTTTTCTCCAAGAATCATACGCCCTTTGATTAAAGCTCCCCCTCAAAATAATATATATCAATATGGTATAGTCTACTAAGGTGACACATACCAATATCATGTATTATTCTTTCAAGAATTGACATGAGTAAAACTTTAGTAAATAAATCTGTAAAATAATAAGTAGAGAAAATTTGTTTGATATTAACTTTCTTGTCTTTTTGGAGTTTGTGAGTATAGAAGAATTTCAATGGTATATATTTAATTTTGTCCCCTTTAAAATAATTCCTCGTAATCGTGTACATTCTCCACTTACTTCATATAATACAAGAATTATAGAGTCGTTAGAGGATGTTGTAACAATAGTTTATGTTATAGATCTCCAAGAAATTATTGTGTCATTATAAGTAAAGACATCCATCTACAAGTGGGCTTTATAAGGATCAAATAAATAATCTACATTAACATAACTAATAAAATTTAAATTTTATGTTTGCTCATTAGAATAAAATAAGAAAATTGATTATTCCATAAAGTAATAAGAAATATGTTTAATTTTATTCCAATGTCTTTTTGTTGGTTAAGAGCTAAACCTTTTCAGTAGAATATTATATCCAATCTAGTACTTTATGCTATATATAATAAAGCATTAATTACATTCAAATATGACATTTTTGCACCAATAATTTTTTCATATATCTATTTTTTAATGAGGTAAGATAGCCAAGAAACTAGATAATCATTCGAGTCACTTAATGGAAGTGCTTTATCCATATTGAATTGTTTCAATATTTTCTCAATATAAGTTGGTAGATAAAGACATCATTGAAACTATGCTCGATCTATAGCTCAATATAATATTTGATTTCTTCCAAAAAATTTATTATAATTAAAAATATCATGCATGATGTTGGTAGCTACTATTAATGTAAATATGTTATCAATGACTCTACTTCTAACCTTTTTTGGGGCTATGATTATGGTTTGTATCATTTTAGGCCATATCATTCTTCAAGAGATAAATTTTTATTTATAGCCACTATAGGGCTTAAGCCACTTTTGGGACTTGTATTACATCAATGACACATCACTCTTTAAGAGCGAACTATTTTTCATTTACAACCTCTTCTTATTTTGGAGTTATATTTAGACTTATGTCTTATCAAAGACACCACACTCATTAGGTGTGATTTCAATTATTATTCCCATATTTTGGACCTATGTCACATTGAGGACATCATGCTTATTAAGAATAATTTTAATTATAGCCCCCACTTTTGGGGCTTGATTCATGTTGAGGATATCACGCTTATTAAAAGCAAATTCAATTACAGCTCCCAATAATTTAAATTATAGCTCCCACTTTTGGGGCTTGTATCTTTGGAGACGATATTATTTTAGGGTTACTTTACTCTTTAAGAGTGTTATTTTCAAAAATTGTTCAAATATTATCTACAATAGAGTTCCAACCCTTAATTTTTTTTTTTTTATAGAACAATCTCTTTTGAACCAAGTGATCTACCATACTTTTAATGTACTATAGACATTCATCAATTACCCTTTTAATAGATTGTTCTTCAGGAACAATCACTCATAATGGTGCATTGACAACTAATATATATGTGATTTTAGTTATTTTTGCTGCATTTATAAATGCATCTGTCAATTTATTTGAAATTTATTGCAAATGAATTATCCTTCACACTTCATTTTTACAATAAGTGGTGCAAGGATCTAGATGAGACATATGAGCTATATCCTAAAAAGATTCATACTTATCTTATAGAGGCATTTTCTTTATTCCTAATGCAGAAAAATTTATCTTATAGAAATAATAATTCATATATCGTGTATAAACAAATCACCAGTTAGGGGCCCAAGATAATTGATAATAAATAATGAGTTAAAACCAACGTAAATACCAAATAACATTAGGTCCTATTTTAGTTCGTTGTGAAGGTGAATTAGGAACTTGCACAATGTAACTGAAGGTGTGTATATGAGATATATTAGGTTAACGACCTAATAAAAGTTACAGTGGGGAATGTTGATGATATAAAAATGGCCTTTTTTGAACTAATGCTACAACATGCAAAATGGAATGACTCCATGCAAATGTAAGTAATTGTGTGCGTAGTGTAGTAACCACTTATCCACAACTGGTAAGAATAAATATTTATATATATATATATATAAATATACATATTTTATTTGTATGTGGGTGAACTTGATTTATGTATTGTTATTAGTAGTGTTTGTATAGGTTAAGAACATACTATTAGTATTGGGTTTATTTGTAAGACTTTATATTTATTTTAGGGACCAAATTGTAATGCTTTGAAAGTTTTGGAGACTAATTTGTAAATACTAAAAATTAGCCTCTTAGTATAAAAGAACACTTTTGAAATCCTAATTCACTCATTTTGGTCTACTCACCTCTTTTAGAGTGAGAAAAGAGAGAAAGAAAGGGGAGAGAAAGAGAAGAAGAAGAAAAAAAAAAGAAGAAGAAAGTTGAAATTTAAGCTTTAAGAGGTATATTATAACTCTTTATTAGTTTCTTAGTATTAATTTAGTTAATTCCTTTAAGTTTTGGTTTCTTAAATATGTACAATTAAGGATTTGATGTGGATTTCGTAAGATATTGTGAGAATTGATGATGATTATATAGATAACTTGATAAATTATGATGAATTGCAGAATTTTTGCTTGATAGTTTCTTGATCTGAAAATTTTATAAATTGTTGTACTTTGATTCTGATTTTGAATTTTGAGTATATGCAATTAGATATATCTAGATCATTTGAGACTTTGAATCGATTGAAAATTTCAGAAATTGAATTTGTAGTGAATTTACCAAAATGACCTTGAAATTCTAAAAATTTCCTCTGTTAACAGTATGATACAGTGACAAATAATTTTTGATCTGCTAAATGATCTTCAAAAATTACGAATTTATGAAATATGATAAGTTTATATGTCTAATATGATATACTCAGAATTGAGAATTTAGATCAATGTGGTTAAATTGTTATGATTTTCTAAAGAGTGTCAGCGCATTACAATATTTGATTAACAGATTTTTAAAGCTATAGAATAAAATAGTTTTAAAATACTTTTGGTAGTGATTTTGAAGTGAAATATTTATCATGGATTGAGATATGTGTCAAGAGTAATTCTGTGATAGTTTTATAATTTTTAAGTTAGTATATGCTTTTATAAAATTAGGAGATTGAATACTGTTCAGTAAATATCTCGATCCTGTCAGGATAAAAGTTTGAATTTGATGGTATTTATGGAACGAAATATTATGAATTATGATATAATATTCATATATAAGAAGGATATATGAGTCAAGAATGATATATTCAGATTTTAGAGTAATTGGACATCATTTGATGTATAAGAAAATTTTGTTAAGTGTAAGTGGTCAGAATGACAGATTTTGAGAAATTAAGTAATTAGACCAATTCGATATGATAAGTATAATATGTGTAATTTTATAAGCTATTTAAAGTATTTTATATGAATGTTGAGACTCATAAAAGGATTAATCTCTATTGATAAGTTGATGAGATTTAAGCCTTGTAGCCGAAATTGCTAAGAGGTAAGTATACTAGACTTTTTACTAAAATCACAATAAACATAATAATTGTTATGTATGATTTTGTAAATGTGCTTAGGAATATGTTTATATTATGTCAAAGTATATTTTGATAGGAAATGTGAAGACATGTGTTTATAAATGTGAGCATGGATATACATGACATATATGTGTTTTTGAAAGTGAGCTTTCAAAATGAAATGTGTTTAACAAAGAGAGCTTTTGAAATGTAATATGTCTGTGAGAAACATTTTATATTTTGAGGATGCTTGAATTCACTGTTGACTTGGTAGGCATTTTATGTGATTTATGGAGCCTTTATGTGTGGTATTTCCTTTGGAATTGGTATATGTTATGTGTTTCGTATGTAGGGAGGATCCTATTGGTACCTAAAGGAAGAGTAAGTCATCACATTCGTGTGGTGCTGTATTGGTTCATGTGAGAGGAATCACTAATGATCAGGGTGAGGGTTTAGCTTTTACCTTCGGGCATGAGCATTATATATGTGTAATTTAAACCTCACTTATACTATTCCTCTCATACGGTATGTCACCTACGAGTGACATTTGGCTCTTCATGTGATATGTGATATGGAAGTCCTACTAAATAGTAGTTGAGTGATGGTATTCCTATTATATGTTTTGAAAGAATGTGTAAGTGCTTACCTGACATGTGATTTGATAAGATTATGATTTTAATTTATTACAGTATATCATACATATGCATTGTATACATATATGTATTTTTATTTGATATATGAAAAACTAGTATGCTCACTGAGTTTTATACTCATTATAGTTTATGGTGATTTCAGGTAAATAAGATACATGTGTGCTTAGTGGATTTGGTAAGGCTTCTACTGTTCTTTGAGTTCCCTAAGTTGCTAGGTTGCTGAGTGTTTCATATGGGGACACGTGGGTTAAGATATTTGATTTGTCCCTATTGAATAAATACTTATGTATTATTTTATTGAGTGTAGTTGTATTTGGTTTAAGTTTCATCAAGTGTGGTTATGAGTTGATTTTAGTGTTGAACTTACTAGCAACTTGCTAAGGATTCTTATGTTGAATTAACGTTTGAAATTTTATGCAATATTATTTATGAGTGCACATTATTGAATGAATGTAAGTTATGTCGTATGTCAGATCTTTTGAGTCTGGGGTGTGACACGTAATAGTAACATTCTTGTAATTTTTTTAAAGCCGTTTAATTATTGATTTTTGCTAACCTATTTTAGGTATAAACATGTGGTACTAGATGTTCTACATCAATCTCCACTTACATGTAATAGTCATTAAAATTCTTGAAGATAAACTCACTAGCATTATCAAGACATATGGTCTTAATTGGATGATTTGGGAACTACACATATAATTTGATAATTTGTAAGAGTAATCTAGCAAATATAACATTATGCATAGGTAATAAACAAACATATGACCATCTTACAAATGCATCAATAAAATAAGAAAATTGCCTAATTGGTGGGTGAATGTAGCCACAAATATATTCTTTATGAAAATGAAGTAGATTTGAAGAGTAATTATAGAAGAGGATAATCTAATTACCATTTTGCCTCATGAGCATCAAATACAAATATTCTTATTAGAAAATAGAATCTTTAAGTACTTTAATAAATATTTATGAAGATTTTAATAATTTTATGCATTATAATAGACTCAAAATTACCAAGATGGTCAAGGTATAAATATTTTTAGATCATTAAATTTCAATTTTATGATTGCATAGTTATTAAATGCTTTTACCATTGTGTAATATAAGTCAGATGAGAAAGGAGGAAACTTTTCTATTATACATTTCTAGCCAAAAACATTAGAGGTAATACAAAGATTTTCCATATTATTTTCATTTGTAGCTCAATATGAAATTCATAATGACAAATGTCTTTGAAGTTATGTAGAAATATTCTAGATCTAATGAGTATAGAGTATTATGGAAATATAATTTAGTTTCATTTGCTAATAACGTAGCTCTTCTAAAGCCCTTAATTAGGTCTACATGATAATAACGTAGCTCTTCTAAAGCCCTTAATTAGGTCTACATGATCTAATATAGTATTTGCCTTGATTTCAATTAATATTAAATTGAAAAGTATTTCTTATCATAAAAAATTCCCATAAGTGGTTGTGCTATTAACAAAACATTTCTCCACAACAGATAATTTATTGCTTAAATCCATCAAAGTGCGTTATATATCTGCTAAATTTGGGTTGTCGAGATTATTAGTCTTGATTTACTTTCCTTTTCTTTATAGATGCAATATACAAATAGACAAGATCCTTGGGTGTGCGACAAATACAAACCCAATGGCCTTTCATTCAACACTTATGACAAATGTTTTGTTTTTTTCTTTCGTTTTCATTTTGGTTTATCATTTCAAGTGTCTTTATTTATTTATTTATTTTTATTATAACCACGATGTTCATAATTGTTTTCACCATGGTTACGAACTCAATCAGTTATCACAACGACTATATCAAGTAGCCTTTTCGCCTCAGAGAATGGTACGGTGTCAGTCAAGCAAGATTGACGATTTTTCATCAAAAATTCATTATATTTTCTGTAATAAGAAGACATGCAATTAAGTCATACTCTTATATTCAAGCAGGTAATATTATTGTTGTAGAATTATATTTGAGGTGTGAAATATTGAGAATGTTTTCTCTAACATGTATTCATCAATGACCTTTTCTCCATATGATATTAATTTTGAAGCAATTCTAAATATATGGAGTTATATTCACCAATTGTTTTTAAGTTTTGCAACTGTAGGTGCATCCACTCATTACAAGCATATGGCAATTTACATACTCAAATGGTCAAATATCTTATTCAAGCCATTTCAGAGGACATATTGGCCCTTCACAGTGAAATACTCATTTTTCAAAAGGCTTTATGGAGATGATGGCAAATGAAGATTATAGCTTTTGCGCGATCATACAAAGATGCATTATTTTTATTTTTAATTGTATTGAGAAGACCTATAGCATCAAGGTGGATTACAACATCTAAAATCTAAAACAAATAGTTTTCATCAGAAATATCTAGAGCGACTAACTCAAAATTTATAAGTTTGACATCTTGATGTAGGCTTTTAAAATTTGAGTTTAGAACTTCAGATTTTTTTTTTTTTTACGGATCTAATAAAAAATGGGTTCCAAATTTCATAAACACATTAAAGCTCACGGGCGAATTTCTAAAATCTGCAACAAAGAATAATACTTGATCTCCAATTTGCTGATATTGAATTTGAATCAAATCATCACAAATGGGACGATACATTAGTTTAAAGGAGGATACCTTGATTAAAATACCATGTACAAATTTTAACAGAACAAGTGACGTACCAATAACCAGTGAAACCAATGGCACGTTTCAGTTGCTCAATTTGTAAAACAAATTTAAGGGATGGATCGGTCCTGGTTCTTGTCAGCATTTGAAGAAAGTCGATCTGAACTTATCACGAGACCACCTACACATCTCTCAAAATAGGCTAACCTTTTCTAATAATATCTTTGATCTTAGCATCGATCTGCTTTTCAATCTTGGGAGGGCAAAGCTCTGCTGCATAGCTGTTTAACTTTGACGCCTGTCTTGACTTCTCAAGTTCCGTTTGTGGTAAGTTTCCCATCAGCTGAAGAAGTAAAGGATTCTGTTTGAGCTCAAATTTCTGATGTTCAGGTTCTGCAGGATAAAAAGTTCCAAGTTGTTGAATTTGAGTAGTCACTACGTTATTCTTTGACCTCATTTGCTCTCTCTCTTTGCTTAGAGAAGCCAATCTGGACTCTTCTGTTCCATTAGTAAAAATGATGGACCTTTATTTGTTACCCACATCAGGACCTTGCCCAACTACTTGCCTACAATCATGATTAGACCAAAAAAACCTCCAACAGTTGCTTGAAACTGATCAGCCTGGGATCATATTCGACCTGTACGGACTCAGCATGATCTCCCAAGCTCTGGAATTCGGGGTTGGTTTTGGATCCGCCGGCGTAGCCAACGGTGGTCTGAACGACTCCATTTAAGTGGATAGCCTTAACTTTCAACTTTGAGGTTAAGGTTCGAGTATTTTTATATAAGGGTAAATTTTTTTTTATTTTCAATGCGATAAATTTGGTCATTCCTAGATTGAGATTTATAAGTTGCGTCTCAATTAATATTATTATTATATGTCTCAATAAATTTTTAATTGTAAATATTAATATATTATAATAATATTTAAAATAATAATTGTCAGCAGCTGATACTAAAGTGCCAGCTGCAGACTTGCAATTGTGGACAGTCTTATTAAGGCTGTCCACTTGCTCAACTCTCCTTATGAAAGGGTTATAGGGAGAGTTTAGCAATGTATTTTTCATTGTAAATTAGAGAGAATTTTTAAAATTTTGAGAGAGTTTTTGAGTGAATTGGGTGTATTGGGGTTTTGAGTTGTAAGACTAAAATACTACAATACTTGTATTCTCTATTTTTAATAGTAAGAAATTCTTCTGTCTTCCCCCGTGGATGTAGGCTAAAAGCCGAACCACGTAATCTTGTGTTTGTCTTATTTTATTTTTATTATTTTTCTCAATTTCACTTTAGCTGCGACCTTGCATCACCCCTCAATTTCCTAACAAGTGGTATCAGAGCTTCTGGTTGAATGAGGTCACTATTCACGTATACGGTTACTGTTCACACATTCAGTTACTGTTCATACATACGGTTACTGTTCATACATATAGTTACTATTCACATAAAACGGTGGGAGCCGATCCTAGCAGAAAGCAGTTCGTGGTGAAAAGTAATGGCAGCAAAATACGAAGTTGAGAAGTTCAATGGAAGTAATTTTACATTGTGAAAAATGAAAATAAAGGCAATTTTAAAAAAAAAAAACAAGTGCTTAGAAGCAATTGATGAAAGGCCCGTTGGTATCACTGATGATATCAAGTGGAATGAGATTGACGGTAATGCAGTTGCTGATTTGCATTTAGCACTTGCTAATAATATGCTATCTAGTGTGGCGGAAAAGAAGACAGCAAAAGAGATCTGGGATACTCTCATTAAATTGTATGAGGCTAAATCTCTAGATAACAAGATCTTTTTAAAAAAGAGATTGTACACCCTTCGAATGGCAGAATCCACTTCAGTGATGGAGTACATCAACACATTAAATACTCTATTTTCTCAACTCACTTCCTTGGGGCATAAAATAGAGGCAGGTGAACGTGCGGAGATTTTACTTCAAAGCCTACCAGATTCATATGATCAACTCATCATCAACTTGACGAATAATATCCTAACGGAATTCTTAGTCTTCGATGATGTTACAGTTGTTGTATTGGGAGAAGAACGAAGACGGAAAAATAAAGAAGACAAATAGGAATGTTCGCAGTAAGCAAAAGTTTTGACAATGATGAGAGGTAGATCAACAGAACGTGGCCCCAGTGGGAGTCAAAATCATGGTAGACCAAAATTCAGAAGTAAAAAGAACGTCAAATGCTACCATTGTGGCAAGAAAGGCCATCTGAAGAAGGATTGTTGGGGATTGAAGAAAAGTACAGAGGACAAACCTCAAGGGAATATTGCAAGCACCTTAGATGATGGTGAAATTTTATACAGCGAGGCAGCAACAGTTGTTGAAAGCAGAAAAAGGTTCTTTGATGTATGGCTCATGGATTCTGGAGCTACATGGCACATGACCTTTAAGAGAGAATGGTTCCATCAATATGAACCCACCTCTGAAGGATCTGTATATATGGGGAACGATCATGCTTTGGAAATCGCTGGAATAGGATCCATCAAGATGAAGATGTACGATGGTACTGTTCGTATTATCCAGGAGGTGCGACATGTGAAAGGCCTCAAGAAGAATCTTTTGTCATTGGGACAATTAGATAACACTGGGTGTAAGACCCAAATTAAAAATAGGATAATGAAAATTCTCAAAGGCGTGCTTGTAGTAATGAAAGCAGAAAAGGTTGCTGCAAATTTGTACATGCTTAATGGAGAAACACTGCAGGAAGGAGATGCATCTGTTGTATCAACTAGTTCAGCAGAAGAGTCAACAATAATGTGGCATCGTAAACTGGGCCATATGTCAGAACGAGGTTTGAAGATTCTCTCTAATCAAAATTTACTTCCTGGGCTCAAATCGGTTCATTTACCTTTCTATGAGCACTGTGTCACAAGTAAGCAGCACATATTAAAGTTCAACACATCCAGTTCTAGAAGTAAAGAAATTCTAGAATTGATCCACTCTGATGTTTGGCAAGCACCGATAATGTCCTTAGGAGGAGCGAGATATTTTGTATCATTCATAGATGATTACTCCAGGAGATGTTGGGTGTATCCAATCAAGAAGAAGTCATATGTGTTTGAAGCTTTCAGAATATTCAGAGCGCGTGTAGAACTTGAATCAGAAAAGAAGATCAAGTGTTTAAGGACAGATAATGGAGGAGAATATACTGGTGAGGATTTTATTGCATTCTGTCAACAAGAAGGCATCAAGCGGCTATTCAGCACAGCTTACACGCCCCAGCAGAATGGAGTAGCAGAGCGGATAAACAGAACCTTGTTGGAGAGAACAAGAGCTATATTGAGAACTGCAGGTTTAGCCAAAGCATTTTGGGCAGAAGCAGTCAAAACCGCCTGTTATGTGGTAAATCGGTCACCATCAACAGCAATCGAGTTGAAGACACCGATGGAGATGTGGACTGAAAAATCAGTTGATTATTCTCGCCTTCATACATTTGGAAGTCCTGTGTATGTGATGTATAATCCCCAAGAACAACGAAGCTGGATCCAAAATCCAGAAAATGCCTTTTCTTAGGATATGCTGATGGAGTCAAGGGGTATCGCCTGTGGGATCCCACTACCCATAAGGTCGTCATCAGTAGAGATGTGATATTTGCAGAAGATAAACTGCAAAGGAATGATAAAGATGATAGCACAGTAAAGGAAAATCCAGAGACTACAACGGTACAAATGAAAAATAATCAAGTACAAGAAGATTCAGATTCTTCTGAAGCAGCACCAGGGCACGAAGAACAAGAACCACCAGAGTCTGAGGCTACATATGATAGTCGATCAACTCGTGAGAGACGACCACCAGCGTGGCACTCGGAGTATGTCATAGAGGCTCATGTTACATATTGCCTTCTAACAGAGGATGGAGAGCCAACAACTTTCCAGGAGGCTTTTAAAAGTCAAGATGTTTCTCTATGGATGACAGCAATGCAAGAAGAGATTGAAGCTTTGCATAAGAACAAAACATGGGAGCTGGTTACACTTCCACGTGAAAGAAAAGCCATTGGAAACAAATAGGTCTACAAGATCAAACGGGATGGCAATGACCAAATGGAGCGGTATCGTGCGAGATTGGTGGTGAAAGGTTATGCTCAGAAAGAAGGTATTGACTTTAATGAGATATGTTCCCCTGTGGTTAGACTCACGACAGTCAGAATAGTCCTGGCAATGTGTGCTACATTTGACTTACATCTAAAGCAGCTAAATGTGAAGACAACTTTTCTTCATAGAGAACTTGAAGAAGAAATTGATATGCTCCAACCAGAAGGTTTTAAAGAAGAAGGAAAAGAGAACTTGGTTTGCAGGTTGAACAAATCTCTGTACGGTCTCAAACAGGTGCCGAGGTGTTGGTACAAGAGATTCGATTCCTATATCATTAGCCTTAGATACAACAAACTTAGTTCAGACCATTGTACATACTACAAAAGGTTTGAAGATGATAATAATTTCATTATTTTACTGTTGTACGTGGATGACATGTTGGTGGCAGGCCCCAACAAAGATCGAGTCCAAGAATTGAAGACACAGTTGGCTAGGGAATTTGATATGAAGGACTTGAGACAACAAACAAGATTCTAGGGATGCAAATTCACCGAGACGGAAATAATAGGAAGATTTGGCTTTCTCAGAAGAACTACTTAAAGAAAATCTTGTGGCGCTTCAACATGCAAGATTGTAAGCCAATTAATACCCCACTCCCTGTTAATTTCAAGTTATCCTATAAGATGTGTCCTAGCAAAGAAGCAGAGAGGAAGGAGATGTCTCGAGTACCGTATCATCAGCAGTGGAAAGTTTAATGTTCGCTATGATTTGTACCAGACCAGACATTGCACAAACAGTGGGAGCAGTTAGTAGATACATGGCGAATCCTGGTAGAGAGCATTGAGGTTATATTAGGAGGATCCTTAGATACATTGCTTTTATGTTACGGAGGATCAGATTTTATTGTTAAAGGCTATGTGGATTCAGATTTTGCAGGAGACCTTGATAAAAGAAAATCCACTACTGGCTATGTGTTTAAACTTGCAGGAGGAGCTGTAAGTTGGGTTTCGAAACTGCAAACTGTTGTGGCATTATCTACTACAGAAGCAGAATACATGGCAGCTACACAAGCTTGCAATGAAGCAATTTGGATACAAAGATTACTAGAGGAGCTCGGGCACAAGCAAGAGAAAGTTGAATTATTTTGTAACAGTCAGAGTGCCTTGCACATTGCAAGGAGTCCAGTTTTTCATTCAAGAACGAAGCACATAGGTGTTCAATATCACTTTGTTCGTGAAGTGGTAGAAGATGGAAGTGTGGATATGAAAAAAATTCATACAGATGATAACCTTGCAGATGTGATGACCAAGCCTATCAATACCAACAAGTTTGTATGGTGTAGATCCTTGTATGGCCTAGCAGACACGTAGGCAACATAGTTTTGGCGAAGAAAAAAGAATGGTGTGGAGACTTGATTGATTTTCAATCAAATCTCCAAGTGGGAGAATTGTCAGCAGCTAATACCAAATTGTCAGCAACTGGCACCGTGTGCCAGCTGCAGACTTGCAATTTTGCATTTACAAATTTGCTGGCACACGGTGCCAGCAAATTTACAATTGTGGACAGCCTTATTAAGGCTGTCCATTTGCTCAACTCTCCCTATAAAAGGGAGAGTTTAGCAATGTATTTTCCATTGCAAATTAGAGAGAGTTTCTAAAGCTTTGAGAGAGTTTTTGAGTGAATTGGGTGTATTAGGTTGTAAGGCTAAAATACTACAATACTTATATTCTCCATTTCTAATAGTAAGAGATTCTTCTGTCTTTGCCCGTGAATGTAGACTAAAAGTCGAACTACGTAATCTTGTGTTTGTCTTATTTTATTTTTATTATTTTTTTTAATTTCGCTTTAACTGCGACCCTGCATTGCCTCTCAATTTCCTAATAATAATAAGTCAATAACTGAAATATCACCGAGAGAGTCTTAAAAGATATTATTATTATATATCTTAATAGATTTTTAATTGTAAATGTCATTATTATATTGTTATAATATTTATAAAAAACGTTAAGTCGACAACTGAAATATCAGCAGGAGAGTCCTAGGATATTCTTCAAATTAGGAAGTTGTAGAGTATTGAAAATTTTATTGAATTGGTGTTCAAATATCCACCTCTACATCTGTGCCACCCAAGATTTCCTCAATAATAAAACATAATCCCTACACGTCATGAGGTATATTAACCTCAGAATCTGCTGGCTGCCTTGCATGTTTCTTATTTGGGAAAATTATTGTTGCTCACTTGAGGTTTTTCTATATATACTATTTTTATTTTTAAAAAAACTACCATTATTGTTTTTAGAAAATAGAACTTAAAAAAAGGCCAATTATACTCCAACAACAGACAGTAATAAATAATATTCAGAAAAAAAAAGGCCAAAGTTCATATTTAGGATGTTGAATCCGGAGAAAACTTGGTGGTAACCCATCTATTTTGTTTTTACTATCCATATATAGTGATGTTAGTTGTTATAAATACAGATAGAATCTTGTTCTCACATGGTCCCTTACTCTAGCTATTATTTAGTTTTTGCGTAACTCTATAATTTGCTTAAAAAAATTATAGAATATGAGGCATCAAAGCAAATCAATCTTCTTCCTCCTTGGAATTCTCATCGTTGCACTTCTATTCTCCTCCTCAAAATCAGTCACAGCTCAAGAAGTTGGTAATGCTAATTCGAAACATGAGCAAGTTTCTGTTTCCTTTTAGTTTTCTCGTGTTACCTGCAGATGGTTTATTTGGCAGAAATTAATCTGATATATTGATGTGATATATATATATATATGCAGATGATGAAAGAGAATTTGATTACTTGGAAGGAAGTAAAAAGGGACCACGACACTGGGGAGACCTTAAACAAGAATGGGCAATTTGTAAGAATGGAACCATGCAGTCTCCAATTGATTTGTTAAATCAGAGAGTGCAAACAATTCCCAGATCAGAAGAGCTTAAGATGAGTTACAAGCCTTGTAATGCAACTGTAAAGAATAGAGGCCATGACATTTCGGTAAACTAAAATCATCACAATAAGCTTTTTTTTTTTTTTTTCTTCTATTTAGTCTTTTACATCTTCATTTCTTCTTTTTCTTTCTATAGAAAAGTGAGATGAAATAGTTAAATATTCTATATATATATATACGAAAAAAATGAAGCCTCAAGCATGCCTCCCAGTATAAAAGAGGCCATATTCAAACTAATGCATTAATTTGTTTTCTGTTTATTTTTGAAAAAAAAAAACTTGTAGCTTCAATGGTGGAATAGCAGCGCGGGAACGATCCAAATCAATGGCACAGACTACTTTCTCCAACAAGCCCACTGGCACTCACCTTCCGAGCATACTATCAATGGCAGGAGGTATCAAAATTAAAAGATATAAAATAGTTCAAACAACTTCAGCACGTACCTTAATTTGTTGTAATATTGTTATTTCTTTTATTTATCAGATACGGTATGGAGCTACACATGGTTCACGTAAGCCGGGATCCCAATGTCAAAAATAATATTGCTGTTATCGGACAGCTCTACCAGATTGGTGCCCCGGATATTTTGCTCTCTAAGGTAAATTAACATGAATTATTTGATCCATTACTTCATTGGTAGAATTAATATGTTTCTGTTTCATTTAAATTTTGGGCTCTAAAAAGAGAATTTTTTTTAGCTAAATATATATACAGTGTGTAGCTTAAATATGTATTTCAAAACGTGTAAAAAAGTTTTTTACCAACCTGTAATATATCATAAATGATCAGTTGATCGACAATGTAATATCCATGGCCGATGAAGTGAAAGAAAAAATCATGGGAATGATGGATCCTAACGAGATAAAGATGACTGGCAAGAAGTATTACAGATACATGGGCTCATTAACTGTGCCTCCTTGCACTGAAGGTGTTATTTGGACAATTAACAAAGAGGTAAAAGATATCATGCATTAACCCATCATCTTTCCTACTTTCACTTTGAGGCTGAAGTGAAAAACTTACTTGCAATTTTCATTGCAACCAGATAATGACTGTTTCTCGGGAACAAATAGGAGCACTTCGAGCAGCCGTCCATGATGTAAGTAGCTAGAGTTTTTAAGTATTTGCTAATTTTGTCGAAAAGCTAGATTTGCTTTATTTAGAATGAATGAAGCATCGTATATCAAGCATATTATTACGTATTAATTTCAAATTTGACCAACTTTTTTGCAGTATGCTCAGAAGAATGAAAGGCCATTACAGCCACTGAATCAACGAGTAATCCAAGTCGATGACCTCAACGAAGCTGATAAACTTAACTAACAACATATATATAATTAGAGCTTGTAATTTGTATTATTTATTCGTAGCATTCTTTCAATATTGATTCCATTCTTTTATTCGTTATTTGTTCAAATATCAAATGTACTTGTTAACAACGAAAACAAAACTCAGTTATTCTCCCAAGGATTATTTAATGAATTGATTTGTTATAAGATTTTTCTTTTTCTTTTTTAATAGTATTGTTATAGGATTTAATCCTCATACTTTGTTGTTCCGCTTGATAAGTTAAGTGATGAGATTTACAAATCATTATATTTATAAATAGTTGTTAAATACATTAAATATCTTTCCTTTTTTGTCATTTGGACATATCTCTATACATTTCAGAGAGTTAATTAAAATTTATTTTCAATGATTTTTTTATATATAAAAAAAGTTTGAATTAAAAGAAAAGGCTTCAACATTTTCACTAAAGAAAGATTTTATAAATTACAAATAAATTAAAAATTTTATAATATCGAAATACTTAGTGAATGCAAAGTATTTTTTCTACTAATAGCCATAAATTTGATCAATATTTTGATTCTTTGATAACTTGGATCACTTAAGTGTTTGCTTAATCTATTTCTTTGTATAATCTATCCTTGTCGTTAACTAACATTGTTCAAGAGTTTAAATGATAATTTAACTTAAAAGTGCTTTCTTCATTCAAAATCACTAACTAGTGCTTTTTTAAAGTAGATAATAAGGGTTTTTTTTTTTTCATAAAGCACATGTAATACTTTCTCAAATAACATAAAAGAATAAAAAGAAATTTCCTTCCTCCACACAACTTAAAAAGTGCTTTCTTCATTCAAAATCACTAACTAGTGCTTCATAAAGCACATGTAATACTTTCTCAAATAACATAAAAGAAATTACCTTTCTCCACACAACTTAAAAAGTGCTTTCTTTATTCAAAATCACTAACTAGTGCTTTTTCAAAGCAGATAATAAGGGTTTTTTTTTTTCGTAAGCACATGTAATACTTTCTCAAATAACATAAAAGAATAAAAAGAAATTACTTTTCTCCACACACACACACACACAACCCAACCTTTAAATTTTAAAACTTAAATTTTTCTCACACACACACAACCCAACCTTTAAAATTTAAAACTTGATTTTCACACACATCCCAACCTTTAAAATCTTTAAAATTTAAAACTTGATTTTTCACACACACACAACCCAACCTTTTAAAATTTAAAACTTGATTTTTCACACACACACACACAACCCAACCTTTAAAATTTAAAACTTGATTTTTCACTGATTTTCACACACACACACACACAACCCAATCTTTAAAATTTAAAACTTGAAAACTTGATTTTTCACACACACACACAACCCAACCTTTAAAATTTAAAACTTAATTTTTTTTAAACTTGAATTTAGCACCTACATCAAACCCTTATATTAGGCCCGTCACACACACAACCCAACCTTTAAAATTTAAAACTTGATTTTTTTTGAACTTAAATTTAGCACCAACATCAAATCCTTATATTAGGACTTGAGGGGCCTAGGCCCCTCGGTGACTTAGGACCTAATCATCAACCCAATGCTTTAGGTTGAAACCCCTAAATTAGAATTATAAATTTAATATGGATACAAATCTTAGGAAATAAATGAATTTTAAAAAGAAAATATATTTATATTATTTAATAATTGTATAAAAATATATTTTATAATATTAATTTAAATATTTTATTAATATAAAAATAGTTTTTAATTACACAACCAAACACTCTATAAAATATTAATAATACTTTAAAGCGCTTTTATAATTTATTAAAAAATATTGGCTGCTTTTCTTGAAAACATTATAAAAAATGCACTATAGAATTAAAGCGTTTTGTTTAAAGCATTTGTAAAATGACATTATTTTTTTCTTTTTTAAAAAATTCTTTTTAAACCCATAATCTCTTTTCATCTATTGAACCATGTATTAAATTGCCACAATAGCAGGCTTGAAAAACAACTATGACATCATTAGACCTATAAATTGACACAACAAATTTAAATTCTCCTCCCTATATCAATCTCTAGCAGCAGCTCCTTCATTCACTACAAAACCAAGCACAGTCATCAATAGCCATCAAGGCATCAGCAAAACAAGATTCATTAACAGGCGCATATGGGCCTCCAGCTCAGTCAGAGTTTTGAATCAGACTCCTTGGTTTTCCTCCTTGATTGTTTTTTACCTTTCTTCCATTGCATTCCACTGCCTTTCCGGATACTCACTGGTTTATTTCTCTTAACATTTCTCACCTGCTGTTGAAGCTTATCCTTATTACCTTGAACTGGTTCCTTCAAGAGCTTCTTTAGCTTAGGATCATCTACAAAACCATTTGACCTCATCTCATCATAGAATTCCCTGGCCCTGATTAGCAAGCCACAAGATGCTAGCCCTTCTACCAACACCGAGTAATGAGTGGAATCAGCATTGACTTCATACTTCTTCATATCAACCCAGAGCTTCAATGCATTCTCAGGTTGCTTGAGTTTGAAGAACCTGCGAAGAATTAGGAGAAAAGTATCTTCATTAGGATCTAAACCAGCTATCCTCATTCGATCAAGAACTTCCAGAATTCCTTCAAAACCAGTAGTTCTGAGAAACGCATGGTAAGTCTCAACGGTAGGGCTAACATTGTCCCCAATCATAGTAGCCAATACATTTCGTGCATCCTCTAACTTTTCTGCTTCACAGAGAGGAAGTATCATCGAATTGTAAGTGGCAGAATCTGGTTGCAACCCAATTGCTTTCATTTTGTCTGGCATTTTGAGAGCTTCCTTAAAGCAATTCTCATGTGTCAATACATAAATTAAAGAGATATAAACTTCAAGGTCTGGAACCCAACCTCTTTTTCTCATTTCATCATAAAGTCTCAGTGAATCAAAAAGATTTCCAACTTTGGAGAAGCAAGAAATCATGTGGGCATAAGAAGTTGCATTTGGTGTTATACAGTATTTTGACATATCTCTCCAAACTCTCTTTGCTTCATATACATCAACAAATATATTACACCACCCATTTAGAATAATGTTAAAGCTCTCTATTTCCAGGGGAAACATCTTCCTTTTTACAAGCATGAACTCTTCAGCTTCTTCAACATTGCCATGTCTACAAAGAGCATTCAGAAGGAAAAGGAATGCTTCTTCATCAAGGATTATTCTGAATTTCCCCATGATATGGAATGTCCGAATGGCCTTGCATGGATCATTTGCAGCTGCGTATCTAATAGCACAGATGTTTGGGAGGGAAAAAAGAGTTAGGATAAAAAGAACAAGAAGAATGTGTATGAAACCCTAATAGTTGTTTTGTTCTAGCTAATGAATAAGCTAGCAGAAACTTCCTTTTCTATTTTAATGTTGTACAAATCAAAAGAGCAGAAACAAAAGATAATAAATGACTTGCAACTAACAGAGAAAATGTTATACCGGCATTTGCAAAATACAAGGTATTGCAAATTGATGGAGAAAACTTGAAGTGGTACTGATAGAAAATTAAAACAAGGAAGAAAGGACACAAATAAGAAACAAACAAACTGGAAAGAAAGATTGAGATTACCTTAAACATATATTAAAGAGATACGGCCGCTCTAACTTAGTTTTTCATCCTATTTGTTGTTTGGCATAAATCCATGTATGCATCTCAAAGATTTTAACAAAAAAAATCTATATTAATCCAACTTGTGGAATCTGAAACCAATCATCTCATTTTATATAGTTTCAAAACCAAGATAAACAAAAGGAAAACTTTGCAAGTAAAGGAATAAATTGTAAATCATGTGAATGCTTTCTCTTCCATGCGTGCATCTCAAAGATTTTAACAAATAAAATCTATATCAAGCATGGAATCTAAAACCAATCATCTCATTTTATATAGTTTCAAAACCAAGAAAAACATAAGGAAAACTTTGCAAATGAAGGAATAAATTCTAAATCATGTGAATACTTTCCCTGTCTTCAATTGTCAAAACTCAAAAAGTTAATGAGAACAAGGACATAACCATTGTATTATAGAAAAAAGGAAGATGTGAAAAGCACATGATGAACATCAGAGATACCTACTAAAACTCTACAGTCATATTTAACAATTAATAAGTAACCCAAAAAAAAAAAAAGCAAAGGATTGATAATTATGGAGACCACGGACCATATTGTGTTGCAATTTTTCAACCAAAAGTGGCAATAATTTTTTTGACCACCGAATAGCAATGCCCCCGAGCAAAAGTTTTCGATATTTAATTTGAATCTCCGAAACCCACAAAACATTAAGAAGAACGAATTATGAAGCTAAAGAGCACGTTAAAATAAATCGATGTGAATATGCTATAACTAAGTTAATTCTCTAATTCAAGGTTAATGGAGGTTGCGGATCCGTTTGCAATAGCATTATATGCAATGGTAGAAAGAACCATGGCGGATTAATCAATTGTTAAGCATTTAACTAAAAATATTGACGTGGCATCCTAGGTTTTATCTCTCGGCGCATGGTAACTAACCTACGCCGTTTCCCATAGGGAGGAAAAAACCAAGTAAAACGCCGCCGCCCACTGCTCCTAGCAGTCGCCTGGAGTGCTCGTCCTCTGCTGTTTCTCATCTCGGTGCGATGGAGGCTGCAAACTACAACCAACCTGCTGCTGACCCATCCTTGTCGAAGCTGTCTCCGGCGTACATCGCAGTTGTCTCTCCGACTACTGCAGATGCGTCTTCCTGGTCGGGACAAGGTCATGCAGTCCTGGTCGAGATGCTGTCGACCGTGCTTCCTGCTGACTCTCTGGGCGAAGGAATGAATGCTGCTGGTTCCACTGCGTGTGAAGCTCTCACATGCTCCTCCCCAACACCCACGAATAGAGACAATGCCACGACGAACTTGGCCACCTTGACTCAGGCTTCCGCTGGTTCTGGGCAGGCCTACAGTGCTCCTCCAATGGCCGACTGGTTTAGCTGCAGGGTTCCCGTCACGATGGCTGAAGGTGACAAGATCTTGGCTTCGGCTTCTACTGGTGGTGGGCTGGGCTCCAGTACGCCACCATTGGCGGCGACTGCTACAGTGGCGGAACGGTTTGGCAGCAAGCCTACTGTCGTGCATACTAATTGGCGTGGGTGTCCTTGTTTGCTGACAACTGAATTCGAAGCAATGGAAGTGATCTATAATTCGTCCCCCTACCATTTCGAATGGTAAGAAAATTGTTAAATTCAATTGTAATGAACTCAAAGCAGAGGAGAAAATATGGCAGCATGCATAAATTTCAATCATTCCAAGCCTTTGTAATAAATCGTTGAAAGCATTTTGGTTTAGTTTCGGTTCACTCCATTAAAGATGGGTTGTTTCTGTTTAACTTTGAGAATGAACTTAGGCAGCATAAAGCACTTGAGGATGGACCTCTGACCTTTGATAAACGCCCTTTGATTCTCAAAGCTTGGAAGCCCAGAATAGTTATGGATGTAGCCAGTATCAGAACTCTGCCTATTTGGGTGCAATTCCCAGGACTACCGTGGGAATTCTAGAGCCCCCTACTTTTGAGTCATATTGTTAATTCGTTGGGATCCCTTAAATTCTGTGATCAATGTACTTTGAATAGAACAAGGCTGGCATTTGTGAGAGTTCTGGTGGAAATAGATGTGGAGAGCAATTTTCCTGTCATGATTACCTTAGAGGATGAAGAGGGTAATATGCTTATGTAGGAGGTGACTTATGAGTGGAAGTCTATTGTCTGCCCCAAATGTAAACGGATTGGTCATGATGGGAAAGATTGTAAGACATGGATAAAACAAGTGTGGAAAGCAAAAGAGATGGATCAGAACAATCAAGGCAGAATTGAAGCACCTCTTATCCACCGAAAAGTAAGAACAAAAAAAGATAAACACAGGCAAAGCAGAGATGGATATACAGACTCCAGAAGGCAATGAGGAGAATATCCCAACAGATAAGGCAATGAAACAAGCGTCAGGTAACGGGGGATCAAAGGTTCTTCAGGTAGTGGATAGATTCAACTTAAGGAAGACTATTACTCTAACGCATGATGTGAGAATTATAGGGAAGGGTTGACGTGCCACAAGGAGCTCTAAATCCTCAAATAAGAGACAATGATCTCAAGCTGAAATATTCGGGGTCTCCATGACCCTTGTAAACAATCAGAGATAAGGTCTCTGATTAAATCTTGTCGATTATGTATTTTGAGATTATTAGAAACAAAAGTTAAACTATCTAATCTAGATACCATTTGGAAGAAAATAGCATTACGGGATTGGAAGCTAGAAAATAATTTAGAGTGTCTAGATATGGGAAGAATTTGGATTATCTTTAATCCTGCTAAATGCAATGTCACGATCCTACAAAAGCACCAACAATTCATACATAGTAGAGTTCTTATTGATGGCATTGTGTTTTACTGGACTTTTGTTTATGGTGCCTCTACCTCTATGGAGAAAGAAAACCTATGGAAGGACCTTGGTGATGACTTGACTCCCAACACTACACCTTGATTAATCCAATGGGACTTCAACAACGTTCTCAGCAACAATGATAGAATTGGTAGCTAATGGGTAAATGATAACATAGTGGAATAGTTTAAAAGTTGGATATCGAGACAAGAATTATTCGAGTTAAAAAACCATAGTTGTCGTTACACTTGATGCAATAATCAAATAGGAGGACAACGAATTTGGAGAAAAATTGATTGGGCATTTGTTAATGGAAACTGGTTGGATGCATTGGCATTTTCTAAGTATGAAGTTTTACCAACAGGCATTTCAGATCACTCTCTTCTTGTAGTATCCATCTCTAGAGCTTCCTATAGTTGTATTATTCCTTTCAAGTTCTTCAATGTTTGGTGTGCCCATTCTGAGTTTCTCTTCACAGTCGAGCGAGTTTGGCAGCATGAATGTTATGACTCTTCAATAGCCCGGGTCTGGTTCAAACTCAAGTTATTAAAACCTAAGCTAAAAGAGTTCAACAAAGTTTTTTTCTCTAATGTCCAGCAAAAGATTGAAGATTACAAAATGATGTTAGCCTCCTTACAGAGTAGTCTGATCTATGATCCATTCAACCAAATTCTTCAAGATGAGGAAATGGGCATTTATCAACATTTAAGGAAACTTATTTATGCTGAAGAAAGCATTATCAGACAAAAATCAAGAATTAGATGGATTCAAATGGGGGATTCAAACACCAGCTACTTTCATAAGTCAGTTAAGTAAAGAAGAGCTCAGAATAGAATCACTTCGATTGAGAGACAAAATGAAAAAAAGTCTAAAGATCCCAAGGTTGTGAAAGATTCTATTGTCGGTGACTACAAAGATTTATTGGGTACCAACACTTCCTATAGGGCGTCCATACAAAAGAGAATCATAGATGTTGGCCCTAAACTGAAGGTAAACGATAGAGACATGTTAAATGCTCTTGTCACAGCCCAAGAATTCAAAATTGCTATTTTCAGCATCAATGGTGATAATGCCCCAGGACCTGATGGTTATAACAGTTTTTTTTTTCAAAAATGTTGGCACATTCTTGGAACGGAGATGACTGAAGCTGTGCAACATTTCTTCTCCTCAGGTCAGTTCTACAACCCTATAAATACCACTGCCATTACTCTCGTGCCTAAGATTCATAATCATCATAGCTTGGGGGACTATAGACCAATTGCATGTTGTACGGTCTTTTACAAATGTATCACCAAAATAATAACATACAGGCTAAGAAATATGGTAAGCTATTTAGTCAACTCTAGTCAATCAGCTTTTATTCCTAATAGGAAGATATCCGATAATATTTTACTAGCACATGAACTTACGAGGGGTTATGATCGAAATAGTGATAGCCCAAGATATGCACTTAAGATAGACCTCCGCAAGGCTTATGATTCGGTCTCATGGGATTTCTTAGAAGAAGTATTGATGGGGCTTAACTTCCCTTATCACTTTATCAATATTATCATGAAGTGTGTCAAAACAAGCATGTACTCAATTGTGGTTAATGGCAAATTAGAGGGCTTTTTCCCGGGGAAGAAAGGATTGAGGCAGAGGGATCCTATGTCCCCTCTACTTTTTATGTTGGCCATGGAATACTTTAGTATGAGCCTAAATTGTATTCCTTAGAGCCAGTTTATATATCACATGAGGTGTAAGAGACTGCAGTTAAATCACTTGATATTTGCAGATGATTTATTCTTGTTCTTTCATGCCGATGACAAGTCAGTGGGCCACTTTAAGCAAGTGCTTAATGAATTTCCAATGGTTTCAGGTCTACACCTTAACACTAGTAAGAGCTTCATTTTCTTTAGGAATGTTCATCAGTTTACCAAGGAGACAATTCTGCAGATTACTCAGTACCAACAAGGTGTGCTGCCTATCAAATACTTAGGTATTCTCCTAATTTCAGGTGGACTGAAGAAAGACCACTGTCAAGAGCTTATTAATAGGATAACCGCTAGAATCTCAAGCTGGACTGTGAAATATTTGAGTTATGCGGGGCGGCTGTAATTAATAAAATCTGTCATAATGAGTATGCATGTCTACTGGTGTTCTATGTTCATCCTGCCTAAGTCTAACTGGAATGAGGTGTGCCGTAATTTCTTATAACATGAAAGTAATCAATAGGGGAAGAGAAGACTAGTGGGCTGGAATGAGGTGTGCAAAGGAAAAAAAGAATGAGGTCTTGGCATTAAAGCTATAAGTTTGTGAAATTTATCGGCAGTTACTAAGCATATCTGGGAGCTAGTTGCTGTGAAATCCTTTTTATGGGCAAAATGGGTAATTAATAACAAACTGCGGAGGCTAAGTTTTTAGGGTATCACAAAGCCAATGGATTGTAGTTGGACATGGAGAAAAATCCTTGGATTGAGAAGTCAAATAAAATAATTATTCTCATATGATTTGGGTAACAGCAAATCTTTCTATTTTTGATAGAATCCATGGCTGGGTAGGGAATCAATAGTTAATAAATTCCCTCACATTGATATCTTTGATGCGAACATTCCACGGGATGCTAAGGTTAATGATCTATGGCAGTATGGTCATTGAAACCTCCCTGATCCTTTGGACGAGAACACTGCTCAGGTATGGAATTATCTCCGTAAAAAATTTTCAATTACTGAAAGAGATGATAGAATTTCATGGACAGCAAGCTTTAATGCAAAGTTTTCTATTGCGAATACTTGGAGGGGTCTCAAGAATAATGATGCTAAGGTGGAATGGTATAAACTGATATGGAAAATGCAACATATGCCTAAACACAGCTTCGTTACTTAGTTGGCTTTGAGGAACAGATTATCTACAAGGGAGAGACTCAAAAAATGAGAGTTTATTCTATCAGATGATTACCCCATTTGTGGTTGTGACAGGGAGACAATTCCACACTTATTTTTTCAATGCGGCTTTAGTAGTGATATATGACACAAAGTACTTATAGCGTGTTAACTCAATCAATGCCTGGACAAATGGCAACGAGTGGTCTCGTTTCTCTGTAGAAAATATAAAGACAAATCTATTCTCAGTAAGATTAGAAAAGTTTCGTTATGTGCTATAATCTATTTTATTTGGAGAGAGCGAAATCTGGTTGTCTTCCAACAAAAAACTCCTTCTACTAGCGATGTCTATCAAAACATTAAGGATATTATCTTAATTAAATGTATAACTGTTGTCAATAACCAAAGGATAAATCACATTGCAGTTGGTCGGTAAATATATCTAAAATTTTTAAGAGTTATAATGTCTTAACTTTTCTTCTTTAATTATTTTTTTTATAATACCTACTAAATTTAACATTTATAAAAAAAATTATTTACAAAAAAAAAAAAATTCTTTAGCCACAAAATAATAAGAAGACGTATAATTTACCATAAAAGTGAAAAATAAATAAAGAACAAAGTACACAAAAGAAGGGCTCTACTTCACCTGTCAATCATAACAAGCATTGCACGTCTCGTATTCGAAGCTTTATACATATCACGAATCAAACACCAAGCTATATAAAACTTTTTACAATTACCCAAAATCCAGACCATAAATTCACAAATTTTTTCATCAACAGAGCTCCATTTCTCACCCCACTTGAATGCCAAAAATGCCAGTCTCCATTCTTCCTTCAGTGCCCAAATCATTGAATAAACCAAATCTTCACTTGGTTTTATGCCAGCCTCGTCAAGAGAGGCCATGGCCTGCGTTTCCGAGTCGGAGTGGGCGACCCGTTTGAGTGACTCGAGGAGAAGTTGTTCAATCGGGTCGCGGACATGGGTTTCGGGTGGAGTGAAGGGAAATGGGTTGCTGAGGGGTCGGGCGGGGAAGGATTGGAGAGTGGAGAAATGGAAAGTAAAATGTGGGGGACGAAAGGGTGTCGAAACTGTTTGATGAAATGCCAAAGAGAACGAATGGAGTTTGTGTGCCGAAGGAGAGGATGGACGTGTAGTGGAACGAAGGAGAAGCGGGTAAAAGGTGGCCGTGATGTGCACCTCGTACTCGCAGGCTTCTTGCGAGAGTGAAGAGAGCCATCATAGACCATCAGTTAGCATAGGACAAGAACAACATGGCATACTGGATCACAAATTTTGAATCAGTGAGTATATATAGTTATTAGGAATCAAATTGCAGGATGTTTTAAGTGGGACAGGGCTCAACGTTCGATAATGAAAACAAAAATATTTGAAAAAAAATGGAGTTTGCGGTGAGCGTGGATCGAACACGCGACCTTCAGATCTTCAGTCTGACGCTCTCCCAACTGAGCTATCCCCGCTCTATGCTCTATTGTTGGCAGACAATATATTTAATAAATATTACAATTCAAACATTTAGTTCTACTTCCATAACACTGTGTAAACCATACTTCGAATTGTCCACCGCCCTGGATGAGTGATGAGTAACCTCAACTCTTGATTTGAGGATTAAAGTTCGATTTACCTCTTAAATTTTTTTAATTTTTAATAAATTAAATTTAACGTTTCTTAAGTTTAGATTTACAGATTTGCGTCTCAACATATATCATTTTTATATATTTTGATAGATTTTTATGAGTGAATTTCTCTAATTTTTAATGAATTAGATTTTATCAAATTTAACTTTTTTTTAGTTTAAATTTACTGTATCTTAACATACATTATTATTATATGTTTTGATAGACTTTTATGAATAAATTTTTTTAATTTTTAATTAATTAGATTTAATCTTTTTTGAATTTAAATTTATGGGTTACGCTTCAACAAATATTATTATTATATATCTTATTAAATTTTTAATTATAAATATTAGTAAATTATTATAACATTAAAAAAAATCCTTAAAAATTTTATTTATTTTAAAATTAGTCATCTCATGTTAATTTACTATTATTTTTTCAGTCCTTTTGTTCTTTACCCTTTTTCAGAGTAAACTAAACTTCATTAATTATTTCTAATGTAACTTCGATTATTCTTTTTTATCACTTTTTGTTGGATCCTTCTCCTTTTTATTCTATAGTTGATAACAAGTATTTCCACATTATAGTAATATAAAGTGTGATTCAATATATATATATATATATATATATATATATAAAGTGAAAAAGTGTCTGCAACTTTATAAGAGTTTGAATTTAATCGCGTGTATAATAGAGTATTATTCATATCAATAAAAAAATGTATGTATAATTGATAAGAGAATATTTTTTTTTTTTTTCAAATTTTTTTTCAAATGAATATAAAGTTAAATTTACGTGAATCTCACTTAAATTGATATATATATATATATATATTTTTAAATTTAAGTTTGTCTTTAAATATTCTCCTTAATTAATATATATATATATATGTTATATTATTAGGTATGAGTACTAATGAGAATGTGAACTATTCATCAAACTAAGAATCTTCACAAGTCAAATACAAGTATATAAGTACTCAACTTATAATTTATATAAATTACTAAAAACTATGAATCTTTTTCTTCTTCTTCTTTCTATTTTTTACACCTCATATAACTAAACAAAATATATATAAAGGTGTAAAAGAAGACTTTTATGTTCAATTAATTAAGGAAATATATTTGGGTATAGTTTGGTTGGTTATAAATGTGTAAAGTATCTACAATTTTTCAAATTCGAATAAAAATAAAGAGTAATGGTTTAAATTTTCATAAGTGAAATGTTTCTCATGTTAATTTAAATATTTAAAAAAAAAAAAAGAAATAAGGGAATAATTTAAAGGAGTGAAAATGAGAAGATTGTAATTGCAAAAACATGCTCAATTAGTTAGCTATCTCATATATTCTTCATTGAAGCAGGTGTTTGGAAACCATTTCTTATACCTGAATATGCAAATAATAAATAGAATCAAATTGACATCTCGTAAAATTGAAAAATGTAAAGAAATGAAAAGTGATGGAGAATGAAAATAATGCAATTTTGCCTTTAATCGGGCCGGGCCTCAATAAAAAAGGTCCACCGTGACTTTCAATCAGGCCCGCAAGTAGCCAACCCATCGGATTACCATTAACCCAGGAACCAAACACCGCCCCAACGAAGGGTTTAAGTTTGGGAGTCCATCGAACACAACAACCAGAGAATAGTCAAGAGAGGAACTCGATCGGGAAGACAACACTTAGCGAGTGTGGAGGGGCAAAATGGGTAACGACGCAAAAGTTAACGGCACAAATGGCGGAGCTGGAGCTGCAGCTGCCGCTGCAAGTGGGTTTAGGGCAAAAATGGAACATTACCTATACAGCGGAGACAAGAAGCACGTAATGGCTGGCATCGTCATTATCTCCGCCATTTTTGGTGTCCCTTGGTATCTCATGAACCGAGGTTCGTATTCTTTGCTTATCTTTTTTCTTTAAAATAAATTTAATTACAAATATTTCTGCTTTGTTAGATTAGAATCATCAAATTGAAACTACATTAAAGAGACAACAGATAGAGCGAAGGCAACAATAATGTTGTATTACTCTAAAGTGACTAAGGTGAACGTTTTGGTGTAGTTTTTGGTTGCTGTGATATCTCAAATTGCATTTTTGCGATTTATGAATAAGTATTTAGGATTTCTATGAATTTCATGAATGTCAAAAATAATCTTGAATGATACTATTAGCGGACCTAAAGATCTTGCAATGATTAGCTTGGCATGTAGTTAGCAAGATCACTAACCATCCTCTGGAAACTTGATTTCAATCTGCGGCACTACATACCCAAAAGCAGTGATCTGAACTTACTTTACTTTTTTTTATTTGAAGGGAGAACTCACTTTACTTGTTTCAGAACGTTCATAGTTGTAATTGCCAGCCAATATAAAGGACTTTGGAGTTGTTTCGTTAGCTACTTTAAAGTTTGTAGTGGCTTTAGTCTTATTGATTTGCATTAACTATTTGTCTAACTCATACAATTGAATTTAATTATTATTATTTTCTTTTTGCAGCCTATTAGTGTTAAAAGTGTTTTAATATAAGTTGGTCATCTAATAATGTCTAATGTGCTGTTTGTATGCACAAAAATATTCGTACATGCATGACAACAAACAAGACTATCTTTATTTGCTTACATACCATGTTTGTAGATCCATTCCCTGTACCAACAAGGACTGTTTTCCTATTCACACATGCTAGATATTGCTTAGCAATTGGTTGTTTCATAATTTTGTGAGAGTCATGTTAATAGCTGTATCTTATTTTGGTGCATATTAATATTGGCAATTTGTGGAGAGGAAAAGTAAATAAAAAAAGGAAAAAACATAATATAGGTTTTGCATACTTATGGTTGATTTGTCTCCGGTGATAAATAGGACTGCATTCTGCTGTATTGTTGTATGAAATTTGGTCAAAATCAAACCTTTCCCATGTGAAGGCTATTGGTTTTGGCAATCCTTTGGCTTGGGGTTATGACTACTGAGTTACATGGTACTGGTTTGGCGTTTTGTCCACGGCTGCCTACCATCTCTATTCACATACAGAAATAAATGCACAACTTTTAACTAAATTATCTCCTGTCTCCTTGCAGGATCAAAGCATCAATCACACCAAGATTACATGGAAAAGGCTGATAAGGCAAGGAGAGAACGTCTCTCCTCAGCTTCATCTTCTACTAAATGATATACAACAGTGCTATGTTGATAGTAAGTGCTAGTGCACTTTTTGATGGTTGGAGGTGCCAGTGTACTGATATTTTGCTCATTTATTGTGAAAAAATAGTCGGGGAACCCCACAGAGGGTGAAATGTGGTTTATTTTCCTGTAGTTCTGAGGAATTAAAACTAGCTTAGTATACTCAATAGTTTCTGAGAACCTAGCAGCTTTGGTGAGAGATCTTCTCCCTTCTATCACCCACCGTTTTGGTCTGAAGGATTGGCAGATGGCTAGCTTACTCTGGATTTTCTTAATTCCCCCCCTTGTTTCTGAGAATAAAGGTTTATATTTGATGTGATACAGCAACAAGTTTTTCTCCTTACAGCTTTCCGTGCATTTTGAAGAATGAGAGTGTTAGGTTTTGTTATGAATACACCCTACCCCCCACTCCACTCCAGGCCAAGTTAAAATTAAGGGGAAATAACAAATGAAAAAAATACAGGAATAATATTTACTAGTAGTGTTATGCATGTGCTTTTAGCATGTTAATAAATGATGGCACTTTCTTTTTTCACAGCTTAAATTTGATATATAATACAAGGTGAGATGAAAGAATAAACAATGTTATGCTGCAATTTATATCATTTCTAAAAAAAATGATGATTTTGCAAGTGAAAATGGTATTTTCTAAGATAGAACTTAGAAGGATGTGTTTTATAGTGTTAACTAAACTTTTTTTTGTTTTTTCAAATGAAAAATAGTAAAAGCGTGTTTCGATATGTCTTGACTCTTGAGGAAATTTCTGTTGTATTGGGATAATTCTTTCAGTATTAATATTTGAGATCATTGTCCCTCGAATTAAATGGAGTAGACCTCCCTCTTAATCAAAGAATCAAATTATAGATGTGATTACATATATTGTTGAACACAATAATTCAATCCAATCCATAGCACCACTTTATTAACTCCCTTGAACAATATGAGACCAAACATCTCCCTCACTTTTAACTACTTAAAGAGTATGCAATGCAGGTGCAGCTACATGAGTATGGTCGATCAATGCTGTTTCAGTTTAAGAGGAAGTAATTGTGAAAAATGAATTCATTCTCCATTTTTCTAAATGTTGGAGTACTATACATAGCTGAACAGCATTTGCCTGGAAAAGGCCTTGTTTTAGAAAGGGCCATCATTACAAATCTTCAAATAAACCTTTTGAGCTCAGATGAGAAGAAAAACTTACCCAGAAATGTAAACTAATAGTGAATTCCACTGATACTAATCACAGTCCACGAGGATTCTCTTAGCCTTAGTCTTAAGTCTTAACTCTGTCTCAGGCCACTGGAATTCCAATTTACTTCAGCTCTCTATGTGCCATAATTCTTCAGGGAGTCATTTTAAGTAAGCACAACAATTGATAACTAGACGTTTAAGTTTTGGTAAGCCCTTGTCCCCATTGTCCGCTCATCTAGCTGTAACATCGATCTTACACATGAAAACTCTAGCCGCAGAAAAGCATTAGAACCACAAAATAAATTTCTTTATAAATATGAATTATGCTTCAATTTAAGCACTTGAAGATATGGAAGCTTTTCTAGTGCTGGCATCGGATCGTCCTTTAGTTATGTGTTTGACAAGTTGAGTGAGTACAATGTTTGCTCTCAGAAGAAGAACTAACTATAAATTTAAGTTATTAAACTCCTAATTGAGTAGATAAACAAGTGAAAGCTTAAGATGATTGTATGAAATTTAATAAACAAGTGAGAGCTCAATTTTTATTTTCATTTGAATATGATCAAGTTTGAGTGTTTTGGAAAACTTGGTAATAATTCTTTAAGTGAAAAATAACCCTTTTTTTTAAATAGAGGAAATAATAAAATAACTGTTTAGAAAATTTCAGAAAAATGCATAACTAGTTCATCCAATTTGTAAAGAGGATCGATCAGATTAGAAAGAAGCTCAGCTGATTTGTCTATTTTTAAAAAATACAATCTTTGGGTTCAAACCGCATGACTAGTTTTAAAATTTGAGCTTTAGGCACCGAGTTATATACTATTTGAACCGGTTGTGTAACCGGTTCTCAAACCGCGGTTTAAACTGATTGTAAAATTGCATGGCCAGATTTTAGAGTTAGTTTGGCTCGGGGAAAAAATTTTCAAAGAATTTTAAGTTATGATTTTATGACATTTATCTTATTTGTTTACTAAAACATATTTCTTAAATATTCAAATAACTTGAAAAATATTTTATATTTTATGAATTAAGAATTTAGCTTTCAAAAATAAATTAAATATATACATCAATATAAAGAAATATAACTACTCTGCAGCTTTTTTTTAATATTCAATTCGTCTCCATAAAATTCTGCGATACTCGATCTCACTTCAAACAGATAAATCCTTCAAAATAACTTGTAAATATATCAAAGTAATCGTTGATTATATAAATAAAATTATTTGTTTATTATCATTAAAATTTGGGTTAATCTTATTATCATTAAATGTCAACAATACATATTGTTTCCAAGCATATGTGAGAAATTTTTTAAAAAGTCGGTTCATTTTAAAAACGATGGGGGTTGTTAGAGAATCTTTAAAATAAAATGGTTGTCTTTTAAATAGACACTTATTTGAAATAGAGACACAAAGGTATTTCTTGGAAGTGACATCATTGAAGAGGCACAATGGTGCCTCTTGGAGAAGATATATCCATACACATTTTTGTGAATGAACATAATCATTTATGGTCTAATTTTATTTTTAATAATAATGGTTTATTTTAGGCCAATGATCAAATTCAATATTTTTTTTTCAATGGCCATAAATAAAAAAGTGTACGTAGAGAGATATATCTTGAACTAAAAGAGTACTTGGACTTTTATAAATAGAGGTCTTATTTAAGATATTTACACATCATTTAATGGTCGTGAATGAAAAGATATATAGAAAGATATGTTCCAATTAAAAAGGTATCTTTTTTTAGGCTATTTACACATTATTTGAAGACTTCCTACATCTATATTTTCTCACAAAATAGCAAAAATAAATTTTGCATCTTTTTTTCATAATTTTTCTGCATAAACAAAATATTGAATTTTGACAGACTTGCAATGTTTAAGGATAATCAAATTTGCTTTCACCAGTGCACAATGCAGACAAATGTAAATATTATTTCATTATGTCCTAAAGGCATATTTAGTTAACCCATGAACATCACTCGATTGGTGAGGTGAGGGACAAATAACATCTTAAGAAAAGCATTTATAATGTGTCTTAAAACACACATTTATTTATATAATTTTACTATAATGTTTTTAGTTACATAGAAAGTTGTACACATATTTTATTAAATAAAGTTTTCATCACCAAGTCTTTATTTTTCCACATTTATTTTATTATTTTTCCCAACATTTAGATTGATTATGTTGAGAGATATTAACTTTAGTACTAATTTCTTTTTAGAATTAATTTTTATACTAATACTAATTTGATAAAAAAAATTTGGCGTGCACTCTAATAAACTTTAAATGCATGTGAAAGTTTTAATCACAATCATACGCAAGCAAGAATAAGAATAAGAGCAACATTACAAAAAAATAATCGCACAATCAATTTACGTGGTTCAACAATAAATGCTTACATTCACGATAAATCTTAAAATTCTAATCTTTATTATTACATTGACAAAGAACAATAGATCTATCTTAAGAGGTTATTAAAGAATACAATAACAAAGAATTCTGAAAGAATTTATTAATATTTCTTTCGTTTACTTAAAAGAGTTTAAGGATCTTTTACTTTTTATTTTCTCTTTTGGAATCTCTCTTAATATTTAATAAATTTTAAAGGTTTATAAGAGTTTATATAATATACAAATGTTCTAAAAACTCTAAATTTAATTGAAATAAGAGTTCATGGGGTGTAAAAATCTAAAGCACTTAAAGAAATCAATATGAACTAAAAATAAAAATTTTAGAAACTAGGCGTTGCAACGCTATAAGCCAGCACCACGGATGCAACTTTGACCAAGCGCCATAGCATGCTTAGGTCATACCGCGATGCTAAGGCTTCTAAGTTTGGCGCTCACCCTTGAGAATTGTCTCTTTATGTTTTCACACCCCTCCTCGCATCTAATTTTCGTTTTCAACCCTTGCTTGTTCATCTAATGCATCATCGACTTTATCTTGACTTTTCATTAGTTTTCAACTTAAAATCATATATAAATATAATTTTAAATCACCAATTCTAATAATTTATTTTTAAGATATCTAATATTACTAATACGCATGACTTACAACCATTAATAAAAAGCACTTAAACAAAATGAATATTCTTTCCGATTCTAATGGATTGCAACAAAATTTCTCAAAACTTTCCAACAGAGTTGGAAGCATGGAAGGAAGATATAATAAGTAGTGGAAAATTATGAAAAATAAAAATGAATGGGAAGAGATGAGAGCTGAAGTGCTGAACTGAACTGAACTGGCAAATTCCTAAGCATATGATTGGAAGGTAACAAAACCATACATTTACAAAGACAATCCAATTATATATGTAATTGCATATATTATTGAATGCAATAAGCCAACCAAAACACAAGGGCATGATGCCAGTACCATAGTCCACTCCTCTAGACATACCATTGAATATTTTAGAAGCAAAACCTCCAGCCATAGAAACCATCAAATCCACAACTCTAGCCTTCTTTGTAAATACGCGTTGTGCTTCAATTTGAGCATTTCAAGATGTGAGAATATTGATTAAAAATTATCGGAATATGATTTGGAATTCAAGCCAAGTGAGTAGGGTGCGCACGGATCGAAGACGGAGGTGAAAGGAGGCAAAAAACGAAGAAGGGCGCACCAGGCGTAGGCGCCGCAGCGCCCAGAACAGAACCTGAGCGCCGCAGCGCCAGGATGCCAATGCCGCAGTGCTGAGCAGAAAGCGCGCCAGCGCCGCGGCGCTGGAGACGGGAACAGTGTCCCAAAATTAGGAAACTTCCTAATTTCGTCTTCCACTTACTTCAAAACTCCCTAATACGACTCCCACATGTATAGGGTAAACCTAGGACGTCCTAAAGCCTATATAAAGACTATCAATTGGCTTGTAAACATAATCTTGATAATCTTTGTGATAAACAAGAGATCTTAGTAATTTTTTGTGAGAGAAAATCCCTAGAGTGAAAGAAAGAGTTTTCTTTGTGATCTTTCTTGTAAAAGACATACTTTGTGAGTGCCTTGAGATTCATAATAAGAGAAGAGTGTGATCTTGATCCGCTATGGACGTAGGCAAGTTGCTGAACCACGTAATTCTTTGTGTGTTCTTCTTCTACCCCTTTCTCTATTTATTTCTTAGTAACTTATTATGCATTATTATATTATTTGGGTGAATTATTTTGCTTGTTTGTGTGCTTTCGCTTCAACAGAAGATATGAAAACTTTTCTAGTATGGAACTGGATCCTCTTTTAATTCTATATTTGACAAGCTCAATTGCATGATGCTTGGTGAAAATTGATATTTAGGCAAGACAAATAATGGCAGCTACGAAGATCCTAAGCTGGCTGACACGCGCTCATTATACCCACTCTCATGTTCCCTTCTCTCTCTCTCTCTCTGAGGATGACAAACTAATAATCCTCGTCTTCTTCAGTTTCCCTTGGTGCACCCCTTGCTAGATATCACTAATTTCAATTTCGAGCCCACGGTGAGCATCACGTAACTTTTTGGAACTATTTGGATTCTTCTGCTACAAAATGTTGATAATCAATGCATCAACAACCCTCCAAAAAGTTATAACTAAGACGAGGAGCTCGTGTAAACGAAGGCAAAGCTAAGCTGAAGAGGAAGGAGCTGTCATAATTTTAGCTTTTATATCTTGTTGAAGGTGGAAGATAGGTTTAGTACTAATCTCTCCTTGAAATTAATCTTTTGCCCTAATAATCCTTTGTTACAGAAGCATATATTTACAAGTAAATATAAAGACAAGAAGTATGAATCAGATCAAATCAAGAACACACACAACCAATTTATATAGTTTGAAAAAAACCTACATTCACAGTAGATTAATGGATCCTAACTTCTCGTATTAATTCTTTTAGAGATTATAAGAAAAAACAGAATAAAGAACTCTCAAAGAATCTATTTGGTATACCTTTGTTCGCATAAGAACAATAAACTCTTAACAATAGTTTCACCCTAATATACACAAGCACTTAGTGTCTACCTAACTCTTTAATCTCTCTTAGAGTCTCTCTTTTGATGTTTAATAAATTCTAAAGGGTTTACAATGATTTGTATAGTGTTTACAAAGTCCTTAGAAACTATAAACATAGTTGGAATAAGACTTCATATGTGTAAGAGTCTGAAACCCCTTTAAAAAAGTCAAATCCAAGTAAAAAAAAAAAAAATTTCTGAAATCGCACTACTGCAGTACTATTTAGCTTTTGATGCAGCGCTTGTTCGACTTTGTCGCACCACTGTAGCAAAACTTATCTACCGCTGCAGCACTGATGTGGCATGGACTAGCACTGCAACGTTGGAGCTTCTGTCTCCAGCGTTTGTGGCGCTGAATAGCCAATGTCACGGCACTCAAACCTAGAGCTTGTTTCTTCGTGTTTTCGCTCATTTCCTTGCTTCCAACTCTTCGTCTTGCTCCTTTTCTCGTACAACTTTCATGTACTAGACTTCTTAATAACTCTCTATTAGTATCCATCTCAATTTATGTCTATACATGATAAATCACTATTTTTAAAAAATCTTTTTTTAATTCAAAATGTCTCCATAAGAAGGTTTTTGGATTCATCCACACCATTACTATATCACATAGAGCTGATTTCAATTAAGTATTCATCCAAACTTAACTCATCATAGGCTTGTGAGGTCTCCAAAGATATGAATGCTCATTCCATAGGATATGTATGCAATCCATTCCTTTTTTATCCTCATCACTTTGGTGAATTTAATTTGAATGTTAACTCGTGATTTGCATTATCCCAACACATCAAGTTGGGCCATCTTCAACCATCCCTTTAAGTACATAGAGCCTCTCCTTGCGTTTTTCACATACCATCTTTATAGATCTTTTTATTACCATTAGTTTTTCTTTTTACGTTCTAACTGAATACCTTTCCTCATCTAGCATTCCTAGGAATATCAAATTCCTCATAAGTTAAGGAACATGCCTTACACCTTATAGGTCCTTAAGTTTTTCACCTTGCATCCTCAGCCTTATGTCGCCAACCCCTACGACCTCACAAGCCATGTCATTCTCCATTAGTACTTTACCTCTAATGGCTTTATAATTGGTCAACAATGATCTGTCATGTCACATATAGATACTACATCTAAAATTTAGTATCCATTTATCAGCGTATTTTTCCTCAAAGGCTACCAAGGAATCTACAACTTAAATGTCATCTTTATGACTTACTATTGCAACATTCCATCCCTTTCTTTTGTTTTAGGACAATCTCTCACAAAGTGTCATTCTTAGTTACACAAAAAACAATTCTTAGATCTCCTATAAGGTTAGTTGTTCTTCTTTCTTTTTGCAACCAAACTTATTGCACTGTCAGATTTAGATTTCTTCTCTAATTCTTTTGAATTCAATAATGCATTGATATTATTCATTATAAGAGTCTCCCTACCATACGTGAGTATATCTACAAAATGCCCATAACTTGATGGTAACAAACTTAACAACATAATGGCCTTATCTTCATCCTCAATCTTAATGTTTAGGGTCTCAAAATTTATTATTATCTTATTGAATATGTCAATATGATCTTTTATTGAAGACCTCTCAGGCATAGAAAGTTGGTACAGCTTCTTCTTCACATACAGATGATTCGCCAAGGACTTCATCATGTATAAGGTGTCGAGCTTCTTCCATAGATCCAAAGTCGTCTTTTCTCCAGCCACCTCCCTTAATATTTCGTCACTCAACGCTAACACTATTATGTTGTGGGCTCTCTTCTGAATAGTATCTCAACCTATCTCCCCATGTTTCATAGGTTTCTTCTCTTCACTTATAGTTGCTTAGGTTTCCTTTAGGGCTGAGTTTAACCATTCCTTCACTAGTAAAGTCATGACCTTTACCTTCTACAAATTAAAGTCATCTATCCTATTAAACTTTTCTATATCTTGAGTGGCACTTGTCATGGTTTAAACACCACCTAAGTGTATTACCTAACATTAGTTCTGATACCAATTTATTAAGAGGGAAGATAGGTTTAACACTAATCTCTCGTTGAAATTAGTCTTTTACTCTAATACCACCTTATTGCGGAAGTGTATAATCACAAGCAAAAATAAGACAAGAAGTAAGAACCATATCAAATCAAGAACACACACACAACTAATTTATGTGGTTCGGCAAAAACTTACGTCCATGGTAGATTAAAGAAATCATAATCTTTCTTATTAACTCTTCTAGAGATTATAAAGAAAGACAGAATAAAAAACTCGTAAATAATTTATTTTTCGTACCTTTGTTCACACAATAATAATAAACACTCAACAATAGTTTCACCTTAATGTATAAAGCATTTTGTGTTTGCCTAATTCTTTAATCTCTCTTAAAATTTCTCTTTTAATGTTTAATGAATTCTAAAAGGTTTATAAAGGTTTATATGGTAAAACCCTAAATTTAGTTGAAATAAAAATTCATATTTATAAGAGTCTAAAACTCCCTTAAAGAAGTCAAATTCGAGTAAAAATCAAAATTTTTTTGAAATTGCATTACTGAAGCATTTCGCTGCAACAATATGACAAAGTCGGACCAACACTACGGTGCTGAGTAGCCAGCGTCATAGCACTCAAACCTGCAGCTTATCTCCCTATGTTTTTTCTCCCTTCCTTGCTTCTAACTTTCTGTCTTGCTCCTTCTCTCGTATGACCTTTGTGTACTAAACTTCTTAATAAATCTCCATTAATATTTATCTCAATTCATGCACATACATAATTATCCAATCACCATTTCCAACTTATCTAAAACTAAAGAAACCATCCATGTCAAAATTCACAAGTGGCTATGAATTTACACCACCCCAACATTATTCACAAATCACAGGTCAATGAAATTGTTGTTTAATATTATTGGAGGGTTCTTTTTGAAAATTGCAAACATATGTTACACCTAGAAGTTAGAGCAAAATTCAACCTTTTTCTTGCTTGGTTCTAAATCTTTGACCCTTAAGAGGCTTTTACATTCAATACGCGTCGGCTATTATTTATGTTCTGTTAATCACATTTGTCACAATGTTTTGAACCGATATTAATCGAGTAAAATTGTCTTCACATTCAAATTTCCAATTTAGTTGCAAATGGATAGTCAACCCTTCAACATTCACCTCCCCTTTTCTCTAATTTTCTCATGTTATAAAAAGTTAGGTCAAATTCTTACAATCTCCTGAACTAATTTTCCATCCCTATTTCAGAACATTATGAATAGTACAGTAAGTACATTTGTACAAACAAGATTTACTCACAAGGTTAAAAAAAGAATATCAAGTTGTAACGTTCATTACATGTAAATTTCTAATCCTTATTTTAGATATATATTTTAGATGACACTTTTGAGAATCTCTCACAATTCTAAACATACACTTAATCCTTCTTTCTATAATGTGTACTTAATGGAGTTCCAGCTTTTCATCATCATCGACTTTTACCAACAAACTATAGTCAAAAAAATTAAATCACTTTCTCAAAGGGAAAAAAAAAAGTAAAAAATAATCACAATTATTCAAGACATATACAGCAGCTAAACATCACAGGTTGATAATTTCAGTTTCCTTGATATTTATAAATGTCCTGGAATTCGAATTCACGTTTGCAATTCATACAAATTAGGAACTGAATGCAAGTAGTTTGCCACAACTAACCAGAGAGAAACCTGAGCTGAAAGAAATGCTTTATAAATGAGCCAACCCATATTTTCAATTTCTATTTTTCATTTCATCTACATGGTACAAATTAATTAATATAACAAAAATAACCAAAAGCTATGATTCTTCATTACTTCTTTTTTCTTTGTTTTATTTTTCCCCTAACGTGTCTATAGTGGCATAAGTCTTCTGTACTTGAAGAACCATACAAATGCACAAAATATGATGACTCCACAAATTCCAGTAATTATTAAGACCCACTTAAATGCACTGGGGTCATCAAAAAATGGAATTTCAAAGTTCATGCCAAAAATCCCTGCTACAACCCCAAAAATGGCAACAACAAATGTTGCAGTTGTGAGTAGCAACTCAAATTGTATCAGCTGGTTTCGGACATTATCCTACAATAAGAAAAAAGAAATTTATTCTTTTCTAACTATCTTCTTTAAATAATCACAGCAAAATGATAACAATCAATAAACAATCAAGTTTTAGAAAGGGTATTAGAGAAAGAAAACACTTTTCATTATCAACAGATGAGATACGTACCAGTTGAATGTTAATGAAGTCCTCAGTGTCATCAATATACTCCTTCAACTGAAACAAGTAAAGAAATGAATTAGATTGTTTCCAGCACTACTCATTAATGAGGAATTAAATATAATGGAAGCAGTACATACTGATGTCAACTTGTTTAAGGTGCTATCAATGACCACAAAATATGCTTCAAGCAACATCTCAAGCTCTTCAACACTTTCTGTAGTACTATCTGAACTCCTCATGCTCTCATGCCTGCTCCTGGCAATGCTCAAGCTTTTCTCGAGCTTTCGGGAATCAGGGGCAGAAGAAACTGGAGATACTGGAGCGGAAACAGATTGCATATCGTTTGATCTGTATCCCAACAGAGACTGTTCACCATAAAATGACGCCTCCATCCGCCTTTTCTTCTCAGTGAGATACATTTCAGCCATATCTCCATCATCATCCATGAGTTGTTCTATCTCATCTCTAACCTAAATATAAGCAATTGCAGGAACGGGACAAAAAGGTAAAGATATGTTAGCTGCAATTCTCAGGCATATGAAAGAAATAAAACTAAAATGCATTAAGCAATACCTTCTGTACTCTTCGAGTAAGTGCCACAAGTCTACTTTTCAATCGGCGCACACGTTCCAAGTTTAATGTACTGATCTTTGACGTTAGTTCATCTAGTAATGGATACGCTTCAATTTCCAGTTCTGCTGCCTTTGATAAATTCCAAATTAGAAATGTGTCATTGGCATGCACAAGTAAGCAACTCAAACCAGAAATAAAAATGCAGAACCAACCATGACATCTTAATAACACATAAGCAAATTAATGATGCAACAAGGAAATATAAGGACTGTATTACATGAACAAATAAATAGGTTTTCCATCTTTGACATCCCAATAGCTTATAACAAATTCGTTGCACTCTTCCCTATGGAATCAATATTTAAATTACCATATGATCCATAATAGAGGATTTATGTTGCTGAAATCCAGAAAGTGACATAAACATCCAAAGAAACAATAAAGATTTAAAATTGTCCAGAGAGGAAAAAACGTACATTCAGTAAAATTTATTGCCTGTCTTCAGAGAATATATTAAAATTCCCCTTCACTGCATTATGGCTGGAAAGTAGTCCCAGAGAGGAAAAAAAAAAAGAAGACAGTCCTCCAAAGTTACATATATAGGCATTAAACACTTTTCACAACCTCTGCCACTAGATACCAACTATTTTTTCACGTTGATTGTAATTTATCAAAAACTCTAGCCATTATCATTAAAAAGGTATTCAAGGTATTCAAATGTCATTAGCACAGTTCATCAGAGCAGTCTACTACTAAGAGCTCATCCTTCTCAATCAGCTAACAACTGTAGCAATATGAAAAACAGAGTATGGCTTTAAGGATGAAACATTGTAGCAATGAGCCACACTATGAAAGTCTGAAGCTTGGAAGTTATATCATATTAAATAAGCTAGTACTAAGTTAGACTCATCAACATTTAAAGATTTGACATGATGAAATTAATCATTTTCATGAAGGATATATCAGGTGAACATTATAAGAAAAGAAGTTAGATTCAAAGTTGCAATTCCTCGTCTTAACCAAGTATAATACAACTTGTTTATCCAATTAGAGATTTAGCGTTCTCTTTTTGCGCACCTGAGAATCAAGAAATGTACAAGCAGCTTCTAAGGCAACTTCAAGAGCCCTAAACTCAAAGGGCAAATAATCAGGGGATGTGTTCCCAAAAATGTCAAAATTACGAATTCGTCTCCGATTGGAGTCAGCTCCTTCTGAGTGCCAAACTTCATTTACTCCAACTGTCGTCAACCGCCGCTGCAGTTCCACTACATACTGCAGCACATAGCTATCAAGGGAATTCAAGAGCAGAACCTCATCAGCAGTGATAATACACCGAATCTGCTCTAAATTCACAACAATAGCCTTCTCTCTACCAAGGATTGTTGAAGGGTAGACAAACAAAGGATCCAGCAGGCGTAGATCACGAGCTGGTAAATCACAACGACGCATCATAGTGAACTTGTCAACCTCAATGATCTGGGAATTCCCGGATGCATCAACACGTATCCAAGATCGAAGACCTTGTCCTCGCTTCTTCAGCCCCAAAACATCCACACTCTGAAATGGTGGCCGCCCAGAACCAGATGGCCTAGGAACATCTCTAAGACTTATAGCAGATGCAGGTTTTGGTGGGAGCAGGCGTTCTTTTAGTTCCGCCATTGATAATGAGTCCAAAATGCTAAAGTGCACAATACAAAAAAAGGGAAGAAACAAAGTCGTTTAGTTGTTCCACTGTTGTTCCTAGAACTATTATTAAGTACAATTTCAAAAGAAATATGCCGAAGAAAAAATCAGAACTAGAAGGCATCTTACTCTACCAAAACTTACCCACTATACTAACTTACATAATTAGTGGGTGCCCTTCTAAAATCTAGCAAATTCATACAATGGTTTAATAATGCATTGAAAATGTTAACTTTAACAATTTGAAACATTTGGTTTCATGTAATAAAAATCCCAATTCAGCATCACACCAATAAGCACGGAGCTTTTAATCAAACCACAAATTAGACCAACCCATCAAAAGAACTAAATTCATCTCATGGCATTTAACAAGCTTAAGAATTGACTCTACAGAATTGGGCAATCACACAGTTAGAAAATTGAAAACAAATTAGTCAAATTACCTCTAGTGGAGAAATCGCTGATGGGTTTGTCAGATTATGCAGAAGAAAAAAAACTGCAGATAAAACGAGTAATTAAGATTAATATGTCATAAATAAACCAAGCCCATTCAATAAAAAAGAAACAAAAGAAAAAAGAAGACACAATTGAAACCCCAGATTCAGAATTAGACAAGGAACCTGAAATATGCAACAGAGAAGTTCAGTTATTCAGAGCATCTGGAGAATCTTGTTTTCGTATGTCAGGGATGATGATGAAAAAAAAAAAAAAGAGCATTTTTCTTTGGGGGGAATAAATAAAGCAGCGGTAAAGTAAGAGAGATAGCAGATAAATACAAGTGCCGAGTTTTGTTGAGGATTTATTTACGTAAATTTGTGTGTAATGTGATTCAATAGTCGAAAAACATGAACTACGGGTCACGTGTTGGCATGGTCAGACCCGAATTTAACTCCACTCTTTTTCTTTCCTAGTTTTACTAGTTTTTTTTTCTTTTTTTCTTTTTGAGACATTGTCAATATTTCTCCTCTTATTCTAATAAATATTTTTTTAACTATATTTAATTAAATTATGAAATTATTGATGATGCATAATAATAACATTATTTTTGTTTTATTTAAAAAATTCAATCATTTAAGGCACCATTTGTAGTTTAATTTATTCAATCATTTAAGTTGTTTATTTAAGCGACTATTTGTTAATTTAATTTATTCACTAAGATCGTTTGTTTTATCTTTTAACTTCAACTAACTCATATATATATATATATATTAAGGGGCCATTTGTTAATTTAGTTTATTTAATTATTTAAGTTGTTTATTTTTCTATTTTAATAAAAAAAATTAAGTTAATTTTGAATTAATTAAAAAATGTAAAAATTTTATTTTTTAATTTAATATAAAATTTAAAAATGATATTATTAATTTTTAGAAAATATAAGTATCTAAATTATATATGACATGCTTTTACACATAAAATTCATCTCTTTTATTTTTTATCAAATACTAATTATACAAAATATGTCCTTATTGTGTTGATAATTTTATAATTAATGTATTTTTTAATGTACTTACAGTTTTAAGAGGAAGAATTATAGGTCATAAATAATTGTAATAAAATTCATATTAACATTGTTTCAATATTAATTTGTATAGTTAAATATTGTTTTAGTTATATATTTTTCATGTTTTTATATTTATTTAATATTAAAAATTTATAAAGGCATAAATACAAAAGAGCAATACTAGGCATACAAATATGAATCTAAAAGTATTAGTTTTTAATCTTTTATTTTTAAAAGGGGGAAAATGATAATTAGACTCTTTGTGATTTTAAGAAAATGATATACAAACTTTAATATTTTAAAAAGTTCTATCGAAACTCTAAGTAATAGTTTTTGTTTATTTTAAAAGCAAAATAGATAAATTAATAAAAGTACAATTATGTCCTCATTTTAATTGAAAAAAAATTCTAAATTCAATTAAAACACTAAAAAAAATACTTAAACCTTCAAAGTTGTAATTAACAACTATATGCTTTAACCAACTAAGTTATTCTAATTTTATCTTTTTTCATAAGTTTATAAATTTATTAATATGTTGTCCTCGAGATCACATATTAATAATTTTAATTGAGTTATTCTAATTTTATTTTTTATTTTTATAGATTTATAAATCTATTAACATATTGTCCTTAAAGATTACATGTTAATAATTTTAAAAACACAATTGACAATAATTGAACCCTAATCATTTGTATGACAAATAAGAGTATTCATTATTGTGTTACAATAAATTTTATTAAAATAATACTAAAATAAAAAATATATAAAAACAAAAAATGACATAACCCTAACCATCACAGAAGCCACCACCAATCAACATTATCATTGACCCGAAAAAAGCCGGCCAACCAATTCTAATAATCCTCACCATAAACCATTATTGAAATCATCTGCGATGACGAACGACAGGTGACAATAGCCAACAATTGTTATAGTTTTGTCATTTTTTATTTTGACATTATTATAACAAAAGTTATTATAAAACAATGGCAAGTACTCTTATTATGTGAGTACTTATTGTTCAATTCTTATCAATGATTTTTTTTCGTATTTAAAATCTATTAACTTCAAAGTTTAGATTGAATTTCTACTTTTAATATTTTCTAGTTTAAATTAACAAAAATTGTTATTTGAAAATGGTCTCAATAAAATTTAAAAAATAAATAAATTTACATATTTCTTTTTTAAAATTTTAAGAGTTCAGTTAAAAAATAAATAATTTTATATTTATAATTCAGATATTAAATAAAAAAAACAAGTTAATCAGATTCAGTTAATTCAATATTCAGTTCTATTTAAAATTTAGTGAAAAGAAATAAACAATATTTAAGGTTACTGTAGCGATAAAGTTACAATTTTATCCAATGATTGGTGAAAAAGATATGTAATTATTGCATTTGATTAACAACTGGTTACACGAAGTTTTTGCAACAATCTTCCGCCGCAATTACTACATGGAAATCAAAACAATAAAGTCATGTTTTAATATTAAAAATTAACATGGTTATCCCTTAATGTTTGATGGAACTTTAATAACATTATCACTTTCTTTACCAATTTATTAAGATTAATGTTAAATATTTTAAATTATATTTAATAAATATTATATTAAATAAATATTAATTGATAAAATAGTATAAATTTTAAAATTATTTATTATATTTAATATTTATTTAATATTGTCATTTTTTAAGATATAATTTGAGACATCTAATATTATTCATTTATTAATAATTATGCCTATATATGATCATTGTCATCATATTTGTCGATTGTTCAACTTGCCACTAGTGCCTAGTGGTAAATTAATTTATAATTAATATCATCGAATTTAAATTTTTATGATCTACCATCTAAGTGCCACCATTTTATAACAATGGTACGGTAGTTGTCACTATTTTTTTTTTACTTTTTGTACTTTATTTTTTGTATTTTGTTGATAAAATAATTTTGATTAGATAAATTATAAAATTATGAGTTAAATAATATTAATTTTAAATAAATTTATTATCGATCACCGGTGGTCGGTTGACCACAACAATAACACCCATTAATGGGAGTAATAACCGAACGCTTCTTTTTTTAATTTATTATTTAAAATTAAAAAAAATGACATGATAATTAAACAAACTGAATTTTGTCACCAACATAATAATTGTATCAAATTTTTCTTTAAATATGATGATTTGAATGCGTTATTATGTGAATAATTAAATTGGGTTAATTCCTTTAAAATTCGAATTCATTTAAAAAACATTTAAAATAAAAATTTATATAAATCCATTTAATTCTTTTAAAAGTCATTTAATATACAACATATTTGATAATTTATATAGCATATATTTTTATCATTTTAAACAATAATTGTGTATGCTAATTAAATTATGTCTATAATTATGTAAATAATTGAATCGTGATTAATAATGTAAATAAATTAAATTGTATATATTCATATAAAAGTATCTAATATGACTCATTTATAAAATACGTCTAATTATTTCATATCGTATATTTTATCTATTAAATAAATTAAATTTGGTTGTCTATTCGTTTACATAAAGGAATCGTACCTAAATTCACAAAAATTTCAGTAACGCATAATTATAAAATAACTCAAATATGATTCATTATGAAATAACTCACCTTTACGCTTAAAAAAAAAAAATTATTACAAAATTTAATCCATACCTTCTCTCCACCTAAATATGAATGGATTTGAATTTTAAAGCTCTTCATCACTTAAAAGGGTTTTACAAATTAAACTATCACTTACAAAAGACTTTTGTATTTGTTTATCACTTCAACCATAGTTTGTTTATATTAAACTCTATAACAGAATTGTCTTGCCCCACCACCTTCAAATCTAACCACTTTAATGTTCTCAGCCAACCAACGTAAGCTCCGCTACAGGCTCTTGTCTTTCGGTTTCACCTCTTGCAGTTGGTTTGTATATGTGTGGCTGAGTTCGATTACTGTTGATTTTGGTGCGTTAAAATATGGTATCTTAGTGTAAGGATATTTTGTATTCTCCTTCTTGCATGAGGAAGTTTTGTGTAATAATGTCCCTCGTTACAAAGGTTCGTGAATTCCTCAGAAGATTTGTGGATCTCTAGTTAAGAGGGTTACGAATCTTTCGTTATGGCTTAAATTTCGTATTAATAGGCTCTAATTTATTTCTCTTCTTATGAAGAGCTTAAATAAAAAGGGTTATGAATCCTTCATTGAGGCTTAAAGTTTCAACAAAAAAAAAAAATACTTAATTTATTAGTCCTTGTATCAATGACTTCATTTGCACGAAGACTATATGAATGCCTAAAATTTATTATGCTATGGAGAGATTTTGTTGTCACAAGTCACCTAAAGAGAGGTCAAATTCTTTGCCTAGATAATTGAAAAGGAGTTCTTACCCTAAAGTTGAGAATTCCTATACCTTCTTGCTTCAAATTCAAAGAAAACCCATCTTGTATAGTAGTTAAAAGAAAATAAGTAACTTTAGGGTGATGATACTTATGAAATACTGAAAAACCCTTCAAAATTCATACAAAAACAAAGAAGAATATTATGTCGTTGCCTTAACAATCTCAGCAAAAAGCAATATTTTTATGTCTCCCAAACATTGTTCAATAAAATCTACTTTTAAAGTTGAATATGATTATAATTTGTCGAATTCAACCTATATAGTTTATCTTCTTCTTCTAAGTAATGATAGGTCTCTTAAGTAAGAGTAAGTTTTCCTCTTACATAAAAATAAGTGAGAGTAAGTTTTTTACTTACATAAAAATACATTTTCCTTTGTCTTTAACAATGTATTAATATTAATCTATGGTTGACTCTTCATTACGAAGTTTTGTATGTTTTGTCCACACGAGAGTTAATCCAAGTAAGCCTAAATAGATTTATTTTATTCTTACATAGCATCTTGATAATTTTGCGAGAGTCTTATATTATAATATTACTAATTTATTTGATGATATATTACATTTGATTGTTCAACAAAAACCTTATAGTTTGTCCAAATTGGGTGATTTACATATTTTGATGAAATTTAAAAAGCTAGCTCAAGACGGTAATGATAACAATACAAACTCAAAAGATGAAGAAGTTGATTTTTCGCTACTTAAATTAGAAAGAACATATGAAATGGGCATATTATGCATGGCCAAAGCCCAATACATCTTTTTTTTTTGGGGGATATTTTTCAATTTTAAATCTAAAAAACAATAAAAGCCATTAATTATATACACAAAATAATGGCCTTTTTTTTTTTAAAAAAAAGAAAAATCTCACTCCATATCTTCTATATACATCAACCATCACTTTGGTTGAAAGATGTGGAGGGATCATCATACTCAATAATTCATTAACTTAAACTAATTACAATTTTTTTTTTAGATATAAGGATTAATGTGAGATGAGTAGTCTCTAATCCCTGCTCCTTCCCACCCCATCCACTCTTCCCACATATCCCAATCCGGATCGTTCATTCCCCTCATCGGCTCATCAATCCCTTCATCGTACGGCTGGTAGTACATCATCTCTGGTTCATTTGATTCTTCCCTCAAATTGCTCATCACAATCTGCAAAACACCATCGTAAGAACCCAAAATCAGATCAACTACTACAAATACTTGCTACGTTTTATGTTATAAAAATAAACGTATAATTTACGTTTGGAGTTGGGCCCATGGTAAAAACACATTGGGGCCCATGGTGATGACAATTTATTGATTTTTTCCTTGAAATTGTGGGCCTTTCAGATTCCATTTTTCTTTGTTTTTGTCTTGTAGAAGTGGGCCTTACAATGAACTTGGCAGGGCCTATGTCATTTTCAATAATCTTTCATTTTCTTATGACATTAGAAAATGGGATACCTCACCTATTCTATCATTACCTTTAATCAATACCTACTCCCATTTTGTTTCATTTTTCAAAATAAAATAGTACAAAAATAAATCAATCAACGAATAAAATATTGTTTTGAAAAAAAAAGTAAATATTTTCTCTTAAAAAAAACCTTTTAATTTTAGTGAATAATAGAGCATTTTTAAAAGTCGAAATATTCTCGGATTCCTACTCCACTCATTTTTCAAAAAAATATATCATTATCTAATAGAGGATTTTGTTTTTTGAAAAGATGTAAAATTTAATGGTAAGATATTAAATTTCATTTATTTCCTAAAATGCATATTTGGTTTCCTTTCTTAACTTATTGACTGTAATAAAATTTTTAAAGCTGATTTCTTTATATTAAAAAAAAGGAAAAAAAAAGGTCAACTGGGTCTATGCATATAATCAACATAACTCGATATGATGAAAAGTTTTTGTCTGAAAAATTATTATTACAGATAATTTTTTTAAAATAAATAAAATGAGATTGAGAGATTTTTAATTACATACATCGTATGCTTCATTAATCCGATGAAATTGAACTCCGCAATTGTTTCCTCTGCATACATCTGGATGATACTGCAAAAAATAAATAAATAATTGAAAAACAAAATTCAATCTCATTCAATCAAAATAACGAACTAAATTAAACACCCATAATTAAATTTTTTTAAAAAATATTGATTGGATTACAGAAAAAGCAAGAAATGAAATGGCAGAAACTTGAAAATACAAAAGTAGACAGAAGAAAAATAAATAATAAGGAAAAAAATACCTGCAAAGCAAGCTGCCTAAAAGCTTTTTTGACCTCAGATTCAGAGGCTCCAGGGTGAACCCTCAAAGTTTTGTAAGGATCCACAACGGAAGATGAAGCAGAAGCAGAGCAAATAACCTTGACTCTGTCATTCATTTTTCTCTTTTTCATATTCTTTAGTTGAATCCAAGAAGATGATGAACATGATGACCCCTTTGCTCCAATCATTGCAGCAACACTTGCCATTTTCAAACAAATCGAAACAACTCCCTCAAACACAAAACCTGAAATAATAACCCACAAGCCACAATCTCTGTTTCTATATAAAGGAATAACACAGGAACCCACAATTTCCTTCTTTTCCTTTTTTTCAATAAATAAAGTTAAGAGGCGATGGATAATGAATAGATTAATGGATAGAACGAGTGTTCAAATGGGGAGTCTATTTATATATTTATAGAGGGAAAAAGAATAGAGATAATAACAACCAGATTCCTATGGTCTACAAAAGTTTTTAGCAATGATATAGCTTTTCATTTGTACCAAATAGGTCCCTTTTTCAAGTTGAAATAACCCAAATACCCTTTTTATCTTAAGGCTCTAGGCGAGGGATAATTTTGTTATTTCGGTAAAAAATAGGGACATATATGTCACAATTGGAGAAATTATGTCATTATTTGAGATAATGTGAGAATTAAGGGGCTCAAATGTTTTTATCTCAAAAGGAAAGGAAAATAAATTTGTGAATGTGAGGTGAGATCGACGGTCCTTATCCAGAGATGAGGTGACGTGTTATGCCATATTTTCTGAAATAAAATTAAAGATAAGAAAAAGAGTCTTTTCTGTGCTTATCTCTTTTAACTTCTTCCATGGCTTTGTCTGAGTCAGAGGTGGAGACTTTTATTTTGGCCTTTAATGTCTTCGGTATATTCTTTTTCTGGTTTGTGTATTTCTATTGTTTCCCAATTCTTTTGGATATTTACACTTTGTCCTATTTGTATTTTGAGTTGTTCTTCTTTGATGTCCTCTAATTTAACACATGATACAACACTGTTAAGACTTTTTAACAACTTGCTTGTTTAAAGAATTTTGGTTTACATTAGAGGAATGCAATGTTGTATTTAAAAGCCTGCTATATAATTTAAATTTCAACTTATATATTTTTTTGTGAAAAAAATGATTAAAAATTATTTAAAAAAAGAGTTGGAATCAAACCAATAAGGATATTTAGAGAAGGTGTGGAGGCGAGAAGAAGCTAAAAAGCACAAAGAATACGTTGGATACCATGGTGTTAGAAGAGTCACTGCCGCAATACCCAAAACAAAACTTAAGTTGTTGCGACGCTCAATGTGTAGTGCTACAGCAATCAAACTTCAGGTTGCGATACACAAAATCTAACGTCATAACCCTAAAAGCTATAATCACAACGGCAGCGGCCAAAAATTGGCGCTGTAGTGAAAATGTGAGTCACCATAATTTTAGAATTTTTAAGTTATTTCAAACACTCTATTTTAGTTCGAACTCAAATTATGATTAACTTATGATATATGTAGGTTATATAAGGACCTTATTTATAACTTGAGAATATATCACAACAATATAACACAATTGAAAGAATAAATTATTATAATTCCTTCTAAAAAAAGAAATTTTTTTATAAGTTTGGTAATCATTATAAAAATATACTTTATGAGTATTTTATTATTTAATAATAAAAAAAGAGATCTTTATCTATCATAGATGTAAATAATTTTTAAACCACTTAAATTGTTGAATATATTTTCTTTTGATCTCTTTTCAATCCTCTTTTATTTTATTTGCTACACTATTATATTTATGTATAAGAACTTCAGCCCCAATATTTTTATTTTTTATCAACTTATAATAAATTAGATCCAATAAAACTTGATCTACAATCAGACATAACTAGATTAATGTCTTACCAAAATAATTAAGAATGCTTCAATTATTGAAATGAAAAAAAGGTCAAAGGTTGATTTTTTTCTCCAAACCTCTAACAAAAGCAAATACCAAACCAAAAGACATTTAGATACTCACTCAACAAAGAGCGGTGGAATAAACAATTTGATAAGAAAATAGGGGCACAAGATTAAAATTCATAAATATTAGGGGTTCAAATAGAAAACCATGTAATATGGGGGGCCACCAAATTGTTTGTGATGTAACACGAGACACGTGGTTTCATTTGGTGTGGTGACTGGTGAGGGACGAAAAGTGCGGGAGATCTGCATTAACCTCGTGGGCCCGGAGTTTAAGAAAAAAATAATTGTTTCTTAACGGATAAATAACAGATTGGATAATGTCAGTTGGATTTGGCTTAATTTGCGAAGGAAACGGTTGCGTTTTAACGGTGACATGCATTCACTCGTGATTTAAATCTGAAATCTGAATGTGTCCGCCAATCAAGGGTCTGCTACGTATGGGTTTCGGGGTTGTGGATCCGACGGTGCTGATTGAATCTGAAGTTTGTTGCGTATAGATTTGCATTATGTGTTGTCAGCATTCTATAAGTTTTACATGGATTTGCTTAACATGACATGTCAGAAGAATATCGTTTTTTCTGTTTAGTTTATTTATTTTTTAAACCGTGTAGAAGCATTCGTGCGTTCGTGAGCATGTGAGTCTTGTTTTAAAATAAGAATTTTTTTTTAAAATCGTCCATTTTATTTTTAAAATCACACAATTTTTAATATTATTTTTAACTAAAAGACTTAAAATGAGACGTTTTTGCTCTTCAATTATATATATATTTTTTCTAATTTAAACAATTCACTTAAAATTTTTTAAAATTTTAAAAATATTACACTTATTTTACTTTAAAGATCTTGATCAAATCGATTACAAATAAACGATAAATTCTTAATAAATTGATGAAAATACTTGCTACATTTTTTGAATTAAATATATTATGTAATAATATTCTAAAATAAATAATTTGTAATAGATATATAAAAAATAAGTACATTATATATTCTTGACTTGTAGGCCTCTAATATAGATATGGATCACAATTATGAACACACAATTGATATTAATGTCAATAATGAGCCCGCCTACAAAAATATTTAAAATGAAAAATCTTAGTAGGAAACATAGTGTGCAAGTGTTATCCAGAGCGTTGATGGGTGTGAGCATATTTGGGAGACCAATTAAGAGAGGATGGAGAGTCTATTCACTAATCCTATGCGTAAATAGGTAAGTAAAAAGATAAATCAAAATGTAAACCAAGGCAATGAGTTTGTTCCAATGAATTTCGGTCATGAGTACCTAAGAGAACACAAGGGCATGACTAATACTTTACCATTAAATATTGATCCAATACTTGCAGTAGAAGGATATACAACGTAATTGGAACCCCTTATCATGCTCGATAATTTTGTTGAGCTAAGCCTAAAGTGCTTAACACTATTATTAAGTAAAATGTCTAAGAGCTTGCAATGACAGCATTTGCAAGATCCTAAAAATTGGGCGACAATATTGTTAAGCACAATGGACTTGGCTCGACAAAAGTTTTGAGCACAGCAAAAGGAGCTCAAAATTGGCACGTATCAAGCCCACTTGTTATGTTAACAAATGTTTTGAGCCAAGCCCAATGTTCTTGATAAAAATATTAGGGTTGGTACTTACCTGCTATCCCTGAATGTATATATATTTATGTATTTATACATGTGTACATTCTCATTAAATCGCTAATACCTATTTATATGGTACCATGCTATGTAACATTACATACATTATATGATTCGAAGAAGTTCAGATCAGATCTAAAGGAGTTTAGATAAGGGCCCACAATTAGCTATGCTAAGAGATATAAATGCTAAATGTTGGCACAGCTAACAATTAGCTGGTTATAATACTCAGCGAAGATCCAAGAGTTAGTGTCTTGTCTGTAATGAGACATAGACCTCGGAATATACTAGTAATAGCATAATTGCAAGAGTTGCATTTGAGTGCCAGAAAATATCCATTGCGTAAGTATGTTTTCAAATATTGTCCCTAATCTATTTCTAACGATGCGAGTTTGTCGGTGGATACTTTTATATAGATCAGCATATGTCGTACCTATAGGGTATATATGATCATTCCTAGCTGAATGTGAACTTGGAGCTCGTATTGACATATGGGTGTCTAGTTAGGACTGGATATAAGACAGACTTAGGAGGGCCTCTGATAGACACCTTATGTAAGCCGTCAACAGAAGGTCCTCTCGAGTTGAGTAGTATACGTAGTCCTTTGACTTGAGTGCTACGGTGGGCTTGTAAGTGATCTACCATGTTTTGGTTCCACGCATGTCACAGACCTTTCATAGTATAACCGCTGGGTATGGTCCGATGCTTATGGAGTCTGGTGTGTACAAATATAAGATTCGTCAGCTTGTATAGGGAGTTAGATATCCAGATGCTTCGAGACTGTATCTCAGAAAGTCTTGTGGCACAAGCATTAATCTCAGCAAAGAGTTTTCGCTAGGTTGGAACAATATGAAAAATGAGTTTGCACATATTGTTTAATTAGATACAAGTGTGAGGATATAACATAGATGAGTACATGAGGATTTGACGGTGATAATTTATATCCTCGCACATCCAGGATATCATGACGAAAGGACTATACGTATGCGTTGTAACCTCAACTTGGATGGTAGACGCGCTAATTTGTATTTTCGTGACGTGTGCGTGGGGTAATGTTCACGGACTCATAGAATAGTTCCATTTGACGAATCGGGTGTAGATCTAAGGAGTCCCGTAATATGGAGTGTACTCGTTGTGCACTGAGGCAGCATGCTAGATTAAATTATTTAATCCAACAATATCTAACACTATCACGGGAATACATGCGTGTCTATGTTTAAATGTTAATTACAATAATTAGTCAATAATTGTTATTTGCTAATTGTACAATGACACGTGGCGCATTGTGAACCCTCGGTTGAGTTTATCCAAGTGTGAAATTTAGTGAGACCTACTAGAGGGTAGACTATTTATGGGGGCAAAATGGTTGTTTCATACAATAATTATTTAATTATTAAATAATCATAATATCTTATTATTATATATTATACAATATTATTATATAAAATATTAGCATATAGATGTCATCCATTTACTATTTTATATTATTATTTTATTATAATAATATTATTTATTCAAAAAGGTGGCCTTATTTATTATTATAATATATAATATTATTTTTTTAATAAGTGAGATATATAATATGTGTGAAATATGTGTATGTGAATGTGATGGATAATTGAAATTGTTTCATTTTTCTTTGTATGCCAAATGAACAAATGGAAAAAGGAAATGAAATTGTTTCAATTTTTTCCTTTGAGGCTAAGAGAAACAATTATAAATTGCTTCAATTTTCATTTCATTTTCTTTTTAGAAAAGAAAAAATACACACAACCGGCCATTTTAAGGGGTTAAGGGTTAATCTCATGTTGGATTTAGAGCTGCTGTTCTAATTTACCAAGTCCACCGAGTTGGTGACTAGAACTGTCAATGAGTTAGTCTTCAGGAAGACTCTAAGGATACACGTATATAAAAGTTACATGTTTCGGTGATTTCTCAACCCTCTAATATATTAAAGTGATTAATATATTATTTATTATATTTATTGTATGATTTAATTATTTCGCAGCATTAAATATGTATGAGATACGTATTTTATGCAATAAATACTATTACACATGTACACACCCACGTACATTAAATTTCAATAAAAATGGTATCAGATCAATATTTGAGATATTGGGTGTTATTTGAGTGAACGGAGGAAAAAGGCCTAGTGTAAATGGCGTGTTTCAAATGTTGAAACAAGTATGCTAAAGGGGGTGCATTGGGCACCGCAACACTAAAAGGCTAGCGTTGAGACGCTGGCCAGCCCGTGCTGGGTGGCTGAAGGTTTTGGAATTTGTGCCCCAACGATGATGGATGCATACTGCGGCGCTGGGGGTTCGACCTCCCATCGCTGTAGCGATGTAATCTGATGCCACGGTAGTGATACTGTTCACTTAAATAGTAACAAATGAACAGTATTTGTACTGTTAACAGCTACATTAATTTTTAAACTGTGTTTTAAACACTGTTTTAAAATTAATTTGCATGTGTAGATTTATGAGATGTAGTGATAAAAGTTATCAGTGTACATTATAAATAGGGGTGTACGAGATGCAGTGATAAGAGTAATCGGTCTGCATTATAAACAAAGATTAATTTTTGTGTTGGTAATTACAATAAGAGCCCTACTGGTGGGAGTTAGTTGTGTTTGTATAAAAAAATTGATTAATTGAGAATCACCCTTCCCATGAGATGAGGACCTTGAATATAAATAAAAAATTATCTCTTAATTAGATTAAAGAATATTACATTATGAGATAATATTTTCTTCTGATCCGTCTTGTCAATACTATATTAGACGAGTCACGTCGGTCTTTTTTTAATATTGCTACAGTGTGAGGGACTTAGTCAGTTAGGATTAAACTATACCGATTAAACATGAGATGAGGCAAATATATACGAACGTATTGCCCAATATTGCTACAATGTGAGGGTAATATCAGTAACATATATTTGATTATTGACAAGTTAATCTGGAATATACTTACACAATATTGTTATAGCGTGAGGATAAGGTGTATTCAGAATCAAGTGGTAAGGGTTGCATGAGATGCAATTAACAAATTTTGTCTACCTGTTGGGTTTACAAAGGCCAATATTGCTACAGCGTGAGACTCGAGTAAATTTTAATAGGATCTACTTCCCACTGTATAGTTTAAAAGAGTTTAAACTATCGCTTTTCTGTTCGAGAGATTACCAGGGTTATGTAAAGCAGTGGGAGGACGTTTTAAATTGAAAATATATAATTGTTATATGATGCGATATTTCTATATCATAAATTAAGTGCAAGTATACACTATCGTATGCAAGTAATAAAGAGACTAATTAGTCGGATGTCGAACCCACAGGGATAATTTCTTCTTATTAACCAATTACTAAAATTATGTCTTTCTAATAATTATTCAGAAAAATAAAATCTAAGACTGAATGTAAGAAATATAAAACAAAAACACAATGCAATGAGATTTAAAGATAGCAACGTAGAAAAACCTAGGATTAATATTATCCCTCAATATGTTCTAATGATTAATCCTCTAATATTTAACTCACTTTGTCTTTATTATTGATCAAGACACTAATGTATTCACAAGCCTCTTCCAAGGTCATGCAAGTATACCTTAATTTACCAAATACCTATATTCCTATGGTACTTGTAATAAATTAAGATTCATTAAGATTAGGTCTTATTGATCATACATGCCAATTAGGTATATTCCTATCTTAAGTTGAAACTTGCATATGCAACATTGAATGTTACTCTACAATCATGCATCAAATTACCTAGGTCTAAATATTATGATTCCTCTTCCGAGTTTATCAAAATATTACCAATTCATTCACCATATATTGGCCAGATATATTGAAGCATTAAACACAAGTAATTTAAATAATAAAAGACTAAGTTTATTAAATACTAAAAGATATGGCAATTTAAGCGCACATATTGAGTTCAAATATTAACCCTAGAAAATAAGTTAGCTCATGGCTACAAGAGAACAGCAGTAAAAATAATTATAAATCATGATACAATTATTAGCAAACCGATATAGACGTCGAATTGCTCTTAATTGCGCTGCCTCTGAACTCTTGATGCCGAAGAACGTCTTGTACTTCTCTCTAAAGTTGCTTCAATTAAGCTCCTATTGCTCTCCAAGACTTGTGCTCTATATGCTTGGTGCTCTTGGGTCGTCTTGGATTCCTTCTTGAAGGTTGGGAACGAGTGGCTTTATATAGGGATTGATATGAGCTTGAAAATCTCAATTCTCGTCGGACTAGGACTCGCACTACCGCTGGCGCGCTATGTATCTGTCGCTGGGGCGACGCGTGAAAAAGCGATTACCGCTGGAGCGGTGGAATCTTGGCGCTGGGGCGCTGCATGAAAACGGCTTCACCGCTGGCGCGGTTAATTTCTGGCGCTGGGGCGCCAGACGCGACTTAAACAGGTCATTTTTCTAATTTTGATCACTATTTCTGAGCTGGGGCGAAAATCCTTGTGGCGCGGGGGCGCTGGACTCATAATTTGAAAACTTTGCATTTTAGTCCTTGTTTTTGCTCCTTTTGCGTTCTTTCTTTAAATTTCGTTCAAGTCCCTATAAATAACAATAATGCACATAAATAGCCATCTATTCTCATAAAATCATAAAATATCAATAATAAAAATATGAGAAAATATATGACAAATTTGCCCTTATCATTATACCCATGATTTAAAATATTTTTTTAGCGATTTAATGACTATTTCGCTTACATCTCCCGTTATTTTTGGCCTGTCAAGTATAATGGCCACTACGAGCCAGTTGGTGTGCATAGTTGATGCAGTCCAACTCAAGGGTACTAGAAATTACTCCTACCGACAAATGAATCTAAAAAATACTCTGGATTCAAAAAATCTTGAATTTATTGCTAATCAGAGTTTGCCGGAAGGTATTTCTAATAACATCTCTATAGGGGATATAAATAGATGGGGTGTGACTCTATTTGTTTATAGTGCTTCATCTTTTACTCCAAGTATATCTGGTGAGACCAGGTGTGTGAGGAGAAGAACACGAGCCAGATACCTAAGATAAGTCCTCAGAGACAACATTTATCCAAAGATCAATAAGAAAGCAATGTAGATAGAAAATGTTTTCACTGCAGTAAGGTTAGGTATTGGAAATTCCAATTACCCTAGAAGTCTTATAATTGTCAGGAAGAATTTCATAGGTTTGTGTTTGACAAACATAGACATTTCTATAGCATATGATGTCAGTTTAAGTTGGGTATGAGATACAACATGTCCCTCTCATATCTGCAATATGTTGTAGAGATTGAGAGAGACTAGAATGCAATAGCTTGTAGAAGTAATGTTAAGAGTAGGAAATGGTAATTTTCTGCAGATCCAAGTTGTTGGTGTTAGGATCAGTGCTTACGTGCCATCCCTGAATGTACATATATTTGTGTATTTATACAAGTATACATTCTCATTAAATCGCTAATACCAATTAATATGATACTATGCAATGTAACATTGCAGATATTGTATGATCTAAAGGAGTTTAGATCAAATCTAAAGAGTTTAAATAAGGGCTCATAATTAGTCACGCTGACAGATATAAATGCTAAATGTTAGCATAATTAAGTGTTAGTTGGTTATAATACTCAGCAAATCCAAGAGTTGGAGCCTTATCTATAATGGGACATAGACTTAGGAATATACTAGTAACTGCATAGTTGCAAGAGTTGCAATCGGGTCTTAGGAAATGCTAGTTGCGCAAATGTGTTCTCAAATAATTATCCATGATTCATTTCTGTCGATATGGGTCTATCGGTGGATACTTTATATATAGATCAGCATATGTCATACCTATAGGGTATAGATGGTCGTTCATTGCCCGACCGTGAGCTTAGAGCTCGTATTGATATATGGGTATCCAGTTAGGACTGGATATGGGACAGACTCACAAGAGCCTCCGATAGACACCTTATGTAAGCCGTCAACGGAGGGTCCTCTCGAGTTGAGTAGTATACGTGGTCTTTTGACTTGAGTGCCACGGTGGGCTTGTAAGTGATCTACCATACTTTAGTTTCACACATGTCACAGACCTTTCATAGTGTGACCGTTGGGTATGATCCAATGCTTATGAAGTCCGGTGTGTACAGATATGGGATCCGTTAGCTCATATAGGGAGTTAGATATTCAGATGCTTCGAGATTGTATTTCAGAAAAGTCTTGTGGCCACAAGCATTAATCCCGAAAAAAAGTTCCGCCAAGGTGGAACAATATGGCAAAGGCATTTGCACATATTGTTCAATGAGATACAAGTTTGGAGATAAGATATGGAGGAGCATATGAGAATTTAACGGTGATAATCTATATCCCCAACACATCTAGGATATCATGATGGAATGACTATATATATGCATTGTAACCTCAACTTACATAGTTCAATGTGCTAATTTGTATATCAGTGACATGTGTATGGGCCAATGCTCACGGACTCATGGAATAGTTTCATTTGACGAATCGGGCGTGTACTTAAAGAGTCCAGCGATATAGAGTGTACTCGTTGTGCACTGAGGCAGCGTGCCAGATTAAATTGTTTAATCCAACAATATTCAGCACTACCACAGGAATGCGTGCGTATCTGTATTTAAGTGTTAAATACAACAATTAGTCAATAATTGTTATTTACTAATTATATAATAACACGTGGCAAATTGTGGACCATCGGTTAAGTTTACCTAAGTGCGAGTTTGGTGGGACCCACTAGGGGTAGACTTGATAACTATTTATGAGAGGCAAAATGATCATTTCACACTTTGATTATTTAATTATTAAATAATTAAAATATCTCTTTAAAATATCTCTCAATTGATCAAAATAGTTGGCACCCATTATTATTATTATATTATATAATGTATTAAATTATTATTTTATATTATATATATATATATATAAAGAGAAAGAAAGTGTAGTATGTATTGGTGTCGGCAAAGGAAAAAGGAAATTGAAATTGTTTCAATTTCCTTGATTTGGCCTAAAGAAACATAATGGAAATGGAGAAGAGAAATAGAAGAGAAAAGGTGGCCGAGAGAAAAGAAGAGGGATCGAAGAAGAAGAAGAAAAAAAAAGAGGGAAGGGAAGGGAGGGGGGGGATGGAATTGTTTCATTTTTCTCTATGGTTTCAATTAAAGTAATGGTGGATTGCTTCAAATCTCCATTTTTTTTATCCTTTTAGAGAAAAGGATAAAAACATACACCCGACCATTTTGGGGTTTAAAAGTTAAACCCAGAGTTGGATATAAGGCTGCTGGGGGGGAGGGAGGGAATGAAATTATTTTATTTTTCTCTATGGTTCCAATTGAAGTAATGATCGATTGCTTCAAATCTCCATTTCCTTGTCCGTTTAGAGAAAAGGATAAAAACACACACCCGGCCATTTTGGGGTTTAAAAGTTAAACCCGGTGCTGGATATAGGGTTGTTGTTCTAGCTCAACAAGCCCACCGTGTTGGTAACTAGAACTGCCCACGAGTTGGTCTCCATGCGGACTCTAAGAAAATATGTGTATAACGTTACACGTTGAGGTGAGTTCTCTACCCCACTAATATATTAATGTGATTAATATATTTATTTATTGTGTTATTGTTTAATTTAATGCTTCCGCTGCATATAATTTGTATGTGATACGTATTTTAGGCAATAGACACAATATCACGTACATACATTCACATATATTAGATCTCCGAAAATAGTTAAGTAGCTTGACTTACTTCACGTATGTAATACAATAGTTGTATTGCATAGTTGGTATGATATCCAAAACATCATTTGATATATTGTGTCCCTTCCTGTACTTGACAGTGAAGGATATCATATGAATATTAGGAATAGTTCCTTATGTTCATGTGATGTGAATAATATTTTATTAGCTGAATATTAGTTAATAAATAGACATAATATATAATTAAAAATGTCAGTAGATCAGAATCCTTAAATGATACGGAATTGTGGCATGTGAGAATAGGTCATATAGATGTGAGACGCGTAACCCGGCTGGTTAAGGATAGTTGGATACCTAATCTAACCATAAAGACTTAACCAGTTTATGAATAATGTATTCACGGAGATGACCAAATATACGGGAATGTACATCACATCCTTTCGATTAGATCAAAATAGTGACTACATTAACAACAGGTTTTCTGTTTGTTTAAAGAAGAATGAGATTCTCACTCATTATAGTCCTTCGGGTATTCCACAACATAATGATATTTCAGAGATGAGGAATTAAACTTTATTAGAAATGGTCGGATCGATGATGAGTGTTATCGATCTATATCTGTGAGAATATGCTCCAAATATAGATGCTTATTAAGAAAAGTTCTATTAGAAGCTATTCCTTCCATTTTGTATGAGATACAGAAATGAAGGAAGTCGAATCTTAAATATGTTAAGACTTGAAATTGCCATGCTTATGTAAGAGTTATGCAGTAGGATATCTTATTTTATAAGAGTTACTCAGCAAGATAAACTAACACCAAAGAGGTACAAGTATAGGTTCATTGTGTATCATGTAAATTCAATAGGATACTAGTTCTATGATTAAGAGAAGTGAAGTGTGTTCGTTTCTCGATTTACCACTATTATAGAGAAAGAGTTTCTCATGGATCGTGGGAATTATAGAAAGATTGAACTTGGTGAAGTCAATCTAATAATCAATGAACCAAGGATAGGAACTCAGGCTCAATTCAGCAGTGATCTTTTAGCATACTTTTTGGTGGGTCAGAAAAAGATGTCTAGGTCACCTATTAGGTATGTTTAATGCCTGAAGGTGAACTTAGAGTTTTCTTGATAGAAGAAAATAATCCGTTGACCTATAGGGAGATGATGTTAGACATTAATTCAGAAACAGTAAGAAGCCATGAAAATAAAAATTGACTATATACATCAAAATCAAGTCTGGCACTTGGTTAAGCTATCCGTGAGAATTGTTCTCATTGGTTGTAAAACGGTTTACAAAGAGGTAGTGGAAGGTAGAGACATTTTAGGCCTTATATTGGTTCTAAAAAGGTAATCTTCAGTGATTTGGGATCAAATAAGAGAAAACCTTTGGGCCAGTTTTGATGCTAAAGTCGATTAGAATGTTATTGGCTCTTACAGCATATTATGACTTTTAAGTTTTACATATGGATTTAAAGACAACATTTTTGAATGGATACATTGACTAAGAGATATTCATAGAGCAACTTAAAGGTTTTACATTTAGCCAGACTTCTGGTCTGGAGTGCAAGCTGAAAAGTTCATTTATAGGCTTAAATAAGCCTCCCGAAGTTGGAATCACTGTTTTGATGAGATAATCAGATTGTTTAGTTTCATAAAACATGACGAGGAAGCTTGTGTGCATGAAAGGTCAGTGAGAGCATGATAACCTTCTTGATGCTCTTTGTTGATAACATATTGGTCATTGGGAATGATGCCAGTATGTTATAGTCGGTCAAAAGGAACTCATAAGAATTTTTCCATGAAGATTTGGGAGTGGTTTTTTTATACTAGGTATAAAGCTTTATAAAGATAAAGTTAAGAATCTGATAGGATGACAGAACTCGGCCTGAGACCCTTTATAGTAGATCCCAACGGCTCTGCCGTGTACCCAAACAGAAGTTCCTCAGAATATAACTGGGTAAGTTGAGAAATTCCGCGAGGCGAACCCTTTTTTAATGGTTGCTATTACTGAAAAAAATCTTGGAATATATATGAAAATGACATCTTAATTTTAAGAAAAACGGACAGAGTTTTCCTTGTTTTTTTTGAAAATTCAGTACAAAACCTGCAAAGAATTACGCTTCTATTTCTAAACCACTTCTCAATACTGCCAAATAGGACCTCTGGTCCTTTCTAACATAATCCAATTCAACTCAATAATTTCATTATGATCATAAAACTAAAATACTGATAAAAGAGTGAAATGATCATTAAAATATCGAAACTCTTCTTAGTTATACAAAGTATATGTACAATACATAAGCCTAGAACTACCACGCTAAAAGCAAAAAGAGTGCTATTTAGCACATTTACATGAACAAAATAATCTTCAGATTTTCCCCACTAATCAGTAATAGGAGAATCAGCAGTTGGCGTTTCAAGACCTGCACTTGGGAAGGGGGTTTAGAAAATATAAAATACGAAACGAGTGAGATAAAAGAGCTCAGTGAATGCATGTAAAATTTTAAATAAAATAACATTATGCATAGATCGTAAATTCTAAAAGACATGCATAAATCATGCTTTCAAAACTGATATAAGGTTGTAAAACGGTTTCTAACATCATATGCCGATGAAATCTTGCTAAGCGGGTTTTATTTCATCTTTGAAAAACAATATCTAAAATCTGTACAACATAATAACTAGCATGTGCATATAAACACATAATATGCTATCGGTAGATTAAAAACTAGTAAAGTCCTTGCTTGGCCATTTTTTTTTCTAAACTGTACCAATGGTAACCCTAAAGCTCTATACTCACGCAGTGACTTAACTAGCACCACACATGTGAGTAGGTCACGGGGCGCCTCAACTAGTAGCACCCACAGTGACATTTTAAGACATCTCACTGGCTATGCATCGGAATCCTACATCGCATACATATAGCGAGACAATACCCCGTACACATAGAGCGACTCACATAACTCGACATCCGGACTTTTCGGAGTTAGTGACACGCCCCCCCATAACCTGCCTATGTGTATGGGATATATCGACCGAGTCTCATATAATAGCCATCACTATAATCTAAGGGTACCAATGGCCTTTGAAACGGATGCAGTAATTTTAAAACTGTTTCTTAAACGAACATATAAAAATATATCTATGAATATATATCAAGATCATAAATCATGTTTATGCATTAAAAGCACATAAAACATACATTTTCATTATGCGAAAACATAATAAATGAAAGATAAAAGAAATGACAGATTTTCACTCACAACCGCTTCGCGCTCAATTTCGCTCCGGATTTCTACTACCGTTACCGCTCTCAATTTTCTTCACCTACGTGCCATAAATGACATTTAAAACCAAATCGAATGCTAGAATCTCATTTAACTATTAAATGCCCTAATCGGTATACAAAGCTCGGGTGGATACTACTTTCCAATTTTTATTTACGGAGCCATTCAATCTTATCTAATTCACCATCCGACGCCCTGAAAATGTTTAACACCCTATAACTTTAGTTGGACATAATTGCCCTACCTTTCTAAAATGGATAATTATGTCATATTTTCTTCATTTTTTATTTTTTCATGAACCATATACATTCAATTTACATAAGGCACCATTTATACATCACAATTCAACCAAAATACAACTCAATCCTTAACTTCCTTAAAGTGGCAGAATTTCACCTTATGTTCCAACACATTTCTTTTCTCAATTTCTTGTTCCAATTACATCAAAATCAAGCCAATTTCATTCTAATGCCCTAATTACAGCCAATTGAAGTCTTTACATTTAAATCACCTAAAACCTTAATTCTTACCTTTCCACTTTCTTCACTTTGATGACTCCTTCAAGCTCCACACTAGAATTTAACTCAATCTAAACAAAGAATACATACAAGAACATCAATTGAAGCAATCTTCAAAGTTCACATATTTATCTCACAAAAAAATGCTTTTCTTACCTCTTTTTCTTGAATTTTTACTAATGGAGGCTTCAATTGAGCTTAAGAACTTATACTTGACCTTCTTATAGCTTGATTAAACATGAAAATTTATGAAAAAAAAAACTTGAAATGTCACTGTAGCAGCACCACTCTTCTTGCACGAATTTTGCTCTAAGTGTTATGCTTTTGATCACTTGAAATTTCTACACACTTCTACCATATTTATAGTGCTCTCTCAAAAGACCAATTTGCCCCTCAACTAACTCAAAATTTTTAAATTGTCATTAGTTGAAAACTAAGTATGTAATTGGTTCCTTTGTAATTATCTAGTTAGAATAGTCCAATGAACTAACTAAAATTTTTAACTTGGCAATCCATGATATTGTTTCTATTGGTCCATTCTCTAATATATGGATTGTGTTTCTTAACAAAGGCTTGTTTCATACATAACCCTTAAATAAAAATTCGTGTAGTAATTTAAAATTTTCTTTTCCAAGCCAATAGAGAAAATTTTCAAAAATATTCTAGGGTTGTCCGACGTTCAACTGAGTGTGAAATTACTAAATTAGGTCTAATATCTCTCACGCGCACCATAAAAAATAATATTTCTAATAGGGTTAAAATTGGATAACCTTACGGTATCTTCATTATTTTATACCGAAATCTAGGCGCCAATACTACTAATAGGGATTGGTATTACATAGGAAATTTTCAAATCATTTCATATCAATAGCATCTTAAAAAGGTACAATTTTGTTAACTGTAAGATAGTTAACGTATTGTTTAGACATGGTGTTCATCTTTCAAGGAGAATGTCTCTTCAGATGAAAGATGAGAAAGTTAGAGTGTCTAATACACTAGATACATTAGCTCTTCAGAGATTGATGTATGCTATGATGTGTTTGAGACCTGATATCAGTATGATTATAAGAGTTATAAGTCGATACCAGTCTGATTCAGGAGACCGTCATTTGATGGCAGTCAAACATATCCTGAGGTACCTTGAGGGTACAAATGATAAGTTTCTCAAATATGGAGAAAATAACTTACAAGTGAGAAGATGCACGGAGTCAGTCTTTTAGTTTGACCTAGATGATAGAAAGTCTACATCTAGATATGTGCTCATTCTCATTGATACTAAGTGAGTTAAAATTACACCAAACTGGAACTCACTACTGATTTGTTGAGGGCGTAGCAAAAAAAGGTAGTGTGAATTCGTAGGTTTATCATTGGGCTTGTAAGATTTCTAAGATAGATGGATCCTATCCCATAGTTTTGCAATAAAACTAGGCTGTTGTATAGGCCAAAGTGCCAAGAGGACACCAGTACTCTAGTTATATTGAGAGGAGTCTTACATAACTAGAGAGATCTTACTTTAGGGAGGTATTATTATTTGTAGAAATGTTCTATAAATAATTTAGCGGGGCCATGACTTTAAAAGTGTTTATGAAACATGTATAGTCGATGTGTATAAGATATCATCAGGAATGACACTAGAGCAAGTGGTAGATTGTTAGGGTTAGTGCTTATGTGTCATCCCTGAATGTAAATATACTTATGTATTATACATGTGTACATTCTTATTAAATCGATAATACCTATTTATACGGTATCATGCAATGTAACATTATAGACACTGTATAATATGAAGGAGTTTAGATCTGATCTAAAGAAGTTTAGATAAAGGCCTACAGTTAGCCACGCTGAGAGATATAAATGCTAAATGCTGGCACAACTAATAGTTAGTTGGTTATAATACTCAGCGAAGATCCAAGAGTTGGAGCCTTATCTGTAATGGGATATAGACCTGGGAATATACTAGTAACTATATAGTTTGCAAAAGTTACAATCGGGTCCTAGAAAATGTCAGTTGCACAAGTATGTTCTCAAATATTGTCCCTGATTTATTTCTGCCGATGCGGGTCTGTCGGTAGATACTTTTATATAGATCAGCATATGTCATACCTATAGGGTATAGATGGTCATTCCTAGCCGATTGTGACCTTAGAGCTCGTATTGATATATGAGTATCTAGTTGAGACTGGATATAGGACAGACACATGAGGGGCCTCTAATAGACACCCTATGTAAGCCATCAATGGAGGATACTCTCGAGTTGAGTAGTATACGTGGTCCTTTGACCTGAGTACCACGGTGGGCTTGTAAATGATCTACTATGCTTTAGTTCCTTGCATGTCACAGGCCTTTCATGGTGTGACCATTGGGTATGGTCTGATGCTTATGGAGTTTGGTGTGTACAGATATAAGATCCGTCAGCTCGCATAAGGAGTTAGATATTCAGATGCTTTGAGACTGTATCTCAGAAAGTCTTGTAGCCATAAGCATTAATTCCAGGAAAGAGTTTCCGTCAGGGTGGAACAATATAGTAAAAGAGTTTGCACATATTTTTCAGTGAGATACAAGTCTAGGGATATAACATGGATGAGCACATGGGAATTTGATGGTGATAATCTATACCTCGCACATCTAGCATATCACAACGGAAGAACTATAGGTATGCGTTGTAACCTAAACTTGGATGGTAGACGCAATGATTTATATTTTCGTGACGTGTGCGTAGGGCAATGTTCACAGACTCATGAAATAGTTTCATTTGACAAATAGGGCATGGATCTAGGGAGTCCCGCGATATGGAGTGTACTTGTTGTGCACTGGGCAACGTGCCAGATTAAATTGTTTAATCTAACAATATCCAGCACTACTATAGGAATGCTTGCGTGTTTGTGTTTAAGCGTTAAATACAACAATTAGTTAATAATTGTTATTTTCTAATTGTATAATGACACGTGGCGCATTATGGACCTTCGGTTGATTTTACCCAAGTGTAAAATTTAGTGAGGCCATAGACTTGGTAACTATTCATAAGGGGCAAAATGATCGTTTCACACAATGATTATTTAATTATTAAATAATCATAATATCTCATTATTATATATTATAATATATTATTTTATTATATAATATTATTATATTATATATTAGCATATAGGTGTCATCCATTTATTATTTTATTATAGTAATATTATTTATTCAAAAAGATGGCCTTATTTATTATTATAATATATAATATTTTTTTTAATAAGTGAGATATATAATGTGTAAAATGTGTGCAAAATGCGTGTGTATGTGAAGGTGATGGAGAATTGAAATTGTTTTATTTTTCTTTATGTGCCGAATGAACAAATGGAAAAAGGAAATGAAATTGTTTCATTTTTCTTCTTTGAGGCCAAGAGAAACAATTGTGAATTGTTTTAATTTTCATTTCATTTTTCTTTTGAGAAAATGAAAAATACATACAACCGGTCATTTTAAAGGGTTAAGGGTTAATCCCATGCTGGATTTGAAGCTGTTATTCTAGCTTACCAAGCCTACCGAGTTAGTAATTAGAACTACCAATGAGTTGGTCTCCAGGCGGACTCCGATAATACATGTGTATAACGTTGCACGTTTTCGAGAATACATGTGTATAACGTTACACGTTTCAGTAATTTCTCAACTTTATAATATATTAATGTGATTAATTTATTATGTATTGTATTTATTACATAATTTAATTATTCCGCAGTATTAAATATATATGAGATACGTATCTTATGTAATAAATACTATTGCACATGCATACACCCACATATATTAAATCCCTGACAAAAAGTGTTGGGCAAAATCTTTTAGAGCTTGCAAGATGAGCATTTGCAAGCTCCCTAAATATGTACTCACCACAATTATCGACCATATAAATATTGGTTTAACAAAATTGTTGAGCAAACTAAAAGGAGCCTGAAACCGCTTCGTATTAAGCTCCATTTGTCATCCTCGATAATTTTGTTGAGCCAATCCCAATATGCTCGACATTATTATTAAGCAAAATCTCTAAAAGCTTGCATGGAGAGCATTTGTAAGCTCTCAAAAGATGTGCCAAACAATAATGTCAAGCACATTTTCTGGGAGCTTGCTAATGTTTTCTTCGTTAATGTATTTATCCTAATAACAGTTGTACAAATTCATCTATTCTTTATAATTGCAAACTTCCAAACAAAATATCCACAATACATCTTAATAGTACATAAATTCATTTAATCTTACTAAGTTTGGGATTTCAAATAAAATATTCATAACATATTTTAATAGTAAACACATTCACCTAATCTCACTAATGATTTACATTAAAACCAAGATGCTAATAGGGTTCTTACATGTTGCTCGGTTATGTCTATATTGTTTATAATGGTTACACATCTTTTTGGTGATTTCATTCACTTGAGATGGAATTCTTTACTTCTTATAATGACTAGATAAGACTCATTTTATTAGAGATTTTAAACGTGTATTCTAGCCTTTGTTGGTAATAATCCAATCTAGTTAATGACCCACAAGATGGTTTGACTTAACATAGGTATAAGTTAGTGCGTCTTTAGTGTAAAATGGGGAAAACATACCCTGAAATTGCAACCTAGCTTGTATGCAAGCCACAAGTGCATAGGGTTAGAAGTTGACGAAGATTAAAATTCTAACATGTGTATATATTTGATTAGAAATCTATTACCCATCCTTAATATCATCCTTCACTTGAAACACAAACTTATTAATGGGACAAATAATTATAGTTAGAGATTTTTTATTTTGTGATTCAATTTTTTGTCTCTATGGTGTCAATAAGGTTTCTAACTGTGCATCAAAAACATTTCTATCGTAAAATCACTATTGTAAGAACTTCTAAGATACTCAACTAATGTTGTGATAGGAAGCATATATGCTTCATTAAGGATGGCATTAATGCACTCAGCAATGTTTATTATCATTACATTATAGCTTTTGCTAGTAAATTAAGATCAAGCCCATTTATGACAACTAACCTCTTCCTTTAAATACTTCACCACCTTATGGTTCAGTCTCTATAGCTTTTCAAACTAATTATTAAAGTCACCTGGATGATATGCCTATGTTGTAGCCTAATATAAAACATGAAGTCTTTTTTTTTCTTCGATAACATCTTATATCTAGAGCTCACATTCCCTGTAACATGGTGCACACATACCTTATGTGTTGAATCTGAAAATACTATATAGGTAATCTTCTCAATACTTCCATGTCAATCAAATATGTGAACTAAATCTTAACATCCTTAATAGTTTCATGAATTTTATGAAAAACTACTTTTATGATGCATCATTTTCAGAATCTAGAAGCCTAAATGCTAGTGGAAATATTTGATTATTTCTGTAGTAATCACTTATCCAACATCGAAAAGAATAAATATTTATATATATGTATAATATCCATATTTTATTTGTATATGGATGATACTTAATTTATGTATTGTTATTAGTATTTTTTGTATAGATTAAGGACATACTATTAGTATTGGGTTTATTTGCAAGACTTTAGATTTATTTTAGGGACTAAATTATAATACTTTGAAAGTTTTGAGGGTTAATTTGTAAATACTAAACGTTAGCCTCTTAGTATAAAAATACACATTTTAAACCCTAATTTATTCATTTTTGCGTCGAGCCACCCCTTTAGAGAGAGAAAAGAGAGAAATAGAGGGGAGAGAGAGAAAAAAGAAAAAGAACAAGAAGAAAAAAATTAGAATTTTGAGTTTTAAGAGGTATATATCATAATTATTTCTCAATTTATTAGTGTTAATTAAGTTAATTTTTTTAAGTTTTAATTTTTGAAAATATGTACAATTGAGGACTTGATGTGGATTTTGTAAGAAATATTGAGAATTGATGATGATTATGTAGATAACTTGATAAATCATGATGAATTTGCACAAATTCTACTTGATAGTCTTTTGATCCGAGAATTGTATAAATTCTTGTACTTCGATTCTGATTTTTGATTTTGAGAATATGAAGCTAGACATGTCTAGAATCATTTGAGACTTTGAATTGATTACAATTTCAGAAATTGAATTTGTAGTGAATTTACTAAAATGACCCTGAAATTCTAAAAATTTCCTGTGTTAACAGTATTATACAGTGACAAACAATTTTTGATCCGCTGAATGATCTTCAAAAATTATGAATTTATAGAATATAATAAATTTATATTTATAATATGATATATTCAAAATTAAGAATTTAGATCAACATGGTTAAATTGTTATGATTTTCTAAAGTGTATCAGTTCATTGTAGTATTTGATTAACAATTTTTTAAGGCTATGGATTAAAATAGTTTTAAAATACTTTTGGTAAGGATTCTGAAGTGAAATATTTATCATGAATTGAGATATGTGTCAAGAGTAATTTTGTGGTAGGTTTATAATTTTTAATTTAGTATATGATTTTATAAAATTGAGAGATTGAATACTGTTCAATAAATATCTTGATCCTGTCAGGATAATAGTTTGGATTTGATGGTGTTTATGAAATAGATTGTGTAAGAATTATGATATAATGTTTACATATAATGAGTCAAGAATGATATATTCTAATTTTAGAGTAATTGGACATCATTGATGTATAAGAAAATTTGGTTAAGTGTAAGTGGTTAGAATAACAGATTTTAAGAAACCAAATAATTAGAGCAATTCGATGTGATAAATACAATATGTATAATTTTGTAAGCTATTTAAAGTGTTTTGTGTGAATGGTGAGGCTTATGAAAGGATTAATCTCCATTGATAGATTAAGAAGAATTAAACATTGTACCCGAAACTGCTAAGAGGTAAGTATACTAGACTTTTACTTAAATCACAATAAACATAGTAATTGTTTATGTATGATTTTGTAAATGTGCTTAGAAATATGTTTATGTTATGCTAAAGTATATTTAATATGAAATGTGAAAGACATATGTTTATAACTATGAGCATTGACATTGAGCATGGACATACATGTGTTTATGAAAGTGAGCTTTCAAAATGAAATGTGTTTAACAAAGAAAGCTTTTGAAGTGAAAAATGTCCATGAGATACGTTTTGTGTTTTAAGAATGTTTGAACTCACTATTTACTTAGTAGTCACCTTATGTGATTTGTGGAGCCTTTATATGTGGCATTTCCTTCGAGATTGGTATATGTTATATGTTCCATATATAGAGAGGATCCTATTGGTACCTAAAGGAAGAGTGAGTCATCACATTCGTGTGGTGGTGGATTGGTGCATGTGAGAGGACTCACCGATGATCAGGGTGAGAGTTTGGCTCTTACCTTCGGGCATGGACATTACATATGTGCAATTTAAACCTCACTTGTTGTAGTAACCAGTATCCATAACCGGTAAGAATATGTATATTTATATATATAAATATACGTATTTTATTTGTATGTGGGTGATCCTTGATTTATATATTGTTATTAGTAGTGTTTTTATAGGTTAAGGATACACTATTAGTATTGGGTTTATTTGCAAGACTTTGGAATTATTTTAGGGACCAAATTGTTATACTTTGAAAGTTTTGGGGGTGAATTTGTAAATACCAAAAATTAGCCACTTAGTATAAAAATACACTTTTAAAAACCCTAATTCTCTCATTTTGGTCGAGCTACCCATTTTAAGAGAGAGAAGAGAGAAATAGAGGAGAGAGAAAGAGGAGAAGAAGAAGAAAAAAAGAAGAAGAAATTGGAATTTTGGATCTTTAGAGGTATATCATACGTATTTCTCAATTTATTGGTATTAATTAAGTTAATTTCTTTAAGTTTTGATTTCTGGAAATATGTATAATTAAGGATTTGATGTGTATTTCGTTTGATGTTGTGAGAATTGATGATGATCTATAAGATAGTTTGATAAATCATGATAAATTATGGAATTTCTGCTGGATAACCTCTTGATCTAGGAATTTTATAAATTGTTGTGATTCGATTCTGGTTTTGAATTTTGAGTATATGAAATTAGACATGTTAAGGATCATCTGAGACTTTGAATCGATTGAAAATTCTGGAAATTGAATTTATAGTGAATTTACCAAAATGACCCTAAAATTCTGGAAATTTCCTGTGTAAACAGTATAATACAGTGACGAACAATGTTTGTCCTACTGAATGATCTTCAAAAATTATGAATTTGTGGAATATGATACTTTTATATGTCTAATATGATATACTCGGAATTGAGAATTTAGATCAATGTGGTTGAAGTGTTATGAATTTCTAAAGTGTATCAGCTCATTGTAATATTTGATTAACAGATTTTTAAAGTTATAGAATAAAATAGTTTTAAAATACTTTTGGCAGTGATTTGGAAGTAAAATATTTATCATGGACTGAGATATGTGTTAAAAGTAATTATGTGGTAGTTTTATAATTTTTGAGTTAGTATATGATTTTATAAAATTGGGAGATTGAATACTGTTCAGTAAGTATCTTGATCCTGTCAGGTTTGTAGTTTGGATTCGATGGTGTGTATGGAATGGATTGTGTAGGAAATTTGATATAATATTCATATATAAGAAGGATATATGAGTCAAGAATGGTATATTCTGATTTTGGAGTAATTGGACATCATTTGATGTATTAGAAATTTTTGTTAAGTGTAAGTGGTCAGAATGACAGGTTTTGAGAAACCAAATATTTAGACCAATTTGATGTGATAAATGCATTGTGTATAATTTTGTAAGCTATTTAAAGTATTTTGTGTGAATTGTGAGGCTTATGAAAGGATTAATCTCCATTGATAGGTTAAGGAGATTTAAGCCTTGTAGCTGAAAGTGTTAAGAGGTAAGTATACTAGACTTACTACTGGAATCACAATAAACATAATAATTGTTTTGTATGATTTTGTAAATGGGGTTAAGAATATGTTTATGATATGTCAAAGTATATTTTGATATGAAATGTGAATATATGTTTATGAATGTGAGCATTGACATTGAGCATGGACATACATGTGTTTTTGAAAGTGAGCTTTCCAAAATAAGATGCGTTTAACAAAGAAAGCTTTTGAAGTGTAATATGTCCATGAGAAATATTTTGTGATTTGAGGGTACTTGAACTCACTGTTAACTTAGTAGGCATTTTATGTGATTTGTGGAGCCTTTATGTGTGGCCTTTCCTTCGGGATTGGTATATGTTATGTGTTCCGTATGTAGGGAGGATCCTATTGGTACCTAAAGGAAGTGTGAGTCATCACATTCGTGTGGTGGCGTATTGGTACATGTGAGAGGACTCACCGATGATCAGGGTGAGGGTTTGGCTTTTACCTTCGGGCATAAGCGTTATATATGTGTGATTTAAAGACCTCACTTGTACTATTCCTCTCATACGGTATGTCACCTACGAGTGACATTTGGCTCATTATGTGATATGTGATATGTAAGTCCTACTAAGTAGTAGTCGAGTAATGGTATTCCTATTATGTGTTTTGAAAGAATGTGTAAGCGCTTACATGATATGTGATTTGATAAAATTATGATTTTGATTGATCACAGCATATCATACATATGCATTGTGTACATATATATATTTGTATTTGATATATGAAAAACTAGTATGCTTACTGAGTTTTATACTCATTATAGTTTATGGTGATTTCAGGTAAATAAAGTACATGTGTGCATAGCGGATTTGGCAAGGCTTCTGCTGTTCCTTGGGTTCCCTAAGTTGTTAGGTTGCTAAGTGTTTCATTTGGGGACACGTGGGATAAAATATTTGATTTGTCCCTGTTGAATAAATACTTATGTATTATTTCATTGTGTGTGGATTAGATTTGGTTTAAGTTTTATAAAGTGTGGTTATTGGATGATTTTAAGTAAGAATTTGCAATGGATATATTCTGGGCTCCCGGTAACAAAGTTGCTACTGGTGACGTAGTAGAGTGTTAATCTCTGAGAAAACTCTGCGTATCTCCGGTTTAATAATTGTCCCAGTCATAATTCAATTGCTATAATTCTGAAAGAAATTGAAATGAATGTTTAAATATTGTCAAGAGAAGTTTATGTTTATATGTTAGGTTATGGTTGATTTTAGTGTTGAACTTACTAGCAACTTGCTAAGGATTTCTGTGTTGAATGAAAGTTAAAAATTTTGTGTAATATTATTTATGAGTGCACATGTAGTGAATGAATGTAAGTGATGTCGTGTGTCGGATCTTTTGGGTCTGGGGCGTGACAGCTTTTATTGGTATCAGAGCTAAGATATGATTCTGTAGACTTTTAAGTGTCGAGTCAAGGGAACCGAGCAGATGCCATGTCGTGTGTCAGATCTGTTGGGTCTGGGGCGTGACAGCTTTTATTGGTATCAGAGCTAAGATATGATTCTGTAGACTTTTAAGTGTCGAGTCAAGGGAACCGAGCAGATGCCAAATCTTTAGGATTGTATTTGTAGCTTTGTTGTGTAAAAGTTTGACATATTCCTTAAATTTTGTATGATTTTGTGAAGATGACACATTATCCAAGAGCTGCTAAGATTGTTGTTGTTGTGGATAATGGTACCTTGTGGATCTTATGTTACCATTTAGAATTTTTTTTAAGTTGTGACTAATATGCTTAGCAAGAATGATGTCGAATATCTTATAATGATAATTTGCATGTCATAGAGCAAATTGAGAAAATTTTCTCAATGACAAAATATGGAGAAGTTGAGTATTGAAGACATCAATTGAAACAACTTTTATTGAAAAGGAAAACAACAACAATAGCAGCAACAAAAATACAATAGAGGCTACGGAGTGAGATTTAAGTCTATTTTGCGTTTCTTCTGACTGTCATGAGTAGACCAATCTAACTGATGCAATGTTGGATTAGACAGAGGAATAAAAGACTGCAATTGATCAATCAGTTGATCAACAGTTGGAGCTGAAATAAGAATCCGTCGTGCTAGAAGTGGGATGAATTGTGTTCCCGCTGCATAGTCAAGAAAAGATATCAACCCGTCGTAAAAGCCATTAACATTTAACAAACCAATGGGTTTTTGGTGGATTTGTAATTGTGCCCATGAGACAATTTGAAAAATTTCCTCCAAGGTCCCGAAACCTCCTGGTAGAGCTATGAAAGCATCTGCATGCCTAAGCATTTGAGCCATTCGCTCGTGCATAGATGAGACTTGTAACTCATCCCCAACTGTTTTTCCTACAATATTTTCAATAGCTAGAGGTTTTGGAATGATACCCAAAACTCGACTACCTTTATTATGTGCAGCTTTTGCCACAGACCCCATTAACCCTCGGTTACCTCCTCCATATACTAAATGTATATTTCGCTCAGCTAATACCTTACCAAGATTTTCTGCAACTTTTGTAAACTCTTCAGTATTTCCAGGGTTGGATCCACAAAAGGCACAAATTTTTGTAAATCGACGAGCTGAGGTTTCCTCCATTGTTATGCTCACCCTAATCTTTGAATGTTTTCGAGTTTGTATAAGGATGCAATAATAATGTATTTATAGAGAAACAAATTGATAATAGCTATGGAGCATATGTGTAAGTATGTTCAAGTATATATTTTTCTCAATTTTTGTGAGGCAAAAAGAAAAGAATGAGTTTTACTTTATCATTTTATAAGGGACAATAGGCCGCAAAATTTGAATAAATATTTTTGATATGTAAGTGTGATAAAATTGTGTCGGAAGCGTGATGAGTTAGGTAAGATGATTAAGAAAAGTCAAATAAAGGCATATTTTATGGGCTTAGGGACTTTGCCGTTTTGGCACTAATGGCCGACAATGCATCTATGACTTGAAGACTTTTTGAGCTAACAATTGGACTTTGGACATGAGGCCAAATTAACTTTATTAATTACAAGGATTTTGTGGTCTTAACATTGATTTTTGGCTGATAGATTAAAAATGGACATGAAGAAAGATAAATGACACTTGACATAAAGATAAAGCAGTAGTCAGTCTCTCTTTGATGTGATAAAGCGGCACGGATCTAGTTTCTGTGAAAAATAGAAAGAGCAAGGTAGATCAAAATGAGTCTCCCTGGTCGCTTTCATCTGTGTCGTATCCGTGAGAGAGGAACTTATGGAGTTGTTGTTCCCATATATTGAATGAGGGCTCTGGCTGAGTGGAATGTGGGTCTACCATATCTTGATCTTCTGCATGTGAACTGGTCTGGATGAGGGATGTGCTGGCTTCCTCTTGGATTTGGGTGTCGGTTGGATAAGGTTGAGAGTCTTGAAAGAGGGATAAGTCAAGATTGGGTTGGTGTTGGTCAGGTTCTGTCGGGACAACTGGCTGAGATTGAGTAGGTTCTGTCAGGACAGGTGGCTGAGGCCATTGGTGAAGGCTATCGATTTCTTGTTTGTATCTGGCATAATAAGTCATGTTTGGGATATGGTGATGGTGGGTAGAGTAATTTGTATTTCTATGATGTGAAAGATGATGTTTTTGTCTTTGTTGGAATTTGAGTATATTGGCAAAATTCAGTTCTTCTGCAAAGTCATCTTCAACCTGTTCCCAAAGTGCAGCATCTTCTGGGGAGATCCAAACGGATGGAGGAATTATCTGGTTTTCTTGAGCAAGAATTCTTTCAAGTTCTCTCTTTTGCTGGATTACTTCTTCAGGCCAGAGCTTAATTGATCCCTTTAGTGAAAGGGTAAAGGTGAGGTAATCCTTGACAGTGGGGTAATAATGGATTTCATGATCTGAAACAATCATACCCTTTCGTTGGAGAAGTAAAACAGACCAAAGATGTTGTCTGGGGACTGCAGCATTTGTGTTGTTTGCAATCATGTGTTGAAATTTAGTTATCCACCATGTCTTTGGGTAAAACCATTGGAGAAAAATCAGGGCTGGATGATCTTCATCACATTTTTCTAATTTTTGGAGGGTTCTAAGTAATGGGAATTCCATGGCGATTGTATACAAATCCAATAGATACCATAACAAGTAAAGGACAGGTTTGGACCATTGGGAAAATGGGAAAAAAGAGTGCAGGTGAAAGAAAGGGTATTCCAAGTTGAACGAAGGGCCACCAAGAACTGTGAGGCCGTGTTCTTGGACTGCCAAGATGGCATAGTGTCTGATGAATTCTTTGGCACGGGAATGGAGTGTTCTGGTTCTGATTAGGTCTGGAAGTTGTGGTGGAGTAAAAGGAACATGAGGAGTTATGATAATAGGATTCATTATGAAGATGGTAAGAGGGTTGGTTTTCTTTATTGCTAGAAAAGTGATTATGAGGTTTAGGCTATTTATAGAGTTTTGTGAAAGAAAATCAATAATCGTTTTGTCCTTTCCTTTTACGTGGATAACGTTAAAGGAATAGTTAAAAGAATCATATTTGCCATCGCAGTAATTGTGCTAGTGGAATCTTTTCTATTTGAAATCGAGCATATTAGAAAAAGCAGACATGTCAGTCTCAATGAGAAAATGATGTCCAATAAGGTGGACTATTTTTTTTTTAAGATTTAGAGTAAGAGATATAATGTTGAGATCTATAGTTTAAGAATCATTGATCATTTAAGATAATACCTTCAATATTCTGATTTGAATGACAACTTAGTTGCGTAGAAATGCTACATTTTTTTTAGAATGATATCAAGGTAGTGAATGATATTATGACGTATGAGTATATGTTGAATGGATTAAAATTTTCAGAGGAGTTAAGAATTTTATTTAAGAGATTAGTATGGATATTCTACATCTATGTTATTCTTTAATGAATAAAATGTGAAGTGTATAGATGCCCATTAAATATTGAACGAATGGGAAAAAAAAGAATAAAAATATGTATGTATAATTTTATAAGTCCATAATGGTGTCATATGTTTATTTTATGGATATATGTTTCGTACTCCTCTCGTATACTCAGCTATGAGCCAACTTAGAGATAATCTAACATATGAATGAGTATTTATTAGGATTTTGGACCACAATGAGCAAATCCTATATACAAGGAAGATTGCTTTGTAAATGTTTTATAAATAAACCATATAGTTGAAAAGGAAAATTGAGAATGAGAAGAAGAAATGAGATCTAAGTATCCTCATCTATGTGCTTAAGTTATGAATTTCGAGGACGAAATTCTTATAAGGAGGGGAGAATTGTAGTAACCAGTATCCATAACCGGTAAGAATATGTATATTTATATATATAAATATACGTATTTTATTTGTATGTGGGTGATCCTTGATTTATATATTGTTATTAGTAGTGTTTTTATAGGTTAAGGATACACTATTAGTATTGGGTTTATTTGCAAGACTTTGGAATTATTTTAGGGACCAAATTGTTATACTTTGAAAGTTTTGGGGGTGAATTTGTAAATACCAAAAATTAGCCACTTAGTATAAAAATACACTTTTAAAAACCCTAATTCTCTCATTTTGGTCGAGCTACCCATTTTAAGAGAGAGAAGAGAGAAATAGAGGAGAGAGAAAGAGGAGAAGAAGAAGAAAAAAAGAAGAAGAAATTGGAATTTTGGATCTTTAGAGGTATATCATACGTATTTCTCAATTTATTGGTATTAATTAAGTTAATTTCTTTAAGTTTTGATTTCTGGAAATATGTATAATTAAGGATTTGATGTGTATTTCGTTTGATGTTGTGAGAATTGATGATGATCTATAAGATAGTTTGATAAATCATGATAAATTATGGAATTTCTGCTGGATAACCTCTTGATCTAGGAATTTTATAAATTGTTGTGATTCGATTCTGGTTTTGAATTTTGAGTATATGAAATTAGACATGTTAAGGATCATCTGAGACTTTGAATCGATTGAAAATTCTGGAAATTGAATTTATAGTGAATTTACCAAAATGACCCTAAAATTCTGGAAATTTCCTGTGTAAACAGTATAATACAGTGACGAACAATGTTTGTCCTACTGAATGATCTTCAAAAATTATGAATTTGTGGAATATGATACTTTTATATGTCTAATATGATATACTCGGAATTGAGAATTTAGATCAATGTGGTTGAAGTGTTATGAATTTCTAAAGTGTATCAGCTCATTGTAATATTTGATTAACAGATTTTTAAAGTTATAGAATAAAATAGTTTTAAAATACTTTTGGCAGTGATTTGGAAGTAAAATATTTATCATGGACTGAGATATGTGTTAAAAGTAATTATGTGGTAGTTTTATAATTTTTGAGTTAGTATATGATTTTATAAAATTGGGAGATTGAATACTGTTCAGTAAGTATCTTGATCCTGTCAGGTTTGTAGTTTGGATTCGATGGTGTGTATGGAATGGATTGTGTAGGAAATTTGATATAATATTCATATATAAGAAGGATATATGAGTCAAGAATGGTATATTCTGATTTTGGAGTAATTGGACATCATTTGATGTATTAGAAATTTTTGTTAAGTGTAAGTGGTCAGAATGACAGGTTTTGAGAAACCAAATATTTAGACCAATTTGATGTGATAAATGCATTGTGTATAATTTTGTAAGCTATTTAAAGTATTTTGTGTGAATTGTGAGGCTTATGAAAGGATTAATCTCCATTGATAGGTTAAGGAGATTTAAGCCTTGTAGCTGAAAGTGTTAAGAGGTAAGTATACTAGACTTACTACTGGAATCACAATAAACATAATAATTGTTTTGTATGATTTTGTAAATGGGGTTAAGAATATGTTTATGATATGTCAAAGTATATTTTGATATGAAATGTGAATATATGTTTATGAATATGAGCATTGACATTGAGCATGGACATACATGTGTTTTTAAAAGTGAGCTTTCCAAAATAAGATGCGTTTAACAAAGAAAGCTTTTGAAGTGTAATATGTCCATGAGAAATATTTTGTGATTTGAGGGTACTTGAACTCACTGTTAACTTAGTAGGCATTTTATGTGATTTGTGGAGCCTTTATGTGTGGCCTTTCCTTCGGGATTGGTATATGTTATGTGTTCCGTATGTAGGGAGGATCCTATTGGTACCTAAAGGAAGTGTGAGTCATCACATTCGTGTGGTGGCGTATTGGTACATGTGAGAGGACTCACCGATGATCAGGGTGAGGGTTTGGCTTTTACCTTCGGGCATAAGCGTTATATATGTGTGATTTAAAGACCTCACTTGTACTATTCCTCTCATACGGTATGTCACCTACGAGTGACATTTGGCTCATTATGTGATATGTGATATGTAAGTCCTACTAAGTAGTAGTCGAGTAATGGTATTCCTATTATGTGTTTTGAAAGAATGTGTAAGCGCTTACATGATATGTGATTTGATAAAATTATGATTTTGATTGATCACAGCATATCATACATATGCATTGTGTACATATATATATTTGTATTTGATATATGAAAAACTAGTATGCTTACTGAGTTTTATACTCATTATAGTTTATGGTGATTTCAGGTAAATAAAGTACATGTGTGCATAGCGGATTTGGCAAGGCTTCTGCTGTTCCTTGGGTTCCCTAAGTTGTTAGGTTGCTAAGTGTTTCATTTGGGGACACGTGGGATAAAATATTTGATTTGTCCCTGTTGAATAAATACTTATGTATTATTTCATTGTGTGTGGATTAGATTTGGTTTAAGTTTTATAAAGTGTGGTTATTGGATGATTTTAAGTAAGAATTTGCAATGGATATATTCTGGGCTCCCGGTAACAAAGTTGCTACTGGTGACGTAGTAGAGTGTTAATCTCTGAGAAAACTCTGCGTATCTCCGGTTTAATAATTGTCCCAGTCATAATTCAATTGCTATAATTCTGAAAGAAATTGAAATGAATGTTTAAATATTGTCAAGAGAAGTTTATGTTTATATGTTAGGTTATGGTTGATTTTAGTGTTGAACTTACTAGCAACTTGCTAAGGATTTCTGTGTTGAATGAAAGTTAAAAATTTTGTGTAATATTATTTATGAGTGCACATGTAGTGAATGAATGTAAGTGATGTCGTGTGTCGGATCTTTTGGGTCTGGGGCGTGACAACACTTGTACTATTCCTCTCATACGATATATCACATACAAGTGACATTGGTTCATTATATGATATGTGATATGAAAGTCCTACTAAGTAGTAGTTGAGTGATGATATTCTTATTATATGTTTTGAAAGAACGTGTAAGCGTTTACCTGACATGTGCTTTGGTAAGATTATGATTATGATTTATCACAGTATATCACACACATGCATTGGATACATATATGTATTTGTATTTTAATAAATGAAAAATTAGTATTCTTACTTAGTTTTATAATCATTATAGTTTATGGTGATTTCAGGTAAATAAGGCACATGTGTGCTTAACGAATTTGACAAGGCTTTTGCTGTCCTTTGGGTTTCCTAAATTGCTAGGTTGTTGAGTGTTTTATTTATGGACACGTAGTTTAAGATATTTGATTTGTCCTTATTGAATAAATACTTATATATTATTTTATTAAGTGTGGTTGTATTTAGTTTATGGTTTACCAAGTATGGTTATAGGTTGATCTTTGTGTTGAGCTTACTAGCAACCTGCTAAAGATTCCTATGTAGAATTCAAGTTTGAAATTTTACACAATATTAATTATGAGTACACATTATTGAATGAGTGTAAGTTATATCAAGTGTTAGATATTTTAGGTCTAGAGCGTGACAATTTCAATTTAGGCAAACAATAAAAAATAATAGACCAATATATGCACCTTTAAAAAAAGTGCCATTGACAAACATCACTAATCTTATGGACAACTAAAAACCATGAATACATAGCTCAAGTAACATAAAAAAATTTGATTATTTAAATCAATCCATATATGAGTCACCATGTTAGGATTCTTACTTTTCAATATGTAGCAATATAATAGAAATAGTTGAAAAGAATTATTAAGAGTTCCCACCAACAACCTACATACAACTTCCTTAGCTCGTCATGCTTGTGGATACGATATGAATACAACAAATTCACACTAGATGTTGGCTTGAATATCTTTCAGCCCGTATTTCTTTTTAATGTTTCATAATTTCTCTTTGATGTATTCAATAATAACACGACTACTTGCTTAAGGGTAGCCATGCTCTAATTGGTTTAAAGTACGAGTTGTGTCAAATATTTTGACTATAAAGTATGTTTTTCTTCTATTATTATTGTACGAATGCATCATTTGTATCTTTCATCAACATAAATTACCTTATAATGATCCTTAATCAACCTCAACACTTTAAATCTCTAATTTCTGTTTAAGTGAAAAAAATCTGAACTTAAATATATTTTATACCATTATACAATTTCCGAAAATATATTTTACCTGAGCTAGCTTTTGGTAATACAAATGATGGCATAGAATTAGATGGTAGAATTGGAGGTAGAAACTCAAGTGGATTGTAGTCATGAATGGCCAAAGGTGTTACATTTAGATGATGGCATCTTTGACTTTCTCCTATTTGCAAGTCATCATTGTAGTTGTCATTATTTTCTCCCTCTATTATATTATCCAGCACATCCACCACATCATTGTTGGCATCAATACCACCTTCATTATTCTTAATTTCATATTTTGTCAAGATTATCAATATCTAGTTTATTGTTATAGTAGTTACAACTTAGATCTTCATTATAATGTGATAGAGGGTAATGTTATTCAAATGATGGCATGGTTAACAAAGTAATCTTGTGCATATAGCAGTAAATACCTTGTGCTTGATCACATGACCTCCACAACAAAAACTTCATGTCTCTATCATTTCTTATGCACGTTGGCTTTATATGTGTCATTATTAACAATATAGATATCTTTATCTTCAAGTATACTGAGTCGTGTTTACACTAAGAATATCGTATGTATCATAAAGTTGATCGTATATAATATCTTATTGAACTATAATACCAAAGTTTTTGCTGCCTCTATATTCCTCAATATCTTCGGATGTACTCTCCTATGTTGCATGACAAAGCATAAGCACTTTGTTCTATTTTACCTAAAAGAAAAATAAAATTTGTTAGTTATATAATTAAAAAAGTAAATTTTATGTAGTTTGAATTTTTTTAATCTACAAAACAAATACTCTTATTGAGCATGGTTTAGGTGCTCAACAAAAGCACTCTTCTTAAGCATATGAAGCCATGCTTGACAACTTTTGTTGAGTAGGCTATAGATGCTCGATAAAAGCACTAAATGTGTGCATTTGTCGAGCACAAGAAGCCTGCTCGATAAAAGTTGTTGAGTAAGCTTTATGTGTTCGACAGTTTCGAATTTCTTTCATGAACACACCGAAATTATTATTTTTTTTCTTATTATGTTAAACAATAAAACTTATAAAATCGAACCTAATATATTATATTATATATAAGTGATGTTTTGCATCTTATATATATTTAAATAAATTATTAAAAATACTTATGATCAAATAATAAGTTATAAACTTTAAATGAAATTGAAAACAAAATTATGAGAAACTTACCTTCTCTTTTTCGTAGATATTCAAATTCAATCTCAACTTATAGTTTAAGTGTTTTATTTATCTTAGATATACTTCAAATTAGTTTTGTTTGTATGTTTACTGTGTTAATAAGATTTATTTGATATAAATGAAGCCGTTAGAAACTACGAAGGCGGCTTTTTTGTTTTCACAATCCTATTTTAATTGAAATAATTAAACCTCCTACTTTTAACTAATTAAAATTAAAACCCTTTAAATATTAACATCTCTTTCGTTCAATTGAGCAACCACTTTTCCCTAATGACAAAAGATTGAAAACAGAACCAAAAATAAAAATAACAAAAAGAGATTCCAATTCCAAATTTCCCAATATATTCCTCCTGCTTTGTGTTAAATTTCATTGATGATTCTATTCTGAATATCTCAAAATATGAACCGAATGACAAGAGAATAAGATATTTTCACTTAAAATGAGAAAATGAATTTTTACTTAAAATGAGAAAATGAGTCGAGACAACAAAGTTTTATTCATCAAGGAGTCAACAATCCCTGCTTATTATAAATAAACAAGATAGTCATTTTCTTCACAAAGAAAAATTCCAAAAAGTTGCAATCGAGAAAGAGGCATTACTTGCTAAGGCAAGTTGTCCCTCCAATATAATATGCCAGTTTGTAAATAATAATAATAATAATATAACTATTTAGATATTTAAAATATCCTAGCTACCTACCAAGTTTTTTATTTTTTATTTTATGCCACTTATTGTTGACTTAGCATCCAAATAAAAGCAATCACCGTAAGAAATTAAAAAGAATAAAACTAAAACTTTGATGTCTTAGTCGTATGTAATTTTTGTTAACAGAACCATATGCGAAAAACAAAAAAATAAAAATAAAAAAGGAGTTAACTCGTAAGGTTAGATAAAATCAATCATACGTTCATGTTTTTCATTTAAATATATACAAAATGATCTGGGTGTAATTTGCTTTTCTTTTCCTTTTATTTATTTATTTTTTATGAATGTTAAGGGTTTAACTATGCTATACCTTGTCTATTTAAACAAAAATTTCACGAGTTCTCATGGATATCACTTCATTTCTCTAGCACGTTTGGGGCGTTACCAGTCAAAAGAGTTGTGTTCATGCACCATGCTTATTCTAATAGCAAACTTTTTTTAGATTGGTTCAAATTTTGGTAAAGATTAAAATAATTATATTTTCTTCAATTATGGGAGGCAGTTATCCAAACAGTTATTGTCATTAGTTAATCTTTGCAATGTAATATTGATATTTAAAATTTATAATATAATATTTGTATGAAAAATAAGATTTGTGTTTATAATAATTTTCTTTTTTTGGTGTTTCTTTTAACCTATTAGACACAATCTTTATATATTTGTTACAAATATTCATATATTTTAGTATAATTATACATTTATAATGTTAAAATATTAGAGAAAACTAATATAAGATTTGTGTGAAATTAGGATTCAATTGATAATTTTTTCATTACTAATCATAAATTTGAATATCATTATAATAGAAAATAAAAAAAAATGATTTTCTAAGTATTTAAAAGATTCAGGGTGTATTACTTTAAAATGTACTTGAAAGCGAATAATTTTTTTAATTATTATACTGCTAGTTATTTTATAAATTAGTGAGTGGTAGATGAATATTCTTAGATTACTCTTTCATGACAATAATCTTTTTTCTAATTTTTTTGAAATATTTAAATAAATTTTTCTACCATTTTTATTTTTAAAAAAATGCACAATTGTTCCTTGTAAAAATTAATTTGAATATTTTTAATACAAAAACTTAAAACATTTATTAGGAAATCTTAAAAAATTTCAAAAACTATTATTCTACCGTGGAAACTCTTTTAAAGTGCTAGATTGTTTAGTTATACATTATTAAAAGTATTTATTTATTATTAAATTATCAAAAAGGACACTTAATAAAGCTTATATCTAAATTTTAAATATTTAATTTTTTTTATACATAAGTTTAAACTTATTTGTATTTCCTCAAATCTAATATCTTAAAATATAAGAAATCAAGTAAAATTAATACATAACAATCAACAAATCAAATAAAATTTATGCTTGGTACAAAAATCGAAAACAAAATAAAATAATATTTAGAGATGACAAAAAAATTTAATAGAGAGTCTTGTAAAAATATGATAGTTGTAGAGATACTGAAATATGAAGACTTTAAAAAATTATCAAAATATGTTTGAATAAGACTTATTTTAATTAAGGGTATACTATAGAATTAATAAAATATTATTAGAGTATATATAACATTACACAAATATTGAAAAAAAAAATTGAAAAAGCCACATTCCTAAAATTTTAGAATTTAAGCTTTTACAAGTAAAGTCAAAATAGCTTTTTTAATCTCCAAAACTCTTTTTTAGGTGCAACTAAACATCATTAAATTTTGAAAAGAGCTTTTGGCATTAAAAAAGCTATTTTTACAAATATAAAAACTCAACCAAACAAGCACTATTGGGATAAAGATTACCACGTGGGATATAGATTCCTATGAAAAGAGAGAATTAACAATATGAGCCAAGTTGGTTCTTGAGGTTGGGTCAGATCGTAACGAGGGCGTCACGTAATTGGGTGAGAGAGAATATCATATCTCACATTAGATAGAAATTAGGTGCATCTTAAATATATATGATCAGGTATGCAATATTATCTAATACGCTAGTTTTTAAGTTAATGGCAGAATATTTTTAAGCCCACCCTTTCATAAAATTTTCTATTCCTAAAATACCCACAAAGTAAATTACCATTTTAAACAAAATAATATAATTAGATGTAAATATAGAAACTTAAACTTATCTTTAAAGGTATTCAATTTATTATCATCTTCCTTGAATCTTAAATTTGTTATATTTTTATTCAACTCAAAACAAATTTTCATCAATGGAGTCTTTGACATATAAATTTATAAAAGGGCAAATCAATATTATAATTTTTTTTATTATAAAATGAAATTTGAAATGGATCAATCCTTCAATCTCAACTATTGATCTTGCTTTTATATCCATCGGAATAAGTATTTATTGTGGGGCACCTTGTCTCTTTTAAAGAATAATCTTTTTAAATAGGTTCAATTTAGAACTATTATATGTCCAAGGTCCAATATTGAAATAATTTTATAGGCATCAATTTCAATTGTCTTAATAATTAAATTAGAATGAAGAATTAAAAATTAATTCTAGGTTGGAACAAGTTGATATGATCCCCCAGAAGATCCCCATTAAGCATCCATGGCTGAATGGTTAAAGTGCCTGTCAAGCTTGCTACTATAGTACCTAATCATATGTTTTAGTACTTTTGATCAAAAAAATCATTTTGATTTATTTCGTATCCTTTGCTTAATGAGAAAATGGATTGGGATTTATTTATATACTTGACCAAATACAAATTTAGTTATTGGGTTAGTCATATACTTCACATGTTTTTAATTTTTTCAATAATTAGTTATTGAATGCCATTTAGTGAAATGGAAGACCCTCTCAAAACTAAGAGATTCATTTGAGAAATACGAAAACTAGCTAAAGTAATGGGCTATATCTATCGAGCACAAATTTAGGTTTGACCTCAATGAAAAACAAAATAGAGTGTCGATCTTAGTGATTTGACAGCGCCGAGTGGAACGGTTACCTATCATATTTCTTAGGTTATTTACAAGCGGTACAACACACTTTAATATTTATGATGATCCCTCCAAATAATCACAGGCGTATCAATAAGTATTTCTTCCTATACAAATTTCACGCTATTATTGATACGAAATTAACAGGAAAAACTATATTAATCCATTTTAAATTTGATAAGTGTATTACTTGTAATGAGAAATATCTTTTCTTTGCTAAAGGAAGATATTATTCTTTTTGAGCCAATAATCTTATTATTTTGGAGATTAACTTTTCCCATAATGATATCTATACTACTTATTCATTTTTAAGTAAGTATGCAACTCAACAACAGATAATGATGATGATAATGATGATAATAATAATAATAATAATATATGTATATGTCATTGTTGGTCGAATTTCTTTCAAAGAACAATTTTTTTTTATTGTTTTAGAAATCTATTTATAAATGAATTTTGTATATTTTGCGCATTGGTTTTACACGTGTCATTATCAACAATATAGATATTTTTATCTCCAAGGTATACTCAATTGTGTTAATACTAAGAATATCGCATACTGCATCATAAAGTTGATCATATGTAATAGCTTATTGAACTATAATACTCGAGTTCTCACCGTCTCTATATTCCTTAATGCCTTCAGATGCACTCTTATATTTTTCATGACAAAGCACAAGCACTTGTTCTATTTTACCTAAAAGAAAAATAAAATTTGTTAGTTATATAATTAAAAAAATTATGTAGTTTGATTTATTTTAAAAAAAAAATCACAAAACAAATACTCTTGTTGAGTATGGTTTTAGGTGCTCAACAAAAGCACTCTTGTCGAGCACATGAAGGTATGCGCGACAACTTTTGTTGAGTAGGCTATAGATGCTCGATAAAAGCACTAAATGTTTGCTTTTGTCAAGCACAGGAAGCCTACTCGACAAAAGTTGTGAATAAGCTTCATGTGCTCGATAGTTCTAGGTTTCTTATATGAACACATCAAAATTATTCTTTTTATTTATTTATAATTATGTTCAATAATAAAACTTATAAAATCAAACCTTAATCAAGCCTAATATACTATATTATATATAAGTGATATTTTGCATCTTATATCCTTTAAATAAATACTATTAAAAACACTTATGATCAAATAATAAATTATAAACTTTAAAATAAAAATAAAAAATTATGAGAAACTTACCTTATTTTTTCCTCAAATATTCAAATTCAATCTCAACTTATTTTTTAAGTGTTTTATTTGTCTTAAATACACTTCAAATTGGTTTGATTTGTTTGTTTTATTTAAAATTAGTTTAGTGCATTAATAAGGTTTGTTTGATATAAATGAAGTTGTTAGAGACTATAAAGGCATTTTTGTTTTCACAGTCCAATTTTAATTAAAACCCCTATTTTTAACTATCTAGAATTAAAACCCTTTAAGTTTTAACATCTCTTTCGCTCAATTGAGCAAGCACTTTTCCTTAATGTCAAAAGATTGAAAATAGAACCAAAAATAAAAATAACAGAAAGAGATTCCAATTCCAAATTTCGAATATATTCCTACTAAATTATGTTAAATTCCATTGATGATTCTATTTAGAATATCTCAATATATGAACTGAATGACAAGAGAAGATGGAAAAATGAGTCGAGACAACAAAGTCTTATTCATTAAGGAGTTAACAATTCCTGCTTATTATAAATAAACAATATAGTCATTTTCTTCATAAAGAAAATTTCTAAAAACTTGAATTGAAAAAGCTTAACAAAGAATTCTTCTCTAATATATCTTAGAAGATTGAAGAATATAAGAAGATGTTGTACTCTTTATAGAGTAGACTGGTTCATGATCCTTGTAACAAAGTTTTTCAGGATGAGGAAATATGTATATATCAATATTTGAGGAAGCTTATTTTTGTTGAGAAAAATATTATTAGACAAAAATCTAGAATTTGATGGGTTTAGCTGAGGGATTCAAACACTAGCTACTTTAATAATTCAATAAAGTAGATAAAATTTAGGAATAAAATCAATTCGATAGAAGGCCAAAATGGGGAGAGAATTCATGATCCTGAAATTGTAAAAAATTTCATAGTTAGTTATTACCAAGCTTTGTTAGGGACTAACACACCTTTTAGGAAGCCCATTCAAAAAAGAGTTATAGATGCAGGCCATAAACTAAAGATTGAAAAGATAGATATGTTGATTATTCCTGTTACTGCCTAAGAAGTTAAAAATACTATATTCAGCATCAATGAGAATAAAGCTCTAAGACTTGACGGATATAACAGTTGATTTTTAAACGAATACTAGCACATTGTTGGCAAAGAGATAACTAAAGCAGTGCAACACTTCTTCTTTTCAAGTCAGTTCTTAAGCCTATTAATGTCACTGCCATCACACTTGTTCCTAAGATTCTTAATTCTCATGGCTTAGGTGACTATAAACCAATTGTATATTGTATTGTCATTTATAAGTATATCACCAAAATTATCACTCTCCAATTAAGAAAGGTGATAGACTATCTAGTCAATCATAATCAATCAAATTTTATCCCCTATAGGAATATTATAGATAATGTCTTACTAGCTCATGAATTAGTGAAGGGATATGATCAAAATAGTGGAGTGCCAAGATGTGCCTTTAAAATAGATCTTTGAAAGGCTTGTGATTTGTTCTTGGGATTTTTTTGATGGGGCTTAACTTTTCCTACTCTTTCATTCGACGTATCATGGTGTTTGTGAGAGCTAACATGTTCTCAATTATGGTTAATGGCAGTTTGAAGAATTTGTTTAGGGGAAGAAAGGCCTGCGGTAAAGGGATCCCATATCTTTTTTGCTCTTTATTTCGGTTATGGAGTACCTTAGTAGAAGTTTAAATTGTATTCCTCAGAATCAGTTCACATTTCATAAGAGATGTAAGAGATAAAGGTTAAATCATTTGATTTTTGCTGATGACTTATTCCTGTTTTCTCATAGTGATGTAAGTTCTGTTGGCCAATTTAAAAAAGTGTTAGATGATTTCTTCATGGTATCTGTTCTGCAGCTTAATGTTAGCAAGAGCTTCATTTGCTTTGGGAATGTTCTTAATCCATCCAAGGAGGCTATTTTGCAGCTCACTCAATACCAACTTGGTGTTTAACCTGTCATATATTTAGGTATTCCCCTAATTTTTAGTAGACTTAAGAAAGAATTTTTCCTAGAGCTTCTTAGTAATATTACCACTAGAATCTCTAGCTAGACTATGAAATTTCTTAGCTATGCAGGACGGTTACAATTGATCAATTTTGTCTTAATAAGTACGCATGTTTGTTGGTGTTCTATATTTGTACTTCCTAAGTTAATCGTCAAAGAAATTCAAAATAAATGTCGAAAGTTCTTATGGCATGGACTGGACCAACGAAGCAATGGAGGGTTAATGGCTCATAATGAGGTGCGCAAAGTTAAAAAAAAAAGGCCTTGGTATTAAAACAATAAGCTCGTGAAACTTGGCGAATGTTTCCAAGCATGTATGAGATTTGATTGCTATTAAAATATCATTATGAGCTAGATGGGTGACTGATAATAAACTTCAGAGGCTCAGTTTTTAAGGCATTATAAAGCCAATGTGTCACGCCCCAGACCCAAAAGATCTGACACACGACATCACTTACATTCATTCAATAATACTTAAACATTCATTTTAATTTTTTTCAGAATTATAACAATTGAATTATGACTGGGACAATTAGTAAACCGGAGATACGCAGAGTTTTCTCAGAGATTAACACTCTACTACGTCACCAGTAGCAACTTTGTTACCGGAAGCCCAGAATATATTCATTGTAAATTCTTACTTAAAATCAATCCATTACTACACTTGGTGAAACTTAAACTAAGTCCAACCACACACAATAAAATAATACATAGGTATTTATTCACTAGGGACAAATCAAATATCTTATCCCACGTGTCCCCAAATGAAACACTTAGCAACCTAACAACTTAGGGAACCCAAGGAACAGCAGAAGCCTTGCTAAATCCGCTAAGCACACATGTACCTTATTTACCTGAAATCACCATAAACTATAATGAGTATAAAACTCAGTAAGCATACTAGTTTTTCATATATCAAATACAAATACATATATGTACACAATGCATATGTATGATATGCTGTGATTAATCAAAATCATAATCTTATCAAATCACATATCATGTAAGCGCTTACACATTCTTTCAAAACACATAATAGGAATACCATCACTCAACTACTACTTAGTAGGACTTACATATCACATATCACATAATGAGCCAAATGTCACTCGTAGGTGACATACCGTATGAGAGGAATAGTACAAGTGAGGCCTTTAAATCACACATATATAATGTTCATGCCCAAAGGTAAAAGCCAAACCCTCACCCTGATCATCGGTGAGTCCTCTCACATGTACCAATACGCCACCACACGAATGTGATGACTCACTCTTCCTTTAGGTACCAATAGGATCCTCCCTACATACGAAACACATAACATATACCAATCCCGAAGGAAAGGCCACACATAAAGGCTCCACAAATCACATAAAATGCCTACTAAGTCAACAGTGAGTTCAAGTACCCTCAAAACACAAAATATTTCTCATGGACATATTACACTTCAAAAGCTTTCTTTGTTAAACATATCTTATTTCGAAAGCTCATTTTCAAAAAAACACATGTATGTCCATGCTCAATGTCAATGCTCATATTCATAAACATATATTCACATTTCATATCAAAATATACTTTGACATAACATAAACATATTCTTAACCACATTTACAAAATCATTCATAACACTTACTATGTTTATTGTGATTCCAGTAAAAAGTCTAGTATACTTACCTCTTAACACTTTTAGCTACAAGGCTTAAATCTCCTTAACCTATCAATGGAGATTAATCCTTTCATAAGCCTCACAATTCACACAAAATACTTTAAATAGCTTACAAAATTATACACAATGCATTTATCACATCAAATTGGTCTAAATATTTGGTTTCTCAAAACCTGTCATTCTGACCATTTACACTTAACAAAAATTTCTAATACATCAAATGATGTCCAATTACTCCAAAATCAGACTATATCATTCTTGACTCATATATCCTTCTTATATATGAATATTATATCAAAGTTCCTACACAATCCATTCCATACACACCATCGAATCCAAACTACAAACCTGACAGGATCAAGATACTTACTGAACAGTATTCAATCTCCCAATTTTATAAAATCATATACTAACTCAAAAATTATAAAACTACCACATAATTACTCTTAACACATATCTCAGTCCATGATAAATATTTCACTTCCAAATAACTACCAAAAGTATTTTAAAACTATTTTATTCCATAGCTTTAAAAATCTGTTAATCAAATACTGTAATGAGCAGATATACTTTAAAAAATCATAACATTTCAACCACATTGATCTAAATTCTCAATTCCGAGTATATCATATTATACATATAAACTTATCATATTCCACAAATTTATAATTTTTGAAGATCATTCAGTAGGACAAACATTGTTCGTCACTGTATTATACTGTTCACATAGGAAATTTCTAGAATTTCAGGGTCATTTTGGTAAATTCACAACAAATTCAATTTATGGAATTTTGAATCGATTCAAAGTCTCAGATGATACTAAATATGTCTAATTTCATATACTCAAAATTCAAAACCAGAATCGAATCACAACAATTTATAAAATTCTTGGATCAAGAGACTATCAAGCAGAAATTCTACAATCCATCATGATTTATCAAACTATCTTATAGATCATCATCAATTCTCAAAATATCATACGAAATACACATCAAATCCTCAACTATAAATATTTCCAGAAATCAAAAATTAAATAAATTAACATAATTAACACCAATAAATTGAGAAATAGTTGTGATATACCTCTTAAAATCCAAAATTCCAATTTCTTCTTCTTTTTCTTCTCCTTCTTCTCTTTCTCTCCCCTCTTTTCTCTCTTCTCTCTCTCTAAAAGAGGTAACTCGACCAAAATGAGAGAATTAGGGTTTTAAAAGTGTATTTTTATACTAAGTGGCTAATTTTTGGTATTTACGAATTTACCCCCAAAACTTTCAAAGTATTACAATTTGGTCCCTAAAATAAATCTAAAGTCTTGCAATTAAACCCAATGCTAATAGTATCACCTTAACCTATACAAACACTACTAATAACAATATATAAATCAAGTATCACTAATATACAAATAAAATATGTATATTTATACATATAAAAATATTTATTCTTACCGTTGTGGATACTGATTACTACACAATGGATTGCAGTTGGACATATAGAAAAATTCTAGACTTGAGGAACCAAATAAAAAAGTTATTCACTTATGATTAGGGAATGGCAAGTCTTTTTAATTTTGGTAAGATCCGTGGCTATATAGAGAGTCTATAGTTGATAAATTTCCTTATGTGAATATTAATGATGCTGACATTTCATGAGATGCAAAAGTTAAGAATTTGTGGCAACGTGGACATTGGATCCTTCCTGACCCATTGGATGAATATACGACTCATATCTAGAATCAAATCTGCTATAATTTCTCAATCACTTTAAGATGATAGAATTTCTTGGAACGGAAGCTCCAATGAACAGTTTACAATTTCTAGCACATGGCGGTGTTTTAATAATACTAGTGTTAAGGTTGCATGGTATAAATTAGTATGGGATGCTCAACATATTTATAAATATAGCTTTATTACTTAGTTGGCGTTAAGGAACAAATTATTTACCAGAGAAAAACTAAAGAAACTTAGGCTTATTCCCTTATATTCTTGCCTGTTTTGTGGCAGAGATAGTGAGATATTCAGCATTTATTTTTTTTAATGTTGCTTTTCCTATGAAATATGGCATAAGGTCCTTTTGACTTGTCATATCAATCGTATTGGGTGCGGTTTAAAACCGTATTCTATTGGGTGCATATATGTATATGGGTACTATACGTTACTCATAAATATATATACATGTATCTCATACATTATATATATATATATATATGTGCAGAGAAAATTGAAAATTTAATTTCCTAAATAATGAACACGATAAATTTTGCATTTCATTATACTACTAAAATTAAATAGATATGAATCACATTAATACCAAAATTTAGAATAATCATATGTCAAGCCTTTGGAACAGTATAAGCTGGAGAACCGTCCAAAATAGATCTGTTGGCAATTCCAAAAATCAACAGGTGAGCTTGAGTTGCTAGAATAACAGTTTTATTTCTAGCACCAATTTAACACTTAAACTATGATATTAACTTTTAATCTCTATAGTCTAACACTTAAACTATTAATTTATTTTTAATTTATTCAATATTTGAATTTATAAAAACAAAAATTTAATTCAACAATGATGGCCTAATATAAAGAGAAGAAGATGAATAGTAAAAGACCAACTTTTGATCTCTTTGATTTTGTTATATTTAACATTTAAAACTAAACAAAAATTTTCTTCTTCCTTTCCATCAAATGGCCGGCCACCAAAGGCATTCTCCTTCTAATTTTTATTTCATATGTACACTTATATAGGCATTTAGATTTAATATATTTATTAATAAAGTAACTAACTTAAGTGGTTAACTCTTAACCATGATTACTTTATTAATAACTTAACATTAGGTCATAAATATTTAAGCCTTTAACCCAACCTTAATTAATACATTAACCTAGGTTATATTAACTAAGTTAGTTAGATATTTTGATTAACTTAACCAAAATTAACTATTAATTTAAGTTAGGTTAAGATTTATTTAACTATTAAATAAATTAAAATATCTATTTAACTTAACCTAATGGTTAACCTTTAACCATAGTCAAGTTAGTTATTTATTTAACAAATTAATTATTTATTTATTTATTTAACAATTAAATAATCAATTATGTAATATTATCCTTAAGCCTTTATTTAACCTAATATGGGTCCTACCAAATCATATACTTGAGCTAATTTATCTGAATGCTCATTATATGTCATGTGTCATTATTTAATTAGTCAATAATAATTATTAACTAATTAATATACTTAATACTTAAGTCTTGACACGCGCGCATTCCGAGGGTTATTGAAATAAATATTCAATTTTATTATAAATTTATTAGATTAAATAATTCAATCTAGTACGTTGCTCAAGTGCACAACGAGTACACTTCATATTGCATGACTCCCTAGGTCCACACTCGATTTGTCAAATGGAACTATTCCATAGTCTGTGACTAATGCCCTACGCATACATCACGGATATTACAAATCAATGCGTTAAACCATATAAAATGAGATTAAAGTGCATATGTATAATCCCCATGTCACCTATATCTTTGAAAAGTAAGGATATAAATCAGTACCGTCAAATTCTCAATATACTCATCAGTAAACATATCTCTAAATTTGTATTTCAAAAAATAATATCTGTAAAACTCTTTTGCGATATTGTTTAACCCTACAAAAATATATTTTTCGAGGATATATACTTGTGGTCACAAGATTTTTTGAAATTCAATTCTTCAAGCATCAAGATATACAATTCCCCTATGGGAGCTTACTTATCTCATATCTCTTCACACTGGACTCAATGAGTATCGGACCATACTTAGCGACACAAGCGTTCAGACCATGAAAGGTCTCTGACATACGTGGGACCAAAGTACGGTAGATTACTCACAAGCCCATCGTAGTGCTCAGGTCAAAGGACTACGAATACTACTAAACTTGAGAAGACTCACCATTGATAGATTCATAGGATGTTTTTGGCATCCTTGTGAGTCTGTTTAATATCTAGTCCTGACTGAATACTCGCATACCTATAAGAGCTCTAAGATCATAGTTAACTAAGAACAACTTTTACCCTACGGATATAAATATACAATAATCTATTTGAAAGGGATCCACCAACAGACTCGCATCGATAAATATATATTAAGAACATAGTATTTAAGAACATACTTGCATAATGACATTTCTTAGTACCTATTGCAACTTTTTACATCTATATCATTACTAGTTTATTCTTTGTTCCATTACAGACATTACTCTAACTTTTCAGATATATCTGACTTTTATAACCTACTAACTCTTAGTAGTGTTAACTATTAGCGCTAGTCTAAACTCCTTCAGATAATACAATGTTTGTAACATTACAAATACTGTACCATATACGTATTTAATACTAACGGTCATACTAGAAACGTTTATTGTATAAATGTTAACAATTAATATTCATACAAGATTAGAATGGCACATAAGCACTAGCTCTAACAAACTCTTACTTGCTCTAGTGCCACTCGTACTGGTATCTTATACCAATACACTCCACGTGTTTCTTAAACATCCTAAGAGTTTAGGCTTGGGTGGGTTTACTACGTTATCCATAGAATATATTCTAGATACTTTCACATCTCTAATAGCCAATAACTTTCTAATTATGTGGTATTCAAAGTCTATATGATCAGAATACTAGTGTGCCTTATAGCTTATTGGCTTAAGTAATATCTTTATTATTATTGCATTATAGTGGACAGAATCCACTAAGCTCGAAACTATTCTAAACTCCGCAACTATATCTATAATGCTTTCTTTTATAAACCTCTCAAGTTGCAACATATTCTACCTTTAAGGTGGAACTAGCTATGGACATCTAAGTAACATATTTCCAACTAGCTCTGGTATCAATGAGAAAACATATATAACCAGATGTAGACTTTCTAACATCCAGATCAAACGGGAAGTCTGAATATGTGCATCCCTTCTTCTGCAAGAAACTTTCTCCATGATATAGAAACTTATCCTCTATACTTGTTGATATGTCAAATATGTTTCATAACCATCTGATGGTCATGAATTGGATGAGACCGATACCAACTTATAACACTTATAGCCATCCAAATTCAGGTCTCTTACATAATATGGTATGCATCGAATTACTTCTAACTAATGCATATACTGAGTTACACACTCTAATCCTTTCATCTTTTTTTCGAGGACACTTTCTCCTAAAAAGATGAATGTCAGTTTAAAATGCACATTAACTGTGAGTTAATGAAGCTGTACCTTTACTTAGTCTATATACAAAGATTAAGAGATTCATATCGGCTTCCTAATTTTATCTTTATAAAGTCTTATACCTAGTACATAGAAAGCCTCTCCTAAATCTTTTATAGAGAAGTTCTCACTTAGAGAACTCTTATCTGATTGACTTACAACATACTAACATCGTTTCTGACATTAAGTATGTCTTCTACGTGAAGAACTTAGAAAGATAATCATGCTCTCACTACTCTTTCTAAATACACATTTTCTCTTCGTTCATGATGAAACCATGCTTTCTGATTTTGTGATATAAACAAAGATTCCAGCTTCGAAAAATCTACTTAAGTCCACAAAAGGATTATCTAAGTTTGTATATTAGATTAGAAGTTAGGTTGGATGCAAAACTTTCAGGCAGCTCCATACAATCTCTTACTCGAGATATCCATTTCAGAATGCAGTCTTTACATCCATCAGCCAGACCTCAAAATCACAATATGCAGGAATAGCCAACGAAATTTGATTTGACTTTAGCATGGTTACTAGTGAAAATATTTTCTCATATTCGATCTCATATCTCTGAGTGTAACCTTTTATCATTAGTCGGACCTTAAACCTTCATATGCCTAAGCTTCCACCGCGTAAACTCTTTTACAATAAATAGGAATAATTCCTATAGGAAGCCCAACCAATTCCTAGACCTGATTGTCATACGTAGAGTCAACATAAGATTTTATGGCATCTTACCATTTTTTTAAATCGATGTCAAACATCGCCTCATTATAAGTCAAATGATCCTTTTTTTCAACTAGAAAATATCGAGGGCACCTTCAGGTATTAAGCATACTTAAATGATAACCTTGATATCTTTTCTGACCTATGAGGAAAGTGTGTTAAAGATAGTTCACTCATTTGAACTTGAAATTCCACCATCGGTTCATTTATATTCTAATTAATTTCATCAAGTCCAATTCTTCTACAATCCCCATAATCCATGAGAAACTCTTTCTTGTGGGAGGTAGAATTACGAGCAACAAACATGTTTCATTCCTCTGGATCATAGAATTGATATCCCATCAAATGCTTTTGATACCTAATGAACCAATACTTGTATCGGTTGGGTACGAGTTTATACTGTTGCATAACTTTTATGTAAACAAAACAACCCAAGCCTTAACATACTTAAGACTCGGTTCCCGTTTAGTCTATATCTAAAAAAGAGTAGAAGAAATGAGTTTCGGTGGAACTAAGTTTAATAAGTGAGCAGCAGATTCTCAAAACATAATCCCATAGATATTCTAGAAGATCGATAAAGCTCAACATTAATCAAAACTTATCTAAAAAATCTAATTCCTTCACTTCAAGACACCTTAGTGTTGAGGAGTATTTGGTGGACTATATTGAGCGAGAATCACATTCTCCTTTAAATAATTTATGAATATACTACTTATGTATAAACTATCTCGATCTAATTGAAGGTATTCAATATACATAAAACAATATTTTTCTACTTTTTAGTCGGAACCTTTTAAACACTTGAAAAGTTTTTGACCTGTGTTTTCTAAAAACACGTGTTCGTATGGTGATAGATTACTATGCAGACAATAAAGTATTGAAATCCACATATGGCAGTATGATTTATTGGACTAAATACATCACTATATACCAGTTATAATAAATCAGTGGCCCGGTGTCCAACTCCTACATAAGGATTTAGTCAGCGTTCTTTGATTTCAGAATTCATAAATTGGCTAAGGTTCTATAGTCAGATCAAGTATCTAACCATTCTTAACTACACGAAATAGTCGTCTCACGATTACATGACCTAATCTTATGCACCACTATTCCTTATTATTCAAAGTTCACTGAACTATTATTTATTCTATTCACCTAGACATTCAAGATATTTTATGTTGTATTTAAGATATAATAGTCATTCATTACCTGACACTCAGTAGTAAGACATTATCTTTATTATATAAATATAAAGAACTATTCTTAATAGTTTTATGATAACTCTCTTTATATACTATAGAGAGTGATATAATTTGCCTAATAATGTTTGATACAAAATATTAATTATACAATATAATATTTCTTCCAGAATGGAGAAGTGACCTAAAAAGTCCTAATAGCCACCACATCTAGAAAATCTCTATTTCTCAAGCAAAGCTATACTTCTCATTTCTTAGTTTCATAGCATTCCTCAAATCATGCAACAACTTATAGATATGAAAAGGACATGTGGCATTTTATACCCCTGGACTTTTAGCAACATTTACTAATGAAATGTCAATGTTTAGTATCTAAGGGATCTATCTATTCTAAGTTAAAGTACCTTGAACAATAACAATTACTATTTCAAACCATGTCACAATACAAACATTTTCTATTATAAGTATTCTCTAAGCGGGATATATCCAAGCGTAGTTTGGATATATCAAATAATTTTTCAGACAGATCACTATACTAGTTGCACATCTCATGTACACATGCTCGTGTTGAAGATCATTAGACATTAAGGCCAGAACATATGATTTGACTCTCAAATCATTCTTAATCTATTTTTGATAAATTTTCACTCTTCTAAAGAGACATTATCAGAAAGACCTCTTTAGAATCTTCTGATCATCAATATGTTCAAACATTTTTCTGAATTTAGAACTATTCTCAGACTTGAAAGCAAGTATAAATATTTCTCAATGCCTTATAGTTAATATGCATTAATTAAGTGTTTTAATAGATTACTGGTACTTATCTTATCTCTATAAGACAATTATCTTATCTCTATAAGACGAATCAGGAAATGTGTAGCAGAAAATTTCTAATTGTTAATAAATAACGTTTTAGATCATGAGTATAACTATTATACATTTTTTAATTTAAAAATGCCCTCCTACTACTTTACGTAATCCTTTTAATCTCTTAAATGGAAAAGCTATAGTTTAAACTCTTTTAAACTATAGAGTGGAAAGCAGACCTTATTGGTATTTTACTTCAACCGCACAGTGTAGCAATCTTGGCCTTTGTAAACCCAAAAAGTAGACAACTCTTGTCAATTATATCTTATACAACTCTTACTCCTGATCCTAAATATATCTTATTTGCACACTGTAGCAATCTAAGATAAGTGAATTCCAGATTAACTTATCAATTGTCAAATATATGTTACAATACTACCTACACATTATAACAATCTATGGCAATACTTTCGCATATATTTGGTTCATCTCATATTTAACTGGCATAGTCCAAATCACACCGATCAAATTCATCATATTATAGAAATCTTAAAAAAATACCGTAGTGACCTATCTAATACTGTATTGACAAGACGGACTATGTATAACATTATCTCATAATGAAATATAATTTAATCTGATTATAAGAGATTTTTAAATCTGGGTCTCATCTCACAAGGATGTGATTTCTCAATTAATCATTTATATCTGTGCAAACACTATTAACCCCACTAGTAGGGCTTCCATTGTAATTATCAGCATAGAAAAAATTATCCCAATTTATAACATAGACTAATAACTCTTATTATTGCATCTCATAAACCCTCACATGCATATTAAAATTTAAAATACTGTTCAAAAGTATCGTAGAAAGTATTATTTGAGTGAACAGTGTCAGTGTCTCAGTGCCAGCCTAACAGCGCTGTGAGACTAGGAGTTTGAACCTCTAGCATCACGGCGCTAGCTTACCAGCACTGTGGCGTTGAGGCCTGGTGACCTCAGCGCCACAGTGCTCATCATCTAGCGCTACGGCGTTGGGGCCCAAAGGCTCCAACGCCACGGCACAAGACTTGAACGCTGTGGTGCTCCGACTGTTATTTTCATGGGTTTGATATTTTCAACACTTGAAATGCATAACCATAGCCCCGGAACTTCACTAACAACTCAATTACATTCCAAAACACCCAATTAGCATCATAAAATGCTCTGATACCATTTGTTGGTTGCGGTTCAAAATCGTATTCTATTGGATGCATGTATACATATGGGTACGCATATGGGTACGTGTGCGTTATTCATAAATACATATACGTGTATCTAATACATTATATATATGCACAGCAAAAATTAAAAATCTAATTTCTTAAATAATAAACATGATAAATTTTGTATTTTATTATACTAATAAAATTAAACAAATATTAATCATATTATTTCCAACATCGATTTAACACTTAAGTTCTGAGATTAATTTTTAATCTCTATAATCTAATACTTAAAATATTAATTTATTCAATATTTAAATTTATCAAAAAAATAAATTTTAATACAACAATGGTTGTCTAATATAAAAAGAAGAATATAAATAATAAAAGATAACTTTTAATCTCTTGATTTTGTTGATTTTAACACTCAAAAACTAAACAAAATTTTGCTTCTTCCTTCCCATCAAATGGCCGGCCACCAAAGGCATTTCTCCTTCCAATTTTTATTTCATCTTTACAGTTATATAGGCATTTAAATTTAATATATTTTATTAATAAAGTAATTAACTTAAGTGATTAATTTTTAATCATGATTATTTTATTAATAACTTAATCATTAAGTTATAAAATATCTAAGCCTTTAACTTAATTTTAATTAATACATTAACTTAAGTTGATTAATTTAAGTTAATTAGATATTTTGATTAACTTAACCTTAATTAATTATTAATTTAAGTTAAGTTAAAACTTATTTAACTATTAAATAAACCACAATATTTATTTCACTTAACTTAATGATTAACTTTTGGCCATAGTCAAATTAATCAATTAATTAATAATTAAATTAATTATTTATTTATTTAATAAGTAAATAATTAATTATGTGATATTACCCTTAAGTTTTTATTTAACTCAACGTAGGTCTCACCAAATTCTATACTTGAGTTAATTTATTCGAAGGTTCATTATGCATCATGTGTCACTATTTAATTGGTCAACAACAATTATTAACTATTTAATATACTTAACACTTAAGGGTTGTTGAAACAAATATTCGATTTTATTAAAAATTTACTAGATTAAACAATTTAATCTGATACGTTGCCCAAGTGCATAACGAGTACACTTCATATTATAGGACTTCTTAGGTCCACAACAAATTCACCAAATAGAATTATTCCATAAGTGCGTGACTGATACCCCACGCATATATCACGGATATTACAAATTAACGCATTAGACCATAAAAAATGAGGTCAATGTGCTTACGTATAATCCATTCGTCACCTATATTATAGAAGAGCAGGGATATAGATCAGTACCATCAAATTTTCAAGATGCTCATCCGTGAACTTATTTCTAAATTTTTATTTTGAAAAATAAAATCCATAAAATCCTTTACGATATTATTTAACCCTACGAAAAACTCTTTTTTAGGGTTATATACTTGTGCCCACAAGATTTTCTAAAATTTAATTCTTCGAGCATTAGGATATACAACTCCCTTATAAGAGTTGACTTAACCTATATCTACGCACACCAAACTCTACGAGTATCAAATCATACCCAGTGACACGTAACGGTTAAATCATGAAATGTCTTTGACATCCGTGGAACCAAAGTACGATGGTTCATTCACAAGCCCATCGTAGCGCATAAGTTTAAGGACTACGAATACTACTCAACTCGAGAGAACTCACCATTGACGGATTCATAAAATGTCTATTAGCGTACTCATGAGTCTATTCAGTGTATGAGCTCTAAGATCATGGTTAGCTAAGAACAATCATCTGTACCTTACAAATATAAGTATACATTAATCTATTTGAAAATTATCCACTAATAAACACACATCGATAAAAATAGATTAGAAACATAGTGTTTAAGAAGATACTTGTATAATAAAATTTTCTAGCACCTATTATAACTCTTTGCAATTATATCATTACTTGTATTTGTCATGTCTTTGTACCATTACAGATCAGACTCTTAACTCTTCTAACCTGCTAACTCTTAGTATTTAGAACTCTCAGCGTTGCTAACTCTTAACCCTAGTCTAAACTCTTTTAAACTAGAAGATGAACTCCTTCAGATCATACAATATCTGTAATGTTACAAGTATTATACCATATACTTAGTTCAGATCATAAAATGTCTGTAATGTTATAAGTATTATATCATATACGTATTTAATACTAACGATTATACTGAAAATGTATATTGTATAAATATTAATAATTATTTTTTATATAATATTATAATAGCAAGTAAGTACTAACTCTAACAAATCATCGTCCAGTCAGCTGGCGCCGTGAGATCTCTTTTCTAAAGGAAAACTCAAGACAAATCTATTATTAACAAAATCAAGAGAGTTTTTTTTGTGTAACAATATATTTTATTTAGAGAAAGCAGAATCAAGTGACATTCAATCATAAAACTAATTTTTATACCGATGTGTTTCATAATATTAAAGATGTCGCTTGAATTAAATACTTAAGTGCTATAAATAATTAAAATATAGATCACTTTACAACCTTTTTTTTTAATAAGATTGTAATTTTTTTGTTACGATACATTTAATTATTTCTCATCTGTATTGCTATCTAGGTTTAACAATAATGTCATTCATTATTTAACCCAAAAAAAATCCAAAAAGTTGCAATCGAGAAAGAGGCATTACTTGCTAAAGCAAGTTGTCCCTCCAATATAATATGCCAGTTTGTAAATAATAATAATAAATTACTACTTAGATATTTAAAATATCCTAGCTACCTACCAAAGTTTTCATCTTTTTATTTTATGCCACTTATTGTTGTACTTAGCATCCAAATGAAAGCAGTCACCGTAAGAAATTAAAAAGAATAAAACGATAACTTTGACGTCTTAGTCATATGTAATTTTTGTTAACACAACAATATAAGAAAAACAAAAAAAATAAAAAAAAAGAAAAGAAAAGAGTGAACTCGTAAGGTTAGGATATATATATTTTTTTTATCTCGCTAGTAAAATCAATCATATGTTCATTTTTTCATTTTAACATTTACAAAATGATCTAGGTGTAATTCTTTTCTTTTCCTTTTTTTTTTTATATATGAAAGTTAGGGGTTAACTATATGATATACATTGTCTATTTAAACAAAAATTTCATTTCACAAGAAGTTCTCGTTCTCATTCTCATGGATATCACTTAATTTCTCTAGCACGTACCAAAGCAATAACTAAAACTTACCGTTCAAAAGATTTGTGTTCATGGAGCTAGATCCTTAACCTAATAGCAAACTCTTTTAAGTTGGTTCAAATTTGAGTAGAGACCAGAGTAATTTTATTTATGACAGTTATTGACAATTATTATTATTAATTGATCATTGAAATGTAATATTGAGATTTAAAATTTATAATATAATACTTGTAAAAAAAAAAAACTAGATTTGTGTTCATAATAATTTCTTTTTTGGTGTTTCCTTTAAGCTATTAGATACAATCTTTATATCTTTGTTATAATTCATAGATTTAATTTAGTAGAATTATACATTTATAATGTTAAAAAATTAGAGAAAACTAATATAAGATTTGTCTAAAATTAGGATTCAATTAAGAATTTTTTCAGTACTAATCATAAATTTGGATATCATTATAATAGAAAGTAAAAACATGATTTTCTAAGTATTTAAAAGATTCAGGACGTATTACTTTAAAATGTACATGAAAGAGAATAATTTAATTAACTATTAGTACTATTAGTTATTTTATAAATTAGTGAATGGTAGATGAATTATCTTAGACTACTCTTTCATGACAATAATCTTGTTTCTAAATTTTTTGAAATATTTAATGAATTGTTTCTATCATTTTTATTTTTAAAAAATGCACAATTTTTCCCTGTAAAAATTAATTTGAATATTTAAAGAATTTATGAGTAATTTAAAAAAAATCAGAAACTAAACTATTAATTTTTTTAATTAAAAGTGGACTGCAATTGATATGTATACAAATAAATATAAATTATAAATTTGATTATCGTTTAAAATTTTTAATTTCTAACCATTAATGGTTGCATGTGCAAGACATGTACTTTTGAACGATAATATTATAGCTTAGACATTCAACAAAATCTTGTAAGTCTTAAATTATTATTTATTAGTATTTTTAATGTCGAGCTATCTAAGTTCGATAAGAGTTCATTTAATTGAATTTTTTAATTAAAATTTTTAAAAATTAAACTTTAGAAAAAATCGTTTGATTAATTAAAATATTTCTGTTAAAGTATTAAATTAATTAATTACATATTATTAAAAATATTTATTTATTATTAAATTATAAAAAAGATACTTAATAAAATTTATATCTAAAATCCTCTCGTTTCCTCCGAAAATTTTGGAGATGTAGTTTTGCAGTAAAAAAGGTTAGGTTTTCTTCCCTATAGAGGTCGAAGAGATAATTAAACGCTATACCAAAATGGATATGGCTGATACCATCCACTCACTTAATAGGAAATAGAAGGATTTTACTCTCCCTGGTTGGCAAGGTTTTGAGCCCCCACTTTGTCAACAGAGAGGCCTTTATTTTCATAGTCTGAAAAAATTATGGACTACAGTGGATGACTTTTCCATTGAAGTGGTAAATGCCGAGCAGAATCTGTTCGTCTTTTCCTTTGGGTCTGAAGCGGATCGCAACCGAATCCTTTTGGGGGGCCTTGGACCTTTGACAATAATTTGATAGTTTTTACCAAACTTACGGGTTACGGACGCTTTTCAAACCTGTCATTTGAGAGGGCACCCTTTTGGATTCAGATACATGGTTTACCCTTTTATTTGATGAATACCGAAGCAGGTAAAGGGCTTGGTGCTCTAATCAGTGAGGTCCTGGAGATTTACAAAGGTGCCTCTCGCGACAGCCTCAGCAAGTTCATACATTTACGTGTAAACGTTAATAAACCTGAACCTTTAAAACCAGCGCCGCTTGTGGCGGTTGGTAATAAAGAGGAGGAAATCGTGATTTTGTTACTATATGAACAGCTTCCCAAGTTTTGCCGCGACTGTGGCTTTTTTGGACATGCTTAAAAGGATTGCAATTCAGTCAATCAGAATCTGGCAGTGGAGTTTTATGCAGTTAGAGTTTCTAATGGAGTTCAGAAAAAAGGGAGGGATGCTAATCGTGAACATGATAAGGTATCGAAAGAACAACCGCAGATGAGATCGTCGAGGAGAACTCAATGGCAGAGGAAAAATGGTGAATCTGGTGAGGGTCAGAAACGTGGGAACTCCCTGAGATCGCTATGGTAGCGGCCAGTTCTTCTGGGTTTGCGTACTAGGAGCCTTCCAATGGAAATACGACTTCTTCTCAAGGGAGATATAGAGGAAAGTAATTGGTCAGTTTGAATGCTGCGATGGCTATAGACTATCAACTGGTAATGAATGTGAATGAGAGTTTAAAAGATATTAGGTTAGCGCCACTACCAGTTGATTCTCACAAGCCAAATAATGATAATGTGCAAGTCAACGATAATGTGGCTGTGGTGTACAAGTGCAAGCTCAGGATATGGATGCGTGTATTAGTAATGTATCTGACAGACAAGCCACTTGTTCACAAGTCACAGAACTTCAAGATCCTTTTTTCGGGGTTTGTTCTGAAGTGGGGATTATAGATGTTACCGAAATTTTTTCTCAAGCCAGGGTCCCTTTTGATGGCACAGAGCTTCAAACCAAATTTTAGGGTTGCTTCTTCGAACGCGGTTGTTCAGAGGATAATCGGTGTTCAGGGGAAGAAAAAGGAGAATGGGAAATTGAGTCAAAAGAAGGGGAAAGATCCAGTAGATGGTTCGGTTAATAATAGAGATTCAATCAATGGCTCCTCAATGCTTGCGGTAGTCATCTCTAATTGGAAACCTATTAAGCAGAATATGAATAATTCTATGATTTTGGAAGTGAAAGATAAGCGTGGGCGTGGTACTGGAGATAAGGGCTGGCGTATTTTAGAACTTGATTTTAGGAATGAGAAGATTACGGGGGTTGCGGACATCCAGGTTGGTAGTAGTGATATGGGTGTTAATAAAGGCTTGGTTGAGTCAGATACTTCTTCAACGGCGTTGCCTGTTAATGGACAAGGCTGCCGATCTCAATGAATCTCCTAAGTTGGAATGTTTGGGGTTTGGACAATTCCAGGACATTCCTTATCCTATGCAAATGTGTGCAGGAATTAAGTCTAGATATTGTGTTTCTCTGTGAGACACTGGAGATGGTTAGGCAAATAGTGAAATTGGGGGTTCGTTTGTAGTTTGCTGGAAAACTAGTGGTAGAAAAGGTAGGTAGAAGTGGTGGTTTTGCTCGTTTGTGGTCAGAAAATGTGAATGTGCATCTTCTATCCTTTTCTAGACATCATATAGACGTTGTTGTCAAATCCCAGAGTTTTCAAGAGTGGAGATTTACGAGTTTTTACGGTCATCTTGACTCATCACAACGTATTCATTCATGGATGTTATTAAGACGTCTAAGTGGTCTTTCAACCATGCTATAGTTTTGTTGTGGGGACTTTAATGAGATTAACACAAGTGCTGTAAAAGAAGGTAGGATTAGTCGGCCAAATTATTTAATGGAGGAAACCAAATAGGATTAAGCGGCTTCGTGACAAGAATGGAGTGATGCAGTCTACTAATTCGAGAATGGTTGAGGCTTTGCTAGACTACTTTTCTGGAATTTTTTCTATTTAAATCCCTCAAGAGATGCTATTCGGATAGTGACTGACTGTGTTGTGGTTAGATTATCAGAGCCAAATAGATTATATCTGGAAAGTCAAGTTCATGCTAATGAAGTCTAAAGGGTTTTGTTTCAAATGTCGCTTATTAAAGCACCCGGTAAAGATAGTCTTCTTGCTCTTTTCTTTCTGAAGTATTGGAGTATTGTTGGAGATGTTATTGATGCCTTGGAATTTTTGAATTTATGAGGGGAATTGAGGGTTCTTAATGAGACATTAATAGCTCTTATCCCTAAGGTGGATCCCGAGTGTCCAAATCATTTTTGCCCCATTAGTCTTTGCAATGTGGATTATAATATCATAGCCAAAGTCTTGGCTAATAAGCTTCAAGAAGTCTTGAAGGATATAATTTCGGAGCCTTTGCATTTATTCTGGGTCAACTTTATTACAAGTAATGCTATCATTGGGTTTGAATGTCTCCATGCATTAAAGAAAAAGGAAGCCTTTTCTACTGCTCATATGAAAATTAAGCTCGACAAGTCAAAAGCATATGATAGGATCTAAGTGAAACTTCCTAGATGGTATGATGAGTATTATGGGTTTTTTAGAGAAATGGTGAATTTTAATCCGGCGTCAGTTTTTTATTATGCTTCTACATGGTGTTTTTTATGAGAGGTTTACCCCTTCAAGAGGTTTGAGATAAGGCAATTCGCTTTCCCCTTACATATTTACTTGATGTGCAAAAAGCTTAACCAGCTTAATTGCAAATGCCAAAAGTGATGGTAGACTACAAAGGTTTCGTTGTGATAGTCATGTCCCAACCATATCTCATCTATTTTTTCTTGACGATGGCTTACTTTTCTTGAAAACGAATATGCATAATGGACGTATAAATAACAGATTCTTACTCAATATGAGAATTCCTCTGGTTAGTATATTAATTTTAGTAAGTCTGCTATGTGCTTTAGGGGGTCTCAAAACCTCAGGTATTATTACTCATCTTGGTGTTCAGTAAGTTTCTTGCCATGAAAGGTATTTGTGTCTTCCAAGTTTCAGTGGAAAAAATAAATGCTTTTTGTTTTCTTCATTAAGGATCATGTGTGGAATAATCTTAAAGGACGAAAATCAAAGCTCTTTTTTATTGAAGGCCGTTAGATTCTCTTCAAGGCAGTAGTTCAATCAATTCTAGACTACACAATGAATTTATTTGAACTTTCCACTTCCCTCGTTTATAGAATTCATAAATTAAGTGCCCTGTTTTGGTGGGGTGGGGTGGGGATGATAGTAATTAAAAAGTTCATTAATATCATTGGGAGTATCTTTGTCGTAATAAAAAGAAATAAGGTCTCAAGTTCAGAGATCTTCTTCTTTTTAATAAAACCTTGCTAGCTAAGCAAAACTGGCGAATTCTCAAACGGCCAACATCATTGGTGGCTCAAGTGGTTAAAGGACTCTATTTTCATAATACTTTATTTTTATAAGTTAAACAAAAGAATTCAGATTGTTTTGTATGGAAAAGCATTCTTTAGGGTAGATAAACAATTTTAAAAAAGGCATTACGGTGAAAGTTAATGGGGGCATCGATTTACATATGCCACGATAAATGGCTTCCTCGTCCTTATTATTTCAAACCTGTGTATCCTCATAAATTGATAGAATTATCAAAAGTTTTAGATTTATTGACAAATTCGGGGTATTGAAATATAGATCTTATCAAAAGTTCTTTTTCAGATGAGGAACAAAAACTCATCTTAAGTATTCCTTTAATGCCTCATAGTGGCCACCGAGAAGATTGTTTGATTTTGTATTTTGATTCTCATGGTAACTATAATGTCAAGTCTAGTTATTGGCTGGAATTTTATACAAAAGATCATGCCTAAAGCTCCTTAAAACAATCAAATGTGAGATGGTGGCGTGCATTATGGTTTGAACATTAACTTTTTTGCTTGGCGGGCTATCACAGTTGGCTTCCAACGAAGGTTAACTTGAACTCTCACTATATTCCTACGAACAAGAAGTCTCAATTTGCTCTTTTGATGACGAAAGTATTGTGCCTGCCTTATGACAGTGTAGAATACTTGTTACGGTTTGAAACTGGTGTGACGTCTTTCAAATGGTTGTTTGCTTGTAAGATACTACCATAATTGATTTATTTGATCAAGTTTTGAATCATTTCTAGTTAAATAAGTGGAACTCTTTATTGTGATGCTTTGGAGATTCTGGTATGCCTGAAACAAGGCTATTCATGAAGGCATTTTTTTGGAGCCTGTTTTTATTTTTTTATGGGTGCAAGATTATGTTAATGAATTTCAGCAAGCTCAACTTACGAGTAGTTTGGCTTAGAATCCTATCATTTGTTCTTAAAAGCCACCTAACACTGACTGAGTAAAAATTAATGCAAATGCAACTATCAACAATAAGAAGGGTGCTACAGGTTTAGGGTTTGTTTGCCACAATCATCTTGGCAAAGCTCTTTTTCAAGTGCTTCCAGACTTCTTATTACTCATCAAAGTATTATTACAACTAAAGCCCTAGCTAGTTTTTATGCATCAGTTCATACTAAGCGACTAGGGTATGACCTTATACAAGTGAAAAGAGATTATCAATTAGTGATTAACGAAATCCTAATTAGTAACATTAGGGATTTGCTTCATTCCTTTCGCTCTTTTAGGATTTTTTTTTATGTCCTTAGGCCCTCTAATAAAGTGGCTTATGCTATGGCAAATTTTTCTCTGTCTTGTGATTTAGATTTTGTATGGTTAGAATCTACCTTAAGCAATATTTTTTGCCTTGTTTCTTTGGATTGTCTCAGTTCTTCTACTCAAGTAATAAATGTCCTTTTCAAAAAATAAAAATAAAGATTATATCTAAATTTTAGATAATTTAATTTTTTTATACATAAATTTAGATTTATTTAGTATTTCCTCACATTCAATATCTTATAACATAAATTTAGGTAAAATTAATATATAGTAATTAACAAATAAAATAAATTATTGTGTTTAGTACAAAATTAAAATAGAAATAAAATACTACTTATCAATGCCAAAAAAACTCTTAATAGAGAGTTTGTAAAAATATTATAGCTGTAAAGATATTAAGATATAATGGCTTTCAAAAAAATAATAAAAATATATTAGTTAAGTAGAGTTTATATTTAATAAGGGTACACAATAGAATTAAAAAAATATTATTAGAGTATATTTGATATTACACAAATTAGAGGAGAGAGAGAGAAGAGAGATTGAGATCAAGATCAAAAGGCTATACTTTTAAATTTTCAAATTTTGAGCTTTTACAAGTATAATAAAAATATTATTTTTAATCTTCAAAAGCTCTTTTCTAATTACAACTAAGACTTGTTTGGTTAAACTTTTTAAATAAAATTTTTGAAATTAGAACTTTTAAAAGTAAAATTTTAAAAAAAATCATTAACTGTTTAGTTGTTCATTAAAAAGTTTTTTTGAAATAGTAAATCATTTTATTACCTATTGTTAAAAGTACTTGTGTATTATTAAATTTTCAAAAAAATACTTAATAGATATCAATCAATGAATTAAATTAATTATTATTTTTGGTATAAATGTAAAAATAAAAAAAAATGCAATGCTATGTACCTACGAAAAAAAATTGGTTACGCTTTGTTGAAGTATTATAGTTGTAAAGACATGAAGATGTGATAACTTTTAACAAAGTGTTAAAAATATATTAGATGAATAAAGTTTATTTTTATTAAGAGTATGCTACGTAATTTTAAAAATATTATTAGGATATATGTGTCAATACAAAAATATAAAAAGAGTTCAAAAAACTCTACTATTAAATCTCAAATTTTGAGCTTTTGCTAATAAAGGCAAAATAATTTATTAAATCTTCAAAAACCATTCTTTAATTGCAACTAAACGTTATTAAAAATTTTGAAAAAAACTTTTGGCATTACAAAAGATCTTTTGGCTAGTAGAAAAACCCAATCAAATATGTACTAAACATCATTAAAAAAATTTAAAAAGAGTTTTTTAGCATTAAAAATATTTTTTTGTCAATATAGAAGCCCAACCAAACTGACACTAAAATAATTTTAAACCCACTTTTTTATAATTTCTTTTATTACTAAAATACACACAAAATAAATTATTATTTTAGACAAAATAATATAATTAAGTTTAAATGTCGATATTTAAACCTAATTTTAAAGATATTCAATTTATTATCATCTTCTTTGAATCCTAATTTTGTTATTTTTTATTCAACATCAAACATATTTACATCATAAAGATGGAATACTCGACATATATAAATTTATAAAAGAAAAAATTAAAATTAAAATTTTTTTTATTATGAAATGAAGATTGAAATAGATCAATCTCTCCATCTCAACTATTGATCTTGCTTTTATATCCATTAGAACAAGTTTTTATTGCAGGCATCTCGTCTCTTATTAAATGGATTCAATTCAAAACTATTATATGTTCAAAAATTAATTTTAGAGGCATTATTTTTAATTGTCTTAATAATTAGATCAGAATGAATAATCAAAAAATTGATTCTATGTCAAAACTAATTGATAGGATCCCTTTAAGGATACCCGCTAAACATTCATAACTAAATAGTTAAAGTGCTCGTCGAGCCAACTCATATGATATTTAATCATATGTTTTAGTCCTTTTAATTGAAAAAATAATCTGATTTATTTCATAAGTTTTGCTTAATGGGAAAAAAGATCAGAATTTATTTACATACTCAAACAAGTACAAATTTTGTCATTAGTTAAGTCATACAATTCACATGTTTCTATATTTGTTCTTCTTCTCATAATTGGTTATTAAAAGTCATTAAGTGAAATAAAAGACCCTCTCTCATCAACTAAAAGATCCATTCAAAGAACACAAGAACTACTAAAGTAATGGGCTATATCTCTTGAGTACAAGTTTAGGTTCAACCTCAATAGAAAAAAATTAAAAAAAAAAAAAAAGACAAAATGAAGCGTCGAACTTAATAATCTCATGGTGCCAAGTGGAAGGGTTACCTATCATGTTTCTAGAAATATTACAAGCGGTACAACACACTTCACTTATTTATGATGATCCCTCCAAATAAGCACACACGTATCGATAAATATTTCTTCTATAAGAATTTCATACTATTACGAATATAAAATTAATGAAAAATATTGGATTAATCCATTTTGAATTTGATAAATACATTGCTTGTAAACAGAAATATCTTTTCTTCACTAAAAAAGATATTATTCCTTTTGCGCCAAGGATCTTACTATTTCGGAGATTAACTTTTCCCATAATGATACCTATACTATCTATCCGTTTTTAAGTATGTAACTCAATAATAATAATAATAATAATAATATATTTCATTGTTGGTCAAATTTCTTTAAAAAAACAAATTTTTTTTTTTTTATATTTAGGAATCTATTTATGAATGAAATTTGTATATTTTCTTAAATATTTTAAATTAGAAATATATGTTTCAATGAATTTATCTCCTGCAAATTTACTTGAATGAAAATTTAGTTAGAGAAATTCTTTAGTAAAATAGTAAAAGAAAAAAATAAAAAATTTACACATAGAGATAGATTTATTGAGTAAACTTTTTATTTTCAAAATTTACTAGTGAGTTTATTAAGTAGCAGTTTCAAAAAAGTATTTCAGTGGGTTCAATAGTCATATCCATATTTTTATTCTTAATTTATCATTTATTAAAGTTTTTAATGTGAGTTTTTTTTTAAAAAAAATATAAATTTGAAGGTTGATTTAACAAGTGAAATGTCTAGGAATAGTCACTTTTTTTAATGGATATGCTTTTATAGTTAAAAATATTTTAGCTAATATTTATTAGTTAAGAAGATAATAAATAGACAAAAAAAAATTTATGAATAATACAACTAAAAAAACTTGTAGTTTGAGTCACAAAATCAAAAAAAAAAATGTTGTTGTTCAAATAGATCTAGAAAAAAATACTTTATAGAATGAGAACAAATAATTTTGTGAATCAATTTAAAAAAAGTATAAAAATAATGAAATCAAGAACAAAAATACGAAGTCCAAAATTTCTCGCACCTTGCACTTCGCACACAAGACATGGCGTGAGTTAGGTTCTTACACCGCTCCTCGTGCGTGAGGTGTGGTTAGAGTTGGGGTCTCACACCACACCCCACTTGCAAGGCGTGGCGTGAGACACTGTCACTTAGACGCGGCTTGTACTTTTATCTCTAACTTTTTTGTTAAATTTTGCTCTCTTTATTTTACAATTTTTTTATTTTTAATCAAATTTACTATTTTTTTTAACTTGTTATACTCTAACTTTATTTATTTAAGTAATTTGAAAGCGTATTTTGGACAAATTAAATTTCAAATGGCTTGTGAAAGAGAGATGCAAAAATACTTCAAAAATAAAATGGTCTAAAATTAAATGTGTGTCTAATAAAATTTATAAATTTATTTTAAGGCTAAAATTTTATTTAGAAAAATAACTATTTTTAGACATTCTAATTTAACAATCTTTTGTTTTAGTAAGACGTCGTATTACTGGCGGTGATGATAAGTACTCGTATATTTCTCAATTTATATTCTAATTAGATGATAAGTACTCGTATATTTCTCAATTTATATTCTAATTAGATGATAAGTACTCGTATATTTCTCCATTTATATTCTAATTTTTTTCAACTCAAAAGAGGTGACTTTAATTAGATGATACAAAATGTAATGAATATTTTGAAAGTCACAAAAATTTATCAAATAATTTAAGATGAAAAAAAGTTAGAATGTGAATTTGAAAAGTGTACTATTACAATGATTTCATCTAATCTGTATTTCACACGCTCTCTCTACTCCTCCGTCGTCATTGTTGGCTACTTAAATCGAGGTTTTAAAAATGCGATTGAACAGAAATGTGTAGACATTGAAGAGAATATAGTTGAGTTATGGGTTCAGAAAAGAGCACTAATAAGGTTATTTCAGATACTTAGAAAGGTACTAAAACTAAATTCACGTTCAAATAATAGATAGGTATATTTTGAAATAAAATTCTAACCAAAATAAGGATTTAAAAGGCCCAACTTTCAATTCCATTGACATATTCCAGGACCGATACTTTGATCTGAAACGAGTAATGTGGAATTATGCTTATATTATAAACTGAAAGTACTGCATTGTCAGAATCGATTTCAACTCTCAAGGCAAGCACAAAATATTACACATGAACAGAAATCCTCTAAGTTGACCTACTCGGATTAAAGTTAAAAAGCTTTAATATTTACAACCAAATCTCGAGAATGTTTTTTTATTTTTATTTGAGCTCAGTAGCACTTCATATTTTAGAAAATGAGTAGCCATGGTCAGTGAATTGGGTGTTTACAGCTCCTTCGACTCGGTCTCTGCTGAACTTCCTTCCAACACGGATTGTTGATCAAACGAAGGTGGCTGCTCAGCTGCGGTAGCATGGGAGTTCAAGGGTTTTTTGAACTGAACCAAGATCATGGTCATGTTGTCACATCCTTCGCCACCAGCCATAGGAGCCAAACACCTGTCAAATACTCTCTTACAAATGACAGAAAGTTTTGTTTCCTGCACAGCATCAAGTGACCTTCTATTACCTCTATGGAATTTATGCATAATATTTCACAGGAGTGTTAAAAACCTACATTTGTTAATTGATCCCGCACATAATCCACGAGTTGTTGACTTGAAAGACAATCCCTGGGGCGTGAGGCAGGGGCTCATTAAATTAGAGAATAAAATCAACTTAAGTTTCACATTGATGCTAATGACAGCACACACATCAGCCCACATCATTTGTTTTTGTTTATTTCAACAACTCAAAAGAGTTTTCATTCATCCAAGACTTTTACACCAAATTAGTTTCTATATGATAGTTTGTACAATGAGTTTGGACATAAAGGACTATTGTATAAATAAAGCTACGGAACAAATAAAAACTATAAAATAGTTAAAAAAAAATTCGATACATTTCCATCATTTGATTCTGCGGGAAAAAAAAGAAATCAACTTGCAAAAGATTAGTAGAAATGAATCCAAGCAAAGACAGCACCAAACCCTTATTCTGTTCCGCACATTTTATGGTGAATTGCATGCCTGATTAAACTTGTGTGTTTGGGACCAAATTAGAAACAAAGGTAATTGAAAATCAAAGAGGCTTGGACATAATTTAAAATTTAGGAATGAAAAACTAATATCTCTCAAAATTCCTTTCTGAACACTTCTATTCATATACTTCAAACGTGCAAGTAATTACAAAATCAGAAAAATCATTTCACAAACTTACAAATGAGAAGGGACTACCCAAGAAATGACATGGAAAACAGATACACTAGACGTCTACTTGATGATAAGCAGTAGCAAAGAATCATGTCATAACAACTCCCATTAGTCTACACTGCACCAGGAGTGGAACTGGTAATTAGTATTGCAGAGAATATAGGCTTCTTTCCTTTCAGCAGTATGCTAACACATCATTTGAAAAGGAACTTTTAACTAGGAAAAATGGAGAAACTGGAGGGATTGCCATTATCCCCTATTTGGATGGTAAATTCTAACGAAAAGTCAAAGAATAAGTGTGATAACTTATTACTTAAAATAGGGGTGGGCACATGGTCTGGTTTTCGCCAGAGCCAAATTCGGACCAAATAATTAAGTTTTTTCAAAAACAGAACAAAAAGAAAAACCAAATTATGATACAAAAATTGAACTGAATTGTTTTTTGGGGTTTTTTTTAAAATTTTTTGTTTGGAATTGGGAATTGTGTTGTTGCGTACAAGGTGCCTTCAAATAATTACGTCAGAAATGAAAAGGAAGAATTAAAAAACAAAAAAGCAACATATGATTCAGTGAATCTAACACAAAAATTATCAAATGACAAAAACAAACTAAATAAGAAAATGAGTTAAAAAAATACAAAAAAAAAAAAAACTTAAAAGAAAAAGAACACATCCTGGCAATCAGATGTTTGATGACTAATCAATAAAGGTATTAGAGATGATGGTTTGTAGTGAGAAGGGAGGGATGAAGGCTACCATGGAGGAAGACAAATTCGTGGGCAAAACATTCAAACACAGACAAAAAGGAAAATAAAAATATAAATGACCAAAAAAAAGGATTGTAGTTGATTATATTTGATAGAAGATCGGCAGATGGATGGATGGCGTGAGGCAGAGAAGGCGGCGGCTGCTAGGGTAAGAGTGAAGGTGGACCAAAACTGAGAAGAATCATTTAATGTTAAGGTTTTTGACTTTTACACTACCTTTTATAGCTACTGTTGTGTATGTTAGGGAGACTATGGTTAGTTGAATAAAACACAAGCCATAATACACGTCACTGATTAAAAATAATTTGCATAACCAAGTGAACCGGTTTTTCGGTTTGGTTTTCTTCTAAATGAAACTGAACGGTTTTTTGTTCTCTGAAAAACCAAACCAAACCGAACCAGCTAGTTTCATTCAGTTTCATTCCTTCGATTCTCAGTTTTGTTTTACCCACCCTTACTTAAAGCTCACATAGTTACCAATAAGTGACAATATTGAACCTGTCATGATTATAAACTACTGCAATTATGATGAAATAATTAAAGTTTGTCATGGTCCTTCTATCATAATGGAAATAGATGGGTTTTAATGGTAAACTGTTATCTAATCAATCATTCAAGCTTCAAAGCCTCTTTCCTTCTCACACAAACACATGCACTTGCACAAGCCCATGCACAAGCAGCAAAGACTGGAAGTTGAGAATAATCAATAATTGTTTGAAATTAATAAAAAAAATGGGAAGAAAATTTCAAAAAAAAAGGTGCAGGCTCTGAACAAGGGCCTACCTTGTTATTAATCAGGATACCAATAAGGACCAACTTCCACTTAATAAACTTTACCAATAATTGTTCCTTCTTGCAGTCAAAGAAGAATTACCCAACTCTTTTAAGCTTTTATCTTACAAGGACAATCAAGCTCCAAGAAGAGCAATGGCAAGATAAGACATAAAACGCAGCATATGCTCACAATTATTAATGTTAAGGTACAGATAAGTTTTTCTGCAATTAATTAATTTCACAGAATGTTTGGTTTCACTAAACGTAGGGATTTCAGTAATACATGTTAAAATTAAATGCATCCCACATAGCATTTCAAAAGAGGACAAAGCATGCCAGAAAGAGATATTTTAGCACTACTTTTATATATAGTTTGAAGTGGAAGTAAATTACCAAATTCCATCACAAGCTATAACAAGGAACTCATCATCGTCACAAAGTTCAACCTAATTCAAGACAAATAAGGAAAAGTAAGAACATGCCAGTGTAAGTAGAATACATTGATTAGACAGTAACATATCCTACTTTCCTGATGATGCCTACAAAATGCTCCAAAAGATAATAGCTAAAACAGATTCATAAAGCCATATGCTCCTGATGAAAGTATGTCTTTACCCTAAATACATGTGTGCCACATCTAATATAAATTTGAATACGATTAAATGAATCCCCAATTGCGCAAGTAATTCCACAAATTGTAGGGGAAATAACATACAATATTTATATCTGGATTGGCAGTCACAATCTGCTTTTCAGGAGGCAAACTTTTATTCTGCTTGAACTCCACATCACCTGCCACAAAAAGAAACCTGTTGGACAGACAGAATTGAGATTAAGAAGAAAAGGAACCTCAATTATTTCTACTTCAATTCAGACTGATTAAAATAAATTATCACCGATGGCCCTTGCCAAGTTTAAACTTCCATTAACACGCCCAACTTGTATAAAACCACCAGCGTTAAGAATTCTATCTTTCTCAACTTCAAGATCAGGCTTGTGATCTTTAGACATATTATATGCCTGCGCATGTAAAACAATGATTTCAATAAAACACTGCACATGTAAGCCTTTTATCCAGTAATGGGCGCTGCTGCAATCATAGGGCACAATGAGAAGTATAATGGAACTTAGCATAACATTAAGAACTTAACTGACAGAATTATCTCAGCTGCATGGAAACAAATAACAGAACTATATAATAGAACATTTAGTTTTTTAAGCCCATATATCTTGTCATTTATTCAACACACATGCACATATTAAACACAAATACTCCTTTCCATGTCACATGCATCAAACAACAGTTCTTCACGTATCAAAAAGTTGCTTTGTGAGTTAAATCTTGCCTACAAATTCATGAGTTGAATCATGGGAACAATGGACCACCAAGAAGTGTTATAAAGTATGTTATTCAATTATACCAGTAAAAGTAAAATAATAATAATAGAAAAAGAACTTGAACATTGAACTCCCGGTACTATCTAATTTCACCAAGGGCAGAAGTGGAGGGGAGAAGCCTTGAAAATTATCCATTGTACATAATCGGCAAAAAGATGAAAAAAAAAAATAAAGTATATTACTGAAAGTTACAAAGTGCGAAAGGCAGATAAAAAGTACCTGACCCTTTCGGGATAACACGCAACGAGAATCACCAGCATTTGCAACAACAAGTTGCTTGTCTCGAATGATTGCAACACAAGCCGTGCTTCCAGAAGTTGGCCCATGAAAATCTGAGTGAGGACCCTAGTTTGCATTTCATAAATTCATCATGTCATTAGAATTTCAATCACATTCCAAACTTAACAAACAAATCAATCAGTCATACTTTAATAATATGAAGGCAGATAAGACAAATCATGTAAGTAATTACAAAAAATGAAATAAGCCTCAGTGCCCAAGAAGTTAAACAATTGCAAGAAATAAAAAACAAAACAACCTCAAAGCATCCCTTCACACTGACATTTTAAGGTCATGTAATAAAGAGTTTTAATTTGATTATAATTGTGAGACTCCTCTATATATCTATCTACTGATATAAAGACTAAAATTTTGGTTTGTAAAACAAAATATAATCTTCATTAGTAACAGAAAAGCCTGTTTCTTATACTTTCACAGTTGCAATTTTAACAATATAGTGCATAAAACAAACATCGAAAAGATGCCAGAAAAGAAGTCACTCATGTAATGCTAGGTCCAATATGAAGGGGTGGTCATCCACAATATCAATCTAAATTTATGATCAGAAATTTCTTGGACATGTGGGGGACATGTGAGCAACACATGGTACACGACAATGGTTGCTACTTTTATTTCAAAATACAAGGGACAAAATTATATTCTAATTTCTTGAAAGCCAAATGGTGAAAACGAAATAAAGAATAAAAATAAAAAATTTCAACTAATGATCCTCCCCTGCTCTTCGACTCCCATTGAATTCATTCTCTCTCCTATCCTTCAACCTCCAGTACCATCTTGAGTCTTCAGATGGATGGATGAAGTAACATGCACTCAATACCCCACTATATTTGACCAAAACTAGCATATATGAACTTGAAACAGTTTCCAAGAAATTTGAACACTAAAAATTAATAAAAGCAGTAGCTTCTATATAGAAAGCCTGAATGTCAAATTTAACATGTTGACAATGGGCATTAATGTTCACAACCCTACAGTATTAGCAACAGAGCAACTTAGAAAACATAAAATGCCAGGTAGCTTGTACCTCATTAAAAGATTTTTAAATTGCAAATGAATTTAGCAAGTTAACAGACAAAAAGGCAGAAATAGTGTTCATTAGACATAAAAAGTCTGTTTGCCATGATAAGATACCTCCTCAGATGGCCAATCATCAAAATGGTCTCTGACTTCACTCCTAGGAGACCATATTAACCCTTCAATCATGCCAGAAAACTTGTCTATTTTATCACCCAATATAGCTAATTCTCTCCACCCTCTTTGTCCACGCATCATCTCATCCATTCTGCATGAACAGTATAACACTTACTGGAAGCATGAAAAGAATAGAAAGAAAGTTTTGACTTGCACCACACAAAGGCAATTTTCATTTTTCGTTAAACTTATAATTTCATCCTAAATTACAACTTCGAACCAGTTACATCAGTTTGTTACTTTTCTGGAAAACAACGCCTTAGAAAATGAAGCCAACCTTGGTCAAAGTCAGTTCCAATGAATTTAAGCACTACAACATCAATGCAGCATCTACCATTGAATTCAGACATAGGACCAATCAGATTCAGTAAAGGTTTCCATCCTTTTAATCTAACTGACACAAAGGTTTAAGAGAAACATCCAGAAATAAACAATATGGAAAAACAAACAATCGATGACCAATTTGCGATCTGAATAAATTGGGGAAATTTTTATGCCTAACATTTCATAAGAACTACTAAGAAGAAAACACTTGTAATTCCCTGTAAGAAAAACTAGCCAAGTAAATCCATAGTCCAGTTTCAGATTCCCAGGCTAGATGAAACACTGGACTTACAGGTCAAGGACACCCCAGCTGCCTCTTACTTGGGTTATGATTACATCAGGCATCTGCTCAAAATTCTAAGTGTGAAACATTCTAGAAGATATAATAATAAAGTCACCTGAGGAAAGCTTTCTGTGCAGCAGTGCCTATATCTCCAGCTGAATAAGCTTCATGCTTGAGCATCTGCTGGTGAAGATACTTGGCACAAAACTTAGCCACCGCTTTACCTACAGTCAATGAAGTTTGTTAAGGACAAAACATGACAAATATCACCAACCAATGAGAACAGACCAAAAAAAACTATTTACAGCTTCTCTCTATTTCCACCACCCCCTCCCCACCCAAAAGACTAAAATAAGGATAAAATTAATCATGAGAACTTAATAAAAGAAAAGGAATTTCTTTGACAGTTTAATGATAGGGCCACAAAATCTTCCAATGGGTAGAAATATAAGTACCGGACAATGCTTCATCATGAGCCCATCTAACTTAAGGAAATCAAAATGCATTACAGGTTCAGACAGAGAACTATTTGTCAGCATAAGGCAGGACATTATGCAACGGAATAGGGGCAAAATGATCGCCCAAAAAGAGTATAATATATAAATAAGAAGCAATAGCAAAATTTCATTTGCTAAATTGCAAATAAATTCTTGTAATGGTTTTTAAACTAATCAATGCAGTATCAAAAGAATGGAGAAGAACATCATTTTGTAGCTCAGTCCTCTCATCACTGAGACAAAAGCTAATGGCAAAGGCACAAAAATAAAAGTAAAACATGGGTGCTCAGCTCAGAACCAAATAAGAAGCAAAATGAGAGGCAACAAAATGAAAACAGCATTCCAGAGAAGATTATTTGGCAGAAGACCCTTGCCATTGCCACTTTCAATATTCCCTGTTTCTACCAGTATAATTTGAGCTACTAAAGTAAAATTTTCATACATTATAAACAAGTTAAGATAATGTATTAGGCATTAATTAACCAAAAAATAGTTGGGAGAACTACAAACTGTATTAACAAGATAATTAGCCTCTACTTCTGTCTGTTAAGGTATTCAATGTGATAATCACAAGTATTTTGAATTCAAAGCATGCAATACTGTATCAAAGACCAACTACAAAGTAGCATGATATACTATATAGTATCTTCATGATTAACTGTTTCAAAATACACTTGAGATTTTAGCTCATTAAATTAATCTATTAGTATTTGATAATCAAATTAGCCTACAGCGAAGCACACCATAACTGCAGCAAAAATGAAGCAGCTTATATTACCAATTATGGGAACCTAAAACCTCTTTAATGGTGTGGTTGATGATGTCTAGAATAGCATTATTGTAATAAGAAGACTTGCAAATACGTTAAAGAAGCCATATAAGTAAAAGCTGAAGTGTACTTCACATAGGAATGGAAAACAATCAAGCCATCATTATTGGATACTGAATGCAGAAATTACAGAACTCCTATACTTACCTCCATGGCCATCATAAACACCAAAGAAAGAGGTAGAACTGTCCAAATCTGGATAAGCCGCATGCTGTATAATAACTTGTATGATTTTAGCAAAATTATATTTATTTACAGCAAATATACATAGAACTGAAAGAGAACTGCCAAAATTAATTTAAAAGTTGTGATTGTGCTTCAGACAGTTCCTCAGCATATTACTGGTGTGTTTTGATGAATTTGAACAAAAAGCTCTTATCTAGACATAAACATTTTGGAGTAATGTAACTGAACCAAACAGAATAATAGTTTTTCAATATTATAGGATATTATACTAGAAAATCCAATCAAGCTTGATAAATCGTTTACTTGCTTCGTTTAGGAATAAGTCAGTTTTTGTTTCATCAAGTTCATGTATTGACTATGATAATACTGTTAGAGCTCAAAAATAGTGTCAGGCCATTTACTACAAGCTTACATTTGTAGGTCAAGAAACCAATTAAATATGCTCAGTTTGACCAAGTAATCTTCTGTTTGAATCTCCTCATTGTATTGATTTAATTATAATAAGTTAGGTTTGTATTTCTTTATTACGTTTCTGGTTTGATTTTCAGTTTGATCCATGTGCCTTGAACATGGAAAGCTATTTAAAGCTAAAATAATATTGTTGGACCCTCACCTATAAGCTTAAGTTTTTCAATCAAGTGGTAATTTAGAAGATGCTATATGATACCTAAATCCATATGTCCAAACTCATATCTTCCCATGCCATGTTAACGGCATAGTTTGAAAAGAACTACCTATTTGGTTTAGAAACCAATTCTTAAAGTATCATAAAGGTATCCATTTGCCTCAGAAATAATTGTCTATGGCAGTTAGTTAAGTCATCAGTTCTTTAATTTGATAGTTGTACTGAATTCTAGTCTCAAGGACATTTTAGTAATATACTATTTCCAAATAGGATGCACATCCATTGAATCTGGTTCAGGTCTAAGCTGGATTATGTAGTGTTTACCGCTCAGTAATACTGTTCACCTACAGGCTTTGGCTATTTCATATTTTCAGTATAAGCCAGACTATATTGTTATACCACCATAACCCATATTGCACTAAACCAAAGAATCTCAATTCCTCCACAGTTCTTTTTCATAGAAAAAAAGCTTAATCTAAAGATATTACAGTAGCCCTAGATCACCTTCCAATGTGGTTGATTTGACTAAATTTAGACAATAATATGCTATCTAGAAGGCAAGTAAACTTTTCGTAAAATCTTACTGAGAATTCATTTTTTATGCTGTGGTTGACAAATGCAAGGCTATTCTGCGTTGCTATTATATTTTATGGCATCAGGGCTTTAGAATTCTTTGACCATCTATGCAAGCTTTTAGTCATAACAAAGTGTTACCCAACATTTAATATACATCAAAAAGCTCCAATGTATTCAAATCTTTTAAGAGATTCCATATCATTTCCAATATTTTTACACTTTTTAACAAACAAACCAAAATGACATTTAACAATTAGCTTATAAACAAAAACTAATTGTAAGCTATTCTTAATTCTTTCAACTAGTAATCATAGCATACCGCCCTTTTTGCCAATTTAGGCACATATAAACAGGTGCAAAGAATACTCACAGCATCTTCCATGGTTGCACGCCACCCTTGCATAGACGACAATCCATATCGAAGACTTGCATTTTCACCATCCTCGGAGAACTTCTCGGTCTTGGGGGTGCTCAAATATACCCCCATTTTTTTTTTTCTGAAACCACACCAGCAAAAGAAAGAATCACAAAGACCATCACAAAACAAAGTCACTATTCTCATTCATTTCCACTGCTTTCATTTTACTGCAAAGACAATCTTAGCTCCCTGCTTCTAAACAAGTAAACAAAAGCTAATACATTTTATTCATACTAAAGCGGAGTATACAACTGAAAGCTTAGGTGTCAGATTAAAGCATACAATCTCACAAAAAAAAATTAATGAAACAACAAAATGTTATCTTTAGATCGGAATCTAGTGTCTATAACCGTATTTAGAAACAACTTTTGACAACTCCCAACAAAACTTTCTTCAAAAATTGTATTGAAAATTTGTTGGACTAAATCACTTGCTAAAACTTATCAGCTCACTTGATTTAGCACAAAATAAATGAATGAAAATAAAACTTAACTAATCGTATCAAGAGTTGTAAAGCGAGGTATTGAAAGTGCTGTTACACGCTATCCTCTTTGGCCAAAAAATTTAAACAAAAATAAAAATGAGTAAAATCTCGTATAGGCCAAAAAGGAACATTCACTATCGTTTAATTTATCGAGCGACTATAAGTAAAAGGTAATCGAAGCAGTAGTATACTTTCTCTTTTCTGGCGTTTTCTTGGAAACCAAACAGATCGTGAAAGAAAAGAAAATAATGTAAAAAGGACACGAAAGTTTTTTTTAAAGAGTGAAATGGAGTGATTAAATAAGACGGAATGATAGTAGCAAACAAGTGTCGTACAGTTGAAGCTGAGCCGAGCTAAGCTTGCAGAGAGAGATCTGTTCAGCGGCGTTGTGTTGTGTGGACTCGGCTGATATGATCAGACCATACGTCTAGTTTTCAATTGAAGCCAGTTGCCGAGCTCACGTGAGTTTCACGTGCTACCCTATGTTATTTTCTAAAAGCACCTCAGATACTCCTTTCCAATTTAAACCCTTTTTAAACAAGTCGTTGTTATTAATTTTTATTCCTATTTTAGTAAAAAAAAAATTGAAATGATTATAATTTCTTAAAGAGATGTATTTAATTATGTACTTCTACTTAATTTGAATATAAATAATTAGGATAAACAATCATTTTTATTTGACAGTTAATAATAAGCAATCAATAGCCCACTTATACTTTTTTTTTTAAATAATGTTTTGATTATAACACATTTTATTAAATTCTTAACAAAATTAAAATTACAATGGTCATAATTTCTTAAGTTGACATGATAATATCTTGGGGATATTAACACTGTCATCTCCTGAGGTTGAGTAATTTTAATTATAATTATGTTGTCACCTTTTTTATTTAATTTGAAAAATAAAAATACTTTTAAAATTATTTGTTTAATTATATAAATAATTAAAATATTCTTAAAGTGTGAATGTATTTTTATTTTTAAAATTAAGTAAAAAAAAAATGGTGTCAGTATAATGAAAATCTCGAGTGTTAATACCCCTAATATCTTGGGCCAGTCAAATTTCAGATATTATACGATCATTTCTAATGTACTAACTGGATAGGCTAATGCGCATCCGGATGACGTCAGCAAAAGAACTCCTACAGTAGCCAAGTGACCGTTGAGGACAATATCAACGGACAGATTTTGAGCTACATAGTACAGCCGGCTCTATTGTAACATGACCCTTAATATTCTAAGATTGTTTTCAAAATTCTGAAAGTAATTCCATTGAAAGCCAAAATACAAAATAAAAATAAATAAAAAAAACAAAAAATCAATGAAAATCTGGGAAAAGATTTAACGGTAATGACAAAGGAGTGATTATACATATTTTCGGTATGAATTGACCAAATTCCAATTCAAATCAAACCGTCGTTACATAAATAGCTTAAATCTGACGTTGAGATCTTCGTAGAATTTCCATCTTTAGTACATAGAACTTAAATGGATTCGATCTTCTAATTTATGATTATGATAAATCGGAAAAAAAAAATCTGTTGCACTTAAACGCAAAATTTGGTCGTGGCTTAAGTCAAGGAGAATTTTTATTATAAGATTTAAATCAGAAGTAATTTTTGTGCTTGAAAAATAAAATGGATTGAATTATTCGGACCTTAAAAAATACTTTAAAAACAATTTTTTACTTAAAATTTTTTTTAAAGATTTTTAAATTAAAATTTTAAATAACATACATTTGAAAATACCAAAAAAGTACTGATTTAAATTCCTCATTTATTTCACTCTACACCCAACAAAAATCTTTCAAATTTAAAACTTCTTCAACCGAGTTGTTAAATACATTTAAAAGATGGAGGCACTCTAGTCTTTTCAAAATATTAATTTTATTTTAATTTATTAATTTTTTTCTGTTAATTTAAATAAAAAAATTGCATTTTAGTGTAATTACACATGACTAGTGATTGGTTGTCGTCGCCGATGCCTTCAATGACCGGTGATGAATTGAATAAAAATTAATATCATTAAATTTTAAATTTTATAATTTACATAATTATAGACTTTTTTTTCTTAAGCAAAGCATTGGAGAGGTGCCAAAAAGTATAAAAAATTGTGTTAAACGCCTTCAAACGACAATGAATAAAGGTCATTGCCACCACAATTAGAGTCGCCACCCGAATAATTTATTCGATGATAATAGCAATGCACATTCAACCACCATCATTTGATAACAATGTTATAATAGTCACTACTTTTCTCTCTACTATTGACACATTTAAAATACTCTATTGACGAAATTTTATTATTATTATGTAAATTATAAAATTTTGAGTTTGATAATATTAATTTTTAATTAATTTGCCAATGGTCATCGGTGGCTGGTTGTCCCATTTTTAGTTTTATTTTATATGTTTTATTTAATTTAAATTTATTTTTAAAATATTTTATTAAAATATATAAATCTAATTATATGATGACACATAACATTTGTAACTTATTATATTTTGACACGTGTTATTATTTTATTTATTTTATTTTAATTTTCATTGTTAATAAAAATAAATCATTATTAAATTTTAATGAAAATAAATTTAATTTATTCATTTATAATTTTTTTATTAAAAACAAACTAATTTATTAAATTCTGATTAAACTCAATTCAATTTGAGTATTATATTTATAAATCATACTAATTAATATAAATAATGAATAAAATTTGACGTTATATTAATTTAAGTTCATTATATGTTTAACTGTTGTGTTATATTTATTTAATTAAATAATTTTTATTTATTTGAAAAATAATTATAATAAATATAGTATAAAATGTTATACTAATAATTTTTTTAATATAATAATTATATAAAATTTTATTTGATTAGATTATATTATGTGAATATAATAATTATTTTATTATATTACGTGAATGAATGAGATTGCACAACGTATTTAAAAATAATGAATTGATAAGATTTTTGTCACTTGTTTAAAATTAAACTCATTATTCACTTAGGTTAAAGGACAGATAAATTATTTATACTATAAAAGAGTATATTCCTTATAAATTAACTAAAAAAACTAAGAGATTGGGTTAAAATTAAGTATTTTAAATTTAAGTAGGACAAAATTATTAACTAGGCTAAATTTGAGGGACTAAATCATATTTATTCCTATCTTTTTTTTATAAAAAAAAATTAAAAGGTAGGCTAGCACCCAGATAATTTTACTCCCTACCTTCCCTAAGATTCAAATCTAATGGCTTTAACACGACTTACATAAAAGTTTATCACCAAATCATGTCCTCGGCCGAAATCTTTATCCTTATCTTTAAGATTAATAAATGTTATTTCTTTTTTCACCTCGTTCCATGCGATTACTCGAGGTTATTAGATTTAACAAAGCTTTGAGATGGAGCTACACTTGATACGATAAGGGGGTTAAATTATTGTAATTGAAAATATATATAGATTAAAGTATATATTTTAGGTGGTTAAAGTGTTATCTTTTTAAATTTGAGAAGTCCAAAGTATGAAAATCATATTTTATAGGACTGAATGAGAAAAACCGTTTATGTTATTATGTATTTCAAAATTTGTTTTTGTTTTTTTTTTTTTTGTCTTCACGGGCCGGCCACTGCAGCCCATAAGTAGGTTTTAATCGATTCTCCACAACTTATTCCTCACTCACTTCTGCTTCTTGATAAATAACAAGAAAAGTAATCCTCCTTTATCAATGTCAAGCTACTAAAAGAAAATTAGATTTAGGATATGTATATTGTGTTTTCTAAAGAATTTTCTTGGACTTGTTTAATAAAAAAAAGTAAGTTTTTTTAATAAATACATACTAATGTAATGATAAAATAATTTATTATAAATTATCAATTCATATTTTAATAATAATAATTTTTTTCATAAAATAGTTTCAAAATATATCAAAGTATTTATTAGAATTTATACATTATTCCACATTAATTTTTTTAGTTTTACAAAAAAAATCAATAATTGTATAAATTTATTTAGGATAAAGGACAACTGGACTCCTAATATTTTTTTAAAGCGACACTTCAATCACTCTGGTTTCAAAAATTTACAAATATACTCCGTTAATTTTTTTCTATTAAATTAGATGATAATTACTACAATTACTATAATACCATTGATCAATAGTTGACCGCATTGATTGGTGTTGACCGATATTAATTAGTATTGATTGACGATAATCGACATTGACTGGACGTTGAACAATATTGATTGATTGTTGATTGGCATCAAAATTATTCACCATTAATACTGTCGAATTCTAAATTTTGTTATCTACATAATAATGAAGTTATTTTTATCAATGAAGTATGAAAATTAGTAAAAAAAGAATAAGTAACGACTATAATATATTTTTTTACTAATTTTAGTACTCCTTCGATCTTCATTGATGAAAATAATTTTATTGTTGCGTAGATTACGAAATTTAGAATCAAATGATGCTCACAATAAATCTTTTTCAATTGGTCAACACCCAATAAATATTGGTTAATAATCAATTAAAATTATTTAACTTCGATCGATGCTAATCAATATTGACAGATTGTGTCACATATTTTTTACGAATAAAAAATTATATTATTCTATATATTATTTAAACTAATCAAAAAAGTTAACAAAAATGAATATATTTCTATATTTTCTCAATCAAAGTGATTAACTATCACTTTAAAAAAAAATTGGATGCAATTATCCTTTATCCTATTTTGTAAATTTCAATCCATCCCTTGTACCTTATTTTTATGACGATCTACACCGCAGATCCATTCGGTAAATTTTCATCATTAAAACGAAACGTTGACTCAGTTGACTAATAAAAATATATCATTACCGTTGATGTAATGTATTACTTTTGATTTGAATTCAAAGATAAAAATAAATACTTTTATTCCTCTCTTTCTTTCTCTATCTCCATCTGTTTTCTCGACCTTTTTTTCTACAAACAATTCACACATTTTATTGATAAATATTATGTACAAACAAAAATGTATACATTCAAATTAAAATTATACGAAGTAAATAAGGAGAATCATTTTTCCAACAGAATTCAAAGTGATAAAATTGGTTGATTAACCGAAGATAAAGCTTCTTCATTTATAAATCCACTTAAACCACCAACAAAACTGTCCTTTTGCTTCCTTGGTGCTTCTTTTGTCAGCCCAATTCCATCATAAGTTATAACATATCCCCAAAAAAAAAAAATTAATATTAAATATTTTAAAATTTTATCTTAAATTATATTTTAAAAGTGATATATGAAATAAATATTGAGTGATAAAATAATAAAAATTTTAAAATTATTTATTGTACTTAATATTTGTTTGACACATTACTTTTAAGATATAATTTAAAATAAAATTTTGAGATATCTAGCATTATTTAACATATCATTTATTACACTCAATATTTGTTTGATACATTACTTTTAAGATATAATTTAAAATAAAATTTTAAAATATCTAACATTACTTAAAAAATTAAAATAAAATCAAAACTAAAATATGATCATGATAATGTTGAATATATGAAAATCTTACAGAAGCAATCCCTTGAATTAAAAAAGAAAAAAACAAGGTTGTAAGAGATCACCACCATTATTTGTAAACGTCGAGGATTTTTTAATTTTTTGGTTTGTATTTGATATTACTCTTAAGAGTAGAATCAAAGTTTAAAAGTAGGTGGCTAAAATGTTAAAGTAAAAAATAATATAGGGTGAGAATTTGATTATACGAGAATTTTAGTGTCATATAAAATCTTAAGGGAATCAATCGTAAAACTACTTATTTTAAAGAGATAAAATTATATATATATATATTTAAAAAGCTAGTATTGAGTTTAAATTTTTTTTAAACTCGCCTTTACTAAGTTCTAATGTAAGTTGGCTCTTAGTTGCTTCTACAAGTTAGAAAAGTTTTTTACCATTTTGTTTCAGAAAAAAAAAATAGAACTTGAAGGTAATTTTTCGTTAGTGCCTTAATGAAAGTGATCCTCCACCTAAATGCTAAAGTTTTAAGTCTTTATGTTTTAAGTTTTAAGTTTTGAATGAAGTAAATTTATTATGTGGTGGTAAAATATTGTAATCAACCACTTCAGAAAATTCACTCTTTAAATAATTTCTAAGATAATTATTTGCAATGCATTTCTTAGGATAATTTTTAGAGTATATAGTATTATTTATTATTTAACATAAAAAATATTTATTTATTTATTGTTAAACATGAACATTTAAAAGTATAAAACTACTAGAATCAATACAAATCCAAAATTTATAATATGCAGCTCTAAAGTCTAAGGTCGATGTAGGCTACTTGCTAATTAAAATTCTTTCATAAAAGGAAAAAAGAAAAAGAGGTGACTTGTTCTCTCTAAATTTCAGCAAACATACCCAAGGTCTTTAACTTGTAAGGCCCAAAAACTTTAAACCAAAAATGTGTAAAGAGGATCTCAAACATATAAGACCCAAAAGAGAATTGTCGGTCTATAAACGTTCTTGAGTTAAGATACTCTCTTTAAATAAGTTAGAATAATAGTTAAAATTTGGTCACTTTATTCAATCAAATTTTTAAAAATGAAAAGATGAAACTCAAATTCTTTGAATTAATTAAAATAATGATAAAAATTTGACTATATTATTCGTTTAGTCTTTTAAAGAAGAAATATAATCTCTTCAAATTTAGCAGAGCAATTACTCAATCAGACTCACCATGATAAGACTAAATAGAATAATAATTGAACACCAACTATTTCGATCAGGTCCAGAACGAAGAGAGATAACCTTTGTTCTTGTTGACCAAGGAAAGGTCTAAAAATAATTACCTTGAACACTAAAAAATAATCTTTAAAAAAAATTTAACTTACAAAAAACGTAAAAAGTTGTGAATAAAATTAAATTTATCAAAAATTAATTTTTAAAGGAAAAAGATATTCTTAAAAATACAATACACGCAAGAAAGATCAAATGTGCTCTACAGGCCGCACTTTATCTTAAGCTTTCTTCCCAACGTGCCCATTTATCTTTTGATTTGGAAGGCAGGCATTGCGTTCAATTTGAAAGGCATGGTTTTCAGCCAATAGAAATATATCCCCTTGGCCAAATGGAGCATGCTATATAGAGGTAGATGGCCTACGAGTCATGAACTTCTTTCTCGAAAAAGAAGAAATAATAATATATGGCCTTTTAGAAATATTCCTATCCCTACTCTCTCATGCCAATTCCATGAGCCTTTTATCCTTACCCCTTATCTATCTACTTAACTAATAATAATTATAAATAATAATATCATATAATAAACAAATATGAAACATGTACTGTTATTATAAGTTATTATAAAATTTGTTTTGAAATTGAATATTTATGACATGATGATTAAAAAATATAATATATTCAATATATATATTAAAAAGCAACACTAAATTAGTACTTGAAAAAAATATAATTTTGCTTAACGAAGTAATTCATACATAGCTAAAAAGAGGGATTCTGCTTTCAATTTTTTCTAACTATCTAGTAACAATTATAAATAATATAAAATCATATAATAAATAAATATGAAACATGTACTGATATTATAAGTTATTATAAAATTTATTTTGAAACTAAATATACATGACATGACACTATAAAATATAATATACCCAACATATATTCTAAAAAACAACACCGAACTAGTATTTGGAAAAAATGTAATTTTACCTAACAGGATAACACATGTAAAGAAAAATGTAATTTTACTTAACAGAGAAACATATGTAAAGCCAAAGAAAGGGATCGTGCTCTCACTTATCTCTCTCTCTCTCTATCTATTTATACTCATGCATCTATCTATCTATACTCATACATAGCCAGAGAGAGGGATCGTGCTGTCACTCGACTATCTACTAGAAAAAAATGTAGTTTTATACGACAAAGTGTCTCATGCATAGTCAAAGAGGGGAATAGTATTCTCACCTAATGAAATTTCTATATTGCTCAAGAAAAATAATATGGTCTAACACATACACAAATCAAACTAAACTAAAGTAGGGAGTTTGTATCTAGTAGTTTTAAAAAAATCACTTTTAAATAATATCATGAAAACGTATTTATACTAAATATAATATTTCTATATTTAATATAATCATAAATGTTAAATATATAAAGAAATTAAGATAATTGATTCTTACCAAATATATATTTTATAATTAATAGGTTATATTTAGTTTTCTTATATATATTTATGTTCCTTATTTATATTAACCTAAAGTTTATATAAAAGCTATCTATATAGCATTTGTAATATACAGAATTACAATAACAATGTAGTCCTTATAGTTTTTTCAATTTCTCTTAATTATTTTTGCTGTTTTTTTATTTTATTTTTTTATCTTTTCTCACATGGTATCAGAGTCAAGTTACGATCATTCTTAGAGCTTAATATAAAATTTCTCAACGCACTTGCACTTGCAACGGTTGATTTCCTGCCTCTTTATCAACGCGTTTGTAATCGCAGTGGTTGATCTTCTCAACGCACTTGCACTCGCAACAGTTGATTTCTTATTTTCTCTATCAACGCGTTTGCAATCGTAGTGGTTGATTTTTTCGACGTGCTTGTCGCTCCGACAACATTGTCACTCTACGATAACTTTGCCTCTCTTCCACAAGAGTTGTTTCTCTCCAACAAGGGTTATCATTCACCGACAGTGGTTGTATCTTAACAAGCACTATTACAATCAAGAATGTTCCTTTTCAAATTCAAGCTTCTACCATATTAAATTTGAGGGGGGATGTTAAATATATAAAAAAATTAAGTTAATTGATTCTTACCATGTATATATTTTATAATTAATATGTTATATTTAGTTTTTTTATATATATTTATGTTCTTTATTTATATTAACCTAAAGCCTATATAAAGGCTATCTATGTAGCATTTGTAATACACAGAATTACAGTGACACGTCCAGAATATAGAAGTTATTCCCAAGTACAGGATTGTCGAAGTAATAAATAACCCGATGAGAACGGGGTCGATCCACAGGGAAGTAGAATTAAAATTACAAATTATAAAGACTTTAAAGATAATTAATGCAGTATAAGATGTTTGCAAATATTATTTCAATTAACCAATTCAAATAAAAAGCTAAGGTTACGGGGATTCACTCTTGGCATAAGAAGTAAGAATATATTTAACTTTTTATTTTTTTATAACTCAATTGGAATCCTCACACAAAGGAGGTTCCAACCGGAAAATATAGCAATTAAAGTTCATTATCATTTATATATTGATTAGTATTTATTTCTTTCAATTATTATACACCAAATCTTATAAATGGGTTCAAGTATTTATTATGCCAATCTTTATATTTGTCTACAATAAATCAAGACTCCCACTTTACAAGAAAGGTTATATAAACCAAATCTTGTAAATGGTTTCAAGAATTTATTGTGCCAAGTATTAAGTTTGTCAATAATAAATCAAGAATCACCACTTTAGAAGAAAGGGTATTAATTCTACAAACAAAATAAATACATCATATATAAATTTGCATAACTTAAAAATGAAACATTAAATTCATGAATAAATATTAAACATATTTTATTACCTTGCCAAGAGCTTCACCCTTTCACCTTAGCTTAAATAAAATTATTTGGACATAATAAAATTAAATGAAAAGAAAAGAAATGGAAGAAGAAATAACATGACTTAATAGTAAACAAAAGAAATAATAGTACAAGGAAAAGTATTTTGAACTAAATTCTAACTTTCTAATTACATTCTTTAGGCATAAACAAGCCACCTATTTATAGAAAAACATGGATAAATCGAGACAAATTTGGAGGGAACCACTTGGTTGATGAAAGTCAAGAATGGTGGTAAAATAATTTGCATTCATTATCACTTGGGCACCCACTTGATTATCCAATTTGGAATTGATGTGATCCGAATTAGCTGTCACTCAAAACATAAAAGTTGTAGATAAATCTCTTATCTTTTCAAATTGATAATCTCATACGTATTAGATACGTATTTCTATAGTTATGGGCCAAATACTGATAACTGTTCAAACTGGGCCTGTACTGCAGATCAATTCTGTTCTAGGCCAATATTCACCCTTTAACACTCGAATTTCTAATACTTTATGAAATACAATATGTTAGGCCATTGAGTCAGCTCTGTATAGGATCAAGAATCACCTCAATTGGATCTTTAGGTAGAAAGTTATGCCCATTTTACCGAACCTGCTACAAAACAGTTATACGATAATTAAGTACAATATTGTAAACATACTTAAGTTAAGAAAATTAAATACACTAGTAATACAAAACAATCATGTAAAACTCTTATTAAATGTGTAATTTCAAGTGTTCATCACACCCCCCAACTGGCTTATTGCTAGTCCCTAGCAATTCGAGCATAAATAAAATTTGAACACTACCTAAGTATTTCAAACAAAACGTCAGTTTTAAAATCACAATCGCTATAAAGGTTATTTCAATCATAACTTCCAAAAAATATTTTTGTGTGTGTGTGAATTAAGCCAAAGCCTTCTTACCACAAACCACAACATATATAGCCTTAAAAATTTTCCAAGTAAAAGCTTCAACTCCATATCCTTACAGGTGAATAACTTGTTTAATGACTTAGGATTTCACTCATGGAGTTGGAAAATAGATAATCGCTCAAGAAAAAGTTACATTTAAGGACAGATAGACAAACTAACATTGGTCCAAAGATAGGAAAATCAAATATTTAGAGTCAAACCATTATTGCCAAATGCCAGCTTCAAGACTTTAATTATTTAATGCGAATCTTACGAATATAGAATTCGGTGATAAGATTGCTTCCTAATGACTTTAGTCTTCTAAAATTGAATGAAGACTTTATTGAACTGAATTGACTTCTTTTCTTTCTTTTTTTAAAAAATTTTTTTTTTTACTCATTTTTTTTTCTTTTTTGAAAGACATAAGGAATCATTACAAAATAAGAGCAATTTATCACCATAATACTTTTCCAATTTTTTTTTTATCCTTCAGCTAAGCAACCAAATCATTCATCATCCCAAATAATGTCATTCCAAATAAAAATTAACCATTTCAAAAGATCAATGAAAGTTCGTAAGCTGTTATCTCAAACCTCTCTACTCACTCACAAAAGATATGTGAGTTTAAAAAATAATATGTATACTTAAACATGGAAATTCTCTTGGCTATATATATTGAATCATCCATCTTACCACAAGACTTAGTATTGTTCCCAAGAAATAATTTCAGAAGTTATTCTTTAGTAACCTAAATAGAGAAAGTGATTTAAACTAAACAATTTTAAAATCATACATCGATAGTAAAGCAAATTTATTTATGCAAGAGTTACCAAAAACTTAAGCAACAAACAATTATACATAAAATGCATTAAAAATAAACCAATTAAAATGTGTTTCAAAAATTATAAAAAAATTTAAAAAATTAAAAAAAAAGTGGCTGCTTGGACCAGTAGATAAATGACCATGTGAACCAGCGACCATTTTGGCTGCTAGAACCAATAGTCAAATAGTCGCCAGACCAGTGGTCATTATGGCTGTATGAACCAGTGGCCATAATGGATGCGGGACTAGTGACCATTATGGCTATTAGAACTAGCGGCCAAATGGTCGCATGAACCAGCGACTATTTTGGCCACCAAATCAGTGGTCTAATGACTGTTTACACCAACGGTCAAATGACCACTTGAACCAGTGACCATTTTGACAGCTGAAAATAAATCTTTTTTTATTAAAAAAATTATTATTATTAATTTAAAAATAAAAGAAAATTATTATTATTTTATTATTAAAAACTTAAATTTGTTTTATGAGAAATAGTACTATATAGGGGTAAAGAAGTTATTTTATTATTATTTTAAATCTAAAAAAGTAATTTAGGCTTTTCATGCAATTCTGTTAATTTTAAGGGAATATTCCATAATGATTAGATATTATTGCCTATTTTTTAAACTAGTGGGTATTACTGAAATTAGACGATACATTAAAAATATTCACAATAATATCTCTATTTGAAAACATATAATATTTATTAGTATCCACTCACTTAAAATACAAGGCTTTAAAACTAGTTTTAAAATTTTTTAATTTTCAATTTATTTAATTATAAGTATTTAACATTTAGAATAATCACTTTCTTAAATTGTTGTATAGTTTAATATCAAAACTCTTATATATTATAAACTCTTATTTATTTATTGTAGTGCAAATATTTAATAATAAAATAACCTCAGTGTTGTAAATAATATTTACTAGTGACACAAGCATATCATTATCTTATTTCAACTCAATATATAATACTTAGATTTGCTAATTTATTACATTAATATAAGATTTAACCAAATATAAACTTTAATTAAATATAAATCCATACAACTGATCAGTATAGTTCTCTTTATATATATATATAATTTGTATAATTTAGCGCACACAAATTTTGTTTTAAATATTTTATCATAGACTTTTTATAAATCCAACTTATCATCCTTTTGGTCTTATCTATTGTATTGCATTAACTAATTCTTTAATATCATTTAAATATTAATCTTGTGAACTTGTATTGTATACTACCATTATATCTATCTGAATATTTAATCAAATCAAGGGATTTAAATAAATCAAAATTTTAATTTATTTTAATACATATTAACTACATATCTAACTTAGTTTCACATAAAGACAAAAAGAATTCAATTTTTATTATCAAATCCGTAGTGTCCTAATATAATACCTCAGTTTATAGTCTTATTTCAAAAAATAGATTTACTCAGTATTATAACTACTCGAAGAATCCCCAATAAATTATGTAAATTTACAACAATTCCATAAGCATTTTATGAATTAATCATTAACCATATATAAACATAAATAAAATCTATTTTCTATCTACAATTATAAGAATGTTTAAGCCACTTTTAAATTTGATGAAAAACTTAGTCTTAATGCAAATGAAAGAAAAATCATACATGATTAATTGAACCGAGCTTTAGTGACAAAACTCCAAATTCTCAATTTCTACCTCTCTAAGTTTTTATCCAAGCAAATAAAAGACTCTTATTATCTTTTTATATGATGAAAGTGAATTTTGGGCTTGTGGTCAAACATACAATCATCGGTCAAAATATAAATTTATATCTTCGTGAAAATGGCCATAGTTAAGTTATTGATGTTCATCAATAACTTTCTCAATGGCTTGAACCTATTTGTTGCAATCACAAAGTTGGTCAGCCTTGTGTTGATGAAAATTCTGGTAATGACCCTTTAATTCTTATGTTAGAATGTCTAGTGAGAATGGTATAAATAGAGAAAAGGTAGTTTTTAAGTGTCTAGTATGTGTAGCCGTCTAAAATTCGATTACTTATTTTTATGCGCAATTCAAGGTTTTACATTAAATAGAAAATTTTAGGCAGTTGACTCGTGTTGTGGGTTGCTCATCACTCGAGGTTATATTCATGGTCTGGAATTTAATGAGATGTTGGTAGTTACCCTGGGCTCCACCTTTTATAAAGAAAGTAGGTAGTATACCATGTTCGACCTAAAAAGCTAGATGTCATGGGTAAGGTAGTGTAATTGCTCCATCATAGTGAGGGGTCTCAAACTTAATAAGTCTTCGAGATACATGTAGTACTCACTCATTAATAAAACGTGAGTACTCAATGAGGTAGGGTTCTTAAGAAATCTTAGTGTATAGTTGAGCTCGAGATTGAGTAAGGGACTGAGCACGAGTACTCGATCTATAAGGGGTACTACTTAACCCTTTAGGAACTCAACTTAATACACAATCCTTCAAGAACTCATCTCTTTGGATTTGTGATTAGTTATTGGTCATGACCGGTCTTAGGTAGTGCTCGGCCATTTTGTCTACCAATGGGTCTAGGCTTGTCCACTTTGGGCTTAAGTGGGTTTTGGCCTAAGACCTTGAGAGAAACAAAGGTCTCTCAATTTTCAGTATTGATTAGTTAATAGTAAAAACTCTATGGAGTGTTCGGCTCACTTAAAGTCCTCGTATTTACACTAAATTCTTAGCCACAATTATTATTCTTGGATGGGTAGTCATCATGTGTATGCTATGCATTGTGTGGTAATTAATCATTTAGAGAGTGTCTTGGGACCGATATTTTGAAATTTAAAATTGGTATAACGTGAATTTAATACGGGTGATCCTTCGGGAATCGTACATCTTTTAGGCTATAACTCAACAATAAGGCCGCTTTAGTGTATATGCATATGACCTCATCTAAAACCATTAATTTTGATTAGATGACTGGACTAAGTCTTAAAAAGTTGCATCAATTATATGAAAAGACTTTCTCGAGATAGATCTCAATGTCCTAAAAAGTTGCATCAATTATATGAAAAGACTCATGAGATAGATCTCAACCATCAGATCTTTCTATTTTAATAACTGAGATTTCCTTTTTTGATAGTTGAGATTGCCTTACGCACTCTGTATATATTAAAGGGTGGCCTACCTCTATAGGTATTTTGCATTTGCCAAAATTATCTAGAGAGAAAATTATGTTTTTAGAGAGAGAAGCCCCTCATTTGAAGATCATTCATCTAATTCCAATGCAAGAACCTACTTCAAATCTTCAGTTTCATCTTTAAGTAAGTTATTTTGACTCATATTTACTTTGTCTTCCTTTATTTCAAGCCATTTTTTTGGATTTTTTTAATTTATTTTTTATTCTTTATTCTTCAAAGTATGAGTGCTTAGCCTTGAGCCATGGAGTGTTCATCCTTTTTTGCTTGAATGCTTAGGGAATAGGTTATTAGGTCTTGTCATCTTTAGGTCGGTTAATGAAAAAATATCTTCGGATATAAGGAAGGCTAATGACTCCCAAAACATATTTGGTCAAGAGTCTAGCAACTTTGAAGGGGACTCAAACACTAGGAGTAGCATGATCCAAAGAGTTATAGAAGGAGGTGCTTAGGAAGAGTAAGAAATTCAAGACCTAGTTAAAGAGATCAACCAAGAGAGAGAGGCTAAGGTTGAGCTAGTTGTTGAGGAGGATTCTAAGCAGATCATGAATGGAGAAGTAGAGGATCAGGAAGTGTCGACTAGTACCTTTCATGGGAAAGTAGCATCGAGGGGTCGATAAGTAGGCCCAAAAGGGGAAAGAACACCCTTAAACTGATGGGGATATCCTATATAAGTTTGATTGCCCATCAAACTGCCTCTTTGATATGACCAAGATAGATTCATAACACTCAAGGTTAGATATCAAATACCAAAAAATACGAGCTTAAGGTCCTAAATCTTAAGGAATACACTATTGTGCCCTCAACTAGTGAGATTGATATTTACCTTATTTTCTTCAAGTTAATCTTGAGGTTGCCTATTTAACCTTACTTTTGTTGGAAATGGTGCTTATGTGCCATTCCAATTGTATGATAAGCACTTGAATAAATTTATTAATATTAAACATATATAGTAAGATGCTTGTAATATTTCAAACATTGTATAATCTGAATGAGTTCAGATCTAGTCTAAAAGAATTTAGACTAGGGTTAAGATGTAGCAATGCTGAGAGTTATAATTGCTAAGAGTTAGCATTGTTAAGAGTTAGCAGGTTATAAGAGTCAGCAAAATCTAAAGAGTTAGAGCCTTATTTGAAATGGGACAAAGACCCGATGATATATTAGCAATGATATAGCTGCAAATGATGTAAATAATGCTAAGAAATGTCATTGTGCAAGTATATTCTTGAATGTTATGTTCCTGATCTATTTTCACTGATGCAGGTTTGTTAGTGAAAACCTTATTTAACATAGATTGGTTTATATCTACATCTGGATGGTCTAGATGGTAAGTCTTAGTAGATTATGAGTTTAGTAGAAGCTCATAGAGACATGTAGGTATTCAGTAAGGACTAGCTACTGAATAGACTCAATCAAGACCTCTAATAGACATCTTATAAAGCAGTCAATAGAGGGTTCTTCCTAGTTTAGTAGTATTTGTGGTCTTTTGACCTGAGCACCGCGGTGGGCTTGTGAGTAATCCATCATACTTAGGCTCCACACATGTCAGAGACATTTAATGATCTGACTGTTGGGTGTCACTGGGTATGATTCGATGCTCATGGAGTCTGGTGTGTGTAGCTATAAAATCTGTCAGCTCATATGGATGAGTTGTATATGTTAAAATTTGTGCTTACGTGCCATCCCATTATGTATAAATATTTAATTATAATATTTATATAATTATCAATTCTAATAAAATTATTAATATTATTAATTATTAATGGTAAGATGCTTGTAATATTTCAGATATTGTATGATATGAAGGAGTTCATATCTAGTTTAAAGGAGTTTAAATCAATGCTAAGAGTTAGCAACACTAAAAGTTATAAATGCAAAGAGTTAGCAATGCTAAGAGTTAGTAGGTTATAAGAGTTAGCGAAATTTAAATAGGTAGATTCTTGTCTGAAATGGGACAAAGACTTGAGAATATATTAGTAATAACGTAGCTGCAAAGAGTTGCAGATGGAACTAAAAAATGTCATTATGCAAGTATGTTCTCAAACACTATATTCCTGATCTATTTTTATCAATGCGGGTCTATTGATGAAACCCATTAATATAGATTAGTGTATGTCTATATCTGAATGGTCCAGATAGTTAGTCTTAACAAACCATAACCTTAGTGGAAGCTTGTATAGAGATGCAGGTATTCAGTGAGGACCAGGTACTGAACAGTCTCACGAGACCTTCAATAGCCATCTCATAAAGCCATTAATGGAAGGTTTTTTTGAGTTAAGTAGTATTCGTGGTCGTTTGACCTGAGCGCCATGGTGGGCTTGTGAGTGATCCACAATACTTTGATTCCACGCATGTTAGAAACCTTTCACAATCTAACCGTTGAGTGTCGCTAGGTATGATCCAATGCTCATGGAGTCTGGTATGCATAGATATAGGATCCATTAGCTCATATGAGTGAGTTGTATATCTTGATGCTTTGAGATTGTATTTTAGAAAGTCTTGTGGCCACAAGCATAAACACCGAAAGTGTTTGTGGACATTATTTTTGAAAATATAAATCTAAAAATAAGTTCATGGTTGAGTAAATAGAGATTTGATGATGATGATCTATATCTCTGCTTTTTTAGGATATAAATGACGGAAGGATTATACGAATATGCTATAACCTCATATTGTATAGTTTAACGCGCTACTTTGTAATATTCGTAACGTGTGTGTGGGGCATCATTCACGGATATATGGAGGAGCTCCATATGACAAACTGGGAGTAGACCTAGAGAATCTCACAATATAAAGTGTATTTATTGCGCACTAGAGTAACGGACTGGATTAAATAATTTGGTCCAGTAAATTACAGCAAAATTAAATAATTGTTTCGAGATCCCTCGGGATGCATATTTTTCAAGACTTAATTATCAAGTACATCATTTAATTAGTTAATAAGAGTTGTTAACCAATAAGATGGTGTGACAAGTGACAAAATCTAAGCCCTTAATTTTGTAACATGCAATATCAATAAAATAAAGTAAAAAAATAGTTATGCTTTATTTTATAATATTATGAAATAAATTAAATAAACTAAACATTATTAATATAAATTGGTTATATTAATTTTGTTTAATAAAATAAAATAACATGCCATTGTGAATGGTGGAGGCCAATTGAATCAAGTGAAATTAATGTTGGCCATTAAATAAATTTTTTATTCATTTGATTCAAATGATTGTCGGCCATTTAATTTGATAATAGGATAGTGTGTTTGCTATTTTATTAAGTGGCATATTAATAAATTGGAAAAGAGGGTCATGCCATCATATTGTGTAAGTGGAGCACTTATACAAAAGATGGTCAAATGTTGGCCATTAAAATAAAAAATAGATTAAATGAAAGTAGTGTTCATTTTGGCTTGTTGATGGGTTCAGCAATGATAGGGAGAAAGATGGTGAAAGTATTAAGTTTTTCATCAAGTAAAAAATGAAGAAAACACTTTCTTTTTTATTAATTTAGAAAATGGAGCATTTAAGAAGTGCAATAAAAGCTAAAAAAAAAAGGAATGAAAAATGATTTTCATTTTCTACACTTGGATGATTCGGCCAAGTGATGTAGAAATAAGAGAGTGTATTACTTTTGGTTCTTTCATGTGTTGAAAACACATCAGGAACCTCTTTTCTTCTTCTTTTCTCATGGATGTCTATCATGTATCAAAGAAAAATAGAGATATAAAAATGATTTTAGATAATAGTTGTTCAAAATAATTATTTTATAAAAATTGTTTGAAGAATTGTACAAGAATTGTATGCATATATTCATCATCTCCATTTTTAGAAACAAATATTTGTACTAAAATAATTTGAATACATGTTGTTAGAAATTTTAAATCAAAATTACTATTCTAGCTCCATAATTTCACCAAACCATTATGGACTAGAATTTTTTAAGAATACACTTCAAGATGGGTTTTTTACTTGAAAACTTGGAGGACTTGAAGTTTTGTAAAGCTACCTTCATTAGGTAAGTGTTCATCATTTATGATTTTGTATAATAGTTATATTTGTACATGTATGTGATATTTGTACATATATGTTATAAATGAGTGTAATTTGTTAATATACTTCTGTTGTGTATTGTAATTTTTTTTTGAAATTACATATACATTCGTAAATCATATACTCACATCAACAATATATCCAAATGCTCCATGATTGTATTCTAAAATTTTTTATGGCCATAAGTAATCTATCTGGGAAAGAGTTTCCTATAGAAAAAATAATATCGCAAAAATATTTGCGGATGTTGTTTATGGGAATACGAATTTGGAGATAAGTTTACGATTGAGCATATTGAGATTTTACGGTGTTGATTTATATCTCCATTTTTTTAAGATATATATGATGGAGAGATTATACTAATATGTATTAACCTTAACTTGTATGGCTCAACATGCCATTTTTGTTAATTCCATAATATGTGTGTGGGGCATCATTTATAGACTTACGAAAGAGTTCAGTAAGACAAAACGAGTGTGAACCTAAGGAGTCTCACTATATGAAGTGTACTCATTGTGCATTGGGGTAACGTACAAGATCGAATAGTTCAATTTAAGAAGTTCTCAGAAAATCAAAATTATTTCAAAATCTTTAAAGAAATAGTTATGGTTTAAGTGTTAAGTTCAGGATCTTGGCAAGTGGGACTTGTCACTTTATCATTTCTATTGGATGTCACATGTCATGCCATTAATTTGTAATGACATTACACGTGACATGATTTGAATGGCCTATTTAATTATTAATTATTAATAATTATTCTTGGCTAAATAAATTGTTTGAGTAAATGTTGGCATGTGAAGACTTATTCAGCCAAATGATGGAATATTCATGTGTTGGCCATTTGAACTTGTTATGTATTTTTAACATGCAAGGGGTGTCTTTTTGAAATAATGAATAAAAATGGCCTACCTATTTGATTAGTAAATTTCAGCCAAATCCTTAGCATAACTAACTATGTGCTAACTAATGGCTATTTCTTTATTTGATTATTGCATCGTCATGCTAAGTTACAAGTATGTGGTATTATTGTTTAATACCTTTTGAAAGTTAAATGGCCAAAAATCGCATTCATATTCAGCCAGCCAAAAGACTCAATGCCATTAGCTTCTTTTTATAAGCATGAGGTGCAATTTTAAAATGGCACCTCATGCTCAAAACACTTAGACACTGATTATTTTCTAATTAGTTAAGTGGGGTAGTAACATTTTCTATATAAATGAAGCCGTGATTCAATTACAAGTATACATATGAAGGGTAAATAAAAGAAAATTAAGCACACATATTTATAGTTACTTAGACGAGAGATTAAAGGAAGCAAGTATTGCTTTAAGAAATATTATAGGGAGAAGTAATGTTACCGTTCTAACTCAAAGGATCCCATTGAGTTTTAGACTAGAACTGCACAAAGCTTACTTCAAAAATGAGTTTCATAATATCTCATTAGTGTAATGAAATATTTTTTTTATATCATGCTGCACTTAATTATGTATGTGTGATGTGTAATTAAAAAAATTAAAATGTACATACTCATTCAATGCATAGTGCACTTTCAAATTGGTATTAAAATTCATGATTGTGTGCTATTTGTGTACTTAATTAGAGTGTCCGTAGTGTAATTAGGACATCTCTAAGCTGCCAATTATTCATTTCAAATGTTAAAATATGTGTAATCATGATGTAGCTAAAGGGACGCCGTGTCTGTGTCACTCTGCATTATGGTGCTGGGGCTGTCTAGGCCCTAGCTTCACAGCATTGGTAAGGAGCACCTCAGTGCTGGGATTTCCAGGCTGTAGCATTGAAGGCCTAGCGCTACGGCTCTGAAGAACAGAACCTCCAACGTCGAAAGCTCAGCGCGGTGCTAAGAGCGCTGTAAAGGTTGAAACTGTAACACTGGTGGCTATGCCTTCAGCATTGCAGTATTATGTGTTAAGTGAATTTGTGATTAACTAAGTGTACATATAATTTTAAAAACTTATTACAAGCAGCAGAAGTATCACATATAAAATGCAATCAATCCAACATAATCATACACGTATATCTTGTATATGATCATATGTATCAATTAAACAAATTACAAGTGAGAAAACTTACCCGGATTGAAGGTACCTTTCAATACTTCAAGAACTCCAATATACTTCAAGAACTCCAATATACTTCAAGAACTCCAATCTCTAAGTCTTGAGCTCACCATGAAGTGTGCTGTTGTACAATTTTAGTTCACAAAAAAAATGGTGGGATTATGAATCTAGAATTGTAGCCACAGAATTTTTAGCAATAGGTATTAATCTCTCAAATACTTTGATTCTATTTATCTTTGTTTCTTATAAGAGATAAGATGAATAAAATATTTTTGGTCTTTATTCTCACACAACCCTTTGCATAGAATACTTATAAAAAACACTTAGCTTATTCTTTCACAACTCTCTCATACGTAGATGGCTTAAATGAATGAATCAAAGAGAGCTTTAAATAATTTTGTCAAAATAATGACTAATAAAAGTGCTCTCCCTGCTATTCAACATTGTTGGCCATTCCATGCCATTATCTTATCAAAACACTTGATTAATAGTCACCAAATATTCTTATACCTAACATATGGAATATCTTTAATTATTTTAAGTAATTAAATGGCTAATATCAAGATCCCTAATTATTTATATTATATAATTGCCATAATTGATGTTTTTCATTTCACAATAATGATAATAAATGAATTTTGCATTAATTATTTAAAAATTCTTTTTGAATAATTACTTTTACCTTACTTATTTTTACTAGCAAGGAAAATCGGTAATTTTAAGGTAAAAAATAATTTATGGACAATATTGTGCCACTTGTCAACATCTTATTGGTTAAAAACTCTTGTCAACTAATTATATGATATACTTAACATTTAAGTCTTGACAAATATACATTCTGATGAACCCCTGAAATATATTTTCGATTTGTGAAAATTTCTTGGACCAAACTGTTCAATCCAATATACTACCCCGGTGCATAATGAGTACACTTTATATTGTGAGACTCTCTAGGTCCACGAATGGTTTGTCATATAAAACTTGTCTATACGTCCGTGAACAATGTCTTACACACATGTTACGAATAACATAAAGCAGCGCGTTAGACTATATAAGTTGAGGATATAATATATCCGTATAATCTTTCCATCATTGATATCTTGGAAGAGCGGAGACATAGATCAACATCGTTAAATTTCCATATGCTAAACAGTAAACTTATCTCTAGATTTGTATTTCAATAAATAATATCCACAAATACTTTTATGATATTATTTATTCTTAGGATAACTCTTTTCCTAGTTTTTTTATTGCTTATGGTCATAAGACTTTCTAAAACATAATCTTGGAGCATCAGGATATATTACTCACCCAAATGAACTGATAGATCCCATATCTACGCACATCAGAGTCTATGAGTATCGGATCATATCCAGCGACATCCAACGATCAGATCATGAAAGGTTTCTAACATATGTGGAACCAAAGTATGATGGATCACTCACAAGCCTACCGTGGTGCTTGATTGGTGCTATAGTAGCTTACCGCAAGCGCACATTATCATAATAAGTAATATAGGATTTTAAGTCCAAGTATCAATCCCATAGGAACTATGTAATCTAATTCTTTCAATTGAGTACCAAAATTATAATTACTTAAATTTTATTTAGAAAACTAAAATTTAAAATTTATTTAACTAACTTAATTCTATTAATTAAATTAACCTAAACAGTAGCAAACAAGAGATAAGTTCACCAAAAGATAATAATCTAGGGTATAAACTCATCCTCTAGTATTTTATTGGACTTATTAATATCTTAGTTAATCCCTTAATACCAATTAATTGGCTTAGACACTAATCTCATTACAAGCCTCTGTCGATGGTCAAGTAACTATATTACACATTCTAATAATCACTTATATGTCTATGGTAATTAAATCAGAATGTAATTCATTAAGATTAAGTCTAAATAATACCATACATTTCATCTATGTATATATCTATCCTATATGGAACTTATAGTTGTTACCCTATGATCATGCATCAAACTATCATAGACTAAACATATGAATTCCTTTGTCAAGTTCATAATGGTTCTTCAATCATTTAAAATATTGACCAAATATAATGAAAGCATTAAACTCAGATAAAATAAATCAATTATAATGTATTAAGTTCAAAAACTAAGAAGTAATAAAATCTAACTATATACTAAGGTTCAAAGGTCTAACCTTAAAAATAAATAAAAAACTTAAGTCATGATGAAATAAAGAGTTTTACAGCTTATTAAGAATAACACCCTGAAAATCATAGAAAATTAGAAAGATAAAGAGTTGAAAAGATACAAATAATTTTTCTGCAGCCTTCAATCTTTTAGTGTTCTTGATTCTCTAAAAATTGCTCTTTCTTTCTCATTTTGATTCTTTTTTTTTCTCTTCCCCTCTTTAATTAAGATTTTTAGTTTATTATTTATAAGTTTATATCTTTAAATTATTGTTAAACATTAAATACAAGTCAAATACTATTCCCTATTACTGTTTGCGCACCACGATGCTGAATTCTAAGCGCTGTAGATACTGTTTTGGGCGTCACGATGCGCGTTTCTAGGAGCTGCGACACTGGGTATTGTATCAAAACACCGTAGCTCTTACTATCATAATTTGATTTTGTTTACTTATTTTTATTAGAGTTTCGACCCTATCTACTCCGTTGACTCCTAACCTACAATAATAATAATAAAATACATAAAAAAGCCAAATAATATTAATTTCTACGAACAAATAGTAAGTTTGGAAGATAAAAATATTAGACTTAATTAACCCCTATCAGCCCTCAGGTCAAAGGACCATGAATACTACTAAACTCGAGATGACCCTTTATTAATGATTTTATGAGATGTTTATTAGAGGTCCTCGTGAGTTACCCAGTCCTTACTGAATACCTGTATCTCTATACGAGCTTCTACTAAAATTATGGTTTGCTAAGATTAACTATCCAGACCATCTAGATATAGATATACACTGATCTATATTTATATTAAGGTCTTCATTGATAGACCTGCATTAGTGAACATAGATCAGAAACATAGTATTTGAGAACATATTTACATAATGACATTTCCTAGCACAATTTACAACTCTTTGCAACTACATTATTACTAATATATTCTCAGGTCTTTGTTCCACTTCAGACAAAGTTCTAACTCTTTAGATTTCGCTAACTCTTATAACATGTTAACTCTTATTAGTGCTAATTCTTAGTATTTATAACTCTCAGTGTTGCTAATTCTTAACATTGATCTAAACTCCTTTAAACTAGATCCAACTTTTTTAGATTATACAATATTTGAAATGTTACTAGCATCTTACCATATATTTAATATAATCGGCAATTTAATGAAATAATAATAGTATAAATATAAAATAAATATTCATACAAAAAAGGGATGACACTAAGCATAAATCCCAATAACTCTCACTTGGTTTAGTGCTATTCATGATGGTATCTAATACCTACTGACTCTACATGTTTTTCAAATATTTTTGGAGTTAAAGCTTTAGTAAATGGGTCTGTTACATTATTCATAAAGTCTACTCTATAAACTATTACATTTCCTCTAGCTAAGATTTCTCTAATGATATGATATTTTCTTTCTACATGTTAGACTTTTGGTGTATTCTCGATTTTTTAGCTTGTGCAATGGCTCTGATATTGTCGCAAAACAATGGTATATAATCCATTGCACTTGTAACTATTCTAAGTTCAACGATAAATTTATGTATCCACACTACTTCTTTTGCTGCTTTTGAGCCTGTAATATATTCTGTCTCTGTTGTGGAATTAGCTGTGAATGACTGTTTGTTTCTTTTTCAACTTATTGTAGCACCATTGAGAATGAATACATAACTGATGTGTACTTTAATAGCCTAGCACAAGTGCACACTATCGTATCAAGTAATATAGGATTTAAGTCCAAGTATCGATCCTACAGGGACTACGTGATCTAATTCTTTAATCAATTACTAAAATTATATCTACTTAAATTTTATTTAGAAAAATCAAAATCTGAAACTGAATTTATTAACCTAATTTTATCAAATTAAACTAAACCTAACTAGCAAACAAACAAGAGATATAAATTCACCAAAGGATAATAATCTAGGGTATAGACTCATCCCCTAGTATTTTATTGGATTCATTAACCACTTATTTTATCCCTTAATATAAATTATTGGCTTAGACACTAATTTCATCACAAACCTCTGTCGATGGTCAAGTGACTATATTACACATTCTAACAATCACCTATATATCTATGGTAATCAAATCAAAATGTAATTTATTAAGATCAAGCCTAAATTATACCATACATGCCACCCAGGTATATGTCTATCCTAGATGGAACTCATAGTTGTTACCCTATAATCATGCATCAAACTATCATAGGCTCAACCATGTATCCCTTTGTCAAGTTTACCATGGTTCCTCAATCATTCATAATATTAGCCAGATATAATGAAAGTAATAAATATAAGATAGAATGAATCAATTTCAATAATTAAGTTCATAAACTAAGAATCAATGAAATCCAACTACATACTAAGTTCACATAGTCTAACCCTAGAATAACAAATTTAGCTCATCACAAAATAAAAAGTATCAAACTAATCCATGAAGAACAGCAAGAACGAGAACATAATAATAAGAAAAGAGAAGAAAAACTAATCAAGAAGACGTCTTTGGTTGCTTCTCTCTCAATTTTAACTTAAAGCTTGAATCTTGATCTTGAATCTTGATTTCTTGGCTTTGATCTTTGATTTTATATTGTGAATTATTTCTTTACATTTTTTCCTTTCTAAAGTCTCTGTATTTGATCTCAAAAGAGTATTTTTATTGGTATGAGAAACCCTATGGGCGAAGGGCTTCGAATCCAAGATGAAATAGGAGAGTTAAGAGGGGATTTTATATGTCGCACGGGCGCCACGGTGCAAAGACCTAAAAACACGACTTTGAAAAGCCTCGCTGGGTGCTGCGGTGTTGGGTTGTGGGCACCTCGATGCTCGGCTACTGACCTGAACACCGCAGCGCCTATGTGGTGCCCAGCCTTGGTACTCACTTTCATATTTTGAGCGTAACTTCTTTGTTTGATGTCCGATTCACCTCCTGTTTGTTCCTATACATCAAATTTTCCATCTTGCATCTATTTATGATATAAAAAAAATACAATTAAATATCCAAATATGTATGATTTGGAGAAAAATATGAAGGTTGGGTACATGTCATACTAGTGCTTTTATGCCTCCATCAATACCCAAATATAGACTTTCTATTATCTGGATCAGACTGGAAGTTTGAATCTATATATCTCCTCACTGTAAGTCACTTTTTTCATATATCAGAAACTTGTCATTGGTACCCTTAAGATATTTTAGGATATATTTCACAGCCATTCAATGGCCTTCACTTGGATTAGACTGATACCTGTTTATAAGACTTACAGTCATACTAATGTCAAGTTTGGTACACATAGTGGTTTACATCAAGCTTTCTATAGTTGATGCAATGGTATATTAGACATTCTAACTCTTTCATTCTCATTCCGAGGATACATCTTCCTTGAAAGATGAATGCCATGTCTAAAAGATGGGTTAATTGTCTTACAGTTACTAAAATTATACCTTTTCAAGACATTATCTATGTTGATGATTAAGAGAGTCTTATAAGCCTCTTAACTCTATCTCTATAAAGCTTTATACCCAGTATATAGGAAGCATCTCCCAAATTCTTTATAGAGAAATTCTTACTAATGTATTTACTTGACTGTAACATACCAATATAATTTTCGATAATAAGTATGTCAGCCATATAAAGAACCAAGAAGACTACCATGCTGTCACTATCATTTTTATATTCACATGATTCCTCTTTGTTCTTGATGAAACCAGACTCTCTAATTACCTCATCAAAATAAATATTCCAACTTTGGAAAGCCTACTTAAGTCTATAAATAGACTTCTTCAGTTTGCACACTAGACCAGAAGTTTGGCTAGATGTAAAACCTTTAGGTTGTTTCATATAGATCTCTTATTCAAGATATCCATTTAAGAATGCCATTTTACATCCATTTTTCAAATTTCATTGCCATACTAAAAAGATAATTATGCTCTCACTGCTATTTCTGAAGAAAATATATGTATTCAGAAAGGACAGTGAAAGTATAATTGTCTTTCTAGTTCTCTATATGGAAGAAATATTCAATGTCAAATGACGTTGATATGTTACAAGTCAGTCAGATAAGAGTTATCTAAATAAAAACTTCTCCATGAAACTTTTATGACAAACTTCCTATATACTAGCTATAAAACGTTATAGATATAGAGTTAGGAAGCTGATAGGACTATCTTAATCTTCGTACATAGACTATGCTATGGAAAGGTAGAACTTCAATAACTATCAGAAAGTTAATGAACTTTTTAGATATGACATTCATCTTTCTAGGAGGAAGTGTCATCGATAGGAATATGAAAAGGTTAGAATATCTGACATATTATCTGCATCAGTTAGAGACAGCTTGATGTACACCGTGTTTTGTATGAAATTGAATCTGGATGGCTTTGAGTATTACTAGCTGGTGTCGATTTGATCTATGTAACGACCATTAATTAGCCATGAAATATATTTGTAAAACCTGAAGGTATAAAGGATAAATTTTTAAATCATGGAGAGAGATATTTATAGATGAGAGGATACACAAACTTGGATTTCAAGTCTGGTCCTGATAATAGAAAATCTACATCTAGTTTTATATTTTTGCTCAATGGTACCGTAGTTAGTTTAGAGTGGAATATAAATATCTGCAATCGATTCTACCTTAGAAGAAGAATATGTTGTGGGTTAAGAAGCCAATAAAAGAAGTTATGTGGATATATAAGTTAGTTGCAGAGTTTAGAATAGTTTCAAACTTAGTGGATCTTATCCAACTAAATGCAATAATGACAGGGCAATTGTTCAATCCAAGAAGCCATAAGGCGTATAAGAATTTTGATTATGTGGACTCTGAAAACCATAAAATTAGAAAGTTCTTGGCTATTGGAGATATAATAGTATATAGGATATATTCTATCAAGATATAGTGGACCAACTTAGGCTTTAACTACTAATGTGTTTGAGAAATACATGGAGATGATAGGTATTAAATATTGTTGTGAATGGTATTAGAGGAAGTAGGAGTTGTTTGAAATGGTGCTTAAGTGCCATTTCAATATTTTATGAATATTAATTATTTAATATTTACACAGTAAGCATTACGAATAAATTCGTTGGTAAGATGTTTGTAACATTTTAAACATTGTATGATTTGAATGAGTTCAGATCTGATCTAAAGGAGTTTAGACCAGTGCTAAGAGTTAGCAATGCTGAGAGTTATAATTACTAAGAATTAATACTGTTAAGAGTTAATAGGTTATAATAGTCAGCGAAATCTAAAGAGTTAGAGCATTATTTAAAATAGGACAAAGACCCAATGGTATATTAGCAATGACATAGTTGTGAAAAGTTACGGATAATGATAAAAAATGTTATTGTGCGAGTATGTTTTCAAATGTTATGTTCCTGATTTATTTTCACTGATGTGGGTCTATCGGTGAAAACCTTATTTAACATAGATTGGTGTATATCTATATTTGGATGGTTAGTCTCAGTAGACTATGAGTTTAGTGAAAGCTCGTATAGATATACGGGTATTCAGTGAGGACTGAGTACTGAAAAGACTTAATTAGGACTTCCAATAGACATCCCATAAAGCCATCAATAGAGGGCCTTTTTAAGTTGACTAGTATTTGTAGTCCATTGACCTAAGTACCACGATGGGCTTATGAATGATCCACCATACTTAGGTTCTACACATGTCAGAAACCTTTCATGGTTTGACCGTTGGGTGTCTCTGAGTATGGTCTGATGCTCATGGAGTCTGATGTGTATAATTCGTCAGCTTATATGGGTGAGTGGTATATCCAGATGCTCTAAGATTGTATACCAGAAAATTTTATGGCCATAAGTAATATATCCGAAAAGCATTTCCTATGGTAAAAACAATATCGTAAAAATGTTTTTGAATATTATTTATAAGAATACGAATATAAAGATAAGTTCACAGTTAAGCATATAAAAATTTGACGGTGTTGAACTTTGTCTCCGCCTTTTCAAGATATATATGACGGAAGAATTATACGAATATGTATTAACCTCAACTTGTAAGGTTTAACTCGCTATTTTTTTAATTCTAGAACACGTGTGTGGGGCATCATTTATGAACTTATGAAAGAGTTTCGTAAGACAAAACGGGTGTGAACCTAGAGAGTTTTACTATATGAAGTGTATTCGTTGTACATTGGGGTAGCACACCAAATCGAATAGTTAAATCTGTGTAGTTCTCAAAAAATCAAAATTATTTCAGGGTCTCTCGAGGAATAGTTAGGGTTTAAGTGTTCAGCCCAAAATCTTGACAAATGAGACTTACCACTTTATCATTTCTATTGGATGTCACATATTATGCCATTAATTTGTAATGACATTACACATGACATGATTTGAATAGCCTATTTAATTATTAATAATTATTCTTGACCAAATAAATTGTTTGATTAAATATTGGCATGAGAAGACTTATTCGGCCAAATGATGGAATATTCATATGGTGGCCATTTGAACTTGTTATGTATTTTTTAATATGCAAGTGGTGTTCTTTTGAAATAATGAATAAAAATAACCCATTTGATTTGTAAATTTTGGCCAAATCATTAGCATAATTAATCATGTGCTAGCTAATGGCTATTTCTTTATTTGATTATTGCATTGTCATGTTACTTACAAGCATGTGGTGTCATTGTTTAATACCTTTTGAAAGTTAAATGGCCACAAATCTCATTCATATTTAGCTAGCCAAAAGACACAATGCCACCACCTTCTTTTTATAAGCATGAGGTGCAATTTTAAATGGCATCTTATACTAAAAAAAACTTAGACACTAATTATTTTCTAATTAGTCAAGTGGGGCAGTAACATTTCCTATATGAATGAAGTCGTGATTCAATAGAAAGTATACATGTGAAGGGTAGGAAAGAATAAAGAAAATTAAGTATACACATTTATAGTTACTTAGCCGAGAGATTAAATGAAGCAAGTGTTGTTTAAAGTAAATATTTTTGCGAAAAACAAGGCTATCGTTTTAGCTCAAAGGATTCTATCGAGTCTTAAACTAGAATTGCGCAAAGTACACTTCAAGGTTGTGTTCCTTAATATCTCATTAGTGTAATAAGATGTTTGTTTATATTACGCTATACTTAATTATATATGTGTGATGTATAATTAAAAAATAAAATGTACACACTTACTCTTATGCATTGCACTTTCAACTTCGTCAGGATGTTCACCTACTTTTACATCACCTTTGTCAACTGAATTTGAATTTTTAGAGAATCTTGGTTAGGCTTTTTATCTTATGGGCAAGAGTTGATGTGTTTAAGCTCACTTTCCTGGACGTCCAGAATAAGGGATCTACTATCTCACTACTTATAATGGTGAGGGGAAAGATGCCCCTATTAAAAATTTTCCCATGATTAACAAAAAAATGGAAAAATCTTTGGTTATTTGGTGGTGAAGAATAAGAGATCATTTGAGCATGTTAGGAGAGTGGTCATGTCTTTATACTTTTTCAACTTCAGGTCTAACGCATTTGTTCTTTTATTTTTAAATTTTTTGTGGACTAAGGGTTGTTTCTAACTTTTCTCTGTCTTGTTGTTTTAGCAGCCTACTGGTTGTTTAAACTTGCTCTTATATTAGAAGACCGTGGTAGGATCTACGTGGCATTAAAGCATGCAGGCTCAATCAATGATCTTCTGACCTAGTAGAGTTTGGCGAAATCAGGTTTGATTGCTCAAGTTGTTAAAGTCATAAGATCGAGAAGAAGCAAGTAGAAGAGTGGTAATCTTTTTATAGTTAGTCAAAAGTTTCTTTTCATTTATAGTTGAGTGGCGGTCAATTCATGCCATTGATATTTTACTATAGGAATAACTAAATAGAGTAGGAAGAGGGCTACCTAACCTAAACATTACAGGGAATACCTAACAACCTAAGGGGTGATTATTGCACACTATTTAGAAGAGACTTAGGGGGTACTCCCTAAATGGCAAGAGGAGCTAGGCAATGAGGCCCCTTTGTTGACCCCAAGGGAAAGAGACTAAGTTGCACATCTACTTTTGCTTCTCTATCATCTTCGTTGCCGCCACCCATGAGTACTAGCATAAGTGCTTCTTGGTTTATTAGCAATGGGGTCTTTGAATATTCTGCCACAAACAACTACCCTAGTGATCTAATAGAAGGTAATGACAAGTTTTGACAACTTCACCTTTACCTTGTCTGACATCCTTTTTAAGAAGATGGAATGGTATGAGTATATGGTCTCCTTGATCAAATAAGGGGAACATATGATGAAAATCAGGCACACAGAGGCGACCTTGAAACACGAAGAGTTCCAAAGCAGCCTTGGCAATCTTTTGAAGGTATGTTCTATGACTTAGGAAAAATTTAGGTTCCTATTTTAAGATAGTGCTCGATCTTGACTATTTGTTTTTTGTACAAGCTACCTATGTAATCTCCTAGCACCGAGAGGCAATTATAGCTATTGTCAAAGACAGGCAGAAGCTAAAAAAGGTCAAGGATATCATGAACTGGCTACATAAGAAGTTAGTTGAGGATAACAAAAAGGTAAAAAAGGGCGATCAGTCACTCAAGAAATATACTACCAAGGTCACAGAGGTTAAGGTGAAGGATACTATAATAAAGAGCAAGGTCATTAAGGTATAAAGGGTGATCCAACAGTTAAAGGTAGAGGCTGCTAAGGCTAAAACCATGGCGATGACTCTTTATGAGGAATATGCTGAGTTGATTCGTAAGAATAAAAGAGTTGACAAAGGAGGCTGATAAACACATTTTATATATTATATATGCCTTTTTATGTGTGTTAATTTTATTTTGTAGGTTTTAAGTTAATGGTGCTATTTAGAATGAAAATTCAAAGAAAACAAGCAAAAAAATCAAATATGCTATAGTGTTGATGAATAGTATGTGCTACAGTAGCCGGCTACAATGCCGATGTGCTACAGTGCTCGATGCCCAGGCATTAAATCGGGCAGAATGCTTGGCGCTCAGGCACCACTACCTGTTTGGTTTGCCATATTCTTGCCCTAATTTAAAGCCTATAAATACTACCCTTTAGCCACTTTTCACACTATCAAATGAGGCATGAAAAATACAAAAGATGACCAAGACTTGAGCTTAAATTTGAAGAGAAAAAAGAATGTCTCCAAGGTTTCTTGAGCATCATTGAAGACTCTTGAAGGATTGAAACCTTGGAGACATCCCCAAATTCGATTTTATCTTTCTTTTCTTTCTTTTTTCTCTTTTATTGAATTTTATAGTTATGAATATTGTTTATACATGTTTATATCTATGAATTTAGTGATCATTCTAGTTATGGTTGGATTTGTATGTGATTAAATTTGAATTCTAAGGCTTGATGTAGCTTTATTTGTATTATGTTTGGATGATTTAGTATATTTTCTTTTAATTCATTTATGTTTCTTTATGTTTAATGTTTCCAATTGATTAGAAAATGAATTGATTGTTATGGATTGATGCTTAGGAGAGATTAACCCATTTATCGAATTTAAAAAACATAGCCTTAAGTTGTTATTGAGTTGAGAGGCTAATAGCACTTAAGTAATCACCATGGTTTGCTCAATGATTGCATGTAGTGCACACCAAGTGTTCATAAAATGTGTGAGAACACTTAAGGTATAACATTATGCTTAGGATTTTATTTAACGCTTGGGAGAGGTAATAAGATTAATCATTGGGTAATCAATTTAAGGGTTGCTTAATGCATGTATAGGTAAACAAGTTATATAGGGATATCAACTTGAATATGTATGCATATTATCTCATTTGATGCTCGAGAGAGGTAATGAGATTAGCCTTAATCCTTTTATTAGTAAATTGAACGAAATTGCTAAATAGGAAGAATAGAATGAAATCAATACTCTAGGATCCCATTTTTATAGAATTCACCATTTCGACAGATTATCATTTTGTTGCTTTGTTAATCCCTTAGTTTGGGTTAGTTTAATTTTTCTTAATAATTATAAATAAATCAATTTGCTTAGATAAAATTAAGATTATCAACACTATAGTACTATTTAACATCAATTTAGGACATAATTCTCGTGGGAACGATACTCACTCATCACTTTATTACTTACTTATGACATGTGCACTTGTGATTACAATTCATGTGTATAATTTCGCGAACAGAGGCCAAGGACTCCCGTACCTTTATTTAGATTGAGGCTAAAAACTAGTGGTTCGATAGGATCTACCAAGGAGTTGAGAGGTATATAGAGCTCTTCAAGTAGTGGTACCCTATCTTGGATCTTAAATGGCTTGGTGACAAACTCGCCAGGTGAAAAACTCGCCAAGTAACAATTGGCTAAAGAGAATGTAGCTGAGGATGCCCAGTTGATCGTTAACTTAGACATTAGAGGAAAAACCCTTTCAAGCTTTCTAGTTTGGTTATAAAGATTGCTAAGGAGGTCATCAGTGCTTCACTATCGCTTGAACCATCTATTGACGCCCATTTTCCTTTTATTGTGAGTGATCCACCTTTTACAGGTCCAGCAAAGACTAGGGACAAGGAATCCATGCCCCCACCAGCTGCCTAAGATAGGCTTTCGTTTTGTATTTCCCCCCTTTTCTTAAAATGGAATCAAACATATTAATGGAAGTTTCTAACTTGAGTGCCATTTATTATACTTGGTATTTTTGTGATGTTTATGAATGGTGTTTGTTTGGCATATTTTTATGTGGATAATGTATGTTCGGTATTTCTACTGAATGAAAGTCCCTTTTAGAGACTGATGACATCAATCTATAACAGGCTGAACACTTAAGAATTGAGTTCAAGCTCAATAGGCACTTAGATAAAAATCTATAAATCTAGCTAAGTGTTTGACATAGGGTTAGTCCAACACCTCTTTGGGAATCTTCAATATGGGCACATTATGTAGATGAATAAATTCCAAATTCTAAAAAAGAGCATTAATAATCTTAACCAAGTTTAGCTATAAGGATATCATTTCCTTTGAATTCTCGGTTGTAGCTAGGTCTTTTGCTTATATCAAATCAAACAAGTTCAAGCACGGGTGACCATAGGGTCTGAATAATTTCTTAAGGAATTTTCATCTCAATGAGTATAAATTCTGAATGTTAAGGTGCAAGTCTATCGAATTGTCTATTAAGTGTGACTATAGTGCTTAATAATTTCTTAAAGATGTTAATACTTAATCGAATACTTGACCATCTACTTGATGTGAGTTTGACCACTCAGACCTCCCTTCTTTAAGATGAGTTATCAATTAAGTGTAGACTATAATGACTAGTCTTGATCATTTGTGACCACATTTTATTCAAGTTTCTAGGAGGAACATTGGTAGTTCTTGAGAATTTGACTACCCTATTTTTCTAAGTTCAATGGGACCTTGGTCATTCTCGATGATCAATATAGTTGATGCCCTTTATCTTTACCAATCATTTAATTTTTTTTCCAAGTTTTAGGTAAACCTTCATCGTTTCTTAGGGTCACTCGAGGTACGTGGCCCAACTTTTCATATGATCACTGGAAATTTATATTAAAGGCAAATCTTGGGACAAACTTGAAATGCATTAATCATATTCTAAAACCAAACTAGTAAGAGCTCGTGATTACATTCATGAAGTTCTTAAAAAAATTACAACTTAAAGACTATGATTGAATTAAAATATATGGGTAATATCTCTCAAGAAGCTTAACATTTTATAGTTTTTTGACCATTCACTTGTCTATATGATTGAGCTCGTAAGTCCCAGTTTAATCCTTATAAGAACTTGTAAGAACTTTCCCAGTTTAAATCGAGAACTCCATCAGTTGGGTTCTTAGTATTCAGTAAGACCTTCCTCAGGACAACATCACATTTCATGAACTTTCACGTACGAACTCATTTATTGTAGTATTGGGTGATTCTTTGTTAGTAAACTATTGCTCGAACTTAGGCTCACTCCTTTATTTTCTCAATGAGGTCTAGTTATCCATATAGTAGCTTCTCATTCTCATTCTTTTAAAAGTACAAGACTTTAAAAGTAGAGACTTTAATCTTAACAGGGATGATCGCTTCACATATAAGGTTGATAAGAATAGAGTCTATATAATTTTGGTCTTACTCGTGGTCCCCAAGGCCCACAACACTTTTAAGTAAATCCTCAATCGAGGCCTTTTTCCTTTTTGGAAATTTCTTTTTCAATGTTTTCTTAATTAGTTTGTTTGGGGACTTTATCTTCTTATTAGTTTTAGAATGAGTGAGGGAGGCGAACCGAAGCTAAATGGAGATACTTTAGCAGAAATCTTTAAAGTTATCATTATCAAATTGCTTGATATATTTAGTTATGATAGCATGTGGGGCCCTAAATTGGTAGATGAGGTTCCTTTATACAAAGTCTTTGACTTTATTCTTAGTGATTTTAGTAAGTGATTCTTCCTTGACCCACTTGGTGAAATAATCAACCGTGATCATAATATATTTTTTTGAACCCTTTCCCTAAGGTAAAGGGTCGATTAGGTCAAGCCTTCATTCTCTAAATAACCAGGGCTTGACATCACTTTCAAGCTCTCAAGCAAGGCATGTATTTGATTGGTATGTCTTTGATTCACACTTTCAAACGACCTCTTTAGTGTCTTGAAAAGCAGTAGGTTAATAGTAGCCTAGTCTAAAGGCCTTGTGTATGAATGATTGTCACAAACGCTTTCATAAATTTCCATTAACTTATAGTCAGCCTCGCTGAAATTAAGGCATCTCATGGTATAGATGAGAGTGTTCTTAATAATAAAGGACTCCATCATTCAAGGTGCATCATACTAAAGTGTACCTGAGTTAGCAAGCCTTAAGCTTATTTTTAGGCACTTTTCTATTCTCAATATGCACTTTCTAATTGGGTCCATCAAGATTGGGTCAGACTCAACTTAGAGGATCTCTTCTATCACCAATTTTATACTAGGTTTAAGGAATAGCTTCAATGGCATGGATCAAGGAATCTTAACATCTTTGGTTAAAGCTAACCATGTTAATACATCTCCTTTATGATTTTTATTTTGAGGAAGTTTCTTAATAACAACCTCTGTAAATTGAGCTATCAACTCCTTAGCATTTCACAGATAGGCTAGCATGTTCTCCCATCAAGCTTTAAAGTAATTCTTAATTTAGCTGACCACCAATTGAGAACTATTTTTTATGAAGACCTTTTTTTGCTAATAATGCTTATACAATTTGAAGAACAGTCATGAGAGCTTCATACTCATCTTTATTATAGGTCGCCTAAAATGAAAATTAGATTATGTAGCAGAGCTTATCTCTTCTGGGGCTAATGAGGATGACCTCGGCATTATATCACTAGAGTTGGATACCCTATCACTATAAAGTATCCAATTATGACCTTCAGGCCTTTGATTGTTTGGGGCCCTTGAAATTTCCTTCTTCTCATGTTGTAACCTCTCTATATGTGTACTTCGCCACAAAAGTCTTTCAATGGTTACCCTTTCATTGCTTCTGTTGGCTTTTTACTATATGTTAAATTTAATAAGCTCAATAGCTCACCTAACTAGCTATCCTAATAGGTCATGCTAATATAGAATTTACCTAAGAGGCTGGCCAGTCAAAACTACCATTATGTGTGCTTAGAAGTAAAGCATTAACTTTCTTTTGGATATGGCTAGCGCAAGGGCCAACTTCTCTGCAGATAGGTATTAGCTCTCAGGATTGGTGTATACCTTGTTGGCGAAATAGACAAGCCTCTGGACACCCTTTTCTTTTTTTTACCAACACCAAGCTTACAACATAAGCCAAGACCCATCATGTATATGAATAGCTGGTCTCTAGTCGTTGATAAAGTTAAATGAGTGTGATAAATAGGCCTTTAACTATTAGAAATTCTTCTTACATTGGAGTGTCTATCTATTCTTCTCATTTTTCTTAATTAGTTGAAAAAATTCAAAAAAACACTTGTTAGTAGTTTTAAAAATGAACTCGCTCAGCCTTTAGATCTCTTTGACTGCGCTCAGTGACTTTATGCTAAAGATGGCTTTAATTTTATTTGAGTTGGCCTCGATATCCTTTTAGCTCACTATAAATCTAAGGCACTTCCTTGATTCAACCCCAAATACAAACTTCTTTAGATTAAGTATCATGTTGTGCTCTTTAAAGATCTCAGACGTTTCCTTAAGATCTTTCAAAGGTCCTCGGGAATTACTGATTTAATGATCTTATCATCTATATTAACTTTCATGCGTTTATTGATCAATGGCTTGAACAAACATTTGACCAACCTATGATATATGGCTCTAACATTTTTAAGGCCAAACAAAATGAACTTGAAGCAATACATATTTTAATGGATAATAAATGAGGTTTTCTCTTAATTTATAAGAAACATATGGATCTGGTTATAGCCCGAGAACATATGCATGAAACAGAGGAGAATGTGCCTAGTTGTAGAGTCTATTAGCTGACTAATCTTTGGCAAGGAAAAACTATCTTTTAGACAAGCTTTATTTAGGGCAGCAAAGTCCATGCACATTTTCTACTTCTTATTAGCCTTTCTCATATCGCCACATTGGCAAGCCACTCTAGGTAGTAGACTTTTCAGATAAACCTTACTGCCAACAATTTTTTAACATGTGCTTGCTACGACCTTTTTCCTCTTTTGATTGTAGACCCTCAACTTTTGCTTAACAGGCTAAAATTTCAAACTAATAATTTGTTGGCAGATCTTAGGCACGTGTGGGTGTATGCATGTGCAATTGTGTCTATTGCCTAACGCAGCGAAAGAGTATAAATTTTACAATAAACACAATAAATAAATATATTAATCACATTAATATATTAAAAAGATAGAGAACTCATCAAAACGTGTAACGTTATACACGTATTTTTCTTAGAGTCCGCATGGAGACCAACTCGTGTGCAGTTCTAGTCACTAACACGGTCAGCTTGGTGATCTAGAACAACAGCTCTATATTCAACCTGGGATTAACTCTTAATCTCTAAAATAACCAAGAATGTGTTTATATCCTTTTCTCCAAAAGGATAAGAAATAGAGAGTTTGAAGCAATCTAGCATTGCTTCAATTGGAAACATAGAAAAAAATGAAACAATTTTATTTTTTTCTATTTTTTTTCTTTCTTTTCTCTTTCTTTCTTCTTTCTCTCCATTTCGGCTTTCTCTTCTTCCGGGCAACATTTGCCCAAATTCACTCTCTTTCTTTTGCTATATATATATATAATATAATATAATATATAATATAATAATAATAAATAATATATATATAATATAAAAAAGATATTTTGATTATTTAACTATTAAATAATCAAAGTGAGAAATGAATATTTTTTCCCTCATGAATAGTTATTAAGTTTACTTCTTAGTGGGTCTCACTAAATCCCACACTTGGGTAAACTCACTGAGGATTCATAATACGCTACGTGTCATTATACAATTAAAAAATAATAATTATTAACTAATTGTTGTATTTAACACTTAAATACAGACACGCACGCATTCCTGTGGTAGTGCTAAATATTGTTGGATTAAAAAAACTAATTCAATACGTTGCCCCAGTGCACAACGAGTACACTCCATATTGCGGGACTCACTAGGTCTTACACCAAATTTGTCAAATAGAACTATTCCATGAGTTTGTGAGCAATACCCCACGCACACGTCACGAATATACAAATTAGCGCGTTGAACCATGCAAGCTAAGGTTAAAACACATACGTATAGTCCTTTCGTCATGATATCCTGGATGTACAGGGATATAGATTATCACCGTCAAATCCTCATATGCTCATCCATGTCCTATCTCTAGACTTGTATCTCACTGAACAATATGCGCAAACTCCTTTGCCATATTGTTCCACCCTGACGAAACTCTTTCCCGGGATGGTTGCTTGTGGCCACAAGACTTTTTGAGATACAGTCTCGAAGCATCTGGATATCAAACTCCATATGGGAGCTGACGGATCCCATATCTGTATGCATCGGACTCCATAAACATCGGACCATACCCAGCGACACCCAGCAGTTACACCATGAAAGGTTTGTGACATGCGTGTAACCAAAGTATGATGGATCACTTACAAGCCCACCATGGCACTCAGGTCAAAGGACCACGTATCTTACTCAACTCGAGAAGACCCTCCGTTGACAACTTACATTGAATGTCTATCGGAAGCCCTCGTGACTCTGTCCCATATCCAGTCTTAACTGGATACCATATGTCAATACGAGCTCTAAGCTCACGGTCGGCTAGGAACGACCATCTATACCCTATAGGTACGATATATGCTGATCTATATATAAAGGTATCCACCGACATGCTCGCATCGGCAAAAATAGATCATGGACAATTATTCAAGAACATATTTGCGTAACATGCATTTTCTGGCACCAGATTGCACTCTTGCAACTATGTAGCTACTAGTATATTCCCAGGTCTATGTTCCATTACAGATAAGGCTCCAACTCTTGGATATGCTGAGTATTATAACCAGCTAACACTTAATTATGCTACCATTTAGCAATTATATCTCTCAGCGTGGCTAACTATAAGCCCTTATCTAAACTTTTTTAGATCTGATCTGAACTCCTTCAGATCTACAATGTCTGCAACGTTATATACATAATACCATATAAATGGGTATTAGTGATTTAATGGGAATGTACACTTGTATAAATATACAAGTATATGTACATTCAGCGATGACACGTAAGCACCGACCCTAACATAACCAACCTATAAGAGATCAATAATAGTTCAATGTTTGGCATATCCGCGTGTAACTAAGAGAAGATGTATGAGTATTCTTTGAGCCTTGTACTTAAATCTTCTTTGAGCTTGGGATTAGGTTTGAGCCAATCTTCATGACCCTTCTAATAAGTCTTCTCTCAACTTAAATTGGCCAACATACTCACCAACATTTGGGACTTAAGTTTCTGCTCCTACTTTAGGTCAACAATGCTGATGTAGAAGGTTTTTTTGGTCGAGGTCACATAGTAACTTTTAAATATTTTTTTGGATCTCCCGAGATGACCTTTACTCCTTCCTGCATCGAGAAATTCAACTTTAGTTTGTGGATGGACATAATTTTATTGAAGTCTCTCATGAATGGTCATCCCATAAGAATCTTATATGGGAATGGTTGTTCAACCACTATGAACTTTATTATCAAAGTCTTTACATAAAGCCTTTTTTTCATTGACATAGGAAGGGTGACCACTCTAATAGCATCACACAACTTTCCTTAAAGCCATACAATGAGGTTTATGTCATTTTCACATTTAAATCTTTGATGCTAAGGTCGTCCAAAGCCTTTTAAAAAATGATGTCTTCTAAGTTCCCTGGGTCGATGAACGCTTTGTTTTTATTAGTTCCCATCATTTGTAGAGTAATTACTAGTGCATCATCATGTAGGTAGCTGACACCCCACATATCCTTATTAGTGAACATGATGAACATTGCTTACATTATAGGCTTCTTGGTAGCTAAAATTTGCACATCACTTGATGCTCCTCCCTCAAAGAATTATAAAAATGATTCTTTTTTTAGTGGTTGAATTTACTTGCTAGTATTAGTTCTCCAACAATAATCATGATCAACTCGCGCTAGGCTAAAAGCGCAAGTTCTCGACTCTTATTTGACTGAGTAGTCTTTTTCTTTTGATATACTCAAAATTTTTCAAAGTACCCATTTATGGCTAACTAATCCACTTATTCCTTTAAGTTGTAACAATTTATAATTGCATGACTTTGGTTCTTGTGGAACTTACACTTTTTACTCTTGCTTCACTTATACACTAGTCTTTAGATAGTGTTTAGCTCGGTAAGAAGCCCTATATCTTTAATGGCCTCAAATTTGATGTCCAGTGGAACTATAAAAGGGACATAAAACTTCTCCTCATCGGTCTTGGTCACTTGGAGGGTAGAGATCTCTTCGATATTACATTTTGTACATACTCATTGAGTCTATTCTTTATGGGATACATGTTCAGTTTAAGTGAAATCCTCTTTCTTCTTCCCTCAAACTACCTCATCTCTAGGAATCTTTTATAGTTCAAAGGTCTTCTGAACTCCATCTCTTAAGCTTTCCCCTAGAAGTCTACCACAATAATTTATTTGACTCATCTTCCTCCTTTATTCTGATATCTTAAAGCCTTCTCGTATATAGTTGAGTAGGGCTAGATGTACTTCTTGAAAATGTAGTACCATAACCTGTTTAGCTGTAAACTATTTTTCAGTGCTTCTAGAATGATAGGTAGGTCAAAGGCTTCGACCTATATTATCTTTTGGTGGAATATCTCCATAAACTTCTTAAAACTACCTAATTATCCCTATTTAATCTTCCTCAGCTATCAAGGATCCTTAACTTAATCATAGGCTCCTCGAAAATGGTTTATAAACCCGTTAGTTAATTGGCTAAAAGAAGAGATGCTCTTTTATTTGAGCCCTATATTTCATAAGATAGCCTACCCTTTTAATTTTATATTAAATGGCCTACACATTTGATGTTGTCTAAGTCTAATAATAGATAAGAGATCAGTTACTTGGCTTTTGTAGTGGTTTCGGTCTAAGGTCCCATTATAGGTCACAATGTTGAGCATTCTAATTGTAGAGTGTAGCTCCATATCTTGAAGGCCAACGATGAGTGGTGACTTCTTCTTTCTTTCATTTTTGGGCTACAGAGTCAGCTTTTGCCACTCATTCATCAATATAAGTTTTGTAATTCTTTGTTCTAGTCCCTTCACTTTCTCTTCCAGTGCTTCCTCATATGATGTTCCTCTAACCGCACTCTCTTCCCTACTTCTCTGCTTTGTTATTGGGATTTAACAAGCGCCGTGTTCATCAAACTACTCATTCTCTTCCCTTTATAGGGTGTGTCTCATTGCCTTATCTAAATCTCCCACATGTGACCTGATCGGTGGTGGATACTTTTGTCTCTTATAAGGCATATGTTCTGATACTTTATAAGGCTCTACCCTTGTACCCATTGTTTTCTCTTCTTTGTCTAGGTAAAATTAAAGGTGGGTGTGTTCGGGTTCAAGTTAAGTTCAAAATGACTTGACCCTACTTGAGTCCCACCAACTCAATTTTAGGTTGAGATGGGTTAGGTTATGAATTAATTTTGGATTTTTTTTGACATGGCTGAGTTTCTCTAACAGAACCCGCCCCGAGACCCTTTACTATAGATCTCAGCGATCCTATCAGACACCCTAATGGAAGTCCCTCAAAGTTTAACTATCAATGCTAGGAAATTCCGCAAGGCAAACCCCTAGTTAATCCTTGCTATTCCTGATAAAATCCTAAAATATTTATGAAAGAATTTTACCAGAATTATAAATAAAAAAAAACGGATAGAGTTTCCTCTATTTTTCTAAAAATTCAAATACAAAACCTGCAAGAAAAATCACACTTCTAATTCAAATAGTTTTCTCAACTTTCAAATAGAACCTCTAGTCCTTTCCAAGTCCAAACCAACTCAACTCAAAACAGTTTTATTCTAATCACATAAAATTAACATATTAATGAAAACTAAAAACTATTATCAAAATGCTTAAACCACTTCTTGATTGTTCAAACATATTTACTATATGCATAAATATTATATTTACTATGCAAAAAATCAAAAGGTGTTACTCAGTACATTTACATTTACAAAATATTTTTCAGATTTAGCCCATTAATCAATAGTAGGAGAATCAGCAACTTGCATACAGAGGCTTGCACCTGAAAATGGGGTGTAGAAAATATAAAACACAAAATAAGTGAGCTAAAGGAGCTCAATGAGTGCATTTAAAATTTTTGATAAAAATAAAATCTGCATAAATAGTAAATACTGAAAAACTGCATAAAACGTGCTTCACAAGCTATTATGAAACTATAAAACTACTTATAAACATCATATGCTGATAAAATCCTACTGAGCGATTTTTATCAATAATTTATGTAAATAATTACAAGAATCTGTAAAACATGGTAGTTAACATGCATATATAATATATAAAACACTGATATGTGCTCTGTAACTCAAAAGTTGCTAAAACTCTCGTTCGGCTATTTTCTTTCTAAATTGCACCACATTATAACCCTAAAACTCTATGCTCACGCAGTGACTCGACTAGCACTGCACACGTGAGTAAGTCATAAGTTCCTACATCGCCCATATATAATGAGACAATACCCCGTATACATAAAGCGACTCACATGAAATTAGTGACACACCTTCCCAATACTTGCTCATGCGTATGGGATATACCAGCCGGGTCTTAAACCATCACCACCACTGTAAATCTGAGAGTACCAATAGCCTTTGAAAACTAATTTAATAACTTTAAAATTGTTTTTCAAACTGTACATAAAATTCATGATTATAACAGTTGATAAAACTGTAAATCATATTTAAACATTTAAGATCATTTAAAACATAAAATTTAAATATACTAAAATATATTAAACAAACGATACACAAAATTGATTTTCACTCACTGAACGTTTCAAGCTAAATTTTTCTCTGAAATTTTTTCTACTTTTACCGCTCTCGGTATTCTTCACTTACATGCCAAAAATGACTTTTAAAACCTTTATAAATGTTAAAATTACACTTAAACTAATAAGCGCCCTAATCGTCTTTCAAAGCCCGAATGATTTTGCTTTTCGATTTTCATTACGAAGCCATTCAATCTTATTTAATTTAGTTTAATTCACCATCAGAAGCCATAAAAATTGTTTAACACCTTATAAATTTGGTTGTACATAATTACCCTTCACCTTACCAAAATGGACAATTATGTCTCATTTTCTTTATTTTTGATTTTTCATCAACCATATATATCCAATTAACATAAGGAACCATTTCTACACAACAATTTAACTAAAATACAACTCAAGCTCTAAAATTCCCTATGTGGTCGAATTTACATCTATCACCTAACACATTTCTTTTCAGTAATTTCTTACTCAAATGACATCCAAATCATACCAATTTCATTCTAATGCCCTAATAACATTCAATTGAAGGTTTTACAACAAATTCACACTAAACCCTAATTCTTACTTTACTAATTTCTTTAATTTGATGACTCCTTTGAGCTCCACGCTTGATTTCAACTTAATCTAAATTAAGAATTCACACAAGAACATTAATTGAAGTCATCATGGAAAATTCACTCATCATCATTATTAAACTATGCTTTTCTTATCTCTTTTCTTTGAATTTTCACTAATGGAAGCTTCAAATGACCTTAGGAACTTATATTTGGCTTTATTTTAACTTGATCAAGCATGGAAAAATCATGAAATAACTTGGGTTTTAGTGTAGCAGTGTCTTCCTCACCATGGCCGAAAATCCCTCTCTTTTGCTCTAAGATGTTTTACTTTTAATCTCTCCAAAATTCTACACACTTTCACCTTTATATAGTCCCCTCTCAAGTGTCCATTTTGTCCCTCAACTTACTTTAAATTTCTAATTTTTCATTGGTTAGAAAGTAAGTATTTAATTGGTTCCTTTGTAACTAATTGGTTAGAATAGTCAAAGGAACTAACTAGATTTCTAACTTGGCAATTCATGAACTTATCTCTAATTGATCCATTTTATAAGACATGAATTGTGTTTCTTAACAAAGACTTGTTTCATGCATAACACTTATATAGAAATTCATGTATTAAATTAATTAAATACTTACTTTCTAACCAATAGAAAATTAGAAATCAAATGTGAAATTACCAAATTAAGTCTAATACCTATCACGCGCACCATAAAAAAATATTTCTAATAGTGTTAAAATCAAGTTACCCTATGATGTCTTTATCGCTATAAACCGAAATCTATATATCTATACTATTAATAAGGATTGAATATTACATTCTCTCTATTTATTGGGCTACTTTGAAAGTTGGATTAAGTTCTTTGTGAGCTCTTTTGAATTCTTTATATATATTTGTGTTCTGAGCTCTGGGTTTTAATTGAGTTTTTTCATTTTTGATATAAGGTTGAACTTTAATTGGGCTTGACATTTTTTTTGTCTTTGAGTTTATTTTATTTTTAAGATACTTTTTGAAATATTTAATAGAGTTTTGTTTTGGAAAATATATAGAATTATTTTATAGATTTTAATTGGATTAATTGAATAATTGAAATCTTTTTCAAATTCTCCAATTCTCCCTCAAATCATAATTGAATTAAATTAAGTGAATTGGAATTTTAATTAAATTACTTTTTACTTTTTAATATTAAATTAAATTATAAATTTATAATAGTAATAAACTCTTCAATGCACATGGTGCAACAAAAAATCAAAAATCAAAATGATTAAATTCACAACAAAAATACAAAATTTTATACTTCCAATTCTAATGCCATCAAAGTTTATAATTCCAATTCCAATTTCAATTTTTAAATCCATTAAAGTTTATAATTCCAATTCTACTTCCAATTCCAATTCCATAAAACTTTATATTTCCAATTCTAAATCCATTAAATTTTATATTTCAATTTCAAATCTATTAAATTTTATAATTCTAATTTCAGTTTCAATTACAATTCCATAAAATTTTATAATTTCAACTTTAATTTAAGTTCCATTATATTTTATGATTCAAATTCCAATTTTAATTCTATTAAAATTTTTAATTCCAATTCCAAGTCTAAATCTAAATCTAGTAAATTTTATAATTTCAATTCTAAATTTCATCATATTATATTTTACATTTCTCTTTATTAAAAAAAAGTCTCATTTTTGTTTTCATAGTTTGAGAAATTTCTGAATCTGACCTAACCCGATCGGAACACTCAAAATGTGTCTTGATCGGTCTCAAATCCATTCTTGAACCTGTACCAACCCAAAAGTTTTGAGATGGATTGGTCGGGTCAGTTTGGATACTGGAATTATGCCCACCCCTAGGTAAAATATAAGCTTATTTTGCTTAAGCCAAGCGACGAAGAGACCTTGTGGTTGCTGACTGACTCCGTCAGTCAATCATTTCAACTATAAGGTTTTCAACTCCCTTTTTTACTCACACTCTCCCTTTCTTGTCTGGATGTCTTCAACCCCCTTAACAAATTCTTTAATATGTTCGAACTACCTTGTGATCTCCTTTAATGGCCAAAATACTCTTTTCGTTGTTCTCGCTCTTTCACAGTATAACTTACAAAGTTAGAGTGATGCATAGTACTATGATCCAAATCTTGCTCTCTTGTTGCCTTCTCTTTAATGGCCTTCTTATTTAGTTTAGGATTGTTAACTTCCTTGGCTTTTTGCATTATTTTTTACAGACAACGCCAATATGTTGATAATGTATTTTGTTTTCTTGGTTAAACATATAATCCTCGGGCAAGAGATAAATTTATATCTATATGAAAATAATTGTATTTGAGTTGTTGTTATTCGTTCGTAACTTTGTTAGTGTTTTGGAATAGTTTGCTATAGTACAAAGTTGGTCAAGCCTGTGCTGGTGGCAATTTAGGCAATGACCCTCCGATGCTTAGGTTAAAACATATAGTAAGAATGTCATAAATAGAGAAAAAGTAGTTCTTAAATGTCTGATATGTGTAGTTGTCTATAATTCACTTAATCATTTTCACAAGCAAGTCAAGTTTCTACATTGAATATAAAATTTTAGGTGGGTGACTCATGTCGTGGGTTGCTTATCGCTCAAAAGTCATTTTCGTGGTTTAGAATTTAAGAAGATGTTGGTCAGTTATCATGTGCTTTGCCTTTTATGGAGGAAGTGGATAATATGCTCTATTTGGCCCACAAAGGCTCGACATTGTGAACTAGATGGCATAACTACTTTGTTATAGTTGGCCTTTGGGATACATGTAGTGCTGAGTGATTAGCAAAACACGGTACTCTATGTGGTATTTCTTAAAGAGTTTAGATGTATAGTCAAGCTTGGCATTGAGTGAGGGGTCGAGCACTTATGCTCGATTCATAAGGAATAGTGCCCAACCTTTTAGAAATTCAACTCCCTAGACTCAGTGTAGTATATAACCTTTTAAAAACTCATATTTTTGAACTTATACTCGATTGTTGGGCTATGACCATTCGTAGGCAATGCTTGACCATTTTGTCCACTAGTAGGTCTAGCCTGGTCCACTTTGGGCTTGTGGGGGCTTTGGCCTAGGACCTTAAGAGCAATATTTTTTATTTTTATTTTTTTCCTTGCTTATTCCTTCATTCGCACCTGTCCTTTAGTAATATGGATCCTATGTCCAACCATGTGTTAATATAATTGTCCCCCCTCGCCCTGCCGGGATGCTGGCCCCAGCTTAATCCATCAATTTGCTCAATATGGCATATTCACTTTGAGTTTGGATTTCGATAATGCTCTGCTTGAAGCCTACAATATGGCCCATTATATAAACACCTCAAGCTTTGACCGACCATTATTAAGAGACCTAATATTAAACAACAAAATATCCTTAGAACTCGCCCGTACTGCTCGGCTCCAAAATGTCCTGGGTGATAACTGTCCTCAACATTAATAAATATGATGTCTTCGATATTAATGAGTATATTTGGCAGTTGGTTCCATCCAAACCAATCACTAAAATCCTTAGGGGCAGACATGAAGATACTTAGACCAAGAATTCAAATTGTCCTTATTCCAAAAAAATTTAGGATTTTAAAATTTTCGGTGTAAATACTACTACAATCTCGAGATGAATCTAATACAAGAAAGTAAATATATGTACTGACTCTAATAGAATTCTACAACTTAAAACAATAAAATCTATAAAAAAAATTAAAAATATCAAGAATGGAGACTTTTGAGGTAAACAATTTTTATTATTCTATTTTAATTTTAAAATTTTCTTTATGTCTTTTTATGACTTAAGCAACAGAGAGTTTTTACTGTAATTATCACCAATTTAGTTATAACCAATTTCTTATTTTACAACCTTCAAATTTCAATTAATAAGAGAGATTAATAAAAAGCAACAACAATCTATTCACCCGCTATAACAATTTCTATAAAATATAAATTTAATGTTGACTAAAAGTTTTTAAATTTGACTTAGGAGCCCAGATACCAAAAATATAATTTTGACATTTGGGGTATATCTCCAATTTATTTGACATTGAAAAATAGAAAGATGTATAGATAAATATACTAAATAGACTAGGCTTTTTTTTTTTAAAAAAAAAAGACTTTAGTTTAATATAATATTTTCTATCATTATTATTAGGATTATTTTATATTATCGTTATCGATAATAAAATTATTTGTATCTATTAAATTAATAATTGAATATCATTATTTTTAATCCTCTGATTTGATTCAATAATCTAAATTTTTTTTGATATTAAATTAAAATTTTAATTTCAGTATCACCATTACCATTATTATGGGCTAGGTAAAAATATAACCAGGTGCTACAAGTTTCTTAACGAGTCGAAATTCCAGACTCAAATGAAGACGATGGCTTTACCCAACGGACCCACGAACCGCCGCTAAAACGGCCGACGAGTTCCTAAATGATTCTGTCCACGCGTTAGCATACGACTTGACGAGTACATTATAAAGTTTCGGGTCTCACCAACTCCAAGCGGGATCCGCCAGCTTGAGTTAGCGATAAGTTTTTCTGGTGAGTCCCAATCGAAAAGCAACGACTGTTGTTTATTTATTTCTTTTCGAAGGCTATTGCGTGCAAACCGAAAACGGATCGCCAACAAACATAAGAAGCAGACAAATACTAAAATAGGAGCATTGCCCTCTTCTGGGTTTCAGAAAATTACAATTTAATAGTTTAAATTGAATTAATTGCACTTCCCCCCCTACAGGCTCCAACTAATACTTAATCTCAAATAGTTTTTCTTTTTGATATGGAGAGAATTTAAACTCGAGATCTTTACTTTACATTATCAATCTTTTATTATTAAATTGTTAACATAAATACAATCTCAAATAATTTTGTTATCATTAATTATAAAAATCTAAAATGTCTTTAAATTTAAATTACTTTAATTTACTAACATCAATGCTGTTGAAACTTTATGAATATAATTTATCTTTTCAGTCGATATATAGAAGTATGAAATTTAAAATATAAAATTTACATGACCAACCACCAATTGTAGATTAAGTTAAAGAAAATTCAAAATATGATTGGCATTGTTAGGAAGTTTAGAACCACAAAGTTGTTACAATTATTATTTATTAATGTATATTTTTAAAATTTTGATTTCTAGCATTGTTTATTGGTATTTGATCAGGTAGCAAATCGAATGGTAAAAATTTATGTGATGGAATGCAAGACTTTGAGCTTTTGTTAGATATGAATTATGAAATGAAAAAGAAAAAAAAGAAAATACATTTGAGTTTTTTTTTTTTTTTTATAAATAACGGTGAGAAAATAGTTTAAAACGGAGTATTAATTGAAAATGGGGAGGATATTGCAGTTAATTCAGTTCAAGTCATCAAACTGTATTTTTTTTAACTTTTGGGGGAGAATAGTGTTAAAACCCCTAGTGAAATAGACTTGATTGGTCAAAGTGAAAGTGGCCACGCATGGTTGGGCCATCGTGATCGTGATCTTAAGTCAACATCTCACCAACTTCTTCTACCAATTTTTTTTTTCAATTCTTAGACTGTTACCCACTAAAAACTGCTAACTTATTTAACTTTGTTTTTCTGTTTAAAGAAAAGAATATTTAAGTTTTTTTTTTGTTTTTATTAATTATTTAAGTTTTTTAAAACTAAATTATGTATGCTTCAAAATACCAACAATAAATAAATTTTAAATAAATACACTTGCTTAAATAATCTAAGTAATAAAAGATTTACGGTACATTTCTATACTAAAGTGTAGGTCCCAATTTCGATTCTTCATTTCTCTAAGTTAAGAAAATAAAATTTAAATTAACAATACTTTATTTAAAATTTTCGTCAATGAATAATAAAGTAATTTATAGTATAATCTAATAATAGAAAATAAATATAAGGGATAGAAATTTTGACAATTTTTTATAAGATATAAAAATATTTTATATTGCTTGTATGAATAAATTATGAATAATCCACTCTTTTCAAATTTATTGTGAATCTATTGAAAAATGTTATGAAATAGCAAATTATCTCACATTTACTAATTAACAATAATTAATATTCGATGGCAAACACCCTAATCTTTCTCAAAAAAAAAAAAAAAAAGAAAAAAAAAACAACCTATTTATTGCTAACAAAACCTAACTAATTTCTTAGTAATGAGTACATTTTGGTAACCAAAAACACCACTGGTAACATTGGATTTATTTTCACAACTTATAGTTCAATGATTCGATTTTTCAATTTAGTGGCATAAGTGATATAACACTAAAATGCAACACATTCCAAGAACTAGCAAGAGATACCATTTTATATTTATTTATATGTTTTATGGGAAGTTAATCACCACTTTAAATATACACAGAGAGAAGGAATCAAATTGTTTAATGTCCACCTTTTGATCATTAAAAACAAATAATTATTATTTTACCTCTTAACTGAATGGTAAATAGTTTTAACTCTTAATTTCAAGATCAAGGTTGAAGTCCCTTCAATGCATGGGTAAAGCTTGATTTTTCTAATTTTTTATAAATTAAATTTAGTATTTATCGAATTTAAATTTACAAATTGTGTCATAACGGATATGATTATTATATATCCCAATAGACTTATGATTATATATATATAAGTAGTTTGTTATAATATTCAAAAATAATAATTATTTTTAAACTTCATAATTAAACATGTTATAATTACTAAAAAGTACCTTAATCCTATACAATCTTTAAAAAAAAAAAAATCTTTCCTACACTAAAATCGAGTCTAAATTTACAAGTTGCGCTATAATAAATATTATTATTATATGTTTCAATAAATTTTTGATTATATATATCAATAAATTGTTATAATATTAAAAAAATAATAATTAGTATTAAACTCCATAATTAAACATCCTACAATTACTAAAAAGCACCTTAATCCTACATAATCTTTTTTAAAAAGAAAAGTCTTCTCTCACACTGGAATCAAATATACATTAATTTAATGAATTCTCGTATGTTTATTCAACACAATCTAAGAAAATCGTTTTTACAATTAGAGTCAAATCCATGGTATGAGTGTATCTACGATTATTAAGCGATTGCAAATGCAATTTTTAGGTCAACATCTCACCAACTTCTCTAACCATTTGGTTTTTTTTTTTTCCGAACTTTTATCTCTTAGGCTCTTACCAACTAAAACAACTAATTTAAATAAGCGGGACTGTACAACAATTATGCTAATGTTATTGGTAAAGGAAAGAAAATCGTCAAATTTGAGTTAGTTCTATTGATGCAATCACATTCCATGAATAGAAAAATCTCTGGTGTATCAGAATAATTATTAAAATAAGGGAAAAGGACGGTTAGATTTATTTAGTTTAACTTAATTACTTTAAACACTCTTAATTTTAAAATTATTTAAAAAAAATATTTAATACATAAAATATTCTGATGTTCTTTTAAGTAACAAAAAAAATCTTTTAAATAATTTTAAAACTAAAAAATGTTTTAAGTCAATTACACCAAACTAAAAAGTTCGGAATCTTTCTCGCTTAAAATAAATTAAAAAAAAAAAAAAAAGAGAAGCGTGAAGATGACGTGGCGGGTTGGTGGTTGTCAGCAGTTGGCTGCGGTGGGTGAATGAGAAAACAAATACTTTTTCTATTTAGTGGCTTTTTTCTTCTTCCACAAACCCCAAAACGACACACTTCAGGACACTCTTCTCTCCCTTTCATCCATTTCCCCTCTCTTCTGCATTCTTCAGGTAATCTTGTTTCTCCTACTTCATCATCATCATCTCACCTTCTTCTCTTTTAGTTTCATTTGACTGAATAAAAATGAGTAAAGTTTTTATTGGAAAGAATTTTATTTTATTTTATTTTATTTTTATTTTGCAGATTTTCACTGAATTCGAGAGAATAATAATTAATACAATTCGAAAAAACGAGAAGAAGATCTTCTTCGATTGGTCGACCTGAATTTCTGCTGAGAAAAAAAAAAACGGCGGGGCCCACAAAAAAGTATAAACTTCTGTTGGGTTGTTTTTGTTTTCGTGTCATGAAGAGAGGAGAATCGTACTTGCAAGAAATTTGACATTTCGCACCCCCGATGTTGACCCAATTCCTAGCTAATGCTTGAATTTTTTTTTCCTTTTTAACATTTCAGAATAACCCGGTCAGACCAAGTTCCGTGCATCGCGGCTCGGCAGAGAGTGTAATCATCATGATAATTAACGTGAAGGAGTCGACGATGGTTCGTCCCGCGGCGGAGACGCCGAAGTCAGCGCTCTGGAACTCGAACGTCGACCTAGTGGTGCCGCGTTTCCACACGCCAAGCGTCTATTTCTACCGCCCCACCGACGCCGCCAACTACTTTGACGCTAAGGTTCTCAAGGAGGCCCTGAGCAAGGCGCTGGTCCCGTTCTACCCCATGGCCGGGCGGCTGAAGCGTGACGACGACGGACGCATTGAGATTGATTGCAATGCTGAGGGCGTTTTGTTCGTTGAGGCTGAAACGACATCGTCTGTCGATGATTTTGGAGACTTTGCTCCCACTTTGGAGCTTAAGCAGCTCATTCCCGCAGTGGATTATTCTGGTGGAATATCTACCTATCCCCTCTTGGTGTTGCAGGTATTCTCTCTCTTATTATTTAGTTTTAAATTTTTGCTTCTTTATTGGTTGATTTGTTTTCTTAATTTTTTATTTTTATTGATATTACATGCACATACATCAGATTCATGGTCAATTTTAGTGCGAATAAAATTTAAAAAAATAAAATAAAATTTGAAATTAAAGAATAATGTTACACTTTTTAAATTATATCATAAATTTTAAATAAAATATTAAATAATTAATGAGTGAAGAAATAATATAATAAATAATTTTAAAAATTATAAAAATTAATTACCTAATAATTACTTAACATCTTATTTAAAATATAAAACTTAAGATCTAAAATTGTGATGTGTAGTATTATTGATAAGTTAAAAGTTGTGTCAACTTTTTCTCAAAAATAAATTATAAGAATTAACGGAGGTGAAAATTAAGATTAAAATTAAATATAAAAAGGGTCTATACAAATTTTTGTGGGGTCATGTGATCACCTCATCTCCATGTAGTTTACAGTAATATTACGTTTATCAGATAATATCTTAAATTTTTTTAAATTTTAAATTAAAATATTAAATAATAAAAGAGTATAAATTAAATTTATCAATTATACTGTTATACTATCTAATAATTGTTTAATATATTATTTAAAATAAAAAAATTAAAATTATTAACAAACTGTAATAAAATTTGTTTACACATAAAGATAGTTTGTTCGTTTTACGAGCCTTCTTTCAAAACAAACTGTATTTAATGAGCTTAGTTGACTATTTTTGCAGTCTATATTAATGACAGTATAGTACCTTGATGTATTGGTTGGTTTGAATAAAGGACAAGGATAAGATATCTTGTAGAAAATGGAAATATAGTTATGATGCAGTTTTGTGATGTGGACTTGTATCTATTTCTTGTGTAACAGTTAATGAATCCCCGAAATTGCAGAGGTTGTGACAAGCTGTAATTGGAATATAAATATGTTGCTGTAGATCAGAGAAAAGATATAACAGTAATATAGATGTATCACAAACAATCAATGGCGTTTCATATAACTTCAATGGACAAAATATAGACAATTCATTTATCCTACAAGAAGCTATCACATGGTTGAAACCCCATATGTTTCCTCTCTAAAGGGGTACAGATATTGGCTTGGCTATAATGGGCTACTTGTCAGATTGTGACCACACTTCTTTAAAATTGATTAACCGCATTCTTAGTTCATCACTCTTCTTAATATGACCAAGCTTGTCTGAGTTTCAGAATTAATACCGTCCATATAGCAAGATAGACCGATAGAGATCAGACATGTAGTTTGCACATGCACCTTATTACTCATCTTGATTGCTTACAATTTTTGTGACTGATGGTCGACCGCCTATAATGATATTTGTTTGGAAGCCAGTTCATGTTTGCCAAAATGAAATTGGCACCACCTTTATTAAGTTATCTGTTACCTAACATAATTAAAGCTTAAGTGTCCAACTAACTTAGGTCTTCAGTGACTGAAAATTAAAGCTTAAGCGTCCAACTAACTTAGGCCTTGAGTACTTCTGTGGGATAAAGTGATAATATCTTTCTGTTTACAGGTATAAGTTGGGACATGAAAAACCTTCAAAAGACTTTATTACTGCACACCAGTTAACAAAATACCTGTCACTTGATTGTTCTCTTTCCTTCACATTCTGAATATCATTTTGATAATAGAATTTATTAACACCAGAATATAAAATTAGGCAAGTATTTGAAATTAGTGGGGGAAATTCTATGTGAAGTTCCAACTGTAGAGGACCAAGTTTGATTGCTTGTAGCTACACAAAAACAGACTATCATTTGATGGATTATAGGTGTTCCATGCCGCATTCAACTTCAGTACCCTCTAATGATAATGAAACTCGTTTGTCATGTTTTACGGTTAAGAAACTTTGAATTTTGCAAGTGAGTTCTCTCTTGAGCAATGTTGAAAGCACGAATCTAAATTATTTTCTTTATTGCATATTACTTTTAGCAACTAGGCATAATTAAGATCTGTAGTGCTGGCCTTGAATTTGATATACTTCTTATTGGGAAAAAGGATAATTTATTTCCCCGTCATAAAAATCTTTCAGTGTTTTCTTCCTAACAAATTCATCTAGGTGTTATCTCAAATTCTTTATAAGAATCCTAGCCTACTTTAAAGTAATGCTAAAAATAATTATACAGTAGTAAACTTAAGTCATTTTGAGCCATTTGCAAATCTTGACCTCACCTATGATGGCCTGACTTCAATTTTCTGCAGGTCACTTACTTCAAATGTGGTGGGGTCTCACTTGGTGTGGGTATGCAGCACCATGCGGCAGATGGATTTTCTGGTCTCCACTTTGTGAACACATGGTCAGATTTTGCTCGTGGCCTTGATCTTACAATCCCACCATTCATTGACCGTACTTTGCTTCGGGCCCGGGATCCACCCCTACCTACATTCCATCACATTGAGTACCAGCCCGCTCCTGCCTTGAAAGCTCCTCTGAAATCAAGCTCCGACGATACAGCTGTCTCCATTTTCAAATTGACCAGGGACCAACTCAACGCCCTCAAAGCCAAGGCCAAAGAAGGTGGTAATACTATCAATTATAGTTCATATGAGATGCTGGCAGGTCATGTGTGGAGATGCGCATGCAAGGCACGGGGGCTTCCTGATGATCAAGACACCAAATTGTACATTGCGACAGATGGACGTGCTAGATTGCAGCCCCAACTCCCACCTGGTTACTTTGGGAATGTGATCTTTACAGCTACACCAATGGCGGTAGCGGGTGATCTTGAATCAAAGCCAACATGGTATGCTGCAAGTCGGATACATGATGCATTGGTTCGGATGGACAACGACTACTTAAGGTCAGCTCTTGATTACTTGGAGCTTCAGCCTGATTTATCAGCTTTAGTTCGTGGTGCCCATACATTTAGGTGTCCAAATCTCGGGATTACTAGTTGGGTTAGGCTGCCAATACATGATGCAGACTTTGGTTGGGGCCGACCCATTTTTATGGGACCTGGGGGGATTGCTTATGAGGGCTTATCATTTATATTGCCAAGCTCGACCAACGATGGGAGCTTATCAGTTGCTATCTCTCTGCAATCCGAACACATGAAACTTTTTGAGAAGTTGATTTATGACATTTAAGAAAGCCACCATAGAAACTCATCCCAATTGTCAAAATGTTCACTTCTAGATGCAGCAATTCTTTTCGCCAGTGGTTTCGTATCTTCTGTTCATTACTCTCCTGGTGTATTGTTAAAATGTAACTACATGTTAGAACTTGATTGGGCATATACTTTATGTCTATTCTCATATATGAACTCTCTCGAAAAATTTGTTGCACTAATTTGATTTAACAAGGCTGATGTTGTTTTATGATGTGAACTTTGGTCACTCGGTCATTTTAGCTTGGGATTAAATTCTACGTGTGGTAAAGCAGGCTTAAATTTGTCCGATGACTTAGTATTATCATTATTTAATTTTTTCAATACCATTATCATTCTTGGATGGGGTCTTGGCTTTCTAGAAAACTATAAACTTAGCTATTTATTTGACTTCTAGTGCCTTTACTTTTATCAGTTTGTCAACCTTATGAACTTTTCTTGGTTCAGCATTAAATATGTAACGCATCTCTCGTCCTGCTAAGCACCTAAGTGATTATGACCCTTTTTGCAGGTTATGGATAGAAAATATCGCGTTATTTCTACGTTCATTCAATATAATCCAGTTACATATGCATCTACATTAGAAGCCTAATTCAAAACATGATTCGGATAGATGAAAGGACAAATTTCAAATATTTGATACAATTTTATTAAATGGGCTTACTATGCCTGTATCTTTCAGGATTTTTCTCTGAAAATAAGCTAATCTTTATATTAAACAAGATTGTGTTAAACTTTAAGAGCTACTCTCCATAATGTGTAATAATTTCGGCTTCCTGCTTGGTAGTATTATTTGGCCTACTTCAACTGGCTTGAGCTGCATAATTTTTTTTTAACATCAATATTCATGTCTTTGATAGAAAATCTATTGAAACCAAATTAACATACAATTTTAATGAAGCACGGTAAATGTTTTGACTCATAAAGACTCGTTAAGATTTAAATCTCCCTTCATAACAATAACAGGAAAGGGTCTTATATTATATTAATAATGTGACCGAACACATTTCTATATGGAAGAGGAATAGAGATGAGCTATTACTGATCTATTAGTTTGAAACTCTCAAGATAAAGGAAAAAAAGACATCTTAACTTCTAATGTTTAGGATAGGAACATCTAAATTTCAACAGTTTTAAAAATATCATCACATCATAGTTTATATTTTATTTCACAGAAGAAAAGATATTTGAACCCTCTAAGATTTTAAAAAAAGAGATATGCAAACTTCTTTTTACTGTTAAAGTAAATAAAAATTATTACATGATAAAGGTTTTTAAAACTATTAGAAAAAGAGACAAGCAAACCTTTTTTTACCGTTAAAATAGATGAAAACTATTACCTAACAAAAGTGTTGATAGAATTTTTAAAATCATTTGAGATCTGCATGTTAAATTTTATTATTTTTTTTTATGTGAGCTCACATATTAACAATAATTATATATTATGAGTTATTTTAAATAAGGGCTAATTTAAGTGATCTATTTAGATTATATCTCATTAGGCTCTAGAGACATCTAATTTAATATGAGCTTCTTATGTGTAAAAATCTAACACTAGTTGAATTATGAGTGATGGAGTCATAATTTAACTTAGTATATAAAAACTATTTTTAGGATTGTGATCCCCAAGTCATATCAATTTACGTAGAGCTATTATCATCTTTTTCCATCACATAAAGAGAAATCTATTGAGCCTACATAGATTTGACTGTGAAAGACCATTATACTCTTGGTTCTTATATAAGACTGCTAATTTTTAAGTTTTAATCACCATGAATTTTTCAGGTATGCTTTTCTCAATATCCTATCCTGATAATTTGATATGATAGATCTTGAGTTATATTTTTATAGATATGAATTCAATTTATAGTTATGTCTAACAAATGATATCAAAGCAAAAATTATGTTAAATTATTAAGATTGTTAATACATATATTTATGTTTTGAATATCTTTTCTATATGGTTATTTAGAGTAAAGATATTATATGTATGAATTTTTCATAATTTTGTTGAGGCAAAAACATTAAGTTTATGATTTTTATTGTGACTTGAGGGTTCAAATATAGATAAAAGTTATTAATTTAAAGAATTAAGAATGAAAAATATCAAAATTTTACTTCAATTTGATGTTTTTCCATTCTTAGACAATTTAGAATTTCATTTTTTAATAATTTTTTATTTATAAATTCATTATTAATAAAATTAAAAAAGAAAGGATGGGCGGCGGCATTAAGAAATAAGGGGTAATGTTTATCTGGTAAGTATTATCTAGACCCCTCCTAATTTTTTTAAATTATATTTTGGCTATAAAAGTTTAGAAAAACTAGGACGTGTCTAGATGATAGGTACCAGATAAACCATACCCTTTATTTTTTAATGCCACCCCATCCTTTTTTTGAAGGATGAAAAAAAATTCAAAATTTAACTTCAATTTGGTGTTTTTGCGTACTTTAACAATTTAGAATTTTTTTAAATGTTTTGTTTATATTTACTATTAAACAAAAAAAAAGAAAAAAAAAGGGATGGGTGGAGCATAGTATGTGAGAAAGAAGTCAATGATTAAGATTTTGTTTAGTAAATATCAAAATTTTCTTTTTATTAGTCAATGATTAGGAGTGGGCATTTTTCTCAGACCCGACCCATCCCAGTTTGTTCGGCCCAGAAAAAGGGGTCGGGCTGAGACGAGTCCCAATTTCAAGATAAAATCGGGTCTCTAAATAGAAGACCCAAACATCCTGGTCATATTGGGACGGGACCCAGTTCGGTCTAGGAAATTTTCTAGATCGGACCATTTTTTTTAAAGAAAAAAATTAAAATGATTCCATTTAATGAGAAGCAAAACAACACGGTCTAGTTAGGTGTAAAGGAAAAAAAAAAGACAAAAACCAAAAACAAAATTTTCTCTCTTTTATTGTTGTTCTCTGCTCCGCGTTTTACCGTTTCCCCCAGTGTCAACGCAGACAAAAACAAAACAATTATCCATGACCAAATCACATTTGCACGCCATTGGTCGTTACTGTCATGTCGTTGGCCGTTGCTGTCACGCAATTCATGTTGTTCACACTCTCACTTGTCGTCTTTGCTAATTACCATCTCTTCTGCTTGTCGCCAAGAATTTTTGCACTCTAGGGAGATGCACTAAATACTGCAGTTTATATCCTTAATAGATTTTCAAGTAAATCAGTCTCTAAAACTCCGTACGAGTTGTAGAATGGTAAAAAGCCTAGTATTAGGCACTTGTATGTCTGGAGTTATCCAGTTGAGGCTAGACCATATAGGCTTAATGAAAAGAAACTGGACTCAAGAACAGTTAGCTACTATTTTATTGAATATTTTGAAAGATCGAGGGGTTTCAAGTTTTATGATTCCTCAAGTAAATCCTTTTTTAGAGATGGGCAATGTTAAGTTTCTTGAGGATGTTGACTTTGGTTTGGGAGAGATAAGGCATATTAGAGATATTGTCTTTGAAGATGAATTTATTTATCTTTCTATAACTACTATTAAAAATGATTAGACTTCTTATTCTAACATTATTCAAGAAGTAGATCCAGATATACAAGATAATATACAGAGCTCTTAATCCAAAATAAAGAATTTTCTCCTATTCATCAAGAGCAACCTCAACAACCTCAAGAACAAGTGTCATTGAGAAGATCCATTAGAGAAAGGAGAAGTGCGATTTCAGATGATTTTTGTAACACCCCGAAATATTTATTTATTAGATTAATTTTTTTATTTATTAGAATTAAATTTTTTTATTAGGATTAAATTTATTTGTTATAGGAAATGGAAGAATTTGATTGGTTGAAAAAGTGTTGGTATGGTAAAAATGGATTCATGGAATTAAAACCTTGACCATTTACACTTTTCCAACACTTAATCATGAACCAATAGCAATTAGCCACTAAATGAATTAGAAAGTGATAGGATTAGTTAGTTTTTAACTAGATTTGTTATTTAGTTTAGTTATGAATAGTTTTTAGAATTTTTGGACCAATCAGATGCCACCATTTCTAACCAATGGCATTTTTGAAATTTTAAGTTTAGTTGGGGGTATTTTTGGAAAGCAAAATTAAGGCTATAAAAGGAGGAATAGTATTGAAAAATTTCACAATTCTAAACCCTTGCCCCCCCTCCCCCCCTTTTGCATTTTTCTCTCATTCAACAATTCTCAATACTTTCATTAGTAAATTAAGCCCCCAAACCCTTAATTAAACCCCTCTTCATCAAGTTTTAAGGATCAATTTCAAGGTATAATGTGTTATATAAAGGTGAGTTGTTGATAAAAATTCTATTGAATATAGATTTGGAGTTTTAAGGGTTAATAGGTGAAATAGCCATGTAGAATTAGTGAATTGTGCATTTAATTTGGTAAATTAGAATTTTATTCATTATTTGTGCATTTTGGCATACTAAAGTGAAATTTTGGCCAATGATCGCCAAGGGAAGGAGAAGGAGAGAAAGTGAGTCACAAGTGAAAGAATTAAGCTTATAAGGTTGGTGTACACTTTAGTTTGAAACTTAAATTATTACTTTAGGAAATTTAGTGTATATTTATGTGTTTTAATAATATAATGGGTGAGTATGTTAAAATATGGCATTGAATTGATAATTAAATTATTTCTAAATGTATTAAATATGTTTTGAGCATTGGATATTAATTGGTGGTCAAAATTGAAAAGAAAAGAAAAATTGGGCATAAATATGAATTTTGAGAAAAATAGGACTTATATGAGAATTTTAGAAAAATCTGGACTAATTTGTAAATATTTGAAAATTGTAGGTCTTTATGTGAATTATTATAGAATTAGAACTTATATATGACTTTTTGAAGAAATTGGGATTTAATTGGAAATTTTAGAATTTAGGCCTATAAGTGGAAAATTTGAAAATTGTGGGCTTAATTGTTAAATCTGAAAACTCTGAAACTTATTTGGGTATTTTAAAATATTCTGAACCTATATGAAAACTTTTAGAATATTTGGACTTATGTGTAAAATTTTAGAAAAATTTGGGCATAAAAGTGAATAGTAAAATAATTTGGGCCTATTGTAATAATAGAAAAATATTTGTGTCTAAATATGAATAATAAAAAAAATTGAGTAAATGTGAATTTGTATAATAATTTAGTTTAATAATAATAATACTAAATTTTGTGTTAAAAAGTTTTTAAAGGAAAATAATGTATTAATAATATTATTGAGACGCCCTAAGTAAATTTGAACATTGGTAGGGGAGGATTGGTAATTGGTATACCAATAGGGTATTATAGCAGTACTGCGTCGTTTGCTTGCTGATGACATCGCTCTGTGTACTTGATTTGTTATCTGTTCGGGATCCAGTAGGTAGTCACCGAGTGGCCGATGCCGGATCATTATTTGATATCTGTTAGCCCATTAGTCAATCCATGGTATCGTGTCAGTGTTTATTTTGGGCGTCTATTTGGATTAATTTTAATTTATTAAAATATTTAATAAATAAATTATTAAATTATAATTATGATATACATATAGATATATATATAAATATATATATTTGATCAATTGAAATGAGAAATTGAATTATTTTTTGATTTAATGAATTGATTAATTGATAAATTATTTATTATTTTTGTTATATGGCGGCATTGGTTATTATTAAAAATTTTATTATTTATATATATGGTTTATTTGCAATAAGGATAACAAAATATTATTATACTATTTCAACTTTTGTGTACAACCACTAAGCCGTTGTGCTTAGCGTGTTGGATTTACCATGCGCAGGTAGTAAAGTTGTCACCCCTAAAGATTGAAGAGTGAATCTGTCTGCAGCAACTCAGAGTCGCTCACATCTTCTATATACATATAATTATATTGAGTGTACGTGTATGTATGTATTTCCTTAGAAATATTTTCTTTAAACCTATGATAGTATATGATATTTGTTTTGATAATATGTTGGATTTGAAATAGTTTGGTGAAGGTTTGACGTATTTAGATTGCAATATGCGTTGTGGATAATTGTTAAAAAAATAAAAATTGGTTGAGAATTGATATTGAAATTTGGGAGTGTTTTGTTTTGTCACAGATAGTGTAAAGTTTAATATTTAGGGGAAATTCTGTCAATGTTTCCTCGTTAATGATTATTAAAATAATTTTTATTTAAAATGTATTTTTGGTAAGTTTGAATAATTTTTTATTGTTGTTTGTGTTTGATGCTGTCGTAGCATTCCTTAATCTCGTCTCTCGATGAGAGGCGAGTAAGGAGGGTGTTACAATTTTTTTATCTATCTCCAAGAACATTAATTTGATATAGGACTGAGAAATGATTCAATCAATTTCTGTCAATCCAAACAAAGTTCTAATTTTCATAAGTGGATTGAGGCTATAAATGATTAGATGAAATCTACGAGAGACAACAACATTCAGAATCTTGTTGAGTTCCCTAAAGATGTGAAACTCATTAGTTACAAATGGATATTTAAGACCAAGAGGGATTCAAAAGGAAACGTTGAAACATATAAAACATATCTCATTATCAAAGGTTTCACTAAAAAAAAAGGCATTGATTATAAAGACACTTTCTCCGTAGTATCAACGAAAGACTCTTTTAAAATCATTATGGCACTTGTAACTTATTTTATTTTAGAACTACATCAAATACACGTAAAGACTTTAATTCTCAACAGTGGTATTGAGGAAATGATATATATGATGCACTTATAAAACTTTGTATCTAGAGATCAAACAAATGTGGTCTTCAAATTAAAGAAATCCATCTATAGTCTCAAGCAAGCATCTCATTAATGGTATCATATGTTTCATCAAGTGATTACCTCATTTACTTTTGAAAAAAATGCAATTGATGAGTTTATATAAAAAATTTAGTGGGAGTAAGTTTATCTTCCTGGTTTTACATGTCAATAACATACTGCTAGCAAGTAGCGATATAAGGTTATTGTATGAAACCAAGAGATTTATATAAAGGAATTTTAAGATAAAAGATATTGGAGATGCATCTTTTGTATTAGGAATTTAGATATATCAAGATCACACTCAAGGTATCCTGTGTTTATCATAAAAGAACTATATTAATAAAATGCTTAGCAGGTATAACATAAAGGACTATGTTTTAGGAGATATGCTCATTGCTATGGATGATAAGTTCAGTCTTGGTAAATGCCTCAAGAATGAGATTAAATAGACAAATATGTAAAAAAAATTTATGCGTCAGTAGTAAGGAGTCATGCATGTTCAAGAGTGTTAAGTGTCTAGATATTGCATATATTATTGAAATGCTAGGCAGATATTGAGTAACCCTATGATGGATCATTGAAAAGTAGGCAAAAGGGTTATATGATGTTTACAGAGAACAAAAGATTAAGCACTCACATATAAAAGATCAAAAACATTAGATATGATGGGGTATAGGCCTATTGCATTAAACCAAGAGATTTATATAAAGAAATTTTAAGATAAAAGATTTTAGGGATGCAACTTTTGTATTAGGAATTTAGATACACCGAGATCACACTCAAAGTATCATGAGTTTATCACAAAAGAACTATATCAATAAAGTGCTTAACAGGTATAATATAAAGGACTGTGTTCTAGGAGATATGTTGATTGCTATAGGTGATAAGTTCAGTCTTGGTAAATGTCTCAAGAATGAGATTAAATAGACAAATATGTAGAAAGTTTCTTATGCGTCAGTAGTAAGGAGTCGTGCATGTTCAAGAATATACGTGTCTAGATATTGCGTACATTATTTAAATGCTAGGCAGATATTAAGTAACCCTAGGATGGATCATTGAAAAATAACCAAAAGGGTTATGTAATGTTTATAGAGAACAAAAGATTAAACACTCACATATAAGAGATCAAAAATATTAGAAAACATAGGGTATTCCAACTCAGATGCCTAGATAATAAGAGATCCACATTAGGTTATGTAAATATACTTTTAGCCAATGAGTTATTTTTTCGAAGAGTGCTAAGCAGACATTCATAACTTCTTCAATTATAGTGACCGACTTTATAGCTTATTTTGAGACATTAAATAATGGGATATGGTTGTAAAAATTTATCACGAAGCTGTATATTTTCAATAGTATTAAAAAAAACATTAAAATTTATTGTGATAATAAAGCCGCAGTGATGTATTCCCATAATAACAAAAGCTCTTCGAAGTCTAAGCACATCGACTTCAAGTTTTTAGTTGTTAAAGAAAGAGTTCAGAGTCAACAAATGTCACTAGAACATATTTGTACACACTTTCTAATTGCGGATTCTCTTTCTAGAGAGTTACTGCTCAAGATGTTTCATGAGTACATTGCTCATATAGGTGTTGTATTATTTGATGATGTGCATAAATAGTGGGAGTTTGCCTTTTGATGTTCATTTGGTTAAAGACACATTTATGATTTATTTTCTATAGAATAAAGTTTGAAGGATGGTTTGTTGAAACTCTAAAATAAGGTTACACTTTTTACTATAGTTTTGCAAAAAGTTTAGAAAGTGTATGCTACTTTTTATTATGATTTTACATAAAATTTAGAAAATATTTAACTCGTTGGAGTTATAAATTAGAACCAGTTAGAAATATATATGTTTGAGATCACATTTCATGTAATTTTTATGTTACACATTCATATTTGATCTATATCATTAATTATGTTAGTATAATGACCATTGATGGGTCTAGTTGCGAATATATTCAGTGAAAGTCGTTTTGATATCATATTGATATAGTTAATAGACTAGATTATATCTAAAGAGATATTTTAAGATAAGATAACATTTATTTTGCACACTAAGGCTTATAATATATAATTATTTCTAAATGAGATATGTGGCGCAAGTAAAAGATTGTTAGATTTTATTATTTCCTTTTTGCGAATTCATATGTTGACATTAAGTATATATTATGGACTATTTAAAATAAGGGCTAATTTAAGTTATCTATTTATGTTATATATCATTAGGCTTTAGAGACATTTAATTTAATATAAGCATATTATGTATAGAAACTTAATATTAATTATATTATGAGTGATGGAATCATAATTTAACATAATATATAAAGATATTTTTTTAAGGTTAGTGGCCCTAAATCAAATCAATTCATATAAAGCTCTTCTTCTCTTTTTTTATCACAAAGAAAAAACACACAATGAGCCTATATAGATTTAACTGTAAAAAATTATTATACTCTTAATTTTTATTTAAGATTGTTAATTTTCAAGTTCTAATCACTATAAATTTTTTAGATATATTTTTCTCAACATTTTATTTTAATAATTTAACATGATAAATTTTAAATTATATTCTTATAAATATGAATTCAATTTATAATTATATCTAACATATGTTTCTTTTTTAAAACATTAACGTCTAAATATCATTTTCTCTAATATAAATGAAGTTGAAAGACATTGTTGTGCTGTTTCTCTTTTTTCTTTTTCTTTTTCTTTTTTACAATAATTTATTATTTCATAATTGTGTGTGGCCACGTGCATGTTAGAGGTTGAAAGAAAATAAATAGAGATTTTCTAACTCTTTTTAATAAGACAAATTACGTAATTAAGTACCGTAGAACTCGCAAAATATTGGCAATATCCAATACGTTCACACAAGTGAAAGGATATCCTAGTGGTGAAGTATGATCAACAAAAAAACTGCTATTGAGGAGTGTCATCAACAAGGAAGCAAAATCTCTAAAACTAAAATTAAGATTAAAATTGAAAGGGTAAATTTATCACAACCTCTTAATTCTTCTCTTCATCCTATTAAATTCAGGGATGTAAATTAGGAGTTAAGTTAGATAAAAATTGATAATTTGTATTAAAATTTTACGTTTGGCACAAGTGTTACAGAAGTAATTATGAGAAAAAAAAAAAGGTTTGACGGAACAAGCGCGTCAGGTCATACGTAAACTCATGTAATAATTTTTTTTTATTACACATACATATATTTTGAATTAATCATATTAATTAAAAAAAAAAAGATTTTATTGAATAATCTCAGTTCAATCGTTTGGCGTAAGTGTTTCTTTGCTAGTAAGATAAGCGACAAACACTCTACCTTGGGTTACTTTTCCTTTTTTATTTTTCTCAACATTTGGACCTAATTTGATATGATGCAATAGACATTTTACTCATTATGGCATTTAAACTTTTGAGAGTGATAAAGGCATAGTCTTCTTCTTCTTCTTCTTTTTCCTATAAAATAAAAAACTCATTGGCACTAAAATGTGAGAAAATGCTAGACATTTGATAATTTTTCCTGCAATTAATATAAAAGACTCCATTGAGACAGTTAGTCTCATGTATATTATACTGTATATCTAGTTGCACAAATTGTATAATATCTTAAACAATTATTCTCGTTATTATCCATATGTTATAAGAGATTATAAAAAAATATAAATTTTTGGTCTCGTTCTTTATATTAAAATATGCCATAAAAATAAGTTGATTCGAGATTTCACTATTAATCATTTGGCTTAAAAAAATAATCTTAATAAAATTGATTGATTTGAATAAAATTGTATTTTTTTGAAGTCATATATATATATATATATATATATATATATTTGATGCACATGATTTAACAAAACTTACGGAAAAAAATCAAACCGTAGCAGCTCTTTTTTTCCTGGTAAGCTCTTTTTATTGAAGGTTTTTTTTTTAGAATGATGAGTTTGAGAATGATAAAGGCATAATCTTCTTCTTCTTTTTCTTTTCTTTTCCCTCTAAAATGAAAATCTCATTGGCACTAAAACTATCTGTACATTTAGTTGCACAAATTGCATAGTATCATAAATAGTTATTCTTGTTATTATTCATATGCTAGAAGAGTTTATAAACAAATATAAATCTTTGGTCTCATTCTCTATATACTAAGATATGTCGTAAAAGTAATAAGTTGATTCGAGACTTCACTTTTAATCATTTGAAATAAAAAAATAATTTTTTTTAATAAAATCAGTTGATTAGGATGAAATTTATTGAAAAATTGATGATTCAACAATTTTGGTTGGATAAGAATTTAGATGAATACTAAAGTGGAGAGTCACAAAAAGTCTAGAACGTGTGGGACACGTATGGAGAAGTCTAGGGCGTGTGGGACACGAAAGGGGAAGTGAAACGAGACTCGAAGACGCAAAGGAAGAAGGAAATCGCGAGAGCTTCCAGCGCCGCGGCGCCCAGGGCTGAGCGTCGTGGCACCCAGGGTTGAGCGTCGTGGCGCTCAAAACAGAAGACTAGCGCTGCAGCGCTGGACGCGAGAAGGGACAGCGCTGCAGCGCCCAGGGATGAGCGCCGCAGTGTCAGAACACGTGAAAAAGTCCATTTTGGCTCGGGATTTCAAGTTTTGAGAAGTTTTGGACTTCCAAAACAAGTGGACTCTTACTCCAACAAGGAATAGGGTTTGTAGGCACGAAATACACTCTATATAAACACTTGTAAACCATCGTTTAAGATTAAGCATCTAAGGTTTCAAGATGTAACCATAAGAGAGAATAGAGGAGTTAGGTAGGCACTAAGTGCGTGGTGCACTAAGGTGTAACCTTTGGGGGTATTTTCTTCTTTAGGTTCTTTGAGTGAATAAAAGAGAAACACTATAGATTCTTTTAGCTTAGATGCTCGGGCTATTCTTGTATTTTCTTATAAAAATCTTTTATGAAGAGATACGAAGGGGTCTTAAGGAGTCATAATGATCAATGGTAGATGCTTAGAGGTCTCTATTGGAGATACTAAGAGATCTTGTGGGATCATTGATGATGTAAGAAGATACTTTGTGATCTATTTCAATGGGAAGAAGCTGGATCATGGATCCTCCGTGGACGTAGGCAATTTGGGCCGAACCACGTATATTTTGTGTCTTGTGATTGGTTTATTTTCTTTATCTTTATTGATGTGTTAATCTTATGTGTTCTTGCTTATGGTGTAAGTTATGGGTTTCTGCTGCGCAAAGGGTATCAAGGTTGTGGCTTAGTTGATGCCATAGGGGTGTCAAATTGAAGTGCATGGCGTGATATCCTCAACAAAATTATATTTCTTTAGAGTCATATATACATACATATATACATACATACATATATATATATATCATTCAACAAAACTTCCTTTAAAAAAATCAACGTGTAGCTCCCAATCCTTTGTTTACTAGCGAGCTCTTTTTATTAAAGAGTTTTTTTTAGAATGATGAGTTTTGCCCCTTTTTTATACCTATAATATTTTAATACAAAAAAATTCGTTGAACCTATTGAATTAACTTTTCATTAACGTATTTTTTTCATTAAGATTCAATCTAAAAAATTACAATGTCATTTTCTTGTTCTTGAATGGAATTTTTTAACTTTTTTAAATTTATGCTCTGCGCAAGGATTTGTTTGGTTTTTATTTGCAAATATAGAATAAATAACCTCAATACCACTTCTCTTTTTGCTATAACTTTCCTTCCCCGCCTCCTCTCCCCTTGTTTAATTCATTTCATTTTTTTAATCATGTCTTCTACCAAATATTTGACTCATTATATTTCTGTTGGAAGTATGTCATAAAAGTATGATTATTTTGTATTTAGATACTATTGAAAATAATTAATAGAAGTTATTTATTCAATATTATATTTGCAATTATGATTATTTTTGTTCAAATCTTATGAAATTTCTTGATTATTATATGTAACCTTCAACTTAATATATAATACTTATATACGAGAGGATTAAGTTTAAGCATAATTATCTAAACTTATCATTAGTCTGAACGAAGACGGAAACTTAATTTTGATAAACTATAAGTACAGTCTATTTGTATATTGTATACAATAGTTTTAACAGAATCATTCCATGTGTTGACATAGAAATAAATGTGCTTTGTATATATTGATTATATAGGACTAGACCATAATAAAATTAATTCTCTATTAATATCTATTAGTAAAGAGAATTTATTTTATCACAATATAATCATTATGGATTAATCTTAATTCTAAATGATTATTGAACTCATATTCATTGAGTTATATTTATTAATTTACAAGAAAAAGACTATAAAAGAGTTACAGTCAATTACTAAATATTTTATAAATGTAACAAAATGGATGGCTGATAATATTTTTCACAGATATGGAATCCACTCTTTCTAAAAGGAAGTTAGATAAGTTATTCCTTTGATAATTGATATTGATCTTGAATATAATGAGCACTCAATTTTCTTTAAGAGTTATAGAAAATAATAAATTTGTGAATTTCACAAATTAAATGTTCAAAAGATGATCAATGTGGATCAAGGATAAAGATGTAATTAGAGAGGTTAATGAACACTCAACCTGACTCTAATTATGAACACTTGCGGAGAATTGATCTATATGAAATGATTAATTAAATGATTTAATTTATCGGAACTTAATTTTGTAGGTCCATCACATCTCCATGCTAGCTCCATAAATACTAGAATGGACTATTGAATTAATTGTTAGATCTAAAATATTAATTGGCTAAATTTTAATTTGATTAAACTTATTAAAACTAATTAAATAATTTTATTCGCTCATGTTTAATTTGATTAAACTTGTTGGGCTCAATCAACTATTGGCCCAATCCATAAAAGTTATGAAATTAATTTTATTTAATTAAATTAGATAATAAAATTATTTAAATAATTATAAATTATCTAAATTATTTAATTAAAATATTAGATATTATATTGATCCTTTTAATTATCTAAATTAAAATAATATAAAGACATAATTTTATCCTACTCCTATTAAGATTAAGAGATTAGATAAAATATAAATTCTTGTACTATAAAAAAAAATTTTAGAACCACTTTTACGTATTTTTCATTATTATTTCTTTTTAAGCTAAATTGTTTTAAAGAAAAAAAATAAAAAACACAAATCTAGATCTTCTACAATTTATTAACTTGCCCACACATAGTAGTCCATTGATAGAGATAGAGTGTAAAAGATTTGTTGATGTTAATAGAAAATATTCGTAAAACATTCACAATTAAGGTTTTTTTTCTTATACCATTCTGTTGCTAAATTAAAATCGACATAAAATTTTTTAAAATTGATCCTGCAATTTTTTATTTTATTGATTAACATTTTGAGATTACTCATATTTCAAATAAATTTTAACATAGAATCGTTTATGACATCTATGATATAAGTAATAATAAATTATATATTACCAATTGAATTGTTCTAAATAGAGCCTAGATACATCACTTTATTGGTCCAACTAATACGACCAATAATTTTTTTTTATTGCTATTAATCTGGACACCTCCTTATAAAATGGATCTAATTGTATTTCATTATATTTTATGCTACAAACTTTTGATAATTCAATTAATTGTTTTAGACAAAATAGAGGATACCTCGATCGGGGGAGAAAATGGGAAAATCCCATATAACCTAATAAATCTACCATCCCGCCATTCATTAATCGAACTTTGCTTCAGGCCTGGGATCCACCTCAGCCTGAATTCCATCACATTGAATACCAGGCCCGTCCTGCCTTGAAAGCTCCTCTGAAATCAAGTTGATGATAGAGTTGTCTCCATTTTCAAATTGAACCGAGAATAACTTCACACCCTCAAATCCAGGGCCAAAGAAGATGATAGCACTATCAATTATAGTTCGTATGAGATGTTGGCAGGTCATACTTCCAGATGCATATGTAGAGCGCGGGGGCTTCCTGATGATCAAGACACCAAATTGTACATTTCAGTTTATGGGCCTGCTATGCAGCCCCTGCTCCCACCTAATTACTTTGGGAATGTGATCTTTATGACTACGCCAATGGCAATTTACTTAGAAAGAAAGAACCATATGGTAATTATTTAAAGGGTTATTGATTGCTGGATCCCCATGGTTTGACGCATGTGATTGGAATACTTCTTAGTTCTTTTCATTTGTTTTAATAGAAAATTCCTTCAGAAATATGCAATTATAGTTTTGTTCCTAATATTAGATCTTATCCCAAAACCTAGCTAAAAAATTGAGAAGCTCCAATCGAAACTATTGTCTCTGTCCTTACCCAACAAATCTCCCTCTCTCCTCTGCATCCTTTGAGCACAACCTTAATCATTCTCAAAGTGTCTTCTCACTTTTTGAACTCAGAATCAAAACCATCTTGAAGTTGATGAATAAAGTTGAGCAAATCACAGGATACAAATCTTTCAAACAACACGAGAAGAAAAGGAGAGAGTAAAAGCTCAGCCTTGTGTCATGGACTGTTTTTGAGATTGTGCGGCCTTAGACGCGTTGCATGCTAAGCAGCCTAAAAAGTCACACAAAGAGAAGAGAAGAGAAGCACACCAAGTGTTTGCACGAATACTCTCTATATTGCTGAAGAGAAAACAAGCTATGAGATGAAAAATACAAGTGAGGGTCTCCCCCTTTTATAGTTGCAGCCCTATACAATCAATGGCTGAGATCTATTTGATCTAACGGTGTATATACAAGATGGGATAATATTCCTTAGAATATTCCTAGATGCTCTCCTACCTATTATGGAAGTCTAACTAGAGTTAACTTCTTTAATAAGTTGCGGGCCAAGCCCGGTTCTCCATCCTAACCAGCGGGCCTTCTAGAAGCTCCGGTCCACGTAGCGCTCCATGGTCCAAGAGGCCTCCAGCAGGCCTAGTCGCGCACCAAGTGCTCGAGGAAATGCTTGAGAGCACTTGGGGCGTGACATTCTCCCCCATCAAATTCACGCGACGCCCTCGTCGCGTCCTTGCTGGAACTCGCGCACCTTGTTCTTAAACTGCCACAGTGCGGTCTCGGGTTCCCAGCTTGCTTCGCTGTCGGGCAGTCCTTTCCACTTGACGAGATACTCGCGACTTGGACGGCAGTTCTTCTTCCGCACTGTCCTCACATCAAGGATAAGTTCAGCTTCCTTGTCGTAAGATGTGGAAACCCCCAATGGTGCCCTGGTTTGTAGCCCACGTTCCGTGTCCTCCGCATCACCATGGTATGGCTTTAGGCAGCTTGCGTGAAACACCGGATGTAGCCGAAGTCTCGAAGGCAGCTCCACCTTGTACGAGACATTGCCAACCCTCTTGGCAATAGGAAATGGCCCCTCATATTTTCGAACAAGACCCTTGTGAAGTGGGCGCGTAGACTTGTGCTGCGTCGGAAGAATTTTCACCATCACTAAATCCCTCATGCTGTACTCAACATGTCTTCGCTTACCGTCAGCCCATTTCTTCATCTGTTTCGTTGCCTTGTCCAGACACACTCGCCCCTTGTCCGATTATTCCTACCAGGACTTCGCAGCTTTGTAGGCTGCTGGACTCTTCCCAGTATCGCTGGACACGAGTGCATGCGGCGTGAGAGGCTGCTGGCCAGTAGCTAACTCGAATGGGCTCTGGTTCGTCGATTCACTCCTCTGCAAGTTATACGAAAACTGTGCCATATCGAGTAACTTGACCCAATCTTGCTGATTTGTGCCCACAAAGTGCCGCAAATACAACTCCAGTAATGTGTTCACCCTCTCGGTCTGCCCATCCGTTTATGGGTGAAAGCTGGTGGAAAAGCGAAGCTCCGATCCCATGAGATTGAACAATCCAGTCCAGAATCTCCCCGTAAACCTCGTATCACGATCGCTGACTATCACTCTCGGCAACCCCCAGTACTTGACGACGTGCTTGAAGAAAAGTTTGGCTGTCTCTTTCGCATTACACTCTTTGGGCGCTGGTATGAAAGTCGCATACTTGGAAAACCGATCTACCACCACAATGATAGTTCCACACCCCTCGGACTTCGGTAAGGCTACAATGAAATCCATAGAGATGCTTTCCCAAGGTCTCTCCGGTATGGGCAGTGGCTCCAGTAGCCCTGCGGGACTCCGCTGCTCAATCTTGTCCTGTTGGCACACAAGACAAGTCTTGACAAACTGTTCTATCTCCTCCCGCATGTGTGACCAGTAGTAAACTATTTCCAATAGGGCGCGTGTGCGCCGCTGGCCTGGATGTCCTGCCCATTTTGTATCGTGACACTCTCTAATGAGGTTACGCCGCAGGTTCTCCCACTTTGGCACATAAACCCGGCATCCCTTGGTGTAGAGAAGCCCATCTTCTATCCAAAATCGCTGAGTTTTTCCCTCTTGTGCTTGAGTGGCGAGCTGTGTGGCTGCGGGATCATGCTTCATTCCCTCATAAAATAGGCCGAGCAAATCACCTTCCAGCTTGCTGATAGCTGCTAACTCAGCCTTCCGGCTTAAGGCATCCGCCACCACGTTCACCTTTCCCGGTTTGTACTCGAGCTCGTAATCGAACTCCGCCAGAAAGTCCTGCCACCTAGCTTGCTTCGGGCTGAGTTTCTTCTGACTTTGGAAGTAACTCGTTGCTATGTTGTCCGTCATCACTACGAACCTTGCCCCAAGCAGATAATGTTGCCAAGTGCGCAGACAATGGATGACCCCCGTCATCTCCTTTTCCTGCACCGTATAGCGCCTCTCCGTCTCATTGAGCTTCCGGCTCTCATATGCCATCGGATGGTCCTGCTGCATTAATACACCACCAATAGCAAAATCAGATGCATCAGTATATACCTCATACGGTAACAGGTGATTTGGTAATGCTAAGACTGGTTCTTCGATCACTGCTGTCTTTAGTCAATCAAAAGCCCCTTGGCACTCCTTACTCCACTCCCACGCCTTAGTCTTCTTTAGCAGGTCGGTAAGGGGTGCTGCAGTGGTGGAGTAGCTCTTGATAAACCTGTGATAATAGTTAACCAACCCGAGGAAAGACCGCAACTCGGTAACTTTCGTGGGTGCCTCCCAGTCCACAATGGCGCGAATCTTCGCCCTGTCCATCATCAACCTGCCCTCTTTGATCTTGTGACCCAAAAAGTCTACCTCCGGCTTGGCAAATGAGCACTTCTCCCTCTTCACATACAGCTCATTCTCGCGGAGCACCTTCAAGACAGATTTCAAGTGTTCCACGTGCTCTTCGAGAGTGTTGTTGTAGATGACGATGTCGTCTAAGTACATGACGACGAACTTGTCAAGAAAGGGCTGGAGTATGTTGTTCATCAGTGTGCAGAAAGTGGCTGGCGCGTTGGTGAGGCCAAATGGCATGACCAGAAACTCAAAGGCCCCATAACGCGTCACACAGGTGGTTTTCGGCTCATCGCCCTCGGCTATCCGCACCTGATGGTAACCTGACCGCAAATCCAGCTTCGAGAAATACTTTGCCTGCCCCAACTGATCAAACAAGTCAGCAATTAAAGGAATGGGATACCTATTTTTGACAGTGACCTTGTTCAGCGCTCGGTAGTCTATGCATAACCGCAATGATCCGTCGTGCTTGCGCTGGAAAAGCACGGGCGCGCCGTAAGGCGCCTTCGATGGCTGGATAAACCCTGCATCCAGCAACTCCTTGAGCTGCTTCCGCAACTCTGCTAGTTCTGGTGGAGACATTCTGTATGGGGCTTTGGCTGGAGGTTTCGCCCCTGGTTCCAGCTCAATCTCGTGATCAATTGCCCGTCTTGGTGGTAATTTCTGTTGTAGCGCTGCTGGCATCACGTCCTGATGCTGCTTGAGCACTTTCGTGATCTCTGCTGGCAGCTCCTCTTCGCCCCCGTACGCCTCATCATCTGCCTCCCATATTGTGGCGAGGTATGTCTCTTCTCCCCGCTTAGCTCCTTTCTTCAGTTGCATGGCGGACAGGAGAGTAGTGTGGGCATTGGGCTTGGATTGCCCACCTGTCGGCTTGTTTATTGTCGGCACCATGCATGGTCCTCCCTCCAAGATGCATACATAGTTGTGTCGGGGAAGTGGCACCACATTAAACTGCCGCAGAAAATCCATACCAAGAACAACATCAAAATCATCGAGAGGGGCTACCGAAAAGTTTACCTTACCGCTCCATTTTCCGAGGCTCATTTCAACTCCATGAATGACCCCGTCCAGTGGCTTGATTGCGGCGTTCACAGTCTTGAGGTAGCCAATCCCCTTCTCCACCTTGAGGTCCAAGCGTACTGCTTCCGCATACTTCATAAAGTTGTGCGTAGCTCCAGTATCTACTAGTGCTTGCGTCCTCTTCCCGTTAATGTAGGCTTCAACGTACATCAGCGCCTTTTCTGCTGGCGCGCGGGCTGCCCGCTTGGCATTGAGGGCATTGAGTAACTGGAGACATCCCAATTGTCCCTGTTCACCCGCTTGCTGAGTCTCCAACATTGCGTTGATAGCCTTCTTCTTTGGACAGTCCTTCACCCAATGATCCCCGTCGCAAAGGAAGCAGCTAGATCTCGGCTTTCTCCCGCCGTTGCGCTTCTACTCTCTCCCTGTGGGCGTTTTACCTTTCCCCTCCTTATCCAGCGGAGGATGAGACTCCCTGGTTCCCCCACTTTTGCTGTGATTGGGCTTCGAATTCTTGGACTTCCCTGCATCACCCTTGCGGTAATCAGTGAGCGTTTCCGCCAATGTGAGGGCGTCGGATATGTTCTGCACTCCACGCCGCCTCAGCTCATTGGACGCCCATGTCTGTAACCCATCAAGGAAGTTGAACAGCAAGTCTTCTTCACTCATATTGGGGATCTGCAGCATCAGCAGAGAGTACTCCTCAACGTACTCGCCAATCGACTTGTTCTGTCTCAACTCCTTTAGACGCTTCCTAGCGTCGTGCGCCACATTCTCCAAATAGAATTGGCGTTTCAGCTCCTGCTGCAACTCTGTCCAGGTATTGATGGTGCAGGTACCCTTGCGAATCTCCTCGCTCTTCCTACGCCACCACAGAATTGCATGATCAGAGAGATATAGGGTCGCGGTGTTTACCTTATCCTCGTCCCGTACGCCTAGGGCGTCGAAGTATCTCTCCATTTGCCAGAAGTAATTATCGAGCTCCTTGGCGTTCCGCTTCCCGCTGAACTCCTTAGGCTTAGGAGCATTGACTCTCGGTGTAGACACCGTCACTTGAGCGGCGACAGACCCATTTGCCACCGCCCGCTTGCATAGCACCACATCCTCTTTGACAAATTCGAGCCCGCGGTGTAGCTCCCCTACTTGGGCCTGAATACTGTCCATTGTGGTTAGGACGCTCTCCTGAAAAGCTTTAATCCAGTCCCGCTGCTTATCGACGTAAGCCTCGATGGATGTGCTGATGAGGGTGCGCAGCTCGTCTCCTTGAGCGTCGAGGCCCCCCTCGATCTTCTCTACTTGCTGCTCCAGCTCTCCAAGGTGATCTGCTGCCTTCCCGACAGCGCCACTGAGTGCTCTCACCATACCCCCCACATCCTGACCTGGATCTGCTGATTTCTCGCGAGACGCCACGCCGTGCTTCTTAGCTTTGGGGTTTCGACCCCTCTCTTCAGTCAAATCTGATGGTGCGCCGTCTTTCTCCATCTCTGAACTGAACCTGCTCTGATACCAACTGTCACGGACTGTTTTCGAGACCGTGCGGCCTTAGACGCGTTGCGTGCTAAGCAGCCTAGAAAACCACACAAAGAGAAGAGAAGAGAAGCACACCAAGTGTTTGCACAAATGCTCTCTATATTGCTAAAGAGAAAATAAGCTATGAGATGAAAAATACAAGTGAGGGTCTCCCCCTTTTATAGTTGCAGCCCTATACAATCAATGGCTGAGATCTATTTGATCTAACGGTGTATATACAAGATGGGATAATATTCCTTAGAATATTCCTAGATGCTCTCCTACCTATTATGGAAGTCTAACTAGGGTTAACTTCCTTAATAAGTTGCGGGCCAAGCCCGGTTCTCCATCCTAACCAGCGGGCCTTCTAGAAGCTTCGGTCCACGTAGCGCTCCATGATTCAAGAGGCCTCCAACAGGTCTAATCGCACACCAAATGTTCGAAAAAATGCTTGAGAGCACTTGGGGCATGACACTTGGTTGAGTTTTGTTCACTATAAAGAATAATCGGATAAAACAAAAGGGTATAAAAAGCAAGCAATGAATAACTAGATTTGCTGAAAAGATGCTCGAAATTAGAAAACAAAAGTCAAATGCCTAGAGTTAGAAGTAGAGTAGCCAACACCTATTGATTAATTAATTGTTAAATTTAGTGTCCAAGTAAAACTATATGGATGGTCGGCACCAGCTGCCCCACACACACACACTTATCTCCATCTCTTTATCCCAAAATCAATATTGAATTTAAAGGACTTTGTATTGTATTTGGGTAGATCACTCCATTATGCACCAAAGCAAATTTCTTTTTTGTTGTATTTTTTCTTTTTAATTTTTTGGAATTTTTATATTCATGTTGGTATGTTGTTGCATAACTTTTGGGGTGGTGTTTGGCAAGTGAGAAAATAAAAATATTATGAGAAATCAAAATATAGAGTGGTGTTTTACACGGATTGATTGAATCTACATGAACCGGAAAAATAAAAAAGGCCACGAGTCCTTGAAATGATACCTAGCATGTTTTCCATTTTTTGGTATCAAAGGACTCAAACGTCCTCCTTCATGTTAAAACAAACGAAAGAAACTGATGCATAAGGATGTTTTAGACAATTTTAAAAATATGAGGTTTTTCAATCGCGCGATAAATTATGGGAATCCAACAGCCAATAACCCTTATTTAAATTAGTTTATACACCTGCTTATAAAACATCACTCCAAACTGTGCAATTTACTTGGAAAGAAAGAACCATATGGTTTAATTAGAATTCTTGTTGTAGTTCTATTGTATCCTCAAAATTTATTAACTGCAATATTGGGTAAACACTCTCTTAATGCTACCATACTTGTTTAATTTTCAAGCAATTATATTTAGAGTTCATGCTAAAATAATATATATATATCTTATATATATTCAGAGTTCAGCCAAATGGCGCCAAGCGAATGCGTAAAAATAAAATAAAATAATTTTTTTAATATTTTATATGTAATATATAATACTTTTGTAACTGGTTTAATTAATTTATATATATTAAATATAAATTATTTATTTATTTAATTGTAGTTAATTAATTAATTTTTAATTATATTTATTTATTGTAATTATTGTATTTAATTAATTAATTAAATAAAAATACACAATGAATTAATTAATTAATGAATTTGTTTAAATTTTTTTTATAATTAGTTAGTTTATTAGTTTATATTTGCTTAGTTATTGTATTAATTTTTTTATTATAGTTATTATATTTAACTTGTTTATTAAATAAAAATACTATGTTGAATGAATGCATTAGTTAATTTATTTAATTAATTAGTTTATAAATTTGTATTCTTTTATTTTAATTATTTTATTTAATAGGGATATTATCATGAATACCCTTAAAGTATGACCCTAATTTCAGTAATATCCACTAATTTAAAAAATAGACAATAATGTCTAACAGTTTGGGAATATTCTGTTAGAGTTAATAGAATTACATTAAATGACTAAATTATCATTTTAGACATAAAAAATAATAAAATGATAATTCTACCCCTACAAAGCATAAATTTCTATAAAAATTTAATTTTTAATAATAAATTAATAATGTTTTTTCTTTTATTTTATTAAATTTTAAATTAATAATATAATTATTAATAATAATAATATTAGATTATTATTATTATTATTAATAAAAAAGAAGATTGATTTCCAGCGGCCATTTCACTTTTTTATTTTATTTATTATTTATTTATTTATTTTTTATTTGAGTGTTTGGATACAAGGATAACATTGTTTGGATAAGGAGATAAATGTGTTTGGTTAGAGGGATAAGGATGTTTGGACACTGGATAAGGGCTGCTTAGATAAAATAATATTAAAATAATAATATTACTCTTTTATCAGTTAATTTTAACAGAAGATTTTCTAATGATTGGATATTACTGTCTATTTTCAAAACTAGTGGGTATTATTAAAATTAGGCCATACGTTAAGGGTATTTATGATAATATTCCTACTAAATATTTTACTAACTGAAAATATATAGTGTTAATTAATTAGTTAATTAATTTATATTTATTTAGTTATTTTTATTTAATTAATTTATTAAATAAAAATAGTATATTGAATGAATGAATGAATTTCTTTAATTATTGGTAATAAGTAGTTCATTAATTTATATTTGTTTAGTTAGGGTATTGAATTTATTTATTGTAAATATTTATTTTTAAACTTTTTCAAGAAGCATGATGTATCCAAATCTTATATAATTCTGGTTGATGAGTATTATTGAGCATCAATAACATTATACTCAAAGATGTGTTCTTTAGACTTTATAAGATATAAGTTGACACTTACTTTGACGAAATTATTTAGGGTGACATGAATAGATAAATTTTTAAATTTGTAGAATATTTTATTTTTTAGAATTTTGGTGCATGAAGTTTTATTAGGGCAAGTTCAAACTAAAAATAATATGAAGAAATGTGGTTTTTGTTGTCAAATAAGTGCATTAGATTCTCTCATAAGGAGTTTATATTAGTAACGGAGTTAAAGATGAGAGATTATTTGTTAGTTCAAGAGTTGAGAAGAAAACGTAGTAATAAAATGTGGGATAAATATTTTAGTAGTAGAAAAATTGACATACAAGAAATTAGATACTTGCTTTAGTGCATTAGATTTGACTTAAGAAGACAATGAAGATACAGTAAAATTATCTTTATTTTATTTCTTTCATCGTGTCACGTGATGAACTGTAGAGGCATTCAAACTTTGTGTTAAGTATAGTTGATTATTTAAATGAGTTTAATCAGTATTCATATGGTAATATTGTATAGAAGTTATTGTACAGCTCATTTAGCATGATGATGGTGAAAACGTTAGAGAAAATAAAAAAAAAACTGCTAAGAACGACAACTTGGAAAAATATAATATATATGGATTTTTGTATAGTTTTTAGGTGTGTAATTTTTTTCTATTCATTATTATTGTTTAAAAGAGAAAGTATTCAACAAGTCAAATTTACAGATCTTGGGGAATAACTACGAGATTACTTGATGGATTGGACTAAAAATAAATTGATTTAACCACCCTGAATGTTTTCTAGATAACTAACCTTCGTGATCTTCCTGCAACCATAATCTAGATTAGGCTGCACTAGAGTTGTTTTTTCTTATGAAGATCCTTTGATGCTTAAATTAGTGGGGTTGAAGGAAAAACAAAAAAGGGTTGAATTAAAAATAAAGATAAATTTCAAGGAAATTAATGCATGTGTTTAGATTAGGGAAGCGTGTTAGTTCCTTGGGATTTGAAAACTAGTTGAAATAGTTTGAAAATAAGGTATGTTCTTTTGTAAGGTGCACAACCTTTTTTTTTTGTTTCTTTAATCATTTTTTTTTATAGATACATGCTCCAAAGACTTGATGGGATTAAGGTTAACCAATTCCTTCCTTATCTTTTAATCTGTTTGTTCTTGGATTAGGTCAAAATTAATGACTTCCAAGATATTTGAGAATAGAATTGATTAATGTGCTTCAAGAATATAGGGTTTAACTCAGTTATAGTCCACTCTCTAAATATCTCATGATTTTTGATAAATTTTTAATTTTCAATGGAGCCAAAGTATTATCAGAGGATAGTTGGCTTCAGTTGGCGTGATGCCAAGATCTTTCTACTTGGGGTGTCTTATTTTAAGGCCTTCCTTATTGAGGTCTTCTAGATCGAAGAGTATAGGTGATAAGTGTTAATTAGATCTAACATTTACATCTTTTGAAGTTAATATTTGTTCGTTTAAATTAAAATTATTTAATTTTTTTAATGTATTTTATTGTTATTTTATAGATTTGGAGTGAGTGGAGTAAACGGGGATGAAAATTCAAGAAAAATAAGGTAAAAAAATCAAATTGCTACAGTACCATACTACAGTGTTGAGTTACAGTGTTTTACTATAGTGACCAGCGCTGCAGCGCCTAAAATAGTGATACAGCACCCTAGCGCTTAGAATTCAATGCCACGGCACTGCGTGAACAGTGCCCCGTAAACAGTATGCATAAATAGTAACTCATGGACAATAATCCTAATCTGATTTGTATTCGATGTTTTACCCTAATTTGAAAACATAAACGTATAAATAGAAGGCCAAAAGCCCTAATTCAAAAAATAATCAAAGAGAGACAAAATTTAGAGAAAGAATTCACAACATAAAATTAAAGATCAAAACCAAGAAATCAAGATTCAAGCTTTAAGTCAAGATTGAGAGAGAAGTAGCTCAAGATGTCTTTTTGATTAGTTTTTCTTTCATTTTCTTGTTATTATGTTCTTGTTCTTACTGTTATATATGGATTGATTTAATATTGTTAGTTTTGTGATGAGCAAACTTGTTATTCTAGGGTTAGACTATGTGAACCTAATATGTAATTGGATTTTATTGACTTTATTAGTTCATAAATTTAATTATTATAATTGATTCATTCTATCTTGTGTTTAATGCCTTCATTATATCTGGGCAATATTTTGAATGATTGAGGAACTATGATAAACTTGACAAAGGGATTCATGTGTTTAGCTTAGGATAGTTTGATGCATGATCATAGGGTAACAACTATGAGTTCCATATAGGATAAACATATACCTAGATGGCATGTATGGTATTATTTAGACTTGATCTTAATAAATTACATTTTGATTTGATTATCATAAACATATAGGTGATTGTTAGAATGTGTAATATAGTTATTTGACCATCAACAGAGACTTGTGATGAGATTAGTGTCTAACCTAATCAATTGGTATTAAGGGATTAACAAAGATATTAATAAGTCCAATGAAATATTAGGGGATGAGTCTATACCCTAGATTATTATATTTTGGTTAATTTATCTCTTACTTGTTGTTGTTTAGGTTGATTTAATTGATAAAATTAAGCTAGTTAAATAAATTTCAAATTTTAATTTTTTGAATTAAAGTTAAGTAGTTCTAATTTTAGTGCTTGAATAAAAGAATTAGATTGCATAGTCTTTGTGAGATCGATGCTTAGACTTAAAATCCTATATTAATTTATACGATAACGTGGGCTTAGCTAGTATAGCATCAATTAAGTTTTTGGCATCGTTGCTGGAGACTATTTCTTTCTATTCTTAAATCAATACTAATACCAAACTACTTACTTTTAATTCAAATTTTTATTTTTATTTTTGTTTTTATCTTCTTCTTTTTTATTTTGATTTTATTTATTTTTCCTTGACAGTTCATACTATGGAGGAAAACAATGATAACATCAATAATTATATCCTTGACCCTATTAGAAGTGGACATTATTCTCGAGCCCAATCCCTCCCGATTTGACCCATTCGAATTTTTAGGTCGGGACGGGATGGGAACTAGAATGGGTTCCAAACAGGACGGGTCGGGTTCAGAAAATTCCCGAACCCGAACGGAAATTCCTGACCCATCCCAAACCTGAACTGTCCCGAACCGGATCCGATTCGACCTGAATTGTCCCAAACTCGAACTATCCAGACCCGAACCGTCCCGACCTAAATCGTCCTGAATTATCCCGAACTCGAACCATCCGGACCCGAACCATCCCGAATTATCCTGAATAAGCCCGAACCCGAACCGTCCCAACCCAAACCGTCCCGAATTATCCCGAATAAGCCCGAACCCAAACCGTCTCGAATTGTCCCAAACCCGTCCCGAACCCGACCGGAACCGTCCTGAATTGTCTCGACCCATCCCGAACCCGAATCGAAACTATGTCGTTTCAAAATAATTTTTTTTCCAAAAAACAAATCGGGACTTTTCGACCTGACCCATCCCGACTCGAAATGTGTCCCGATTGGGATATATTTCAGCGTCCCGATCGAGTTCGGGTAGGGGTCGGAAATTCTTGAACCCGACCCGAACCTAAAATTGCCCACCCCTAGAGCCTATAATACTAGAGAGGGTGTTAAGAGAGTATGCTGTCCCAACTAATGATGGTGTGCAATCTAGTATTTAGTGATCAACTATCATTGCCAACAACTTTGAGTTCAAGTTGAATATTATTCAGATGCTGAAATAAGTTGTATAGTTTAGTAGAGCTCCTAATGACAATCCGAACATGCATATCCTAAATTTCTTGAAAATTTGTGATACTTTCAAATACAACGGAGTCTCTGATGATGCTATTAGATTGAGACTATTCCCTTTCTCCTTAAGGGATAGAGCAACGAGCTGGTTGATATCATTGCCGTTGGGATCTATATCTACATGGGAAGATCTAGTACAAAATATTTTAGCTAAATTTTTTCCACCATCGAAGAAAACAAAGATGAGGAATAACATCACCTCATTTAGCCAAATTGATGGAGAGTCGTTGTTTGAGGCATTGGAGCTCTTCAAGGACATGTTGAGAAAGTGTCCTTATTATGAAGTCTCTAAATGACTATTAATCTAAATATTTTACAATGAATTAGTAGACCATTTGAGGACCATTATAGATGCCTCTACTAGAGGAGCTATAATGAATAAGTCAACGAATGAGACTTATGATCTATTGGAAGAGATGGTGTCAAATAGTTACTAATGGCTAGTAGAGGAGTTACACCAAAGAGAGTTACCGATATATATGAGATTGATATTTAATGAATTGGCAGCATAAATTAATACCTTATCTAAGAAGTTTAAAGTAATAAATGTCATCAAAATTCAGTATGTAACTTATAATTTTTATGGTGATAACCACATAAATGGGTGGTGCATAGAAACAACGAATTATGTGGGTAATTTTAATCATCAATAACATAATTAAATTCCTATAATCCAGAATAAAGAGATAAACTTAACTTCTCTTGGCGTAACAACAAAGGGGAGTTATCGAGATCAACGAATTACCCAAGATTCTAGACACTATAAAAGAGGAAGCCAGCTTTGAAAGATATGTTGATGCAATACATGAAGTCTAACGATGCCATCCTACAGAATCATTCAGTATCCTTGAAGAATTTAAAGGTTCAAATGGGACAACTAACTGCTGCAATTAATAAGAGATCTCAAGACAATCTATCAAGTGATATTGAGATAAATCTAAAAGAAAATGTAGAACAATGCCAAGCCATCAACTTGAGGAATGGTAAGATCTTACAAGAGAATACATCCACACGACTACCATTAAGTATAAAGAAGAAAAAAGTGCAGAAAAATGAAGTGCTATCATATAGACCGCCTAGTTCTTTTTCTCAAAGGCTACATAGGTGTCAAATAAGTGCAAAATCTGGTATCAAAGTGCAGCAACATTCTAAGGTGCAGAAAAGTGATAATACAGTAGAAAATACCAATAATAAAGAGTAGAATCAGCTTATGCACACTATATTGCTTAACTATTGCAATATTAATGTGGTGCCATCAAACACCAGGAGATCAAAGACATGCAGATGATGGGTCCTCACATTAAAAAGAAGGTGTTAAGGTATAAGAAGTAAAGAAAGAAAAGCATAGAGAAGAAAGGATCAAAGAAAAGGGCATAAAAGAATTATTTCACTGGTCTAAGATTCAAATCTTTCTGGAGAAGCACAAGAAAAAAAAATATGCTGCCCAAATTCTAATAAAGAAAATATGGAAGCCAAAAGAAAGGAAGCCTGTCAAGCTTACATACAAAGATGCTTCCACTATTGACTTTGATCCTCTATAATAATTAAAGAAAACCTTGTTAAGCTGACGATATTAAATCAAACACTTTTTGGGAGGCAACCCAATTAATTTTTTTAATTTTTATTTAGTTTCAATTTTAGTTATGTTAGTTTCTTTTCTTTTTAGGAATAAAACTGCAAGGGGAACATTCAAGAAAGTAGCATAAGCAATTGTAAGCATTATGAGCAAAGGAACACTGCAATCTAATCAATAGGTAACAATGCATCATTGCTTCAACTTCAGTTACAGGAGAGTTTTTCTTACCTTTAAGTTTATTTTTTGATATTGAGGACAATATCTAATTTAAGTTTGGGGGTGAAAAATACATAACCTATGTGTATTTTGCTACACAAATTGATTGTTGTCTTGTGGGTTAAATTTTTTTTTTTTAACGTTACGTTTTGATTAAAAAAATGATTATTAGTCTATGATAAGAAATAAAATATTGGCTGAATTTATTTTCACAAGTTTCTAGTAAACAATAGACACTTAAGATAATTTTATATCATGAATCTTGAACTGATTTTGATTTTATTTTTTATCACTTATTCTTGAGCATATTGAGATAAGCTTTTATTAGTTGAATTTTTTGGCTTAGAGATATTCATGCTTAAGTAGTATACTATAGTCTTGAAGACTTACATTTTAAAACTTGCTTGATTATTACTTAAGGCCAAATCTTAGAAAATACATGAATAGAGAAATGACATTAGGCCATCTTTGAACCGCTTGAGCATTTTCTAGCCTACCGTTAATGTACACTTATTTCTAGTCACCCTGCTTGGGCCTAATTACCTTTTTTTTTGTTTAACCACATTGTAAGCAGCAAGACTTTTTACTTATTTATCCTAAAATCTATCATTAGCACCATAAACCTTGAGTTTACTTAGAAATATTCTTAAAAGGTAAAAGGTTATATGTGTGAGAAAGAATAATGCAATGAAAAACAATAAGTCTTGAAGGTGCATATCAGTCTGAGTTTGCGAGTGCATAAAAAAAAGAAAGAAAAGAAAGTATTTAAATGCATAAATACTCACAACCTAAGAAAATAAGAAATTCTTTGCAAAAATGATTAAAAGAAATATGAAAATAGCATAAGTGTAGGGGAGGAAATGAATAATCAAGGAGAAGAAGGAATCAAGAAGTTTCTAGGTAAAGTCTAAGTATTCATAGTGTGATTTGAACTTCATATGTATATTTTTGTATCCTACTTTGATCTTAGCCTCACATTACAAGTTAAATAAAGTCATAAATAGATCCCTAAACATGTATAGAAATTCTACATTAGTGGATAGTAGTATGAACAACAAACTTATTGCAAATATGCCGACACATCATCTTTATGTGCTATCTTAAGTATTGAGTAATTTAAGTTTTATTTGGATATTTACTTGTTTATCGCACACACGCACAAGTGATCATTTATCGGGGAGAATGAAGAACTTAATGAATGGTAGAATGAATTATTAAAACTTGTCTATTACGTTCTAAAAAGACTTGTGCCATTGAACAGACTTTGAGACAATGAGGATGATCATTTAATCAATCGAAACTTATTTTTATTTTTTATTTTTTATTTAGAGTCAATAATAAGTTGTGATTGTTTGTTCTTGTCTTACTTGAGGCTGAGCAAAAACTTAAGTTTTGGGATATTTGATAATGGTTAATTAGATTTAATATTTTTATCTTTCAAACTTAATATTTGTTCGTTTAAAATAAGATTATTTGGTTTTTAATGTGCTTTATTGTTATTTTGAAGGTTTGGAGTCAATGGAGCAAACATGGATGGAATTTCAAGAAAATAAGGCAAATTGTTACAATACCATACTACAGTGCAGAGCTATAGTATGTGTGAACAGTAATCCTAATTTGATTTATTTTTTATGTTTAACCCTAATTTGAGGACATAAACCTATAAAAGGCCGAAAGCCCTAATTCAAAAAAATAATCAAAGAGAGACAAAAACTTAGAGAAAGAATTCACAAAAAATATTCAAGATCAAGATTCAATTTTAAAATCAAGATTGAAGAGAAGCAGCTCAAGATGTTTTCTTGATTAGTTTTTCTTCCCTTTTCTTGTTATTATGTTCTTGCTCTTACTGTTATTCATAGATTGGTTTGATATTGTTAGTTTTGTGATGAGCTAAACTTGTTATTTTATGGTTAGACTATATAAACCTAATATGTAGTTAGATTTTATTGACTTTCTTAGTTTATAAACTTAATTATTATAATTGATCCATTCTATCTTATGTTTATTGCTGTTTAGGTTGATTTAATTGATAAAATTACGTTAGTTAAATAAATTTCATATTTTAATTTTTTGAATAAAAGTTAAGTATTTATAGTTTTAGTACTTGATTGAAAGAATTAGATTGCATAACGCATATGAATGGATACTTGGATTTAAAATCTTATATCACTCGATACGATAGCATGCACTTATACTTAGCTAGTATAACATCAATCAATAGGTAACACATGAAGACTTCTTATGATTTTTTATGAAGGTTTTCTCGGTGAAGGACTAAAGTGGATGTGTATAATAGGTTCTATCATTGCCCTTGAATTTTAGACCATCCGAGTTATGGACTACCTCAATTTCCTTAGGCTTAGGCCAGAATCTTAAAAGGGAAGAGGTAAAATTTAAACTTTAAACTTTAGTTGTTATTAGTTAAATTAAGGGAAAAGGATATCTTTGTCGCTAAAGTTTAGATTAATTCTTAATTTTATTTCACGAGTTTCAAAAATGTTAATTTTAACTCTTAGCCTCCTATTGTTTAAGTTGACAATTTGTTTTTTGTACAATGACATTCTTGCCTTTACAAAAATTCAAGTAGCACAATTTTAAAAAGATATATAGCACAAAAATAAAATTTAAAAAATTTTAAAAAATTAAACACGTGACACGCGCTAATAAGTTTAAACTTAAAGTATTTATTTTAGAATTTATTTTATATTTAAATAAATAAATAATAAAAAATAGCTTTTACCATTGTCGTTAGTGAGTGGTAGTGGTTAGTTGGCAAATGTCTTTTGGTAACTGTGGCAGCTGTAAAAATGACTAAATTTTCTATCATTAGACTCCATTTCTATAGATCTATACAATAGTGAGTTATTTTTGACAAAAAAAAGAATAGAAGATGGCCAAAATTGGTAAAGAGAGTAGCAATAACTGTTACTTTGATGTTAAACGGTCGACAGTGACTTGCATTGCCACCACTTTTAGACAGATGCATTTTTGATCGCCTTTTGATGGTAGTGCAAGTCAGTGTCTATTGGTGGTGGCGGCTGTCAATATGTCAAATGGTAGTGACAATTTGACATGCTGCTGACAATGGCTGCCACCCTCTCCACCATTTTTGGCCTCATTATGGTATTTTTTTGGGGTAAAAAATGACCTTATCATTATGTATTTCATGAAAAATAGAGTTCAATGATATAAAATTTGGTCATTTTCATAGCTACCACCCTTGACAAAAAAGGGCGGCTGCATCACTCATCAATGATGGTGACAGTCTTTTTTTTATTTCTTAAAAACAAATAATTATTTTATAAAAAATTAAATATTAAAATTTAATTTAATAAGAGTGTGTCATGTATCATTTTTATTTTTTTAATTAATGATTAATTTATAATTGACATGTGGCGGTAGCTTATTGTGTATTAAAGTATATCTTACCTTATTAGTTTACTTGAAATTTTCATGGTAAGTTTTGATTTTGCCCTTTAATAATAGCAAAAAATTAGCGAACTAAGACAAAATTAATATTTTAAAATTTCTGAGATAAAATTAAAAATTAGCCAAAATTTATGTGACAAAAATGTATTTCTCCCTTAAATTAAATTAATTTGTCTAAGCTTAATTTAGGCTAGAATCCTAAAAGTGAAAGTGGTATAGACTACCTCAATTTCTAGACAAGTAATAATAAATATTTAGATTCTTAAAAAAGACTACCATAATATATTTATTATTATTATTATTATTTTTAATTATTTATTATAATATGTTTATTTGTTCTAAATTAAATTTTTATTAATTTTACAGGAAGAAATATGTTTCTAAAGAATACGAAATTATGAAAGAGGAATTTTTCTCTGCAATTCTGTCAACTTGTGAATTTAAAGGCGATTACTATTATAAAAAATAAGTTCAATGAAAATCAATTGATGATGTTTAAAAAAACTTGTATAGGGTACTTTTTGAAATTACGACCCACTGTTTTTTCGGGCATGTTAGTGCATCAAATTTTATTACGACAAGTACATACTTTTAAGTTGCACAAAAAATTGTGATTCATGATTGGTGGTAGGCAGATTTTATTCTTCCGTAGGGAGTTTGTACTGATTACGGGGTTACGGTCAGGAGATTACCCACTTACTCGAGATTTGGAGAGAAAATTGCAGCACTGACTGTGGGAGCAATATTGGCCAGATAGAAGATGTTTGATGTTCGGAGAATTTAGCTAATGGTATAATGTGATGAACTTTCAGAACATCAGCAATGAAGACGCAATTAAGCTTAGTTTGGTGTATTTAATTCATAAATTATTGTATCGCATGATGTCAGAAGAGAGGTTCAATACTTTGTGTTATGCATTATGGATGATTTAGATGAGTTTAATAATTATCTATGGGGGAACATAGTGTGTTCTACCCTCTATCACTCACTTAGCATAGCCTTCCTTGAAAAGTTGAACAAAGTAAAAACTGATCCTGCAAATAACAAAGAGAAATACAATGTGTTAAGTTTTTTATTAGCTTTCTTGATACATAAGTTTTGCATTGTTATTGATTCTGAATATAGTTATATACTATTATCAAGTGTTATTTATTATTCTTAGTTAATTATTAGGTGTAGATATATAAGGCTATACCAGTCTGTGGGGAAACATTTGCACGTCAAGTTACTGATCGCTTCCCTCGTATGTTAAACTAGATTAGTCGGGGAACTCTATAATTAACAGTATTGAAGAAATATTTTTGAACTATGACTATGTATGTTTTGCTTCACTTATTTCATTATTTATATAATTTTTTTAACTATTAACTGTATAGATTTTAATTGTGATACATAAATTTTTAACTTTTGATTTTGAAGGTTGTTGTGGTATATCATAGGCTAGTACCAATAGAACATGAATCACAACAAGATGTTGTCTAAAGGCTTTCCAACTCGGGGATCCTATTAGGGATATATGCCGGAGACCTGGCGTATAGGGGTTATGTACAACCCTCACTCTACTTCATTCCATCTAGTCACCCTCATAAAGATGTGGACGTGGATGTGGACATGGATGAAGCTGCAAAAGTATCTAGAGCAACGATATAAACATTTAATAGTTTAACTTAATGTAATTTCTTAGCAACCATAAAAGTAATCATTGAATTTATTTATTTTTTAAAATATGATTATGTTTCCACAGCCTGAACAGACTGCCACAGCGTCTAATGACATAGTACAGAGGATTAATGAGCTACAAGATTAGTTACAATAGAGGTTAAATGTAGTTAAGATTGAGTTGCTGCAACGAATGAATGATGATCATAAGTTCATCTTACAAAGAGTGGATGGGGTCTGGGATGATATCATGAATGAGATTAAAATGATGACGTAGTATTTTCAATCAACATCATTTTAACTGACCTTATGTGAAACTATGGTAAGGCAACATACATAAAGATTCAAATTTATAAGTTAGTTGACTTACAGATTTTAACTGTTGCATTTTATTATTTCAGAATCAAAGTGATATGACTAAGGATGTATAGGCTTTAGGCTCAGGCTCTAATCAATAGCAAACTTGTTATGGATTCCAGCCTGACTCTCTCGATAGTATTCAAATTATACGAGTAGATGTAGCTCGAGGCATGAGTAGATTTGGGCAACAATACAAGCCCACATGGGTTTTAAACACACCATTTACGAATCCTCTTCTAAACGAGACAATAATAAGAAGAAGTTTGAAGACAAAGCCCAGCTTGATGCAAATGTGAAGGATGAAGAGTTCAATCCAATTCGAGACATAGACTTAACTATCCATGCACAGTTTGATGCCTAGCTCAAGACTCTTAATGTTCTTGCACATCTACAAGGGATTGATACTGACCCAAAGTTCTTTATGCAGATTTTACAAGATTGGCTTGACGACTCTGTAAGTACACTAATAATTAATTTTGTTGTTATTTATTATCTCAGACATTGTAACCAAATCATTTTGCAGTATATCAATGAGTATTTAAACTTCATTCGTCGCCGCCAATGCATCAATAAAAAGATGTTACCCCAATGTTACACAGTTCTAAACACATACTTTTTTTATAAGTTTGTTTATTCTTGTTTATGTTACACTTTCGACCTTAACATTTAGTTATATTTTAGTGTTTTTATAAATACAGGAGTCCTGTAAATTCATAGATGAAAGATATGATAGTTCATTTGTGAACGTTATTTGGGACCCTTTATTTCTTGCATATAGATGAGGACAAAGACAAAGCCTACCTGACAGAAAACCATAGGCGTTTGTTGACAAGGTAATATTTATAAAATATTAAATATAATCAATTTTTTCTAAATATTACTTTGCATTAACATAAAAATATTATTTTATACATAGATCTACATCTCAGTTAATTACAAACAACAATATTAGGTTGTGACAAAGGTCGACTTGGTACAAAAGAAGGCGAAAATATATGATTCTAGTATAAAAGGATACGCTAAAGGGGTGTTGGAAGCGCACATAGCACATTAGTGTATGTTACTCTCATATTATATGGCATAATGTAGAATCTATGATTTTAGACCCAATTTAAAGGGTGATGATTTGTCATTCTTTGATGTAGTTACAGTATAGGAAGGTGTGCCACAACAAAGAGTCGGGAGTGGGGATTGCAGGGTCTATACATGTATGTTTATTTACTTTTTAATGCTGGGTATACAGTTGGAATTTGGACGTGACCATGGCCTATTTTTTAGAAAAAAGATGGCCATATCTTTATGGATACATGCACGTAAATAAGAAGTATAATTTATTTTGGTATTATTTATATTATGTATTAACTTATTTATATATTTTTATATAGCAAATTCCAGCACATTAAAATTAATCTTCCACAATTGGAAACTAACAATAGGCACATATAATATAACATGTCAAATATTAAAATTACATATAAGATTCAAATTTAACTTATAGAAATAAGATGACAATAGACGTTATTAATTGCTACGCAATGCAACAGGATTTCGACACGTTGCATGATTATATCCATACTGCTTACACTGACTGCACACATTCTTTGTCGGTTCCTCCCATTGCGATGAAATTTGTTTGGTGCTATGCTTCCTTGATTGTTAACGTGCGATGAGAGGTTGGATGTAGACATCTCTCAACTTATCAAGAATAATCCAATTTGACTTATGACCAACCGGATTTACTGATTCATTATATACACACAATAAGCTCTCTGACGTGTAATACGCTAAACAAAAACTTTGATAATTTAAATTAGTTTGCCTGTATACCGCGAGAGTATGAGCATAAGGTGTTGGGTGTGTTGGGCGAATTTAACTTAGGGTTCTTGCATGTGGGTTGTGTTCATCATACAAACAATATACATATCTCATACATACATGTGCACAGCGGAAGATTAAATACAATGAACACAGAAAATAACATTTTATTTAACTGAAATTCGAGATTGAGAAATATCACCAATGAAGCCTTTAGATTAATTTTCTTTGAAGTCCACCATGAAATGAATCTTTGATCAATTCTAGCAATCAACAAGGGTGGGTTTGATTGTCTAGAATGGCAGCATCTTAATCCAGCATATGTGTTTAACTCTTAAACATTTTACAAAGTTAAACCATTTAACTTAATTAAATTTGTTTTTCCTTTTATTCAACTCTTGAATAAATAAAACAAATCTTGTTTTTAGTTATTACATTTAGTAACCATTAATTCAATTTGTTTTGTTGTTCTAACACTTAAAACACAAAACAAACAATTTCAATTTCTCAAATTGAATTGGCTCCCAAAATGCAAAACCTAAAAACTAAATCAATTATGAATTTTGAATTTCATTTCACTTTATATACAAATGCATTAATTCCAAACTAATTTGAATTTCATTTGCATTTCATTTGGCTTAACCTAACCTTAGTTAGCATTTAACCTTAGTTAGATTATTTTAACTTAACCTTTAAGTTAATAAATATTTTATTAATTTAACCATAGTTAACTAACTTAACTATGGTTAGGTTAACCTTTACTTAACCTTTAAGTAAGGTTAACTTAATTAACCATATGATTAACCTTTAATCATAGTTAAATTAAATTATTTATTTAACAATTAAATAAATAAATATTTATTCTTATTATTTAACAATTAAATAATTATAAAGTGAAATTACTATTATATCCTTACTCGGTTACCAAGTTAACCTAAAGTGGGTCCCACCAATTTTAACCACATACTTTAGTTAACGTAACCTTAGTAATTGTTGAATTATACTGTATTGAACAATTCAATACGGTACACTGCCCAAGTGCTCAAAGAGTACATTTCATATTGGGACTCTCTAGGTCTACACCCGATTTGTCAAATGGAACTGTTCCATTAATCCGTAATCGATGCCCCACACACACGTTACGAATATTACAAATCAGCGTGTCAGACCATACAAGTTGAGGTCATAACGTATACGTATAATCCTTCCATCATTTATATCCTGGATGTGCGGGGATATAGATCAGCACCGTCAAATCCCCATTTGCTCATCCATAAACTTATCTCCAGATTCGTATCTCGATAAACAATATACGCAAACACTTTTGCTATATTGTTTAACCCTATGGGAAACTCTTTTCCCGGGTTTATGCTTGTGGCCACAAGACTCTATGAAATACAATCTCGGAGCATCGGATATACAACTTACCTACGTAAGCTGACGGATCCCGTATCTACGCACACCGGACTCCATGAGCATCGGACCATACCCAGCGACACATAGCGGTCAGACCATGAAAGGTCTCTGACATATGTGGAACCAAAGCATGATGGATCACTCACAAGACCACCGTGGCGCTCAGGTCAAAGGACCACGAATACTACTCAACTCGTGAGGACCTTCCTTTGACGGTGTCATAGGATATCTATTGGGGTCTTCATAAGTCTGTTCAGTATCCAGTCCTGACTGGATACCCGCATGCCTATACAAGCTCTAAGCTCATGGTCAGCTAAGAACAACCATCTGAACCAGTCAGATATAGACATACACTAATCTATGTAAAGTGAATCACCGATAGACCCGCATTGGTGATTATAGATCAGGAACATTATCTTTGAGACATACTTACATAATGATATTTCTTAACTCCTATTGCAACTCTTTGCAACTATATCATTACAAGTATACTCTCAGGTCTTTGTCCCATTATAGACAAGGTTCTAACTCTTTAGACCTCGCTGACTCTTATAACTTGCTAACTCTTAACAGTGCTAACTTTTAGCATTTATAACTCTCAGCTTTGCTAACTATTAGTTCTGATCTAAACTCATTTAGACCAGATCTGAACTCTTTCAGATCAAACAATGTCTCTAATGTTACAAGCATTATACCATATTAATATGATATTAACAATATTTATTCGAAATGTTTATTGTATAAATATTAACAATTAATATTCATACAATATTAGAATGGCACGTGAGCACCAGCTCCAACATAAGGTAACTGGCAAAACCCAAACTTTCGACAATTACATGACTTATAAACAATGTTCACTATTTCATTTCGAAGTCTATCCTTGACAACAAACCATGTATTATCCACAGGATGAACTGTCATGCGACTGGACTTATCATTATGTTTCAACACCTTATTGTGCCCCCAACTCGTCAGATCGGATGTCATATCTTTTGTTGCCTCCCTCTACTGACAAAACTAGTTCTACATTACCTCCCGAATCCACTCAACTAAGGCGGTCACATGAAGTTTACGTGCTTCTTTTGCAAATGCATTTATGCTCTCTGCAATATTGGTAGTCATGATGTCATATTTTTTAAAAGCTCCCATTGATCACCTATTTTGAGAAATTAACGTCCTTCAAGTACTTTGCAGCCTCGAGTTTTATCTTTCACATCTTATTCATTTTCTCTCAAAAGTCTACGATGTGATATGCTATTGCAGCAATAAAATAAGAAGTCATAAATCCCCATTTCTTACTCTTTTTTGAAGGTATCTTATATTTGCTAATCAAATTTCCTTTCAAATGGTAAATACAGATCCCATGATATGTATTAGGAAACACCTCTCGAATAGCCTTCTCAATACTTGATAAGGGCATATTTGTCATATATTTCTCATGTTTTTATTTTGATATTTTTTTTATGAGAATAAATTACTATTTATGTGCATTATTGTTATTTATAAGGACTTGAACGATATTTAAAGAAATGATGTAAAAGGAGCAAAAATAGGGACTAAAATGCAAATTTTTTAAAGTATGGACCTATGCTCCAGAGACACAAGGATTTTCATCCCAGCACTGAAATAGTTATCAATATAAAAAAATAAAAAAAGACCTGTTTAAGTCGCAGTCTGGCTCCTCAGCGCTAGACAGTTATTGCCTTAGTGTCAGGCTAGTGCTCCAGCGCCAACACCTCATCGCTCCAGCAATGAGTCATTTTACATGCAGCGTGCCAGTGACAGCAACACAATGCCCCAATGGTAGTGCGAGTCCTAATCTAATGAGAATTGAGATTTTTAAGCTCATATCAATCCCTATAAAAGGCCACTTATCCCCAAACTTTAAAAAATCATCCAAGAGCACCCAAGAGCAATCAAAGAACATTAAGAACACATAGCACAAGTTTTAGAGAGCAATTGAAGTTTAATTGAAGAAGTCATAGAGAAAGATTCAAGGCATTGTTCGGCATCAAGAGTATCTTAGGCAGCGCAATTAAGACCAATTCGACGTCTATATTGGTTTGCTATTGATTGTATCATGATTTTTTTATTATTTTTACTGCTAATCTCTTATAGCAATGAACTAATTTTCTTTCAAGTGTTAATACTTGAACTCAATATGTGTGCTTAATTGTCAGATATTTTTAATATTTAATAAACTTAGTTCTTTGTTATTCAAATTACTTGTTCTTAATGCTTTAATATATCTGGCCAATATATGGTGAATGAATTGGTAATATTTTCGATAAACTTGGAAGAGGAATCATTATATTTCGACCTAGGTAATTTGATGTATGATTGTAGAGTAACATTCAATGTTGCATATGCAAGTTTCAAATTAGGATAAGAATATACCTAATTGGCATGTATAATCAATAAGACTTAATCTTAATGAATTTTAATTTATTACAAGTACCATAAGAATATAAGTATATGATAAATTAAGGTATACTTGCATGGCCTTGAAAAAGGCTTGTGAATACATTCAAAGACTAAGTGAGGTAAATATTAGAAGATTAATTATTAAAAAATATATTGATGGATAGTATTGATCCTAGGTTTTCTCTATATTGCTATCACCTAAATCTCTTTACATTATGTCATTACTTTTTGATTGGGATGCTATAGTAGCTAAGCGCAAGTGCACACTATCGTATTAAGTAATATAGGATTTTAAGTTCAAGTATCGATTTCACAGGAACTGTGCAATCTAATTCTATAAATCAAGTACTAAAATTGTACCTATTTAACTTTTATTCAGAAAACTAAAATTTGAAATTTATTTAACTAATATAATTCTCTAAATTAACTAAACAAAAGTAAAGAATAGAATTCACAAATAAAGATAATCTAGGGTTTTGACTCATCCCTTAGTATTTCATTGGACTCATTAACCACTTAGTTAATCCTTTAATGTCAATTGATTGGCTTAGACACTAATCTCATCACAAGCCTCTATCGATGGTCAAGTGACTATATTACGCATTCTAACAATCACTTATATGTCTATGATAACCAAATTAGAATGTAATTCATTAAGATCAAGTCTAAATTAGACCCTACATGCCACTTAGGTATATGTCTATCCTAGATGGAACTTATAATTGTTACCCTATGATCATGCATCATACTATCCTAGGCTAAATACATGAATCCCTCTGTCGAGTTCATCATGGTTCCTCAAGCATTCAAAATATTGATTAGGTATAATGAAAGCATTAAACACAAGATATAATGAATCAATTGAATGTATCAAGTTTATAAACTAAAAATTAACACAATCCAAATCCATACTAGGTTCACATAGTCTAACCCTAGATGAAAAATTTAACCCATCACAAAACTAAAAGTATCAAACCAATTCATAAATATCAACAAGAAAAAGAACATAATGATAAAGAAAGAGAAGAAAAACTAATCAAAGTGATTCCTTGATGTGCTTCTCCCTCAATCTTGACTTGAAGTTTGAATCTTGATCTTGATTCTTCAATCTATAACTTTGATCTTTGATCTTGTGTTGTGAATTCTCTCTCTAAGTTTTGCCTACTTTCTCTATTTTTCTCTCATTTTCTCTTCTTCCTCTTAGGGTTTTTGTCTTCAAAATACTGTTTATGAGTACTGTAGCAAAATAATGTTCACGGGTACTGTAGTAAAATACTGTTCCCCTAACACTGTTCACCACCGCGAGCGCCGCGGCGCTGGGTTGTGGTTGCCGCAGCTCTCAGCTACTGACTTGGGCGCTGCGGTAGCTGAGAGCTGCGGCGCCTAGCCCTGGTGCTCTTTTCGTATTTTGAGCGTAACTTCTTCGTTTAACGTTCGATTCGCCTCCCGTTTATTCCTATACGTAAAATTTTCTATCATGCATCTATTTATGATCCAAAACTATAATTAAATAGTCAAATATTTATAATTTAAAGAAAAAATCGAAAGTTAGGTACAAATAATATTAGTGCTTTTACGCCCTATCACTTTTATATTTTTTACATTCATTCTTACATTTTATTTTTTTTGAATAATTATTAAAAAGACATAATTTTAGTACTTGGTTAGAAAGTATGAATTATTCGTGTGGGTTCGACATCCTACTTATTAAGTCCCTTTATTACTTGTTACGATAGTGTATATTTGCGCTTCAGTTTAAAATATAGAAATATTGAATCAATACTCGTGTGCCGATCGGAGATGAAAACAAGATCATCAATATCACCAATAACACCATAGAGTTCGGCCATAAACCATGTCTAGGAAGAATCATTCTCTAAATCAACAATCCCCCATGCTAAAGGAAATATTCAATTGTTTTCATTTTTGCATATAGTCACAAACATCGTTCCTAGATACGGACCTTTCAAAAATGTTTCATTGACTCTAATAACGGGCTGGATAGATGATTGAAATCCCCTGATGCATAGACCTAATGCTAGAAAAAATATTTAAAGTGATTGCAGTCATCAACTACTATATGAGTAACAGTACCTTGGTTTTGTTGTTCCAACATGTGGCAGTATGCTAGAGGTAATCTGAATGCAGCCTCTAGAGAGCCAGCTATCAACCTGCATGCATGCTCCTTAGATCGTCGAGCAGTAGGATACATTATCTAAACTTCAAACTCTTTCCGTATGTTATAGTAGACGTTGACACTTTGAAACTCTAATTACCCTTCAATGCCAGCATGCTAATAGCCTCATGAAGTTCACGTTTGCTATCATACAATCTTTTAAAAAACACATCCCTAATTCTAGAACTAGATACCTTATTTGATACCACCAAATCTGATAGTAGTATTGGAGGAAGAAATTGAAAAGGGTTTTCTACTTCAACTTCATTTCATTTTCTAGTTGAAGCATATGCATGTGCATCCTTATTAAGAGAGGTATTAGAAATAAAACAATGCTCGCCATCCTGAACTTCATCTAGTCCTTCATCTTCTTCTATATCACTAGTAATTCTAATATTATCAACGACATTCTCTGTTTCACTATCGAAGTGAGTATATGTTGGGTCTTCATTAAACATAGGCAGGGAATAATCATGATAGTCACTGATGGTATTTATGGGATGCACAAAAGTTGACATTGTTAGAGCTGTGCAATCTATTGCAGGCATTGTTGGAGCTGTGCATAGTAGTTGATTCTGATTGAGTATCTGTGGATTTTCTTCACATACAAGAGCTTTGGGTTCCAATGTTACATAACGATCTTCTATTGATCCCCATAACGATCTTCATATACAAGAGCTGTACATAACGATCTTCTATTGATCCCCATAAAGAACAAAACATAGTTTTCTTTAATCTTAATTGGTCTTAACTTATACATATATGTATCCATAAAACATTTCATTGACACCCTATAATCTGCATTATCAACTCCTAGTGCAAAACACACCCCATTTAATGACTCTTCATAATTGACATTTTTTGGAACCACAATACCCAAGTTACCAAATCTCTCTTCCCTATTACTAAAACTCTCCCATCTTCCTCTGAAGTGTACATAGATTAACTCATACTCTATATCACTTGTAACAAAAGAAAAGTTATTTAAATAACATTTAATAAATTAAATAAATTTAATTATGTAAATTTGCGAGGTTCGCGAGAGGTGAGAATGTTATTTCCCACCTTGCAAGAGAAAAGGATGCGCACAAGGCCACGCCCGCGGGGCTTTGTATACGACATTGCTATGCGCACGCCCTTGCGAGGCGCAGAATACGGTCGCACACAAGGCCCTGTGCATGCGTCCTTGCACGCGACCTTACTCTGCACGTGGCTATATGAGGCATGGAAGATGGTTGCGCATAAGGCCGCGCTTGGCTGTGTCGAGCTCTGCGTGCTCGATGAAGGATTTATGGCCTTTTTGCCAGATTTCACATTTTTTTTACTATTTTAGTTTTATCTTTTTATTTCCATTTTCAACCAAATCTATTTATTCTCAACTCATACTACCCAATTTTCTATTTATTTCTTATTTCTTACCCAAAAAAAAAAACATAAACAATAAATAAGTTAAAAACGTACCTTTCTCTAAATTTCACCTCTCCAATATCTTTTTAGGTTTCAAATCTTCTAAAATCACAACACAAATTAATCTATTGCTATTGAAGATAACATTTGAGTAGTTTTGGAAAAAACAAAAGGCGATTTGGGAGAGTGTTGAGAGAGTTTGAGGGTAATGTAGTCCAAAAATATTTTTGTGGTTAATAAAATTTAGGTTTTAAGTTAATGACCATAAAAGATTTTTTATTTTCAAAATAGGCTATTTTAAGACATTTTCTGAACCACATTAATCATTTTTTTTTAGTTAATCGATAATTATTACTTTGCTTTAATTTTTTAAAATAATCTATTATCCCCTATTAATGGTAATCAAGTAATAAGTCATTTTTTACCGAATAAAGTGATAGTAATTAAAAATTAATGAGGTATTTTAATAAGTTACAGAAAATAGTAATAAATAATTAACAAATGGAGCTAAGTGATAACATTCCTATACAAATTCTTATTTCAACTAATTGTATCAACCAATTTAATCTACATCATCCTAATATTTTAAATATGATGTAATTGGATCTTTATTGAATTTCTTTTTGAGAATTTGGTAAAGCCAAATTGAACCTATTTTAAGTTCAAATAAACAAAATAATTTGTTATATTTATCTCTTATATTTTTTTTTTGAAACAACTTTCATTTAAGAGAAACTCAAGTACAAGAGCGAGACTTTTAAGAATAAAGTGTTCAAAATTTCTAGGAATAGAATTCCTTCAAGTTTGTTCCGACTTAGAACAAAGTACTAGCTTAGCTAAATTATGAGTTACCACATTTGCTTCTCTAGGAGTGAATAAAACCTTAGAGCAAGAAAATGAATCACGATGCTCATGAATCTCTTTAAAAATATAGCCTATCTCATGAGGCAATTCATTAGACAATATATTATTCACTACTTGCTCTGCATCTGATTTAATCATAATCGACTTAAGATCTAAATTCTGAAGAGCCATCAAACCTTTAAGTATATCCATGGCTTTAGCAATTAGAATAGAGAACAGACCATCATACTTCGCAATTTTGGATAATGCTACAACCTCCAAATGGTCAAGGGTTACAAAATTAAAACCTGTAACCCCATAAAAAGTATCCACTGCTATATCAGAATTAATCTTTATGCAGCCAATAGGTGGCAAAATCCAACGATGTCTCAGTGCAGCTTTGGCCGAGTGGGTTTTGGCTTTATTCATCTGAAAATCCTCCAAAAGATTATCCTCCCAACCAAACACTACCTCAACATCCACTATAGTTTTACCATTAGTTCATTGGTTTCTCACATACCATATGGGCCATAATAGAACATAGAAAAAAATCAAAGTCATCATCCTTAAAATGGTGCATATAGGAAATGGGAAATTCACACAAGGTTATTTTGTGAGAACATTTAATATCAGTCATAAAACTGCATTACTCTCGTACTTTATTCAAAGAATGACATAACCAAAGTGCATGAATTATATTTTTGGCACCTCCGACACATTTTGGGCAAGACTTACCTGTTGAAACATGGTGACGCACCAAATTAGAATTTGTTAGGATCTAATTATGAGCTGCCTTTCAAAGGAAAATCTTAACTTTAGGCAGAATTGTTAACTTCCAGCACCGTTTCCATCAATCGTAAATAGCCGACCTCCTAGAACTACTAGCTATACCATAATCTTGGCATGCCAGCCAATAATCACCCTTTATCATGAATTTTCCCCAACGATCATAGTGCCACATTATACTATCCACTTGATTGAATCTATTGCATGAGAGGGGGATACTTAGGATAGCTAGTTGTTCCTCCAAAGAGAAAGTTCTACAAATCATATCAACATTCCACTCTGTGGAAGCTAAAATAAGTTCAGAAACTGTCGTGTGCTCGGTCAACTTATAGGAAACAAAGATCTAAAGGACAACGGTCTAGGTAGTCATTTATCATAATATACCAAGACATTCTCTCAATTGCCTATTTTTCATCTAGACCCTTTAGATAAAATCTCTTTTCCTCAAACAATGCCGCCAAAGAAAAGAAGCACGAGAACTTGCTTTCGCTTGTCAAAAATCCTATTTGGAAAATAGAAGCGTTTCACAACCTTTTCTATGAGGGAATCCAGGTTAGATATATACGCTATCTTGTTTAGCAAGTATGGCATGATTGAAAATAAATAGATTCCTAAAACCAAGGCCTCAATTTTCCTCCCCTTAACATAACACTTATCATCTACACTAATGTAGCTTTCGCTTTAACTCGTCATCACCTCACCAGAAATGTGCACAGAGTCTATGGATTTCATGGATAAGGGTTTCAAGGTAGCAAACTAAATTCATAGTGTAAGTTGGAATAGCTTGGATAACTGTTTTAATTAAAACCTTTCTCCCTCTAGCTAAGAATAATTCCTTTTTCCATCATTTTAACTTTTTTCATACTTTGTCTCTTATGTCTATAAAACAACCTCTTTTATTCTGACCATTTATACTTAGGAGGCCAAAATAATTTTAGTGATAGTTAACTTGCTAAACCTTAAGCACATTGAGAAGACCCCTAGCTCATTCATTTGTAATTGGTTTACCAAAATAAATAGTAAATTTATCAAAATTGATGACTTAACTTGAAGCCTTGGTATACAAGTCAAGCACCTCTTGAATGGTCTGGTCATAAGTTATCAAGACCTTATCAACAATCAAGCTATTACAACAAAAATTAAATGAGAGATTGAAGGTCCATTCCTACCACACTGAACTTCATACAACCTTTCTAATCTTTTTGTTTCTTGAAATAAGGACAAAAGACCCTCAGCATACAAGATGAAAAAATATAAAGATAGAGGGTCCCTCTGCTTATGACCCCTCTGAGGATGTAATAACCCTTTCAGGACACCATTAATCAACACCGAGTAAGAAATCGAGGATACATACCCCATCAGAAGCCTGCACCAATTATTTGAAAAACCAAACCTTCGTAGCATTAATTCTAAAAAGGCCATTCTACTTGATCATACACTTTAAACATATCTAATTTCATAGTCATATATTCTTCTTTAGAACTTGTTTGCCATTTGACATTCAAACCCAATGATTGCATTATCTGTGATCAACCTGCTAGGGATAAAGGCACCTTATGACTCAGAAATAAAGTCTCCTAAAACCCACCGCAATCTATTGGCCAAGGTCTTGGAAATAATTTTGTAAACAATGTTACAATAACTAATTGGTCTAAAGTCCCCTAGTGCCCTTGGAGAATCACATTTAGGTATTAGAGCAATTAGGGCCTCATTAATATTAGAGATATCACTTCTATTATTAAGAAAATTTAAACAACAAGTAGAAACATCCTCACCAATAATATTCAATAATTTCTGATAAAATAAAGTAGGCCTACCATCTTTTTCTGGGGCATTTGTTGGATACATCGGAAATAAGGCACGTCTAACTTCCTCCTTGGAAAAGGGAATATCAAGCTGCATTTTACTCACCTCAGATAAATGAGAGGAAATACTGTCCACTACACTTTGTATATCTTGTAATGAAAGGTTAAAAGAAGAGAAGATACGATGAAAATGATCCAAGAAAATTTATTTCACGTAGCTTTCTTCATCATGTCACATATTATTAACATCAAGAATCCCTTCAATTCTATTTCGCTTTCGATGACCAAAAAATTTCCGATGGAAATATTTAGAATTCCTATCACTGTTTATATAACACACAACCCGAGCACGCTGTCTTCAATAAGCATTATATTTATAAAGTAACACATCCAAGGTCTTTTCTATATCCCAAATCTTTCTCCAAGAATTTTCATTCACTTTATGATTAAGCTTTGATAATTTCTTTCACCGTCTCTTAATCTCTAAATTTAAATGTTGAAAATTTTGTCTATATTATACTTTAAGCTCAACACCAATCTGGTTTAGATTATCCATGACATCTTTTAACTCTCCTCTTGGGCCTGATAAACCATTTGCAATAATTTTCTACATTCATCCTCTTCTACCCATGCCTTCTCAAAATGAAACAGTTATTATGTTTCTTACTTAGTCCTTCACTGAAATTAGTACTTGATTCAGAAAACCTAATTAGAATAGGCCTATAGTTTGATCTCAAAAATTTAAATGTTTAACACTAGAATAAGGAAATATCTCAAACCACAACAAAGAGTAGAGTGCTATTGATGACCATTACACCAAGTGAACGAGGGCTCGACTCCCTTAATCTTAACTAACCCATAATCATTCAAGGTTCTTTAAAAATTATCCATAAGATATTGTGGCCTCACTGCCCCTCCTTGCTTTTTACTCGCATCAAGAATTTCATTAAAGTCTCCACCTCAGATCCATAGCATAGTTGATAAAACACAAATGCATCAGAGTAGCTCTCAAGGATGGATCATCTAGGAGGAATCAGGATGACCATAAAATCTGATAAATCTCCATACCTTCCCATTGGTGGGAATCAATTATCATATCAATATGGTATTTCGAGTAAGAAAATAAACTGACCCCAATATCATCAGACCAGAGTAAAGTAATACCCCAACTGAGGCTTGTTTTCTTGACAACAAGTTTACTAGTGAAACATAGTTAAACTATTACCCGCTCTATTAACTATGAATCTGTTAGAGTTTCACTCACAAATACGAAGTCGAGTTATATTCTTGAACTATATGGCTCAAGATTTGGAATGCACCGGGGTTACCTATTCCCTGTAATTCCAACATAAGATTTTCATTGTGCCTGTCAGCCTTGAACGTTTGTAGGAGCCGCCGATAAAGTATGAATTGAAGAAGTAAGATTCTCAAAATCTATTGGGCTATTATTCTCTATCGCCTTGATCTCTGTCTCTCTATACACACCGACCTTTTTTTCCATTATTCTTCGTCTCCTTGTATTGTCATAATCTTTATTCTCAAAGAGCTTAAAAAATATGAAAATATCACTCTTTCGTTTAGGAGGTTTCCAACTTACAATAGCTTTAGCTAATTTTGATTTAGTTTTTTTTTTTGAAACCCCCTTTGTAGTAATCTTCACTCCCCTATATGGCTTAAGGAAGGCCTTGTTTTTTGAGGCCTGGGTCTTTCAATTGTAGTTTTGTTCACTCCTTATCTTTATTAGGCAAACGAGTACTGAATTAGTAACCATTGCTGAGTTCCAAATTCATTAATGAGTTACCATTTATCTTAACCCAATCAATCCCACCATTAGATAAATGTATCATATTTTCCTCAATCGTTGTTCCACTAAAATAAATTCTCTTAAACGGGTTTGATGAGCCTATCGTTTCTTCACGATTCTGTGCCAAGACTACATTAGTCTCGTATCCCTCCCTAGGTTGAGATTTGTTTGACTGTCCCTGGACCCCATCAAATACCTCTATTGTGACAATCATAGACTGCATTCCTTGGTTGTTACTAGACAAAGAGGCAGTTGTTGAAAGTATAGGGCTATTTCGATCCGTATCTTCAAAATCAGGGGACCTAATTGATTCACTACTCTGGTTTGTGTTCTCATTCTGCCCCAGTTTGTAATCCATTATTTTTCTTTCTCCATTGAACCTTTTTTGCTTTAACATTCTCATTTTTAGCTAATTTAGTATTACGGTCCACCCCCATTAGCCTTTTAACGGAATCTTGCACACCACGTTGGCTTAAGGTTGCATTGAGCCAAATACTATAGAATTCACTTTTAAATCTCGAACTCCCATCCTTCTTTATCTAGCAATCTTTAAGTGAATGCACAAAGTAGCCACATTTAAGACAAATGGTAAGCAGTCGCTCATACCATAATACCACTGTGACAACCTTCTTTAATCCCTTCGTTGCCACCCTAAGAGCTGGTTGAAGGGGCCCGCAACGTTCACCCTTACTTTCACCCTAATAAAATTTTCAATACATTCCTTGCACACACTTTTATTTATATCCTCCACAACCCCTATCATCGATCCTAACTCCCGGCCAACTTCCTCATTCATGAAAAATATAGGCAAACCATGTAGCTGTACCCAGAACACCACAGTATCAAAAGACAGATAAGAGAGATGTACAATGCCTTTTGGATCCGTAAAAGCTATTAGATTACCATTGAAATAGCAAGGACCCTCCTGCTAAAACTCTCTTCTTATCACAAGCTGAGTGAAAAGAAAAAACAAATAAGTTTTGCTCAGGCTGAACTACTTCCATTTTAAAATCCTCCGCTGTGCGCCATATACGCTTTATACACCTTATGAATGCCTCACAATTTATCAAACTTGGACTCAAAACCTTCCCAAACAAAGAAAAAGAAACTCTCCTGTGGCTAGCCATCAAGGCTTTCTGGGATAGTTCATTAATTGGAAGAACATCATCATCTAGTCATAAGGACTCATATCTAGCAACATTTTCGGCAAAGTCCATTTCTAGGAATCAATACAGAACCTAATTGGCCAACCCTGACCCTTGACTACTAGCTGTCCAGCCAAGTTCCTGGGGAGGAACCCAGTTGGGGCGTGCCAGAGCCGTCGACTGCTTCAGGGGTCCGAAGACGCTGGATCGGGGAAAAACTATAACCGTGATGTCTAATAGTGTCCACTAGATCGGAGAATTATTGGTACCAGCGGGATGTGTAATTGGAAAATTGTAGGGACTTGTTGGAACGGTTGAAACAGAGTTGGAAAGATGCTGGTCGTTAGAGGAAACATAAAGCTTGTAGGCAGCAGAGTCTGGTCGGAAAATGGTGAGGCAACGATTTTTGCAGGTCCGGTTTGATCGCACTTCTCAAACTTGCAGGTGACCCCAACAACTTGCAGGAAGTGACGATAAGGTAGATCAGAGCAATCACCGTCTCCGGAACACAGGATCGGAGGGAAAACCGAAGGAAGTTAATGGAAATTTGCTGGTTTTTCCATGGTACAGTAGTCGATTTACAGAAGCGTGAGAGGAGAGAATTTTGGTTACTGTAGCACGACGTCTCAATTTATTTAACTCTAATATTTATGATTAATATAAATAAATTACAAGTATTTTATTTTGATATTTATGGTCTATCATTACAATTAATTTTTCAAATCATCAGCAGGTTACTTCAACTGTGGTGGTTTCTCACTTGGTATTGGCATGCACCAGTTTGTAGCACATGGATTTTTAGGTCTTCACTTTCTGAACTGTAAGCACATGGTCGGATTTTGCTCGTGGTCTTGCAATCCCATTGTTCATTGATCGGAATTTACTCTGGGCCCGGGATCCGCCACTGCCTGCATTCCAACACATTGAATACCAGCCTCCTCCCGCCTTGATAACTTTCTGCAATCAAATTATGAGACCAACTTTTTCTATTTTCAAATTGAACCGCGACCAACTCAATACCCTCAAAACCAAAGCCAAAAAAGTAGTTTTAGCACTACCAATTATAGCTCATATGAGATGTTGGCGGGTCGAATGTGGAGATCCATTTGTAAGGCACGTGGCTTCTAGATGACCAAGAGACAAAATTGTGCGTTCTAATAGATGCACGTTACAGATTACAGCCCCTACTTCCACCTGGTTACTTTGGCAATGCAGTCTTTGCAGCCACGCCAATGGCACTAGTGGGTAATCTCTTATCCAAGTCAATATGTTATGCTGCAGGTCGGATTCATGATGCATTGGTTCAAATGGACAACGACTGTTTAAGGTCAGCTCTTGATTACTTGGAGCATCAGCCTGATTTATCAGCTTTGGTTTGGTGGTGCACATACATGCAGGTATCCTAATCTTGGGATTACTAGTTGGGTTTGTGTTAGGATGGGCGTGCATCGTGCCAACAGGATAAAGAAACCAAATTTGAGATATGCGCAATAGAGAGAAGTGGCGTAACTAACTAGAGTCATAGGAGCAAAAGAACGTGTAGAAGACGTTGCATGCATGGAGAAAGGAAGCTGAAGAGGTGTATATGTGAAGGAAACATGCTGGATGTGGCTTTAGGATGTGTACCTGAAAGTTATTTACAACTTCCATATCATGTAAACTTGTCACACTTTTATTTTTCATGAAGCTAGAAAATAGGGCAGTTACAACAGCCTAGTCTGTATTTAAGTTTCATTCAACATCCAATGAAGAACGTAGAAAATTTTTCCAAAAAAATTACTATGTGGTCTAATTCTCACCCTAAGAGAATTATAATTGCACCAAAACTCTGATTGGTACCTATCGATTAGTATCAGAGCATGGTTACCATGTCTACAAATAAAGAAAGAATTGAGAATCTGCAAGGCTTGGTGTCATTCAAAAGAATGTTAGTAGAATGGAAGCCACTATCAACAAATTGTCTGAATTAATTTTGGCTAATAGAAACGGATCGAACAAAGAAGAAGAAAACAGTGGCCAGACCAGCAGTAGCTAGAGAGAAAGTAGAGAAAGGACGGAGGGTAGTCAAAAAATATTATCTAACAGAATTGCCAAATGAGAATTCCCTAAGTTCGTTGGAGATGATCTGACAGCATGGTTTAATCGAGTCAACCAGTTCTTCAAATATCAAGGGACAGCAAAGAATCAAAAGGTGAGCTTGGCATCATTCCGCCTCGGAAGAGAAACTAATCAATGGTGGCAGTGGATGCCGCGGACCTATAAAGAAGAAGATAAAGTAGTAACATTGACAGAATTTTCGGAGGAATTATGGGCAATATTCGGGCCAAATGACTGTGAGGACTTCGACGAAGCCTTGTCAAGGGTAAGGCAAGTTGGAACACTACGAGACTATTAGAAAGAAATTGAGAAGTTAGGGAATAGAGTCAGGGATGGACACAAAAGGCACTGGTAGGAACATTCATAGGGGGACTTAAACCAGAAATTACGAAAGGCATCAGCATGTTTCGACCCAAGATGCTCAAGGAGGCAATAAACCTCGCTCGGATGAGGGACGACCAGCTTTCTTGCTAAGGGAGAGTTTTTCAGCCACCAGTCAACTGCGCCATGACCGAGTTACCTATACCTGCCAAAATCAAACCACCAAATCGAGTTTAAAAAAATACCATAGGAGGAAATGCAAAGGAGACGCACTCAAGGATTATGTTTCAATTGTAATGAGAGGTTCACGCCTAGTCACAAGTGCCATGGACCACAGCTGTTAATACTGGAACGAGCTTAAGAGGTAAACAAAGACAATAAAGAAGTGATGACTTCCACAGCTGAATGACAAGAAGACTACACACCGGCTGAACCTGAAATTTCCCTTCATGCGCTCACAGGTTGGTCATCGCCAAGGACTATGAAGCTAAAGGCAAGAACACAACAAATAGAGATCAAAGTCCTCATTGACAGCGGTTCAACACATAACTTCATCAATAAAAGATTAGTTAACCAACTAAAACTGCCAGTGATTCCAACCAAACTTCTCACAGTAAGAGTGAACAACAGAGCTCTCTTGGAATGCCAAGGACGATTCGAGGATGTGAAGATATTACTCCAAGGTATTCCTTTTTTGTTAACAATATATTTTTTACCTCTAGTAAGGCTCGATATGGTCCTAGGAGTGAAGCCACCTTGAGAGCAATAGCAAGAAAACTTCGACAAGCTGGTACCTTGGTAGCCATTTGTGAGCATCCACCGAAAGAAGCACCGCCCACAAGCCATCCAGAAATGTGAGAATTGATAAATGAATTCACCGAACTTTTTCAAGAGCCAAAACAGTTGCCACCTGAAAGAGAAGTGAGCCATCGAATCTGATCAAAGAAGGTACAAAACTAGTAAATGTGAGACTCTATAGGTATGCTTATTTTAAAAAAGTAGAGATTGAGAAACGAGTTCATGGGATATTATAAGTGAGACTTATAAGACCTAGTACTAGTCCTTTCTCATCCCTCGTTCTATTAGTAAAGAAGAAAGATGAGACTTAAGAGATTTTGTATGGACTATAAAGCCCTTAATTCAATCACCATCAAAGATAAATTTTCTATTCCCACCGTTGATGAAATGTTAGATGAACTCGATGACGCCTCTTATTTTATAAAATTAGATTTTAAGGTCAAATATTACCAAGTAAGAGCACATCCCTTAGATATTTATAAAACAACATTTTGTACTCACAATAACCACTATAAATATTTAGTCAAACCTTTTGGATTATGGAATGCTCTATTTTTTTTTTAGGCTATTATGACCCCTCACAATGGCCACTATGAATATTTAGTCAAACTTGGATTATGTAATGCTCTATTTTCTTTCTAGGCTATTATGACCTCTCACAATGACCACTATGAATATTTAGTCAAACCTTATGGATTATGTAATGCTCCATTTTCCTTCTAGGCTATTATGAACTCTATTTTCTAACTTGCCTGTAAAAGTTCATACTAGCATTCTTTGAAGACATCCTAATCTATAGTCCCAATTGGATCACACACCTTGAACAGGTTAGGAAAACTTTTGAAATATTAAGGGATCACCAGTTGTTTATAAAGCTCAATAAATGTGAATTTAGAAAGCAGGAATTGGAATCCTTAGGCCATATTATCACGCCAATTGAAGTACAAGTGGATCAAAATAAGATCAAGACCATGGTAGATTGGCCAAAACTTACTAACATCTCTGAATTAAGTGGGTTTTTAGGTCTTACAGGATATTATAGGAAATTTGTTCAAAATTATGGATTATTCGCTCGGCCCCTTAGCAACTTATTAAAAAAGGGACAGTTTGGGTGGTCTCCAGAAGCAGAATCTGCTTTCTAGGAACTTAAGCATACAATAACAACTACACCTACCCTAGCCATGCCAAATTTCCAGGAGCCATTCACAATTGAATCTGATGTATTGGGAGAGGGAATAGGCGCAGTTCTCACCCAACGAGGAAAGCCCATTGCATTTATGAGCCGAGCGATAGGAGTATCCAAACAATCTTGGTCAATTTATACCAAAGAAATGCTCGCTATCATCCAAGCAATTTGAACATGGAGGCTGTATCTCTTGGGAAGAAAATTCATCATTCAGACAGATTAGCGGAGCCTAAAGTATTTACTGGAACAACGAATTGGCATGCTAGATTAGTAGAAATGGATAGCTAAACTACTGGTGTATGAGTATGAAATACAATATAAACCAGACTCTGAAAATTCTACACCAGATGCATTGTCAAGGGTACCCGGCAACCAGAGAGTTGATGCACTATATTCTCCACAAACCGAGCTTTGGACTGAGATTAAAGAAGCTGCAAAGGGCACTGGTACATGGAGAATATCAAGTAACAAGCTACTGCCAATCCAGGAAGGCTATACACAGAGGAACGGGTTGGTATTATTAAAGGACAGAGTAGTGGTGCCCCCAAACTCCACCATAAGGTTGGAATTCCATGATACACCTCTTGGAGGACACTTAGGTGTGTTACGCGCCTAAAAAAGACTAGCTCAATAATTCTACTGGCCTTCCATGCACAAGATAGTCCAGAATTACGTAGCTTCATGCGACACTTGCCAAAGAGTCAAAACGGAAACACTCTCTCCAGCAAGTCTCTTACAAGCTTTAGACATTCCCTGCCAGGTGTGGGATGACATCATTCCAGATTTCATTGAAAGCTTGCCCATCTTAGAAAGCAAAAGCACAATCCTGTTGGTTGTTGATCGACTCACCAAATCGGCACATTTCTTGTCGTTATCTCTTCCTTATACAGCAAAATCAGTAGCCGAGAAGTTCATTGAGGGAGTCGTGAAACTACATGGCATGCCTAGGACAATAATCTCAGATTGGGATCCAGTATTCATCAGTCAATTATGTCGCAAATTCTTCAGAATATCTGAAACCAATCTCAAAATGAGTTCTGCGTATCACCCCCAAATCGATGGACAAATGGAGGTGGTTAACAGGTGTGTGGAGCAGTATTTACAGTGCTGTGCCCATCAACAACCCCGCAAATGGCGTTCTTACCTACCTTGGACTGAATATTGGTAGAACACTACTTATCATTCATCCACCGGAATGACACCATTCCAGGAACTCTATGGTAGACCACCACCCAACCTTCCAAGATATGCAGCAGGCGCAACCCAAGTCCATATGATCGATCAAGAATTAACATCCAGGGATAAACTCTTACAACGGCTCAAAATAACCTCCAAGAAGCTAACAAGTGCATGAAGCAGCTGGTAAATGCAAAAAGAAGGGACATTGAGTTCCAAGAAGGGGACCTTGTCTATTTAAAACTCCACCCATATAGATAGCAAACGGTCTTCTGACGAGTAACCCAAAAATTGGCCAACAGGTTCTATGGACCTTTTTCCATCAAGAAACGAATTAGCAAGGTGGCGTGTCAGCTCAAGCTTCCCCCTAATTCTTACATTCACCCGGTCTTCCATGTATCCATGCTCAAAAAGAGAATAACTGACAACGACTAAGTTAACATTAAGCTACCACCTCTGACAGCTGAACACGAAATTCAGGTGGAACTAGAAGCAATCTTAGATCACTTGTTGGAAAATTGGTGATTCAACAATTTTGGTTGGACAAGAATTGAGATAAATACTAAAGTAGAGAGTCATAAGAAGTCTAGAACGTGTGGGACACGTATGGAGAAGTCTAGGACGTGTGAGACACGAAGGGGGAAGTGAAATGAGACTTAAAGACGTGAAGGAAAAGAAGGAATCGCGGGCAGCTTCCAGCGCCGCGGTGCCCAGGGCTGAGCGCCGCGGCGCTCAAAACAGAAGACCAGCGCCGCAGCGCTGGGTCCTCAGCGCTGCAGTGCTGGATGCGAGAAGGGCCAGTACTGCGGCGCCCAGGGACGAGCGCCGCAGCGCCAGAACGCGTGGAGAAGTCCGTTTTGGCTCGGGATTTTAAGTTTTGAGAAGTTTTGGACTTCTAAAACAAGTGGACTCTTACTCCAATAAGGAATAAGGTTTGTAGGCACGAAATATACCCTATATAAACACTTGTAAACCCTTGATTAAGATTAAGCATCTAAGGTTTCAAGATGTAACCATAAGAGAGAATAGAGGAGCTAGGTAGGCACTAAGTGCGTGGTGCACTAGGGTGTAACCTTTGGGGGTATTTTCTTCTTTAGGTTCTTTGAGTGAATAAAAGAGAAACACCATAGATCCTTTAGGCTTAGATGCTCAGGCTATTCTTGTGTTTCTTGTAAAAATCTCTTATGAGGAGATACAAAGAGGTCTTAGGAAGTCATAATGATCAAGGGTAGAGGCTTAGAGGTCTCTATGGGAGATACTAAGGGGTCTTGTGGGATCATTGATGATGTAAGAAGATACTTTTTGATCTATTTCAATGGGAAGAAGCTGGATCATGGATCCTCCATGGACGTAGGCAATTTGGGCCGAATCACGTATATCTTGTGTCTTGTGATTGGTTTGTTTTCTTTATATTTATTGGTGTGTTAATCTTATGTGTTCTTGCTTATGGTGTGAGTTATGGTTTTCCGCTGCGCAAAGGGTATTAAGGTTGTGGCTTAGTTGATGCCATAGGGGTGTCAAATTGAAGTGCATGACTTGATATCCCTCAACATCACCGATGGGTAAAGAAAGGCTCACGTTTTGTGGAAGAGGGCTTGATTAAATGGAAACACCTACCAGCCGAAGATGCCACTTGGGAGAATTTACAGGATGTGCAAGATAGGTTTCTGCACCTAGACCTTGAGGACAAGGTCCTTGTGTCTTAAGAATATTGAAGTCAGTCAAAGCCTAAGCTCAGCTTAAAATCTCTGCTTGTGAAGTTTGTAGAAGCAAAGCATGTTTTAAGCCTCAAAAAGATTACAGATGATTTGTTAATTAGTTATGCCATATCATCAAGAGGTTAGTTTTGTAATTTAGCAGGTTGTTATTAGTTAGTTACTTCCCATCTTTGATGTAACAAACAACAAGTATAAATCAGGTTGTAATCATTATTTTGTGAGTGAAAATGAGATCAAAAAAACAGATTCTTGCATTTAAGTTTTCTCTCAAACCAAATAATCTTTACATGGTATCAGAGCACAGAAAATGGCTAATACTAGTATGTCAACCATAAATTCAACTGTTTCATATACAAATCTTATTGCAATAGTTTATAAATTTCCATCAACAGTCAAGCTTGATAGATCAAACTTCACAATCTAGCATTCTCAAATCCTGATTGCAACAAGGGGAAATAGGTTGGAAGATCTTCTTATAAGTGTCAAGGTATGTCTAGCTTAGCATACTCGAACCATTAATCCAGATAAATCTGTAACACTGATTAAAAATTCAGAATATAATGTTTAGATTAGGCAAGATCAAAGCTTGCTTGGTTGGCTCTTTTCAACCATTAGGGAGTGAATCTTGAGTTTGGTAATTAGTAGCAAATATTTAAATGAATTATGGATTGCAGTGGAAAAATAATTTGGCTCACAATTTAAAGTCAAATCAACGACACTACAAATGCAACTTTCTACTATTTAGAAGGGGTCTCTAACAATGTCGGACTATTTTCTAAAAATTAAAGGAATTGTAGATGAACTTTCAACAGCTGGCTTTACAGTAGATGATGATGATGATTTTATTAGGTATTGGTTTCAGGACTTGGATTAGATTATGATTCGATTATGGCTATTATCATAATAAAGTTGGGACAATTTCTTTGAATGAAGCATATGCTATGCTTCTTACTCATGAGAATAAATTAGCAGAATTTGAGTATGTTAAGGGTTGATCTTAGTCAATTTGAAGCAAATGATGTGTTTAGAGGAAAAGAAAAAGCATTCAGTGGAAATGGAAATTTCTTTTTTGAAAATTTTCAAGAAAATGCTTATGAAAGAAAAAGATCTTGATATGGTAGAGGGAGATTTAGAAATATGAATGGTCCTCAATTTGGAAGAACTAGTAGTGTTGCAAGAAGAGAAAATTTCTACAAGCATAATTTCTTTAATAACGACAATAGATTGATTTTCCAAATTTGTGTGAAGCTTAGTCATTCATCATCTAAATGCTTATATAGATTTAATAAGGAGTATGTGGGAAGAGATGTGAATGCATTTGTTGGTTATTTTGACAATTGCAATTCTAGAAATGGTCAACAAGGGTCTGAAAATGATTTTGCTAGAAACCAAGCTACTGGTACTTCCTTTAATAAAATGGCATATATGATTCAGCAAGAAGATCAAGCTAGCAAATTTTGGAGTGAATAAAAAACTGCAAAAACTTCATCAGATCTAAATTGGTACTTGGACTTTGATGTTACGCATCATCTCACTTATGATGAGAAGAACCTTGGTGAGAAGTCAGCATTTACTGGTAAGGATAAATTATTGATTGGTAATGGCTTGGGCTTGAATATCTTACAGTCTGGTTATTCATATTTTAGATATGAAAACCATAGTCTTAACATCAATCGGTTATTACATGTGCTTCAAATAACCAAAAACTTTATAAGTGTTTCAAAATTAGTTGCAAATAATAATGTTTTTGTTGAATTTCATAACAATTTTTGTCTCATCAAGGACAAGAAGAAAGGATCAATATTGTTGAGGGGTATTGCTATGAAAGAATCATATAGATTACTGCTGTCAAATTCATCTCAGTCAAATGGCTGCTCTAAACCTACATCAATGCCGTCTTGTTTGTCTTCAAATGCATTATGTCATATAAATAAGGATTAGGTTTATGCCATGGTTCATGTGTTCAGTTTTATACAGATCCAATTTCTAGTTTATGCTTCTAATCTTTTCTGTCATCTAGTGTTTCTGATATGAGTCAAAAGAGTAACAATTTAACCCTGTGGCATTTAAGATTAGGACATCTTTGTCCTCACATCTTAAAAGTAGTCCTTTAAAATTGTAAAATGAGTTCAAATTTGAATAAAGATATAGATCTTGATTTCTGCAATGCTTGCCAATTAGGGAAATTACATATATTACATTTTCCAACTCATTCTATCACTACAAAATCTTGCCTTTCACTTGTTTACACAGACTTGTGGGGTCTTGCTTTTATGTCATCTAGAGAATGTTATAATTACTATATAAGATTCATTGATGAATTTACAAGATTTTGTTGGCTGCTTCCATTAAAAGTCAAATCTGATGCATTCAAAGCCTTTGTTTTCTTTAAAGTTCAGGTTGAAAAATAATTCAATAAATCCATTAAAGCTTTGCAGTCATATTGGGGAGGTGAATACATGCCATTTGCTAAATACTTGAGTGACAATGGAATTCAATTGAGACTAATATGTCCATACACACATCATCAGAATGGTGTGGTTGAAAGGAAGCATAATCACTTAGTTGAAATAGGTCTTACTATTAGCCTAAGCAAAAATGCCTTTATAATACTGGTGGGATGCCTTCCATACATCTTATTACCTTTTCAGTAGTACTTATTCCAATTCTCTTATATTAGTCACCATTTCAGAAGCTATACAGAGTTGTACATGACTATTCATCTCTAAAGTCTTTTGGCTATACATGTTACCCTCTTCTCAGGCCTTTATCACTCTCATAAATTGAATTTTCATACTAAACCATGCATATGTTTAGGCTATAGTCATCAACATAAAGGTTACAAGTGTCTTCACCATTCAAGAAGATTATACTTAGCTGGTCATGTTAAATTTAGTTAGTCACAATTTGCATATGAATCCTTGTTTTCTACTTCTAAATCTAAATCTCCTAAATCTTCTCACACAACACCATTTACATATCAAGTTCCTCATTGCAGTAGCAAATCTTATATTTATTCACAGTATAATATCACAGCAGCAGTCCTAGAAAGTCTTCCTGTTTCTTCTACAGCAACTAATCATATCACTACCTCGAATCAGACATTTCACTCTCCATCTCAATTTATACTGATCCTATTTCTTTCACAACACAAGATCCTATAAACTAGAACAAAATTCATTCACAGCATCCCATGCAAACAAGATCTAAATCAGGAATATTCAAGCCTAAAGTTTTTACAAATCAAGTGACAAGTTCAATTGCTTCAACTGAACCATATTCAGTACAAGAAGCTTTAGCTGATCCCCAATGGAAAACAGTAATGACTGATGAATATAATGCCTTGCAAATGAACAAAACTTGGGTCCTGGTACCTGCTGCAGACGCCAGTAAAGTAATAACAAACAAGTGGGTGTTTAGATTTAAGTATAATCTCAATGGCTCTATTTCTAAACACAAGGCAAAGTTAGTATTTGTTGATGTCATTATCGAACATGAACACATTTTTATGCTGAACTTCGCAATCAATTTACTTTCCCATAGGGGTGGTTGCCTTTACTTCCACCAGTTTGTTAAGGGGTTATGTATACTCATCTTTGAATTCTTCTGTAACAGTTGGGTTTATCCAAAAGTAAAGTCTTTAGTATACTGGATGTAGTAACCAGGCGAATAAGACTTTACTTATGATTGGTAATTTTAAATATGAATATATGTATATAATGAGTGATGTGCTAGAAAGGTGTACCCAGAGGAAGGCAAAAGGAGTTGTTACCCTAATCTATTATGAACCACTTGAAGTAAGCAAATCCGCTTTTGGTTAAGAGCTGCTTGGTTTAATGTTGTTGTTTGGTAGCTGTTGGGTGGTAGTATTATTCGGTGAACCTGAGAAAGATGGAAACAGAGACAGAGGAGATGGCCAATTAGCTGATTGATGCAATACAGTAAATTGAAACAGGGCTCAGCCGCTCAGCATTTATCAATAAACCAATCATTATTGAGATAGAAATCTTCGTATTTTATAATAATACAACTATAGTAGATAAAATACATACTCAATTCCTCAAACTTATCAGACATTACAGCATCCAAGACTTTCCCAGAAGCAAGGGGGTATGCTAATGGAAAAATATGAGAAACTGCTATTGATGGATGTAAGCAGACAAGCAAAATTTCAAAAACCACGACTAAAATCAAAGGGTTGAAAGAGAAAAGTTATAAGGGATAAGCATAGCCCCCTTTTTTTTTCCTCCCCTTATTTATTGAAAAGTTAAAACTCTGTAAGAAAATATGGCAGTGAAAATCCTGCCATAGCCAAGATTACATGCAGCATAGCTTTGGAGATGAAGAAACAAGTACTTGCTGATAATGAAGCTACACCTTTATTAGAACGTGGATGATGAGCTACATTTCCACCACCATAAGTTCCCTTCCCTCTCTGTCCCTTCATAGAATGAAAAATTTCATGCCTTGATCCTCGTCTATCATTTTCCGAATATAATCCCATTGTCACGTTTATGCCTGCATGTTTCACTGTAGGAAATTTGATGAACATTAACATAATAAATTGAAGCTTTTTTTGTAGAAGACCAAAAAGAATGCATACCGTCAAGGTGCCCTCCAATTCTTGGTTTTGAAATGTTGAAATCTTCAAACTTCGATGTTGAAAAGCCTTCAAAACCCTGGCTTATCAGAGATTGAGCACATAAGATAAACAAGGACCATGCAAGAAATCTTCCCCTCATTTTCTTATAGTATTTTCTATATTTTTCTTGTTTTGTTCTTTTTTATTCTGTTTTCTCTTTGCTTTTGAAGTTTTTGATGGGGAGGGAAGTCTGTAGTCTATGGATGTCCTCTTCTAACAGGCAAGGGGTATATAGTATGGGGTTCAGGTTTTCTGAAGAGGCAAAACTAATGGACACGAGGAAAAGCTGCTCTTTACTAAGAGAATCAGAACAAGTGGGCAGACGTGCTCTTTCTATTAAATGTCAAGATAATGTAAGATGGATTTTCTATTTTATAATCATAAAGATGTATATATTGGGAATAATACAATTAGCAAGATAGCAGTAGCTTAAATATGCAATGATATTCATTTCAGTTGCTTTGTTGGATTATTATTCAAATGCCGCAGTGTTGTGATTCTCATGGAAGCTGGATGTGTAAGGGGTTCAAAGTTAGACTTCAATCTAGTAAGTTCAATTTCTTTGGTGGTGGCTTCTGCCAAACTTCTGATATAAGAAAAAGCAGAAAAATATATATTTTGTTGTTTTTTGAGCATTCTGGGTTTATTTCCAAATGACAGCTGGTCCTCTGATATGATATTTATTCACTGTTTGAAGGGGTTAATACATTTTTCTTTCTCTCAGGTTATGAAAATATCACTTTCAGCTCATTGCTTAATTTGTAAGGTTTTAAAGTATAGCAGAAGAGACCGCTTGGCGAAGGAATAAAGGATAAAGCTTTATTGCCATTTTCTTCTTTAAAAAACCAACAGCTTGGGCGATTGGTGGTGCTTGATAGACAAAGTTAGGAGAGAATTTGATGCTCACTTTTCACTTTTCTCAGAGAAAAGAATATTTTCGATAAGCATCCGAGTGAGCAATCAGTTGTTTTCTGGCCGCAAGTTTAGAAAGCTTTTACCCCCTTAGAACCCATTGAATCCCATAGTCTTGAGCATCTTATAATATGCTTTTACATTATCCTGTGTAAGCGGTGACAAAAAGGTTTCAAATGTTTAGAGGGAATCTCAAAAAAACAAAATTGTTTATAGAGGGAATTTGAGAATACAAAAATGATGATGAATTGTTGGAGATTCTCAGTTCAACTTAAGACTCAAATAATTAAAAATTTAAAATTAAAAAATAGTGAAAAAATAAAAATTATGTCAAAATTTATAATAATTTAGTTCTCATGAATTTATGTTCATTTTCTTGAGATGAATAATGTGACCAATATTGTACTATAACTCAAAATCATATTTGATAGGACCTGACCCGAGCCCTCCTTGAGAATCGAGGTAGATCCTGCGATGACATGTGACTAACATACTCTTTACTCATACATATGATACAATAAGGCTACCTGCCTCAACAAAAAGTGTACACATGTGCTCCACTATACAAAATATATGCAAATACACAGACTGAGACACTTATGCAGTTATGCACGTTGGCCAACCTCAAAATGTGATGACTGTATCACACTGCACAAATTCCTGTGACAACCTGAGAAAAATAGGGAAAATAAGAAAAAATGTGAGCTTGTGGCTCAGTGAGTGGATATAATCTGAAAATATCATATACTTTATATGTATTGTACACGTATAAATCTGTATGATAAAATAATCATAAAATTGTATACTGAGTAATCAATAAACTTGTACTGAAAGTATGAACTGTCATAAAATCCGTGCTGAAATTAAAATCATGACATAATACTGGGATCTGAAAATCTAAAAGTGCAAACTATCATAAAATCTATTATCAAGCTGAATATACGTAATATAGCTTTGGAAACATGTACTACATATATATACTAAAAATCATACCAAACTTGTATCCTGAGAAAATCTGGTCTAACCTGGCGGAGTAACTCACGCACAGGCAGAGCGGGGGATCTAAGCTAGTCTAACCCGGCGGAATGTTATATTGCTCGAGCAGAGCAAACTAAACTGGTCTAACGTAGCGCAGAGCAACTACACTAAAGGGGAGGGTACGCATATGGTGGTTCAAAAACTACTACAATATAATATCATGACCATAATTATTCTGAAATAATTATTTCTGTACTGAACATAATTATAAACTGTACTATAATAAATTTTAAAATATTTTTGAATATACTAAATAGTATAAATATTTTTCTGTCTAAAATAAATCATAATTAAATCTGATAACGCGCAATTAAATCATAATTGGCTGTATTAAAAATATATAAAATATATATAGTTATCCACTCATAAAAATGCGCTAATCCTGAGCTGGGTCTGAATTATGAGATCTACCCGCTATCGGCACACCTCCTATATCTTAGGGTGTAAAAATACATCATTAATACCGATATGTATTATAAATATTAAAATCTAAATATTCTAATATCGTAAAACTATTACCCGCTAAACCACTGGGTATAAATCTGATTACCCAAACTAATTTTCTAAAATTTCCTATTTTTCTTTTCCTTCTTTTTCTTTTTCTTTCTCTTTTTCTTCCCCCGGTTTCTTCCTTTCCCTTTCTTTTTCTTTTTCCTTTCTTTTCTTCTTTTCTTTTCTTCTTCTTTTCTTTTTCTTCTTTCTTTTCTTTCTTTTCTCCTTCTCTCGGCTTTCTCTTCTTTCTTTCTTTCTCTGTTTTCACTTTTCTTCTCAATTTCAATTACTTCTTTTCAACGAAGCAAACAAACAACATATATATATATATATATGACGATGCCGCTTCATTTCTTTTCTATTTTCTCTCCTCTTTTTTTTCAATGCCACTAACCAATATATAAATATTACACGTGTATTACAATTCCTCCCCCCTTATAAAAATTTCGTCCTCGAAATTCGTATAGCTCTCTGAAACAAATAAGGATACTGAACTCTCATCTGATCCTCTCGCTGCCATGTAGCCTCTTCCACTACATGATTCCTCCATAGGACTTTAATTAGCGGTATAGTCTTATTACTTAGTACTTGCTGGCGATAATCCACTATCTGAACAGGTTCTTTGTCATAAGTCAAGTCTGTCCTCAACTGAACTGGCTGAGTATCTAGAATGTGAGAAGGGTCAGGTATATACTTCCGCAACATAGAAACATGAAACACATCATGAATGCGTGACAACTCAGGTGGTAATGCTAAGCGGTACGCAACCACACCAACCCTTTCCAGAATCTCATATGGCCCAATATATCTAGGACTTAGTTTTCCCTGTTTCTCAAAACGAAGCACTCCCTTCCATGGTGAGATACTCTGTCTCCTACTGTAAACTCAAGCTGTCTACGACATTTATCTGCATAACTCTTCTGTCTGTTTTAAGCTGTCTTGAGTCTGTCTCTGATAATACTGATCTTCTCACTAGTGGCTTGAATAATTTCTGGACCCAACAATTTTCTTTCTTTAACTTCATCCCAGTAAATCGGAGTTCTGCACTTTCTTCCGTATAAAGCCTCATACGGTGCTATCTGAATGCTAGACTGATAACTATTATTATATGCAAACTCCATCAATGATAAATAATCATCCCAATTACCCTTAAGCTGCAACATACAAGCTCTAAGTATATCCTCCAATATCTGTATAGTTCTCTCCGACTGCCCATCTGTCTGAGGATGAAAAGCTGTACTAAAGTTTAGCTTAGTGCCTAATGCCTTCTGTAAGCTATGCTAGAATCTAGAAGTCAATCAAGAGTCTCTATCTGATACAATAAACACTGGAGCCCCATGTAACCGTACAATCTCACTCACATACAAATGAGTTAGTCTATCTAATAAGTATGAAATCTTATAAGGCAGGAAATGAGAAGACTTTGTGAGTCGATCAACAATCACCCAAACACTATCATGACCCCTTCGCGTATGAGGAAGCCCAACGACAAAGTCCATGGTGATATGTTCCCACTTCCATTCAGGAACTGGAAGTGGTTGAGATAATCCTACTGGCCTCTGATGTTCTGCCTTAACCTGCTGACAAATCAAGCAGTGAGATACAAACTCTGCAATCTCTCTTTTCATACCTTGCCACCAGTAATGTTCTCTCAAAGTACGATACATTTTAGTGCTGCCAGGATGCATAACATAAGCTGAGCTGTGAGCTTCTTCTAAAATCTGCTTCTTTAACTTTGAGTTTTTCGGAACACAAAGTCTATTACCCATCACTAATGTCCCATCAGTTTTCAATGTTAAATCAGTTCGCATTCCATTCTTTACTTCTTACTTAAGTTTAACTAAATTAGGATCCTGATCTTGCACATCTCGAATCTGATCAATCAACATAGGCCTAACTTGAAAATATGCTAGAAGGACTCCAAACTTGGCTACAGACAATTCAACCCCCATAGATCTTAATTCAACTAACAATGGAAGATAAGTCACTCTCAAATAAGCAATAGAGCTAGAAGACTTCCTGCTGAGTGCATCTGCTATCACATTTGCCTTACCCAGATGATAATCAATTGTACAATCATAATCTTTTATTAACTCTAACCATCTTCGTTGTCTCAGATTCAAATCTTTCTGTATGAACAAATACTTGAAACTTTTGTGATCAGTAAAGATTTGACATGTAATACCATATAGATAATGTCTCCAAATCTTCAAGGCGAATACTACTGCTGCCTATTCTAAATCATGAGTTGGATAATTCAACTCATGCTTCTTAAGCTGCCTAGAAGCATAAGCTATCACCTTACCATGTTGCATCAATACACAACCTAATCCTTGTCTAAAAGCATCACTGTAAATTATAAATCCTTCAATGCCAGATGGAAGAGTGAGAACAGGAGTTGAAGTCAATCTCTTTTTAAGCTCTTGGAAGCTATCTTCACATTCATCTGTCCACACAAACTTTACATTTTTTCTGGTCAACTTTGTAAGTGGTGCAGTAATCTTAGAGAAGTCTTTAACAAATCTTCGATAATAACCTGCTAGACCGAGAAAACTTCTAATTTCTGTCACACTAGCTGGTCGCTCCTAATTTACTACAGCTTCAATTTTCTGAGGATCCACATAAATTCCATCTGCTAAGATCATATGGCCTAGAAATGCAACTTTATCTAGCCAAAACTGACATTTGCTGAACTTGGCATATAAGTGTTTATTTGTCAAAATCTGTAGCACTATCTTCAAATGCTCTACATGCTCCTCTGTACTCCGTGAATACACAAGAATATCATCAATAAAAACTATAACAAATCGATCAAGATAGGGACAAAATACCCTATTCATAAGGTCCATGAATGCAGCTGGAGCATTAGTTAACCCAAATGGCATTACTAAAAACTCATAATGCCCATATCGAGTTTTGAAAACAGTCTTAGCCACATCAGTATCTCTGATCTTTAACTGATGATACCCTGATCGTAGATCGATCTTTGAGAAAATCTTTACACCCTGTAACTGATCAAATAAATCATCAATGCGAGAAAGTGGGTACTTGTTGCGTATAGTAACTTTATTTAGCTCTCGATAATCAATACATAGCCTCAAAGTTCCATCATTCTTTTTAACAAACAATACCGGTGCTCCCTATGGTGATACACTAGGTTTGATGAAACCCTTATTTATCAATTCTTGTAACTGAGTCTTCAATTCTTTTAACTCTGAGGGGGTCATTCTGTATGGTGCATTGGAGATAGGAGTTATGTCTGGAACCAAATCAATCTCTCTATCTGGTGGTAAGCCTGGAAGATCTTCAGGAAATACATCTAGAAAATCTCTTACCACTAGAATATCTTCTAATGTAACCCTATTGACTCTGGTATCGATAACATGTGCCAAATAGGCTGGACATCATTTTCTGAGCAACCGTTTAACTGTCATAGCAGATATAATACATGATGAAAGAACTCGTCGCTCTCTACAAAAAATAATATTAGGCTCTCTGTGTTTTCTGAATATAACTTTCTTTCGAAAACAATCTGTAACAACATCTGGGGTAGCCTGTGCCTCTTGCTGAGTCAAAGTAAATACACGTGCCTGGCTACGAGGTCAACCTGGTTGACCCCTCTGTGGATCTCTACTAACTCCTAAAGCTCTAGGTTGTACACTAGTACTAAAGATAGGCTCTCCTGTCTGAGATCCTCCATGTCTCTGAATATTGCCACTGCCACCTTGAAAACCCTGAGAAGCTGTACTCTGTACTAAGCTGCTACTCTGAAGAAGATGAGGGCAATCTCTCCTCAAATGTCCAGCTTGTCCGCAATGGTAGCAACCTCTAAAACCTCTCAAACATTGTCCCTCATGACTCCTCCCATAAATGGAACACTGATGGTACCTTCTCATGCTAGCACTACTACTTAACTGGCTACCACCTTGGGGCCTCTGACTCCCTATGTTGCTTCCAACAGATGGAGGCACAAAACTCTGATTAGAACTCTGTCTCTGTCCTCCTGATAGCATAGGGCTCTGACCATACCATTGTCTACCAGAATACCCTACATGGGATGTCTCTCCTCTAGATGCTCTACTGCTACTTGATCCACCAACTGACCAACTATGGCCTGGTCTCTGCTTGAATGACTGGGCTCTGCGTGCCTCTACTAGGCTTCTCTCAACTTTCATTGCAGCCCCTACCAACTCACTGAAATCACTGTGCCCCATAGCTATAATTGTTGTCCTAATATTGCCTCTAAGGCCCTGTTCAAACCTCTTACATTTATCCCTCTTATTCTGTATTGCATAAGAAGCGAACCTCGATAACTCTATAAAATGGTTCTCATACTCCTCTACTGTCATAAATCCCTGTTCTAGCTCAAAGAACTTACTAGCCTGGATATCTTGGTAAACCATAGAAAAGAATTTAACATTAAATTCTTTACAAAAATCAGCCCAACTAATCACCCCTCCATATCTACGTGATACTGATCTCCACCAGTGGTATGCCCCACCCTCAAGTAAAAATGTAGCAAAGGTAGCCCTCTCATCATCAGTACATCTCATAACATCAAATATCCATTCTACTCTAGTCAACCATGACTCTGCATCAGCTGGCTCTGCAGTGCCTGAAAAATTCTCTGCCCCCAAACTACGAACACGCTCTATTGTGTTCTCTCTCTTTGATGGTCTCTGTGTTTGTTTCTCTACTGCAACTGTAACTAATTGAGCTAGTCTATCTATGGATTGCTCTAAGGCAAGTCTATCAGGCTGTCCCTATGCAGGCTGTATCACAAGTTGTGGCACTGGCTGAGGGTGTATCTCCTCTACAATAGGATTAGGCTGAGTCTGAGGTATGGGTACAAGGGGAACTGACTCAGCTACTTCCTCTCTAATAGGTTCCTCCTTTCTATCTGATACTAAGGGAGCTCCCAGTTCAGCCACAAGTTTCGTGCGAGGTCGGCCACGTGGACGCATGATGAAAATCTATAAAATGCAACAATTCATTAATGACATCTCTAACATGCATGTATCATGCATTAGTCTACAGAATCTAACACCATGCTCTGATACCAAACTGATAGAACCCGACCCGAGCCCTCCTCGAGAATCGAGGCAGGTCCTGCGATGACATGTGACTAATATACTCTTTACTCATACATATGATACAATAAGGCTACCTTCCTCAACAAAAAGTGTACACATGTGCTCCACTATACAAAACATATACAAATACACAGACTGAGACACTTATGCAGCCTATGCACGTTGGCCAACCTCAAAATGTGATGACTGTATCACACTGCATAAATTCCTGTGACAACCTGGGAAAAATAGGAAAAATAGGAAAAAGGGTGAGCTGGTGGCTCAGTGAATGGACATAATTTGAAAATATCATATACTTTATATGTATTGTACACGTATAAATCTGTATGATAAAATAATCATAAAACTGTATACTGAGTAATCAATAAACTTGTACTGAAAGTATGAACTGTCATAAAATCCATGCTGAAATTAAAATCCTGACATAATACTGGAATCTGAAAATCTGAAAGTGCAAACTATCATAAAATCTATTATCAAGTTGAATATACGTAACATAGCTCTGGAAACATGTACTACATATATATACTAAAAACCATACCAAACTTGTACCCAGAGAAAATCTGGTCTAACCTGGCGGAGTAACTCACGCACAGGCAGAGCGGGGGATCTAAGCTGGTCTAACCTGGTGGAATGTTACATCGCTCAAGCAGAGCAAACTAAACTGGTCTAATGTATACGCAGAGCAACTATACTAAAGGGGAGGGTACGCATATAGTGGTTCAAAAACTACTACAATATAATATCATGACCATAATTATTCTGAAATAATTATTTCTGTACTGAACATAATTATAAACTGTACTATAATAAATTTTAAAATATTTTTGAATATACTAAATAGTATAAATATTTTTCTGTCTAAAATAAATCATAATTAAATCTGATAACGCGCAATTAAATCATAATTGGCTCTATTAAAAACATATAAAATATATATAGTTATCCACTTACAAAAGTGCGCTAATCCTGAGCTGGGTCTGAATTCTGAGATCTACCCGCTATCGGCACACCTCTTATATCTTAGGGTGTAAAAATACATCATTAATACCGATATGTATTATAAATATTAAAATCTAAATATTCTAATATCGTAAAACTATTACCCGCTAAACCACTGGGTATAAATCTGATTACCCAAACTAATTTTCTAAAATTTCCTATTTTTCTTTTCCTTTTTTTTCTTTTTCTTCCCCCGGTTTATTTCTTTCCCTTTCTTTTTCTTTTTCCTTTCTTTTCTTCTTCTTTTGTTTTTCTTCTTTCTTTTCTCCTTCTCTCGGCTTTCTCTTCTTTCTTTCTTTCTCTGTTTTCACTTTTCTTCTCAATTTCAATTGCTTCTTTTCAACGAAGCAAACAAACAACATATATATATATATATATGACGATGCCGCTTCATTTCTTTTCTATTTTCTCTCCTTTTTTTTTTTCAATGCCACTAACCAATATATAAATATTACACGTGTATTACAATATTGGGAATAAAATTATAAAGATGTTCTAACACTTTTTTCTTTAAACAATTTTCTTTCTCTAAAATAATATTTGAGAATTTTTACTCTCTTAAACTGCCATTATTTCTCTTTTTATGTTTGTCCTTTTCTCTTTTTACATGAAGAGAATAGAGAAGAATTAATGATTAAAGACCCTAAACTTAAAGTCTTTATATAGGGTTTACCTTAAGCCTTTTTTAGTTATCTAATCTTAAATTAAATTTGGATTTAGTTTATAAAGAAAAAAAATTTATTTTACTTTTTTACAAGAAAGATGAAAATTACTTGATCTTAATTTGAGAAACTTCTTAATTATTTTCTATTGATGTATCAGATTAGGCTCTTTAATCCAACACCACTTAAGTATCAAATTAGCCAGAGTTCTGATACTAGTTTGTTATAGATTTTTACACATTCTAATACCTTTTGACCTGGTATTTAGTACCTTAGAACCCTATGCTCTTTGTGAAATATTTCTTTCACAAGTAAAAATAAGAATAAATAACAATCAATTAAGCAAAAAGAGAAAACAATCACACACCAGATACAAGAATTTACGTTATTCGGCAATAATTGCTTACGTCTACAATGAATCACAAACTTAGCTTATTTTATTTAGTTTTTTTGGATCCAAAGAACCCCTTATTAGAGAAATCCAAAGAATACAATAATAGAACAATTCTAAAGGATCTACCTAGTACTTTATTGTATTTATGTGTCCAACACTCAAACATTCTATGGTACTCTTCTGCACTTGCGCCCAACACCCTAGAGTTACCCTCAACTTTCTATTCTTTTCTCTTGTGATGCATTGTTAAGTCTAATAAATTATAAGTATTTTTATAGTGTTTACAAGAGCTATATAAATCCTATTTTTTGTTGAAATAAAAGTCCACATAAAAGAAAGCTCTAAAACTGACTTAAACACTCAACTGGAACTAAAATAGGACTTTTCCCAAACAAGAGCGCCATGTGAACAGTAACTTCATGAACAGTACATTCTTTTCGACTTCCTGTTTCACACCTCTTTTGTCTTTTAATTGCATCCTTAACAATGTGTCACACTTTTTCTTGATTTTTATCTCAAAATCAAATTATCTTTAATTTTGAATCACCAAATTTTTAACACTTTTTAATCAATATTCTTTACACCAGTCACAAGGTGAGATTCCAAGATTGTGAAAAATGTTGATCATCACATCAACGAGATCAAATAGTGAAAATAAAATTGGTCAAGAAAGAACAGTAGAATCATTGCGGCATTTTAAAATAGAAGGTCTTTTCAAATGTGTTAAAGAGTAATGTGCTCATTGCTTGCCCATGACCCTGGTTCTGTTGAGAGTGCATACTAATCAAATTGATTTAAGGCATTTCCTCGAAAATTCAAGAGCCAAAACAATCAGTTATAAACAGCAATGAATGAAAAACATGGCTTAAAAACCTCTAATATATGTGGATAAGTTGCAGGTTGCCATGTCCAATTGTCGATAATATGGGAAAGGAAAATGCTTGAACTTCAAGAAATTTGGATATAAGAGGTTTGATTCAATAAGAAAGGTAGGCAAATTTTTGAATGAAGAGACTAGTCCTCTGGTTTTGACTGAAGTATGGTGTAGCCATATGGCAAGAGAACTCTCTTTGCTTGTGTTGAGTTTATTAAATAGTGTATTACAAAATGTCACAGAGCCAACATTCACTTTATCCCTTCACTAAGTTACTTCATCAAATTACCTCATAACTTGGGTTATGTAATTGTAAAGTTCTAAAATGTATTAGAGGGTATTTAATCGCTTATGGGTTTGTGTATTTAACTTAAAATTGGAATTTACTTTCTTTTTTAAGAAAATTTATTTGAATTTTGTATTTGGGCCTTGTCTTTAGTTGATATCTTTTATGATCTCAGTGTTACATTTTTCTGCAAGGTTCTGTCTGAAAGGAGATTCTGAATACTAGTTTCCATAGAATTCCATTATCAAAGATCACAAGTATTCAAAAGATTTTAGGAAGACGTAATCAATATTTGCCTTTTCAAAATTGAAAGGGTTAACGATTCATTGAATTTTCTAAGTGGATTGAACACTCTCACTGTGTTGTCTCTGGAAAATTCTTGTGTTTCTAAATGAGGGTACATATCAGAATGAGTAAAAATTTTATAATAGCTTGTGTACATTACTTGTAACAAATATGGAACGTCAATTATTCTTGATCGCTATTATAGTTTTGAACTTTCAGATCTAGTTAAGCTCTAGCCAGCAAAAAACAAGTGTTAGTATAAGAACCTTTTGCGCTTTCTTTATACCTTTAACAATTGTACTCATTTTTCAAGAATTATGAAGAGTGCCACCCTTATTGATGTTGTGCTCAATCTAGTCGCCCTAACCAGCTCAATGTAATTTGCTCGATTGCTGCCTTATGTCACGGATTTAATTCTTCAATCCGTGCGGCCTTAGACACTTGCTAGTACTAAGCAGCCAAAAATCCAACAAACTAAGAAAGAGATGAAGAAGAAGAACACAAGGTGTTTTATGAAATGCTCTTGTATTGATAACAAAGAGGATTACAAGCTAAGAGGTGTCTTACTCTAAATGAGAGTTCACCTATTTATAGCAAAAGTTATGTACAATGGATGGCTAAGATTAAAAGGATCTAACGGTCTAAAATAAAAGCCACCTACCATAGGTAATATTCCATTGGAATATTTCTATTCTAGAATTCTCTACCACTTACTACTTATAAGTGGGTAATATTTCAAGTAATATCCTTATTCTAGAATACTCTACCAGCTACTAATTACAAGTGGGCTTGGCCCATGAATACCACAAACTTAAGTGGGCCTTCTAGAAGGTGTGCTCTATGAATACTCCAATGGCCCAAGTAGTCTTTGAGGGATCTTGGCGTGCAGCAAATGTTCGATGAATTGCTTGAGGACATTTGGGGTGTGACATTCTCCCCCACCAAATTCACGCGACGCCCTCGTCGCGTCTTCCCTGAAATTCCCATACCTTATCTTCAAATTGCCATAGTGTATTTTTGGGTTCCCAGTTTGCTTCACTATCGGGCAGCCCCTTCCACTTGACAAAGTATTCACAACTCGGAGGATAATTCTTCTTCCATACTGTCCTTACATCAAGGATTAGTTCTGCCTCCTTGTCGTAAGATGTGGAAACTCTTAAAGGTGCTCGGGATTGTGGTCCACGCTCCGTGTCTTCTACATCTCCATGATATGGCTTCAAGCAACTCGTGTGAAACACCGAATGTAGCCTTAGTCTCGAAGGTAAGTCCACCTTGTATGAGACTTTGCCAACTCTCTTAGCAATCGGAAATGGCCCCTTATATTTTCGAACAAGGCCCTTATGAAGTGAGCGGGTAGACTTGTGCTGTGTCAGAGTATTTTTGCCATCACCAAGTCTCCCATATTGAACTCAACATGTCTCCGCTTGTCATCTGCCCATTTCTTCATCCGTTTAGATGCCTTGTCGAGATACACCCGTGCCAAGTCTGACTGCTCATGCCAAAACTTTACAGCTTTGTATACTGCTGGACTCCTCCCCGTATCGCTGGATACGAGCATATACGGTGTAAGAGGCTGCCGGCCAGTCGCTAATTCAAATGGGCTCCGGTTGGGCGACTCGCTCCGCTGCAAATTGTATGAGAATTGGGCAACGTCGAGTAGCTTAGCCCAATCCTGCTGATTGGCACTCACAAAGTGCTATAAATACAACTCTAAGAGTGTATTCACCGTTCGGTTTGCCCATCCATTTGGGGGTGAAAGCTGGTGGAAAAGTGAAGTTTCAACCCCATGAGATTGAATAATCCCATCCAGAACCTACCGGTGAATCTAGTGTCACGATCACTTACTATCACCCTCGGCAATCCCCAATACTTGACCACATGCTTGAAGAAAAGCCTTGCGGTCTTTTTCACACTACACTCCTTAGGTGCCGGAATAAAAGTAGCATACTTAGAGAATCGGTCTACCACCATGATGATAGTCCCACATCCCTCCGATTTCAACAAACTTACAATGAAGTCCATGGAGATACTCTCTTAAGGTCTCTCTGGTATGGGCAAGGGATCAAGTAAGCCCGCGGGACTCCGCTGCTCCACCTTGTCTTGTTGGCATACTAGACAAGTCTTTACGAACTGCTCTATCTCCTCCCGCATATGTGGCCAATAGTACACCGTCTCTAGTAGAGCACGAGAACGCCTTTGTCCTGGATGTCCTGCCCATTTGGTGTCATGACATTCTTTAATAAGGTTCCGCCACAAGTTTCCCCACTTTGGCACATACACCCGACTGCCTTTCGTGTAAAGAAGCCCATCTTCTACCTAAAATCGTTGTGTTTTCCCATCATGCGCCTGTGCAGAAAGTTGTTTAGCAAAGGGGTCCTGTTTCGTACCTTCTCGAAATAGGCTGAGTAGCTCCCCTTCTAGCTTGCTTATCGATGCTAACTCAGTCTTCCGGCTTAAGGCGTCTGCCACCACATTCACCTTATCCAGTTTGTACTCGAGCTCGTAGTCAAACTCCGCCAAGAAACCCTACCACCTGGTTTACTTTGGGCTGAGCTTCTTTTGACTCTGAAAATAGCTCGTTGCTACATTGTTTATCATCACTACGAACTTTTCCCTAAGCAAGTAATGTCGCTAAGTGCGTAGACAATGGATGACCACTGTCATCTCTTTTTCTTGCACCGTATACCGTCTCTCCATTTCGTTGAGCTTTCGGCTCTCAAATGCAATTGGATGGCCTTGTTGCATTAGAACACCCCCAATAGTAAAATCAGATGCATCAGTGTGTACCTCATACGGTAGCAAGTAGTTTGACAGTGCAAGAACTGGCTCCTCAATCACCGCTTTCTTAAGTCGATCAAAAGCTCGTTGGCACTCCTCAGTCCACTCTCATGCTTTAGTTTTCTTCAGCAAGTCAGTAAGGGGTGCAGCAATGGTGGAGTAACTTTTGATGAACCTTCGGTAATAATTGGCTAACCCGAGAAAGGACCGCAGCTCGATAACTTTCGTGGGCGCCTCCCAATCTACTATTGCTCGAATATTTGCTCTATCCATCAGCAACTTCCCTTGTTTGATCTTGTGTCCTAGAATGTCCACCTCCGATTAGGCAAAAGAACACTTCTCCCTCTTTACATACAACTCATTCTCTTGAAGCACCCTTAAAACTGTCGCAAATGCCTCACATGTTCTTCGAGAGTGTTACTGTAGATTACAATGTCGTCCAAGTATACGACAACAAATTTATCGAGGAAAGGCTGGAGTACATTGTTCATCAAAGTGCAGAAGGTAGCTGGTGCATTGGTGAGACCAAATGGCATAACCAGAAATTTGAACGCACCATAGCGTGTTACACATGTGGTCTTCGGCTCATCTCCTTCGGCTATCAGCACTTGATGACATCTCAACCTCAAGTCCATCTTTGAGAAGTATTTGGTCTACCCCAATTGATCAAACAAGTCAGTAATCAAGGGGATGGGATACCTATTTTTGACGGTGACCTTGTTCAATGCCAGGTAGTCTATGCATAACCGCAATGAACCATCATGTTTGCGCTGAAAAAGCACTGGCGCGCCATAAGGCACCTTGGATGGTCAGATGAATCCCGCATCCAACAATTCCTTGAGCTGCCTCCGCAACTCTGCTAGCTCCGGTGGAGACATTCGGTAAGGCGCTTTGGCTGAAGGCTTTGTTCCTAGCTCCAACTCGATCTCATGATCGATCGCCCGCCTTGGAGCTAATTTCTTCGGAAGTTCTACTGGCATTACATCTTTGTGCTCCTCGAGCACTCTTGCGACCTCCTTCGGTAGATCTTCTTCATCCGCTATTGCCCTATTATCCGCCTCCTAAATTGTGGCAAGATATGCCTCTTCTCCTCGCTTGGCTCCTCTCTTCAGCTGCATAGCGGAGAGGAGAGTATTGCTGGCGTTTGGTGCGGATTGCCCACTCTTGGGTTTGTCTACCGTTGGCACCATGCATAGCCCTCCTTCAAGGATGCACACATAATTGTGTCGAGGGAGAGGCACCACATTAAACTGTCGTAAGAAGTCCATACCAAGAACAGCATCAAAATCATCCAAAAGAGCAATCAAAAAATTTACCTTGTCGTGCCAATTTCCCAGGTGCATTTCGACTCCTCGAATGACCCCATCCAGCGGTTTGGCCTCGGCATTTATGGCTTTGAGATAGCCAACTCCTTTCTCCATCTTGAGACTCAAGCGCTCTGCTTCCGCACGCTTGATGAAGTTGTGCATAGCTCCGGTATCAACAAGCACTTGAGTTTTCTTTCCATTTATGTGGGCTTCCACATACATGAGCACCGTCCCCGTTGGCGCACTAGGGGCCCTTTTGGTATTGAGGGCATTCAGTAACTACAGACATCCCATTTGGCTCTGCTGACCTACCTCTTGTGTCTCTAACATGGCGTTGAAGGCTCTTTTCTTCGGACAATCCCTTACCCAATGGTCTCCGTCGCAAAGGAAGCAGTTCAACTTTGGCTTACTCTTACCATCTCGTTTCTGCTCTTTTCCCATTGGTGGTTTGCCTTTCCCATCCTTATTCCGAGGAGGGTGGGACTCTTTGGCTCCTCCACCTTTGATGAAACTGGGTTTAGGGTGTTTGGACTTACCGGTTTCTTGCTTGTGGTAATCCATAAGTGTCTCCGCCATGGTAAGGGCGTCGGATATATTTTTCACTCCGCGCCGCTTTAGCTTATTAGAAGCCCAAGTTTGCAACCCGTCTAGGAAGTTGAATAGCAAGTCTTCCTCACTCATGTTCGGAATTTGCAGCATCAACATCGAGTACTCCTCCACGTACTCACTGATGGACTTGTTTTACCTCAACTCCTTCAATCGTTTATGGGCATCATGCGCCACATTTGCTGGGTAAAATTGGTGCTTCAACTCACGTTGCAACTCTTCCCAAGTGTTAATGGTGCAGGTACCCTTGCGAATTTTCTCGCTTTTCCTACGCCACCACAGAATTGCATGATCGGAAAGATATAAGGTTTCAGTACTTACCTTTTGTTCCTCTCGGACGCCCAAGGCCTCGAAGTACCTTTCCATCTGCCAAAAGTAGTTGTCCAGCTCCTTGGCATCCCGCTTACCGCTGAACTCTTTCGGCTTAGGAGCTTCTACTCTTGGCGCAGCCACTGTAACATGGGTGGCAGTAGCCCCACTTGCGACTGTCCGCTTGCATAGCGCAACATCTTCTTTGATGGTCTCGAACCCTTTCTGCAACTCTACTACTTGGGCTTACAGATTTTCCATGGTGAAAAACACCGTGTCTTGGAAAGTCTTGACCCAATCTTGTTGCTTCTCCACGTACGTGTCAATGATGTTATCGATGAGGGAACGTACCTCGTCCCCTTGACGATCGAGACCTACTTCTAGTTTCTCGATTTGCTCCTCCAACTCTCCAAGGCGGTCCGTTGCCTTGGTCATGGCAACACCAAGAGTCATGACCACGTCCCTGAAATCGTGACTGGGTTCAATGGACTTGTCTCGAGGAAGGCTAGCATGCCTCCTAGCTTTGGGGTCTCTACCCCTTTCTACCGAAAGGTCGGATGATCCAGCAGCATCTTTTTCCTTCACCATCTTTCTCGAACCCACTCTGATACCACTTCTCACGAACTTAATTCTTCAACCCGTGCGGCCTTAGACACTTGCTAGTGCTAAGCAGACAAAAACCCAACAAACTAAGAAAAAGATGAAGAAGAAGAACACAAGGTGTTTTATGAAATGATCTTGTATTGATAACAAAGAGGATTACAGGCTAAGAGGTATTTTGCTCCAAATGAGAGCTCACCTATTTATAGCAAAAGTTATGTACAATGGATGGCTAAGATTAAAAGGATCTAACGGTCTAAAATAAAAGCCACCTACCATAGGTAATATTCCATTAGAATATTTCTATTTTAGAATTCTCTACCACTTACTATGTACAAGTGGGTAATATTCCAAGGAATATCCTTATTCTTGAATACTCTACCAACTACTAATTACAAGTGGGCTTGGCCCATGAATACCACAAACTCAAGTGGGCCTTTTAGAAGGTGTGCTCTATGAATGCTCCAATGGCCAAAATAGTCTTTGAGGGATCTTGACGCGCACCAAATGTTCGATGAATTACTTGAGGACATTTGGGGCGTGACACTTATTAAAAGAATCTACGGAGTCTTAATTTAAATAATAAAAATAATAATCTAAGTAGTGATATTTTTATCGGATCCTTCTTATTTGAACTATTTTAACAAATTCACATACAATTAGAAAATAAGTCGCCAATTTAACAACGGGAAAAAGGACTTGTTTATCCAACAAACAGAAAGATCTGAGAGAAAAGATCTTTCTCTCTAAATATTTCCTTATAAATAAAAAGAAAAAATCCCTTTTCATTTAGGATTCATAAACAATCTTTTTTATAAATAAATAAAAAATCGAATAGATTTCTTTCTCTATTCTATTGAAGTAATTATATGAACAAAAATATATTTTGCCGGAAACCAAACATTTTTGTCTTTTCTTTGCACCTTTTTTTACCTCAAACTCATCCTTTTATTTTTACTCACTTGAGTGTCAGAGTCTATTTTATAAGTAAGCAAAGACGCTTTGGTTTTTTAGAAGGAGGAGAATGAGGGCCTAAAGGTCTCTGATTGCAGAAGTTTCACGCTAAGGCAATTCAATTTAAAATAGAAAAATTATCAATTTCTTCTTTATTTTTTTTTTTAATTTACCTATTATGTAGTAACCACTTATCCAAAATCGAAAAGAATAAATATTTATATATATGTATAATATTTATATTTTATTTATATGTGAATGATACTTATTTTATGTATTTTTATTAGTATTGTTTGTATAGATTAAGGACATAGTATTAGTATTAGATTTATTTGCAAGACTTTATATTTATTTTAGGGATCAAATTGTAATATTTTAAAAAACTTTGGGGTTAATTTGTAAATACTAAAAGTTATCCTCTTAGTATAAAAATATAAATTTTAAACCTTAATTTACTCATTTTTGGGTTGAGCGACCCCTTTAGAGAGAGAAAAGAGAGAAATAGAGGGGAGAGGAAGAGAAGAGGAAGAAAAAAAAGAAGAAGAAAATTAGAATTTAAGCTTTAAAATGTATATTATAACCCTTTCTTAGTTTCTTGGTGTTAATTTCTTTGAGTTTTGATTTCTGAAAATATGTACAATTGAGGATTTGATAGAATTTTGTAAGATATTGTGAGAATTGATGATGATTTATATAAATAACTTGATAAATTATGATGAATTATAAAATTTCTACTTGATGGTCTCTTGATTCAAAAATTTTATAAATTGTTCTGCTTCGATTCTAGTTTTGGATTTTGAGTATATGAAATTAGACATGTTTAGAATCTTTTGAGACTTTTAATAGATTGAAAATTCCAGAAATTGATTTGTAGTGAATTTACCAAAATGACCCTGAAATTCTGAAAATTTCCTGTGTTAACAATATGATACAAAGACAAATAATTTTTTATCTGCTGAATGATCTTCAAAAATTATAAATTTATGGAATATGATAATTTTATATGTCTAATATGATATACTCAGAATTGAGAATTTAGATCAATGTGGTTAGATTGTTATGATTTTCTAAAGAGTGTCAATTTATTGTAGTATTTGATTAATAGATTTTTAAATCTATAAAATAAAATAGTTTTAAAATACTTTTGGTAGTGATTTTGAAGTGAAATATTTATCATGGATTGAGATATTATTAAGAGTAATTTTATTATAGTTTTATAATTGTTGAGTTAGTATATGATTTTATACAATTAGGAGACTAAATACGATTCAGTAAATATCTTGATCCTGCCAGAGGAATAGTTTACATTTGATGGTGTTTATGAAACGGATTGTGTAGAAATTATGATATAATATTCATACATAATGAGGATATATGAGTTAAGAAATATATATTCTGATTTTGGAACAATTGGACATCATTTGATATATAAGAAAATTTTGTTAAGTGTAAGTGGTCAAAATGACAGGTTTTGAGAAATCAAGTAATTAGACTAATTCAATGTGATAAGTGCAATATGTGTAATTTTGTAAGCTATTTAAAGTAGTTTGTGTGAATTTTGAGGTTTATGAAAGGATTAATCTCCATTGATAGGTTAAGGGAATTTAAGCCTTGTAGCTGAAAGTGCTAAGAGGTAAATATACTAGACTTTTACTAAAATCACAATAAGCATAATAATTATCTATGTATGATTTTGTAAATATACTTAGAAATATGTTTATGTTATGCTAAAGTATATTTGATATGAAATGTGAAAGACATATGTTTATGAATGTGAGCATTGGTATTGAGCATGGACATACATGTGTTTTTGAAAGTGAGCTTTCAAAATGAAATGTGTTTAATAAAGAAAGCTTTTGAAGTGTAATATGTCTATGAGAAACATTTTGTGTTTTGAGGATGCATGAACTCACTGTTGACTTAGTAGGCATCTTATGTGATTTGTGAAGCCTTTATGTGTGGCCTTTCCTTCGAGATTGATATATATTATGTGTTCTATATGTAGGGAGGATCCTATTGGTATCTAAAGGAAGATTGAGTCATCACATTCGTGTGGTGGCATATTGGTACATGTGAGAGGACTCACCGATGATCAGGGTGAGGGTTTGACTCTTACCTTCAGTCTTGAGCATTATATATGTGTAATTAAACCTCACTTGTACTATTTCTCTTATACGGTATATCACCTACAAGTGACATTTGACTCATTATATGATATGTGATATGAAAGTTCTACTAAGTAGTAGTTGAGTGATGGTATTCCTATTATATGTTTTGAAAGAATGTGTAAACGCTTACCTGACATGTAATTTGATAAGATTATGATTTTAATTTATCACAGCATATCATACACATGTATTGTGTACATATATGTATTTGTATTTTGATATATGAAAAACTAGTATGCTCACTGAGTTTTATACTCATTATAGTTTATGGTGATTTCAGATAAATAAGGCACATGTGTGCTTAACGAATTTGGCAAGGCTTCTGTTGTCCCTTGGATTCCCTAAGTTGCTAGGTTGCTAAGTGCTTCATTTGTGGACATATAGTTTAAGATATTTGATTTGTCCCTATTGAATAAATACTTATGTATCATTTTATTAGGTGTGGTTATATTTGATTTATGTTTCACCAAGTATGGTCATGGGTTGATTTTAAGTAAGATTTTGTAATGAATATATTCTGGGCTTCCGGTAACAAAGTTGTTATTGGTGATGTAGTAGAGTGTTAATCTCTAAGAAAACTATGTGTATCTCCGGTTTACTAATTACCCCAGTCGTAATTCAATTGTTATAATTCTAAAAAAATTGAAATGAGTGTTTAAATATTATCAATAAATGTTTATGTTTATATTTTACGCATGAGACCAACCCGTAAACAAGAATTTAGGAATATACTAGTAACATTAAAGTTGTATGTGTGCTAAGGATTCCTATGTTGAATTAAAGTTAAAAATTTTATGTAATATTAATTATGAGTGTAAGTTATGTCATGTTTCAGATCTTTTGGGTCTAGAGCGTGACATATTACGTCTCTAATTCTTTTAAAATATTAATTTATACTTTTTTTTAGACGTAAATGATAATCTTTAAAATAAAAATGGTAATGAAAAAAAAGGTAATTGAGTATTCAAAAACAAATTCAAGAACTAATAAGTAAATTATAATAAAAACAGAGATGAAAATGACAATTTTTTGAATAGCAAGTAATTAGTGAAATATAATATACAAGGAGATTGTTTATGAAAATACAAATCTGAAGATAAGTTTATGATTAAGCATATAGAGATTTGACGACAATAATCTACATCTATGCTCTTTCAAGATATAGGTGATGAAAGAATTATACATATATGGTTGGCCTCAACTTGTATGGTTTAACGGATTATTCTGTAATATCCATAATGTGTGTAGAGTATCATTCACAGACTTACAAAAATGTACTGTAAGATAAACGGGTGTGAACCTATGGAGTCTTATAATATAAAGTATACTTATTAAACACTAGGGTAATAGATTGGGTCGAATGGTTCGATTAGAAAATTTTTTAAAATTAAAATTTATTTTAGAATCTCTTAGGAAGTAAATGAGTTTAAATGTTAAGCTTATGGTTATTTAATTAACAATTTTTTTTAATTAAATAAAGTGTGTGACAAGTGATTTGGCTTCATTGACCTTAAGTAACCACATGGCTTAATGTGATTGACCTTAAGGCAAAATGGCTGGAAATAATTGGCTTGTGTTGACACTTGTCAACATAAAAAGTCAAAGTATAAAAAAATGCAAATGTTGTATTTTGGTATAAGATTCGGCCATTTGAAGATATGGGCAAAAGTTGCACATTTTTGCTTTTTCTACATACACATTCAACTAAGAAAGATAGAAACTAATTGCTGGAAATTCTGCATGTTATTATTCTAGCTTCATAATCCTTACCAATTATTGCGAACTAGATTTCCAACGGTTACGCTTTAATGTGAGCTATGAAATCGAATTCTTCACCGAATCGTCTTAAAGGGTAAATATCTAAAACTCTTAGTGTTATTGACGTCAATTCAATATGTGTTTGTTGAATAGAAAATTAGATTTCAATTTCGCTATACATTGTATATATGACATACAATTTACGATTCAATGAACATATTCACATGCATGCACTCACTAAGCACACAACACCAACAATTGAATCATAGCATGTTTATGTGTTGTTTTGGGTTATAATGGAGTATTTTGTGTTGTTTAAAATACCTAAAAATAATGGGTACTACTTTTTTGAAGTGTAAAAGTACAAAAGCAGTTCATTGTTCGAGGGAACGCATAAGGGTTGCATGCTTAGCATAGGGGCACTCATGTGGATGGATGAACGTTAGGGTGTTAGACATGTAATTCTAGAGCGTTCATGCTACTGGTTGTCACGCTAAGGCGATGGTATTTTATGCAGAGTCATTTTTTAATAATGCCATGGCGAAAGTGTGCCACACTGAGGCGTTTTTCATGCAAAACATAGGGGTGTTTGAATTTTCACGCTAAAGAATTATGTGATAACACTGGGGTAGTGAAAATGTGCCACACTGAGCCATTGACAATTTGGATGTTAGGGCGCTTCAACAGAATGTGGAGGCGTCAAAGCCTAACACTGGGGGCATTGTTTTACTGGAATTCATACAGATGCGTTAAGTATATAACGCCACGACGTTCAAGGCATTCACTCCATTTTGCATTATTATGCATGTGATGTTTATATTATTATTCCATATAACTTTTATATGATTGTTATAACTGTGGTAATGTTTTGCATTGTAACCACAATGAGAGTCTTACTAGTAAGGGTTAGTTGTGCTTGCTTGAAATAAATATATGATTGATAAATCATATCCTCATAAAATGTGGATAGTTTTCAAATCTCTCTTATTAAAATTGAAAATATATTTCATTATAAGAATATATTATATATGGTCTATTTTGTTAATACGCTGTTAGACAGGTCATCTCGATATTTTTCAATTTTGCTAAAGTATGAGAGATTGGTTGGTGTGATTTAGAATATGCCAGTTAAATATGGGATGAGACAAATATAAGTGAATATATCGCTTAATATTGCTAAAGCGTAGGGTATTATCAATAACTTATTTGATTATTAACAAGTTAATTTAGAACACACTTATCCAATGTTGTTAAAGCGTAAGGATAAAGTCTATTTAGGATCAGGGGTAAGAGTTATATAAGATACAATTAATAAGAGTTGTCTACCTTTTAAGTTTTACAAAGGTTAATATCGCTAAAGCGTAAGACTGGAGTAAAATGCCGATTGGGTTTACTTTTCACTATAAAGTTTGAAGTGCTTGAACTTTTGTTTTCTCATTTGAAATATTAAAGAGATTATGTAAAGTATTTAGAGGGTTTCTTTAGATTGAAAATATAATTAGTTATATCCATGATCTAAAGTGTTAATTTTGAAATGTTCTGCTAAATATCTCATCTCTTATCTTATAGAGATATGATAAGATGAGTATAAGCAATCTGTAGGTACACATAAGTGATACACAATAATTATAGGGTACAGAAAAATCATTTTAACTGACCTATTAATTTGAGAATTGTTCTAGATTTGGAATAGCTTGGATATATCATTGATCAAGAAAATAAAAGTTGTTTTTGATAACGCCACTTCAAAAGGGGTTGAATGCTATCAGAAATGTGTGGATGATGATTTAAGAGTCAAGTTATACATTCTGGCATTGATGTCGATTGATCTTTAGAGATAGCACGTGCACATAAATAGTATAAGTAGTGTTATGCCTTATCTGAAAGAGTTGTTTAATATTTCCAAACAAGAGAAAAAATGTAAAGTCAATAAAAGTGTTTCCATTGTGGTGAGGTTGGACTCTGTAAATGTTACTATCCAAAGTACCTTACCATAAAAAAATAAATCCCTCAGGTATTTCTTTACTAATCATTGGCATATTATTAGCATTTGATGCTAGTATAGGTTGCGTATTAGATACCTTCTATCCTTCTTATGTCTGCAATGTGTTGTATGGTTTAAGTAATGCTAAAAAACTAAAAAGAGGAGAAATATAGCTTCATGTAAGAAATAGAGATTTCCTAAACATTGAAGCCATTATAACTTTTAAGTTATTTCTCTTTTCTGGTAGAAGCATTATATTGTATAATTATTATTTTGTGCCAAATATTATTAAGCAAATCATATCACTCTTTATGTTAAGAAGAGATGGTTATCATGTATACATTAAGATAGTTCCTTATGTTTATATGATAATGATAATATTTTTTCAGCTAAGGGTTAGTTGATGACTAACCATTATATTTTATATACAATAGAAAATGTCTTGAATGCACAGGTGAACATAATAAAATAGTAGTTCGAAAACTTTGAATTATACAAAATTGTAGCATATAAGACTATGTCATATTAGCGTGAGATGCCTAGCCTATTTGGTTAAGGATGGTCAAATACTTGATCTTACCTCTAGTTTATGGATTTTGTATTCAAATAAAGATGACTAAATTTCCTTTTGTAATTATTGGATACCGTGCCATTGATTTATTGAAACTATTGCATAGTGATGTATATGGTCCAATGAATCACACTACTATGGGTAGGTTTCAATACTTCACCATCTTTAATGATTTATATTCTAACTTCGTAATTCCACTGATTGTTGCGAACTAGAATTGTCAATAATTACATTTTATTGTGAGCTTCATAATCTAATTCTTCACCGAATCAACTTTAAGGGTGAATTTTTGAAACTTTTAGTGTAATTAACTTTTATTCAGTGTGTGTTTGTTGAATAAAAAATTAGATTTCAACTACTGCGCATTATATCTATGATATGCAAGTTAAGATTCAATGAACACATTCACATGTATACATTCATTAAGCACACAACACCTACAAGAAGGCAACAAAGGTATTTGGGATGAAAATAAAAAGAAAACAAGGAAAAAGTACAAATTTACCATTGAAATAGTGACCTACTACAGTGCTTAGCGTCATAGCACTAGAAATCAGCACTAAGGTTAACAAAAAGTGAGTGCTGCAACAGTAATGCGACTATCGAGCTAGCATTAGAAAGCTAAGGCTACTACACTGGACGCTAGATGCTAAATCCAAAATTCTGAGTTTAACTTGTATTCGAAGTTTTGCCCTAATTTAAATATGAAAGCCTATAAATAGAATACTAAAAAGTCTATTTAAAAAAAAAATAAGTAAAAGAGGGAAAGTAACCGAGACAACAAATCCTTGAGAGTTTAGAGTAACTTTGAGAGAATCAAGTGGGGGAGAAGATTGAAGATTGCAGTAACATAATTTTATTTCTTCATTCTTCATGTTCTATTTTTTTATGATTTATATTATGTTAATTTTATTATACTCTTAAACTCATTATTTCATAATGAACTAAACTTTTGTTTTAAGGTTATAATTGAATCTCTACATGTAGTTTGAATTATATTTATCTCTTGATTCATATTATTCAATAATTGAATTGCTTGTTATATTTTTTAGATACTTGATCATGAAAATGAATATTGCTTGTCCCAAGGCAATGTTTTAAAGATTGAAGACCGGAAGATAGTTAGGCCATCCAACCAGAGGAGAAAAAACTACTGGCTGGTCTTTGTGACTTTGAAACTGCGAATTTCACAACTGTGTAAATTGATCACTGGACAACCTCTTCCAAAAATAGAAAAAGATGCAACGAGGGTTCTGGAGAGATCTCAAATGGACTAATGGAGATTCTCATGCCCTGAAAACCAAATTTGTTAGTCATGCTTTCACTTCCCCAGTTATGTTCAGCTAGATGACACAGTTATGTTGCTTTCGTTTTCTTAACAAGAAACAAATTTTTTCTTCATTTCTTGATCATGTTCAGCTAGATAACACAGTTATGTTGCTTTCATTTTCTTAATATGCAGAACGGATTTACATCTCATGCTAGCTACGCTGAGAATTGCACAAAATAATTAAGCCAAAGCAATGACTCTTGTTAAAATACAATGGAAAAAAACTAAAGCCAAGCACTCTTCTTAGCAGGCTCTGGAAATGTATCAGAGCATGTTACAGCGTGAGAAACATAATTAAGGAAATTGGCGATTCATGATAAGAGCGTGGACCCAAAAAAGAACAACCCACAATTCATCTTTCTCTTGCCTGTTGTTTCAATCATTTTAGATGAGCTTCTTGGTTACTATAAGTAGTTTGGCTGTTCTTAGAGGCACGTGAATTAGTTTTGGTTCTGTAGTGCCTCTGACATCTATTAATGCTCTATCTATATACATTTGTGTTCGATCATATTAAAAATGACAATCTTATGAATTATGTAATCCAATTAGGATGTCTGATCCAGCATATTTTAAAATGTTGATACTGATGCTTCTCACAAATCTCTCATTTCTGCAAAGTTCTAGTTAACTATCACAGTATTAGTTCTTCTACAGCTACCGCTCTTTCTGTAATTTATGTTTTCTGTGTGCCTGAGATGTAGCATACGGCAATTTATTCAACTTTCCTGGTCCCAAATAATTCATACTACTTATGACCATACACATCCCACTCTCACGTGCCACGCGCACCCATCCCTCGCCTAACCCTGTCCTTTAGCCGTACCGGTAATGTTCCCATAGAACAAAAAGGATAATCGAGTTTGCTATAAGCTCCTTTTGATGCAAATTTCTTGCTTTGTGTTGGTGACAAATCAAAGCATTGATATTAATGTCATCAAGAGAGAGCAGGCCCTCGAGGCTGAGACACATTATGCTTAAATGAGAAGTTGATTCGCAAAGGGATACTTTTGTTTCTGTGTTATCATGAACTTCATTAAAGTTTGATTTTGAAGGATATGGAAATGGAAAGGAATTGAAAATTCCAAAAGGAAAGGAATAAGTAGAATCGATAGAATTAGCTTTGAGCAGTTGATAACAACTTTGGAGCATATGAAACTACACTTGGCTATCAAAACTTGAGATTGGAATTCTTCAAAAAAACAAATATTTCAATAAATTTATTTTGGATTTTCTGGCTTGCATCATTTAATACGATGAACGCAGAACATATTTTCCTGGGAAATATTAAAGAGAGTGAAATTCAAATGAAAAGAAAAATTCTTTTATTCTCAGAAAAGATAAATATACATTTTTAACATTATTTAGAATCTTTCACAAGATTCCTAGACCAAATGCACCATTTGAAACACTCAACTGAAGGAGAAAGCAGAGTACAGTGAGCCAAGCTCAGAAACAGAACTTCCCAAGTGGCACTTATTAGCTTTAATCAACTTCCTCAATCTTAGGCCCAGCACCAGTACCTGCACCGCCAGATCCAGCTTTGCCATAGCCACTCTTAGGCATCTCAGTACCGCCCATTGGTACATCCCCACCAGCTCCCTGATACATCTTTGCAATTATTGGGTTGCACAAGGCCTCCAATTCCTTCAATTTGTCCTCAAATTCATCAACTTCAGCCAATTGATTGCTGTCAAGCCACTCAGCAGTCTCATCAATTGCCTTCTCAATCTTTTGCTTGTCAGCTGCATCCAGTTTGCCTGCCAGCTTGTCATCCTTCACTGTATTCCTCATACTATAAGCATAGTTCTCTAGCTTGTTCTTGGCCTCAACCTTCTTCTTCACTTGCTCATCCTCAGCCTTGTACTTCTCTGCCTCTTGCACCATTCTTTCAACATCTTCCTTGCTCAATCTTCCCTTGTCATTGGTGATTGTAATCTGGTTCTTCACGCCAGCAGTCTTATCCTCAGCGGACACATTCAATATACCATTTGCATCAATGTCAAAGCACACATTGATTTGAGGAACACCTCTCGGCGCTGGAGGGATGCCCTTCAACTCAAACGTTCCAAGAAGATTGTTATCCTTGGTTCTTGCCCTTTCACCTTCATATACTTGAATTAACACTCCAGGCTGATTATCAGAATAAGTTGAAAAACTTTGCTCCTTCTTAGTGGGAATTGTCGTGTTTCTTGGAATCAAGACTGTCATTACACCTCCAGCTGTCTCAATACCCAGGCTGAGAGGTGTAACATCAAGAAGAAGCAAATCTTGAACCTTTTGGTCCCCTTCACCGCTCAAAATAGCAGCTTGCACAGCAGCTCCATAAGCCACAGCCTCATCAGGGTTTATGCTCTTGCAAAGTTCCTTGCCATTGAAGAAATCTTGCAAAAGTTGTTGAACTTTTGGAATTCTTGTTGACCCACCAACAAGAACAACATCATGAACCTGACTCTTATCAATCTTCGAGTCTCGAAGACATTTTTCGACAGGTTCCATACATTTTCTGAACAAATCCATGTTCAATTCTTCAAATCTAGCTCTAGTAATAGTAGCATAGAAATCAATACCTTCATAAAGCGAATCAATCTCAATTGTCGTTTGTGTAGTCGAAGACAAAGTCCTCTTAGCGCGCTCACACGCAGTCCTCAAACGCCTCAAAGCTCTAGCATTCCCACCAATATCTTTCTTGTGCTTTCTCTTGAACTCTGCAACAAAATGATTAACAAGCCTGTTATCGAAATCCTCACCACCAAGATGAGTATCACCGGCAGTAGCTTTCACTTCAAAAATACCCTCCTCAATCGTCAGCAAGGAAACATCAAAAGTTCCTCCACCAAGATCGAAAATAAGCACGTTCTTTTCACCAGACCTCGACGCCTTCTTGTCCAAGCCATAAGCAATTGCAGCTGCAGTTGGCTCATTGATAATTCTCATAACATTCAAGCCAGCTATAGCTCCAGCATCCTTGGTAGCTTGCCTTTGAGAGTCATTAAAATAAGCAGGAACAGTGATCACAGCATTCTTCACAGTTTGACCAAGATAAGCCTCGGCAATCTCCTTCATCTTGGTCAACACCATAGAAGAAATCTCTTCAGGAGCAAACTGTTTCTCTTCTCCTTTATACGTAACCACGATCATAGGCTTGTCACCAGGGCCTGGAATCACCTTAAAAGGCCAAAGCTTCATGTCGCTTTGAACAGATGGGTCAGAGAACCGCCTACCAATGAGACGCTTGGCATCGAAGACAGTGTTATGAGGATTCATAGCAGCCTGGTTTTTAGCTGCATCGCCAATGAGACGTTCGGTGTCAGTAAACGCTACGTAAGAAGGAGTGGTTCTGTTGCCTTGATCATTGGCTATGATCTCTACGCGGTCGTTTTGCCATACTCCCACGCAGCTGTAAGTAGTTCCAAGGTCAATGCCAATGGCCTTGCCTTCAGTTTTTGCTGCCATTGCACTATATTTAAGAACCAATCAAGTGTTTGATAGTTAAATTCAGAAGAAAATAGACAAAGATTTGGTTGTTTAAGATTGTTTTGTGAATTTGGCTTTGCTTTTTTTTTGTTTGTTTTTTCTGATCTGACGAGAGAGTTGGAGCACTCGGAGGTTTATATATAAGTTAGTGGAAATGTTTAGAAAGAGTACAAGTTGGTGGAAAAAGAGGAGTGGAGAGATGTCGGGAAAAATGCTGAGGTGGCAAAGTAAATCCCAGAGAGTTCTGGGGGACTGATTTTTTTTAAGTTAGTGGAAATGTTTAGAAAGAGTTGAAGTTGGTAGAAAAAGAGGAGTGGAGAGATGTCGGGAAAAATGCAGAGGTGGCAAAGTGAATCCCAGAGAGTTCTGGAGGGACTGAATTTTTTTTAAAAAACAAAAAACATTTTCGTCTTTTCAGTTAAGCCGTTGGGCAGACTCAATTTAACAGCTGAATGGGCTTGATCTTGGGCTTCCGCATAAAAAATTCTAATTGAACAGGCTCTATATGAATCGTTTATTGAATTTTGTCATAAAATAGATAATAAATAATCTAAAAGATTCTTTGTAAGGAAAGAAAATTACTGATTTATCCTATTCCTTTTTTAAAATTACAATTATATCCTCAAACAATATAACTTAAAAGAGATGAATCTAAATAAATAGTATGAACATATATATATATATTAGTAAATCTATCACATCTTATAAAATCTAATTTTTTTATTTAAATAATCTGAATTATGGACAACAATATTTTTAAAAAAATCATTTTCATGCTCTTAGGGCTTTTTGTAAAATCATATCATTTAGCACATGACTACTTAAATTTGATTGGCATTAAAACTTATAAAATATATATATATTCAATATTAAAAAAAAATAAAGACAAGGAGAACATAGCCATTAACCAAAGTAAGTTTCAAAAATTTATTTTCTATAGAAATATACTTCTTATATATTTATTTAATTAATTTTTTATAATGTCCAACAAACATAGAATATAGAAAATTCAGTAATTTAATTTAAATTTTATACAATTAATCTTTGTGTGTGGTTATTTGAACCCACTAAAATACTCAATAACCTACTTTCTCAATACACCCAATATTGAAAATTAAAATTTTGTATTTTAATTTATAAACCAACTTTAATTACTAATACAATCTTATTAACTTAAATTATTTTAAAAATATTATGTTTTAATAATCTATTATATTTTAGAATTATTATCATGATATCATGAATACTCCTGAGATAAAACATAATTACATAAATACTCACGAATTTTAGATTATGTCAACAATAGATAAAGATTCAAAAAAAATTCACCAATATACATTTGTTAGAGAATTTGCTATTAAAGTTAATAGATTCTATGCCAGTGAATATAAAATATCAAAACTACCCTGAATATACTAATATGTTGTGATATGACAATTATGTCCCTACATGTCTTCTTCGAAGATTCATTTTTCAAAAATAAAATTTACTTATTAGCATTTTTTAAAATCTATATTTCTTATTTTTTACTTTTTAGCAAATTAACCCCACGTGAATCTCATGCGAATGCAGGCCTTCTAATCCTCCCCACTCCTCTGAAAAGTTTAATTATTATTGTTAAGGTTATTGCTTACGTGTCATCGTTGTATATACATATATTTGTTATTTATACAAGTGTATATTTATATTAAATTATTAATGCCTATTTATATGGTACCATGTAATGCCTATTTATATATTTGTATGATCTGAAGGAGTTTATATTTAATCTAAATAAGTTTATATCAGGGTTAGAGTTAGCCACGTTGAGAGATATAAATGTTAAGAGTTAGTACAGTTAAGTATTAGCTAGTTATAATACTCAACAAAGATCCAAGAGTTTAAGCTTTACTTGTAATAGGACATAGACTCAGAAATATATAATAATTGCATAGTTGCAATTAGGTGTTAGGAAATATCAGTTGCACAAGCATATTCTCGAATATTGTATTTGATCAATTTCTGTTAATGCGGGTCTATCGTTGGATACCTTTATATAAATCAGCATATGTCCCTAATCAATATTGTTCCTAGCCGATCGTGAGCTTGGAGCTCATCTTGACATGTGGGTATCTAATTGGGACTAGATATGGAACGGACTTATGAGAATCTCCAATAGACTCCCTATGTAATCCATTAATAGAGGGTTCTCTCGAATTGAGTAGTATACATAGTCCTTTGACTTGAGTGCCACGGCGGACTTGCAAGTGATCTACCATACTTTTGTTCCATGCATGTCACAAACCTTTCATGGTATGACTGCTGAGTGTCGCTAGGTATAGTTCAGTGCGTACAGATATAAGATTCGTCAGCTTGCATAGCGAGTTAGATATTCAAATGCTTCAAGATTGTATCTCAGAAAATTTTATGGCCACAAGCATTTATACCGGAAAAGAGTTTCCGCTAGGGTTAAACAATTTGACAAATGAGTTTATGTATATTGTTCAATGAGATACAAGTTTGAAGATAGGATATGAATGAGCATATAGGGATTTGACGGTAATAATCTATATCTTCGCACATCTAGGATATCGTGACGGAAGAATTATACGTATGCATTGTGACCTCAACTTGTATGGTTTAACGCGCTGATTTGTAATATCCGTAACATGTGCATGGGGTAGTGTTCACAAACTCATGGAATAATTCTATTTGATGAATAAGGCATAGACCTTGGGAGTTCCGCAAAATGGAGTGCACTCGTTGTGTACTGAGGCAGCGTACCAGATTGAATTGTTCAATCCAATAATATTTAGCACTACTACGAAAATGCACATGTGTTCGTATTTAAGTATTAAATATAATAATTAGTTAACAATTATTATTTACTAATTATATCATGATACGTGGCACATTGTGGATCATCGGTTGAGTTATTTAACTTTGTGGTTTGGTGAAATTTATTAAGAGATATACTTGATAATTATTTATGAGGGTATATTGATATTTCATATATTAATTATTTTAATATTAAATAATTAAAATATTTTATTAAAATATATTGTTTTATAATATTATATTATTTAATAATATTAATATATGATAGTTATTATGCATTTATATATCTAATTTTATTTTTATTATTATATTATTATAGTTAAATTTGGTGGTCAAGTTTAGTAATTTTATTATTATAATATTATTATTTTAATATAATTTTGAGATATATATACGTCTGTGGAACGTAGGGAGCTTGAGGATTTGTTATATTTTGTTGTTGTCTTTTAAACTTATTGGCCAAGTTTCATGTATTAAGAAACAAAGGATTTGATCAAAATTTTGTGTTAATTTTGAGTGTTAAAATTAATTTTTTGATTTAATTTTATTGATTACCAGTTACAACAATATATAAATTTAGTTTATTAATCAAAGAGTTGATAAAAAAAAAATTTAAATAATTTAAATATTAAACTCAATATTAAATTTAAAATTATTATTTTAATTTATTAAATCTATCGAGTTAATGACTAAACCTGCCAATAAGTTAGTTTACAGACAAACTCCCAATTTATCCGTATAAAGAATTATAAATTTTGATAAAATCTTAATTTTTTTTAATATATTAATATAATTAATATATTATTTATTATACCTATCATTTAATTTTAAATATTCCGTTTCTCCTAAATATATATACTATACATATTTAATACCATAAATATTATTATACATGCATATAGAAGATGCACATCAATTACTTCTCTGTAAAATTTTTAATTCGCACGAATTATTATTTTCTTTCATTTTCAATTTCTAATCCCTCTGAAAAGCTTAGTTGAGCGGAGCAAGAGTTTTAACCAGACAATCAAAAGAATATTTTGCTTATTGCCTTTGAAAGCTCCACCATCTGAATCAGAATTTTCCTCTGACAAAACCTCAACTGACGCCTTGCAAAAACAACAACAAAGATCGCCGTCGCAAGTTATTCGCGTCGCCCCACTCAATGAATTGATGCCTTTTCAAACCTCACCACCATTAACAGAACCCAAAAACAATCTTAGATGCTGCCGACTGATCAATTCCAACTAGCCTTATTGCCTCCTTTCGCCTGCCATAACGTGGACAAGAGTCAAAACCCGCCCCGAGTTTGAGTCTTCAATCCACGAGTCTTCGAGTCTTCGTTGGTAGTTTAACAGTTGGTCGTGGATCGAGAGGATGAAGGTTTTGGGAGCGTAGTAGTCGATCAAGGGAGCTTGTGGGTATCCCAATCTTGGAGTGGTAACTCGTCGATTTTGTCGACAACGTGCTTGGCGGTGGAGCTGGTATAGGTTTTGGGCTTGCTGTTGCTATGGGGTTGGGTTTCTTTCTGTAATGGTGAATTTGAGAAAGGAACTTTGGGGAGAAAGAAAGATTTTGAGGAACAGAGAATGATATTTGAAATTGGGTTGTTACATCTGACAGATCGACTTTGACATGTATTCAATTATTTAATACGTTAAGTTCAAATGTCAATATCTTATTAAGTTGTTAATTTTAATAAAAGATATGTTAACGGAAGTGTACTGATAAATTTGTTTTTGAAGTATTTGTGTAATTAAATAAGTGTTTAAATTAAATAAGTATTTGTGTAATTTGTTTTTAAGAGTGTTTATGATAATAATTCTTTTTTTTCTTTCTATATCAAATAAGTTCTACAGCTGTGTCTCCAAAAAATAAGAATAATCTTCAACAATTGACTATTAAATGGAAACATAATAAGGAATACATATAATTTTTTTTGTATTATTTACAGTGAAGAAAGAACAATTAACAAAAAAAAAAAAAGAAAAAAAAATCCAAGAAACAAAAGTCTGGAAACAAATTTAAGATGACTAAGTCAGTGAAATCTAATTAAAAATTAAATCATATAATAAACAATTCGATTCAATCAATCAAAATATAATAAACGTTTAAAATTATAATAAAATAAACACTCTTGATCTTTTTTAGGAACAAATATTTTAACTTTCTTTGTGATTTCTAAAATTTGTTGATCTGCCAATCAATATTATTATGTTTTTATTTTAAATAAGCAAATTTTCATAGAAAAAAGATTGTAGAATTTATTTGTAATCCAATAATTAACTCTTGATTTATTAGTTTTTTTTAATTAAACTCGATCCAATCTTTTACTAAAATGATTGAGTTGAACTTAATGATTCAATTGTATATATTTTGGATAATTACAACTACATATTTATCTATGTATACAAGATCTTAACTATAAAATATAAGGCTAAACACAACCATTTTATTGTTGTATTAGGTCCATAATTCATCTCAAGGGCTTTTAGGTTTGGTGTATTTTTTTTATTCCAAAGTTTCGTCTCAATCTCGCCAAGTATCATAACTTTTTCTACCCATCTTGTATACGGTTTATTTTAATCCGTATTGGAATGTAAATTTATTATATTAGAAAACAAGAATTTACAATCTTTTACTAAAACAATTAAGTTGAACTCAATGATTCGATTACATATATTTTAGATAACTACAACTACATATTTATCTAGATATATAAGATTTTAAATACAAAATATAAGACTAAGCACAACTATATTTATTGTTGTATTGGGTCCACAATTCATAATAGGGGCTCTTAGGATTGGTGTATTATTTTTTATACCAAAGTTTCATATCGATTGTATCAAATATAACAATTTCTTCGACCCATCTTGTATATTGTTTGCTTCATTCTGTATTGGAATATAAATTTATTATATTAGTAAATAAGATTTATGATCTTTTACTAAAAGGGTTGAGTCAAATCCAATGATTTAATTGTATATATTTTGGATAGCTGTAACTACATATTTATATAGATATACAAGATCTTAAATATAAAATATAAGACTAAACACAACCTTTTTTTATTATGGTGTTGGGTCCATAATTTATCATAGCGGCTCTTAGCATTGGTATTTTTTTTTATACTGAAGTTTCATTTTGATCGCACTAAGTATCACAACTTCTTCTACCCATCTTGTATCTTGTCCATTTCATTTCGTATTGAAATATAAATTTATTATATTAGTAGATGAGATTTTACGAAAAAATTCTTTTTATTTATAATATATAGGAGAGAACAAATATTTCTTTATTCGATATGAATAAAGAGTTTTCGAAATAAATTCTTGAATTGCGCTTGGTCAGACCTGTTCTCATAAATGGGAGGTTCTTTGGGCTTTCCTCATGATAAGAAAATTATATATAAAGTTTTAGAATGAATTATTTCTCTTCCATATAAGATATGATATTTTAAAATAGTTTAATATTGCTTACAAATTTCAAGGAATGCATCAAGCTCAAACATTAAGGGTTTCTCATAAGAGGCATAAGACTACAATATAGAACTTATTATTGATGAATAAGTTTTTCCAAGATAACATTTCTTTCCTTAGTTCTTCCTTCTTGGTTTAGAAGGCCATGTAAGTATCGAAGTTTAAGTGCTTCTACAGGTTGTAAGCCTTCTTTACCATAGTGATACGATCCTACTAAAACTAAAACAAGTTCTTAGGTAGTAACATTATGGCGAAGAACTTCCAGGACTCTTAAAATGCAGCAATCCTTTGAATGAAAGAAATACGTATTAAATAATTTGCTCTTAATGGATTCAGCTACTTCTCTAAGTGCAAATTCCTTTGTCGTTGCCGTAACATTCGGCATCGGATCTATTGAGGTGCCCTATTAAACACATGTAGAGCAAACATTAGTAGTAAGTAGTGAAAGATTATCAACTACTTCAATGTTAGGTTCTAGTCAGGGTTGCAAATAAACACTTGATATTTCAAAGTTCTTTTTGGGTGAGAGTAAACCACATGCAAGATAAATTCATACTTGTCCTTAACTCTTAGTGATTGATGTCTATTTAAAGGCAAACAATTTCAACAATATTAACTAACTACTTCTACACACGTTATTTACATTATGGAGATATAGCCAAAGTGGTCTTTTAATGCATGCAGAACTCTTCCCATATTGGCTTCCCATTCCTTCACGTCTTCATGCTTTCCACTTAGGCTTCCCATATTCCTTCATGTCTTCATGCATGTTCAAGTCTGTTGCAGATATCAAGCCATGCTCTTAGGCTGGACATCGTTATGGTATCAACTAAACCACATCATTGATACCCTTTTAACTCTATGCGCAGCAAAAATTATAAATCACACCATAAGTAAGAACACATAAGATCAACACACCAATAAAGATAAAGAAAACAAACTAAACAACAAGACACAAGATATATATAGTTCAGCCTATAAATGCCTATGTTTATGGAGGATCCATAATCCAGCTTTTTTTTTATTGATATAGATCACTATATATTTTCTTGCATCATCAATGATCCTATAATACCTAAAGTACTCCTATAGAGATCCTTAAATATCTACTATTGATCACCATGATTTTTTCAAGACCTCTTACTATCTCCTCATAAAAGATTTCTACAAGAAATATAAGAATAGCTCAAGCATCTAAGTCGAAATAATTTATGGTGTTTCTTTTGTTTACATAAGAACCAAAAGAAAACACTCCCAAAAAGTTACACTCTAGTGCACCACACACTTAGTGCCTACCTAATTTCTTTATTCTCTCTTATAGTTTACATCTTAAAATTTTAGATGCTTAACTTTTTCTTGTGTTTAGAAGGATTTATATAGTGAATAAAACACACTTAGAAAACTTCAAACTTAATTAGAATAAGAGTCTTTACTTGTAAGAGTCCTAATTTCATTTAAAGAAGTCAATAGAACCAAAACAGAAAATACCTTTAATTTGCCGCGTAAACAATAACCGCGAAGAATAATACCTTGTGAACAGTACTCATCGCTGTGTGAATAGTATCTTTGCATGAACAGTACCCATTCTTTTGACTTTTTATTTTGCTCCTCCCTTATACACTCAATGCGTAATTGACTTTATAATAATTCTTTTTTTAGTATTCTTTACAATTCTTATCCATATAAAATTATTAAATCACCAAATTTTAATAATATTTTACTCCCTCGTACAATTCCTAATCATGCACAACTTTATTTATTCTTAGTTCTTTGAACGTGTCCCTCCTCTTCATACTTCATGGCTTTTTTATTTGCTCGTGCAACAATATTTGGTCTATCATTCAATCAAATTAATTATGCTACAGTACAATTCTTAGAGAATTACAATATAGATAAATAAATTTTTCTCAAGGCAAAAAAAAGAAAATATTCATTTTTGCCAAGCTCATATATAGTCAAAGTAAATTCCTCATCTTATGATAGAATTGAGAAGTTTATGAACAAACACACACATATAGATTGACTGGTAATCTGACAAACCTATTGTTTGAGAAAAGAAAAATGTTTGAGAAAGCAATGACAAGCTCTAAAACCTCTTCTCTGTCAGATGGATAAAACCTATCAAGTTGTTAACAAACGCAAAAAGAATTCCACTGTAGAGGATGAAAAAGGTGTATAGCCTAACAACTCATCTCATCTGCTCAAATTAATAACCTATATAAGATGTGTCCTTCACGACACAAATTTACGAATTGAAAAAGTCTCTTAAGATTAAAAGAAGCTTTTTCTTTGCTTTCAACTGAGGTTTAACTATCTTTCTTTTTCTTTCGCCTATTTTTATTAGTACTTTCTTCTATGAAAGTTATATTATTACCAAAAAAACCGAGCTGCAAGGATATGTACATGGCTTTTAGACTCTGCATTTATTCCTATCATCGGTTCACACTCATTGTATACAGGCTCCTCCTTACTAAGATGCTATTTTGATTGTACAAAGACACATGATATCAATGGGGAATAAAGATCAGTAAAGAAGAGCTAGATGCTTAAGTTAAGTAATCCCATAACGGTTGGCCTTAAAATTCCAAACTTTTGGCTGAATAGGATGCTGTCTTGAAAGACATTGCCTTTTCTTGCTTATGTTTCGCTTCTGTTAGAAGCTTTCCCTCAAATCTTTTTTGTATTGTTAAAGTGGTGAGCACGTGGCATGAGCTTTTAAGGCTTGGCTTCATAAACATCAAGCTCATTTCTCTCAAAGTGGCATCATCTTATTGGTCGAAATTTGGCAAAATCTCCGCCACTTTATAGTCTAAATATGTCAAGGGCCCCGTTGTAATTTGCACATTGACATAAATGACAATAAACTCTCGTGTTTACAAATTCTCCTCCTTTTTCACTTGCTCCCTGCTCCCTTCTTTTTATGGTATGTTTCACATAAAAAAATAAGTGCAAATTCTATATTAATTATGTCATTTTTATCTCATATTTATATTTATAATATTTTATAGTTATTATTTAATATAATAGTTACTGTTCATTCTTTTAAGACTGGATATTGCACTTGCAACTAGAAGCTTGCAAAATAAATAAATAAATTAGAATTTAAAGTTTTTATGGATATTGCACTTACAACTAGAAGCTTGCAAAATAAATAAATAAATTAGAATTTAAAGTTTTTATAATTAATCTCGTTAATAAAAACTTGAAATTTTTAGTTATAATCTTAAATTAGAACTTGAAGTTCTATATTATATTTCATATAAATAAACTTAAAATCTTAAATTTGTCTCTCTACCTTTATTAATCCTAATTATTATTATTTTGTGTACATGGAAGGCCAATTCTCTTTATTGTTATTGTTTTGTGTATATAGAAGACTATGCCTACTAAAAAATACCTTTGATATTTATATTTTGTATTATTAATCTATTAAATTATATTTATCTATCATTAATACTCACTTTAATTTCCTTCTTTTATATCTAAAAAACTCTTGAAAATGTCTCTAACAAATTTATGAATCCCTGCACTTGATGTCTTTAAATCACTTGTCATCAGTATTGGATGCCAAGATAGACCTTTAAGCCATGAATTTAGAAAGCATAATTAAAAAGGAAAATTATGTGGCCGTGCACTTGATGTCTTTAAGGGTAATCACTTGTCATTAGTATTGGATGCCAAGATACATTTTTAAGCCATGAGTTTAAAAAGCATAATTGAAAAGGAAAATAATATGGCCCTGCAAGACGAATCAAAAGCTATGATTTTTCTACCACACCATTTGCATGAGAGTTTGACTGTTGAATATCTCATAATAGGGACCTGTAGAGCTTCTGTAAATATCTTAAAGAAAGAACTAACCATCAAAGGGATGTATTCCTCCTTAAAGTAAGATATAAATGGATGAAATTAAAATTGTAGGATTTCAAAACTATCGCTAAATATAATTATGCTCTTTTTAGAATCACCTAATAATTGAAGTTGTAGAGAAAAGGTCATAAAATAGGACATACTAGAGAGGACATTCTCTACTTTCTATGCATCTAATGTTGTCTTGCAGCAATAGTATTATAAGCATTGATTTAAAAAATACTCAAAATTAATCTTATATCTTTTAGTTGTTGAACAAAATAATGAGCTTTTATTGAAAAAATATGAATCACATCCAACAAGTTCTCAACCATTCCTTATAGCAAATGCAAACATCCATAGAAACAATGGATGTGGTTAAGGAAATGGGAGAGAATATGGTTATTGTCCTTGCTATCCTCAGGAGAGAAAAAGAACAAAAGACGATAGAACCACCAGAGGTGGAATATAAATAAAGACAATGGTTAAGGTGGAGAAAATAACAATAATAATAATACTTGTCCTTGGTATGAATGACAGTGGTGTTGTATTTGTCGTACGCTAAAGCATCTATAAAATATCTATATGACTTATGTTAAGGTAAAGGAAAATAATATGGAGATAAATCTCATTAATTATTTAGATCTTGCAGATTTTATTCATTTTAATGTCTCTATTTTTTTTATAAAAAAAATAAAGAAGGAAACGACAATCATTTATTTGATTATGAAAACATGCATTAAGGTATAGGTAATGTCTTTGTATAAGGTCTTTTATATTTTTGGCACTTTTTATAATGTTGAATAAAGCAATGTAATTTTGTATATGAATGAAAGAGAAATGTAACTTTTTGTAATGTATTATCTTGATGTCTAATATATACTTTTATTTAATTGAAGGATATGACTTTCAGAAATGAATTGTCCACTTTGAAAAGAAAATTTAAGGATGTCTATTTGGTTGATAATGCAACTACACATACCATCCGCCGAGATTAGAAATATATTTCAAAACTAACAATGATTAAAACAAAAAGTTAATACTATATCAAGTCTCGTAGATTTGATTGAGGGCTTTGAAAGAACAATAATTTTCTTAGCAAGTGAAATAAAATTACATATTTATAATGCTTTATATGCAGGCAGATCTAGAAAAGATTTACTTAATTTTAAAGATATTCTCTGAAATGAATATAACATTGATAATTTAAATAAGAATAATGTAAAATATCTTTGCATTATTTCTAATATTTCTGAGAAGAAATACATACTTGAAAAACTTCTTACTTTATCATCTAGACTATATATATCATCAATTAAATTGAAAGTTACATAGTAATGTGTTAACGTATTTTAAGGTGTATGCATGTGATTGTGTATATATTAAAAACTAAACACATGTATCATATACACAAATTTGGCAGTGGAATTTTATCATGTAATTAACATATATACATGTACTTCAATTCTTAACAACTTAAGAATACAGAAAACATACATTTGAAGACCTCCGATGAAGATTTCAAATTTTGAATTTCTTTGCTCTAACTTTGAGCTCACCTTGAAGTGCACTTTTGTTCAATTCTAGTTCACAACAATCCGGTGAGATTGTGAAGTTAGAATAGCAGCAGTATAATCTCCAGTAACAAGGTTTTGTATTGCTTGAAAGAAAAATAAGAAGGATTTATTTTCCTTTCTCCTTTGGTTTTTCTCACAAGTCTTCTTTTAAAGAAAAACTCTTTCAAAATCAACTCTTCTTTTTCCTCTCAATACTTGCACGAATTTTCATTCACTCTCTTGTTAGCACACATGAAACTCATCCATTTTTAGTGCTCTCAACACTTTACAAGTGCTCCACCAAAATTAGATTAAGTGGCTAACTACCAAAATAATTTTTTATGGCCATTTTAATGGTCTAATAAAATTAACCATTAATCACAAAATGGTGCTCCACTTAATTTAGTTTATGTTTCTCAAATTAAGTATGTCTTCTATTTAAGAATAAAATATCAAATAAATAAAATTATATTTTATTAATTTAAATAACATTTATTTAATTATTCAAATCTATTTGAATAGTTAATATTTACCTTATTTGATTTTACTAATATGGTAAATGGTTGAATTCATGGTAAAACAATTCATGGAATAAAATTGTGCCACTTGTTAATATCTAATTAGTTAATAACTCTTGTCAACTAATTAAATAATATACTTAACATTTAAGTCTAAACAAGTGCACAACTCGAGGAACCCCGAAACATATTTTTGGTTTGCTGGAATTTCTAGGATAGAACTATTCAATCCATTATGCTGCCCCAGTGCACAATGAGTACACTTCATATTGTGAAACTCTCTAGGTCCATGCCCGAATTGTCATATAGAACTCCTCCATACGTCCGTGAATGATGCCCCACCACACGTTACGGATATTACAAAGTGACACGTTAGACCATACAAGTTGAGGTTATAACATATTCATATAATCCTTCATCATTTATATCAAAGTAGAGCAGAGATATAGATCAACACTGTCAAATCTCCATATGCCCGACCGAAAGCTTATCTGTAGAATTATATTTCAATAAACAATATTTTCAAACACTTTTGTAATATTATTTATCCCTATGGTTAAACTCGTTTCTCGAGAATTATTGCTTATAACCATGAGACTTTCTGAAATATAATCTATAGAGTATTAGGATATAATACTCACCCAAATAAGCTAATGGATCCCATATCTATGCACACCGGACTCTATGAGTATCGGACCATACCCAGCGACACCCAGCGGTCAGACCATGAAAGGTTTCTGACATGTGTGGAACTAAAGTATGATGGATCACTCACAAGCCCACCATGACACTCAGGTTAAAGGACCACGAATACTACTCAACTCGAAAGACCCTCTATTGACGACTTTATGAGATGTCTATTGGAGATCTTTGTGAGTTTGTTCAGTATTCAGTCCTTACTGAATACTTGTATCTCTATATGAGCTTCCACTAAACTCATGGTTTGCTAAGACTAACCATTTAGACCATCCAAATATAGACATACACCAATCTATATATTTATTAAGGTATTCATTGATAGACCAGCATCAGTGAAGATAGATCAGGAACATAATATTTGAGAACATAATTGTATAATGACATTTTTTAGCACTATTTATAACTCTTTGCAACTACGTCATTATTAATATATTCTTAGGTCTTTGTTCCATTTCAGATAAGGCTCTAACTCTTTAGATATCACTGATTCTTATAACCTGATAACTCTTATCAGTGCCAACTCTTAGTATTTATAACTCTCAACGTTGCTAATTTTTAGCACTGATCTAAACTCATTTAGACCAGATCTAAACTCTTTCAGATCGTACAATGTCTGAAATGTTACAAGCATCTTACCATATATAAATATAATTAGCGATTTAATGAAATAATAATATTAGTATAAATATTAAACAAATATTCATACATAAAGGGCTGGCACATAAGCATAAATCCCAACATAATGAACTAGAAGTTCAGTGATATAAAAATATTTATACTATGGCATGATCGCTTTAGTAGTTCAGAATAAACAATGAGGAGTGTGTGTGTTTATGGTACGAGTTGAGAAAAAATTGATCCATTTTATCTTACCCTCACTCTAGACATATACTACAAGCTAGATAAAGTCCTACTTAATCCTTGATTATATGTGTGCTTACATTAGTGGAGAGTGATGTAACAAACAAACCTATGGAATGTTAATTAAGTAAAAATTTATAAAGACGATTTTATTGTCTTGTATGCATAAACTAATCCGAGTGCATGTAACTAATGATTCTAGTTATACACATACGCACCAAGTAGGTTACTTATGGGGTAGAACAAGTATTGAATTAACATGTTGAACTATTATGATGCTTAGACTTTCCTTGAGATTAGCTGTCATGAGAAGGTTTTGAGACAAATTGTTAATTATTTACCAACCTAATGTTTTATGTTTTCTTGTAGTTTGTTTTTTCAATTTTAACTTTTACTTGTGAGTTGTGTCTCATTGCTCGAGGATGAGCAAGTATTTAAGTTTGCGGGAGTTTAATTAGTGCATTTTATATTTATTATTTTGAACACCTAAACTTGGTAATTGCTTGATTTAAATAAGAATATATGTCTTTTTATGTATGTTATTATCATTTTGTAAGTTCAAAGTTAATAGAGTTATTTAAGATGAAAATTCAAAGAAAACAAGATAAAAATATAGAATATGCTACAACTGATTACTATAGTGAGTGTGTACAATAAAATGATACAATATTTTCTATAATGCCTCGTACCTAAGCGCCAAAAAACCCAGGTTTTTACCTTAAGTGCCAACAAGTGGCCCTTAGGCACCAAAAGTGCCACAAACACCTTAAATCTGTTTTAGACTTTTTGCCCTAATTTTTAAGCTCATTTTTGAGCCTATAAAAAGAATATGGAAAGCTTCATTTGTCATGAGAGGTGAGAGCACAAATTTGAGAGCAAAAATAAAGAGTTTCTTGTGAGAGAAAACATGTAAAAAGTTGAAATCTTAAAGACCAATGGAGATTGAAGGCGCAAAAAGCTTCTCTAACTAGTTTATCACTCTCATCCTCTCTCATTTACTTTAGTTTCAAGTTTATTTTTGTAATTTATGTTGTGTTGAACATTGTGACTTTTATGAACTCTTAGACTATTATATTTGTGCATTTGACTATGGATAGCTAAATTTTATGTTCTAGGATTTGATGTAACTCTAAGTACTATGTTTTGATGTGTTTAGTTGATTAATGACTATATCATGTATTTTTCATTTATTCTTTTTCTAAGTTTTATGCTTCTAATTGGATTGAAAAATTGATTAGATGATTTAGACTTATGGGTTATATGCTTGAAAAAGTTTAACCCAGTGTTAGAATTGAAAAGTATAGCATTTGATTTTATTGAGTTGGAGACTAATAGAATTAAGATAATCACTTAAGGGTAGCTTAATGCATGTATAGGTAACAAGTTGGATAAGGATATCGACTTGATTATGCATGTATAGGATTTCATTTGATGCTAGAGAGAGGTAATGAGTTTAGTTCTAAACTCTTGATTACTGAATTCACTAGAATAATTGTTAATTACTAATACGAAGAACATAGGAAATGTAGAGTGAAATCAAAACCCTACGACCCTTTTTCCATAGAATTCAACTCTCATTTAACTTGTTTTATTATTAGTTTAAGCATCTCTTATTTCATAATCAAACTTAGTTTTTAAATTAGCCTAAATAAAGTTAGGTTATTAGCCCTATAGTACTTGGCATTAATTTAGAACATTAGTCCTTATGAAAACGATACTCACTCATCACTTTATTACTTGCTCACGACTTGTACACTTGCGGTTACAATTTATGTGTGTTAGTAAACTTTCATTGCCACCTCTTCTAATCACTACAAAATCTTTGCACTGCATGAAGCAAGTAGTGAATACATACGGCTGTGATTTGTCATCATCACATTTAAAGTACATTCAACCTACCTTATACAATAGATATTTCATCGATAATATATTAAGATAATGCTATCTATATTACTCAAGTCAGAGGTGGATACATTAAAGGAGATAGAACTAAAATATAGTTATATAAAATTCTTTAATTTGCACCATAAGTTGCTGTAGAGCAAAAGGATTGATGTTAGACAAATATAATCCATCAAGAATTTTGCAAATATTTTACCAAATCTTTGTGAACATCAATTATTAATAACATTAGTTCACAAGAATGGCATAAGCTGACTCAATGGATTATCATGTCATTTACATATAAGCAAATAATAACACCTTTCTTTTTATTAAATCTATTATAGGCACATTTATCATATTCATGTATCCTAAAACCATTAGATGCAATCACTTTATCAAATTTCTCGTGTCACTATTTTTTATCTTGTTTAAGGCCTTATATAGACTTAACTAGTTTACAAACTTTGTGTTATTGTCTTGACATAATAAACCCTTTTAGTTGTTTTATGTAAATTTGTTCATCAAACTGTCCATTGAGTCGTTATATCCTAACATAATATAGCACTCACCATGTCAATTAGTATGCCTATTTTTTCTTTCCATTATGCCATTTTATTGTGGTGTGTATGTTGCAATAGTCTTATACACAATGCCAACAGATTCATAAAATTCATAAAATTGATATTTACCTCATTTATCGCTTCTAAGACATTTAATCTTAGTATCACATAAATTTTTAACTTCACTTTTATAAATCTTAAATTTATGTAAGACTTCATCTTTAGAATGCAATATATATATATATATATATAGAAATTTGTTTGAAAAATCATTAATGAATGTTACAAAATATTTTTATACATCCATTAGAACTGTACTATGTATATTACAAACATCACATATATATATATATATAGAAATTTGTTTGAAAAATCATTAATGAATGTTACAAAATATTTTTATACATCCATTAGAACTGTACTATGTATATTACAAACATCACAATAAATTAAATGCAATAAAGAAGATGTTCATTTAATTCAAAAAGGTATTTTTGTGATTTTTGTTTGTGCATATACTTTATATTTTTTATGCATATCTTAATCATGATTAAGAATTAATTCTATATTAGCTATGTCATGTAAAATTTTAATGTTCACATATACTAAACAAGTGTGCCACAAAGATAATGAGTCAATCATATAAGTAAAAGAAACATTCATTTCATTAATTTGGGTTTAAACATTCTATAATACACGTTTTCTCTTCCAACAAAGATATCACTCTTAAACACTACCAATTTGTTTGACTCAAATATAAAATTAAAGCCAAACTTAATAAGAAAGTTACTTGAGATGAACTCTTGAAATTACATATTTAATAAGTGTTTTACATCATTTTTTTGTATTACTAATGTTATTAATCTCCCTAACTTAAGTACGTTTACAATATTACACCTAATTAGCTTTTAACTATTTTATGATAGGTTGGGTAAAATTGTAGTAACCAGTATCCACGACTGGTAAGAATAAATATTTATATATGTATAAATATACGTATTTTATTTGTATGTTGGTGATACTTGAATTATATATTGTTATTAGTAATATTTTATAGGTTAAGGATATACGATTAGTATTGGGTTTATTTGTATGACTTTAGATTTATTTTAGGGACCAAATTGTTATACTTTGAAAGTTTTGGGGGCAAATTCATAAATACCAAAAATTAGTCTCTTAGTATAAAAATACACTTTTAAACCCTAATTTACCATTTTTAGGTCGAGCTACCCATTTTAAGAGAGAGAAGAGAGAAATAGAGGAGAGAGAAAGAGGAGAAGAAGAAGAAAAAGAAGAAGAAATTGGAATTTTGAATTTCAAGAGGTATATCATACGTATTTCTCAATTTATTGGTATTAATTAAGTTAATTCCTTTAAGTTTTGATTTCTGAAAATATGTATAATTGAGGATTTGTTGTGTATTTCGTAAGATCATATGAGAATTGATGATGATCTATAAGATAGTTTGATAAATCATGATGAATTATGGAATTTCTGCTGGATAACCTCTTGATCTAGGAATTTTATAAATTGTTGTGATTCGATTCTGGTTTTGAATTTTGAGTATATGAAATTAGACATGTTAAGGATCATCTGAGACTTTTAATAGATTGAAAATTCTGGAAATTGAATTTATAGTTAATTTACCAAAATGACCCTGAAATTCTGGAAATTTCCTGTGTAAACAGTATAGTACAGTGAAAAATAATTTTTGTCCTACTGAATGATCTTCAAAAATTATGAATTTGTGGAATATGATAATTTTATATGTCTAATATGATATACTCGGAATTGAGAATTTAGATCAATGTGGTTGAAGTGTTATGAATTTCTAAAGTGTATCAGCTCATTGCAATATTTGATTAACAGATTTTTAAAGTTATAGAATAAAATAGTTTTAAAATACTTTTGGCAGTGATTTGGAAGTGAAATATTTATCATGGACTAAGATATGTGGTAAGAGTAATTATGTGGTAGTTTTATAATTTTTGAGTTAGTATATGATTTTATAAAATTGGGAGATTGAATACTGTTCAGTAAGTATCTTGATCCTGTCAGGTTTGTAGTTTGGATTCGATGATATGTATGAAATGGATTGTGTAGGAATTTTGATATAATATTCATATATAGGAAGGATATATGAGTCAAGATTAATACATTCTGATTTTGGAGTAATTGGACATCATTTGATGTATTATAAAATTTTGTTAAGTGTAAGTGGTCAGAATGACAAGTTTTGAGAAATCAAGTATTTAGACCAATTTGATGTGTTAAATGCATTGTGTATAATTTTGTAAGCTATTTAAGTATTTGTGTGAATTGTGAGGCTTATGAAAGGATTGATCTCCATTGATAGGTTAAGGAGATTTAAGCCTTGTAGCTGTAAGTGCTAAGAGGTAAGTATACTAGACTTACTACTGGAATCACAATAAACATAATAATTATTTTATATGATTTTGTAAATGGGGTTAAGAATATGTTTATGATATGTCAAAGTATATTTTGATATGAAATGTGAATATATGTTTATGAATGTGAGCATTGACATTGAGTATGGACATACATGTGTTTTTGAAAGTGAGCTTCCCAAAATAAGATGCGTTTAACAAAGAAAGCTTTTGAAGTGTAATATGTTCATGAGAAATATTTTGTGATTTGAGGGTACTTGAACTCACTGTTAACTTAGTAGGCATTTTATGTGATTTGTGGAGCCTTTATGTGTGGCCTTTCCTTCGGGATTGGTATATGCTATGTGTTCCGTATGTAGGGAGGATCCTATTGGTACCTAAAGGAAGTGTGAATCATCACATTCGTGTGGTGGCGTATTGGTGCATGTGAGAGGACTCACCGATGATCAGGGTGAGGGTTTGGCTTTTACCTTCGGGTATGAGCATTATATATGTGTAATTTCAAGACCTCACTTGTACTATTCCTCTCATACGGTATGTCACCTACGAGTGACATTTGGCTCATTATGTGATATGTGATATGTAAGTCCTACTAAGTAGTAGTTGAGTGATGGTATTCCTATTATGTGTTTTGAAAGAATGTGTAAGCGCTTACATGATATGTGATTTGATAAGATTATGATTTTGATTTATCATAGCATATCATACACATTCATTGTTTACATATATGTATTTGTACTTTGATATATGAAAAACTAGTATGCTTACTGAGTTTTATACTCATTATAGTTTATTGTGATTTCAGGTAAATAAGGTACATGTGTGCTTAGCGGATTTGGCAAGGTTTCTGCTGTTCCTTGGGTTCCCTAAGTTGTTAGGTTGCTAAGTGTTTCATTTGGGGACATGTGAGATAAGATATTTAATTTGTCCCTAGTGAATAAATACCTATGTATTATTTTATTGTGTGGTTGGATTTAGTTTAAGTTTCACCAAGTGTAGTAATGGATTGATTTTAAGTAAGAATTTACAATGAATATATTCTGGGCTTCCGGTAACAAAGTTGCTACTGGTGACGTAGTAGAGTGTTAATCTCTGAGAAAACTCTGCGTATCTCCGGTTTACTAATTGTCCCAGTCATAATTCAATTGCTATAATTCTGAAAGAAATTAAAATAAATGCTTAAGTATTATTAAATGAATGTAAGTGATATCGTGTGTCAGATCTTTTGGGTCTGGGGCGTGACAAAAATGGGCATAACATTTTACCTAGAAATCTAAATAGAGTGATTCTTAATCACATAAAGAGATAACACAATAGGATAAAATATTATATTTCATAAGGCATTTGAAATTCAACATTTAGAGGGTAAAAAATAGCCTAGAACAGAAGTGATCTGTAGTATAGACCCATTCCAAATAGCATTAGTATTTAACCTATAACTAGAGAAATACGTATCTAATACGTATGAGACAACTTAATTTGGAAATATAAGACTTATCTACAACTTTAATTTTTTGAGTGGAAACTAATTCGGACCACATCAATTTTAAATTAGACAATCAAATGGATGCATTAATGACAATCAATGCAAATTAGTTGCCACCCTTCTTGACTTTTATCATCCATAAAGTTCCTTCTTCATTTGTCTTGATTTATCTATATTTTTCTATAAATAGATGGTCTGTTTATGCCTAAAGCATATAATTAAAAAGCTAATTTTTTTTTCAAAACACTTATCTTTTGTATTATCTCTTTGTAGTATTATTTCTTTTCTTTACTATTCTAAAGCCATGTTATATCTTCTTTCATCTCCTTTCTTTTTTTTCTTCATTTTATTATGTTCAAGTAATTTTCCTTTTACTAAAGCAAAAAGGTGAAACTCTTGGTAAGGTAATAAAATATAATTAACTCTCATTCATAAATTTAATGTTTCATTCTTAAGTTAAGCAAATTTATATATGATGTATTTATTTTGTTTGCAATATTGATACTTTTTGTTTTGTAAAGTAGTGTATCTTGATTTATTATTGATAATTTTTATAGTTGGCATAATAAATTCTTGAAACCATTTACAAGATTTAGTGTAGATACCATTTCTTGTAAAGTAAGAGTCTTGATTTATTGTAGACAAATATAAAGATTGACATAATAAATACTTAAAGTTAATATATAAATGATGATGAATCTTAATTGTTATATCTTTATTGTTATATCTTTCGATTGGAACCTCCTTTATGTGAGGATTTCAATTGAGTTATAAAAAGAGTTTAATATATTTTTATTTCATATTCTAAGAGTGGATCCCCTAACCTTAGCATTTATTTTAATTGGTTAATTGAATTATTATTTGCAAACATCTTATATTGCTTTATTTGTCTTTAGAGTATTTATAATTTGTAATTTTAATTCTACTTTCCTGTGGATCGACCCCGTTCTCATTGGGTTATTTTTATTACTTCGATAATCCTGCACTTGAGAATAAACTCCTATATTCTAGATGTGTCACCCGATATAAGATTTTTTCTAACTTCATCATTAAGAATAAGAGATTTTCTAAAAGTGAATATCAATTGCACATTTCCTTTTTCTTTTATTGCAGCATTGGAAGAATTTTCCATGTAAAACGCACTTCCATCCTTCATTAATCTATAAGATATGAAAAGACTTTGATCCTTTCACACGTGCTTGGTTGTGCCAAAATATATGCATTATCATTTTCGAGAATATTCATCTCAGATGTCATGACTACTTTGGAGGAGACTGTGATATATTCCTCCAAATTATTAAGTTTAAGTTCCTCTTCAATGCTAAGATTTTGGACCAAGTTATCAAGATTAATTTTCTCCTTTTATGTTTAAGACTTTTCTTGTAGTCTTTTCAAGAGGGAGGAAGTTTATCAATAATAGATGAAACAATAATTTACCCATTCATTTTCATATTATATTGGTTCAACTTATTAAGCATATGTAAGATCTTATGGTATTGTTCAATTGTAGGCTTACTATTAACCATTTTGTATTGAAAAAATTTAGTCGCCAAAAATTTCTTTTTGCATCTTACTTTATGTACTTACCTTTAATGCATCCTATATTCCTTTTGACTGTGGGCTTGTTGTGATATTAGTAAAAGAAAAAAATTAGTCAAACTGTAAATGTGTCCTTTGCAGAAACCTTGCACCCACTTTTATAATGATCTTATCTCTGCCAATGTCTCATTCTCACATTCATTAGGTTTTGGAGTAGTGAGAACATAGACCACATTCATGGAGTAGTGAGAACATAGACCACATTCATGCCTGCTATTAGAAAATGAAACATTTTTTGCCAAAATCAAAAGTTACAGCCATCAAAACTCTCTAGTTTGACAAAATTCACATCAAACTCTGGAAGTGATGAAGTTGATGCCATTGTTTAAAATGTAACATCTTAAGATTGTTGGAGAAAATTGTTTAAGTAGAAACAAAACAAATTATTTTCTCCTTTGGCCAAAAAAAAAAAAGACACAAATTCTTACGATTTTGAATGGAAATCATTCACCATTTATTATAAATCACATTCTTACAAAAAAAAAGGGTAAGATTAATATGTATCTTGATTTATGTTGTTTGTATTTTAATCTTGAGAATGTCTATAGTCCTTAAATTAAAGATAGATTTTGCATATATATTTAGATCGAAAATATTGTATGCAAATGAAATGTATTATGTCATTGGTGATTTGAAACAAGACCCCAAAAACTAATAGTTATTGCGTTGCAGGAGCATTGATTGATAACATTCTATCATGCCTATGTTATAGCGTGATGGAAACTTATTGGGCTTAACTTGGGCATGATAGGTTGCTATTGCGTCATAATATGGGTATGAAGAAACTTATCATGCGTAGGTGCGATCTATCGCGCCAAATAAAAAATGTTTTGTATTTTGATTATTTTATTAATAAATTTTAATTTTTTTAAATATAGATACTACAGGGACTGAGCTACTTTTGGCATATTTTGGAGAAAGATAGAAGAGTTCCAATAATAGTGAAGAGAGATATGCTAGGTACCAAAGCATTGCCATGACAATTCCTAATAATGTGACTTATGAACAACTTTAAAACTTAGAGTGTTCTAAAATTGGAGTTAATTCTAATTAGTATAGTGCCACTGTAAAACTTTTGGTGCCCATAATGAGAATGAGTGTTATACCATTGATAATCCAAAGTGATCACGAAGTGCAGTGACAAATTAGGCACGTTCTTTACCCGTAACTGCATTAGCTGAATAGATACATGAGTTAACACAAATTTAGTTTTATAATAAGAGAAAGGCTACACAAAAAGTGACCACTCACTTGATCACATAGACTAATGATAAGTTGTGGAAGCATAAGAATTAGTCAATGAGAATGACAGTTAATTCAGTCGACAACTACTAGTTTGTTGTGAAGGATAGTAGAAATGAGATAGTTGACTTAGCCACAAAGACATATAATTGTAAGAAGTTCGACTTTCGCCAACTGCCATGTGTCATTGCAGTACTTGTGTCCAGACATGTCAGGTTATAATATCTGGGTTTTGGTTCATGCCATTACATAGTTGAGACTTTATTGACTACATACGATGATTTAGTAAATTCTGTTAATCATTCGTCAGATTGCATTATTCTAGACGAGGTGAGAAATATTTAAATTGCAGTAGTGTCTTGTTTACAAATTCTCCAACTGAATTAGCAATTGAAATCTTAGACAATTATTGTTGGTATTTTATTATGTTCATAAAAACTTATAATGTTTCCATTGAAAAGATTATCCTACATATTGTTTTGCTTTACGTTCCTGCTAGACCTCCACTTCAGTATACGAGGGACCTTTAGTCAAGTTTCTTAAACATATACTGACCTAGACAAAGGGTTTACCTCATACATCCATAAATGTAATAAAAAATGTCATAGCATAAAGACAACAATAATATATAAAAATTTAAGATGATAAATAACATAAAATGAAAACAAATTTACGTACCTGAAAAACATAAGAAAAATCTTGAAAATTAAAATTTTCCTCTTTATGTTTTAGATTTTTAGCTTTCAATTTTTTAATCTTTCCACCTTTCCCTTTAATGCCTTTTTAAGAGAATTACGAGGGGCCTCCCATGATACATTGCCCCACAAATATTTATTAAATTCCTCCAAATTATCTACTATTTAGAGTAAAAAAGGATCTAGATCACTTCTTTCTCTCTATCCCAATAACACATGGTGGATGAAATACATCAATGACAATTTAACTACATCTTTATCATCCATCTCGTTGAAATTATATTCCCTAAATATCTTATCAAACTACTGTAATGAGATATTGCTTGTGGGCAGGTACTTACTCTGTAAATGATGACTTAATTTCTTTGCCAACTCTTTATTGCTAGATATTCTCCCATTTTCAAGCTGGATATAAGTGCTGACTAAAATGAATGTGCTTAGTGTTCACTAGATACCAAAACTGATCGTCCATATCACAAGTTTTCACCTCATAGAGTAACAAGTGGTCAACTAAAATGCCAAAAGATTTAATGTGTAGCAACTCTAAAAAATGACCTATACATGTGCTTCTTTATATTTCTTTTTGATGCTTAGTTAACTTTCTCTTATAGTATCAACAGCCCATAGCTTAGAATAGCATGTAATAGTGGCAGAAAAATGGTCTTTAATTGCAATGTTTAATTTTTTTTAAAAATTATGTTGTTCATAAAAAAATTATTAATTAATAACAATTACATAAAATTATAATTACTATAAATTTAAAATAATTAAATAAAAAAATTAGGGTCACACGCTAATTAGGGCATTGGACTATAGCATGATAAAATCTATTGTGTTGCAATCAATGGTGCGATAGAATTTATAGCGCCAAAATGCCCAGTGCGATAAGTTCTATCAAGCTAGGCAATTGGCGGCACAATAGGTTTTATCGCGCTGCCAATCATTCGATGCAATAGCATCTACCATTCATCACGCCACTTGAATCCACCTCCTCCATTCATCAAATCCATTTATCCCTAACAATAACAAATATAACCCATCAACTTGATTCATCCCCAATATTACTCTATAACTAATCTAATCGATTCACCAATTTCCCCTAATCTATTCATAAAAACTTCCCCTGTTTTTTTATTTTGGTTGTAGCTAGGCACAATAAAACATTAAATGGGAGATCATTACCTCATTTTTATCTGTTTACTCCGTGTCCTTAGTTGCCGCCGTCAAGCCGCTATCATAGTTAGAGCAAATTTGGGTTTAGGATTTGAGAGAATTTTGAGTTGAGAGAAAAATTAGGTTTGAGGGTAGTTTTATCAAAATATGTTGTATTTAGTTAAAAAAATTAAAAATTGGTTTATTATTTATTCTAATTATTTATTTTTCATGTATCATTATAAGAGTAAAAAAATAAATGATGCATATCTACTTGTTTGTTAGGATTTTATTTTGTGAGAAAAGCCTTTGGTATCAATAGTAGCATATTTTGTATGCTTTAAGCATCCATGTAAAATTACCCTTCGTATAGATTTATTGCAACAACATTAATATGAAAGTTCTTATAATTTTATTGGTGAAAAAAAATTTGAGTTTCCACATTGTGCTTTAGTTATTGCGATAACTAATATCGATAATTAGTAATATTGACTTAGTATACAAAAATCTTAGTGTTTCACATAATGTTTATGTGAATATATATGCATGTTATAAGAAGATTTAAAGGAAATTATTCTTGTTAAGAGATATTATAATTTAATTATTTATGTACACAATTTAAAATTATGTGCAAAATAGTAGTCTCAAAATTCTTCAAAATCTAGGGGTTTTGAAATACACATATTAGTAAATAATTTTATTTATAAACAAATTACATGAGAAATTAATGAATGTTGAGTTAAAAGAAGAATAGAAGTGTTAATATTTTTGCTTTCATAATCTCTTTGAAATTAAGGATTTTTATGTTGTATATAATACGTTTCCAAGCTAATGCTTTTTTTTTTTAGGAAAAAAATTTATTTGGAATTTAGAAAGTTCAAGGAGACCAATTCAAATTTGATATATGCAACCAGTTGAAAAGTTTCATTTAGTATGCTATATAATATGAGAATTATATAAAAATTTCATAAATTTATGATTTTCAAAGAAAATCATAAATAAAAGACTTTTGAGAAAAGTCTAATAAAGTTATTAATGGGAAAGTGCGTAAATCCATTTGTATATAATATGTGAATTATATAAAAATCTCATAAATTTATGATTTTTAAGGAAAATCATAAATGAAAGAATTTTGAGAAAAGACTAATAAACTTATCAAGGGAAAGTGCTTAAACCTATTTGTATATAAATGGAAATTATATAAAATTCCTAAATTAAAAGATTTTCAAGAAAAATTAAAAAAAAAAAAGACTTTTGAGAAAATTTGTGTTAAGTTGTTGAGGGGTATGTGCTTAAATCCACAAGGGAATCACCTATGGAAGTAATCCAACCCTTTGTGATTGATGATCTCATGAAAGAGGTTCAATAGATAATAACAATCTATACTGCCTGACTTTTTTAACACTTATATTATAGACATATTCTAAATAAGATATGCTTTAACTCATCTCTATGGAAAAAATACTTATTTTGTGTGGTATTAGGAATGATATTTACCCTGAATGAGTCTGGGACAAGAATATTCTTCTAAGGCATAGGTCATATATGCCCTTGGAAGACTCACCTATGTAAGAGTAGTCGTGGGTCACGACTATGAGAATTGGGTTGTTCTCTAGAGTTCTCACTAGAATTAAGATAGAGCATAGGGCTATTAATACGCCAACCCACAAAACCAAGTTTGTCACTATTATGTGTGTTATAGTTGAAGTTTAGTCAAAAGGGCCGATTTCAAGACACACTTTACCTAGGTTCCTCAAATGGATTCTACAACAAAAATTATAGGTTTAAGTCCAAAAGACACCTATACCTACTATATAATAGAATGTTGCTCCTAAATATATATATATATTTTTTTATTAATTATGCATTATACTTTCTTATATATTAAAGGTTTTTAAATCTTTTGTAAGGGACTATTTAAGAAAAAGTCTTAAAACCCTTTTAAATGACTAATAAGTTATACAATATTAATATAATTACATATTATAAATCATCATTATTATATTATTGTTAATGGTTGTTATAATATTAAATATATATTAAATATTTGAGAGTTACAAATATTTATTTTTATTATTTTTATTTTTATTTTTATAGGAGTTATAATATATATGTATTTTTATTATATGGAGTTATTATATAATAAAACACTCCTATGAATTCTTAAGTAATTATTTAGACTACCTACCTTTATATAAAGGGGTTAATATTTCATAAGATAGTGTATAGAAAAGAAATGAGAGAAAAATGGTAGTATGTGTGTGTAAGTGAAAAAGAGAAAAGAAAGATGAGAAATGTATTATGTATATGTTATTTAAATTATATATTTTTATATTGAGTTGTGAGCAACTTTGACAATGGAGACTTGGTATGATCACCTGGTGGTCATACTCATAAAGGAGAGTGGCTTCAATTATAAGGTTGAATCTTGGAGTCATATAGATCCGCCACTATCCGAACAAGGGAAGGACTATTTGACTTTAAGATAATGCTCTATAGCATGCCTCTTTATACTCAAGCTAGGTTTGTTTTACTCTATTTTATATTATGATTGTTGATGATTTTTATCTTACAAATATTTGACACTATATATTTAAATATATGATTGAATAATTTTTAAATAAATATACTCATCACCTCTAGCCTTTTCTATTACTTTCTCTACTCGTCAAAATTTCAAATTTTTGCTTTTTTTTTTTCCCAAAATTTCTTTATAACTTTCACTGACCCTTTATATATATTCACTTTGAGAGAAGGTGATTTTACAACTGAAATAGTTATTGTGCTGTTATGTTTTCAAATTTAGAAGTCAGTGCATAATCAAGCTATAATCAAGCTGGTTAAGATGAAGTAAATGAAGTGAGCTCAACTGTTGATTCGAGTAGCTGAGGAAAGTTGTTGAAGACTACCGAGTCAGCAAATTCATTAGATGGCAGTTATGCAAGTAGGAACTTTCTCGCCCAAGTTAAAAATGGAGCATGTGTTATATTTTTGTAATTCTTGTACTTGTTGTTTACTATAAATAATTTTATTAATTTTATCATTGCTTTTTTTGAGTTGAAATAAAGATTCAATAGCTTAGAGCTTTTCCTTTTGTTCATAACAGAATTATTTTCCTCTTATTTACCTTGAATCTTTCTTTTACTTTTATAGTAGCGAAATAAGAACACATAAAATTTTATATGATATCAGAGCCATAAGATGGCCAATGATAGCTTATCTAACTCTGGATCTTTTACTATATATAAGTAGCAATGGAGTCCAAAATTCAGCCCATTCTTTTCTAGCTATTATTAAACTTGACAGATCTATTTACATAGTTTGGAAGTCATAAGTTTACATTGTAATTTGAGCAAAATGATTAGAGAATTTGATTAGTAGAATTTTGAGGTATCCTGAATAATTTTTAAGTATTGTTCAGATAGATCATAGTATGAGAAGTGAGATTAGAGATGGCAAAAAGTTAAAAACCTAGAATTTGAAGTCTAGATCAAGCAAGATCAATTTCTATTGAGTTGGCTTTATTTAACTATTCATTGAAGTTTAGGTTATCAATGCTTAAGAAGAATCATTGTATAATGTTAGAATACTTTTTGAAATTGAAAGAAATTACTGATGAATTATTTGATGGTAGTTATTCATTGAATGAGAAAGATTTGATAATGTATCTAGTGTTTGGAATTGAAGTAAGATTAGATTATGATTCGGTAGAGGTGTTGACAATTAGTAAACTTGGTTCAATTATCATTAATGAAGCTTATTCAATGTTATTAATGTTAGGATCGGTGCTTACGTGTCATCCTTGAATGTACATATACTTGTGTATTTATACAAGTATACATTCTCATTAAATCGCTAATACCTATTTATATGGTATTATGTATGTAACGTTACAGACATTATAAATCTGAAGGAGTTCAGATCAGATCTAAATGTGTTTAGATAAGAGCTTATAGTTAGTCACACTGAGAGATATAATTGCTAAATGTTAGCACAGCTAAGTATTAGCTGGTTATAATACTCAATAGATCCAAGAATTAGAGCATTGTCTGTGATGGGACATAGACTTGAGAGTATACTAGTAACTTGTAGTACCCAATATCCACAACCGGTAAGAATAAGTATTTATATATATATATAAATATACGTATTTTATTTATATGTGGGTGATACTTAATTTATATATTGTTATTATTAGTGTTTGTATAGATTAAAGACATACTATTAGCATTGGGTTTATTTACAAGACTATAGATTTATTTTAGGGACCAAATTGTAATACTTTGAAAGTTTTAGGGGCAAATTCATAAAATTCCAAATATTAGCCTCTTAGTATAAAAATACACTTTTGAAACCCTAATTCTCTCATTTTGGTCGAGCTATCCCTTTTAGAGTGAGAAAAGAGAGAAAGAAAGGGGAGAGAAAGAGAAGAAGAAGAAGAAATTGAAATTTTGGATTTTAAGAGGTATATCACAACTATTTCTCAATTTATTGGTGTTAATTAAGTTAATTCCTTTAATTTTTGATTTTTAAAAATATGTATAATTGAGTATTTGATGTGTATTTTATAATATCCAATCTCTATTAGTAGTATTGGCGCCTAGATTTCGGTATAAAACAAATAAGACACCGTAGGGTTACTCAATTTTAACCCTATTAGAAATATTCCCTTTATAGTGCACGTGAGAGATATTAGACCTAATTTGGTAATTTCACACTCGATCGGTGCGCCGGATGACCCTAGAATATTTTTAGAATTTTTCTCTATTGGCTTAAAAAAGGAAATCCTAATTTACTACATGAATTTCCATTTAAGGGTTATGAATGGAACAAGCCTTTGTTGAGAAACATAATCCATATATTAGAGAATGGACCAATTAGAAGAAATCTCATGGATTGCCAAGTTGGAAGTTCTAGTTAGTTCTTTGAACTATTCTAACTAAATAGTTACAAATGAACTAATTACATAATTAGTTTTTAACTAATGGCAAATTAGAAGTTTTAAGTAAGTTGAAGGGCAAAATAGTAAATTGAGGAAGCACTATATATATGTTAGAAGTGTGTAGAAATTTGAAGAGAGATCAAAACCAACACTTAGCCAAAAAAAGAGAGAAATTCGAGCTTCAAAGGGGGTGCTGCTACAGTGATTATTCAAGTTTTTTTTTCATGATTTTTCATGTGTAATCAAGCCAAATTAAGGTTACAAACCAATCCCTAAGCTCAATTGAAGTCTCTATTAGTGGAAATTCAAGAAAAAGAGGTAAGAAAAGCATCTTTTATGAGTTTGATAAGTGAGAATTCAAGAATGTGTTAATTGATGTTCTTATGTGTATTCTTGGCTTAGATTGAGTTGAATTCTAGTTTGGAGCTTGAAGGAGTCATCAATTTGAAGAAATTGGCAAGGTGAGAATTAGGGTTTTTGGTGATTTTGTTGTAGAGATTTCAATTGATTGTAATTAGGGCTTTAGAATGAAATTGGCATGATTTTGTTGTAATTGGAACAAGAAATTGAGAAAAGGAATGTGTTGGAACCTAGGGTGAAATTCTGCCACTTTAGGGAAGTTAGGAATTGAGTGGTGTTTTGATTGAATTGTTGTGTGTAAATGATGCAATTGTGAATTGAATGTATATGGTTGATGAAAAAACCCAAAAATGAAGAAAATGGGACATAATTGTCCATGTTGGAAAGGTGAAGGGCAAGTATGTCCAATCAAATTATAAGGTGTTCAATAATTTTTAGGGCGCCGGATGGTGAGTTAGTTTCGATTATGGCTCCATAACTAAAATCGGGAAGTTGTTTACATCCGAGCTTTGTATGCCGATTAGGGCATTTAGTAGTTAAATGACATTCTAGTGTTCGATTTGATTCTAAATGTCATTTATGGCGCGTAGGTGAGGATAACCGAGAGCGTTAACGGGAGCAGGAATCGGGAGCGAAATTGAGCGCGGAGCGGTTGTGAGTGAAAATCTGCCATTTCTTTTACTTTTCGGTTATTATGTTTTCGCACAATGACTATGTATGTTTTATGAGCTTTCGATGCATAAACATGATTTATGAATTTGATATATTCATAGACATGCTTTTACACGATCGATTTGTGAAACAGTTTTAAAATTTTTGCATTTGTTTTAAGGCCATTGGTACCCTCAGATTATAGTGGTGATGATTGTATTAGACCCGGTCGGTATATCCCGTGCACATGGGCAGGTCTTGGGGGTGTGTCACTAACTTCGGGTAGTCGGGATGTCGAGTCATGTGAGTCGCTCTATGTGTACGGGATATTGTCTCGCTATATGCATGCGATGTAGGATTCCGCTGCGTAGCCAGTGAGATGTCTTGAGATGTCACTGTGGGTGCTGCTAGTTGAGGTGCCCCGTGACCTACTCACATATGCGGTGCTAGTTGGGTATAGAGCTTTAGGGTTACCATTGGTACAGTTTAGAAAGAAAATGGCCGAGCGAGGATTTTACTAGTTTTCGATTTACCGATAGCATTTATGCATTTATATGCACACAACAGTTATTATGTTATACAGATTCTGAATATAGTTTTCCAAAGATGTAGATAAAACCCGCTCGACAAGATTTCATTAGCATATGATATTAGAAACCGTTTTGCAATTTTACATCCGTTTTAGAAGCATAATTTCTGCATGTACTTTAGAAATTGTTATCTTTGTATAATATTCTTGTAATTGAATTCTCATTTACACTCACTGAGCTCCTTTAGCTCACTCGTTTTATGTTTTATGTTTTAAACCCCTTTCCCAGGTGCAGGTCTCGGAACGCAAGCTGCTGATTCTCCTATCGCCGAGTAGTGGGCCGAATCCAAAGATAATTTTTGTACATGTAAATGTGCTAATAGCACTCTTTACTTTATGCATAATAGTTGTAGGCATGTATATTTGTAAGTATGTGTTGAATCAAGAAGAAGAGATTTCTAGTTTATGATGATCGTTTTTACTTTTTATGATTATGCTTATTTTGTGATTTACACGAAATAATTGAGTTGTGTTGGATTTGATTTGAAAAGGACCGGAGGTCCGAATTGGTAGAATTGAGATGGGTTGGAATTAGAAGTGAAATTTCTTTGCAGGTTTATATGGATTTTTCAAAAAACAGGGGAAACTCTGTCCGTTTGTTTTTAAAACTAAGATGTCGTTTTCATGTATATTACTAGATCTTCTTGGTAGTAACAAGATTTAAAAAGGGGTTCGCCTCGCAGAATTTCTTAACTTACCAAGTTAGGTTCGGAGGAACTTCTGTCGGGGTGACCGGCAGGGCCGTTGGGATCTATAGTAGAGGGTCTCGGGTCGGGTCCTGTCATATTTCGTAAGATATTGTAAGAATTGATGATGATCTATGTAGAGAGCTTGATAAATCATAATGAATTGCAGAATTTCTATTTGATAGTCTCTTGATCCAGAAATTTAATAAATTGTTGTGATTCGATTCTGGTATTAAATTTTGAGTATATTAAATTATACATGTTTATTATTATCAGAGACTTTAAATCGATTAAAAATTCAAGAAATTGAATTTATAGTGAATTTATCAAAATGACTCTGAAATTCTGGAAATTTCCTGTGTGAACAGTATAATACAGTGGTAAACAATTTTTGGCCTACTGAATTATCTTCAAAAATTACGAATTTGTGTAATATGATAATTTTATATGTCTAATAGGATATACTCAAAATTGAGAAGTTAGATCAATGTGGTTAAATTGTTATGATTTTCTAAAGAGTGTTAGCTTATTGCAGTATTTGATTAATAGATTTTTAAAGCTATGGTATAAAATAGTTTTAAAATACTTTTAGCAGTGATTTTGAAGTGAAATATTTATCATGGATTTAGGTATGTCTTAAGAGTAATTATGTGATATTTTAATAATTTTTGAGTTAGTATATGATTTTATAAAATTGGAAGATTGAATACTGTTCAGTAAGTATCTTGATCCTGTCAGGTTAGTAGTTTGGATTCGATGGTGTGTATGAAATAGATTGTGTAGGAATTTTGATATAATATTCATATATAAGAAGGATATATGATTCAAGAATGATATATTCTGATTTTGGAGTAATTGGACATCATTTGTTGTATTAGAAAATTTTGTTAAGTGTAAGTGTTCAGAATGACAGGTTTTGAGAAACCAAGTATTTAGACCAATTTGATGTGATAAATGCATTGTGTATAATTTTGTAAGCTATTTAAAGTATTTTATGGGAATTGTGAGGCTTATAAAATGATTAATCTTCATTGACAGGTTAAGGAGATTTAAGCCTTGTACTTGAAAGTGCTAAGAGATAAGTATACTAGACTTTTACTGAAATCACAATAAGCATAGTAATTGTCTATGTATGATTTTGTAAATGTGCTTAGAAATATGTTTATGTTATGCCAAAGTGTATTTGATATGAAATTTGAAAGACATACGTTTATGAATATGAGCATTGACATTGAGCATGGACATACATGTGTTTTTGAAAGTGAGCTTTCAAAATGAAATGTGTTTAACAAAGAAAGCTTTGAAGTGTAATATGTCCATGAAAAACATTTTGTGTTTTGAGGATGCTTGAACTCACTGTTGACTTAGTAGGCATCTTATGTAAGTTGTGGAGCCTTTATGTGTGACCTTTCCTTTGGGATTGGTATATGTTATGTGTTCCGTATGTAAGGAGGATCCTATTGATACCTAAAGGAATATTGAGTCATTACATTAGTGTGGTGGCGTATTGGTACATGTGAGAGGACTCACCGATGATCAGGGTAAGGGTTTGGGTTTTACCTTCGGGCTTGAGCATTATATATGTGTAATTTAAACCTCACTTGTACTATTCCTCTCATACGGTATGTCACCTACGAGTGACATTTGGCTCATTATGTGATATGTGATGTGCAAGTCCTACTAAGTAGTAGTTGAGTGATGGTATTCATGTAATATATTTTGAAAGAATGTGTAAGCGCTTACATGACATGTGATTTGATAAGATTATGATTTTGATTTATCACAGCATATCATACACATTCATTGTTTACATATATGTATTTGTACTTTGATATATGAAAAACTAGTATGCTTACTGAGTTTTATACTCATTATAGTTTATTGTGATTTCAGGTAAATAAGGTACATGTGTGCTTAGCGGATTTGGCAAGGTTTCTGCTGTTCCTTGGGTTCCCTAAGTTGTTAGGTTGCTAAGTGTTTCATTTGGGGACATGTGAGATAAGATATTTGATTTGTCCCTATTGAATAAATACTTATGCATTATTTTATTGTGTGTGGTTGGATTTAGTTTAAGTTTCACCAAGTGTGGTAATGGATTGATTTTAAGTAAGAATCTGCAATGAATATATTATGGGCTTCCGGTAACAAAGTTGCTACTGGTGACGTAGTAGAGTGTTAATCTCTGAGAAAACTCTGCGTATCTCCGGTTTACTAATTGTCCCAGTCATAATTCAATTGGTATAATTCTGAAAGAAATTAAAATGAATGTGCTTAGAAATATTATTAAATGAATGTAAGTGATGTCGTGTGTCAGATCTTTTAGGTCTGAGGCGTGACATAACTGCATAGTTGTAATCGGATGCCAGGAAATGCAAGTTGCGTAAGTATGTTCTCAAATAATTATCCCTAATCTATTTCTGCGATGCGGGTCTGTCGGTGAATACCTTTTTATATATAGATTAGCATATATCGTACCTATCGGGTATAGATGGTCATTCCTGACCGACATTGAGCTTGAAGCTCGTATTGACATATGGGTATCCAGTTAAGACTGGATATAGGACAGACTCACGAGGGCCTCTGATAGACATCCTATATAAGCCGTCAACGGAAGGTCCTCTCGAGTTGAGTAGTATACGTGGTCCTTTGACCTGAGTGCCATGGTAGGCTTGTGAGTGATCCACCATACTTTGGTTCCATGCATGTTACAGGCCTTTCATGGTGTGACTGTTGGGTGTCACTGGGTATGGTCCGATGCTTATAAAGTCCGGTACGTACAGATACAGGATCCGTTAGCTCTTATAAGGAGTTTGATATCCAGATGCTTCGAGATTGTATCTTAGAAAATCTTGTGGCCATAAGTATCAATCCCGGGAAAGAGTTTCGTCAGGGTAGAACAATATGGCAAAGGAGATAATATATTGTTCCGGGAAAGAGTTGCGCATATTGTTCAGTGAGATACAGGTCTGGAGATAAGATATGGATGAGCACTAGGGGATTTAACGGTGATAATCTATATCCCTACACATCCGGGATATCATGACGGAAGAACTATACGTATGCATTGTAAACTCAGCTTGTATGGTTCAACCCACTGATTTGTATATCCGTGACATGTGCGTTGGGCATTGCTCACGGACTTATGGAATAGTTTCATTTGATGAATCAGGCATAAGACCTAGGGAGTCTCGCGATATGAGTGTACTCGTTGTGCACTAGGGCAGCGTGCTGGATTAAATTGTTTAATTCAACAATATTCAGCGATATTATGGGAATGCGTGCATATCTGTATTTAAGTGTTAAATACAACAATTAGTTAATAATTATTATTTACTAATTGTACAATGACATGTAGCGTATTGTGGACTCTCAGTTGCGTTTACCCAAGTGTGAGATTTGGTGGGACTCATTAGAGGGTAAACTTGGTAACTATTCATGAGGGGTAAAATGGTCATTTTTATTTTAATTATTTAATTGTTAAATAATCAAATATCTTTCTTTTTATATTATATATATTATATTATATTTTATATATAATTATAAAGAAAGAAAGAGAGAAAGAAGCAAGAATTTGGCCAAACGGCTGAGAGAGAAAAAAGAGAAGAAATGGAGAGAAAGAGAAGGAAGAAAGAAAGAAGAAGAAGAAGAAGAGAAAAGAAAGGGATAGGAAAAATAAAATTATTTCATTTTCCTTTATGCTTCCAATTGGAGCAATTATAAATTGTTTCAAACTCTCCATTTCTTATCTTTTTGAAGAAAATGATAAAAAATTCACTTTCGGCCATTTTGGGGATTAAAAGTTAATCATAGACTAAATAAAGAGCTACTGTTCTAGCTCACAAAGCCCACCATGTTGGTGACTAGAACTGCACACGCATTGGTCTCCATGCAGACTTCGAGGAAAATATATGTATAATGTTATTCGTTTTGGTGAGTTCTCTGACCTTACTAATATATTAATGTGATTAAAATATTTATTTATTGTATTTATTGCAAAATTTACATATTTTCGCTGCGTTAGGCAATAGACACAATTGCATATGCATACACCCATGTGCCTTAGATCCGCCAACAATTAACACAAGAGAGTAGGTTGTTATAAGGAAATTATGCTAAGGTAAACAATTAAATAGGTTATACTGCTAATGTTGCTAAAAACAATACAGAAGAAACCATTAATTTTAGAAATGGCAAAGGCAATTTTAATAACAATGGCGTTAGTAATAACTATAATAGTGGTAATAATACAAATAATAATGCATATGGAACTGGTTTTGGTAGATGTGGTTTTAGCATAGATAGAGGAAGGAATAATATGCAAAGTGGTGGAACTTTTTTGGAAGAGGTACTATAAGGTTGATATGTTAGATTTGTAAGAGGCAATATCATTAAACTGCAAAGTGCTATTATAGGTTTAATTATAAGTATATGCCTAGAAGTTCAACTAGTTATGAAGGAAACTACAGCAATCAAAATGCTAGAGGACAGGGTGATGATAATCAAGGTAATCTTGGTCAAAGAGTTTCTTTGTAGCTACTCAACAAGCTCAAGAAATTGATACTATAAAGGGTGGTATCTTGACTCAAGTGCCATACATCACCTGACATATGATGCCTCATATCTTAACAACAAGCTTGACTACTTAGTTATGGATAAGTTAATAGTGGGTAATGGTCAAGATTTAAATATTCTTTTTGTTGGCGATACATGTCTAAAAATTAAAAATGGCCATCAACTAATAGTTAAAAACCTATTACATGTACCTAATATAATTAAAACTTGATAAGTGTATCTAAACTTGTCATTGACAATGAAATTTTGATTGAATTATACTCTTAACTTATGCTTTATTAAGGACAAAAAGAAGGGAATTGTGCTACTGCAAAGTATAAATGTAAAGAGGCTTTCTAGATTGCTGCTGCCTGAAGTAAATAGTAATTTGTAAATCCACAAAATCACCCTCTTCATCATTTCAAATACTATCAACCAAAGTCTATGTTGTCTTTACTTAAAAAAAAAAAGTAGAATTATCTTGTAATTTTAGCCAACCAAAGTCTAGGTTATCTTCATCGTTTCAAATACTATTAGTGTAATGCAGTTGGTTCATTTGTTAGTTATACTAATTTTAGTTCAAGGAACTATTGTAAGTCAATTCTTGTTTTATCTAAGAACTATATATTCAATCAACATTAGTGTAATCTTTGGTATAAGAGGCTTGGGCATCCAAGTCCTCTAATAGTGAAGTCTGTTCTTAAACTTTGTAAAAGCAATAATACTTGCAATAAACATTACCATCTTGATTTTTGTGATGGATGTCAACTTGGGATGTTACACATAAACCAATTTTCATCATCACATATCGAAACAACCAAGCCACTAAAATTGATATATATTGACCTATGGGGACCAGTTCCATATGAATCAATGGATGGTTTCAGGTATTACATCAACTTTGTTGATATTTTATCAGATATAGCTGAATGTTCTCATTAAAAGTGAAATATGAAGCCTTGAATGTTTTTGTTCAATTTCAAAAAAAAGTTGAGAGATAATTTGAACACCACATCAAAGCCTTATAATCTGACTGGAGGGTGGAGGGAGAATTCAGAAGCTTTATTAAACACTTGAAACAGCGAAGGAATTCAAAACTAGAATTACATGTTTTTACACTCACCATCAAAATTCGATAATAGAAAAAAAGCATAAGTATAAAGTTGAGACAGGACTTACATTACTTGCTCAAGCTAAAATGCCTTCTTTTTGGGCAGGAAGCTTTTCATACAACTACATACTTGATTAATAGACTATCGATTCCTATTCTTGCATACCGATCACCTTATTCAAAACTTTTCAAATCTACTTTTGATTTTAATTTTCTGGTTGTGCCTTATTTCCTTTATTGAGGCCATACAATAGACATAAGTGTGACTTTAATATAACAAAATGCATTTTTATTGGATCTAGCGCTTTACATAAAGAGTACAAATGTATGCATACATCAGGTAGAATTTATATTGCAAGGAATATGTCATTTGATGAAAATTCTTTTCCCTATGCTGATATATACTCCCTAAAAATATCCTTTATTGATTCCAATTGGTCTAATACATCAGTGAATCTATCATTTTTTGTTCTAAAAATTCAAAACCTTGACAACAGTAATAAATTCCTTTTCTAAGAGGCATTAGCACTTTCTAATCATCAACACATTTTTTCACCTTTTTACAAAAAAAAAAAAAAAACAACTACACAAAATTCTCTTTCAAACTATAACATTAAACTAAGCAATCATATTTCATCTTCACTACACAAAACACAAATAACTTGGCTCATGATAAAAATACAAACATAAGCATAGTTCAACCAACCCAACAGAAAAATATGTCAACTAATTCTATGACTACAAGGTCAAAATTTAGGAATATTCAAACCAAAGGCTTATACTAGCCAACCTATGGTATGTCATTCTGAACCTAGATTAGTAAAAGAGGCTTTATCATATTCAAGGTGGAGGAATACTATAGAAGAGAAGTATAAGGCATTAGTTAAGAATTAGACTTGGACTTTGGTTTCAACAACTTCTGTACCTTAAGTGGTTGATAACAAGTGAATTTTTATGATTAAATACAATTCAGATGGCTCAACATTAAAATATAAAGCTAGATTTGTGGCAAATGATTTTCTCTAAACAATTATAGTACATTATTTTGAGACTTTTAGTCTAGTGATAAGGCATAAACAATTAAACTAATCTTGAGTTTGTCAATGATGAATGGATGGCCAATTAGAAAAAATTTATATATGTAACAACTTGAAGGATTCATAAGCTTTTAATTTGCTTCTTATGTGTGCAAGTTGAATAAGGCTCCTTATGGCCTTAAACAGGCTCCAAGAGTTTCGTATGACAAACTTAAAAAGGCTCTATTGCAGTGGAATTTGACAAACTCTGTGACAGCTCATCTTTATTTATAAAGAGGATTCAAGGTAGTTTGATTCTAGTTTTCGTTTATGTGTATGATATCATCTAGGGGTGGGTAAATGTCCCGGTCTCGTCTTGTCCCAGGTATCCTAACACAGGATAGAACGGGACGAAGGGCCAAGACATGTTCAGGTCCTAAAATAAGGGACCCCTATTCCATCCTTGACAATTCTCGTCATGAATCGAGTCCTGTCCTAGACCTAAATTTTTTTATTTTAAAAAATGAAATACTAATTAAATATTTTATTAGTTAATTTAATATAATTTTTATCAATTCATAAATTTACAAATTAATTAATAAATTATAAGCTTTTTTTATTTAATATTTCATCTTAATTTATATTCATGAATTTATCTAAGAAAATTGATATTAAAGACTAATTAAACTATCAGTATTAAATTATATTTGGAATTACAATATTTAATGTAATTAAAATTAAAATTATATTTACGTAATTGAAATTAAAATTAGATTTGGAATTATAACATATAATATAGTTGAAATTATAACTAAATTTTGAATTATAACATCTAACGAAATTAAATTAGAATTGAAATCAAAATTATAACATTTAAAGTAGTTGAAATTAACATTGGATTTGAATTATAATATTTAATATAATTGAAATTAGAATTGGAATTGAAATTATAATATTTAATGTAGTTCAAATTAAAGTTAGAATTAAAATTATAATATTTAACGTAATTAAAATTAAAATTAGATTTACAGTTTAGAACTATAACATTTAATGTAATAGAAATTGATTTCGAAATGTAACATTTAACGTAATTAAAATTAAAATTATAAAATTTAGCATAATTAAAATTAAAATTATAACATTTAATATAATTAAAATTAAAATTATAACACTTAACGTAATTAAAATTAAAATTAAAATTAAAATTATAATATTTAATATAATTAAAATTAAAAGTAAATTTGCCAAAATTACTGTGTTATTATGTTTTCAAATTTAAAAGTTAATGCATATCAAGTCATAATTCAATGGTTGATTTAATGTGTTAAGCTGGTTAAGATGAAGAAGTGTTGATGAAGTAAAGGAAGTGAGCTGTTGAGTCAGCAAATTTATTAGATGGCAGTTATGCTAGTGGGAACTTTCCTGCCAAAGTTGAAAACAGAGCATTTGTTGTATTTTTGTATTTCTTGTAATTGTTGTTTAATATAAATACATGTATTGATTGTATAATTGCTTTTTGAGTGGAAATAAATAATCGATAGACTAGAGCTTTTATTTGTGTTCATAAGAGAATTATTTCTCTCATCTTCCTTCCTCTTTCCTTTACTTTCCTAGGATCCAAACAGAACACAGAAACTTTATAGTAACACCCGCAATCACAAACAAAACACAAAAACAAAAATCAAATTAGCAATAACCAAAACTAACAGCTCTCCAAAAACCTACCAATTCTTGCACTCTCTTTCCTTCTTATTCTGTAAGCTAACAAAAACTGTTCTGGGTTCTTGAATATAGTGCAATGGTATCAAAAACTGAAGGTAAGGCCATTGGCATTGATCTTGGCACGACTTACTGCTGCGTGGGAGTATGGCAAAACGACCGGGTAGAGATCATTGCTAACGACCAAGGCAACAAAACCACTCCTTCTTACGTAGCCTTCACTGACACTGACCGTCTCATTGGCGATGCAGCTAAAAACCAACTTGCAGTGAACCCTCAGAACACCGTTTTCGATGCCAAACGGCTCATCGGCAGACGATTCTCTGATCCATCTGTTCAAAGTGACATGAGGCATTGGCCTTTTAAGGTTGTTCCCGGTCCTGGTGACAAGCCTATGATTGTGGTTAATCATAAAGGAGAAGGGAAACAGTTTGCTGCTGAAGAGATTTCGTCGATGATGTTGACTAAGATGAAGGAGATTGCCGAGGCTTATCTGGGTCACCCTGTTAACAATGCTGTGATTACTGTTCATGCTAATTTTAATGACTCTCAAAGGCAAGCTACCAAGGATGCTGGAGCTATTGCTGGTCTTAGTGTTACGAGAATTATCAATGAGCCAACTGCTGCTGCAATTGCTTATGGCTTGGACAAGAAGGCATCGAGGTCTGGTGAAAAGAATGTGCTTATTTTCGATCTTGGTGGAGGAACATTTGATGTTTCGCTTTTGATGATTGAGGAGGGTATTTTTGAAGTGAAAGCCACTGCTGGTGATACGCATCTTGGAGGTGAAGATTTTGATAACAGGCTTGTTAATCATTTTGTTGCGGAGTTCAAGAGGAATCACAAGAAAGATATAAGTGGCAATGCAAGAGCTTTGAGGCGTTTGAGGACTGCGTGTGAGAGAGCTAAGAGGACTTTGTCTTCGACTGAACGAACGCAAATTGAGATTGATTCTCTCTATGAAGGTATTGATTTCTATTCTACCATTACTAGAGCTAGATTTGAAGAGTTGAACATGGATTTGTTTAGAAAATGTATGAAACCTGTCGAAAAATGTCTTCGAGACTCGAAGATTGATAAGAGTCAGGTTCATGATGTTGTTCTTGTTGGTGGGTCAACAAGAATTCCAAAAGTTCAACAATTTTTGCAAGATTTCTTCAATGGCAAGGGACTTTGCAAGAGCATAAACCCTGATGAGGCTGTGGCTTATGGAGCAGCTGTGCAAGCAGCTATTTTGAACGGTGAAGGGAACGAGAAGGTTAAAGATTTGCTTGCTCTTGATGTCACAGTTCTTAGCCTTGGGATTGAAACAGCTGGTGGAGTCATGAAAGTCTTGATTCCAAGAAATACGACAATTCCCACCAAGAGAGAGCATATTTTCTCAACTTACTCTGATAATCAGCCTGGTGTGCTACTTCTAGTGTATGAAGGTGAAAGGACTAGGACTAAGGACAACAATCTGCTTGGAAAATTAGAGCTCACGGGAATTCCTCTGGCGCACAGGGGTGTTCCTCAGATCAATATGTGCTTCGAGATTGATGCAAATGGTATATTGAATGTGTCTGCTGAAGATAAGACTGCTGAGGTGAAGAACAAGGTTGAAATAACTAAATATAATGGAAGACTGAGCAAGGAAGAAATTGAGAGGATGGTGCAGGAGGCAGAGAGGTACAAGTCTGAAGATGAGGAGGTGAAGAAGAAAGTGGAGGCCAAGAACTCACTGGAGAACTATGTTTACAATATGAGGAACACTGTGAGAGATGAGAAGTTTGCTGGTAAACTTGATCCCGCGGACAAGCAGAAGATTGAGAAGGCGATTGATGAAGCCATTGAGTGGCTTGGCCGCAACCAATTGGCTGAAGTTGATGAATTTGAGGACAAGTTCAAGGAGTTGGGAGGGCTTGTGCAATCCCATGAGTGCAAAGATGTAGGGATGTTCTTATGGCGGTGGTGCCGTGATGCCAAGCAGTGGCTATGGCAAAGCTGGGTCTGGTGGTGCCGGTGCTGGCCCAAAGATTGAGGATTGACTGAAGCACGAGTGGGAGTCATTGAGGATGTTTTGATAGTTGTTACTCTGCTTTTGTTGATGCTTGAGTGGGATTATGTAATATGAATGGTTGTTGATGCGAATTGAGGGGTAATATATGTTGTTAAAACATTCAGAGATGTCTGTTGCAGCTCATTGAAAATAAGAATGCAACAAACATTTTGAGTAGTTCCTCGAGTTTCTAATATTGTGGTTGAGTATGTCTAGCATGTTATTTGTGTTGCCTTTAGCTGCCTGAGGGTATAAATTTGAAGTTCTGATGAAGGGTGTTCTGCACAAAAGTAATGCAACTTTAAGCAAGCAGACTTGCACCCTTGAAGTTCTCATTATCTCTCATCAGTCATCCCTGATATAACGATCAATGAATGGAGATTCTCAAGATACCCATTTATGAGAACCAATTGAAAAATCAGAAGTAACAAAGCTAAACAAAACTACTACAAAATATTAAAAGAGTATTACATGAGCTATTACGTTGTGTGTTTGAAAATGCAGAATTTCTATGTACATTATCTATTTTAAGGGAAAATACGATAGGCATATGTTTCAAAACATACGAAGAATAACATTTCAGTGACTCTCTGTAAGTATTGATCACATTTGTTATCAATCAACACTCCAATGGGTCACAACATTTATTTAGATTTACTTCCCTTTTTATTATAAAAAGAGAGAAAAAAATAGGCATGTTCACAAAAATAAGTGGGTTTATTAACACCTATCAAAGATTTTGTCATTGGACCTTCAAATAACAAAATCATGTCATTAATATATGTGCATATATACATTATAGATGAAAGATAATGAAGCACCTGTCACATGATTCAATTGTACAAACATATTAAAGATTGTCACCTCTAAAACTTGCTTGCAAAAGTATTTTCATAAAATATTTTGTAAACATTGTAGAAGACATAAAATTATTTAAAGTGTAGTTTAGGAAGTCCATTTATACAAAGCCCATTAAAAACAAAATGTAAATATAACTCAACTAATAGCTCCCTTTTTACTATAAAAGGGTTTATTAAGATTAAATCAAGATACACAATTCATTTTACAAAAAAATCTCTCTTACTCTAAAAATTCACTCTCTCCAAATATCTCAAATTCTCTTTACCATCCAAGCAATCAAAAAAAGTACCTAAAAGAAAGTAAGAAAGTGCCCAAACACCAGATAAACTTTCATGTAACAGTATCAACGGCCGGACACAGGCCAAAATATATAAAGCATATATAGAAAGAAAAGAAAAGCGATCGCAAGGTCATGCTTTAATAAGGGAAGAAGGTCACAACAATTGCATCTTCGGGAGCAAAACTTCTTCCTTGATTTTCAGAATCTTGAAAGGAAAACAAAGAATAAAATAATATACATGCTATGACAAAATATAATGAGATAAAATAATAACAAAAATATAATGACTTTTCATCTTAACCGCCCTGATGGTCTTGTTTTCACTTTTCACTTTTACTCGAATACTCTCATTTTCTCTCAACCTTCAAGAGCAATCTTCAATTTAGTCTTCGGCCGCTAACCAACTTCAACCAATCTTTAAGGTAAGTTCAAACTCACTACCATTTTTAATCTTTTACTCAATGTTTTCACTTTAAAGTCTTGTTTATTTCTGAATTTTCCTTTAGTTACCATTAAGGCCTCAAGATCAACCAACATCTTGCATGCCAAGAAATCACGCACTACCAAAGTGGATGACACCCACTCAAGCTTCATGCCAAGGCATAGAATATTGCCTTATCTGACGAGGTCACCACCTAGGTACTTACATACTCGGTCAACCACTTAAGGTATATTTTAAGTCCACATAAGTCTAGGATAATAGTAGATTATTTGGACAATTTCCCAACCCATTATAAAGATCCTCTAAGGTTTAGCCAAGAATACAACATGTCGATTTGGTCGATCTCTAAATCAACTAGATCTTGGCCAAAGACCACTCCTGATTTTAGGGGATGGTTGAATTGCCTTGAACCTTATTTTAACTCCATTTGAAAATTGAACATGATTTATGATCTCCTTCAACCCTCTCGATACCAAATTCCTCTTTACAATGACTTGATTTCTACTACCTTTCTATTTTGGTCTAGGTCAACCAATTGCTTTTGTTTTAGATTTAGGTAGGAGTGGGCATTTATCTCGACCCAGACCCGAACAATTCGACCCAAAAAAATTGAGTCTAGACTAGATGGGACCTATAACCGGGATAGAGCTAGGATGGAAAATGTATGTCCCAGTCTAAAAGTGACGGGACTCGGTTCGGTTTGAAAATGACTCGAACCAAACTATCTTTTTTTATTTTTAAGGAAAGCAAAACGGCGCCGTTTTTCGAAGTAAAAACAATGTCATTTAATAAGCCAAAAAAGGGTTTTAGGTTCAAAATTTTTGAACCTAAAATCAATTTCATTCTCGTTCAGAAAATTCAAAAATAAAAATCCAATTTCATTCTCGTTTTGATGCTATTTCGCCGGTGCTGCCGTCTGCCGCTAGTTTGTGACTGCCATTTGTTGCTTCTAGTCTTTGGTGCTATCGCTGCATAACCTGCGCTGCCACCTGCCGTTGTGTGACCAACAAAGGCGTCTGGCATCATTGCTGTGCCGTTCTGCTGTTCTGCATCCACTATTGTTGTAGAATTTTGTTGTACCACGTCCACTGTTCCGCGTCTGTTATCTGCCCTTCTCGACATTGATACCTTCTGTCGCTGGCCATTGCGTGATCTACAGTGTAGCATGTCATCTATTTGATGTTCCATCACGTAGAACTATAACCAGAGACATAGTAAAACTATTTACTGAGGAGACATCCATGTTAAAGAGTCTATTTAGTGTAATTGGGCAACGAGTGAGCTTGACAACTGATCTTTAGACTTTCATTTATAATCAAAGCTATATGGTTGTTACTACCTACTTCATAGATCCAAATTGGAAGTTGCATAAGAGAATTTTGAGTTTTTCTCCTATTTCATCCCATAAAAGGGATGACATCGGCAAGCAATTTGAATCTTGCTTGTTGGATTAGGGTCTAGAGAAAGTGTTTACCATTATAGTTGATAACGCAAGTGCCAATAACGTTGCCATCAATTAATTTAAGAAGAGATTAAAGAGTTGAAAAGATGAAGCACTAATATTGAATTGTGAGTTTATGCATGTACGTTATTGTGCACACATTTTGAATTTGATTATGACTGATGGGTTAAAGGATTTGCATGAGAGCATTATTTTTATACGTAATGTTGTAAAATATGTGAGATCTTCAATAACAAAAGTTCAAATTTTTAAATGTTTTATGGAGAGAGAGAATTGATTATAAAGGCAGTGTGGTATTAGATGTGCCAATGAGGTAAAATTCCACTTATTTGATGTTGGCGACTGCATTAAAATTTACAAGGGTGTTTGATCGAATGGCAGAAGAGGATAAGTCATATGGGAATTATGTTTTGGAGGATGAAAATGGAAAGAAGATATATGGGCCACCAATTATTGCGGATTGGGAGAATGCTGAACAGATTATAAAGTTTCTAAAAAGGTTTTATGATGTCATGTTAAAATTTAGTGCTTCATTGTCTGTGACATCTAATATCTATTTCAATGAGATTTGTAAGATTAATTCTAATTTAGCTAAATTAAGTCAGAGTGAAGATGTCTCTTTATGATCATGGCTAAAAAGATGCAAGCAAAATGTAATAAATATTGGAAATCTATGGAGAAAATAAATAAATTGTTGATACTTACTATAGTGCTTGATCCAAGACGCAAGATGCAATTTATTGGATTTTATTTTGGTTTTTATATAGTGATGACAGTGCAAGAGTCGACATGAAGAGAATAAGTAAAGAATTATTGTATAAGCTTTACGAAGCCTATAATACATCGTATGGTATAGTGGTTGGTGGGCCAAGTAGTAGTGTTGGTAGTGTTGGTGAGTCTGAGAGTAGAGTTAGGAGTAGCACTAGCATGTATGGATCACAGTTATAGCAATCTGGTCCATCAAATTTATATTTAGACGTAATACAATTTGATATAGGGGGTGATGACCCTTGGGCAAAATTCGTGAGGTGTGTAGATGATGAAATGGATTTGGCTGAATCCAATGAAATGGATAAATACCTTATAGGGAAAGTTTAGAATCCCAAAAATCAACGTTTTGATATTTTGAGTTGGTGGAAAGTGAATTCTTCGAGGTATCTAGTGTTGGGATAGATAGCCATGGATATACTTGCTATTCTTGTATCTACTGTGGACTTTAAGTCTGCTTTTAGTATCGGGGTATGTATTCTAGATTCATTCCATAACTCATTGACTCCAAAGATGGTTGAGAGTTTGATATGCATATAAAATTATATAAGAGCTTCACTTTTGCTGAATAGACCTAAAAAAGAAGAATTTGTGAAAGATATTGAATTTTATGATAAAGTCGAAGCAGGTAAAAAAATATTATTATACTATTTTATTATTTCTGCTTTTGATTTTTTCCTATTAATTTTTAATGTTTTATGTTTCTATAATGCAAAAATTATTTTTTTACTTCTTTCATGTAGAATTTGCACATATTATGCAACCGCCACCTCCACATCATTAAATTTATCAAGAGGTTACTTACGTTACTTATGGGTAATTCAATTTTAAAGTAATTATTTAATAGCTTAATTAAATTAAAAAATATGAGTCATGACGTTTTATATTGTGATATTTAATACTTGTTATACTTTTGTTTTGCAAATTAATGAAGAATCCAAAATTTGATGATATTTTTGTATTTGTTTTTTGAACTTTATTTAGTTACCATTTTAGCAATTGCCTTTTGGACTTAATGTATTTATTACCTAAATTTTGCACTTTATTTTTATTTTGTAAAGATGTTGGCTACTTCGCTTGGTTTATTTATATATATTAGTCATTGAAATTATTTTGGACCTATTGGTTGGCAATGGGCCATTGTGAAAGACATTATGGATAAATTGATTTGATGTGGTGAATATTAGAGTGTCAATTTTGCGCAGGTATATGTTTATGGGAATGTCCAAATTTTAGGAAAGGTTTTGCCAAAATTTTTTTGTTCAGATAACAAAATTTGCATAATTAAAATTGAAATTAGACTTAAATTTAAATTTTGAATTATAACACTTAAATAATTGATGTCACGTTAGGATTTGCTAAATCGAAATTACAATATTTGTGATTTAACATAATAGAGGTTAAAATTAGAATAATAACATTTAACGTAGCTAAAATTGAAATTGGATTCCAAATTGTAACATTTAAGAGTTTAATATTTAACGTAGTTAGCATAATTCAAATTAAAATTAGATTTAAAATTATAACATTTAATACTAACGTAATTAAAATTCAAATTAAAATTCGATTTATATTATTTACTTTCAATTGAAATTAAGATTAAAACATTTATCGTATATAAATTTAAAATTATAATAACAATTATAAGATAGGAAATTAAGTTAATAACAATTAAAACATTTAAAATTATACTAACATAATTTGAATTTCTATAAGAATTAAAATCAATAATTTTATTAATGATATGAAATTAAGTTAATAAAAAAATTATTAAAGTCTAAAAGAATACAAAACTACATTTTTAGGTTAAAAATATAATTTTGTAGCAATTAGGATCATGGAATATAAATTAACCCAAAATATTTAAATTAAATTATAAAATTTAAATAAATTAGGGACATGGATGAAATTTATCCATGTCCCAGTTTTGACCTGTGTCCCGACCCAACCGGTCCCGATTCAGGTCGGGACATGACTTGTCTAGAACAAAAACCCATTCGGGACCAATCGGGCTAGTCCGAACCTAACGCGGTCCGGGGATGCCCACCCCTAGATTTAGGTACATGCCACCCACTCTAGATGATTTATCAATCCTCTTCAATATTCCAATTCATGGAGTTAAAATAAACTCTAAATTAAAGGTTAATAAGGCTGATCTATTTTTCACTAAGGCCGAGTCTAATTTTGGGAAGTTTATAACTGCCTTTAAAGAGAAATCGATCAACCCCACTAGGACTAAACATATCGCCTTTCCCCTTTACGGGCTTAGTAATTATGCTCTGTGCCCTCATTGTCAAAAAACACTAGGGAATATCTTAAGGTTGCCATCATCCTGGCTGATGGTAGGTCATTTGCTTTAGGTCATTTTCTTCTTTTACACTTGTATAAGAGTCTCTTTGAATTTTTACCTTCGAAGAACGAGTCAACCTTTCCAAATGTTAGGGGTCCTTTATAGATTCTATATTTTTTGGATATTAGCCTATTTTCCTTCTTTCTTCAAGGTAACTTCTCAGCCTTATAAAAATCAGCTAAGTTGTTACGCTCATTGGCTCCTTGAATGGCAGATCAAGGACTTAATATTTATAGTTTTCTTTTCTTTTTACTATAACACTTCTTTCATAAATGATAAATCTTTATATTGTCTTAAGCTGGCTTTTTTTGGCCCTAAGTGGACCAGATAGTCTTACAAAGGCCAAAATTGTACCACTGAAGAGGACGTCTTAGATGCAAAATGGTATGATTCATAAGTAAATTGCATAACTACCCATGACTTGCATCATGGAGCGACTATTACTGCTAGCCTAAACAATAAATGTGGGATAGTAACTTACCAACTCTAATAGATAAAGTCAACAATCTAGCCTCATCTAGGTTGTTTCACATCCTTTTTTTTCTTTCAATTAAAAGTTTAGGAGTATGGTAGTTTTTAAAGAATCTTTTTATGTTGAAGAGACTACTGAGGTAACCAATCTCCTTATGAGATTGCTTCAAATAGTTAATTTTCCAATATCCCTAGGTTGCATATGTATGGTTGATACATATTACGGGGAAGTGGTCGAGACCAATTCTTTTCTTTATCCTTAGATGATTCTAACATTGGTGCTGTTATACAGGTTGACTACAAAAAGAAGTAGGGTAAGGTAAGCTTATTCAAGAAATTTTAAACTTTAATTCTTTTTATCGCTTGAAGTATATTTGTATTAATAGAGAAGAAATGAGATGCCCGTATTACCAAAGGAAACAAGAACTCCTTTTAGAGCATAGATGGTCGACCATAAAATGCCAAACTGAATGGGTTCGCTCAGGCAGCCCTTGGTTGAGGGAGGTATTTTTCGATTGATGGTTTATGGATTGAAGACCTCTAATACCAATGACTAAATTTAGTATTGTCGGCAACATTCCAACAAGAATGAGAAATCGACCTACATGGACTGTATTCTTTCTTGATGAATAAAATAAACCAAATTTGACCATGAATTGATCAAAATTATTGGCAATATACACCAACATAGTATAATGTTAGACTCTTTAGATTTTTATCTATGCTTTTGATTTTAACTTAGTCGTTTCTTATATGCAGAGGTGATCCCTACTACATTGGACGCTCTACTGATCACAGTTGAGGACCTCGCTCATTCGAAGAAACGAGTGTAGGTAAGAAAATTCATCCTAATAAAAATACTTTTAGTACTTTAATGAATCACCCACTAATACTTTCCTTTCAGACAACTGTATAGAAAACTTAACGGATAAAGATCATCCACTCAAAAAGTCTAAGGAATCGATTGCTTCTCACCATTTAGCCATATTATCACTTGTTACTCCCAAAGTATCACTCAAAGCCACTCTAGAAGGTCTTCTTGCTCCTGACCTAAGCCCCTACCTCACGCTGGAGCTATTGCCTAGGGTATCTCAGTGTCCATAAAAGTCGACCCCATACGCAAGTCTATTATGAAGAAACTAGAATTGTGGGGTACAACTTCAGCCACAGATGTCATCTCTATGCTCATTGAGGTATCAACTAATGAAAGTGAAGATGTGACCAATCTTTTCCTGGACTAATAATCTTCATCTCCAGCCTCAATTGCTCAATAAAAGGTCATTGTTAAGATCTAAGAGCTAAAGTATCTAAAGGGTTGATGGATGCCCTATTACTAGATGATTGGCAAGTCTTTACAGTGAACAAGACTTACCACTAATGACTCAATGTCGATCATCCTGTAATTTATTAGATACGTTTATAGCTTTATTCACCACCCTTGCAAAGAAGAAGTAGTCGACCAAGCGAACTATTGATGAGGCCGAGAGAGAGGCTGAAGAGAAGGTGGCCTTTAGATCTCTTAAAGACAAAACTTATGGGGGAGATTAAGAAACTTAGAGATGGGAGCAAGATCGCCAAGCGTAAGATGAAGAAGCTGGAGGAAGAGTTAGCCAAACTTTAATCTGAAAAGGCTGATCGAGCCACAAGTTCCCAAAGCTTAGGCAAGCAGATATTAGATAATCACATTTGAAGGGTTGAGCTGAAGAAGAGTCTCAAGCTAAAAAAAGTGTTGGTCCCCAAGGTTGAGGCTGCGGTGAAAACAGTCGACTCAGCTGTGGTCGAGTTCATATCTTCTGTAGATTAATTGTAAAATCGACTTATAGTGCCATCTTTTATAAATATTTTTGAAAAAATAATGAAATGCATCTCTTTTTGTTTTCATTGCCTTTACTCGTGTGATCATTCAAGTTATAAATCACCTTATGCACCCTTAATCAATTCAAGAATTATAAATTTCATTGAAAATGAAAAAACTCAAATCAGCCTAATAGTGTTAACCCATCTTAATAACTTTGCCAAATCAATTAAGACTTTGAAATTTAAGCCGATCAAAAGTTAATTTTCCATTTAATGAATGTTTAAAATATTTATAAGTGATTTGAAAATTGACTGATTACAAATATCAGCCTATCAACAAGATCCTAACTAGGTCAATCAAGACTCATAAAGATTACTAGAAAATTACCTTATCAATCCCTTCCCAAAAAGTTGATAGATAAAACTTCAAATATTTACCATTGATCGCCCTAAGATAAATTTTCCCATCCAAATTGCTTAGTAAATATACACCATTGCCAAAGATTTTGGTAACTTTGAACGGTTTTTCCCAATTAGCACTAAACTTTCCTAACTCGTTCTCCTTAGATCTTATTGAAATGACTACTTTCCATACCAAGTTACCTTCACCAAAAGTTTTGAATCTGACCCTTTTATTATAAGCCCTTTCCACTCTATTCTTCTGTGCTTCAAGTCATTCGAGGCTTCAAGGTGGCATTCATCTAGTTGATCCAACTCTATTATCATGGCGTTATAGTATTGCTATGGGCTTAATCTTTCTTAGAATCGCCTCCTTATTAAGTTTTCAGCCAGTTTCATTGGAACCATGGCCTCATAGCCATAGACCAATTGATAAGGCGATGTCCCAGTGACCATTTTAAGGTTGACTTTATTTACCCAAAGATTGATTCGACTCATTGTACAAATCATCCTAGACGACAGCGACCTTTAGTTGATAGAACCTTTATCATTTTTACAAAAGATCTAAAACAAATATTTGAAGGCCAATTTATCCACAAAATAGACCTTTTTCATTATTTTTTTAGTTTTAATTGATGTATCTTGGTGATGATCACATGTTTATTTATTATATACAAAAAATGTTACATTCTCTACCTAAGTAAAACCATATGTTTCGATAAATGTTAGTGAGTTTATATCTAAAATATTTTATGACTATTATACATAAGTGGGGATTGATGTAAAGCTTTTTGTGCTATAGGTTTATGCATAAAATGAATTAGCATAATCATTAATTAAATAAAACTCTACATAATTACATGTACTTTATTGATAAATACACAATTACCAACTTTTTTGTCTAAGGTCATATTATTTTGCATGTTGTAGCATTAATTTATTTTAGACCCACTATACATTATCGATATTTTTTATTATAACTTGTACTAGGTTATCGAATTGATATATCCTATTTGCGTAATTTTGGATGTGTTATGTATGTACCTATAACACTCCTACAACGCGCTAAAATAGAACCTCAATTATTTGATATCTTGAATCCTTGATGAATTATATATTTATTGCATGATTTATGGAATTTTATTTTGATAAGATAATGTTCTTATCATTAGGGGAAAAAATGTTTCTGAAATAAGGCATGAACGTTCTTGGAAAACGATCATCTGTATCATTTTTTATCTCTATACAAATCAATGAAAAAATAAGGTGTAAATAATTGTTGATCTTCAACAAATTGTAAAAGAATTACAAGACATATTCATAAATACATCAAAAATAACCAAGTCATATATCCAACTGTCAATACACCAGCCCGAATAATTATTTTTATAGAACAATCTAATCAAAAAGCAATAAATAAATTATTTATTGCGCGTTAGAAATGTGAAAGATCACTTAGTTTAAAGGATATTTTTCCGCAGAATAAGAAAGAAAGAAATAAGATATTATTGAAAATGATGTTCAAGCTATAAATAAATCCATATTCTCTAAATTGTTGACATCCAAAGAGTTAATAGTCTTTGAAATGACAGAATTCTCTAAAGAGATAGAATTCTTTGAAGATATAAAAGTCTCAGAAAAGACAGAAGTTTGAGAAGAGACATTAGTCTAAAAGGGGTACAAAAGTTTAAAAATGATGAAAAAAACTATCAATTATACTTTCATTGAAGAGATATGAAAGCATGATAAAATAATTATTGACAATGTGTTCTTGTTTGCAGTAGTTATTGAAATCCTAAATGATGATTTTAAGCCATAAACTATTGATGAATGTAGATAAATGCATGACTAGCATTGATGGAAAAAATAATTCAAGAAAAATTGACTTCTTTTGTCAAATATAAAGTATTTAGACATATAATCTAGACACTTGAAAATGCCAAACCCATTGGATACAAATAAGTTTTGTATATAAATGTAATAAAAACAATTAGGTTATCAGATATAAGACAAGACTTATTGCCCAAAGTTTTTCTCAAAGGTTTGGTTTAATTATGATGAAACTTATTCCTCTATAATTGGATACAATTATGTTTTGATTCTTAATAAGTTTGACAGTCTTAGAAAAGTATGATATGCATCTTAACACATACGGTATAGAGATCTTTGTATGGATTAAACAATCTAGACACATGCGGTATAATTATCTTAGCAAATATTGATAAAGGACAAACATATTAATATGTCCACATGTGTTTATAAAAAAATTAGATTCAAGATTTTCCATTATGGTTGTATATTACATAAATCATAGAGGCTACAGTATACTTTAAAAGAGAGTTTAAAATGAAAACTTTAGGGAAGACAAAATTTGTCTCGGCCTACTAATCGAGTATAAATAAAATAGAATTTTTATCCATCAATCTAGCTACGTTGAAAAGATTATTAAATGACTCAATATAGATAAAGCGCATCCATTAGGTCCCCTATGGCCATTTGGTCTCTTAATCCTGAAAAATGATCCATTTTGTCACAAAAAATATATCATATCTCAATACAATCGTTACTTTACTATATCTAGCCTAATGTACTAGATCGAATATAGTGTTTGTAGTAAACTTATTGGAAAATTTAAGCTCTGCACCAACTCAACATCATTGAAATTTTGTTAAACATAATTCCGTTACCTTTATGGAATGAAAAATTGAGAATTATTTTACTCTAATAAGCCAACAAAAAATTTACATCTAATTTATTATGTAGATGTTAGATACTTATTAATCTTTATAAAGTTCTCTTACAAACGAGATATGTTTTTATATACAGCAATACAATGATCATATGCAATCCATAAAACAAACACTTATTAATCTTCACAATGTTCACTTACAAATGAGATATATTTTTACATATAATAATGCAATGATCTTATGCAATCCATAAAACAAAATTTCATTGTCACCTCATTTAATTACTACAAAATCTTTGCACTACATGAAGCAAGCAAAGAATGCATATGGCTTTGTTTGTCATCATCACATTTAGAGTACATACCGCCTACCTTTTGCAATGCATATTTCACTAATAACATATTAAGATAATGCTGTTAGGGTTGGTGTTTACGTGTCATTCCTAAATATACATATACTTATGCATTTAAACATGTGTATATTCTTATCAAATTGCTAATGCCTATTTAGATGGTACTATAGAATGTAACATTACAGACATTATATAATCTAAAGAAGTTCAGATCTAATCTAAAGGAGTTTAGATAAGGGCCCTCAGTTAGCCATGCTGAGAGATATAAATGTTAAATGTTAGCACAATTAATTGTTAGTTGGTTATAATACTCAGTGAAGATCTAAGAGTTAAAGCTTTGTCTGTAATGGGATATAGACCTAGGAATAAACTAGTAACTACATAGTTACAAGAGTTATAATTAGGTGCCAGAAAATGTAAGTTACGCAAGTATGTTCTTAAATATTGTCCCTGATCTATTTCTGCCGATGTGGGTCTGTTGGTGGATATCTTTATATAGATCAGCATATGTTGTACCTATAGGATATAGATAGTCGTTCCTAGCCAACTGTGACCTTAGAGCTCGTATTGACATATAGGTATCCAGTTAGGACTGAATATAGGACGAACTCACAAAGACCTCCGATAAACACCCTAAGTAAACTGTCAACGGAGGGTCTTCTTGAGTTAAGTTGTATACATGGTCCTTTGACCTAAGTGGCATGTGGGCTTATAAGTAATCTACTATATTTTGGTTCCACTTATGTCACAGACCTTTCATAGTATGGCCATTGGATATTACTGAGTATGGTTCGATGCTTATAGAGTTCGGTGTGTATAGATATAGGATCCGTTAGCTCGCATAGGGAGTTAGATATCCAAATGCTTCGATGCTGTATCTCAGAAAGTCTTATGGCATAAGCATCAATTTCATGAAAGAGTTTCCGTCAGGGTGGAACAATATGGTAAAAGCGTTTGCACATATTATTTAGTGAGATACAAGTCTGGGGATATGATATGGATGAGCACATGGGAATTTGACGGTGATAATCTATATCCTCCGCACATCTAGGATATTATGACAGAAAGACTATACTTATGTGTTGTAACCTCAGTTTGGATGGTCGACGAGCTGATTTGTATATTCGTGACGTGTGCGTAGGGCAATATTCATAGATTTATGGAATAGTTTCATTTTATGAATTTGGTGTGGACCTAGTGAGTCCAGTGATATGGAGTGTACTCGTTGTGCATTGGTAGCGTACCAGATTAAATTGTTTAATCTAATAATATCCAGCACTACCACAGAAATGCATTCGTGTTTGTATTTAAGCATTAAATAAGATAATTAGCCAATAATTATTATTTACTAATTGTATAATGACACATGGCATATTATGGTCCCTTGATTGTGTTCACCTAAGTATGGGATTTGGTAGGACCCGCTAAGGGGTAGATTTGGTAACTATTTATGAGGGGCAAAATAGTCATTTCACACAATAATTATTTAATTATTAATAATCATAATATCTCCTTATTATATATTATAATATTTTATTTTATTATTTAATATTATTATATTATATATTGCTAAATAGTTGCATCCATTTTTTATTTTATATATTAATATTATTTTTATTTGCATGGTGGCCTTTTTTAATATTATAATATATAATATATAATATTATTATTATATTTATATGAGATATATATATTTGAGATATGTGTGAAGTATGTGAATTGTGTGTGTGAGACGAAGGTGAAGAGAGAAAAATGAAATTGTTTTCATATTTTATTTTGTGTGGCTGTGTGAGAAGGGGGAACAGAATGAAATTGTTTCATTTTCCTTCTTTGAAGCCGTGAGAAGCAATTGTGAATTGTTTCAATTTTTATTTCATTTCCTTTTAGAGAAAATAAAATATATACATAATCGTTCATTTTGGGGTTAAGAGTTAATCTCGTGTTGGATTAAAGGGACTGCTGTTCTAGTTTGCCTAGCCCACCAAGTTGGTGACTAGAACTATCATCGAGTTGGTCTCCATGCGGACTCCCTGGATACACATATATAACATTACACGTTATGATGATTTCTCAACCCTTCTAATATCTTAATATGAGTAATATTATGATTGTATTTATTGTATGATTTAATTATTTTGCAGTATTAAATATGTATAAGATATATATTTTATGCAATAAATACTATTGCCCATGCATACACTAACGTAAATTAGATCTCCAACAAAAATGGTATTAGAGCCATATTTGAGATATTGGGTGTTGTTTGAGTGAATGGAGGAAAAAGGCCCAGTGTAAATGGCGCGTTTCAAGTGTTGAAACGGATATACTAAAGGGGGACACTGAGAGCCACAGCGTTGAGGGTTGGTGTTGTGGCATTGGGGGTTGACCTCCCATCGCTGCAGCACTGGAGACCTAGTGCTGGGAGTTCTTTCTCCTAGCGTTACAGTACTGGCTAGCCTGCATTGGGGGTTTGACCTTCCAGCGCTGGTAATCGATAGTGCGATGTTCATACTGTTTACATAAATAGTATTTGTATTGTTTACAACTACAATAATTTTTGAACAGTGTTTCAAAATTAATTTTGCATGTGTAGGTTTATGATGTATAGTGATAAGAGTTATCAGCCTGCATTATAAACTAGAATTAATGGGTAACTAGAGAATCACCCTGGAAGCTCTACTGGCCGGGATTAGTTGTGTTTGCATAGAGAAATTGATCAATAGAGAATCACCCTCCCCATGAAATGTGGACCTTGAATAATATGACAAAAAAAAATTCTCTTTTAATCAGATTAAATAATATTACATTATGAGATAATATTTTATTATGATCCTTCTTGTCAATACGGTGTTAGACGAGTCACGTTGCCTTTTTTCAATATTGCTATAGGGTGAGGGACTTAGTCGGTTGGGCTTGGACTATACTGGTTAAACATGAGATGAGGTAAATATATGCGAACGTATTACCTAATATTGCTACAGCGTAAATGTAGTATCAGTAACATAGATTTGATTATTGATAAGTTAATCTGAAATACTCTTACCCAATATTGCTACAGCGTGAGGATAAGGTGTATTTAGGATCAAGTAGTAAAAGTTGCATGAGATACAATTGAAAAATATTTTCTACCTGTTGGGTTTACAAAGGCTAATATTGCTTCAACGTGAGGCCCGAGTAAATTTTAATAAGATCTACTTCCCGCTTTATAGTTTAAAAGAGTTTAAACTATCATTTTCTTATTCGGGAGATTATCAAGATTATGTAAAGCAGTAGGAGGGTGTTTTAAATTGAAAGATGTATAATTGTTATACCTATGATTTAGAACATTCTATTAGCGATTTAATGACTATTCTACTTATATCTCTTGTTATTTTGGCCTGTCAAGTGTAATGACAACTACGAACCAATTGGTGTGCATAGTTAATGCAGTCCAACTCAAGGGTACTATAAACCCAGCAGATGAATCTAAAAAACGTTATGGATTCACAAAATCTTGGATTTATTGTTGATCAAAGTTTGCCGAAAGGTATTTCTGATAACACTTCTCTGGGGGATTTGAATAGAAGGGGTGTGACCCTCTTTGTTTAGAGTACTTCATATTTTACTTCAAGTATATCTGGTAGTACCAGATGTGTGAGGAGAAGAAGATAAGGATGATACCCAAGATAAGTCAACATTTATCTAAAGATCAATAGGAGAGCAATGTAGATGAAAAGTGTTTCCACTGTAGTAAAGTTGGGTATTGAAAATCCAATTACCCTAGAAGCCTTATAAATGTCAGGAAAACTCTCATAGGTTTGTGTTTGATAAACATAGACATTTCTATGGCATATGATGCTTATTCATGTTGGGTATGAGATACCACATATCCCTCTCATATCTGCAATATGTTGTAGGGATTGAAAGACACTAGAATACAATAGCTTGTAGAAGTACTGTTAAGTATAGAAAATTGTGATATCTTGTAGGTTCAATTTGTTGAACAGCTTGACTTAAATCTTATACATAATACAATGGTTGTATTGTATAATTGGTATAATTTTTAAAACATCATTCGATAAATAGTGTCTCTTTCTATACTTAACAGTGAAGGATATCATATGAATATTAGAAATAGTTCTTTATGTTCATGTGATGTGAATAATATTTTATTAGCTAAATATCAGTTAATAAATAGATATTATATATAATTAGAAATTTCTTTAGATCGAAATCTTTAAATAATACGAAACTGTGGCATGTGCGAATAGGTCATATAGGCGTAAGATGCCTAACCCGTTTAGTTAAGGATGGTTAGATACCTAATCTGACCATAAAGATTTAACTAGTTTATGAATAATGTATTCATGGAGATGACCAAATATACCAGAATGTACATTACATCCCTTCGATTAAATTGAGATAGTGAGTACATTAATAGCAAGTTTTCTATTTGTTTAAAAAAGAATGAGATTCTCACTCACTATAGTCCTCCGGGCACTTTACAACATAATGATGTTTCGGAGAGGAGGAATCGGACTTTATTAGATATGGTCCGATCGATAATGAGTGTTACCGTTATATGTCTGTGAGATTATGCTCCAAATACAGTTGCTTATTAAGCATAGTTTCATTAGAAGTTGTTCATTCCATTCTATATGAGATACAAAGAGAAAGGAAGCCATATCTTAAGTATGTTAAGACTTCGGGTTGTCTTGCTCACGTAAGAGTTACAGAACAGGATAACTTATTTTGTAAGAGTTACTCAACAGAATAAACCAACACCTGAGAGGTACAAGTATAGGTTCATTATGTATCTTGTAAATATAATAGGAAACTAGTTCTATGATTTAGAGAAGCGAAATGTGTTCGTTTCTCAATACATCACTATTCTAGAGGAAGAGTGTCTCATAGATTGTGATAATTATAGAAAGATTGAACTTTGTGAAGTCAATCTAGAAATCAATGAACCAAGAATGGGAACTTAGGCTCAATTAAGCAGTGACCTTTTAGCACATTTCCCAGTGGATCGAAATAAATGTCTAGGTTACTTATCAGGTATATTTGACGCTTGAAGATGAACTTGGAGTATTCTTGATAGAAGAAAATAATCCTTTAACCTTTAAAGAGATGGTGTTAGACATTGATTCAGAAAAATGACAAGAAGCCATAAAAACAAAAATTGACTCTATGCATCAGAATCAAGTTTGGGACTTGGTTAAGCTACCCATAGGAATTATTCTTATTGGTTGTAAAAGGTTTACAAGAGGTCGTGGAAGCCAAGTGGAAGGTAGAGACTTTCTAAGCTTTATATTGGTTCTAAAAAGGTAATCCTCAGTGATCTGAGATCAACTAAGAGGAAACCTTTTTACTAGTATTGATGCTAAAGTCGATTGGAATGTTATTGGCTTTTGCAGCATATTATGACCTTGATGTTTGACAGATGGATCTAAGGATGACATTCCTGAATGGATACCTCGAGTAAGAGATATTCTTAGATTTTCCTGAAGGTTTTATACCCAGCCAGACTTTTTGGACTAGTGTGTAGGCTGAAGAAGTCCATTTTGGGGCTTAAACAAGCCTTCTAAAGTTGGAGTAATTATTTTAATGAGATAATCAGATTGTCTGGTTTCATCAAAAATAAGGAGGAAGCTTGTGTGCATGAAAGGTCAGTGGGAGAATGATAGTCTTCTTAATGCTCTTTGTTGATGACATATTGGTCATTGAAAATGATGTCGGTATGTTATAATTGGTCAAATTAACTTGTAAAAGTTTCTCCATGAAGGATTTGAAGATACGTTTTCTTTATATCGAGCATAAAAATTTATAGAGAGAGAGTTAGGAAGCTAATAGAATTTTCCTAAATTATTTCACATCAATATCGTCTTAAAAAGGTACAGTTTTGTTAACTATGAGATAGTTAATGTATTTTTTGGACATGATCATATTTCGAGGAGAGTGTCTCTTCAGATAAAAGATGAGAGAGTTAGAACGTCGACACACTAGATACATCAACTTTTGAGAGCTTGATGTATGCTATGATATATTTGAGACCTGATATCAGTATAATTATAAATGTCATGAGTCGTTACTAGTTTGATTTAGGTGACTACCATTTGATGATAGTCAAACATATCCTAAGATACCTTGAGGGTACAAAGGATAAGTTTCTCAAATATATAGAAAGTCACTTACAAGTGAGAAGATGCATGGAGTTAGACTTTTAGTTTGACCTAGATGATAGAGAGTCTACATTTGGGTATGTACTTATTCTCATTGGTACTAGGTGAGTTGAAATTACACCAAATTGGGATTCACTGCTGATTTATTTTGGGCACAACAGAAAAGACATGGTGGATTATAGGTTTATCGTTGGGCTTAGAATAGTTCAAAGACAGATGGATCCTATCCCATGTTTTTGCGACAAAACTAAGCTATTGTATAGGCCGAGGTGCCAAGAGAATACCTGTACTTTAATTATGTTTAGAGGAGTTTAACATGATTAGAGGGATCTTGGCTTAGGGAGATCTGATTATTTGTAGAAGTGTTTTATAAGTAATTAAGCGAACCCAATTTCTAAAGCCATGACTTCAAAAGCGTTTATGAAATACTAGAGTCGATGTGTACGAGATATCATCAGGAATGGCACTAGAGCAAGTGAGAGATTGTTAGGGTTAATGCTTACGTACCACCCCTGAATGTACATATACTTATGCATTTATAAATGTGTACATTGTCATTAAATTACTAATACCTACTTATGGTACTATGTAATATAATATTACAGACATTGTATGATCTTAAAGAGTTCAGATATAATCTATTAGAGTTTACATAAGAGCCCTCAGTTGGCTGCGCTGAGAGATATAAACATTACAGACATTCTCCAATATTATCCCTAATCTATTTCAGCCGATGCAGATCTGTCGGTGGATATCTTTATATAGATCAGCATATGTCGTACCTATAGGGTATAAATGGTTGTTCCTAGCCGACTATAAGCTTAGAGATCGTATTGACATATGGTTATCCAGTTAAGACTAGATATAAGACAGACTGACGAGAGACTCTGATAGACACCCTATGTAAGTCATCAACGGAGAGTCCTCTCGAGTTGAGCAGTATACGTGATCCTTTGACTTAAGTACCAGGTGGGCTTGTAAGTAATCCACCATACTTTAGTTCCATACATGTCACAGACCTTTTATAGTGTGACTGTTGGGTATGGTTCAATGATTATAGAGTTCGGTGTGTACAGATATGAGATCCATCAGTACGCATAGGGAGTTAGATATCCAGATGCTTCGAGACTGTATCTCAAAAAATTTTATGACCACAAGCATTAATCCCAGAAAAGAGTTTTCACCAGGGTAGAACAATATAGTAAAAGAGTTTGCACATATTATTCAGTGAGATACAAGTCTGGAGATATGATATGGATGAGCACATAGGGATTTGACGGTGATAATCTATATCCCTAGCACATTTAAGATATCATGACGGAAGGACTATACGTATGTGTTGTAACCTCAACTTGGATGGTTGACGCACTGATTTGTATTCCGAGACGTGTGCGTGGGGCAATGTTCACAGACTTACGGAATAGTTTCATTTGCCGAATCGGGCATGGACTTAGCAAGTCCCGCGATATGGAGTGTACTCGTTGTGCACTAAGGCAGCGTACCGGATTAAATTATTTAATCTATTAATATCTAGCACTATCATAAAAATATATGCGTGTCTGTATTTAAGTGTTAAATACAATAATTAGTTAATAATTGTTATTTATTAATTGTATAATGACACGTAGCGTATTGTGGTCCTTCGGTTGAGTTTATTTAAGTGTGAAATTTAGTGAGACCCGCTAAGGAATAAACTTAGTAACCATTTATGAGGGGTAAAATGGTCATTTCATACAATAATTATTTAATTATTAAATAATCATAATATATCATTATTAAACATTATAATATATTATTTTATTATATAATATTATTATATTATATATTATTAAATAGTTGTCATCCATTTTTTATTTTATATAATTAGTTTATATAATAATAATATTTTTATTTGCATGGTGGGTTTTTGATATTGTAACATATAATATTATTATTATATTTATATGAGATATATATTTTTGCGATATGTGTGAAGTGTGTGAATTGTGTGTGTGTGTGAGACGGAGGTGAGGTGTGTGGTCATGTGAGAAGGGGAAATAAAATAAAATAATTTTTTTTTTTTTTTGAGGTTGTGGAAAGTAATTATGAATTATTTTTATTTTTATTTTATTCTTTTAAAGAAAAAAAATACATAGCCGTCGATTTTAAAATTAAGAATTAATCTCGTATTAAATTAATTACAATAAAAAAGATGTTCATTTAATTCAAGAAGGTATTTTTGTGATTTTTGTTTGTGCATATACTTTATATTTTTTATGTATATCTTTATCACGATTAGAAATTAATTCTATATCCATATCATGTAAAATTTTAATGTTAACATTTCCTAAACAAGTGTGCCACAAAGATACTGAGTCAATCATATAAGTAGAAGAGACATTCATTTCATTGATATTGAGTTTAAACATTCCATCATACATGTTTTCTCTTCTAACAAAGGTACCACTCTTAAACAATACAAATTTGAAGCCAAACTTAACAAGAAGGTTACCCGATTCAAGATTTTTTGTAACTTCAAGTACAGGATAAACATCATTAAGGGTTAGAAACTTTCTAGAAATGAATATCAGTTGCACATTGCCTTTTTCTTTTATTGCAGCAGTGGAAGAATTTTTCATGTATAGTACACTTCTATCCGCCACTAATTTATAAGATGTGAAAAGGCATTGATCCTTTCACACGTGCTTGGTTGCACTAGAATCTATTCACTATGTATTATCATCTTTGAGAATATTGATCTTAGATATCATGGTAGTAAAATTTATTTTCAAACTTCTATATTTGTTTCCTTAAGAGTTGACAATCTCTTTTGTAATGGCCATGTTTATCGAAATGGTGTAAATATTTATTTTCTTATTATTTTGATTCTTGTTAAAATCAGACTTTTTCTTTCCATTACTTTTGAGTTGATGAGATTGTTTAAACTCTTTCCTTCCTCTACTATATTTGGAGGACATTGTGATCTATATTCCTCCGAATTATTAAATCTAAGTTGCTTTCGATGCTAAGATTTTGGCCCAAGTTATAAAGATTAATTTTCTCCTTTTTATGTGTAAGACTTGTAGTCTTTGCAAGAGGGAGGTAGTTTACCAATAATAGAAGAAACAATAATTTACCCATTCATTTTCATATTATAATTGTTCATCTTATTAGGCATACGTGAGATCTCATGATATTGTTCAACTATACGCCTACTATCAACCATTTTATATTGAAAAAATTTATACGCCAAAAATTTCTTACATTTTGCATTTCTTTCATGTACTTACCTTCAATGCATCCCACATTCTTTTTTAGTGTGGACTTGTTGTGATATTAGTACCCAAGAAAAAGGGACATTGCATTACAAATGTGTCCTTTGCACCTACTTTTGTCCAGCTCTTGTTTCTGCCATTGTCTCATTCTCACATTCATTAGGTTTTGGAAAAGTGAGAACATAGAATACGTTTATGCTTGCTAATAGAATGAAACTTTTTCTACCAAATCAAAAGTTACAACCATCAAAACTCTCTAGTTTGACAAAATTCGCATCAAACTCTCGAAGTGATGAAGTTGATTTGTTTAGAAAATAACATCTTAAGATTGACAAAATTCGCATCAAACAAAGAACTGATGGTGAATACTTTATGTAATGAAATATGAGTACAAAACTTATAGGTACTAAGAAAAAAAATTAATTTACATAAATAAATGTGTGCTTCAAGGAACGCTACAGATGTTGCTTTCCTTAAGATATTATTTTCCCCCGTAATTGAATGATGTACATGGGTTAAGCAAACATGCCTGTAGGATACAGTGAAATACTACTTTTGTTTGCCTGAATTGTGCACCACCGACAAAAGCGAACCTGAACACCCTTGAACTTTGAAAGCTTGCGAAGATTCAATGTTTTCTTTCTACATAAAACAAAACACTTAAGAATTTAATATAGAAAAATATGAAAAAAAATGCAAATTTTGGTTTTGATATTTGGTGGGAGAAAAGAGAGATGTAGGAAGTTTTAAGTAATATCTAAGTGGCCTAAACAAGAATGTTTATGTAGCATGGTCATTGGATCAAATTTAGAATTTGATCAGTGGTCTAAAATAAACCATTACCATTGCAAATGAAATTATGCCATGAGTAGTTGTGTCCATTAATAAATAGTTATATTCATTTATAAAATATGTAAAGTATGTCATTTCCAAGAGGCACCATTGTGTCTCTTCCAAAAGATACCTTGTAACTCTTCAATAATATCAATTTCAAGGACTCATTGTTGAAAATTCTCCAACAATTAATTTCTTTTCGCATACCTTTCTTTCGAATATATGAAATTACTAACCTTTGAAGGCAAAGAAAGTTTATGAACATATACTAATTGGTATTTTGAAACAAAAGCGCACTTCTCTCCACTGCTATAGAGAATTGTTATGGCAACAATTTCTCCTAATTGACAACAGAGTTAATAGTGAGCATACCTTTTATTTTTCTAAGATGAAAATTCGATAAAAAAAAATGACAAGAAGAGCTCTGTAATAATCTCATCATTTTTATTTCACTGTCTTATATAAATACATAAAATCTAGGGAAATTTTTGCAAAAGCTAAAATTTTGGGCCACTTAACTAATTTGGCCATAGATAAAGTTTTTTAACATTTTAGCCAACATATTTTGATGGAAATACCCTCCTCTTACACGATTTCCCCCTTTTAAAATTCAACAAACCACATTCCTCTTTGGCTAAAAAAACTAGACACAAATCCTTAAGAATTTGAACGATAATCATTCACTATTCATCAAGTATCACAATCTTACCTAAAATAAGGTGAGATTGATATTTATTGTGATTTATGTTGTTCGTAATTTAATCTTGAGAATGCTTGTAGTCATTAAATTGAAGATAGATTCTGCATATATATTTAGATCAAAAGATATTTATTTTATGTAAACAAATATTGTGTGTAAATGAAAGCATTATGTCATCACTAATTTGAAACAAGACCTACAAAACTAGTTGTTATCGCATTGCAAGAGCATTGATCGATAACATTCTATTGCGCCATGTTATGGTGCGAAAGAAACTTATCATGCCTAACATGGGGTAATAGGTTGCTATTGTGCCATAACATGGGCACGAAGAAACTTATCATGCCCAAGCATAATAGGTTGCTATCGTGACATAACATAGGCGTGATAACAACCTAATATTGGCACAATAGCAACTTATCGCTCTAAATAACAAAATTTTTGTATTCCAATTTTTATTAATAAATGTCAATATTGTTTATATAGGTATTATAGAGACTGGTCCACTTTCTGGTATGTTTTGGAGGAAGATAGTAGAGTTCTAGTAATGGTGAAAAGAGATATTTGGATACCAAAGTGTTGTCATGGTAGTTTCTAGTAATATGATTTATAAACAACCTCAGAACTTAGAGTATTATAGAATTTGCGTTAATTCTGATCAGTGTAGTGTCATTATGAAAATTTTAGTACCCACAATAAGAATGAGTGTTATTCTATTGACAATCCAAAGTGATCAAAAAGTGTAATGACAAAGTAGGTGCGTTCCTTATGCATAATGGAACTAGTTGAATGGATACAGGAGTTAATGTAAATTTTATTTTATAATAGGAGAGATGTTACACAAAAAATGACCACTCACTTAAGCACATAGGCCAATGATAAGGTATGGAATCACAAGGATCAATCTTTTAGAATAACAGTCAATCCAGTGACAACTGTAAGTTTGTTGTGAAAGATGGCAATAAGAACAAGATAGTCGACTTAGCCATAAAGACATGCAGTTGTAAAAAGTTTAACTTTTGCCAGTTGCCAAGTGTTCATGCAGTGGTTGTATGCAGAAATGTCAGGTTACAATATCAAGATCTTTGTTCACGTTATTATAAGATGGAGATTTTATTGATTGTATATAGCGATTTAGTAAATCTTGTTGACCATCCGTCAGATTGGATTATTCTAAATGAGATGCGAAATATTCAGATTGCAGTAGTGTCTTGTTTACAAATTCTCCAACTAAATCAGCAATTGAAATCTTAATTGTTGATATTTTATTATGTTCATAAAAACTTGCAATATTTGCATTGAAAAGATTATTTTGCATATTGTTTTGAGTTATGTAAATGCTAGACCTCCACTTTTTCATACGAGGGACCTTGAGTTGAGTTTTTTTTCCGCATATATTGACCTAGATAAGGGGATTACCTCATACATCTATATCTGTAATAAAAATTGTAATAGAATAAAGACAAAATTAATATATAAAATTTTCAATTGACAAATAACATAAAATGAAAAAAAATTTACGTACCTAAAAAAAGTAAGGAAAATCTTGAAAATTATATTTTTCCTCTTTATGTTTTGGATTTTTGGCCTTCAATTTTTTGAATCTCTCCACCTTTCATTTCAATTTCCTTTTAAAAGAATTGTGAGTAGCCTCCCATAATACATTACCTCACAAATATTTATTAAATTCCTCTAAATTATCCACTATTTGGAATAAAAATGGATCTATATCATTTCTCTCTCTCCACCCCAATAATACTTGGTGGATTAAATACATCAACAACAATTTAACTACATCTTTGTCATTTATCTTATTGGAATTATACTCCCTAAATATCTCATCAAACTACTACAAATATTTCTTGTGGGCAGGTACTCACTCCGTACGCAATGACTCAATTTCGTTGTCAACTACTTTATTGCTAGATATTCTTCTATTTTTCAATTGGATATAAGCGTAAATTTTTGCTGACTAAAATAAATAGGCTTATTGTTCACCTGATACCAAACTGATCATCCATATCATGCGTTTTCACCTAATGGAGTAATAAGTGGCGAACTAAAATGCCTGAAAAATTAATGCGTTGAAACTCAAAGAAATGACCCATGCACATGCCTCTCCATGTTTCTTTTTGACGCTGAATCAACTTTTCTCTTATTGTATATGTAGGAGAATCAACTGTGTATGGATGTATTCATGTGCTAGTGTGTTCATTACAAAATACGTATCTAATACATATTTAGCACAACAAAATTTTAAAACATACAATAAAAACATAATTATATATTAATCAAATTAATATATAAATGATAAAATTGAGAAATTATCAATACGTGTAAAGTTTTACACGTATTCCTCTAGAGTCTGCCTAAAGTTTTACTTGTTATCATTCTAGTTATCAATTTGGTGGGCTTGATAAGCTAAAACAGTAGCTTCTTAATCCAACGTGGGATTAACCCTTAACCCCTTATAGCCAGTTCTTAAACTTGCGCTTTGTTTCTCACGGTGATTAAGAGAATTGGAAGCAACAATTGCTTCACAAAGAAAAGAGCATGAAATAGAAATAAGAAAATGAAATAACCCTTTCATTCACTTTCGGTCAATTTTCCTTCTCAAATTTCCGTTTGCAATTTCATACATATCTCTTTTTCATTAAAAAATTAATATTATAATATAATATTAATAAAACATGCATTGTTGACAAAAAATAATAATAAAAAACTAAAATAATAATATTATATATAATGCATGACAACTATCATGCATTATATATATATTATATTATTATTAATAATATTTTCTAAAATAATATATTTTATTTGAGATATTATGATTATTTAACAATTAAATAATTATAGTGTGAAATGACCATTTTACCTCTCATGCATAATTACTAAGTATACTCCTTAGTGGGTCTCACCAAATTTCACACTTGGGTAAAGTCAACAAAAGGCCACAATGCGTCAAGTGACATTTTAAAATCAGTGAATAACAATTATTGACCAATTATTGTATTTAACACTTAAATATGCATATACACATATTTTTGTGGTAACGTTGGATATTACTAGATTAAATAATTTAATTCAGTACTCTACCCTAGTACACAACAAGTACACTCCATATCGCGGGACTCCCTTAGTCCACACCCGATTCGTCAAATTGAACTATTCTATAATTCCATGAGCCATATCCCACGCACACGTCATGAATATTACAAATCAGTACGTTGAACCATATAAGTTGAGGTTACAATGTATATGTATAACCCTTTCACTCCGTCAAATTCCCATATGCTCATCCATAAACCTATCTCAAGAATGGTATCTCAATAGTACAATATGAGCAAACTGTTCGCCACATTGTTTAACCCCATGGAAACACCTTTCTGGGCTATCTACTTACGGCCATAAGACTTTCTTGAGTTACTATTTTGTAGCATCTAAATATATCACTCTCTATGAGAGCTAATGGATCCCATATCTGCACGCACCAGACTCCATGAGCATCGAACCATACCCAGTGACACTTAGTGGTCAGACCATGAAAGGTATCTGACATTCGTGGAACCAAAGCATGGTGGATCACTTACAAGTCCACCATGGTGCTCAAGTCAGAAAACCACGTATACTACCCAACTCGAGAGGACCTTCTATTGACGGTAACATAGGATATCTATTGGGGTCCTCATGAGTCGGCTTAGTACTCAGTCCTAACTGAATACTTGTATGTCTATACAATCTCCAAGATCCTGGTCAAGTAAGAACAACCAAATGTACCCTACAGATATAGACATACACTGATTTATGTAAATTCATAAGATCTACTAACAGACTTGTATTAGTAGAAATAAATCAGGAACTATGTATATGAGAACATGCTTGTATAATGACACATCCTAGCAACTTATTGCAGCTCTTGCAACTATATTATTATTAGCATATTCTAGGGTCTTTGTCCCGTTATAGACAATGTTCCAACTCTTGAAATATTTTTCAACTCTTAGCAGCAGTCTAAACTCTTTTAGACCTTATTCGAACTCCTTCAATAAAACAAAGTTTATAATCAAACCATATTATTAAAAGGTAATTAGCGATATAACAAAAGGTACTATGTATAGAAATCAAATATTAATACAAAACTGAGATGGCAGGTAGGCACAACCCTAACAGTATCAAATTAGGTATCTAACTATCCTTAACCAGACGGGATAGGCATCTCACACCTATATGACCTAATCTCTTATGCCATAATTTGGTTTCATTTAACTTTTAAATCGTTATCCAATCATTTCTAATATGTCTCATTTTTTTCGGGAGAGGCATCATCAGAAACACCTCGGGGTATCTTTTAATCTATAACATATCTGAGCCTCTCAGAATCCAGAACAATTCTGAGATTCATAAGTCAATCTGAATAATTCTCGGTGCCTTTGAACTGGTGTGCATCTAATATATGCACCAAGGGATTTATAGAGGCCATCAGATCAAATCTTGCATAAACAAAAAAATAGGAGATGTTAGTGGAATTTATTAAATCGCTAATATTACGTTTTAAATCATGGGTATAATAGTTATACATTTTTCAATTTAAAACGCTCTCCCACTACTTTACATAATCCCGATAATCTCTCAAACGAGAATACGATAGTTTAAACTCTTTTAAACTATACAACAGGAAGTAGGCCTCATTGGAATTTACTTCGGCTTGACGCTGTAGCAATATTGGCCTTTGTAAACCCAACAAGTAGACAATATTTGCCAATTGCATCTCATGCAACCCTTACTTTTTGATCCTGAATACACCTTATCCTCACGCTATAGCAATATTGAATAAGTGTATTCCAGATTAACTTGTCAATTATCAAATATATGTTACTGATACTACCCTCACCCTATAGCAATATTGGGCAACACGTTCGTATATATTTGCCTCATTTCATGTTTAACCGGTATAGTCCAAACTCAACCGACCAAGTTCCTCACACTGTAGCAATATTGAAAAAAGGCCAACGTGGCTCGTCTAACATCGTATTGACAAGATGGATCAAAATATAATATTATTTCATAATATTATATAATTTAATCTAATTAAGAGAGATTTTTCTAATTTAATATATCCCCATCACATAAGGAGGTAATTCTCAATTAATAAATATTTCTATATCAACACAATTAACCCCACCAAAAGGGTTCCGATTGTGACTCTTAATAAAGAAAATTGATCTCGGTTTATAATGCAGACCAATAACTCTTATCACTGTATCTCATAAACCATACACATGTAAAATTAATTTTGAAACACTATTTAAAATTACTGTAGCACGCGAACAGTACAAATTACTGTTTATTAGATACTATTTAAGTGAACAGTTCCTACACTGTGGCACGGACTACCAGCACTGCAGCCCCTATTCCATGCCGATGTAGCACTAAGAGATGGAACCCCCAGTGCTGTGGAGCTGACCCTTCAGCGCTGGAGCACGAATTCCAGAACCTTCAAGGCCTTAGTGTGGGCTAACCAACGCTGAGACAAAAATTTCCACTGCTGGCATGGTAGGTCCTCAATGCTACGGTGTTGGGAGGTCAAACCTTTAGCGTTGCAACGTCTGCCCTATGGCGCGGCAGTGCCCAGTGTACCATTTTTGGCATACCCGTTCTAATACTTGAAACACGCCATTTACACTGGGTCTTTTTGTTCCGTCCACTCAAATAACACCCAATTTTTTACAGAACCGGCTCTGATACTAATCTTGTAGGGGAATCAACTGTGTACGGGTGTATTTATGTGCTAGGGTATTTATTGTAAAATACGTATCTAATACATATTTAGAGCAGTGGAATTTTAAAATATACAATAAACACATAATCATATATTAATCAAATTAATACATAAATGATAAAATTAAGAAATTATTAGTATGTGTAAAGTTTTACACTTATTTCTCTAGAGTCTGCCTGTAGTTTTACTTGTTGTTAGTTCTAGTTACCAACTTAATGGACTTAATAAATTAAAACAATAGCTCCTCAATCTAATATGAGATTAACCTTTAACCCCTTATGGCCAGTTCTTAAACTTGTCCTTTGTTTCTCACGGTGATTAAGAAGAGAATTGAAAGCAACAATTACTTCACAAAGAAAAGAGCATGAAACGGAAATAAGAAAATGAAATAACCCTTTAATTCACTTTCTGTCAATTTTCATTCTCACATTTCCATTTGCAATTTCACACATATATCTCTTTTTCATTAGAAAATTAATATTACAATATAATATTAATAAAACATGCATTGTAGACAAAAATTAATAATAAAAAACTAAAATAATAATATTATATATATAATGTATGACAACTATCATGCATTATATATATATCATATTATTATTAATAAAATATTATAAAATAATATTTTATTTCAGACATTATAATTATTTAATAATTAAATAATCATAGTGTGAAATGATCATTTTACCCCTCATGTATAATTACCAAGTATATTCTTTAGTGGATCCTATTAAATCTCACACTTAGGTAAACTCAATCAAGAGCTCATAATGCGTCATGTAACATTTTACAATCAATGAATAATAATTATTGATTAATGGCTGTATTTAACACTTAAATATGCATATAAACGCATTTTTGTGGCAACGCTGGATATTACTGGATTAAACAATTTAATTTAGTACTCTGCCCCAATACACAACAAGTACACTTCATATTGTGAGACTCCCTAGGTCCATACCCGATTCGTCAAATTAAACTATTCCATAAGTCCATAAGCCATACCCCACGTGTAATATCCAATCCCTATTAGTAGTATTGGCGCCTAGATTTCGGTATAGAGCAATGAAGACACCGTACGATTACTTGATTTTAAGCCTATTAGAAATATTCCTTTTATGGTGCGCATGAGAGATATTAGACCTAATTTGATAATTTCACACTCGATCGGAGCGTCGGACGAACTCTATAATATTTTTGAAATTTTTTTCTATTAGCTTGGAAAAAAAAATTCTAATTTACTAAATGAATTTTCATTTAAGGGTTATATATAGAACAAGCCTTTGTTGAGAAACATAATCCATATATTAGAGAATGGACCAAATAGAAGAAATCTCATGGATTGCTAAGTTGAAAATTCTAGTTAGTTCTTTGGACTATTCTAACTAGATAGTTGCAAATGAACTAATTACATACTTAGTTTCTAATTAATGACAAATTAGTAATTTAGAGTAAGTTGAGGGAAAATGATCAATTGATGGATAATTATATATATATATGTTGGAAGTGTGCAGTTTTTTTAATAGAACATAAAAACAAACATTTAGAGCAAAATTCGTGCAAGGGTTGGAGGTGCTGCTACAGTGAAATTTTAATTTTTTAAAATAATTTTTCATGCTTAATCAAGTTAAAATAAGGTTACATACCAATTTCAAAGCTCAATTGAAGTCTCCATTAGTGAAAAGTGAAGAAAATAAGTAAGAAAAGTATTGTTTTGTGAGATTGATAAGTAAACTTTCAAGATTTCTTCAATTGATGTTCTTATGTGTATTCTTAGTTTAGATTGTGTTGAATTATAATGTAGAACTTCAAGGAGTCATCAATTTAAAGAAATTAGCAAGGTAAGAATTAGGGTTTTGGGTGATTTGAATGTAGAGATTATAATTGGTTGTAATTAGGGCATTAGAATAAAATTGGCTTGATTTTAGTGTAATTAGAACAAGAAATTGAGAAAAGAAATGTGTTGAAATCTAGGGTGAAATTCTTTCACTTTAAGGAATTTAGGGATTGAGTTGTTGTGTGTAAATGGTGCCTTATGTATGTTGAATGTATATGGTTGATGGAAAAACAAAAAATGAAGAAAATGGGACATAATTGTCTTTTTTGGAAAGGTGAAGGGCAATTATGTCCAACCAAGTTATAAAGCGTTTAATAATTTTTAGGGCGCCGGGTAGTGAATTAGATCAGATTAAATGACTCCGTAAATAAAAATAAAAAAGTAGTATGCATCCGGACTTTGTATGCCGATTATGGCGTTTAGTAGTTAAATGAGATTCTAGCATTCGATTTGGTTCTAAACATCATTTATGGCACGTAGGTGAAGAAAACCGAGAGCTGTAACGGGAGCAGAAATTCGGAGCGAAATCGAGCGCAGAGTGGCTGTGAGTGAAAATCTGTCATTTCTTTTATCTTTCGGTTATTATGTTTTCGTATAATGAAAATGTATGTTTTATGAGCTTTCAATGCATAAACATGATTTATGATCTTGATATATATCTATAGATATGCATTTGCATGTTCGGTTTAAGAAACAATTTTAAAATTACTGCATTCGTTTTAAAGGCCATTGGTACCCGCAGATTATAGTGGTGGTGATTGTATTAAACCTGACTAGTATATCCCGTGCACATGGACAGGTCATGAGGGTGTGTCACTAATCTGGGAAGTCGGAATGTCGAGTCATGCGAGTCGCTCTATATGTACGGGGTATTATCTCGCTATATGTATGCGATGTAGGATTCCGTTGCATAGCCAGTGAGATGTCTTGAGATGTCAGTGTGGGTGCTGCTAGTTGAGGTGCCTCGTGACCTACTTACGTATGCCGTGCTAGTTGAGTCGCTGCATGAGTATAGAGCTTTAGGGTGGTTACCATTGGTACAGTTTAGAAAGAAAATGGCCGAGCGAGGACTTTACTAGTTTTCGATTTACCGATAGCATTTATGCATTTATATGCACACGACAGTTATTGTGTTATACAAATTTTGGATATTATTTTTTAAAGATGTAGATAAAACCCGCTCGACAAGATTTCATCAGCATATGATATTAGAAACCGTTTTATAGCTTTACATCAGTTTTAGAAGCATGATTTATGCACGTACTTTAGACTTTACTATCCATGCATAATGTTATTTTATTTAAAATCTTAATTGCACTCACTGAGCTCCTTTATCTCACTCGTTTTGTATTTTAAGTTTTCTAAACCCCATTCCTAGGTACAGGTCTTGGTACGCAAGCTGCTAATTCTCCTAATGTCGAGTAGTAGGCCAAATCTGAAGATCATTTTTGTATAAGTAAATGTGCTAAATAGCACCATTTGCTTTCTGCATAGTAGTTGTTGGCATGTATATTTGTATGTATGTTTTGAACTAACAAGAAGAGATTTCAATATTATGATGATCGTTTTTACTTTTTATGAGTATGCTCATTTTATAATTTAAATGAAACTATTGAATTGTGTTGGATTTGGTTTGGAAAGAACTGAAGGTTCGAATTGGTAGTATTGAAAAGTATTTGAAATATAAGTGAAATTTCTTTATAGGTTTTATATGAATTTTCCAAAAAAAAAAAACAGAGGAAACTCTGCCCGTTTTTCTTTTAAAAACTAAGATGTCATTTTCATGTATATTACAAGATTTTCTCAGTAATAGCAAGAACAAAAAAGGGGTTCGCCTCACAGAATTTCTCATCTTACCCAATTATATTCTAAGAAATTTTCGTCGGGGTGCCCAGCAGGGCTGCGGGGATCTACTGTAGAGGGTCTCGAGTCGAGTCCTGTCACCATGCACACATCACGAATATTACAAATTTGTACGTTGAACCATACAAGTTAAGGTTACAATGCATAGGTATAGCCCTTTCATCATATATATCTTGGATGTGCAGGGACATAGATTAACACCGTCAAATCTTTACGTGCTCATCCATAAACCTACCTCCAAAATAGTATCTCAATAGTACAATATGAATAAACTGTTTGTCACACTGTTTAACCCCATCGAAACACTTTTCTGGGTTATTTACTTACGGTTATAAGACTTTCTTGAGATACTATTTTAGAGCATCTAGATATATTACTCCCTATGAGAGTTGATGGATCTCATATCTGCACGCACCAGACTCCATGAGTATCGAACCATACCTAGCGACGCCTAGCGATTAGACCATGAAAGATCTCTGACATGCATGGAACCAAAGCATGGTGGATCACTCACAAGTCCATCATGGTGCTCAGGTCAGAGGACCACGTATACTACTCAACTCGAGAGAACCTTCTATTGACGGCAACATAGGATGTCTATTAGGATCCTCATGAGTCTGCTCAGTATTCAGTCTTAATTGAATACCTGTATGCCTATACAATCTCCAAGATCTTGGTCAGCTAGGAACAACCAACTGTACCCTACAGATATAAACATACACTGATCTATGTAAATTAATAGGATCTACTAACTGACATGCGTTAGTAGAAATAGATCAGAAACTATGTATTTGAGAACATGCTTGCATAATGACACATCTTAGCAATTTATTGCAACTCTTGCAACTATATTATTATTAGCATATTTTGAGATCTTTATCTTATTACAAACAATACTCCAACTCTTGGAATATTTGCCAACTCTTAGCAGTAGTCTAAACGCCTTTAGACCATATCCGAACTCTTTCAGGTAAAACAAAGTCTGTATCATAACAAGCATCAAACCATATTATTAAAAGGGAATTAGTGATATAACAAAAGGTATTATATATAAATATCAAATATTCATACAAAACTAAAATGGCACGTAGGCACAATCCTAACAGTATCAAGAGCCCATAGCTTAGAATAACACGTAATGGTGGTAGGAAAATAATCTTTAACTGTAATATTTAATTGTTTTAAAATTGCCTTGTTCTTGAAAAAAACTATTAATTAATAACAATTAAATAAAATTATAATTACTATAAATTTAAAATATATAAATAAATAATAATTAAATGAAAAAATTAAGGTCACGCACTAATCGTATGACCCAAATTAGGGCATTGGACTACGGCATGATAAAACCTGTCGTGCTACAGTCATCAGCGCTATAGAACTTAATGAGTCAAAATACCTAGCGTGATAAGTTTTATCGTGCCAGGCAATTAGCAGCGTGATAGGTTTTATCTCCCTGCCTATTGTTTAGTGCAATAACATTTGTCATTCATTGTGCTGCCTAAATTCGCCTCCTTTATTCCTCAAATATATTAATCACCGTTTGACAAACACAACTCTTCAACTCAATTCATCCCCAAACATTAACAAACATCACTAATCTAATCGATTCACCAATTTCATCATCAAATTACCAATTTTCCCTAATCTAATCATAAAACAATTCTCTAATTTTCATTTTGGCTGTAATAAGGGCACAATAAAACAAAAAAATAGGAGACCGTTACCTTATTTTGATCCATTGACACTATGTCCTTAGCTGCTGCCGTCAAGCCGCCATTATAAGTAGAGCAAATTTGGGTTTAAGGTTTGAGAGAATTTTGAGTTAAGAGGAAAATTAAGTTTGAGGGTAGTTCTATCAAAATATATTGTGTTTGGCTAAAAAAAGTTAGAAAAGTTTATTTGTAACTAAATTAGTTAAGTGGCCCAAAATTTTGGCTATTTCCAAAACTTTTCCTAAAATATATGAAGTAAAAAAAATGTCCAAAAAACTCTTTGTATAGCATGAAACAAGTATGACTTAGCAGCTCATGTGCTCTAATGCGTTAATCATTAAATATAAAAGAACCTCTTAAGATTAAAGAGACCTAGATTGAGTTTCACTTTTAAATTGAGGTTTGATGAATATCTTTCTTTATCTTTCCCCACATTTTATCAATTCCTTGTTTCATTAAAGCTAGTTCATTAATACAAGAATAGAACAGAAGCAACTACAAGCCCAATTTCACTATTGTAAAAATAATAATCTAGCTTTTAATTGTGGCTAAATGACGATGAAAGTATAAAACATATGATCAAAACTCAACTTGATGTTAATATAAGCAAATTGTTGTTATTTATGGTTTCCGTGGCTTTGCAAGATGTGGACTCTCTTTAAATTGTTTCATACTCATAATATATATAAATATATATATATATATGTTGCTTCTCACCAATTATAATGGTGTCAATTGTATTAAGATGGTGTAGTAACCATTGTTCCCTTACGGATTAGATGCTAACAAATGACAAACGCGTCGACAATAGAGAAAATTTATTAAAAAGACACAAAAAGAAGGGTAAAAAAAAATTTAAACAAAGCGAAACAAAATCACATAATAATTAGCACATTAGGATAGAATCATGTGGTGAGAAGCAAGAATTAGGATTCTTTCTTAAATAAAATTTTACCTAAGTTTTTAAGAATCTTTTGATACATGTTTATCAATTATATATTAGTAAAAGATTAAGTGAAAATTTAATTTAGGAGAAGATTCAAATTCAAGAAACAGATGGAGAAAATTTACACGCGGCAATCATGTATAAAGAAGAAGAAGCAATTTTAAAAGTTTATATGATAAAGATTATTTTACAGTGTTATGGAGGTTTTAACAGTATTAATAATAAGATTATTTGTATTTATTAGATTAATAGTTAAATATCGTCATTCTTAAATTTTTGATTTGATCTAATAATTTAAATTATTTTAAATATTAAATTGAGACTTTAATTCCAATATGGTAGAATGATCAAATGTGAAAAAAAAAAAAGTTAAAAAAAGGAAAGCATATGAAGAATACTTGCAGAAAAAGTTACATGAAAAGCGAAACTAACTGCAAAGTGAAAGCTAGCACGTGAAGGAAAAGCAAATGGTGATTCATAAAAAGGTTAGAAGGGAGGATTTTTTTTTTTTTATTTGTTGAGGGAGGAAACGCTCTTTTTCATTTTAAAGTTATATTAAAGTAAAGAATTTAAAATTTAATTTAGAACCCTAACCTTCTTGAATAGCGGAATAACCTGTTAATAAAACAAAAATAACAAAAATTTAAAATAGAAAATAAAAAAGCACAATATAATCTTACGTGGTTCAACCAATTGCCTACGTCCACAGTGGATCCAAGGATCTTAACCTCTCTTATTATAACTCCCTAGAGATTTTACAAGGAAAAACTAATATGAAGAACCCTCAAAAGGACTTAATGTTTAGTGAACCCTTACTCTACTACAAACAATGATCACCCAAACGACGGTTCCACCCTAGCGTACACAAGCACTTAATGTCTACCCAGTTCTTCCCCTCTCTTAGAGTCTCTTTTAATGCTTGATATCAATTAAAGGGTTTACAAGTGTTTATATAGAGTGTATTTCGTGCCTACTAACCCTATTATTTATTGGAGTAAGAGTCCACTTATTTTGGTAGTCCAAAACTAGAAATCCTAAAGAAAAAGGGACTTCTGAGGAGTCTGGGGCTGCGACGCTGGCTAAAATCATGCCCAGTGCTACGGTGCTATCTTGGACGCCACGGCGCTCAGCCTTGTACGAACCTCCCGTATTTTCTTCACTTCCTTCGCATTTTTGAGTCCCGTTTTGCTTCCCTCTTCGTGTCCCACACGTCCTAGACTTCTCCATACGTATCCCATACATTCTAGACTTCTTGTAACTCTCCACTTTGCTATTCATCTCAATTCCTGTCCAAAGAAGATTGTTGAATCACCAATTTTTCAACAAACCCTTCTTTGAATCAAAATCTTCCAACTAAGAAGGCTTCTGGATTCGATCCACACTAATACTCTATCACTTAGAGTTGAGTCCAGTTAAGTCTCCACCAAGACTTAACTTTCCCTGGGCTAGTAACTTCGGCCTCCAAAGGCATTCGTGGACCTTGTATATGATATGGATGTGTTGCACTCCTTTCTGACCCTCATCACCTTGATGAGCACGGTTTGAATGTCTCCTAGTGGTCTGCATTACCCCAACACCTCGCGATGGACCACTCATGGCCATTCCAGTAAGCACCCTCCATTGTGCTTCTCACCCTCAAACCTTATAGGTCCTTTCTTTACCCTTAGTTTTCCTTTTCCGGTCTAACCAAATACCCTTCCTTATTGAGCTTACCTAGGGATATCAAGTTCCTCCTTACTTTAGGAATATGCCTTACACCATGTAAGTCCTTAGTTTCTCCACTTTGCATCCTCAGCCTTATATCACCAACTCCCATGATCTCACAAGTCATGTTATTCTCCATTAGAGCTTTACCTCTCTTGGCTTTATAGTTGGTAAACATTGATCTGTCGGGACACATATGGACACTGCACCTTGAATCTAGTATCCATTTACCAGCATACTTTGTCGTTGAGACTACCAATGTGTCTAAGACTTCAGTATCTTCCTCAATACCAATTACAGCCCACCCTCCTTAGCCTTTTGATTTCGGACAATCCTTCACAAAGTGCCCTTCCTTATTACAAAGGAAACACTTCTTAGATCTCCTTCTTGATTGGTTGCTCTTCCTTCCTTGTGCAAGCAATGCTGCTCAACTTTTGGACTCAGATCTGTTTGTCAATTATTTGGAGTTCAATGATGCCTTGACGTCATTCATCGTTAAAGACTCTTTCCCATACAACAACGTATCCACAAAATTCTCATAGCTCTTCGTCAACGAACTTAACAGGATAATGGCCTTATCTTCATCCTCGATCTTGATGCCCAGTTACTGAAGACTTATGATGATTTTGTTGAACTCGTCAATGTGAGCTCTCAATAAAGTTCCCTAGTGTATTATTAACTGATATAGTTTCTTTTTAACAAGAAGTCTATTTGCAAGAGACTTCTTCATGTACAATGCCTCAAGTCTCTTCCATAGCTCCAAAGTGGTTTCTTTATCACTAACTTCCCTTAATACTTCGTCGCTCAATGCCAGGAATAAGGTGCTGTGAGCTTTTTTTCTGAATCTTGTCCCAATATTTCTGTTCGGACTTTGAGGTTGTCGTCTCATCGCTAGTTGAAGAGCTGCCTTTCTCCAAGGCTGCGTCTAGCCTTTCCTTCACTAGTAGAACCCTAACCTTTTTCCTTCAAAGATTGAAGTCATTCATCCCATTGAACTTATCTATTTCTTGCTTGATTGTAGCCATGGTTTAAATACCCCAAGTGTGTGTTATCGAACCTCTAGCTCTAATACTAGTTTGTTCAGGGAGGAAACACCCTTCTCCCTCTCATGGTTATGTTGAAGTGAAGAACCTAAAATTCAACCTAGAACCCTAACCTCCTTGCGCAGCGGAATAACCTGCTAATCAAGCAAAAACAACAAGAATCCAAAGTAGAAAATAAAAGTGCACAACACAATCTTATGTGGTTCGGCCAATTGCCTACGTTCACGGTGGATCCAAGGATCCTAACCTTTCTTATTATAACTCCCTAGAGATTTTACAAGGAAAATCCAATATAAAGAACCCTCAAAAAGACCTAATGTTTAGTGAACCCTTACTCTACCACAAACAATGATCACCCAAACGACAGTTCCACCCTAGCGCACACAAGCACTTAGTGTCTACCCAGTTCTTCCCCTCTCTTAGAGTCTCTCTTAATGCTTGATATCAATTAAAGGGTTTACAAGTGTTTATATAAAGTGTATTTCATGCCAACTAACGTTATTCCTTGTTGGAGTAAGAGTCTACTTGTTTTAGAAGTTCAAAACTTCCCAAAACTAGAAATCCCAAAGAAAAATGGACTTCTGACGCGTCTGGCACCGCAGCGCTCATCCCTAGGCGCCGCGAGACTGGCCAAAATCACGCCCAGTACTACGGCGTTAGGGATGAGTTAATATGGGTTGTTTTTATTTATAGTTTTGGTTTCCTAAGTCCCACCAACACTTGAGTCGATGTTTTTGAAAATACACACTATCATTGTGAGTTTATAAGGGTTTGGAAGAACTAAAAATGCAAATATTTGCTACTAAAAAAGAAATCAATGGTTGAAGATTAAAAAAATCTTACACAATTCATTTTCGCTTTTGATCTTTATGTTTATTCATTTTATGCATAAAAAATCATGTTTAAGGTTTTCTACCGTTGGTATCAAAGCATGTATGCCTCACCCTTGAATATTTGCAATATGAAAAATATATTGTTTATTATGGCTGAATTTGATTTGATTTGAAAGTTGTTATTTTGACATTTCATTAGGAAATTAAAATTTGAATATTTTGCAATTTGAAACATCAAAATTGGAGCTAAAATGAGAGAGATGGAAAATTTTCAAAATTGGGTGAAACGGGTCTGAACTGGGTTTGTAACTGGGTTGGGTCGACTTGGAGGTTGAAGATGATTGGTCATTTGTATTTAGCCCCTCTTAGTTTTATAAATTATGTTTTGAACCTACAATTGTTAGATTTTTATAGTTTGACCCTTAAAGATTTCTATAATTCAAATTTACCTAGAGAATTAGGTATTATCACTAAGGCCCCATAAACTTTTAAATAATTACAATTTAACCCTAAATTTTTAATGATTTTTAAATAAGACCCTTATATTGTTATATATTTTCTTTTATCTCCTTCAAATTTAGATAATTACAAATTGCCTATAAAATTTTATGATATTTACAAATAGGTCATAACTTGATACATACTTTATTTTATGGATTTATGTCGTATAGTTTATATTAATATATTCTACATGTTGATTTTGCATGTATAATTTATCATTTTTATTATGCATACAATTTGAATTTGTGTTTATATTTATAAATGATGCTATTGTTGCAAACTATTATATGAACCATTATATAAATTAAATGTCTATTGATATAATTTTAAATAATTAGGGACTAGCCACAACATCTTTAAGTAGTTTAGGATGACATATAGAAATGACATTCATTATGGTTAATTCTATGTATATGATTAACTAGGATGGAATATCAAGTTATAAGTTTTTATTTACCCACAAGGATTAGGAAAACGAACATAATTTGATAGTTTTATCGTAAAGATTAATGGATCTAATTGAATTAAAATTTTAGCTCACAAGCAAGTTTTATGTCACTAGATTCATAATTTTTGGATCATAATTTATATAAGTAAAATAAGATATATGTTTTATAATAAAGTTTTGTATGAATCTATTTGAATTAGAAATTTAGCCTGTAGAAATTTTTTATGTCATTTGATTCATATTTATATAGCATGATAATTGTTATTAGTCTCAATTTTGTAATACTAACATGTATGTTTGAGTTTATGCAGTTTTGTAACCCATAAATTACTTTGATATGAAATATGATATTCCCGAATTAAGGGTGATAACTATAAGGATTTGAAGGAAAGAATCCTTCTTCATTTGGGGTGTATATATATATTGATTATGCTATACGAAAAGATGAACCGCTAGCTATTACTGATATCAGCACTTCAACTTATATTGCTCTTTATGAACAATGAAAGTGATCTAATCGTCTCAGTTTGATATTCATAAAGACCAAGATTTCTGATGGTTTATGTGGTTCAGTCGATTAGCGTAATAATATCCAGGCATTATTGAAGGCTATTGATGAACAGTTTAAAACTTCAGATAAAGCATTTACTAGCACCCTTATTATAAAGTTTTTAACTTAAAGACTGACCATTGTTAGAGATGTGTGTGTGAGCACATCATGCAGATAAGGGATATAGTGGCTCAATAAAAAACTCTTGAGGTTGAGATATTTAATTCATTCCTTATGCACTATATATTGAACACCTTTTCACCCTAATATGGAGCCTTCAAAATCTCTTACAACACACATAAGGATAAATGGTCACTTAATAAACTCATGGCCATGTGTGTTCAAGAAAAAGAAAGGTTAATGATAGAATTGGGTGAAAGTGCTTTTAAAAGACAAGGAAAGATCACAAATAAAGCCAAACAAAAGGGAAGAGGCAAAATGCCTATTCAATCTCCCCAATTTGAATTAAGAAGAAATCCAGCTACTTCTTCTATAAAAAGAATGGACATATGAAGAATGATTGCCCAAAGTTTTAGAAATGGCTTGAAAAGAAAAGTAATCTAATCTCATTTATTTGTTATGAATCTAATATGGCTAATGTTAATCATAACACTTGGTGGATTGATTCTAGTTCTACAATCCATGTTTCAAATTCTTTATAGGGTTTACAAAACTTAAGAAAGCTAATGGGCAATGAGAAATGTATCTATTCAGAAAATAAGATGCATTCACATGTGGAGGCAATTGAGACATGTTGTTTAACTTTAGGTACTGGTTTTGTTTTATATTTAGATTTCAATACTTGTACCTTTAGGATATTTCTTTAACTTTTGAATAATTTGTTTAATTTATATTACAAATCTATTCTTGTTGGAAATTGTACATTGTCTGATAGTCAATTCTACATTAATTTACAAAATGATACCTCTTTTAATTTAATGTATGTTCATACTAGCATTAAATGATGTGTTATGAATGAGGATTCCTCTATGTTATGGCATCAAAAATTGAGACATATCTATGTAAAAATGATAAAGAGAGTAGTAAATAATGGAGTACTTAGTACTCTAGATTCTGATTTTAACACATGTGTGGATTGCATTAAAGGAAAGTAAACCAACAAGTCAAATAAAGAAGCCAAGAGGCGTTCAGGTATATTAGAGATCATACATTTGGATATTTGTGGTTCAGACATAGACTCGTATAGTCAGAGATACTTCATCACTTTCATTGATGATTACTCACTATACATGTATCTTTACTTACTTTATAACAAGAATGAAGTAATAGAAGCTATTAAGGTATTTAAAACTAAAGTAGAGAAATAATAGGAGAAGCAAATTAAGATCGTGAGAACTGATAGAGGTGGATAACACAATGGTAGATACCCTGAGGATGGACAAGCACCTATTCTATTTGTAAAGTTTCTTCAAAAGCATAGGGTAGTTGTCTAATACACCATATCTGGTTCCCTAAACCAAAATGGTGTAGCAAAAAAAAAAAAAAAACTGAACTTTATTGGACATGGTATAGAGTATGCTTAACAGCTCTAATCTTCTTAAATTCTTATAGACTAAAGCTTTTAAAATAGCAGTGTATATATTAAATCGAGTTTCAACCAAGGCTTTCCTAAAGAGTTTACAACCCACAGAAGAAGAAACTAGATCCCATAACTATTAGTAGATATTTCATTTGATATACCGAAAGCTCTAAAGGTTATAGATTTTATTGTCCATTTTATAGCACTAGGATTGTGGAATCAAGAAATGCAAAATTTTTTAAGAATGACATGATTAGTAGGAGTGATCAATCCATAAACTATATTATTTAGAAAGATCCTACAGATTCTCAACCTTCCACTTCAAGTAGTAGATTGATTGTTATACATAACACCGTTCAAGTTTAAACGGGTGTTGAATAACCAATTACTGAGATTCCATAAGCTGTTAATGATCATTCGGTAAATCAGATTATTCAGGAATTACCATAGATGTTAAATAACCAGTTGAATGACAAGCCTCTCAAGAGGATGTTGGCATAACATAAAGAAAATCTACTAAAGAAAAGAGGTCAGCAATTCCTAGTGATTACATTGTGTATCTTTAAGAATCTGACTATAAGATTAGAGCCAAAAATGACCCTGAAATATTTTCACAAGCTATGAGTTATAATGAATCAAAATTATGGTATGATGCTATGAAAGATGAGATGAATTATTTGGCATCTAACAGAGTCTGGAATCTTTTTCAGTTGCTTAATGGTATGAAAGCCATTGGATGTCAATAGGTGTTTAAGACAAAGAAAGATTGATTAGGCAACATTAAAAGATATAAGACAATACTCATTATTATAAAATTTACTTAAAAGAAAGGAATCGATTATATAGAGACATTTTCTCCTGTATCTAAAAAGGGTTTCCTTCGTGTAATTTTGGCATTAGTGGTATATTTTGATTTGGAATTACATTAAATGGATGTAAAAATAGTTTTCTCAATGGAGATCTAGAGTTAGAGGTTTACATGAAATAACTAGAAGGATTCTTCTTTAGTGATGGTGAACATGTGGTATGTAATCTTAATAAATCCATATATGGATTAAAACAAGTCTTCCCTTAATGGTATTTAAAATTTCATGATTTTATTTCTTCATTTGATTTTATAGAAAGCACTATGGATCAATGTATATACTAGAAGGTTAATATGAGAAGAATCTACTTTCTTGTTTTGTATATGGATCGTATTTTTCTTGTAACTAATAATAAAGGTTTGCTATATGAGGTGAAACAATTTTTCTCTAGAAATTTTGACATAAAAGATATAAGTGATGCATCTTATGTTATTGGCATTAAGATTTATAAGGACAGATTTTAAATATTCAAGGTCTATCTCAGGAAACCTATATTAATAAGGTCTTAAAGAGATTTCGTATGAAAAACTATTCACCAATTATAGCTCCCATTGTGAAGGGTAACCGATTCAATTTAAACCAAGGCCAAAAATTTGATTTTGAAATGGAAAAAATAACTAATATTCCCTATGCTTCTACTGTTGAAAGCTTGATGTATGCTCAGATGTGTACTAGACCTGACATTGTATTTGCTGTGAAAATGTTGGGAAGATATTAGAGTAATCCGAGTGTAAACCACTAGAGAGCTGTAAAAAAAGTGATGTGATACCTTCAAGGAACCAAAAATTACATGCTCATGTATAGACAGACTGATAGTTTGAAAATAATTAGCTACTCAGATTCGGACTTTGCTAGCTATGTAGATTCATGTAAATCAACATCTAGATATGTTTTATGTTAGCCAGTGGAGCTGAACTTGGAGTAGTACAAAGCAGACTTGGACTACTACTTCCACCATAGAGGCTGAGTTTGTTTTATGTTTTTAGCTACTTCGTATAGTGTTTGGTTAAAGAGTTTCATTTCTGGACTTAGAATCATTGATTCAATTTCTAGGACATTGAAGATATATTACGACAATTCAGTTGTTATCTTTATGGCTAAAAATAACAAGAGTGGAAGTCAAAGTAAACATATCGACACCAAGTATTTAGCCATAAGAGAACGTATTAAAGAAAGAAAATGGTCTTTAAACATGTTAGTACTGTATTGATGATAGTTGATCCTTTGACAAAAGACATGCCACCGTTGAGATTCAATAATCACGTAATTAGAATGAGACTTAGTTCCATTATGTATTTTTTATTGTATTAACTATAATTGAAACTCTTATTTGCTTGTGATGTTTTCTCATATTTTGTGCACATTCAATTATTTTGAGAAAAAGCATTATTGATTGGACCAAGAATAAACATAGGGTTTATTCATTAAGTATTGTTACTAGTATGGACTAAACTTTAAGAAATATAATAAATTATAATGCATTGGAGATAATACTCGTTTTTAAAGGACCTATCTCCATGATTCATTTATTTTATTTTATAAGTATGAAAAAGTGATAGAATTTTGATGTTATATCGAACATATAAACCAAGTGGGAGAATGTAATATTAATGGAATAGCTTATGTTTATGGCTCATATGTTTTTAACTTCCATCAACAATTAAATACTATTAATGTTGGTAACTCTTCAATTAAGAAACCTCCATATTAACTCTTGATGGAAGGAGTTAATGAGTTATTTTTATTTATAGTTTTGGTCCCCTAAACCCTACTAACACTTGATCTCGGTTTTCCTGAGAATACACAACATCATTGTGAGTTTGTGAGGTTTGAAAGAGCCAAAAACACAAAAGCTTGTTACCTAAAAAGAAATCAATGGCTAGATGTTAGAAACATCTTACACAATTTATTTCCACTTTTAATCTTTATGCTTATTCATTTTATGCATAGAAGATCATGTTTAAAATTTCCCACATCTTTAAGATAAAGAGGGGTGAACTCACACTCCACAAAATATTTAAATTTTTCTTGAAGACTCTTTATAATTTTTTATAAAGTCCTTATAGTTTGTTCAATACATTTTGCTTCTTTTAATTAAAATTTATCAATAAAACTAGTTTTTCTGCCGATCAAATTGGTGTTATGGACGAAAGCTAGTCACACAATATCTTGTCCACCAGAGATGGGAAACTATAATGAGAATTAAAAAAATAATGATAATAATTTCAAAAAAAATAAATTCAGCAAACTATAAAAATTTCGGTTTGATAATTAAACTGAATTCATTCTAAATATATCTAATTTTTTGCCTAATATTGTTGAAACCTTTATTTCATAAAAGAAGGAAAGCAACATAGTTGAATCATTTTCTAGATTTTCGGTAGGGGCCTCTTTTTAAAAAAAAGTATTTGGATTGGATCTTTACTTAATCTAATTTGCTTATATTAAGTTCATACATTTCATACATAAACTCACTTGAATTTTTTTTAAAAAAATTATTATAAGTTATAAGTTTGTATCTTAAATAATGATGTTTCAAGTAATCATTGGATGGTGAAATGGTGTACGAATAATTTTTAAATTTATACCATTTCACCATCTATTTATTACTTGACATCATTACTTGAGATGTAATTTGAAATACAACTTAAAATGTGGAGTATTACTTTTTTAAAAATAAGTATGCACTTTAACTATAGCCTAACATTGGACAATTTTACAAAATTTCACTGAAGAGATTTAATGATATTAGAAAAGCTTTATGATAAATTTTGACATTTAGGGGTTTTGTTTAGGGACATTCTCAAAAGCATTAGAGTCTATTTGTATTTTCATCCAACGTTAATGAAGGTCTATAAATTTTTCTCAAAAAAATAATTCATATTTATTATTGTTGTACATATTATTCAAATGGCCTAAACAACTCGTGTAAAGGCTAGTCTTTAAGAAGACTTAGTTCAGATTTCAAATTTAACACTGCAAGTGATTGGACCCATCGACCCCTACACCTAAGAAACGGGTGGTATTAGTTATGGGTAGGCAAGAACAAATTAAATTTTAAATTCTGTTCACATTTTAATTGATTAATTATTATTTTTTATGAAGAAGAATTTTTCACAAGTAGATGAATCTTATTTAAATCTTCTTTTATTGATGACTTTGAAACAGCTTAAAATTTTTAGTTAACTCTGATATAATTAAATTCATAATTTGATAAGGATTTAAATTTATGCATTTATACTATAGTACGAATTAGAATATGTATACTATAAATAAATATGAACCCTTACTTAGAAGTAGTTAAATATTCATTATGACATTACGCTTCCTGATTGTCTTTACAACACTTTTATACACTAATACCATCTTTCTTAAATAAATATTAACTTGAGCATTATAGTATTTTTTTTTTTATAAGAAAATGGTGTTCACTTAAATTCAAAGAGTTCTTAAGAGTAATGAGGTGAAGTCGCTTGTGGGAAGATTTTGATAAAAAAGCTAACGCATCCAACAAACTATTTACAATTTAAAAAAAAAAAAGAAAAGGAAGAAGAAACTGAAGTCAGAAAAATTAAAAGAAAAGGAGAGATGACGAAACGAGAATTGACGACTATGGCAAAGTATAAAAAGTAGGAGAAGCCCATGAGCCATCATACATGGCCACATGTGAGAAAAATAATAATAAAAAGCAAAAAAAAGGGAAAAAATTTTGAAATATAAAAAAAAAGGAAAGCAAGAATCGTAATTTATCACAAGCAATTAAGAACCGTGCATGGCCTGCATGTACATGAAGATAAAAGAAAAGAAAAGAAAGGAAAAAAAGAAGAAAAAATTAGAAAGGAAAAAAAAACTAAAATTAGGAAAGAAAGAAAGAGAAAGTAAAGAAAAAGGAAGAAAGAAGGGATAAAAAAAAAGAAGGGAAAAACAGAAAGAATAGAAGAAAGAAAGGAAAAGGAGGGAAAGTAAAAAAGAAAAAGGAAGATATAAAAAAAAGAAAGGAAAAAAGAAGGAAGCTTGCCCAAGGATCAAATTTGAGATCTATGACAAGGGAACCAAGCAAATTATAACAGTAGAACTACCATGGCAGATGACTTGTGATGACAATAGCACATGAACAAAAATAATAAAATGCCAAAGCAGAAACCCAAAAAAGGCAAAAACAAAATACAGGAGATGCAAGATGTGCAAATTGAGATAAATGAACTATTAGGATAGTTGTCTTATTCTGATAAGAAAGTGCAAATAAATATTATAAAATTTGGAAACTATAACCCTAGCCACCATAAAAAGGACAATTCATGGCTGTTAGGGCGTAACTTTGGTTGTTGTTTATTGTCGATGAGCCCTTCTGTCAACTTAGAAAATCTCGGTTGACCTTCTCCCGCGATTACCACCGTCGTTCGCCATTGGAATTGCCGGGAACAAAATGAAAACCCAATCAACCACCACCCATTTAGATCTCACTATTTCAGTCGCCAATAATCACCGATAAGGCCTCCAACTAACTCAAAAAAGGCTGGCAAACACTTTCATGTGGTTCCTGCCATGATTCAATTGATTGGAATTGCTAAAAAGAGACTGGAAACAAAATCGATCACCACAACTCGCAATCAAACTAGCTTGTCATTGTGTTTTCTATTCACAATACTGCATGGCTCATTAGTCCAATCTACATGAATTCAAGAAAATCCATAAAATCAACAATCTCCTACAAACCGGGAAACAAGAACAAAAAAACACTTCTTTTTGTGGATTTCATTTTAATTTTTTTAATGCAAAAAAAATCGAATCTAAGCCCAAATATAAAAAAAAAAGCCCAAAAATACTAGAATTTGAAAATAAAACCCAAAAATATAAAGCTCGAATTTTTTCGGATTTGAAAATACCTGACTTGAAAATCAAGGTTTACCCTTCAAAATTAAATTTTGAGAATTATTTTAGTAATGTGATTTTATTTTGATTATTTTGAAAGTAGTAACATGTAAGTACTAATTAATTATTTAAATTTTTATTATTTATAGTAAGTACTAAGTTACTAACTACTGAGTAAATGTATTTTATGGCAAAATATTATTATTATTTTTACATAAAAGAATTTTAATTATTGAATGATTGACTTAATAATTTTAATTATTAGTAGACATATTATAATTAAATCAATAAATTTGTATTTAGTACATTATCATGTTTCAAAATTAATATAAAAATTATTGTAAAAGAAAGATGTATTGATGAAAGTTGAAGCAAGGTACAAAAATAAATTTAAAATTTTAGTAATTACTAAAATTTTGAAACATATTAAAGTATGAATACAAATTATATAATACAGTCTAACAATTATTTAACAAAATAAACACTACAAAACTCTAAACTTTTATTAAACAATTGGAAAAAAAATTTAAAAAAAGCAAAAAGTTCGGGTGAAGTTTCAGTTCTAGGTTACCCATACCTAACTGCACCTAAAAAAACTCGAGTGCAACCTAGGTTCTAGGATAAATAACTCGAGTCTAAATTGGGGTTGTGCAAAACCCAAATTTGGACTCGAAAATTGCCAACCCTATGAAGTATTGGAGTTCTAGTGCCTTTCCTCCGAAGAATGAAAAACAAAGTCGAGGGGATTAGAATATGTAGTATCTTCCTTTCATACTGAGAAAACATGAAAAGGATTAGAGAACATATTACCTTTCTTCCTAGTAATAAGGAACAAAGTTGAGAGAATTAGAATACGTAGTAGTTTTCCTTTGCATCGAGAAAACCTCAGAATGATTGAAGTACATAGTACCTTCTTTCTAGAGAACTAGAAACGAAACTAAGGAAATTAGAGTATGTAGTACCTTCCTCTTGCACCGAGGAAACCTCAGAAGGATTGAAGTACGCAGTACTTTTTTTCAAACCGAGGAAACCTCGGAATGATTGAAGTACATAGTACCTTCATTTTGAAGAACAAGGCATGAAGCCGAAGGGATTGAAATATGTAATACCTTCTTTTCGCATAGAGGAAATCTCAGAAAGATTAACGTACGTAGTGCCTTTCTTCTAGGGAATGAAGGATGAAGCCGAGAGAATTGGAGTATGTAGTACTTTTTCCTCACACCAAGTAAACCTTGTAAGGATTAGACTATGTAGTGCATTCTTTTCGAGGAACAAAAAGAAAAGAAATAAGATCAGGGTTATAAGGATTAAAATACTGAGTACCTTTCTTCTAACAATATGATTAAAAAAATTGAGATTGAACTCAAAGGGATTAGAATCCCTAGTACCTTTCCTCCACGAGGAAAACAAAATTTTGGAAGGAATAAAGTACCTAGTACCTTTGTTTTAGTAACAAGATCAATGCTAAAAGGATTTTAATACTTAAAACCATCCTTCTAACAATGAAATAAAAAATAAAAAAGGATTGGAATATCTAGTACCTTCTATTTATTAAGAAAATAAAAACCGAAAGGATTAGAATACATAGTACCTTCTTTCTAGTAACAAGATCAAGGTTGGAAGGATTAGATAAGATAACACAAAGAATAATTCTTAGAAGGGTTTAGTACCTTTACTAAGGAAGCACACGTATTGAAAGGCATTCCCTGAAATAATCACCCTCCCTTAGGAACACAATATAGGTTCTTAGATTGTTATTGAATAAAAGTCACTATCTGATAGATAAACATAGATTCACTAGATATTCTTATATATTTTAGTCATATTATGTCGTAAAATGATAGTAGAGGACTATCACTTTAAGGTTATTACGATTAAGATCAGTCATATGTCTTAGAATGACTTCGGAAGCATTGAAAGATTTTTCTACAAGGGTCTAGTACCATTATTAAGAAGCACCAATATCGAACAGACTTTTTAGAAATATGATTCGAAATCGCATCCAAAAATCAAAAGTATCATTTATTTCATATAATTTATTTAAATTTTGTATTCAATTGATAGCTTAAGAAGTAACATTTTTATTAGAATTCTTATCGCATTTCTAGCTGAAGTTTATCACATGAAGCAAAGGAATTTAAACATATTACAAGGCTCTTCTTCCTCTTCTCGCTTCTATTCTAATAGAGGATCGGGCCTTCAAAATTATGCAAAAATAGGACCATGAAAAGTAAACCCCTCTAAGTCGCTACCATTGACTACAGAAGCCTTTGCAAAGATAAAATCAACGAAGAGCCAAAAAGAAAAGAGGGAACTAATACTTAGCCATAATGTTTTCCATTATGATTTCATATTCATAGTAAAAGACTTAGTGTTTGCTTTCATATGACTACATGAATCATCAAATACATGATTTCGTGATTATTACATCACGTACATATAATCATTCATTTTATTTAATATTATTTAGGGACCAAATTCTAAATGAAAGGAAGTATTATTGCTTTTAAAGCAATTAGGCAAAAATTGAAGGACTATGGTGAAAATGTCTTAATCAGATCTTCAACCTTTGAAATACACCATTTCATATATTGATTCAAGCCAGATAGATAATGATGTGTGGAAGGAAGAAACTATATATACATCTTCTCATCAAACTAGAAACATCACTGGTATTCAAAGATAGCACGACCATCAAAAAGCAACAAAACTAGAAAAGACATGAGAAGTGTGAAAAGCTTTTAAGAAATATGGCACTCGTTGATTGGAAAGCAAATGAGTGTATGCTTCTACATACTCTTTCACTTGTAGAATGACATTTATTTGGTCTATTATCTAGATTGTCTAAATAGCTCGAACAAAGCTCAGGCTTTTAGAGGACTCAACCTATATTTTTGGTCCAACATGCCAAATAATGAACCCGCTAATCTATGGACATCATAAATAGGTCGTGTAAGTCATGGGAAGAGTAAACAGATAAAATTTTGAATTCTTTTCATATTCTAATTGATTAATTATTATTCTACATGTAGAAAGATCTCCCACATGTAAAGGAATCTGACTTGAATCTTTAATTAATGACTCTGAAATAAATTAGAATTCTTAGTTAGCTCAAATATAATTAAACTCATAATTTGATTAGGATTTGAATTCATGCATGCATACTTTCCAATGAATTAGAATTTATGCATTAGAAATAAACATGCACCCTTGATCATAATTTATTCAATCAATTATATTCTATTTGAGTTCTTTCAAAAGTAATTAAGCATTCATGATGACATAGAGCATCATGCTTGTCTTTGTAACACTCCCATAAACCAATACCATCTTTTTCGGATAAACACTAACTTGAGTGTCAGACTATCTTTTTTTTTATAGGAGGATGGTGCTCACCTATAAATTCAAGGAGTTTTCAAAAGGTAAAGAGGTAAATTCATGGAGTTTCAAGCTTTGAAGCTTTTAATTATAAAAATCTAGGATTTGAAGTTGGATCAGGCAAGATCAATTTTTGTTAAGTTGAATTTATTCAACTATTCATATCAACATTTTAGGACTTGTAATTGATAACAAATCTTTCTGTCATTTGGAACACTATATAAAAATAATTTGGCATACAATCTAAAGCCTAAAGTGTATAATTAAAGTTTAAGTTATCAATGCTTAGGAAAAACCAATTTTCAATGTCAGCATACTTTTTAAAATTGAAAGAAATTATTGATGAATTATCTATTTCTGGTTATATATTGAATGAGGAAGATTTGATTATGCATCTAGTGTTTGGAATGAAAGTAGAATTAGTTATGATTCAATAATGGTGTTGATAACTAGTAGACTTGGTTTAATTAGTATTAATGAAGCTTATTCATTGTTATTAACACAAGAGAGTAAGTTGTTACAAGGAAGTTTTGCTATGGCAAATATGCAAATGGGTTATAGTTCCAATGTTGCTCTGAACATGTAGAAGAAAACCTTCAATTTTGGAAAAGGCAGAGGTGGTTTTGATAACAATTGCTTTAGTAATAACTATAACAGTGGTAATAATGAACATATGTGGTTTTGGCGTGAATAGAGGAAGGAATAATATACAAGGTGGTGAAAGGAACTTTTTTAGAAAAGGTAATATTAGGTTGATATGTCAGATTTGTGAGAGGTAAGATCATTCAGTTGCAAAGTGCTATTATAGGTTTAATTTTAAGTATATGCCTAGAAGTTCAACTGGTTATAAAGGAAACAATGGCAATCAAAATGCTGGAGGACAATGATGTGGTAATCAAGGCAATCCTAGTCAGAGAGTTGCCTTTATAGCTGCTCAGCAAGGTCAAGAAGGTTATGTTAATGAAATGTGGTATCTTGACTCAGGTGTCACACATCACCTAACATATGATGCCTTAAATCTTAACAAGCTTGGCTACTTAAGTATAGATAAGTTAATAGTTGGTAATAGTCAAGGTTTAAAAAAAAATTTTGTTGGCAATGCAGTCTAAAAATTAAAAATGACTATCAACTCATACTTAAAAACCTATTACATATACCTATATAACTAAAAACTTGATAAGTGTATCTTAACTTGTTGCTGACAATGATATTTTGATTAACTTCCACTCTAACTTGTGCTTTATTAAAGAAAAGAATGAGAGAATTATGCTACTATAATGTGTAAATGTAAAAGAGGCTTTATAGATTGCTGCAGTCTGAAGTAAATAAGTCATTTGTAAATCCACAAAATCACTTTCTTCATCAAGTTAAATACTATCAACCAAAGTCTATGTTGTCTTTACTTTCAAAAACATGTATTATGTTGCAATATAAATAAGAATTAGTGTAATGCAATTGGTTCATTTGTCAATCATATTGATTTCAGTCCGAAGAACTATTATAAGTCATTTCTTGTTTCATCAAAGAACTATATATTCAATCAAAATCAATGTAGTCTTTGGCATAATAGGCTTGGACATTCAAGTCCTTTAATAGTGAAGTTTGTTCTTAAACTTTGTAAAAACAATAATACTTGCAATCAAAATTACAATCTTAATTTTTATGATGCATGTTAACTTGGGAAGTTATACATAAACCATTTATTCTCAACAAAAATCAAAATAACCAAGCCCTTAGAATTGATATATACCAACTCCATCTGAATCAATGGATGGTTTCAGGTATTACATCAACTTTATTGATGATTTTACCAGATGTAGCTAGATATTCCTATAAAACTCAATTCTAAAGCCTTGAATTTTTTTTAAATTTGAAAAATAAGTTAAGAGACATTTTGAACACCACATCAAAGCCTTACAATCTGACTAGAGGGAAGAAAGAGAATTTAGAAGCTTAACTAAACACTTGAAATAGAAAGGCATTCAAATTAAAATCACATATCCTCATACTCACCATCAAAATGGGGTAGTTGAAAGAAAGTATACGTATATAGTTGAAACAAGGCTTATATTACTTGCTCAAGCTAAAATGCCTATTTCCTTCTGGTAAAAAGCTTTTCATACAGTTACATATTTGATTAATAAACTACCAATACTTGTTCTTGCATACCAGTCACCTTATTCAAAACTTTTTAATTTATTCCTAATTATAATTTTATAAAACCTTTTTGGTTGTGTCTCTTTTCCTTTGTTGAGACCATACAATAGACATAAATGTGACTTTTATATAGTAAAATGTATTTTCATTGGATATAACCCTTTATATAAAGGGTATAAATGAATTGATGTATCAGGTAAAGTTTATATTGCAAGGATGTGTCATTTGATAAAAATTCTTTTTCCTATACTAATATATTTTCCCCAAAAACATCCTCTGTTGATTCCAATTAGTCTGATACATCAGTGAGTCTATCTTTTTTAAATTAAAAACCTTGAGAGCAGTAATAAATCCCCTTCACAAAAGGCATTAACAGCTTCAAATCAATCAACAAAGTTTTCACCTCTTTACCAAACAACTTCATAAAATTATCTTTCAAACCATAACATTCAATTGAGTAATCATACTTGATCTTCACATACAAAAGACACAGATAACTTGGCTAACGATAAAAATACAAACATAGTTCTACTAACCTAGCAGAGAAATATGTCAACTTATCCTATAACTACAAGGTCAAAATTAGGAATATCCAAAATAAAGGCTTACACTAGCCAACTTTGTGATGTCATTTTGAACCTAGATCATTAAAAGAGGCTTTATCAAATTCAAGGTAAAGACTATTATAGAAGAAGAATTTAATGCATTAGTAAAAGACCATACTTAAACTTTAGTTCTAACAACTTTTACACCCAAAGTGGTTGAGAACAAGTGAATTTTTAGAATTAAATACAATCCAAATGGTTCAGTTTCAAAATATCAAGCTAGGTTGCTAGCAAAGTGTTTTCTCTAAACACTAGGGATAGATTAATTTGAGACTTTTAGTCTAGTGATAAAGGCATCAATAGTTAAACTGATCTTGAGCTTAGCAGTGATTAATGGATTGTCAATTAGACAAATTGATATTAACAATGTTTTTTTAAATGTAGACTTAGTTGATGTAGTATATATGTCACAATCTAAAGGATTCATAAGCTCTCAATTTCCTTCTTATGTATGCAAGTTGAATAAGGCTCTTTATAGCTTTAAATAAGCTCCAAGAGCTTGGTATGATAAACTTAAGAAGGTTCTATTGTAGTGGAATTTTACAAACTCTATGGAAAACTTATATTTATTTATAGAGAAGAGTTAAGGTAGTCTGATTCTGGTGCTCATTTATATGGATGACACCATCATCAGAGGTTATTCTTCATCACATCTTGAAAAAGTTATCTTTTAGTTAGGAGTCGTTTTTGCTTTGAAGGATTTAGGAAACTTCAATTACTTCTTGGGAATAAAAGTAAATCCAACTACTAATAAACCGCACTTATCTCAAACTAAATATATCTTTGATTTACTGTTAAGAGCTAATATGTTGGATTGTAAAGGTTTTGATACCCCTATGAGCATAAGACATAATCTTTACAAAAATAATAGAGCAGCTTTTGTAGTTCTAACAATTTATAGGAGTATAATTGATGCTCTGTAGTATGTAAGCTTAATAAGACCTGGGTTTTCTTTCTCAATCCATAACGCTTAGTTAGTTCTTGGCTTGTCCTTTAATCAAACATTCGCAAGCATGTAAACGGATTTTGAGATATTTAAAATCTACTCCAAATAATGGTTTAGAACTTGTCAAAGCAAGAGATTTAACACTGACTATATATTCAGATGGAGACTAAGGGTTAGATCCCATTGACAAGAGATCTGTTGGTGGTTATTATGTGTATCTTGATAATAATCTTATTTCCTGGTCATCTAAGAAAGAAAATGTGGTTGCAAGATCTTTAGCTAAAGCTAAATATCGTACTTTAGCTTAAGCATGTTCAAAGGCGCTGTGGATTAAATCTTTGCTGTTATAATTATAGATACAACTAAATCAGAGTGCTCAAGTTTTAGCACTCAATCAAATGTTTTATACTAGAACTAAATAAATTGAATTGGATATACATTTCATTTGAGACAAAATAGTTGTTAGGGAATTGCAAGTTAGATTTGTCCCAACCATTTGATCAAACAACTAATATATTTACAAAGCCTTTGCCTCTTGACAGGTTTCTCTATCTTAAGAGCAAGCTTCAGGTCTATTCTTGACCTACAACTTGAGGGGGAATATTGACAAAGGAAGTTTTACTGCTGAAATAGTTAATGTTGTTATGTTTTCAAATTCAGAAGTTAGTGCATAATCAAGTCATAATTCAATTGTTGATTTAATGGCCTGTTCTAGATAAGATGAAGAAGAAGTGTTGATGAAGTAAAGGAAGTGAGCTCAAGTGTTGATTCAAGTAGCTGAGGAAAGTTGTTGCAGGCTATTGAGTTAGCAAATTCGTTAGATGGAAGTTATGCAAGTAGGAACTTTCTCGCCAATATTAAAAACAGAGCATTTTTTAATGTTGTATTATTGTTTACTATAAATACTTGTATTGGTTGTAGCATTGCTTTTTTTAGTTGAAATAAAGTTTCAATAGCTGAGAGCTTTTCTTTCTGTTCATAATAGAATTATTTTTCTCTCATTTTCCTTCCATCTTTCCTTTACTTTCTTAGCACCCAAACAAGAACACAGAAACTTTATAGTAACACTCGCAGTCTCAGACAAAATAGAGAAACCAAAATCAAATTAGTAATAACCAAAACTAGTAGCTCTCCTGTTGAGGGATATCAAGCCGTGCACTTCAATTTGACACCCCTATGGCATCAACTAAGCCACAACCTTGATACCCTTTGCGCAGCGGAAAACCATAACTCACATCATAAGCAAGAACACATAAGATTAACACACCAATAAAGATAAAGAAAACAAACCAATCACAAGACACAAGATATACGTAGTTCGGCCCAAATTGCCTACGTCCACGGAGGATCCATGATCCAGCTTCTTCCCATTGAAATAGATCACAAAGTATCTTCTTACATCATCAATGATCTCACAAGACCCCTTAGTATCCCCCATAGAAACCTCTAAGCATCTACCCTTGATCATTATGACTCCCTAAGACCTCTTCGTATCTCCTCATAAGAGATTTTTACAAGAAACACAAGAATAGCCCAAGCATCTAAGCCAAAAGGAACTATGGTGTTTCTCTTTTATTCACTCAAAGAACCTAAAGAAGAAAACACCCCCTAAGGTTACACCCTAGTGCACCACGCACTTAGTGCCTACCTAGCTCCTCTATTCTCTCTTATGGTTACATCTTGAAACCTTAGATGCTTAATCCAAAATAAGGGTTTACAAGTGTTTATATAGAGTGTATTGTGTGCCTACAAACCTTATTCTTTGTTGGAGTAAGAGTCCACTTGTTTTGGAAGTCCAAAACTTCCCAAAACTTGAAATTCTGAGCCAAAACAGACTTTTCCCCGCGTTCTGGCGCCATGGCGCTCATCTCTGGGTGCCTCGGCGCTGGCCCTTCTCACGTCTAGCACTGCGGCGCTGATGACCCAGCGCTACGATACTGGTCTTCTGTTTTGAGCGCCGCGGCGCTGGAAGCTGCCCGCGATTCCTTCTTTTTCTTCGCGTCTTTAAGTCTCGTTTCACTTCCCCCATCGTGTCTCATACGTCCTAGACTTCTCCATATGTGTCCCACACATTCTAGACTTCTTGTGACTCTCTACTTTGGTATTCATCTCAATTTTTGACCAACCAATTCTTTAATTCTTGAACTCTCTCTCCTTCTTATTCTGTAAGCTAACAAAAACTTTCTAGGTTCTTGAATATGATGCAATGATAGCGAAACAGAAGGTAAGGCCATTGGCATTGATCTTAGCATGACTTACAACTGCGTTGGAGTTTGGCAAAACTACCACATAGAGATCATTGCTAACGACTAAGGAAATAGAACCACTCTTTCTTCCGTAGCCTTCACTGACACTGAACGTCTCATTGGCGATGCAGCTAAAAACCAAGTTGCACTGAACCCTCAGAACACCGTTCTCGATGCCAAACGTCTCATTGGCAGACGATTCTCTGATCCATCTGTTCTAATTGACATGAGGAATTGGCCGTTTAAGGTTGTTCCCGGTCCTAGTGACAAGCCTATGATCGTGGTTAATTATAAAGGAGAAGAGAAACAGCTTGCTGCTGAAGAGATTTCGTCTATAGTGTTGACTAAAATGAAGGAAATTGCTGAGGCTTATCTGGGTCACCCTGTTAAGAATGCTATAATTACTGTTCATGCTAAATTTAATGACTCTCAAAGGCAAACTACCAAGGATGCTAGAGCTATTGCTAGTCATAATGTTATGAGAATTATCAATTAGCCAACTGCTGCTGCAATTGCTTATGGATTGGACAAGAAGGTGTCGAGGTCAGGTGAAAAGAATGTGCTTATTTTTTATCTTGGTGGAGGAACATTTGATGTTTCGCTTTTGATGATTGAGGATGGTATTTTTCAAGTAAAAGCCACCGGTGGTGATACTCATCTTGGAGGTGAAGAATTTGTTAATAGACTTGTTAATCATTTTGTTATTGAGTTCAAGAGGAAGCACAAGAAAGATATATGTGGCAATGCAAGAGCTTTTGAGGTGTTTGAGAACTGCAGTGAGAGGGCTAAGAGGATTTTGTCTTCGACTACACGAATGCGAATTGAGATTGATTCTCTCTATGAAGGTATTGATTTCTATTCCATAATTAGTAGAGCTAGATTTGAAAATTTGGACATGGTTTTGTTTAGAAAATGTATGAAACCTGTCAAAAAAAGTCTTAGAGACTCGAAGATTGATAAGAGTCAGGTTCATTTTATTGTTCTTGTTGGTGGGTCAACAAGAACTCGAAACGTTCAACAACTTTTGCAAGATTTCTTCAATGGCAAGGAACTTTGCAAGAGCATAAACTCTGATGAGGCTATGGCTTATGGAGCAGCTGTGCAAGCTGCAATTTTGAGCAGTGAAGGGAATAAGAAGTTTCAAGATCTGCTTCTTCTTGATGTCACACCTCTTAGCCTTGGAATAATGACGGTCTTGATTCCAAGAAATGCGATAATTCCCACCAAGAAAGAGCAAATTTTCTCAACTTACTCTGATAATCAGCCTGGAGTGCTAAGTATATGAAGGTAAAAGTGCTAGAACTAAGGACAACAATCTGCTTGGAAAATTTGAGCTCACGGGAATTCCTCCGGTGCCAAGAGGTGTTCCTCAGATCAATGTGTGCTTCGACATTGATTCAAACGGTATATTGAATGTGTTTGTCGAAGATAAGACTGCTGGAGTGAAGAACAAGATTGCAATTACTAATGATAAGGGAAGATTGAGCAAGGAAGAAATTGATAGAATGATGCAGGAGGCAAAGAGGTACAAGTTTGAGGATGAGGAGGTGAAGAAGAAAGTGGAGGCCAAGAACTCACTGGAGAACTATGCTTACAATATGAGGAACACTATGAAAGATGAGAAGTTTGCCGGAAAACTTGACCCAGCGGACAAGCAGAAGATTGAGAAGGCGATTGATGAAGCTATTGAGTGGCTTGACAGCAACCAATTGGCTAAAGTTGATGAATTTGAGGACAAGATGAAGGAGTTGGAGGGCTTGTGCAATCCTATAATTGCAAAGATGTACCAAGGCGCTGGTGGGCATGTTCCAATGGGCGGTGGTGCCGAGATGCCAAGCAGTGGCTATGGCAAAGCTGGGCCTGGTGGTGCGGGTGCAGGCCCAAAGATTGAGGAGGTTGACTGAAGCACGAGTTGGGGTTAGGATGTTCTAGTTATTGTTACTGTTTTATTGTTAATGCTTGAGTGGGATTATTTAATATGAATGGTTATTGATGCGAATTGAGGGGTAATATATGTTGTTAAAACATTCAGAGATGTAAGTTGTAGGTCATTGAAAATCTGAATGCAATAAACATTTGAGTTGTTTTTCGAGTTTCTAATATTGTAGTTTTTGAGTATGTCTAGCTTGTTATTTGCGTTGCCTTGAGCTGCCCGAGGGTATAAATTTGAAGTTCTGACGAAGAGTGTTCTGCACGAAAGTAATGCAACTTTAAGCAAGCAGACTTGCACCCTTGAAGTTCTCATTCTCTCTCATCAGTCATCCCTGATATAACGATCAATGAATGGAGATTCTCAAGATACCCATTTATGAGAACCAATTGAAAAATCAGAAGTAACAAAACTACTAGAAAATATTAAATGAGTATTACATGAGCTATTACGTTCTATGTTTGAAAATGCAGAATTTCTATGTACATTATCTATTTTAAGGGAAAATACGATAGGTATATGTTTCAAAATATACGAAGAATAAAATTTCAGTGACTCTGTAAGTATTGATCACATTTGTTATCAATCAATACTCCAATGGGTCACAACATTTATTTAGATTTACTTCCCTTTTTTTTTATAAAAAGAGAGAAAACAAATAGGCATGTTCACAAAAATAAATGGGTTTATTAACACCTATCAAAGATTTTGTCATTGGACCTTCAAATAACAAAATCATGTCATTAATATATGTGTATATATGCATGATAGATGAAAGATAATGTAGCACCTGTCACATGATTCAATATTACAAAAATATTAGAGAATGTCTCCCCTAAAACTTGCTTGCAAAAGTATTTTCAATAAATATTTCGTAAACATTGTAGAAGACATAAAATTATCTAAAGTGTAATTTAGGAAGTTCTCATTCTCTCTCATCTGTCATCCCTGTTATTACTATCAATAAATGGAGATTCTCAAGATACCATTTATGAGAACCATTGAAAAATCAGAAGCGACAAGGCTAAACAAAACTACTACAAAATATCAAATGAGTACTACTTGAGCGATTACTTTTTGTGTTGGTAAATGCAGAATTTCTGTGTACATACCTTTATTTTAAGGGAAAATTCGATTGGTATATAATTCAAAACATACGAAGACTAACATTTCAGTGACTCTCTGCAAGTATTGATCACATTTGTTATAAATCAATACTCCAATGGACTACAACATTTATTTAGATTTACTTCCCAAAGAGAGAGGGAATAGGCGTATTCATAAAAATAAGTGGGTTTATTAACACTTTAACAAATATTTTGTCAACCAATAATTGGACATTCATATCAGAAAATCATGTCATTAATATATATATATATATATATATATTTTAAATGAACCAATCATAAGAACAATTAAGATAGATGAAAGGACAATGTAGCACCTGTCACACGATTCAATTGTACAAACATATTAGAGATTGTCTCTCCTAAAACTTTCCTTCCTTGCAAAAATATTGTTGAATTGCTCAACTTAACAGATGTTATCATGTTCATAGCATTGAATTATAGGGTGAATTATTTTTGTGATAGTGATACTCTAAATTTATGTACTTAGCAATCAAATGAAAAACCAACAGGTAGTATTGTCTGAAAGGCAGTATTATAAATGAGCTGCCAAGTCAGCAGTGATCAGTCAAATATGGATGATCAAGTCAGCAATGAAGATGCACGAGTTTGTTGTCAATTAGCTAATAATTGTTTAGAAGTTTGTTAGAACTGATAACAAAGTTTGTTAGAAGGTTAAGAGTTTTTGTCAAAACTCATAAACCAATTTCTGTCCCTAGATGTTGTATAAATAACACTCACATTATCATTACAAAAGATACAACTAAAAGTGAAAAATAAAATAGTAGTACGTTCAGTATTTTCTTTTCTATTTTTCTATTCTGTTATAATTTTTTGAGAAAATAATATTTTTTTTAAAAAATAACTTTCATCTTCAGTTTTCTTTAAAGTTTCTCATGGTATCAGAGCCGATGGTGAGTTCTTCAAATGCAAATCAATCTCATGCACCTTTCTTAAACACTCAATTAAACAATCTTTCTATTAACCAAAATAACAGCTACACTTTTTTGAAAATAATGAAGTTAGATTGCAATAATTTCTTGCTTTAAAAATCACAGGTCTTAGCCTGTGCTCGTGGAAACGATCTTAAAGATATATTGATAAGAGAAAGGTTATGTCCAAAGCAGTTCCTGATTCAAGATGTAACAGATCTAAGTTCAACACCAGAATTGAATCTTCTTTATCTAACATAGAGGAAGCAAGACTCTTTAATCATAAGCTGGCTGTTTGGATCAATGACATATTCTGTGCTCAGCTCTGTAATCCAATGTAAAATCTAGTGTGAAGTCTGAAAACATTTGGAATTGATGTTTGGTAGTCAATCATTTGCTATGCTTACACACTCAAAGTTCAACGTCAGACTATTAGGAAAGGAAATTTATCCATGAATGACTACTTCATGAAGGTAAAGAATATAGCAGATAATCTGGCACTGACTGGTAAACCAGTGACTAATCAAGATCTTATATCATATTTGCTTGCTGATCTTAAATCAGAGTATAATCCAGTGGCATTACTTGTTTCAATTAGATATGATGAACAATCCTTAACCAAAATTTACTCCATTTTGATGAGTTAAGAAGAAAGGATTGAGCTATCTAATATAGTGTCTAAAAATCATATTTCAGCAAATTTTAGTCACACTGTAAGAAAACAAAAATTCAAGTCTGGTTATAATAATAAACCAGGTTTTGGTGCAAACATTGTTGTTGGAAATACACCAAGTCAAATGGTTCATAATGGTAAAGACAGAGGAAGAGGCAAACCCTTCAATGTTGGGAGAGGCAAAAATACCTCAAAAATCATGTATCATATTTATTTAAAGCCAAAGCATAGAGCATTGAAGTGCTGGCACAGATTTAAATAGGATTTTGTAGCAAAACCAACAGATGAATGACCTAATGACATGAACTAGTATCTGAACAATGGTGCCACAAATCTTGTGACAAACAGCTTCAACAATATGTCTACAGCTAGAGAATACTCAAGTATGGAGAATATTACTATTGGTAATGGTAATAAGTTGAAAATCTTGCATGTTGGTGATTGTTTTTGGAATATACTTGATCAATACACATGAATTACATAAATGAAGAAACACTTGATTAGCATATCTAAACTCACCTTAGATCTTAACCTAACTATTGAGTTTACTAAACATTATTGTGTTATCAAGAATGTGAAGAGGAAAGCTCTTCTTAGAGGCACTACTAGGGATGGACTGTATCAACTCTTCTCAACCCATAATATTGACTGCACAGTCTATATAGCCAACTTAAACAAAAAGAAAATTCAAAATTCTATAGTTTCCTTATTTGTTGATTGTACGATAAATAACTCAACTCTTGGAAATTAACCTAAGGATATCAGCTTATATGTGTTTTTGTAAAATGTAAATAGAAGATAGTAGATGTCTATCATAGAAGATATGGTCATCCAAGTCCTGATGTACTCAAACAAATATTATTTGATTGTAAAATATAAGCTTCTATCAATAATAAAATTTTCTTTCGTACTGCATGTCAATATGGCAAGAATCATAGACAACACTTTAATAGCTCAGAAACAAAACAAAGTCAACCACTAGAGCTTGTACACATATGTGTATGAGGGCTTGCACATAGTTTAGTGATGGTTTCAAATATTATGTGAGCTATCTAGATGATTTTAGTAAGTTTACCTGGATTTATCTAATAAAACAAAATTTTGAGACTTGATCAACCTTTAAACACTTCAAAAACAATATTGAGAAGCTCTTTGAGAGAAAGATCAAAACCACACTGTCAGAAAATAGAGAGGAGTATAAAGGCTTCACAAATTTTTTGTCAGCATATGGTATAAACCATATACTTTCTTGCCCATATACTCACCACCAGAATAGAAGAGTTGATAGAAAGCACATACACATTATGGAGATTGGTCTCACCTTGTTAGCTTAAAGTAATACTCTTATAAAATATTAGTGGGATGCATTTACTACTGCTGTGTTTCTTATCAATAGAATGTCTTTGTCCATCTTACATTATAAGTCTCTATTTAAATTAATATTCAAATACAAACTAGATTACAAGTTCATAAAAGTATTTGGTTGTTGTTGTTATCCCTTACTGAGACCTTATTCTAATTATAAACTTCAATTCCAAATAGAAAAATGTATATTCCTAAGATATAGCTCCCAACACAAAAGCTATAAATGTTTAACTAAAATAGGTTAATATATGTAGCCAGACATATTAACTTTGATGAAGACAATTTTCCTTTCTGACTGACACTTCCTTTGCTAGTCTATTATTTTCCAATGATAGTAGTACAAATGTAGAAAGTTGTACCTTCTCTACTGATAATCCCTTTTATACCATCCATTTCCCAAACACATCACATATACATACCTATAATACAAATGATCCAAGTCCAGCAATAGCACATATCTCTGTAGCAAGGATTTCTCCACTACATCGGGTAATATTAGGAATAACTCTTCTCCTTGCCATACCTCAGCTGAGCCTACTAACACCACAACTATACAGCCACATACAAATCCCTCATCTACACTTCCCTTATCCCTTACAGTAATAGCACCAATGCGAAGACATAAAACCTTAACCAATAATCATCCTATGGTGACAAGATCCAAACATGGCATCCATAAACCAAAATTTTTTATAACTGAAGTAGAGAATGCTATCCCAATCACTATCACAGAAGCTTTACAACAGTCGCATTAGCAAAGAGCCATGAATGAAGAATATACAACTCTAATGAATAACCAAACATAAACTTTGGTTCCTTATTCACCAAATTATAAAGTCATTAGTAACAAGTGGATTTTCAAGATCAAAAGAAACCCTGTTGGAAGCATAGCCAGATACAAGGTCAGATTGGTGGCTAAAGGCGAGTATCAAACTACAAGGATAGATTTTTTAGAGATTTTCAGTCCAATGGTCAAAGTAAGCACCAAAAAAGTCATTTTCAGCCTCGTTATAACCAAGGGTTTGGGTTCTAAAGCATATTGATGTCAATAATGCATTTTTAAATGGTCACTTGATAGAAACAGTATATATAACATAGCCAGAAGGCTTTGTTTCAGCTGATAAACTAACCTATGTATGTAAATTACAAAGGGCATTGTATGGCTTAAAACATGCCCCAAAGGCTTGGTATGAGAAGCTCAAAATAACCTTATTAAAGTGGGGTTTTCACAATGCTAAGTGAGAGACATCTATGTGTGTCAACACTATTATAGCTTTCCCTCTAATTGTGTTGGTCTATATTGATGATATATTAGTCACATAAGCTTATGCAATTATAGTATAAAGGGTTATTGACTAGTTACACCAAGATTTTGATCTCAAAGAACTTGGTGATGTAGATATTTTTTCGGGATTGAAGTTACCAGGTCTGGTGATAATATACACCTTTCTCAGGCTAAATACACTACTGATCTTCTCAAAAGGACAAATATGATAGATGCTAAAGGATGTCCTACACTAATGAGTTCAGGAATGAAGCTATCATATACAACTGCTAAACTATTTTCAGATGCTACTCTTTATAGAAGTATAATTGGTGCCCTGCAATATGTTACACTGACCAAGCCTCAGATAGCTTTCTTTGTAAACAAACTCAGTCAGATCTTTTCTTCCCCATCAGTTACTCACTGGCAGTGCTGCAAGAGACTACTAAGGTATCTGCAAAATACAAAATATTATAGGCTATTGTTCTTCCCAGGCAGACCTCTCACCATTAAAGCATTCTCAGATGCAGACTGGGCTATTGACTCAACAGACAGGAAGTTATATAGGGGTTATTGTGTGTTCTTAGTTGGTAATCTTATTCTTTAGAGCTTTAGAAAGCACAGAGCAATTGCCAGATCTAGCATTGAATCTGAATATCAAGCATTGGTCTAACTTGTAGCTGAGATCACCTAGTTACAGTCTTTAATTGCTAAAATTCATATCCCCATCAAATCTCCTCCCATAGTATAGTGTGATAACCAAGGAGCAGCCTTATTGGCAACTAATCCCATCTTTTACAACAGAATAAAATATATAAAAGTAGATGTCCATTTTGCTAGGGATAAAGTGTTTGCTAAAGCCTTGGATATCCAATATCTCCTAACTAAACACCAAACTGCTGATATTTTTACAAAGGCATTACTTATTACCAAATTTCTTCTATTAAGATCCAAGCTCATTGTCTGTAGCAAACAGTTGTGTTTAAAGAATGATGAAAGGGAGTGTTATAAATAAATTGCCAAGTCAATAGTGATCAATCAAATATGGATTGCCAAGTTAGCAATAAAGATGCATAAGTTTGTTGTCAATTGGCCAATAATTGGTTAGAAGTTTGTTAGAACTAATAACAAAGTTTGTTAGGAGGTTAAGAGTTTTCCCAACAAAACTCATAAAGCAATTTCTGTATCCAGGTGCTGTATAAATAGCACTCATATTATCATTATAAAAGATACAACAGAAAGTGATAAATAAAATGGTAGTACATTCAATATTTTTCTCTCTATTTTTCTATTTTGTTATAATGTTTTAGGAAAATAATAGTTTTTCTAAAAAATAACTTTCATCATTAGTTTTCTTTAAAGTCTCTTACTGTCTTCTCTATCACATCCATTTTTCACAATATTAACTTTTGCCATAACCAAAATTAGAGGTGGGCATTATTCCTAGACCCGACCCAACCCAACCCGACTCAACCCGTCCAGACCAGACCCGACCCATCTCGACCTAACCCATCTCAAAATTTTAGGTTGAGATGGAAATGAAAATAGGTTCGAGACTCGTTCAGGACAGAATTTTCTGTCCAGAACAGGTCGGGCCGGGTTCAGGGAATTCTCAAACCCGAACGAGAATTCCCGACCAATCCCAAACCCAACCCCAACCATCCCGAATTATCCCGACCTGTCCCAAATTATCCCGAAGCCAACTCAAACAATCCCGAATTATTCCAAACTCATCCCGAACCTGACCTAAACTATCCCGACCTGTCCTAAACTGGAATCAAAACTATCTTTAAAAAAAATGAGATTTCCCGACCTGACACAAAATATGTCCCGATCGGGACACATTTCGACCTCCCGATCAAGTTCGGGTAACAGTTGAAAATTTTCTAACCCGAAATTATCCACCCCTAATTAGAATAGGTTTTTCCCATGCAATCCATAAGCAAATTTTTACTTTTATTTTTTAAAGAAAATATTTGAAAGAGGTGAAAATAACTGATTTTTGGTTAATGATGCTATGGAGTACTAAGTTTGAAGGTTTGGGAGTAAAAGTGTGCTTGAAGTTGTATAAGAATAATATAAGGATGAAAGTATAAATATGAATATCCTTTAGTAACCGATTCCATTAAGCATTCAAGTTCTCTATAATGTTGCGCCAAAATATTATTAATTTTGTTGGAGCGAAAGCAATCAAACGAGCAAAATATCACAAGTAATATAATACAAAAACAAGCAATTAAGAAACTAAAGAGAGAAAGATAGAAGAAATAACACACAGAATTTACGTGGTTCGACAACTTGTCTAGGTCCACAGCGAATCAAGATCACATTCTTTCTTATTATTAAATCTCAAGACACTCACTAAATATGCCTTTTACAATAATGTCTCATAAAAAACGCATAAAAAACACAAGTTTTGCAAATAAGGAGTTTTCTCTCACTAAAAATTACAAAGAATGCTATAATCACAAAGATATCATTAAAACTTGTGTTTGATCAGTAAGATATATTTACAAGCTAATAAAAAGCCCTTATATAAGTTTTAAGATGACTTAGGTTTACTTTAAACACGTGGAAGTCATTTTAAAGAGTTCTGAAGCAAGTGGAAGTCGAAACAAATATGATTAAAATGAAAAGCTGATTCTCGCGTTAGGCGTCGCAACGCTCAGCCCCTGGTGCCACAACGCCCATGTCTAGGCACCGCCTCTTGTATTTTTTCCTCCTTTCGTATTTATTTTTTATCTTCATACACCCAGCGCACTTGACTTGCTCTCTAAATTATATTCCGATAATTTTTAATCAACTTTTTCACAAATTTAATAGCTGAGAGTGCATCATAATTCTTTTGGCTAAATAAGTGGTTCCTTTTGGTTAAATATCTAATCCTAAGCTCTTCTTACTGCCAACAATTCCACATTCAAATTGCAACACTGAACTAGATGCATGATTATAGTGGATATATAGCTAATTCGTTGATTTAACGTGTCGACACGACCTTCCTGCTTTCTTCAAAATCTGGGTAATTACTGTAGGTTGCGATAGCTACTCTTGTCCATTATTTTATGAGATAGTGTTATTAATCATAAGTGGGAAGGCACTTATAGTGGGCGACATCAGTGATGTTATCCAAAAGGAGTGCACTACGAAAAATTTTTTGAACATTCAGTAATAAGAAGCTATCTTCCACAACATTCATCTAATGATTAAGCATGTTAACATTGTAGGACATGACTGTACATTTGTGGGTGAGATTATCACAACATAACACTCATCTTGTCGTCTTTATATTCTAATAATGAAGTTCTCCCATCCTTGCCGAAAAGTAAATTCGTTGGAGCCTGTGTCATAGACCACATCATTTTTGCTTTCATTACTGTGGACTTTTGTCTTCTTTTTCTTTGCCATTTGCTTTATTATTGTAATGGTGCTTGTGTTCATTGCAACTTTTTTACATTGAATAACATAAGAAATGAAAGTCACAAGTATTGCAATTACTACAAATAGGAAGTTGTTATTCTATTAATTGCAATAGCAGTGCTTATTACCTCATATTTTCTTTCTCTTTTTTTATTTTATTTTCTTTTTTAATATGAAGTTGTCGGTTGGCTGTTAATATATAGTTTATGCCAGTTGTTGTGATGACACCGTCACCCACTCATCTTTATACGTCACAAGCATGGTTCTTATTGTCTGTGATGCATGATCTCTACAATCATTTTGGCCGAGTGGAAGGTGCACTTTGCCATTTTACAAATGGAATTTTGTTTTAGTTGTGAGAAAAGAATTGTCTCTGAGGCCAAAGAGAGGGAGAAGAGCGTTATGCTTAGCTCGCTCCTATGATTATTTAGAACTTTTACTCAAGGTTGTGGCTGCAGAAAGCAAATATAATCATACCTTTTAGACCTTTCAATCTCATTCTATTATAAAAAAAATATATTCTCTTATAAATCTGGAGGAATTTCTGTGATCTTGTCATTGAGAAATACTATGTTCAGATGATCTGTGATGCTTGTTTTGATGATCTGATTTATGATGTTATCAGACCTTATGATGATGGTAAGATTAACTCTAGGAAATGTTAATGTGATAAATTTTGGATAACCAGTGGCATTTTTATGTGTTTGTACAACAAATTGAGTAAGCTGTTAGTCATCTCCTATAGAAGAAGAAGAAATTCCAAGCGAGGCAAATGTTGCAGTAATATCACCAAGGCATCTCTTAAGGCAATCCATGTCATCAGCAGCGTCGAGCATTTTTGGTCTAGTAGAATGGAACTCCTGTGTGCAAAGAATACCCAATTCAATCAATTCTCCTATTGCAACATCCCACATTCTTTTCACTCCAGGGGACTGGTCTCTTGGTGCTCTCACCAAAGAAGGGACAATGACATTTTCCACCCTTCCATCATTCCATGGTAGTGACTCCACCCATTTCTGCAGGCTTAGCCCTCCAGTAAACATGTCTGCAGGACCAGCACTCCAAAGCTGTAAACATCTTTTGTTGACGTGTAAGATCTGAAACCGTATTCTGAATAAATGAGAGTACAAAGCATAACTTGATTATTTGTGGAAAATGGAAAAACAATGAAAGTTATTGTAAAATAAAATTTGGTTACTGACATATGTGGCTCGTGGGAATACGGGGTTCAGAATTTGATGCATGCCGTTATAATCAAATATTAAGGACGTTAGTACTTGAATTAAGGTTGAATGTTGTCATCATCTTTTCAAAGTTATTTTAATGTCTATTATGTCTGTTTCTTTTGTCGTCAGAAAAGGAGCCCAATATGCAAAACATAATGAATTTTTCTTCAGTTTTTTAAAGAAACGCAGTCTTTGTGATAATGTAATGCATTCTTTACATGCGCTTTAGAAGAAAAGTGGATGGAGACAGTTTACACTACCCTAATATTAATTTCTATTTCTTCTGTACTGATCTTCATATGCAGAAGCAGAGGAGACATCTGTACCTGGAGCTATATATCTGATAGATCCGCATAACATATTAAGAGTGGAGTTTCCCATGTTCTCAACAATTGCAGCATTTCCGACTCCAGCTGTCATGACTAATCTTGCAATCCCAAAATCAGATACCATTGCTGTCGTGTCATGACTGAGAAGAACATTGCTTGGCTTTAGATGGCATTGTGTAACCCAAACAAGAGATTGGTGATGCAGATAAGCCATTCCTTCAGCTATGTCACTGCAAACATTCACCCTCTACAAGAGAGTCAAATCTGAGGAACTGGAACCCAGACCTCTCTGTGAATGTGGATAGAGACGGCTATCTGGGCTCCCATTTGCCATAAGGGAGAACAAGTGCCTTATAGACTGCATGCAGTTATAATTCTCATGAGGTATCTGTGGCAAACCCTCTTTAAAATTTGATATTCTCTGTTAAAACTCTTTGTCAAATTTCCATCCTGCAAGTGTAACACCTTGACTGCTATGGGTTTTCCATCTGAAAGAATTCCTTTATAAATGAGTCCACAGCTACCTGTCCCAATGAGCCTCTGCTCATCAAACCCATCACTGGCCTCTGACAGTTCTCTGTATGTAATTCTTGGGAAATTGTGCATCAGGTCTGGGGTTGTTGGCTTCCTTGTCCTTTCAGATTTTGCAGATGAGATAATTACCTTAACGTAGTGGACCGCAATCACACAACATATCATTGATAAGAATGCTGATATGCAAATGACTAAAGTAAATATGATCAAAAGCATGTGTGAATGGAACCACTGCTGTTAAAATTACAACACCAAATTTAATTCTTAAAATTTTTAAGTTAAAATATTTTAGAGTTGATAATTAAGTAGATAAGTATTATAAATTTATGTGATTAATAAATTTTTATAATATTTTATTTGTGTGCTTTTGGTTTATTAGAACTAAATATAAATATCTCACTTTCTCATTTGGTTTTGCAAGCAAGCAAGTTAAGAATAAAGAATTGATCAAATATTTGATCAGTTGTTGAGAGTTAAGAGTGTTAGAGAGTTAAGTAAATAATAAGTTCAACAAATAATATGTGAGTGTTGTGTTGTAAGTGAGAAAGAGTGAGAGTTTCTAAAATTTGTATTGTAAGTTTGTGTTTGTTGTATTAATAAAAGTATTTCATTTGTGCTCTATTATGTTCAACAATTAGTATCAGAGCCAAGCAATTCGAGAAATAGAACAGTAGTCGAAGTACTGTTCATATGATTACTGTTCAAATATAAGGTATCAATATTAGAGCCTAGTGTAGTATGAATGGTGCATGTCTACGAAAGTTCTGTCAAAAGGACTAATATTACCTAAGGAGTCTGGATTTTAAGTGGAACCGTTATGACCCTTTTAGTCTTTCCTAAAAAATTTCCTAGTATATAATTTATATAAATAAACACTAGGCATTGTTACTGTAGTGCTGGTGGAAGCATTGTTAGGAGTAACAGTGGGATAATCAAAGATTAACCTTGGTGGAGTTTTATTTAAGTTGTGAAGGGTTTGAAACTCAATAAGCTTGCAATTTGAGATCAAATTTGTCTAGCATTATTGAAGTGTTGTTGGCACAATGGGAGACTTTCAAGTAGTTGAAGGAATTAAGAAGCTCAACAACTAAAATTACAATACATGGGCGATGTTGATGGAGTATTACCTTCAAAGTCAAGATCTTGAAAGGTCGTTGGCGGGAATGAAGTGAAGCAGCTAACAGACGAAGCCACTATAAAGAACTGGAAGGTATAAATTGGTAAGGTTATGTTCACCATTAAGACCACAGTTGAAGAAGAAATGTTAGAACACATAAAGAAGGCCAAGCACCAAATGAAGCTTGGGACACTTTTGCATCACTCTTCTCAAAGAAAAATAACACGCGACTACAGCTTCTAGAGAATGAACTATTGTCAATTGCACAATGCAACATGACGATCAACCAATACTTCACAAAGGTAAAGTCCTTGTGCCCAAAATATGAGTTAGATCCTATTGCTGCTATTGTTGAAACTAGGATGAAAAAATTATCATCCATGGTTTGAGGTCGGAGTATAGAAGTTTTGTTACTACTATACAAAGCTTGCCAACCCAACCATCTCTCGTTAAATTTAAAAATTTGTTTGCTGATCAAGAAGTGATTGGCAAGAAAATTGATAGGGTCTCATTAAAAGGCGATGAAGAAGAACTCTACATCAACAAAAGAAAAGGTCAATTTAAATAACGTGCTGGTGGAGGCTAAAGAAGATGATGACAAGATAAAGACTCATCACCAAGAAGGTAGCTCACAAAAAATGGGACCATGGAGGACTCGCAGCAATGGTGGTCAGTCCAAGCAAAATAACAAGTTTGAAAAAAAATGCTACAATTGTAGAAAAATCAGACACATGGCAAAAGATTGTTGGTCTAAGAAAAATTTTGCTGAAGGTAATGCTGCCACATCAAACTCATAAAAGAAAAGTGAAGATAAGTAGAATGCTGAAGCATCTATGGCTATAGAGGAAGAAAACCTATCACTCTCAGTAATAATGCTTAGACAGATTGACTATAAAAATAATTAGATCATCAACTCAGAATATTTAAATCATATGACTAGTGACAAAGAAAAGCTACAAGATATGACTAAGTATAAAGGAAGTCATGTGATAGTGATAGTCAACAACTTAAGATTGTCTATAGCTCACATCATAACATAGTCCTTGCACCTCGTTACAGTTCTAACAAGATAACACTTCAAGATATCGCGACAATGGTAGTCAGTATCATAGTTAACATCTTCTGGACACTATATCTTATTTAGTCCACAAGATGTTAAAGTGTACCAAGATTTAAAAATCACAAGCATACCAACAATAGAAGACGAAAACTAGAGTCAGTATATATACTATCAGCAAAGTCAACTTATGTAAACAGGATTAAAAAAAATGAGACAATAGATTTGTGCCATGCACGATTAGGACATGTAAGTTATCATAAGATAAAAATAATGATGAACAAGGCAATGTTTAAGGGTCTACCTCAACTTGATGTGAGAGTGTATATAATATGTCTAAGATGTTATTATGTAAGGCACATCAACTACTATATGAGAAGTCAAAGTTTAAAGTTAAGGAGTCATTAGAGTTCATTCACTCTGATGTGTTTAGACCTATCAAGCAGCTATTAATTAATGGCATGCGGTATATTGTGACATTTATTGTTGACTTCTCGAGGTATGTATAGGCTTTCTTTATGAAGGAAAAATTAGATACTTTTTGTAAGTTTAAGGAATTTAGATAAACAACTGAAGCAGAAATTGGAAGGAAGATCCATTGTCTCTGCACAGATAATGGCGAAGAATATACCTCTGATGAGTTCCCACAATATCTTTGAGAAAATAAGATACGACATCAGTTCACATGTGCCAATATACCACAACAAAATGTTATTTTAGAAAAGAAGATCGACATCTTGCAGAGATTTGTAAAAGCATGTTGCATGCAAAAAATATACCATAAAGATTTTAGGCCGAATGAATAAGACTGCAGCCCATGTGATTAATAGGCTTTCTTAATCAAGGTTAGGGTTCATATCACCCTTTGAGAAGTTATGAGATATGAAACATACTGAGTCATTTTTTAGTATTTGATAAATGATGGAAATGTTATGACCCTATTAGTGTGCGGTGCTACACATCAAGGAATGTGGTGTGTTTACGCTCAAAATATAACGCGGCTATCGCAGTATAGATTGAGGTGTCGATCCCACGAGGAAGCTCTTGGCAAAATAGGTTAGTGAAGTAAAATATTAAAGCAGTAGCAAAGGGTTAATTGATTTAAACGGATGAGATAGAATTGTCTATGAATTGAGGAAAATGTCTTATGATGATTTAAGCAAGGCTTTGAGAATCACAATTATGCTTTATAAATCTACTCTATACTTTGATTCGATATTTATAACTCAACTGAAAGTTTCACATCCCAAACAATCAATCGGAAGGTATGTAATATATAACACATTTGATAACACATGTATTTGATTTAGTTAAACTCTTTGCAAGCATTAACACACATCATGTTATTTATACAAGTTATCTAAGATCGACAATATATCATTTTGACAATATTGCAGTAAAAGATTAACTTGAATATCAAACATTTATTGCCCTTACATGTTATCCAAGATCGACAATATATCAAATTGACAATACTGCAGTAAAAGATTAACATATAAAACAATGTAACCAGTAACAATTATAAATCAACATGAATCACATAAGAAAAGCATGACTGAACATATATGGGACCTGAGAATTATAACCTCTGGATTATAGAAAATAAAATAGATAAGAGTTTAATCAAAACCAAACTTACAACATTTATAACTCTTGACACCGAATCAAAGCATGGAAGTAGATTTACTACACATAAAAGTTCATCTCTTAGCCTTGCTAGGAACTCTAGCCTAAATTACAATACATGTTAATGAGAATAAAAGAAGAGAGAATTATCTAATAAAAATGTCCTAAGGGTCTCCTTATATAGGCAATGAATGGACATATGTCATGGATGACATCAATCTTCAATAATTTTAAGCCAATAACTCGTGTATCCACTTGTAGCACGTTTTTGATAATGTAAATGATCAATTCATCTTCTATAGCCGACATGAAAGTTGTAGAATTTTGACTCTTCTTTCCATAGGCACTGATTTCATGCAAATTGGATGAGTATCCAATGAGATATGAGCAACATTCCAAAGATACATTAGAATTCGGCCAACAACCATTTTACCCACTTGCAATGTGATTTGGTCCATGATAACGGCTGATTTGGACTTTACCATAAACATACGAGTTGTTGATAGTTAAGTCATCAATTCACAGCTTCAATAATTATACCAATTGAGTACGTATTTTGTGAGATACGGTCCAAATACGTGAGTTGGGTCAAGCTGAGTAAGAGTTGTAGTCCGATTTTGTTGTATCTCAATTTTTTGGCCCATAACATGTTGGATTTGGCTTTTCCACTATTCTTCAAATTTGTGTAAGATTGAGTCATGTTGCACCAGGTTCAAGAATTTCTTCATTTTGATTTCTACATTGAGAGTTATGTCCAATTTACCTAAACCTGTCCAAATAACATTTATTAATCACAATTTAAGAAGAATACTTTATTTTAAGCTAAAAATACAGAAAATACTAAAATTAGTGACATTAAATGGTGATTGAATCTCTTAACAACATGCATTTTTATGTGTTCATCATGGTGTTTGATGAAGCATCTTTATAGTGGTCAACACAAAAAGAGAAGCTTTCAATTCAAAAGAAATAGAAGAACGACTACATAAAAGATAGATGAGCAAATTGCTGAAATTCAACCGAGCCAGGAAGAACTTGATGATAAAACCAGTGATGACAACACCGAGCAAGAGATAACTCAAAGTCCTTGGTAAACTGGCATCTATCAATAACTTGTTGGAATTTGTGCTTATGTGTCATTTCATTATGTATAAATATTTAATGATAGTATTTACATAATTATCATTTCTAATACAATTGTTAATATTATTTATAATAAATGGTAAGATGCTTGTAATATTTCAGACATTGTATGATCTGAAGGAGTTCAGATATGGTCTAAAGGAGTTTAGATCAGTGCTAAGAGTTAGCAACGCTAATAGTTAAAAGTACTAAGAGTTAGTAGTGCAAAGAATTAGAAGATTAATAGAATTAGCGAAATCTAAACAGTTAGAGCCTTGTCTGAAATAGGACAATGATCTGAGAATATTCATAATGACATAGTTACAAAGAGTTGCAGATGTTGCTAAGAAATGTCATTATGCAAGTATGTTCTCAAACATGATGTTTCTAATCTAATTTCATCGATGTGGGTCCATCGGTGGAACCTATTAATATAGATTAGTGGTATATCTATATCTAGATGGTCTAAATGGTTAGTCTTAGCAAATATGAACTTAGAAGAAGCTCATATAGACATACAGGTATTCAGTAAGAATCGAATATTGAACCGACCCATAAAGACCTCCAATAGATATCTCATAAAGCCGTCAATGGAAGGTCTTTCAATTTAAGTAATATTTGTGGTCCTTTGACTTGAAAGCCAGGGTGGGCTTGTGAGTGATCCACCATACCTTGATTTCACACATGTCAGAAACCTTTCATAGTCTAACCGTCGCATGTTATTTGGTATAGTCTGATGCTCATAGAGTGCAGTGTGTGTAGATATAGGATCCATCAGCTCATATGAATGGATTATATATCCTAATGCTCCGAGATTGTATTTTAGAAAGTCTTATGGCCACAAACATAAACCTCAAAAAATATATTCCGAATGGATAAACAATATCATAAAAGTGTTTGTGGATATTGTTTAAGGAAATATAAATCTAGAGATAAGTTGATGGTTGAGCAAATAGAGATTTGACGGTGATGATCTATATCTTTGCTCTTCCAGGATATATATGATAATCTTTGCTCTTCCAGGATATATATGATAGAGGGATTATACAATATGCAATAACCTCAACTTGTATAGTCTAACGAGCTGATATGAAATATCTGTAATATGTGTATGGGGCATTATTCACGGACGTATGGAGGAGCTCTATATGACAAATTAGGTATGGACTTAGAGAGTCTCAAAATATAAAGTGTAGTCGTTGCGCATTGGGGTAGCTGACTGAATTAAATAAATTGATTCAGTAAATTCTAATAAAATAGAATAATTATTTCGGGATCGCTCGGGATGTGTATTTGTTAAAACTTAATTATTAAGTACATCATTGAATTAATTAACAAGAGTTGTTAATTAATAGGATGTTGATAAATGGCAAAATTTGGTCCATGATTTGATTTTATCTTAATTTTACCATTTAACCTTGGTAGTAAAAATTAGTAAGGTAAAAAATAATTATTCAAAATTATTTTGAATAATTAAATTATATATTATTGTTATATTATTAGATAATATGATAACATATATTAATCATGGTCATTGTATTTTACTATAATGAAGGGCCTAGATGTTGGCCATTTATTTACCTAATATGATTAAAATAATTATATTTGTTAGGTAATGATTTATTTAGGTGGCCATTATTCTAGTGCTTAATAAATTAATCCTAAATGGGAGACCAATAATTAAATCGATGCAGCACTTGTTTTTGTTTTATCAAAAAGTGTTGAATAATAAAAACAAAACTTTGTCTAGCAATTGAATTAATTGATTCATTCATTTTTGGAGGAGAAGATTAGGCTAAGCAATTCAAGGCAAGTGAAAGAGTTTTGGTTTTATGTCTTTCAAGTGTTGAAAGCAAAAGGAACTTCTTTTCATCTTCTTTTCTCATAATGAATCAAAATGAATAAATGAAAATAGAGAAAGAGAATAGTAATTGTAGACAAAAGTTGTGCTAAAATTAATTAATTTATGAAAATTGTTTTCATCGTTTAAACAAGAGTTGTATGTAAATATTTACCATCTCTATTTAAGAATCAAATAATTTGTGTTCAAAGAGTTTGAATACAAGTTGCTGAAAATTCTAAAGCTACCATTTTAGCTCCATAATCCCACCAAACTATTATGGACTAGAATTATTCAACAATTTACTTCAATGTGAGCTCTTTAATTGGATTATTAGAGCACTTGAAGATTTTATAAAACTACCTTCATTAGGTAATTGTTCATTACATTTTGAGTTTATGTACATAATTATTCATCACATATAATTTGTTGTATAATAGTTATACTTGAGCATATATGTGATATATGTGGTTAAATTTGTTAAATTGAGTATATATATTCACATGCTTCTGCTGCGTATAGTAATTTTAAAATTACGTATATACTTGCATGTCACACACTCGATCCAAAAACAAATGGTATCAGAGTATGCTAAATTGAGTATGTGATAATTCTTGCTGTTGGATATGTTTATATGGTGATGTTTGATGTTTAAGCATGATGATGAACATATTATGATATTCTTGAACATGTCAGTGTTTAGAATTGACGCATAATGATGTTTAGATATGATATCCAAGACAAAATTATTGTTAGTGATGTTCCGGTGCTCAAAAGGTACATTTCAAGTTGTTGAAATGGGTATACCAAAGGTTAGGAGCACCGAAGCGTCGTAGCCATAAGTGCTTAGCGCCAAGACTCTGGAAATTTTTGTTCCAGTACCCTAGCGCTGTGTAGCTGGCACTGCGCTGGGCACCCCAGCACTAGGTAATGGGCACTTAAGCACCAATTCTGGAATTCACGCCCTAGCGCTAGGCACTGAGCGCTACAACGCTAAATAACGCTGAGAGGCCTCCAGGCCCTGGCACTGCAGCAGAAGGCATAGAGCACTACAGAACTAGAGGTGTGACGTTTGTAGCGCTGGCTATTAAGCGCCAAGGCGCTCACCACTGAAGACAAAAAAAAAGTATAAATTTTCTTTTTTAAGAGCATTATATGGTATAATACTAAAACCTTCAGTTTTTAACGCTAATCATTCCAAACATGATACTTTTGTTTGCAATTTTTGCAAGTAAAGTATATTTAATACAATTATAATTGTTATATTATTGTATTAAATTATAAATCATTTGTTTATGTTGTTAACCACAATGAGAACCCTATTGGTGAGGGTTAATTGTGCTTACCTAAATAAATATTCTAATTATAAATTAGATTCGTATGAGATGTGAAATTATTATTATTATTATTATTTATTTAATAATATATTTATTAAATAATAATTAAAATTTTAAATCTCTTTTAATTAGATTAAATAGTATCATATTATAAGAAAATATTATATATTGATCTTTCTTGTCAATACGGTACTAGACAGGTCATTTTGGTCACTGCTAAGATCGCTACAGTGTAAAGGATTGGTTGGGATAATTCTGACTATGCCGGTTAAACATGAGATGAAGCAAATATATGCGAAAGTACTATCCTAGATTACTACAGTGTGCGGGTAATATCAATAGCATATATTTGATGATTGATAAGTTGATCTGAAATACAGTCATCTTAGATCGCTATAGTGTACGGATAATGTGTATTTAGGATCAGTAGTAAGAATTGTATGAGATAGAATTGACAAGAGTTGTCTACCTTTTGAGTTTACAAAAGCCTAGATTGCTATGTGTACGGCTGGAGTAAAATGTCAATGGGTCCACTTTTCATTGTACAGTTTAAAAGATTGAACTGTCATTTTTCTTTTTGAGAGATTTAGAAAATTATGTAAAGCAATAGGAGGGCATTTTTAGATTAAAAAATATATAAAAGTTATATCTATGATCTAAAGCGTTATTTATTAACGATTAGAAATATTCTGTTATACATCTTTAATTTATATTATAGTGATAAGATAAACATCTTATAGAGATAAGATAACTATGAGCAACCTGTTTGTATATTTGATTAAGCACATAATCTATAGGGTATCGATGAACATTAAGACTTGCTTATAAATCTAAAAATTGTTCTAGATTAATACTCAAATGTATAATAGATCAATAGATAATATATAAGGTGTTTTTGATAATGTCTTTTGAGAAGAGACAGTAGATTATCATAAAAGGGTTAAAGAATAATTTGAAAGTCAAATTATATATCTTGACCTATCTACTGATATTCAATAGGAGCATATGTATATGAGATATACAAGTAATGTAATACTTCATCTAAAATTTATTTTATATATCTAAAACAAATATAGAGAGTAATACACAATAGAAAGTGTTTCCATTATTAAATAAGGTTTAAAATAGTAAGAGTTACTATTTAAATAAACTTTACTTAGAAACGATAAACCTCTTAGATATCTGTGCATCGATAATTGACATTTCATATGCAAGTGATGTGAACAAGTGTAGAGATATGAGATATCGCCTGCCCTTCTCACATTTGTAAAATGTTGTGTGATTTAAGCAATACTAAAAAATAATGAGGTGAGAAGTACAGTTACACGTAGGAAATGAAGATTACCTAGACATGGTAGCTGTTAAGATTTCTAAGTCACTTTTCTATTCTAGTAAAAAGCTTTATATTGTATTGTTGTTATTTTGTGCTAAGAATAATTAGGCAAAATATATTGCTCTTTATATTAGACAGGGGGTTATTATACATACATTAAGTATAGTTCTTCATGTTATTTGATAAGGATAATATTTTACTTACTGAATATTAGACAATTAAATAGCCATTATATATAACATACAACAACAAATGCATAAAAATGTCTAGGTGAACAGAATATATAGTAGTTTGAAAAGTTTGAATAATGACGAATTGTGGCATAAGTTATTAAGTCAAGTAGCCGTGAGATGACTATCCCGTCTGGTTAAGGATGGCCAAATACTTAATCTAACCATAGAACCTTATCCAGTTTATAAATTCTCTATTCAAGGGAAGTTGACTAAATTCTTTTGTTGGTGTTGGACACCGAGCCATCAATTCATTAGAACTAATACATATTGATATATATAATCTAATGAACCATGCTGCCATTGGTAAATTTTAATACTTCGATGTCTTTATCATAATTTGTTATGATACGGACATGTGTTTCTAGAATCATATAGGTCGACTATTTCTTTTAGAAGTGTTTAAAGAATCTCGACTAGAAATAAATGAAATAAACCTATATGTATGTTGAACACCTTTGATTAGATTGTGACTGTTTATACATAAGCAGTAAATTCACAAATTATTTAAAAGACAATGAGATTATAGCTCAATATTGTTCTCTAGATACTCCTTAACATAAATATGTTTTGAAGTGGAGAAATTGAACTTTATTAGATATCGTCCGATCAATATTAAGCTTTACCGATCTTCTAAACTATCTAAAAGGATATGCTCTAAAAACTACTACTCACTTATTAAATAAAGTTCCATCGTAATTTATTCCTTATACTACATATGAGATATGGACTGGAAGAAAACTGAATCCTAAGTATGTTAAGATTTAGGATTATTCTACTTGCATATGAGTTGCACAATAGGATATACTTGGACCCAAGAGGTACAAGTATTGGTTCAAAAGAACCCCAAAAATTTCATGAGATATCAATTCAATAATCCAAAGAAATGAAACTTGTTCGTTGATAGTATTTTCTTTTTTCTAGAGAAATAATTTCTCATGAGTTTTGAAAATTGTACAAAGATTGAATTTTGCAAATTCAATTAGGATGAAATATGAACCAAAATGAAACCTAAAAATCAATTGAGTGAAACATCTTTAACATACTTTTTCGTAAGTTAAATAAGGATATGAAGGCTACCTGTTAGGTATATTACATATCTAAAAGGTACTTTTTGATGTTTTTCTTAGTTGTAAAAAAAAGATCCTATGACTTATAGTAAAACGATGTTGGACATCGTTTAGGAAAATTGACAAATATCAGAAAATTCAAGATTAACTTTAAGCATGACAATCAAGTCTAGAACTTAGTTGTGCTTCCTATATGAATTATTTTTGTTGGATGTAAAAGAGTTTACGCATGGAAGCATGGGCCCAAAAAGAGGTAAAAACCTTCAACAGCCCAATTGGTGTAAAAGGTTACCCTTAACGGTCTGGGATCGATTATAAGAATACCTTTCACTAATAAACATGCTAAAGATAATTCGAATTTTATTGGATATTATAATATATTAAACTCTTCATTTTGATGAAGTAATCAAAGAGTCTAGTTTCATTAAGAACTAGGAGAAAGTATGTGTGTTCAAAAAGGGTTGTGGAAATATAAATTATCTTTCTAATTCTCTCTTTCTCTCTCTTTATATATATATATATATATATATATATAACATACTCATCATCAGAAATAACAATGATATGCTGCAAGTCACTCAGTTAAGAGTTAACTGAGTAAGAACTTTTTCATGAAAACCTTGGCAGAGGCTTCCTACATACTAAGTATAAAGCTTTATACAGATAAAGTTAGGAAGTAGATAGGGCTCTCCAAATCTTTGTACATAGAGGTAGTGTCATCAAGTAGAAAATAAAATACTTAAAGTGTCTAACATATAATATACATTAACTAGAGGTAGCTTGATGTATACCATATTGTGTACGAATCTTGGATTTTGATGGTTGTAAGTGTTATGAGCCGACATCAGTTTAATCTAGGTAACGACCAATGAATGGTCGTGAAACGTATCCAAGTAATACCTAAAATGTATAAAGGATAAGTTTCTTGTTTATGAAGAACGTTGCTTACAAATGAAAGGATACGTAGAATCAAACTTCTAGTCTGATTCAGATGATAGAAAATCTGCATCTGATTATGTATTTTTCTCAATGATGCCACATCTTATAGAATAAGTGAAATTCAAATGTCCACATTTGGTTCTACTGTAAAGATAGAATTTATTGTAGATTGAGAAGCTTGCAAAGAATTTTTTTTTTTATATATTCAAATTAGTTGCAGAACTCAGAATAAGTTCTAAGCTCAATGAATCTTATCACACTAAAAATGCAACATTAACGGGGTAATTGCTCAAGCTGAGATACCATATAATTAAAAGTATCTTGGCTTAAGGAGATGTGAAAGAATCTACGAAACATCTTTATAGATTAAAGCGGACACTTTCTAAAGCCTTAACTCTTAAAGTGTTTCAGAAACACTTAGAGTCAATGGACATCAAATATCATATTGAATAGCACTAGAACAAGTGGGCGTTTGATGAAATTTGTGCTTACGTGCCATCCCATTATATATAAATATTTAATGATAGTATTTATACAATTATTATTTCTAATAAAATCATTAATATTATTTATAATAAATGGTAAGATACTTGTAATGTTTCAGACATTGTATGATCTAAAGAAGTTCAGATATGGTCTAAATGAGTTTAGACCAGTGCTAAGAGTTAACTCTTAAAGTGTTTCAGATATAGATTAAAGCGGACGCTTTCTAAAGTCTTAACTCTTAAAGTGTTTCAGAAACACTTAGAGTCAATGGACATCAATTATCATATTGAATAGCACTAGAGCAAGTGGTGTTTATTGGAATTTGTGCTTATGTGCCATCCCATTATGTATAAATATTTAATGATAGTATTTATATAATTATCATTTCTAATAAAATCGTTAATATTATTTACAATAAATGGTAAGATGCTTATAACGTTTCAAATATTGTATGATCTAAAGAAGTTCAGATATAGTCTAAATGAGTTTAGACCAGTGCTAAGAGTTAGTAATGCTAATAGTTAAAAGTATTAAAAGTTAGTGATACAAAGAGTTAACAGATTAATAGAATTAGCGAAATCTAAACAGTTAGAGCCTTGTCTGAAATGGGACAATGACCTGAAAATATATTAATAATGACATAGCTGCAAAATGTTGCAAATGGTGCTAAGAAATTTTATTATGCAAGTATATTCTCAAACATGATGTTCCTGATCTAATTTCATCGATATGGGTCTATCAGTGGAGTCCATTAATATAGATTAGCGTATGTCATATCAGAATGGTCTAGATGGTTAGTTTTAGTAAAATATGAGATTAATGGAAACCCGTTTAGACATATAGGTATTCAATGAGGACTAAATATTAAATAGATTCACAAAGACCTCCAATAGACATCTCATAAAGCCATAAATTGAAGGTGTTCTGAGTTGAGTAGCATTTGTAGTCCTCTAACCTAAGCACCATAATAGGCTTGTGAGTGATCCACCATATTTTGGTTTCACACATGTCAAAGACCTTTCATGGTCTAACCGTTGTATGTCACTGGGTATGGTCCGATGCTCATAGAGTTTGGTGTGCGTAAATATGGGATCTATCAGCTTATACAAGTGGGTTATATATCCTGATGCTCCGAGATTGTATTTCAGAAAGTCTTGTGGCCACAAGCATAAATATCAAAAAATATATTCTAAAGGGATAAACAATATCACAAAAGTGTTTATGGGTATTGTTTAAAGAAATATAAATCTAGAGATAAGTTGATGGTTAAGCAAATAGAGATTTAACGGTGATGATCTATATATCTACTCTTCCAAGATATATATGATGAAGGGATTATACAAATATATAATAACCTCAACTTGCATGGTCTAATACGCTGATTTGTAATATCCGTAATGTGTGTGTGGGGCATCGTTCATGGACGTATAAAAGAGCTCCATATAACGAATTAGGTGTAAACCTAAAGTCTCACAATATGAAGTGTACTTGTTGCGCACTAGGGTACCAGACTAGATTGAATAAATCGATTCAATAAATTCCAATAAAATAGAATAATTATTTCGGGATCCCTCGAGATGTATATTTGTCAAGACGTAATTATAAAGTACATCATTTAATTAATTAATAAGAGTTGTTAATTAATAAAATGTTGACAAGTGGCACAATTTGGTCAATGATTTGATTTTATCTTAATTTTACCATTTAACCTTGGTAGTAAAAATTAGTAAGGTAAAAAATAATTATTCAAAATTATTTTGAATAATTAAATTAGATATTATTATTATATTATTAGGTAATATGATAATATATATTAATCATGGCCATTATATTTTAATATAATAAAAAGCCTAGATGTTGGCCATTTATTTACGTAATATGATTAAAATAATTATATTTGTTAGGTAATGATTTATTTAGATGGCTATTATTCTAGTACTTAATAAATTAATCCTAAGCGGAAGACCAACAATTAAATTGGAGGAGCACTTGTTTTTGTTTTATCAAAAAGTATTGAATAACAAAAAACTTTGGCTAAGAATTGAATTAATTGATTCATTTATTTTTGGAGGAAAAGATTAGGCTAAGCAGTTCAAGGTAAGTGAATGAGTTTTGATTTTGTGTTTTTCAAGTGTTGAAAGCAAAAGGAACTTCTCTTCATCTTCTTTTCTCATAATTGATTAAAATGAATAAATGAAAATAGAGAAATAGATTAGTAATTATAGACATGAGTTGTGCTAAAATTAATTAATCTATGAAAATTATTTTCATCATTTAAACAAGAGTTGTATGTAAATGTTTACCATCTCTATTTAAGAATCAAATAATTTGTGTTTAAAGAGTTTGAATACACGTTGCTGGAAATTCTAAAGCTACCATTCTAGCTCCATAATCCCACCAAACTGTTATGAACTAAAATTGTTCAACAATTCACTTCAATGTGAGCTCTTCAATTGGATTGTTAGAGGATTTGAAGATTTTGTAAAGCTACCTTCATTTGATAAGTGTTCTTTACATTTTAATTTTATGTACACAATTGTTCATCATATATAAGTTATTGTATAATAGTTATACTTGAGCATATATGTGATATATTTGATTAAATTTGTTAAATTGGGTGTACATGTTTACATGCATTCGCTGCGTGTAGTAATTTTGAAATTACATATACACTCGTATATCACACACTGGATCCAGCAACACAATTAAAAATGGAAGCAAAATATGAAGAAGCGAAACTTGCAACCCAATAATCTCATCCTCGAAAGTCAATAAGAATACAAATGCCTAATCCCCAATATGCTAATGTAGCTGTGACGAAAGAGGAAAATGTTAAAGACCTTGAGACTTTTAAATAAGCATTACAGAGCACTGAATGGATTAAAGTTATGGAAGAAGAAATCATAGCGTTTGAGCAAAATCAAACTTAAAATTTAGTGCCAAAGCCAAAGGATGTGAAACCTATATCTTGTAAGTGGGTATATAAGATCAAAAGACATCCTAATGGATCGGTAGAGATGTATAAAGCTCAGTTGATAGTTCGAGGATTTTCTCAATAGTATGGGCTTGACTATGATGAAACATTTTGTCCAGTAGCTAAGATCACTACAGTATGAATTTTACTTGCACTAGCAACTAGTAAAAGTTGGATATTGTGGCAAATGGACGTGAAGAATGCTATTCTACATGGAGAGTTAAATTGTGAGATCTACATAATTCAATCAATAGGATTTGACGCAAAGTTCATCCTAATTATGTGTGTAAATTGAGAAAGGCATTATATGGATTAAAGCAAGCTCCAAGGGCGTGGTATGATAAAATTAGAGAATTTCTAACATATGGTGGTTACTCTATAACACTAGTTGATTTTAGCATATTCGTCAAAGCTAATAAAAAGAAACTTGCAATTGTGCTGGTATATATAGATGACTTAATTATTACTAGAGATAATGAAGAAGAGATTCGTCAAACAAGAGAAAATTTAGCAGTTCGCTTCCAGATGAAAGAGCTTGAACAACTTAAGCATTTTCGTGAGCTCGAAGTCACTTGGACAGTAGAAGATTTCCTAAGACAACAAAAATATGTCAAAGATTTGTTACGGAAGATTGGGATATTAGAATGCATACCTATCTCAACACCGCTAAAAGCCAATGCCAAGTTATACGGTCATGAAGGAAAGGATTTAGAAGATGGAACTATGTATCGATAACTGGTAGAAAGTCTTATCTATTTCACATTGACTCGACCATACATTTCTTATGCAGTTAGAGTAATAAGTCAATACATGTAAAATTCTAACAAATCTCGCTTAAAAGCAGTTCAATAGATATTGAGATATGTGAGAGGCACAATTAACTATGGTCTCTTCTATAAGAAAGATCAAGATTGTGATATAATTGGCTATTGTAATGCTGACTATGCTGGAGATTATAACACACGATGTTCGACCATTGGGTATTTTTTCAAGATTAGTTTAGGAACAATCTCTTGGTGCAATAAAAGGCAACCAATTGTATTATTGTCAACTACTGAAACTGAGTACAGAATAACAGCAATGGCAGCTTAAGAAAGTATATGGTTGATGCGGTTGATAAAAGATTTACATCAATTAAGAGATTATAAAGTTTTAATATAGTGTGATAATCAATCAGCAAACTGTCTAGCAGAAAATTTATTTTTTCATACAAGAACAAAACATATAAAGGTGCATTATCATTTTATTTGGGAGAAAGTTCTACAAGAAGAAACTGAGTTGCTGTATGTTAAGACAAGATCAAGAGGTTGATTTGTTCACAAAAAGTTTAGGTGTTGATAAGTTTGAAAAGTTTCGAAAACAACTCAATGTGGTTAGAAGAATGAAAATTGATATTGAGGGGAAGTGTTAAAATAACAACACCAAGCCCAAGATTAAGTCCAAATATTTACAAGTCCAATTCTTAAAATTTCTAAGTTAGGTAAAATATTTTGGAGTTGATAATTAAGAAGATAAGTATTACAAACTTATATGGTTAATAAATTTTTATAACATTTTATTTGTTTGGTTCTAATTTATTGGAACTAAGTATAAATACCCCCCTCCCTCATTTGGTTTTGCAAGTAAGTAAGTTAAGAATAAAAAGTTGATTAAGTATTTGATTAATTGATGAGAGTTAAGAGTGTTAAAGAGTTGAGTAAATAATAAGCTCAACAAAGAGTGTGTGAGTATTGACTTATGAGTGTTGTATTGTAAGGAAAAAACAGCGAGAGTTTTTAAAATTTGTATTGTAAATTTTATATTTGTTGTATTAATAAAAGTATTTCATTTGTTGCTCCATTATATTCAACAAATGCTACCTTGGAGAGCAAATGCGCATGCCAGGAACTGCTCCACAAAGATGGTGCTGGCCAACGAATGACATATTTGTTACTGAATTAAAGATGCCTTAAGAGGGAATCTTATCTTCAAACTCGTTAAAAGAAAGACTGACGAGAGTAAGAGTGTGAATTTTGCCGAGGCTGCTTGGGATCATCCCAGATAAGTGGTTTTGCAAAACATCAATTGATTCTAAGTTCTTAAGGTCACCTAGTGAATCTGGAAGATGCCCCTCAAGAGAATTGTGAGATAGATTGATCATCGTTAATGCAATGCAGTTTGATATCTGAAGGAAGATATTTCCTGTGAGTGAGTTAAATGAAAGATCTATCTAACATTTTCCATCTTGCCAAGTTCAACTGGTAATTGCCCTTCAAGTTGATTATGTGAGAGATTTAGGAATATTCTGATCTCTGGTATACCTGACTTTCCTGAAGGAATGCTCCCAGTCAATCTATTGAAGGACAAATCTAGCCTGTAGAGATCTGTGCACTGTCCTAATGTTGGTGGTATTGATCCTGAAAGAAGGTTGTTGTTGAGAAACAAAGAATTAACTTGAACCAAATTTCCTAGACTTTCTGGGATCTGATCAGAGAATTTGTTGTATGATAGATCAAGCAGACCCAGATGAGTTAGTTTACCTAATGCTCCAGGAATTTTACCAGAGAACAAGTTATGTGATAAGAAAAGCTGCTCCAGTTGTGATAGCCGACTAGTCTCTGCTGAAATGTTTCCATTCAAAAGATTGGATGACAAATTAAATAATGTGAGAACAGAAAGGTTTCCTTTATGTGGAGGAATTGATCCAGTGCTGTGATTTCTTGCAGCAACAACTGTGTTACGTTAAGTCTGCCAATGGAATTAGGCAGTGTTCCTCCAAGGCCCATTCCAGCCCTCAAGCTCATCTAAATCAGTGCAATTTGCCAGAGAGATGAAGAAGGGGTCAAGATTGGTGTTGTCATCATGATTTAACATATTATTATATGATAAATGGAGAAACGGCACTGAAGGAAACTTACAATGTTTGAAGGCAACTCACCAGAAAAGTGGTTGTACTCCACATCAAAATTAAGCAATGAAGTATTAATCAAAGATGCAGGAAGTTGTCACGTAAAATGATTGTTGTATAAATTGAGGTTCATGGGCTTAGACAGTTTCAATTTCCTATGGTATTTTGCCTGCAAAAGAGTTGTGGGATAGGTCTACATTGAACTGCAATTGGAAAAGGAAGGTGGAAGTGTTCCTGTTAAATTGTTACCCTTAATTCCTACCAAATGTTGGAGGAGAAGTAGATCATCGTAATGAAGACCATGGTAGCTAGACTGTAATAGTCGAAAACTATTTCTTTTTTATGAGAGCTTACTGTCATTTTGTTCTGCTTCCATCTTGCTATTAAGAAATTGATGAAAGGATGAGAATGGAAGAGTTGAGAACTCTGAAAAGAGAGTTCAATGCAGGCTACCATTGGCAAAGGGAATAAAGACTACTTTCATCTTCAACATGATGTCATTGCAACCATGAATATGACGAGTAGATTTTCAACTCAACTCAACTTAAATGAATGCCCCATGAGAAGACACGAGGAGAAAACGTGTGTTGCAAGAGATTTGTGGATTGTTTTGCATTCTTCCTTTATAGTAGGCATGCTCAACTAATATCTTTCTTTACAGTAATAGACATCAATTGTAGATATGACTTATAATATCTTACCAGTTTTGAGTTTCAAATAACAGTTTGACATTTTTTTTCATTTACAAATATTGGGATTTGTATCATGACATTGTAGAAAAATCATAACATGCAATGCACAAGTGTCCTTTGTTCCGGCTTTAGTTTGAGCTGTGCCCGAGACCATTAGATTTTGCTGCAGTTTTGTGGGATTGAGATTTGACATTATAGCATTAAGAGCATTCTATCCTATGGGCGTCTATGCTCCTATTTGGGATTATCGTTGACAATTTGGCATCTTAGTGTTTCATGGTTGTTATCCAATTGTATAATGTTATCAAGATTAGATAGTCTTGCTTCAAATGTAGTTAACATTTTATAGTGTCCAGTACGGGCACTGCTTACACAGAGTTATCTGTGGACGTAGGGGACTAAGAGTATTTGAGCGTCTTGTAATTTGTTTTAGGTTTTATTTACCAGTAAATTTCATTTTATTTTCTGGGATCTTTTTTAAAAACAAATGAATAGGAAATTTATGTTTAAATTTTTTTAAAGAAAAAATTGACAGCCCCTCGTGATATGATGAGACCGAAACAAAAGAATTGATATCGAATATGGGATTTAACTATCATACTTGGGTAATTTGAGCTATTTAAGGCTACTTAGTGGTATGAGCTGAGTCTAATATTATGATTTACAGAAAAATGAAGGCCGTTTTTTTATAAAAAAAAAAAAAAATTCTAACGACTTCAATAATTCAGGAGAAATCGATTTAAATAAACATATCAATAGCTTTTATTAGTTGCACCAACTAAAACCAACATTTAAATATGAAAAATTTGGGATGCATATACAATAGTTAAGTAATAATGTTTATTTAAAAATATAGTAAATAAGTATTACATATTTCTAGAATATTTAGTGTGACACTACAAAAATGTAAGTTAAGATAAAATTACCAAAAAAAACAAATCGCAGCATAAAGTGGATACAAGCAATTTTCTGTAATAGTTGACAGGATGGTTTGTGTTTCCAGAAAAGAGTTATCAGAATTAAGAAAGCGCTTCCAAAAGGGGATTGGTTTCCATAGCAAAGAATTGTTAGTGCCAAAGAGGTACCTAAAATGAAATATTATTAAGTACAAAGTTTAATCCAGTAAAAGTACAAACCCAGGCATGATTTAACAAAACAATGGAAAATTTGCAGAAAATGGATTACAGCATTTTTTCAGTCAGATCAATAGCCAAGATCACAACTTTTAATCTTCTATAAAATCAGGTTCTGAAACTCAAGCTTAGCCCAAATGCACCATGTAACTCATCTCTAAAACTTTGAAAAACAGCACCCCTACTCTGTGTTACCTGGATTACCTTTTGTCAAACAATTAGCATCAATTTTAATCCATGAAAAAGGAAGCAGGTGCCAAAAAGATGACTCACCTTGATTTTGTACAGAAGTGATTGCCATTGGTTCTTGTGTGTTGGATTTGTCCAATTCAAAACTCTTAAGTCTTAGTTTTTTTTTTTTTTTTCCTGTTTTTGGTGTATTCAGTAAGATCCACAGAAAATTAGAAATTGTACTGAAAGAGAAGAATGATGATTTCTGACTAATTTTATGGAGTACCAAGACTGAAAGTAGAAATATAAATCTGTTGAACGAGCAGTGAAATCCTATTCACCATGACTTGTTTACTCCTTGTGCTGGATCCATTCTTCATCCATTTGAATCCTCCGGATGTGAGCAATGTTATGCCAATCCACATGGATTCTCTCTTTTAAATGTAAACAATGATTAATCGTCAGTTGTTGTAAAGCTGTGAGGTGCTGAATCCCTCTAGATAGAGACATTAGTCTATCACATCCTTGAATGATAAGAAACTGCAGAGATGTTAAGCCACTAAAACCTTCCTCAGGCAATTTTATCAGTTCAGGACAGGATGAAATCTCAAGCTGTTCGAGAGAAGTAAGTTCCTGAATATGATCCTCTGGCAAGGATTTCAGACTCTTTATCTCTTCAACACGCAGAGACTTCAACTTGGAATGAGAAGGGAACAAAGGAGCAGCAGAAGAGGTTGAAGCTGCTTCTACTCTTACTTTTGTCATTGTCACACGTAGCAGCTCCTCACTTGTACTTCTTAGGTCTAGTTCTTCAGCATATGGGACTAGCGGGATAGAAGTCAAATTGGGGCAGTTTCGGATATGCAATTTAGCTAGAACAGGAAAATAGGTTCTTAGCATATGTTGATCTTGATGCCTCCACCATCCCTTTAAATTAGTCAAGCTCACAAGCTTGAGTTCTTTCAAGGCAGGGAAGAAAAGTGGTGCTGGTGATGGTTCTGCAAATTTATTGTCTATACACTCCAAAACAGGAAAATTATATAGGTGGAGAGACTTGAGATAAGGGAGCTTGCTCAGTGGTGGAAGACAACCATGTAAGATTTTGCAATCAGAAATAGTGATTTTGGCTAAATTGGGTAGACATGAACCCGTGTTATTCATCCACCTTGGAAAACTGACACCACCATAACCATATATTGACAGCTGTTTCAGATTTGGATGCGGTTGTAGGCCTTCTAGCAGCTCTAAATCAATGGTACCTTGACTGACATTTTCTCTTCGACCCCATTGTAACGTCAAGGACTGAAGATGTTGCTTCTCTCTCATGTTTGCAGCAGTAGATTCTGATTCAGCATTTCTTATCACATTGCACAAATTTTTTATCATTAGCTCCCCTCTCAAGTTGTTTAGACCATACAGTTCCCCAAGGCCAGCACTAGGCTGAGGGGCGGCCGAAAGCTTCACCCGCACAATGCCATGTCTGAATGTAGTACTATCCTTCCCCACGGCAAACCTTGTTAATGTATGTAGAGATATCAAAGTCCCCAATCCACGCGGCATATGATTCAATGACTTTGTTTTATTGATCTCAAGATGCCGAAGTCTGACCAGTTTCCTTATATCTCTTGGCAACTCTCTGAGCTTCCAACAATTGTTGAGTTTTAGTGTCTGCAAATTCTGCAAACTAGTCATGCAATTGGGAAGTGTCTTGATGTATGCATTTCCTGAAAGATCAAGATACCTCAAATGCTTCAGCTCATCTATGGAACTTGACACCATCTCCATCTGTAAGCTATGCATATCCAACACACGCAAGCGTGTAAAACTTGAAAAGATGACATTGCCAGCTGATTCACTCACTCCACTTAAATTGGGTAATTCAACGGGCAACAAAAATGTTCGTATCTTCTTCACTTTGTGCAATGGGATGGAAATTGGCTGCTTCAGACTAAAATTGCAGTCCATAGATAAATGAAGGGCTCTTTCACCAATATTTTCTTCTTCCAAGTTTGATATACAGTCTCTTCCGGCAACTGATTTAGCAAGATCATGCATAAGATCATGCATTTTGCATTTTATGACATTGCCCCATTCATCACTTTCTGCTTCTTGGAAAAAAGACCTCAAAAGTAAGTCCATAAAATACTGATGACCAATATCTTCCAGATATTGGCTTTCATTTGATGGCTGAAGAAATCCCTGTGCCATCCAAAGATTGATCAATATCTCCTTCACAATGTCATAACCCTTCGGAAACAATGCACAATAAGCAAAACAGTGCTTCAGATGTGTCGGGAGATGATCATAGCTGAACTTCAGTATTGGTAAAATATCATTTTCTTTTTGAGCTATTTGGTAAAAATTACTGTTCTTGAAGTAACGCCAGTCAGATTCCGAGTTTCTGAAGCGTAACAGGCTCCCTATTGTCCTTATAGCAAGAGGAACTCCCCCACACTTTCTCACAATTTCCTCTCCAATTGCTACGAGGCTTTGGTCGTTTGGCTGTTGGCATTGCTCAAATGCCATTCGAGTAAACAAAGACCAGGACTCATTTTCTGTTAGACTTCCTAAAACATACAAGGAAGCTGCACCTGCTGTCCTTGCAACCATCTCTGATCGAGTGGTCACTATAATCTTACTTCCCCTTGATCCACCCATCAATAGATCTTTCAAGTCAGTCCATTTTAGATAATTCTCATTCCATACATTATCTAAGACAAGTAAATACCTTTTCCCATCAATTATCCTATGAAGTTGATCTTGCAATGTATTCATGACAAGGTTTCCCGGTTCTCTATTCAATGCAGATTCTAAAATTTTTTTCACAATTACTTTTAGTTCAAAATTATCTGAGACACAAGTCCACAATCTTAAATCGAAATGTTTCTTGACCTTCTCATCACTGTAGACAAGTTGGGCTAAAGCAGTCTTTCCCAATCCTCCAATTCCAATTATTGGAATGACTGAAACATTCTCCTCCGAGGAACAATCCATTAATAGTTTTATCATAGCCTTCTTATCAGCTTCTCTTCCTATAATTTTCGTCTGCGAGACATAGAAATAACTATCCTCCATTGCTTTTTTCTCATGATAGAAACCAATTCCAGGAATATCGATTTTACATTTTTCAATATCATTAAGTCTATCCCTGATTGATTTCATTCTAAAAGCCACGGTGACATAAAAAGGAACCATGGAGAAGAAACTAAGTACCTTGTCCAAACAGTTATCGTGTGCCTGAGCTTGCTGTCGAAAAGCTTCGGTTGAGAGTTCATCTACCAAGTCTTCTGCATCATAGAGAATAACTTGAAGCATTTCAAGCCAAACTTCATCAATATGGCTCTTCTGCTGCTGCCTTTCTGCATCCAAAAGAACAGCTTTGATTGCATCAAGTGATAACATGAATTTACCTCTCTCTCTGTTGAGACAAAACATGATCTGAATATATGGAAAAGTTACAGAACCCATTTTACTTGCTATTCCTTCTACAAAGTTAAGGAGCACTCTAGCTGCCATGATGTGCCCAAATTAGGCTGATGAGGTAAAGAAGGGTGGCAAGAAAATAAGGGATACAGAGTTCAGCGATCGAAAGTGATCAAAGGTGATTTTAGCAGAAAGCACTTCTGGAGTTGTAAAGTTGACAATATTGGGCTTCTGATATATAGAAAACTAATGCATTCACAACTTGCAAAGGGTGAAACTCTAGAGTCATCTACCCTCAAACTTCCGTCTGATTTTTCTTTCAGTTGAATGTTAGGTTTCTGATGTATTATTTTTATAATTTGGGCTAAATGCCAGCTCAAATATGGTTCTCCGAGGACTTTTTCAAATGTTAATTTCTTCTTCCTTTTATATTTATATTTTATAGAGCGTTGAATTAAGATCTTTTTCGTCTCTTTGTTTTTCAAAATTTATCACATTCCGGAGGATCATCCTGGTGATGAATATCTACCCATCAGAAAATAATAAGATATTATTAATATAAATTAAAGTTATTTTTAATATTGATTTAAATATCTTTATTATTATTTTTTTTTTAAATGGCGGTGATTTTATTTCAATCTATATTTATTTTTATTGTGAAAAGATAAAATTAAAATTTATCATAAAAATTTAAATTAAATTGATAAAATAAGAAATAAATTGACATATATTGTGTTTATGTCAATCGACCAATTATAAAAAATATAAAATACACATGTCACATTCTAATAAAATTAATTTTTAAAAAATAATTAATTAAAAAATAAATACAACTTTTGTCATTGTTGCCGGCCATCATCAACGATGGTAGCGATTGCAAAAATAATTAAAATTTATATTATTAAACTCTATTTATTCTTAATTTACATAATAGTATGATCAATTTTCAACCAAAAAAATTATCATAAAGCACCTAAATAAGGTGGAGAGGACGATAACCATCATTGTCTTATTGTTTGTTTAACTATCTTTTGGTCTTTTATTATAAAACAAAATGACTCAATTATTATATAGATCCACAAAAAATAAAATTTAAAGATATAAGTTTTGATAATTTTTACGATCGCCACTGTCACTGGGGCAGCAGTAGCCGACCACCACATTGCTAACAATGATGGCAGAGGCTATTTTCTTTTTTAATTATAAAATAAATACTAAAATTTTAAATTTATTAAAATGTGCTACATGTTCTATTTTTTTTAAAAAATTTAATTTTATTGCGCCACATATTTTATCAAAATTGTGTCACTTGAATTTTAACAAAGAAAATAATATTATTATATAATAAAATAAGTTTTTCCATCAAAATAAACAACATGTTAATGGATTGAGAAAAAATTTAAGATTTATAATATAATTAAAATAAAATTCAATATTAATCTATATTATAAAAATAAAATTATCCCTTACTCTTATTATTACTATTGGGCTTATTATGAAATAAGTCCAAACAGCACACTCCACATGTAACAAGGTAGTAGTTGAAAGGAGCAAAATAAGCCTAAACAATGTCTTGAAAGCCCAGTTGGTTAGTATGCCCCAACCCGATTGGTCTTAAATCCTAAAAAATAGATAAATTTGCATTAACAAAATGAGAAAAAAATAAAATTAATATTCTATTTGATTTATATTTTTTTTTTATTATTTTTTTTTTCAAATTAAGATTCTTGGTATTATTATTTACCATAGTCAATGAATCTTTGCATTAGAAATAAAATACCCATGATTCCTTAAATTTTGATTCACATTACAACTTTGGATAATCCTTTAAAATATAAATTTATAATATTATAATAAAATTATTTGTTATCCGAATATGATTTAGACCGTAACAAATTCTACTACTATAAAGCATAATCAATCAATTATTCATTCATTCAATCAAAAAGCGTTCAAGTATTTAGTATTCAATTATAAAGTACTCAAAGCGTTATGTTAGAGAGAGTTATCATATTTTATAAATTAAAAAAAAACACATAAAGTAAAATCTTTTTATTTAAAGCATTCCAACACACATTACAATTTATTTAATAAACGTTTACTAACTTAAATGTTAAAGTTTTTTACTTAAAAAGGTGATTTTTTTTTTCCATAAAATCAAATCAACTTCAAGAAGATTAAAAGAATTTTTTTTTGTAAAGTTCTAACGTTATAGCTTTCAATTACTCTTTATATAAAATATGAGATTCGAACTCATCGCTTTCATATTAATAGAAAATAAGATGCAATGCTATTCGGACACTACTTCGAGCAACAAAAGGACAATTATTTCTTTTCCTTTCAACATATAAACAATCACAAGCTTTGTTTTTTATTATTTAACAAAGCTTGGAGTAAGAACATTGTATAAAAGTCATCAAAAGGCCCAAAACGGGTGATACTAAACGACGACCACTCTTAGAACAACTTAATTCAATAAAAGAGTAAACTCGTATGATTAAATTATTGAAAAAACACAATTCATAAATATATTTATTAACCTTAAAAATATTTTTAAAATTAAAAGACTCAATTATTTTCTTATAAAAGCAATAATTAGCTTGTTAGAAAGAATAAAATATGGTTATTTTATTTCTTTTTCATATTACATCTATTTTTCTATTTTTTTCCCCTCCTCTTTATTAGATCATTGCAAAAGTCACTCACTAATCATCACCAATGCAAAGACAACTATTACAACAACTCAATTCTTTCTTTCGCTTTTATGGATCATCTAAAACTCCCTTATTGCCCTTTTTCTCATACAAAATCAAAATTTAAAGCAGGAGACCAAACGAGAGGGACTAAGAGAGGGAGAGAAAGAGACATGACAGAGACTAAAGAAAAATAACAAATAATAAAATTAATTAATTTTAGCCAATTTTTAGTATGAAACAACCCTAGTTCTGAGCTAGATATTTTCGGATCTAAAGAAACCTAGACTCGAAAAATATATATAGAATTTTTGAATTCACATTCGGTAAAAGAATTCAAAATTTTCGAATTATTTTAGTTTGGATTTTTTCGAGTTTCTAAATTCTTCTGCGTCTTGGTTTTTTTTGGTATCCCTAATTCCAAGCTTAATTCATAGCAACCTTAAATGTTACATATCTCGACAAAGCCCACTCTTCATGTTTCCAAATTGGCCTTCCAATCAAGTCGGTTCAAAATCGACCTTTTTTTTTAAAAAAAAAACTAATGCAGAGAGGAACCTCCACTAAAGTGGATGAATAAATATAATCAAGAGAAAAAATCACATTTTTTTTCAAATATCAAATTATATATAGTTTGATAAGAATCACAATATATTCATTAGTAGATTTACTAGCACCTAACTATGGCAAAATCAGTCAAAATTAAAATTTGTCATATCAAGTATTATCATCTAAATCTCTCCATTTATCCCCAAAATCATAATATGATTACTTTCCTTTTAATTTATCATATTTTGTATAAATTAAGTTATTGAACAACTGAAAAAAGTGAAATTATTTCAACCCACTATAATGCTCTACACTTTTTAATAATTTTTTAATCACCAAATGCCAATAAAATAAATTATTGTTCTGGACATATTAATATAATTAAATGAGAATTTTTTTTTTTTAAAAAAAAGAATTTTTCTCACTACACCTATTTTTAAAAATAAAATTTGTGATCTAAAATCATGTTTATGATAATTGTAATATTTAGAATAAATTCGGAAACATCTCGAAATTATTTTGGAGCCGAAAGCATGTGTAGAAGGGATGGAAAATTAATGGAACAATGAATAAAATACAGGAGAAAATAAGAAAACATTTTCAAGTATGAACGCCTTGACATTGGCCAATGCCCTAACACTAGGGAAGGCATTGACTACTGATACTATTCATAACTCAAAAAAATACAAATTTTAAGCATTTCTTTTAAATGTTCGGGTATTTTAAACTTCATATAAATACCCCATTATGCCTAGGGTTGAATGAGAACATGATAAACACTCTCAAAATACTATACAACAAATCCTAAAGCTCCAAATTGAATTGTATCATTCCTTGATCTTTTAAGATCAATTCTCTTGTAATTAAACATCAAATAAGAGAGACTTTGATCTTTGATTCACCTTGGACGTAAGCAATTTGTTGAACCACATATTTTGTGTCTTGGTATGATATATTTCTACTTTTCTCTATTATCAATACTTAGCTCTTGAATTAGCTTGTTGTTCTTACTTGGATTATTTTACCTACTTCATTACTTGTATACTCTACGTATTTCGCTGCGTGTTAAACTCTACAAATTGGTATCAGAGCTTGTTATTGGTTGTCTAAGTTTATTTGTTGTTGAACATGGCACCACATAAGCATGAAGTAGAGAAATTTACAGGGCATAATGATTTCAACTTATGGAAATTTAAGATGATGACTTTGTTAGAGAGTCAAGGGCCAGAATCATCCCTTGAGAAACCCTCTAGTACTAGTGATAAGTCTACAATATCTAAGTTAGACATGGATCTTAAAACCATTAATAGAAAATCCCGAAGTGAAATTATTTAGAGTTTGGGTGATGAAGTTTTGAGGGAAGTGGGTAAAGAAAAATTAGCACTAGGTTTGTGGAAAAGACTTGATGAGTTGTATAGGACTAAGTCTCTTGCAAACCGATTGTATCTCAAGAAGAATTTATTTGGGTTATCTTTGATTAAGGGTGGTTCACTCAATGAACACATTGATTTCTTCAACAAGGCTGTCATTGATTTAGAGATAGTTGATGTCAAAATTAGTGATGAAGACAAGGCAATTCTGTTATTAAGTTCACTTCCTAAAGTTATGAACATTTTGTTGATACTCTTCTATATGGAAGGGAGTCATTAACAATAAGGGATGTTAGAGCAAATTTAAACTCAAAGGAGTTAGTCAAAAAGTTAGAACAACAACAACAAAATTCTGCAACTGTACTTGTTACGAGGGGAAGAGCTAACAGTATAGAAACTAAAGTGAGAAATTCATCAAGATTGAAATCGAGGGACAAATCCAAAAAGTGTTACTTCTGTAAGAAAAAAGGCCATTTTAGAAGGGATTGTCCAAAAAAAAAAAGCCAAGCATCAAGGGAAGAGACATGAAGCAGATACAGCTATAGTCTATGAATAAGATTATAAAGTTGCAGAAATATTAGTTGCTTCGAATGGACAGAACACCGGTGAGTAAATTCTTGACTCCAGATGTACATTCCATATGTGTCATAATAAAACTTTGTTCACTAGCTATCAGTTCATTAATGGTTGTAAAGTATTAATAGGCAACAATATAGCTTGTCAAGTCATTGGGATTGGTAGTATTAGACTGAAATTACATGATGGGAGTGTGAGAGAGTTGTTAGATATAAGGCATGTACCTGATCTTAAAAGAAATTTAATTTCTTTAGGCATGCTTGATCAATTCAGTTGCACATTCAAGGGTGAAGGGGGTACATTGAAAGTGATTAAGGGTTCAATAGTTGTAATGAAAGGTGAGCGTAAACACGGGTTGTATGTGTTGAGTGGGGAGACTGTCATTGGTTCTGCATCTTTCTTTGTTAATAATTAAAATATGCAAACCAAGTTATGGCATTTGAGGTTAGGGTACTTGGGTGAGAGATTTCTTAAAGAGTTGTATGATTAACATGTATTTAGCAAGGGAAAGATTCAGCTAATGGGGTTTTGTGAATATTGTGTACTTGGGAAAGCTCATAGAGTTAAGTTTAACATGGGTGAACACAACACCAAGGGCACTATGCATTACATACATTCTGATATTTGGGGACCTGCACAAACTGTTACTCATAGTGATGTACAGTATTTTTTATCATTCATTGATGATTATTCAAGCAAGTTGTGGGTTTATATGTTGAAGAGCAAAGAGCGGGTGAACATTCCAGAAATAGAAATCACTTGTGGAGAATCAAACAAGTAAGAAAATCAAAAGACTTAGGACAGATAATGGTCTTGAGTTTTGTAATACCGAGTTTGAAAAGTTTTGTGCGAAACATGATATTGCAAGGCATAAAATGGTATGGTACATATCACAATAGAATGGACTTACAGAAAGGATGAACAGAACCTTACTTGAAAGGGTAAGGTGCATGCTAACTAATGTCGGATTGTTTAAGGCATTAGTTAGCATGCACCTTACCCTTTCAAGTAAGGTTCAGTTCATCATTTCTGCATTTTCGGGAGAAGCGGTAGCAGTTGCAGCTTACTTGATAAGCTAAAGTCCTTCCTCAGCTATTGGCTTTATGACACCAACATAGAAATGGTCTAGAACCACTATGAAATATAATCATCTAAGGGTATTTGAATGCCCTGCATGTGTATACATCAAGTAAGGCAAACTAGAACCAAGAGCCTTGAAAGGGATATTCATGGATATCCAGAAAGTGTTAAGGGATATAAGGTGTGGTGTACTAATCTTAATCCATACAAGAGTATCATTAGTAGGGATGTGATGTTCAATGAACCAACATTTTTGGAAACCAATTCGGATTTAGTGTTGAAGAAGCCAGAAGATGTGCCAAGTTCAGTTTTTGAATCTAAAACTGAACATCATGAGGTGGAACATGATTTAAGACCTGACATTCCTATAAGTCAGCACTTCAGTGATGATGCACTTGAAGAACAAGAACCTAAAATTTTCTTTGAAACAGCACCACTACAGTTTAACACTTCTAAAGTTGAACTTGAAGAGTACTAGTTGGCTAGAGATAGACAAAAGAGAGTTGTTCAACCACCGAGCAGGTATGCACATGTAGATTTGATAACTTATGCATTTAACACTGCTTACACTATAAAATATGATGAACCCAAATCATATACTGAAGCCATGAAGAGTGTAAATTGTGTTAAATGGCAACAAGCTATGAAAGAAGATATCACTTCTCTTAAGAAGAATCAAACCTGGAAATTGGTGGTGAAACTAAAGAATAAAAAGTTAGTTGGCTGCAAATGGATTTACAAGGTTAAGGAAGAGGTTCCAGGTGTTGAGCCTACAAAGTTCAAGGCTAGACTTGTTGGGCAGGGCTTCACACAAAAAAAAAGGGTTGATTTCTATGAAATCTTTTCTCTTATTATAAAATACTCATCCATTCGTATTTTATTATCTATATGTGTAAATTTGAATTTACATCTTGAACAAATAGATATAAAGACAACTTTTCTTCATAGTGAGCTTGAAGAAGGGATATATATGGCACAATCGAAAGGTTTTGAAGAACCGAGTAAAGAAGATTATGCTTGCTTGCTAAATAAGTCTTTATATAGGCTCAAGCAATCTCCAAAATAATGCTATAAGAGATTTGATAATTTTATGCTACATTATGGCTTCACAAGGAGCAAGTATGATGGATGTGTGTACTTTAAAGTATTGAATAACAGTAAGCGTATGTATCTCATTCTATATGTTGATGATATGTTAATTGCATGTGAGGATATAGAAGAGATATATAAGCTGAAAAATCAGTTAGATGGTGAGTTTGAAATGAAAGATTTGGGATCAGCCAAAAGCTTTTTGGGTATAGATATAGTGAATGGCAATGATGTTATTTTCTTGTCTCAACAACGGTATGTACTCAAGGTTCTTGACAAGTTTAGAATGAAGGATGCTAAAGTTGTGTCGACTTTATTGACAATGCATTTCAAATTATCGGCATCTCAATCACCACAAATTGAAGAAGAAAAATTGCATATGCTTAAGGTACCATATGCTAGTGCTGTGGGTTCTATCACGTAGGCTATGGTTTGCACGAGGTTGGATATAGCACAAGCGGTGAATGTTGTAAGTAGATACATGGATAATCCTGTAAAAGAGCATTGGATGGCCGTAAAATGGATACTTAGATATCTAAAGGGGATGTCATATTATGGTTTGCTGTTCAAAAGGGTTGGCACAAGTGATGAAATGGTGAATGGTTATGTGGACTCAGATTATGCAGGTGACCGGGACAATAGGAGGTCTTTTATCTAGGTATCTCTTCACGGTGTTTGGATGTAACATATGTTGAAAATCAGTATTGCAGCATGTTGTAGCATTATCAACTACTAAAGTAGAGTACATAGCCTTAGGAGAACCATTTAGAAGGCTATATGGTTGAAAGGTATATGTGCTGAACTTTTAGCAATGGATGAAGGTATATGTTCTAAACTTTTAAAGAGGCTATAGGATGAATCCTTTGTTACTCTTTTGGAGTTGTTGGAGTGATTTTGTATTAAGGAGGGGATTTGTGGAATTTGTGATCCAAAATCATGTTTATGATGATAGTAATGTTTGGAACAAATTCGGGAACATGTCAAAATTATTTTGGAGCCAAAAGCATGATTGGAATGGGTGAAAAAGCAATGGAACAGTTGAAAAAATAGAGGGGAAAACTAGAAAAAATTCTCAAGATTAGGCACCTCAGCATTAGCCAAGGCATTGACACTGGTACTGTTTATAACCCCAAAAATATGAATTTTACGCATTTATTTTCAATGCTTGGGTATTTTAAACTTCATATAAATACCCCATTATGCCTAGGGTTGAATGAGAACATGAGAAATACTCTCAAAACATTATACAACAAATCTTAGAGTTTCAAATTGAATTGTATCATTTCTTGATCTTCTAAGATCAATTCTTTTATAATCAAATATCAAATAAAAGAGACTTGAATTTTTTATCTACCGATGATGTAAGCAATTTGCTGAACCACGTATTTTGTGTCTTGGTATGTTATATTTCTACTTTTCTCTATTGTTAATACTTAGTTTTTGAATTAGTTTATTGTTCTTACTTGAATTGTTTTACCTACTTCACTGCTTGTATACTCTACGTATTCCGCTACGTGTTAAACTCTACATTAAACTTATGTATAAAACATATTCAACACACACATTCATCTAAATTTTATTTGGTATTTAATATTAATTGCAGTAATATATATTGATTTTATAGAAGATGAAAGATAATTTTTAACAAAATAATATATGTTTTTTTTTTATTTAAATTTTTATTGATAAAGATAGAAGAATAATTTGATTTTATTAGAAACTTCAATGGTCAAAATTAAGCTAATTATTATTGTGTGTGGTTTATTAGAAAAGGAGATTGATAAAGTAAGGTTATATAGGAATATAGATAGTTTTATAAAGTAATTTTAAAATTTTAAAATTTTAATAGTGAGTTTATTAAGAAAGTGAATTTATAGAATATTATTGCAAGTTCAAACAGCCGCACTCATTGTAAAATTATATTAAATAATAATAAAATTTTTAATTTATTCATAGTATTAGAATAGATGTAAGAGTGAATTTAAAAGCTATTTTTAAGTTAAATTAGTTGATGATGGGCACCGTAATAAAACAAAAAAGTAGTTTCAAAGTGCGATTAATTTGTTTTTGAAAAGAAAAAAACAAAACATAACGCAAGAAATGGTAGCTTCCGATGTCCAATCCAAGATATACTGAGAGCACTATTGAACCCCACTCACGGCGACTGTTATTGAACTCAACTTATGCCAGCCGTTGATTTCTTATTGTTTTCCCATTGAAATCTCAAAGCAAAAGCAAAATAGTCGTTGAACTCTACTTACGTATCAGACACTCAATCATCGTTGTTCAGTGTCCACCATGCTTCGTTCTGCACCGTCGTAACCAAACAACTCCTTGTCATCTGTTTTAGCTTTTCTGGACAATTGGTCTTATCGTCCAACGTATCAATTTGCTGCTTTCCTTTGTTTTTCGACTAAATCATGGATTATTATGAACTCATTCTTTCTTTAATCTAAGAGCTTAAATTTAGTTTAATTGCATATGAAGTTATTCAGAACGGAGCCACGGGCGGAATTTTATAGGAGCCTGGGTGGGCATGCCCCTCAAAACTCTAAATTTTTATTTTTTTTTAATTTAATAATATATTTTTAAAATTTTTATTTTTTGACTCTCTAAAATTTTGAATTCGATATTAAAATTTTTATATAATTAAATTTTAATTTACTATAATTTTTAACTTTTAACATCTCGCTGCCTTCATCTTAAATTTTAGTTTTATCCCTTATAAAAACTTTTATATACAATTATCTCTTTGCTCATATTCTACTCTTTTAAATTGATCAAAGTGTCCTTCGTCCTTCTACAAAAACAAAGTTATAGATTCTTGTCAAATAAAAAAAATTTCAACAATTACAAGCACAACTTAAGTTGGAAAGGATATGTTGGACTTATTAAATAGATAATAAGCCCTTGATTCAATTTAAATATCTTTCATATGTTTAAGTTATTGTTATTGTTATTTGAATTACAATTTTTTATTATTAGATACAGGAGATTGGTTTGTCAAAGACTCAAATTAATAGGAATGTGAAATGCAATAGAGCAAGAAAGATAAAGAATGGAACATACAATTTGGAAGTGCCACAAAAAATTTTTAAAATTGTAATATTCAATAATTGTTGTTCTATTTTTTAAAAATATTTATATATTTCAATTGTCACAAAGTATTACAAATTTTATTTTTTTACATATTTTTGTGTTTGTTATTGCATGATGATCTTGAAAGTGCAGCACGAAATGGTTCACTCATTTTTGAAGGGAAAAATAATATTTTGTCTACCTCTTTAAGACGGAAGCCTAGTTTTGGCCATTTTCAAGGGGTGGGGAAGTACATCACCACTCATATTTATTTCAACTTACCTGTTAGTGATCACTTGTTGGAGTTTAAAGATTGAAATATGCTGAAAAATTAGTATTTGTGTGTGCTAAAATAGATGATATAGATGAAAAAAATCCAAAGATATGGAAAACATTCAAAGGGTGCCAGTTCCAACAAGCTTTTAGTTGCCAAGAAGTTAGATATAAATGCTGAATTGCAATGTGAAAAGCAATGCAGTGTAAGTAATTTCAATACTATCAATTCATAGAATAATTTTAGAAATGGTAGCTGAATAACTAACATATTTTCTTTAGGATGATGAAAATAAGAATAAGCTTGGGAAAATAGTAAAAAGAACTCCCAAGAACATTGTTAAGAAAACCCCCAAGAAAATCGCCACAAGCTGTCCCTCTCAAACAATTAATAAGTTTATATCAAACAGGTTATCTGTTTATTATTACATATGGTACCAACCATTAACATCTTGGTTTGTATTGTGCAACATGTTGTCAATACTCTAAAGAGAAAAAACATATGCCACTTCTAACCCAAAATAAGTGTTTAAGAGGACTAGTAGACAAGAAGCAAAATATAACATTGCTCGATGCTCATAACTTTTAATTTTTAAATTTGTAATTGATAAATGCCTTTCTCTTACAGCAAAGCAAGTCAAATATGAGGAAGAAATGCTTGAAAGAGAATTCTCCTATTGGTTATAAAAACAGGATTATGAGTATATAATGTACCTAACCCTTTTTAGTGTAACTTGTATACAAATTCATATCATGTAAGTATTATTATTATTCATTAATATTGTATTCTTACTTTCAGTATGAAATAATATACCAATGTAATTAAATTTTAATGTTTTCTTAGGTCATTGTAGGAGACGATGAAGGAGACAAATTTGACAAATATATTTGGTTTCATTGATCCAATTATAGTCTTCTTAACAAGAAAGACATCAATAAAGATAATTGTTAATGAGCATTCACGTGCAATTATTGACCACATTGAGAGCATGTTATGCAATCAACTTTGGCTAGGCCCATATAATCCTATGATCTTTTTACATAATGCAATTTATATTTTATTATGATTTATGATTTTTTAATTGTTTTTATTTTTCATGGAGTTAGTTTCCATTGGATTCTTGTGGTGATTGACTTGTTCACTAAAATTGTCTACCATATGGATCATTTGAGAAATCAAATACATAATGACTTCCACCCCATTTTAAACAAGTGGCATATAATGTTTTATTATTGTTTTTTTTCAAACCACAATATTTTGTATTTATATCAAACTTTTAATTACTCATTAATTAATGTAAATGGCAATGACATATCCATCCATTTTGCTCAAGAATGTGCCGATAGCAAGCGATCTCTAATAAATTGGATTCAATTATTTAAAAACTCCATTTGTCACTTATTTAAAAACTTAATTCCTCTAATTATTGAAGAACTTTATTCCTTTAAATTACTTAATAAACTGTGGAGTATGGAATACAATCTATATGTCATGGCTTCAATGAAAGACATTATGATAGATGCCACAATACTTTCAAAAAATGTAATTTATTTTAAGTTTGTTTACTAATTAATGCATGACTAAAAGTATGTATGTTCAATTTCTAAAGGGTCTTTAGGTAGAGGATATCTATCATAAATCTATAATAGAAAAACAAATTATCATAAATTTGCAAGTAGTCTTTAGATAGAGGATATCTATCACAAAACTCCATTTGTGATAGATAACAACTATCATGAAATCCTTATTTTTGAGTAGTGGCTGCACAAGTGCATGCCTTGGCGCCTAGGCACTAATGGTGGTAGAAAGTTGGCACCTAGTCGCCAATACACAGGTAATTTTTTGTTTTGTGAAAGAATGCGTCTCAAAACCAGTTTCCAGACTCTTAAATTGTGTGGATTCTTATTCAAACTAAAAGTATGAATTCTAGGGATCTTTTAAACAATATATAAACCCTTATAACCATATTAGATTATCTAAGCATTAGAGAGAAACTCCAAGAAAGAAAATAGAGAGTCTTGAGTGTTTAGTGTAGAAAATAGTGCTATATGAATGCTTGAGATCCGAGTGATCAAGAAAGCACTGATTGATCATTGAGAGTTTGTCTATTAATTGTATTCCCTAATTATATCTTGTGAGAGATCTTTGGGATCTTAGTTCATTTGTGAACTAAATAAAAAGATGCTATGATTCTGTGATCTACCATGGACATAGACATTTGTTGCCGAACTATGAAAACTTTCTTGTGTGATTATGTGACTATTTATCTTTTTATCTTGATCTTTTCTTAATCTTGGTTACTTATGATTGAGGTCTTTCACAAAGTGCTTAGAAGGTTTATAGAGTGCATGTTAAAGACCCCAATAAGTGATATTAGGATCAAGGTTAAGGATATTACTTCTGTGGTATATCAAGAACGTAGGTTGTTCAACTATGGCAATTTACAAAGTATGAGCTTGAAAAGTTCAATAGGTAGAATGATTTTAATTTGTGGAAGATAAAGCTTATAGCTCTACTGATGAGTCAAGAGTTAGATTTCACCTTTGAAGAGACTCTAACAACATCCACCAAAGAGAAAAACCCGCGACATCTAAATTCGAGGCTGATAGAAAAATCATTCAAAAAAAGTTACTATACTATAGTTCAATTGTTGAGTGATGAAATTTTGAGGGAACGACTAAAGAGAAAACAACAATTGGCCTTTAAAAGAAGTTTGATGCCTTTTACATGACAAAGAGGAAGACTATGAGTATGGGTAGCAATTCCTGTAAACGAATTGTATTCATGTCGTGTTAAAAATGAGGTATTAACAAATTTTTATCATATTTGTATACAATTTGTTTACATAAATAAATCAGACACTCAAATTCAAATTTGATTCATTTCATATGCGAATTATATGACACGACGTAATTAGACATGTTTGAATAGATGGATTAAACTCAATTCGTTTATTCAATTATACACGATTCGATTTGTTTATGATTATATTAGTGTAAACGATTAATAACACTGAATTCAATTTATTTGCATGAATATTTGATTCATTTAATATGATTAAACAAGTTAAGACATGATAAATAAATTTAAAATTACATAAAAATTACGTATAATGCATCTAATTAAAAACAAAATTATCCAACACAATTAAAGAAAAAAATTCACCAACACCATCATCCATAACATTCTTGAGTCTATCAAATATAGTCTCTGTTAAATCCATATGCTTTGTGTTGAATTATAGCCAATAAATATATCAGCCAACCAACCATTTAATAGTAAGAGCAACAACAAAAATAGGAGCAAAAAACAACATATAATTAATAACATAAGAAATAACTAATCAATTCGCAAAATATAATTTTTGAGAACTTTTGTTACAACAAATACAATTAGATTAAGGAAAAATTACAAATATGAAAGTAATTTAACTCCATCTACCACTATTTGCAAGTTCAAAAAAGAAAGAAAACAATTTTTGTCACGAACATTATATTTTATTTTAGATTTTTTTTACACTTTTGGTAACACTAGTACCAGTTCTTGTCTATTTATTTTATTAATATACTTAATAACTCAGAGAAAAAAATATTTCTATCTAATGCAGCTTACAAGTAATTTCAACTCATTTTTATCATTTAACCAAATGAGTACTCTTTCAAAATATATGTTATTAATAGTTTATTTTATAAGATTTATTATGTTGTTTAATATGCCATGCTCGGGTTAAGAGGGGTTCTACTTCTATGACATTCTTTTAAAAGTTCAAATAAACAAAAGAGTTAGGCACTTATTTATAATTATTGATGCTATTGCAGTTGATCAAGAATAGAATTCACCAAAGATCTGCGACTAAGAATTATTTTCTCCCTTATGATGATTTTTTGTTTGGTCATTTTGGTAGGGGTGGTAGACTGAGAGATGGTTGTTGGCTGATGATTGATGAGAATGAGATGAAAGAGATTGAAAATATCTAAATATTGAAATAGTTTTTTTTTTTTGTATGAGGAATTAGGTGCAGGCAAGTACATAGTAATATTTCATATTACCTAATGATGTATTACCATGTGGCATTTATAAATGAATCGAGTTTTAAAAAAATAAATACAAATTTGCTTTTAAACGAATCGCGAATTAATTCATTTAATTCAACAGTAACGTGTTTTGAACGAATTTACGAATCATATCAACTCGATTAATAAATGAGTAACGTGTCAATTTACCTTTACTTGTATTCGCTTAAAGCATGTCAAATTTGTGTCAAATAATCGTGTCGTGACCTATTTTGCCACTCCTAATTATGAGGTTGAAGAATCCTTGGTAGCTTTTGATAGGAACTATGCTGATGAATAGATTCTTGATTCTAGCTATAGTTATCATATATGTCTTGATATATCTTTGTTTACCAATTAAAGAGCTATTAAGGGTAATAAAATACTAATGGGTAATGATATAGTTAATTACGATATGGAGATTGGTAGTATAAAGATGAGGATGTATGATGAAAAAATTAAGGAGTTATTTGGTGTACGACATATTCCTAAAGTTAGGAAGAACTTGATATCACTAGGAATGCTTTGTTCATTCAAAGCAGAAAAAGAAATACTGGAAGTAGTGAAATGATCTATGGTGATGATGATAGGTGAGAAGTACAATGGGCTATATGAGCTTGATGAAAATGTTGTAATTGGTTCATTATAGTTTATTAAGATAATGCAAACCAAGAGGAATCATAGAAGAATTGCTTTCCAAGGTAATAGTGGTTAAAAGAGAATGTATAGTAAATGAGTTGTTGGTAAGAATAAGTTTCAACCACCGAGGGATTGCAATCAGGTTGTCAAGAGTGAAATGAGAGATCAAAATATGAAGGCTACTCGAGGAAAGATACATTTATATCTTTAGAGATTGAATTCATGAGCCCAAGAGAAGTTAAGTTTATGAAAAAACTTAACTATATTTAACGCTAAGTAATAAAGCATTAGTGTGATGGATCCTGAAAAACTTCTTACATAGATATTGAATAAATGAGGGGTTTTGTTAGAATTTGATAATTTAAAATTGTATTTGAATATGATTTTAAGTTGAAGACCAATGAGGAGTTAAGTTAAGGTCGATGATGTTAGACCGACGAGAAAATGATCAAAAACAAAATTCAAAAGTAAGGAGGAGAGCACAAAAGGCACTAAGCATTGCACAAGTATAGGTTTTTGGCACATGGCACCAATGGTGGTATAAAGTTGTCATCTAGGTGCCTACATACGAGCCATTTCCTATTTTGTGGAGAATACGTTCCAAGTTAGTTTTCTGACTCTTACAACGCGTAAACTCTCATTTCAACTAGAAATATAGTTTTTAGAGACATTATAAATACTATATAAAGCCTTATAACCCCCATTACATTATTTAACCATTAGAGAGAAACTCTAAGAGAAAAAAGAGAGACCTAGAAAGCTTTGAGTGCTGAGTGCGCAAGAGAGTTGCTATAGGAGTACTTAAGATCTGAGTGATCAAGAAAGCACTAATAGATCCTTAAGAGCTCCTATATTAATTATGTTCATTGCTTATCTCTTGTGAGAGATCTTTGTGAACGAAATAAAAGAGACTAGGATTCTGTGATTCACCATAAATGTAGGCATTTGTTGTCGAACCACGTAAATTTTTTTGTGTTATTTTTTTTATCTCTTTATCATAATCTTTTCATATTCTTAGTTACTTATAATTAAAGTCTTCCATGAAGTGCTTAGAAGGTTTTTAAGTGTATGCTAAAAACCCTAACAGTAGCATTATTCTTAATATCATATCAATTATTTTAAACTTTTGATAATTAGTAGAGTAAATTGTGATTTTTGTGGGAAATTTGTTTAATAAATATTTATTTTTGTAATATTAATTATTTCATTATATTTTGTGAAAGGAAAACTAAAATTTAAAGTATTCCTTTTGCAGTACATTATGAAATCAAATAAATGTTTATCATCATTTTTTTTATAAAAAACTTCTTGGCAAAAAAAACTATTGTCAAGATAGTGTTGGTGCTATAACTTCAGTATTGTGCCCAGCAGTGGAATAATGATTTTAATGGAGACACTAATTCTTATTGTTGCATCTAAAATTCTTTTTTTAACCAATGATGCTGTTGCTACTATCAAGAGATACTTGGAGGTGACATATGCCACTTTAAAAGTTATGATTGCTACAACGTTGTTATTAAATATCAAAACATTATAGTATTTGTATGAATGACTTAATAATAAAAAATTTGTAGTGTATTATTATTTCATTAAAGTGAAAAGTTTGAGTTTGAATCCCTGCTTTCTGATATAAAAAATATTGAATTCACATTTACTCTCTTCTATATTAAAAAAAAATTATAGTACACTACCACTTTTTTTAACTTAACTAAAAACTATTAACTTTAAAAGAATTGAAATTCACTTTAATAACTATTTTACATTCTAATGCAATCAAATTCTTTAATTGTCAAATAATTAAATTAATTTTAAAAAGTTATTGTTGAGGCATCAATTCAGCAACAACTTTGATATTAGTTAGTTGCAGGAAATCAGCTTTAGAACTAATCTCTCTATAAGATTAGCTTTTAGTACTGACTTTCTTATTAGGGTTTTATGTGTCATAGTACCACCATAGCTTGATATTTAGTACCTTAAGAACACTATGAGCGTGCAGAAGACTTAACTCACAGATAATTAAGAACATAAAAGATTAATACATACATAAAGATAAAGAAACAAACCACAAGATACAAGATATACGTGGTTCGGTAAAACGCCCACGTCTATGGGAGATCTATGATCCAGCTTCGTTTGTTAATCAAATCACTAAGTATGCCCTAGATCACCATAATTTTACAAGACCTCTTAATATCTCTAATTGTAGACCTTTAAGTATCTCTTAGATCACCATGATCTTACAAGACTTCTTAGTATCTCTTATGCCCTATAAGATATTTAACCCAATAAATACAAGAATAGCCCAAGCCCTTTCAAAAAGATCTTTTGGTTCTACTTTTCTTCACTCAATGACAAAGACACCCTCAAAGGTTACACCCTAGTGCATCACGCATTTAGTACCTATCTAATTCCTATATTCTTTCTTATGTTTACATCTTTATGCTTAAGATGCTTGGTTAACTCTAAGGGTCTACAAAGATTATATAGTGTTTACAAAGGCCTAGAAACAATAAATCTAGTTAGAATAAGAATCTATGCATGTATGAGTCTGAAACCCTTAAAAAAGCCAAATATTAGCCAAAATAAAAAATTCTCGAAGCTAGATACTGCAGCGCTCAACGTGATCTATTCTAGTCAGCGCTAGGGCATGGTGGTGAAGCCTATGTTTTCTTTCCCCTCATTGCTTTTAAATTTTAGTCTTGCTTTTTTTTCGTATGCCTAATGTGTACTGGTTTTCTTGCTGACTCTTCAATTGATATCCATCTTAATTCATGCTCATATATGATTTTTGAGTCACCACTTCCAACAAATCCCTAATTGATTCGAAATATCTCTCTATGAAGCTATCCAACATCATCTTCCGTTAACCAACACTTTTTAGTATTATTTGCAGTCAAGTCCTAGACTTAACTAAGGCTTGTGATTACAGCCTCCAAAGATTCTTGAATATTGATCGTCTAGAGTACCTTTTATGTTGTGATGTCCCATGTCCCTTAAATACCATGACTATAATTCCTTAATGGTTGAAAACCTATTCTTCTATTTACTGCCATTTTCACATATTCTCTTTCGACTCATACCACAATGTCAGATAATTTTAAAGTTGTTCTATGATTTGCATCTTCTTAATAATCTATGTTGAACCATACAAGTAGTTTTCTCAAGCACATAACTGCCATTTATGCTTCTCACCCATAGATCATTTTTTCATTCCTTTTAGTATTCTTTTTTTTGTCTTCCATGAATATCCTTATTTGTTCTAGCAGTTCTAAGTCCATTAAGTTTTTTTATAAGATCAAGAACAAAACTCATACCTGGTCACTCTCTTGTCTTTCTACCATACAGTCTTAATCTTATTATACCAATCCCTTATGACTTACTAAAAGTCATATCTTAACTCTTAATGATTCTATCATTGGTAAATATTGATTCTCCATAACTCATATGGAAACCATACTCTAGAACCAATAGTTTATTCATCATCACAAGTTCTTGTAAAAGCTCTCATGTTATCAAGGTTTTTGCCTAATCATCCTACAGACTTGCAAAATCACATTCTTCTTTTATCTTAGTTTTCTGTTCGAACTATTCATTATCAGATGTCGTAGGCCCCTTTTAGTTCTACCATTCAATCTTGATTTTTCTTTTTTCATCTTTATTTTGTGCTTAATTTGTATGAATCTTCTGGCTTGGATCTAGATGATGCCATATTCTTAATAATCTCTTCAAGGTCGGTCATTAACTGAAAACTCCTCAGTAAGGCCATCAATTTTTTCTCTTTCAGATAATCATTTTCTCATTGAATTTCTTCATTTTACTTGTGAGTCCTCATGGTTGACAACCTTTACTCTGCAATCTAATTCTACCGCCTATACTTTACAATCTGAACCTCAACCATAACTTTGATACTAGTTTGTTGAGGTATCAAGGTATGCTCTCTAATCTAACAACAATTAGGCATCAATTCAGCCACAACTTTAACACTAGTTTGTTCTAAAAAATCAATCTTAACACAAATCTCTTCATGAGATTATCTTTTCATACTGACTCTATTGTTGGGGTTCTATGGGCTATAATACCACTATAACTTTATATGTATCACCTGAAGAACCCTATGCTAGTGCGAAAGACTCAACTTACAATTATTCAAGAATATAAAATATTAACATACTAATAAAGATAAAGAAACAAAATAACAAGACAAAAAATATACGTGGTTTGACAAAATGCCTACGTCCATAAGGGATCATGATCTAATCTTTTTTAATCAGATCAGCAAGTATTTTATAGATCACCATAATCTTACAAAACTTCTTAGTATCTTTCATTATAGACCTTTAAGTATCTTTTAAATAACTATGATCTTACAAGATCTCTTAGTATCTCTCATACCCTATAAGATATTTATTCTAAAGAATGCAAAAATAGCCCAAGCCCTTTCAAAAAAATCTTTTGGTGCTCATTTTCTTCACTTAAGAACAAAGACACTCTCAAAAGTTACACTCTAATGCACTAAGCTTTTAGTGCCTATCTAGCTCATCTATTCTATATTATGTTTACATCTTGATGCTTAAGATGCTTAGCTAACGCTAAGTGTTTACAAAAGGTTTATATAGTGTTTACAAATGCCTAAAAATCCTAAACTTGGTATGAATAAAAATTCATGCGCGTAGGAGTTTAAAACTTTTCAAAAAAGTTAAATTTAAGCTAAAATAAGAAATCCCCGAAGTTGGCCACCGCGGCCCCAGGGACAAGAATTATGGTGCTCAATGTGATTTGTTTGTAGCACTGAGGCCTGGTGCTAAAGCCCATCTTCGCTACTCCTTGATTCTAATTCTCCATCTTGCTCATTCATCGTATGGTTAATACGTACTAAATTTTTTACTGACTCTTTACTTGATATTCATATTAATTTATGCTCATACATGATTATTGAATCATCATTTTCAATAATTATCTTAAATAGTTTTAGAAATTAATAGAAAGTTAAATTATTTGAAAATTTTATATTTTTTAATAATCACTTTTGAATATCATATATAGTTTCGATATCAAATTATAAAATAAGTAATTATTTGATAATTAATTATAATCCCAAGCATACGGCAAACCTTGTGTAATGTAAATCTGCAACACGTTAAATGTTAACGTAACTTTACCGGGCTAGTTCCACGTTTCTCTTCTATTGCTTTACACGCTCATGAAATTGCTTCACATGTAAAATTGTTGTGTTTTATTCGATGCAATTCACGTTTGCATTATCTGTTTTTAGTCAATAAAGTTGGCACAATAATTAAGTAGAAGGGCTGACGTTTGTGAAATTATGATGTTATAAAAGTGGGACATCCCACTACTTGCTTAATTAATTCTCTCGTAGATTTTCAACCTCACAAAAAGCTAAGGCTCACCCAAGAGTTCGAAATTTAATTTAATAGGAACTCTGAAAAATACATAATAGTGACACATCAAAATCATATATTGGATAATCATTGGTTACTCAACTGTTATACCCACCTAAAGTTATAATTTTATATTTTGTTATCCAATAAGCTTTGGTCATTGGCATTTGGGAAGACCACATCGTGGCTATTTTCCCCTTATCTGTAGTGGAGGAAATTAAACATTTACAAAATAAAAAAGTTACTGACCATCTTCTGCCACCGTGTTACTTTTTATTCAAAAAAAAATAAAGCAGATCTTCTTTGAAATTGAAAATACACTAATAAATCTTGGTTATCATTAATGATCTCGAACTTTTGGATTCTTAAAACAACTATAACCTCCCTTTTTGCGATTAAAGCAATTTAAATATACATATATCATTTATTATTATAAAAAAATATATATATATATATTTTATTATATATGTAAAGTTATACAAGAGTCTTTATATAAATTATAATTTTATTACATAATAAAAAAATAATATAAATAAAAAAATAATATTTTACATTAATAACATGTATATATAGTAGGAGGATATAAAAAAATAATTCTGAAATTATTCTAGAATAATTTTAGAATTATTCTAAAATACCCCTCTCAAACTCAAGATGGCGCAGTAGAAACAAGTTTGAGTTTGGAGAGTAGAGTATGAAAACGGCGCAGAAGAAGAGATTTGGTAAAAATATCAGCAAGTTGCTCCTCAGATGAGATGGAGTGGAGCATGATAGTGCTTTGAGAAACGTGTTGCCGAACAAAGTGACAATCTGTTTCAATATATTTAGTCCGCTCATAAAACACATCATTGTAGGCAATTTGGATAACACTTTGATTGTCACAATAAAGAGGTGTAGCTCCAGTATGAGAAATACCCATATCTTCAAGAAGCCAGCGGATCCAGACAATTTCTTGGATAGTATCTGCAAGAGTACGGTATTCAGCTTCAGTACTCGAGCGAGCAACAACTGTCTGTTTCTTACTTTTCCACGAAAGAAGAGAATCACCCAAGAAAAGACAAAATTCAGTAGTTGATCTACGATCCGTAGGATCACCCGCCCAATCCGTATCAGCATAAGCTCGTAACACAAGAGGAGAGTGAGCCGAAAAATAGAGACCGTAAAAAAGTGTACCTTTGAGATAACGTAAGATATAAAGAACTGGTGCATAATGAGAGGTATGAGGAGCGGCCATAAACTGACTCACAACATAAACAACATGAGCAATGTTTGGGCGAGTAACTGTAAGATAGACCAAACTACCAACCAATTGACAATAAAGGGTAGCATCACTGAGAAGAGTACCATCAGAGGATCGGAGTTTGGCATCAGGCTCTAGAGGAGTGAAGACAGTCTTACTGTCTATCAACCCAGCTTTAGTAAGTAGATCGGATGCATATTTAGCCTGAGAAAGATAATACCCAATAGAGTCGGATAGTACTTCAAGGCCAAGGAAATAACTAAGGTTGCCAAGATCTTTTATCTCAAAGTGTTGCTGAAGAAAGTTCTTGAGAGTGGAAATGTTAGGGTATGTGCTTACGCGCCATCCCAGTTTGTATGAATATTTAGTTTGTAATATTTATACAATGCATATTTTATTAAATCGCTGATAACTTTTATTAAATGGTAATTAAGCTTGTAACATTATAAAAATGATATGATCTGAATGAGTTCATATCTGGTTTAAAGAAGTTTAAACCATGGCTAAGAGTTAGCGAAGCTGATAGTTATAAATGCTAAGTGTTAGCAGGTTATAATACCCAGCGGGATCTAAAAAGTTAGAACCTAATCTATAATGTAACAAAGACCTGAGAATCTACTAGTAATGACAAAATTGCAAAGAGTTGCAATAGAGACTAAGAAATGTCGTTATGGAAGTATCTTCTCAAATATAGAGTTCCTGATCTACGTTTACCAATGAGGGTCTATCGGTGAAACACATAGATTAGTGTATGTCTATAGCTGTATTGTACAAATGGTTATTCTTAGTTAACCATGAGCTTGGTTGAAGTTCATATAGACATACAGGTATTCAGTTAGGACTGGATACTGAACAGACTCATGAGGACCCCAATAGATATCCTATGAAACCGTCAAAGGAAGGTCCTCTCGAGTTGAGTAGTATTTGTGGTCCTTCGACCTGAGCGCCACGGTGAACTTGTGGGAGATCCATCATACTTTGGTTCCACGTATGTCAGAGACCTTTCATGGTCTGACCGCTACGTGTCGCTGGGTATGGTCCGATGCTCATGGAGTTCGGTGTGCGTAGATATGGGATCCGCCAGCTCACATAGATGGGTTGTATATCCGAACTTCGAGATTGTATCTTGTAAAGTCTTATGGCCGTAAGCAATTAACCTGGGAAAGGAGTTTCCTCCAGGTTCGAACATTATAGCAAAAGTGTTTGCGTAAATTGTTCATAAAGATACGAATCTGAAGATAATAAAGTGATGGATGAAATTATCGGGATTTGACGGTAATGATCTATATCCCGTTCATCCTGGATATAATGACGGAAGGATTATACGAATATGGAGTAACCTCAACATGTATGGTCTGACGCGCTGATTTGTTATATCCGTAACGTGTGCGTGGGGCATCGTTCACGGACTTGTGAAATAGTTTCATTTGACGAATCGGGCGTGGACCTAAGGAGTCCCAATATGAAATGTACTCTTTGAGCACTTGGGCAGCGTACCGTATTAAATAGTTTAATACAGTAAAATCCAGCAATTTACTAAGGTTACGTTAACTAAAGTATATGGTCAGATGGTGGGACCCACTTTAGGTTAATTTGGTAACCGAGTAAGGACATAATTGTAATTTCACTTGATAATTATTTAATCGTTAAATAATTCAAATAAATATTTATTTATTTAATTGTTGAATAAATGAATTAAGTTTAACTAAGGTTAAGAGTTAACCATTTAGTTAAGTTAGATTAACTATACTTAATGGTTAAGTAAAAGTTAACCTAACCATGGTTAAGTTAGTTAACCATGGTTAAAATAATTAAATATTCTTTTAATTAACTAGAGTTAAGAGTTAACTATAGTTAGAATATTTTAATGTTAGTTTAACCTAACTAAAGTTAAGAGTTAACTATGATTAGGTTATATTAAATTCAAATTGAAATTAAGTGAAATTAAGTGTTATGAAATGAAATTAAATTCATTGTATAAATAAAACAAATGTAAATTAAATTAAAAACGTTTTTTGTAAAATTGATTTTGCAAAATTAGCTCAGCCATTTTACAAAGAGAGAAAAGAGAAATTGTCTTCTAATTAATGGATTCAAGAGTTGAATTCATTATTTTCTTTTAAGGCTTAAAACTAATTTAGCAAAATAGGTTTTTGATTAATTGATTAAGTGTTAATCAAAAGAAAAAATCAAGAACACAAGTTTAAGTAGTTAAACAAGTGCTGGATCAAAAGCTGTCATTCTAGATAATCAAACCCACCATTGTTGATTACTAGAATTGATCAAAGAGAACATTTTGGTGGACTTCAACAATCTCCAACCAAAGGCTTCAAGGGTTATTTCTCAATCTCGTTTCTGATTAATATATTGTGATTGTGTTTACTGCAATACTTTAAGCTTCCGCTGCTTCATTATATATATGAGATATGTATAAATTGTGATTAAACACAAAACCCACATGCAAACACCCATGAATGTACAACTCCCAACAGGAAATACCAAGAAGATCATCACCCGTGATAATCATATCATCAACATAGATAAGTAAGAGAACACAACCTTGTACTGTCTTGCGGACAAAAAGAGCTGAGTCATAGGGACTAGACTGAAAACCATGCTGAAGAATAATCCCACTAAACTTTGCAAACTATGCACGAAGAGCTTGTTTAAGACCATACAAAGCACGACGAAGTTTACAGACTTTTCCTGGAGGATGTGGATAACCGGGAGGAGACTTCATATACACTTCTTCAGTGAGATCACCATTGAGAAAAGTATTTTTGACATCCATCTGAAATAATGTCCAACCATTAACTGCAGCAACAGCTAATAAACTTTGAACAGATGTAAGTCTAGCAACTATGGCAATAGTTTCTTCATAATCTATTCCATATTCTTGGGTAAAGCCTTTGGCAACAAAGCGAGCTTTATAACGCTCAATAAATCCATCAAATTTGGTCTTGATCTTATAAATCGATTTGCATCCAATGGCAGTTTTATTAGAAGGAAGAGTAACAAAATCCCAAGTATGCGACTTTTCAAGGGCCTGCAATTCTTCTGTCATTACTTGCTGCCAAACAAGATTAGAACTAGCCTCGGAATATGATTGAGGCTCATATAAAGAAAGGGTAGTAGAGAAACAGTGATAATCACAAAGTTTAACAGGAAGTTCTCTTACCCAAGATGAATGACGAAGAGAGGGTATAGAGAAGGCTTCATGGATGTTGAGAGCAGATCCTTCAGACGAGGTAGGAGGCTCAGAAGCAGGTGTCGTTTCAGCAGATTCACCTGTATGAAACTCAGAAGAAATATTTTTAGGTAAAGTATCGGGAAAAAGATCAACAAAATTATCTGTAAAAAATTGTGACATAGGAGGAGACACAGATTTAAAGTTAGATACAAAGGAAGACATCGTATGCTCGAGAAAGACTACATGATGAGAAACACTAAGACGGTTAAATATAGGATCCCAACACCTATAACCTTTATGTTCTATCCTATATCCCAAGAAGCAACATAATCGAGTACGTGGCTCGAGTTTAGTATGCTCATGTTTTTGAAGTAGAACAAAACAAACACAACCAAATACTTTGAGGAGTTTGTAATTAGGTGGAGTTCTATAAAGACGCTCATAAAGTGACTTGTTCTCTATAACAGGAGAAGGAATATGATTAATGGTAAAGACAGCGGTTAAAGCAGCTTCTCCCTAAAAACATTTAGGACAAGAGGAAGAGATAAAAAGAGCACGAGTAGTATCTAAAATGTGTCTGTGTTTATGTTCAGCTCTCCCATTTTGCTGAGATGTACCAGAACAAGACCTTTGACATATAGTATTGTGTTCCTGTAAAAGATTTAAAAAATCAGAGTCTCTATACTCCATAGCATTATCAGTGCAGAAAACCTTAATAGGACATAAAAACTGAGTTTTAACCATATGAGCAAAATCTTGGTAAATTTTAGTAAATTCGGATCGTTGTTTCATAAGAAACAACCAAGTATACCGAGAATAGTCATCAATGAAGATCACAAAATATTTGGATCTTCCCATTGTAGGATTTGGAGAAGGACCCCATATATCAGAATGTACAAGATCAAATGGAGCATGAGAGACAGTAGTATTATTATCAAAAGGTAAGGCTGGTTGTTTAGTTAAAGGACATGTAAGGCAATTATCTTTATTATCAGAAACAATACCTAAGTGACAATTGAATACTAGAGATCGGATGCGATTGATTGACGCATGATCTAAACGAGAATGCCAAAGATGTAACGAAGGTACCGAAGAGGTAGATGCTGCAGAAGAAGGATATAGAAAGGATAAATCTAAAGAGATAAATTCATACAGATGTCCAACCTTACGGCCTGTCCCAAGCGTCCGACCGGTCTTTGAATCCTGCACGCAACAATCAAAAGCAGTAAACAAGACATTAAGACCAAGTTCGCATAATTGATCAACAAATAAAAGATTTTAAGGTAAGGTTAGGAATAAAAAAGGTGTCAGATACAGAAATATTAGGGCAAGACACGTGACCAACATAGTTAACTTTCATGAGAGAACTATTAGTAGTTTGAATAGATGGTAAATAGGAATTAAGAATTTTAGAGGAGAAAATTGTAGGATCAGAAGTCATGTGATTACAATATACAGAGTCAAAATACCAAGAAGAATTACCTAAAAAATTAGAAGAGGCAGAAATTAAAGGTTTACCAGAATTAGAAATGAGTAGACGGAGTAAAGATTCAAGGTTATTAAGGGAACAATTCACACCATCCTGTGCAGGAGTAACAGTAAGTCCTGTAAAAGCAGCACCTTAAGATGGCCTAGATATGTGACATGGGCTAGATAAAGCAGAACCAGCAAAATAACACTGAGAAGTACCACACTTATCCATAAATTTCAAAACACTCCTTCATTTTTCTCTTTTTTTTTTACTAATAACAATTTAGTCCCTAAACTTATATTAAGTTGACCTCTGAACTTTTAATAATAAAAAATTGACCCCTCAAATTTAAATAATTATAAAATAACCCCTAAAAATATTATAATTACAAAAATACACCAAAACTTTTAGAAATTGTAAAAAAGGCCCAAAAAATAAAAAATTATGATCTGACCCGAAAATACTAAAAAGTTTATAAACAGGCCCTTAACAGAAACCAATGAACTTCAGATGGCGCATCCAGCTTGTTCCGACCTCTGATTAAGGTAAACTCAGCGGCGTTTGAACGGTCGGTGACTGAGGATTATTTTGGTTTGGGCGGTGTCGATCACACCGCCGTATAATGGCCAGGATCTTAAGTGAAAGTAATTGACGACAGTGAAGTTCTGGAGGCGCGTTCGACAGTTTTCGAATGGCCGGTGATGGGGGTTTCGTTTGGTGTGGGCGGTGTCGGTCACGTCGCCGTAGAACGGCCGAGATCTGAAGTGACAGTGGCCGGTGGCAGTGGCATTCTAGTGGCGCATCTGGCGGTTTCAGACCTCGGATCGGCATGTCGTCGACGACGTTGAAACGGTCGAAGGATTCTGAGTAATTGGAGATGGGCGGTGGGTAAGGCGGCAAGATTTCAGAATTTTTCGGCGACTTTTCGAAAGCTCTGATAGATTCTGTCGAATTTTGAAAAAAAATTTCGACAAATCTCTAACTAAACAAAATGACAGTGAAAAAATCAAAACTTTGATACTATGTGAGAAATGTAAAGAGAATATATTTCACTGTGTATGTAAAGCTATACAATAAAGACTTTATATAGGCTATAATTTTATTACATAATAGAAAAGTAACATAAATAAAAAAATAATATTTTATATTAATAACATATATATATAATAGGAGGGTATAAAAAAATAATTTCAAAATAATTTTAAAATAATTTCAAAATAATTTCAAAATAATTTCTTAATAAACATAACCAAATTTGGACACTTGTTATCTTCTCTAACCTCTAGTCCTTGTAGAAATTTCCTTATTTTAAAGTTCTTATGCCTTCGATAGAATCTCCAGTATGTTCAAAAGATCCTAATTCTAAAAAACAAAGTATAAAAAATCCTAGAAAATCCAAATCCACGGCAGCCATTATAGTACTCCATATATCACCCGGTCAAGAGCTCAAGACGAGCATCGGAAGTGTAAAACATTTCAGTTTTAGTGAGAAACGTATGATCAAAGACCAAGATTACGACTAATTGGAAAAGGAATAGTGATGTGCATGTAGGACCTTGGACTGAACAATATTCTTTTTTTTTTTTTTTTTTGTAATGAAAATGCATGTAGGACCTTGGTACCAAGCCTATTATATAATAAACTTCTGTCCCATGTAATTAATATGTGTAGATGATTACCACAAGTATGTAAAAAAGAAAAGGAAAATAAATACACAGCGGATGTCAGCAATTGCCTAATATAATCACTTTGTGCCTATAAATAGCTAACACTTTCACTTCTTTCTATCATCATCAACTATGAGCAACATGAAGATTTCGATGACGACTGCTCTATTATTTCTTGCATCTCTTGCATGTCTTGCGATTGCAACCCAAGCTAGAACCTTAGCGTCAGGTAACAAAACCTGTTATATATATATATATATATAAAATATATGGTAGAATATTTACTTCATTAGAATATTACTCATGAATTAATTCAGTAGTGATCATAGAATTACGTGAGTAATTTGTTTATGCCATCTTGACTTGAGCTTTCTCACACTGATTTTGACCTATTCATGTCTTAAATCTTTTGGTGAGATTAAGACTGTAATATGCCGTTAAAAAAAAAAAATAATAAAACAAAAATAAAACAAAACAAAACAAAAGTGGCCTTAAGCTCATTTTTCACCTAAAAGCCCACCAAACTCTTTTTTCTTTTATATTAACCACCAAAGAAATTAAAACACCAATTTTCTTCTTCCTTACATGTTTTTGCCGAGAGAAAAAATGGTAAGTTCTCTTAGCTTTTCTCTTTAATTTCTTTTCTTCCTTTGTTAACTCATAAATGCTTCCAAGTGATTAAGTTATGGGTAATGATTTTTAATATGAATTTAGACCTTTTAGCATTAGGATTTTCTTAATTATAGAGGGATTTAGACAATTAAGATTTTAGAGAGAGAAAGCTAGTGTGAGAGAAGAGTATCCAATCTTTTGGGAGCTTGATTATCACTCTAATTTGAAGTTTTTATTGTTAATTTTATGTTGGAGTGGATAATTTCATGAAATTTAGGGATTTAAGTTTTAAGAAAAACCCTAACCCTTAATTTTGGGGGTAATTTCGAAATTCATTAAATTAATGGCTTAAATTATTATTTTTCTTCATTTTAGGACCCTTAGAAAATTTACGGAACAAGTTGGACCCTATACCGGAAAGTTCGCATCGATCCAACAAGTTGAAGGGTTCCCGAGCGTGACGTATCCCGGCAACGCGTTCCGATAAACATCTTCACTTTTTGTGAGTAGAAATTATAGTATATATGTATATATATATATAGTTTATTTCTCATATTAAAGACTTTATTTATTACGCATCATTTATAAAGTCTATGAAACATAATGAGTATTTAATTTTTTGTTAAATTATTTATTTTATTTTATTAATTTAAATTCTTAGACATATTTAAATTAAGTATTTATTTTACGTTATGAAAAATGCATTTATATTATAGATTATTTATATTAATAAAAATATGTTTAAATGATTTATTTCTTTAAGTGTAAAGCTTGAGATGAGATTTAATGAGTTTATAATTGTTAAAATAGAAATAGTTTTCAAACCACTAGGCGGGGTACCCTCCCCTATTTGCTAGAGATATGAGATTCAGGCCTTTGGGGCCTGTCTATACACACACATAGGTTTTGGGCTGTGTGTATGGGCGCTTTGCTCTTTGAGAGCCAGTTTGCTCTGCGCATACGTAAGATGAGGATTTAAGATGATATATAGATAAGTACGTCTAATGCTCTGCCCGAGGGATATTCTGGGTACGACGAGATTTTCCCCTGGGTACTAGTTTAGTGTAATATTTTAAAGACTTAATTATTATAATATTATATCATATCTTGTAGAACTTCCATTTGTAGCACGATTAAAATGATATTTGATGATTCTTATGATACTTTTAAGCTATTTACGTTATTTATGTTAAATTGATGTTTATGATTTTAAATGTTTATTATTATCATTGTTATTATCATCATTTTTTTATTTTTGTCTCATTTTATTTTAAAATTTATCCACTCACTGAGTTTTGTGAAAACTCACCCCCTCTTCTCTTTTTCCCATCTCAGGAGACAGTAGGCATCCTCAGCTCAGTGACTAGTTAGGGTGGGTCACGTGGTGGAGCCTTTTTGTATTTTGTTTTCGCCATATAGGATATATGAATTCTTTTTGTTTGGGACTATAGGAAATTAACATGTTTATCTTGTAGATTATGAATTGTATTATGGTATTGATAACTTTGTTTTTTGGGCTTTTAATGCCATGAGTTTGATAACTCTATTTTAGATATTAAGGATATGTTGACGTACGAATTATATGTGTATCAATTTTTATGGATGTTGATGAGTTGTGGATGATATATGAGAAGTTTGGAAGTTTGGTTGATAGTATTATGTTTATAGAAGTGTTATTCTTTAAGTTGCAGGGTTGGGAATGTTTATAAAACAGAGGAAACTCTGTCGAAATTTTGGTAGAATTCCTAGTGTAGTGGGCGTTTGAACTGTCCATTGGACAACAGTCAAGATCCGTTCTAAAGTTTATAGAAAACTGTGGGGCGGGTCGTTTCAGTTGGTATCAGAGCATAGGTTATAGATTCTGTAGACTTTCTTGTCTTTTAATAATTTTAGTATTGTAGTTAACATAGTTGGGTTGATATTTTTGTAGGTACCACTATGCCATCACGTCGTACTAGACCCATTACTGAGCTGAACCCCCATCCTAGGCATGGTGGGGGAAATGAGCCGATAAATGAAGGTGCAGCAGAATCAAATGCACCTCTACCTGTTCAGCAAGTTCCTGTAACCCCGCCTACGATTGATATGCTTGCTCAGCTTGTGACTGTAGTTATACAAAATCAGGCTCAAACACGTGCTAGCATTAACACCATTGAGCGAGTGAAGAATCTTGGGGCAAGAAATTTTGATGGTTCGGGAGATCCTTCAGAGGCTGAGTCCTGGTTAGATAGGGTGGAGCGCATATTTGATGTGATGAGGTGCTCAAATGAGGAGAAATTATCATTTGCCACATTCTTGCTTGAGGGAGGTGCACTCCATTGGTGGAGATCGGTATAGGAGCACTATCAGACCCCCGAAGAGATTACTTGGGTAGTATTTCGAAAGGAATTCTATGACTACTTCTTTCCTACTGTGTACCAAGAGGGTAAACGGAAGGAGTTTCTTCGTCTAACTCAAGGTTCTATGTCTGTTGAGCAGTATGAGAGGAAGTTTTTAGATCTTTCACGTTTTGCTACTGTGACAATTTCTACAGAGAAAGAGAAATGCACTAAGTTTGAAGATGGTTTACGTTGTAAGATTCATACAGCTGTGACAGTTTCTGGCTTCAGTGAGTTTGGGAAGCTAGTGGAGGCTGCAATGAGGGTAGAGCGGAGTATCAACGAGTCGCATAGGATTTCAGCTGTAAGACAGAAACGTAATCAAGAGTGGACAGATAGTAGCCCTAGCAGTAGGTCGCCTAAGAGAGGAGGCAGTCATGCAACTAATTCGTATAGCTTTCAGAGAAGTCAGAGTTTGGGATATAGAAGAGGACAGGGACAGAGTTTTAGTCAAGGTTCAGTACAGCAAGCTACAGGAAACAGAAGCCAGGGATCTAGTGGTAGAGGTAGCAGAGGCTACCATGATGACCGCTTAACCAACTCTAGACACACACAGTGTAGAACCTGTGGCAAGAACCATCAGGGACAATGCTTAGTTGGGAGCAGTGTTTGTTATCATTGTGGTCAGATTGGACACATTAAGAGATATTGCCCAACTTTGGCTCAGAGTGATAACTCTACTCAAAGGTTTATGCCACAGTACTTCCAAAGAGACTTTGGTCAGACTCAAGGTCAGAGGAGTGTACAGACAGGAGGTTCTACATCGACTGGTAGAACTTAGACTTTCGCTTCAGGCCAGAGGGGTTAACCTGGTCGACCCCGCGCTCAGGCTCGAGTTTTTATCTTGACACAGCAGGAGGCACAGGCTACACCGGATGTCGTCATGGGTACGTTATCTATTTTTGGCCGCGAGGCCCATATTCTCATTAACCTAGGATCTACGCATTCTTTTATTTATCGTGCCTTTTTTGTGTATTCCAATAGGGAGCTGAAACCCCTAGAGTATGGCTTAGTTGTTGCCACACCCATTGGAGATTCATTACTTGCTGAGAGTGTGTTTCAGAATTGCAGAGTTAGAGTGGGTGGGCATGATTTTGAGGCAAACTTGATACCCCTTGACATTAGAGACTTTGATGTTATATTGGGTATGGATTGGCTTGTCAATCATAATGCTTATGTTGATTGTTTTAAGAAGGAAATGGTGTTCAAAAAGCCAGGGGGGCAAGAGATTAAATTTTATGGAGAACAGAGTCTTCTTCCTTCATGTATTATATCTGCCATGAGTGCTAGGCGATTACTCAAAAAAGGGTACCCAGCCTACTTAGCCCATGTGGTGGATACTAGAGTGGATGAGGTAAGGTTGGAGGATATTCCAGTGGTGCAAGAATTCTCAGATGTCTTTCCTAATGATTTACCAGGGTTACCACTAGATAAGGAGATCGAGTTCACGATAGATTTGATCCCTGGGACAGCACCTATCTCAATAGCACCATATAGAATGGCTCTAATAGAATTGAAAGAACTTAAAGTTCAGTTACAAGAGTTGGTGGATAAGGGGTTTGTTAGACCTAGTGTATCTCCATGGGGAGCCCCGGTCTTGTTTGTTAAGAAGAAAGATGGAACATTCAGACTCTGCATTGACTACTGACAATTGAACAAGGTTACAATACGCAATAAGTACCCACTTCCACGTATTGATGATTTATTTGATCAACTTCAAGGCGTTAGAGTCTTCTCTAAAATAGATCTACGCTCGGGTTATCATCAGCTTAAGATTAAGGAAGCTGATATTCCTAAGACTGCTTTCAGAACCCGTTATAGACACTATGAGTTTTTGGTGATGCCATTCAGGTTGACGAATGCCCCAGCAGCCTTTATGGACTTGATGAATAGGGTGTTTCGTCCCTACCTTGATCGATTTATAATTGTATTTATTGACGATATCTTGGTATATTCTCGGAGTGAGGAGGAGTATACAGAGCATTTAAGGCGTATCTTATAGATCTTAAGGGATGAACAGCTTTATGCCAAGTTCAACAAATGTCAGTTTTGGCTTGACAGAGTTGTATTTTTAGGCCATGTGATATCAGCGGAGGGCATTTATGTTGATCCCCAGAAGATTGAAGTAGTAGTGAAATGGGAACGACCTACCAGTGTAGCCGAGATTAGGAGTTTTCTTGGCTTGGCCGGTTATTATCGTAGGTTTGTAGAAGGATTCTCTAAGATATCTAGCCCATTGACACAGTTGACCCGAAAGGATGTTAAGTTTGAGTGGAATGAAGACTGTGAAAGGAGCTTTCAAGAACTCAAGTCACGATTAACTTCAGCACCAGTACTTACTCTTCCATCTGGTAATGAGGGGTTCGTGGTATACAGTGATGCTTCTAGGCAAGGGTTAGGTTGTGTATTAATGCAACATGGTAAGGTTGTGGCCTATGCTTCCAAGCAACTTAAGAAGCATGAGCTAAACTACCCAACACACGATTTAGAGCTTGCAGCGGTAGTGTTTGCACTTAAGACTTGGAGGTATTACTTATACGGAGTAACTTGTCAAATTTTTACTGATCATAAGAGTCTTAAGTACCTACCTACTCAGAAGGACTTGAACTTGAGACAGAGGAGATGGATTAAGTTGATCAAGGACTATGAGTGTACCATTGACTATCATCCAGGCAAGGCGAACGTGGTAGCTGATGCACTTAGTAGGAAATCCTACAGTTCTGTTGCTTATTTGAGAGTGACACGAATGCCCTTGTTGATTGAGTTGAGATCTTTAGGAGTGGAGCTAACAGTTTCTGATTCTAGGGCATTGATGGCTAGTTTTCGGGTTAGGCATACAATAATTAATAGAGTTCGTGATATGCAAACTCATGACCCTCAGTTAGTGAAGTTGATTGATGATGTGAAAAAGGGTTTGCGAGCTAATTTTATGGTGAGAGATGATGGGACCCTAGCCATGGGTAGTAGACTTTGTGTACCCAATATAAAAGATTTGAAAAAGGAGATTATGGAAGAAGCTCATTGTTCGGTCTATGCCATGCATCCGGGTAGTACGAAGATGTATTGTACATCGAGGGATCATTATTGGTGGCAGGGTATGAAGAGAGAGATTGCCGAGTTTGTTTCTCGGTGCTTAGTTTGTCAACAGATCAAGACCGAACACCAGAGGCCCGCAGGACTTTCCCAACCTCTTCCTATTCCTGAGTGGAAATGGGAGCATATTACTATGGACTTTGTGATAGGGCTTCCACATACTCAGATGGGTTATAATAGTATATGGGTGATTGTTGATCGACTCACGAAGTCTGCTCACTTTTTACCTATCAAAGTTACTTATTCACTTGTTAGGTTGGCTAGTATTTATGTAGCTGAGATAGTACGTCTTCATGGAGCACCTGTATCCATAGTTTCAGATCGAAATCCCTGTTTTACATCTAAATTCTGGCCCAGTTTGTAGAAGGCGTTAGGCATAAGGTTGAATTTTAGTACCGCTTTTCATCCCTAGACAGATGGACAATCAGAGCGTACTATACAAACCTTGGAAGGCATGTGTTGTGTGATTTCTATAACACAAATTAGCACAAGTGCACGTTGTTGCAACAAGTAATATATGATGAGAAAAGTGTCGATCCCACAGAGAATGATTTATCTTTTCTAGTTTAAGTACCGAAATGATGTCTTTCTACTATTATCCAGAAAATGATTTAATGTATGATGATTAAACTACTCAAGTAAAAGAACAACTTAATTATGCTAAGTGATAAACTAAATTACCAACAAATTATATTCAATATGAGAAATCCTAGGATTACAAACTATCCCCCATTATGCAAATAAATTCAGCAGAATCTCTTTGATGTTTATTAGTTCTCAACTTGATATATTGACCAAAACACTTAACACATCACAAGCCTCTTTTGCAGGTCAAGTGAATCTATTCCATCCAATCAAATATCTATATGTCTATGATAAATAAATTGAACAAAATTCATTAAGCACAAGTTTTATGAGCCATACATGCCTTATGAGTATATGTCTATCTCATATGAAACTCAAGTGTACTACACTATGATCATGCATCAATATGCTTAAGACTAAATACCTAAATGCCTTTGTCAAGTTTATTTAAGCATTTCTAGATCAATTTAACCACTGGCCAAGTAATCAAATAGCATTAAGCACAAGCACAATGAATATATCAAAAGCTGAATTAATACCATAAAAGAGAGAACTAAAATCAATCACATAATGAGTTCAAGGATGTAATCCTAGATGAACGAAATTAGCTCATCATTAAACTACACAATCTTGAAGCTAATTCCATCAATACATGTAAACTAAACATCTTACAACAAGTAAAGAATCAAAGCAAAGAAGACATCCCTGTCAAATGCCTTTGTTGTTGAAGCTTGCTTCCTTCCTCTTTGATTTCTTCAAACTTAGAAGTTAGGTGTTTCTTTGTGTTTCCAGCTGCTGTCCCAGCTGGAGTCCTCCCCCAAAATGTAAGTTTTGAGCAAATAAATAGGTAAGAGCACAGAATTAGGGCGCATTTTGGGTTGCTTTTTGGGTTTCCTGATTTTCAGGAACCTGTCAAAACTTGTTGCCCAGGTCCCGGCGCCGCGGCGCTGCGATTTGGCGCTGCGGCGCTCACTTTCTGCAATCGGCGCCGCGGCGCTGAAATCCAGTGCTGCGGCGCTGCACTGTTGCTACAGTGGTACTGTAGCTACAGCACTACTGTAGCAACAGTGCCTCCATTCGTGTTTTTATCTCTAATGCTCCCCTTTGCGTCCGTTTTTCGGTATTTTTGCTCCGATAATGCTTCAACCTATAAAACAACATTAATACGCATAAATAGCCCAATTATTGAGATAAATTGAACAAATATCAAGTTAGGAAGATAAAATAGTTTATACAATTACGCCTTATCAGCATGCTACGAGCTTGCGTGATCGAGTTCAAAGGTAGTTGGGATGCTTACTTACCTTTGATAGAGTTTGCCTATAATAATAGTTACCAAGCTAGTATTGAGATGGCTCCATATGAGGCTTTGTATGGTAGGAAATGTAGAACTCCAGTTTGTTGGGACGAAGTGGGTGAAAGAAGATTGTTGGGTCCAGAATTGGTGCAAGATACCAATGATAAAATAAAGATTATTCGAGAAAAGATGAAAACAGCTCAAAATAGACAAAAGAGTTATGCTGACAAGCGTAGGAGAGATTTGGAATTTAATGTTGGCGACCGAGTGTTTCTACGAATCTCTCCTTGGAAGGGTATTCTTCGCTTTGGAAAACGTGGTAAGCTAAGCCCACGATACATTAGTCCCTATGAGATCATAGAGCGTGTGGGCATAGTTGCCTATCGCTTAGCTTTACCACCGGAACTATCAAGAATCCATAATGTATTTCATGTCTCAATGCTCCGGAAGTACATGTATGACCCGAGCCACGTATTAGAACAACAACCTGTTCAATTGAAGGCAGACTTAACCTATGAGGAGGAATGCGTTCTAAAACTTTGTCCTTAGTGAAGGTTATGTGGAAGAATCATGCAAAGAAAGAAGCTACTTGGAAGCGCGAGGACTTGATGCGAGCACAATACCCACTTCTTTTTCCCTTAGGTATGTTAAATTTCGAGAACGAAATTTTTTTTAAGGGAGAAGGATTGTAATATGCTATTAAAAAAAAAAACCAAAAACAAAACAAAACAAAACAAAAGTGGCCTTAAGCCCATTTCCCACCTAAAAGCCCACCAAACTCTTTTTCCTTTTATATTAGCCACCAAGGGAATTAAAACACCAATTTTCTTCTTCCTTACATGTTCTTGCCGAGAGAAAAAATGGTAAGTTCTCTTGGCTTTTCTCTTTAATTTCTTTTCTTCCTTTGTTAACTTATAAATGCTTCCAAGTGATTAAGTTATAGGTAATGATTTTTAACATGGATTTAGACCTTTTAGCATTAGGATTTTCCTAATTATAGAGGGATTTAGACAATTAAGGTTTTAGAGAGAGAAAGCTAGTGTGAGAGAAGAGTATCCAATCTTTTGGGAGCTTGATTATCACTCTAATTTGAAGTTTTTATTGTTAATTTTATGTTGGAGTGTATAATTTCATGAAATTTAGGGATTTAAGTTTTAGGAAAAACCTTAACCCTTGATTTTGGGGGTAATTTCGAAATTCATTAAATTAATGGCTTAAATTATTATTTTTCTTCATTTTAGGACCCGTAGAAAATTTACGGAATGAGTTGGACCCTATACCGGAAAGTTCGCATCGATCCAACGAGTTGGAGGGTTCCCGAGTGTGACGTATCCCGGCAACGCGTTCCGATAAACATCTTCACTTTTTGTGAGTGAAAATTATAGTATATATGTATATATATATATATATATATAGTTTATTTCTCATATTAAAGACTTTATTTATTACGCATCATTTATAAAGTCTATGAAACATAATGAGTATTTAATTTTTTGTTAAATTATTTATTTTATTTTATTAATTTAAATTCTTAGACATATTTAAATTAAGTATTTATTTTACGTTATGAAAAATGCATTTATATTATAGATTATTTATATTAATAGAAATATGTTGAAATGATTTATTTGTTTAAGTGTAAAGCTTGAGATGAGATTTAATGAGTTTATAATTATTAAAATAGAAATAGTTTTCAAACCACTAGGCGGTACCCTCCCCCATTTGCTAGAGATATGAGATTCAAGCCTTTGAGGCCCGTCTATACACACACATAGGCTTTGGGCCGTGTGTATGGGCGCTTTGCTCTTTGGGAGCCAGTTTGCTCTGCGCATGCGTAAGACGAGAATTTAAGATGATATATAGATAAGTACGTCCAATGCTCTGCCCGAGGGATATTCTGGGTACGACGAGATTTTCCCCTGGGTACTAGTTTAGTGTAATATTTTAAAGACTTAATCATTATAATATTATATCATATCTTGTAGAACTTCCATTTGTAGCACGATTAAAATGATATTTGATGATTCTTATAATACTTTTAAGTTATTTACGTTATTTATGTTAAATTGATGTTTATGATTTTAAATGTTTATTATTATCATTGTTATTATCATCATTTTTTTAATTTTTGTCTCATTTTATTTTAAAATTTGTCCACTCACTGAGTTTTGTGAAAACTTACCCCCCCTTCTCTTTTTCCCATCTCAGGAGACAGTAGGCGTCCTCAACTCAGTGACTAGTTAGGGTGGGTCACGTGGTGGAGCCTTTTTGTATTTTTTTTTCGCCATATAGGATATATGAATTCTTTTTGTTTGGGACTATAGAAAATTAGCATGTTTATCTCGTAGATTATGAATTGTATTATAGTATTGATAACTTTATTTTTTGGGCTTTTGATGCCATGAGTTTGATAACTCTATTTTAGATATTAAAGATATGTTGACGTATGAATTATATGTGTATCAATTTTTATGGATGTTGATGAGTTGTGGATGATATATGAGAAGTTTGAAAGTTTGGTTGATAGTATTATGTTTATAGAAGTGTTATTCTTTAAGTTGCAGGGTTGGGAATGTCTATAAAATAAAGGAAACTCTATCGAAATTTCGGTAGAATTTCTAGTGTAGTGGGCGTTTGAACTGTCCATAGAACAACAGTCAAGATCCGTTCTAAAGTTTATAAAAAATTGCGGGACAGGTCATTTCAAAGACTAAACGCAAAATCATGGTCATCTTCTTCATATTGTCAATAGTACTTCATTTTTTCGCTTATTTTCGCTTTTCTGTCAGTCACATTGGCACTTCTTCCGAATCAGTGTAAAAGAACTTTTATCAGTTTAATACATTCATATTTCAGCAACCCTTCTTCTTGCTGGTTTATTAATGCTAGACTGCTAGTTATAGTTTCTCCCCGTACCATTCTTTTGAATTTTGAAAGAGCTTGATAGATAAAATATCAAAACACCAGACCCTGAATGATTTTCTATACAAAATTATTCCTACTAACTAAAATTCTGAGATTTTTTGTTCTTTCAAGCAATTTTGATGATTACATATGATATATGACAAAATTTGTTTTGCATTTCTTCTCAAATTAGCTACAGTTGAATCTTAAGGCTGCATAAGATATGGCTGTTCTATCATAATATAGTTATATTAAAGTTGTTCTAATTTTCCTTTTATTCTTATGCCCCAGACAACTGGCACAACAAAATCGGCATGATCATTGAATATAGAAGGATTTTAAGGCCACTAACACCTCCAAACTCAGCACCACCAACCAAGCAAATAATGAATTCTATTGGCAGTTATGGGATCAATTTCCCGCTGCTGCTGACTTCAAATCTATTACTTCAAAAAAGCCAATTACAAACAGATCCTTGTGTTGAAGGAAAGGCCAAACAGCTCTCACCTCCGCCGCCTCCAGCGTCTTCAAGATCACCAACACAGTCAGAGGCTTCTCCTTGTGTTGCAGGAAATCCATGCAGCAGCTTCATAACAATGGCGGTGGATTATGCGAAGACAAAAACTTCACTTCCGTTGCCTCCAAAGCTATCACCACCAAAAAGCCAATTACAGACAAGTGGAGCTCCTTGCGTAACAGGAAAGGCCAAACAGCTGGCACCTCCCCTGCCTCCAGCGTCGTCAAAATCACCAACCCAGTCAGAACACAATGCTTCTCCTTGTGCTGCAGATGATCCATGCGGCAGCTTCATAACAACAGTAGCTGATTATGGAAAGACAAAAATTTTACCTCCTCCACCTCCAGCGCCATCAAAATCACCAACCCAGTCAGAAAAAAAAATGATTCTCCTTGTGTTGCTGGTAATCCATGCAGTACTTTGATAACAATGAAATCTGATTATGGAAAGGCCAAAAATTTTCCGCCTCCTCCTCCAGAGTCATCAAAATCACCAACACAATCAGAGAAAAGTGGTTCTGCTTGTGTTGCTGGAAATTCATGCAGCAGTTGGCAGTTCATAGAGATGGTAACTGGTCATGATCATTATATGAGACCCTCGAATTCGCCTCCTCCAAGTCCAATGCCAGCAACACCTCAGCGTCCACTTTAAGAATTAACAAGGGTTAATGAGCAGTTAAATTATCTCCCGAGTATGCTTATTTAGCTTTGCCATCGTCTACTCATAACGGTTCAGTATTTTAGGGGATATATAGCTAGAGTAATTTTATCAGTTCCTTTTCTAGTTGATGTTTTGTGATAATTTGTATAATAGTGGTTGTTTGTGAGATCATGGTTGCGTTAGTAAACGTATGAATTATTTATATTATGTAAGTATATGAGAGAACTTGGCCATCGTGCTTAAAAGTGTGCTTGAAAAAGTAAATAAAAATGGTCAAGCCAGGACCTGTTGCTACCTGCCTATTATATGTAAAACACTATTGTCCTATGTTATACATATGTAATTAATTAATTAATCAAATAATCACCAAAGTAGAAAAAGGAGAAATGCTTAGTTGATGTTAACATTTACCTATAACTTTCAGTATTTCTTTTGCATAATCATTAACGATGATCAACATGAAGATTTCGGTGATGACTTCCTCTATTTCTTACATCTCTTGCAATTGCAGCCCAAGCTAAAACCTCATGATCAGGTATGTATATTTCTCTATTCCACCGCCTCCAGTCAAAATTCACCGTCTTAGTTCCAGATTGTTTGCTTATGTGTTTCAGATAATCCATGCAGCAGCTTCATAACAATGAAAACTGATTATGGAAAGCCGAAACTTTCTTCTCTTCCGCCACCAAAGCCATCAATCAGTTTAATTATCTATTAGCTTCCTATCTTTTTTTAGATACTTTAATTAGTCCCTGCCATTAGATTGTTATGTTAAACATTACTTTTTCTATTATTTTATCATTTTATTCTCAGTTGACATTAAATAATATATATATATATATATAATATAATAATTCAGAATGATGATTAAAAAATTAAAATTAAATAACAATTACTAAGTTTAAATTAATCAATTTTTATCATATTTATTTAATAATAATTCATTAGATCTTAACTCTTATAAAAATTTAAGTACTGATTTGCATAAAAACACGATGAACACACACATAAAATTCTTAGAATAGTAATTTAAGATAGAAAAACCAATCTAAGCTCACGAAGAATAATTTTGCTTATACTCTAATCCACTTCCTCACATATCATATATCATTTTATCTTGTAATTATTGATATGAATATTAAAATACTTTTTTTTTTTAAAAAGGCAAAAAATCTTTATGCGAAAAGTATACAAAAATAACAGGGTAATTTTATTTTCTTTTGGTACGGTTTGCACCAGAGAGCTTCAAAGAGATGCTTAAAGTCATCTCCTAAAGAGTTGCAATCACCGCAATGTCATTATTAAATATCAAGGCATTATTGTGGACCACCATTTCATATAATGAATTGTCAATTATTGATTACGTTTTTATAAAATAAACGAAATGATTGTGCACCTTAATGAGTATATTAAAATCTAATTAATTAAATTATCAGATTTTTAAATAATTAAAATTGATAAATTTACAACACAAATTTAATTAAGAATTAAACAATAAAAAAAATTAATTATTAAAATGGTTTTTATTGACAATATGAAGAAGATGACCATGATTTTGCGTTTTCAAAAGATTAAATTTAACTATTGAGTGAGTTTTGAGTGATAATTATTGTAATTCCCCTAAAAAAACTATTGAGTGAGCTTTAGCTTTTTGACATGCAAAATTATTGAGAGAATTAATTAAGCATTGAGCAGTAGTGGGTTGTCCCAGCAATCCCCACAAGTTTCTCAAAATGACAGCATGATCTTTTATAAAGTGAAAAACCATTTTTAGAAAGTAACTTTGTTTTGTTTTTTTAATGAAGAAAATAAATTAACTTAATTTGCCACACGTCTAACTCTTCAACTTTATTGTTTGATTTCAACATTTACCTAATACAAGCACTTTGTGTCTATAAATATCTTATAACTTTCACTTCTTTTATATCATCATCAACCATGTCGAGCAACATGAAGATTTCTGACAGGATCATCCGAGTTTTTTGGAAAATCGCAGAATTTGTAATGATATGGGATTGATATATTTTTTATTTATTGTATTTGATATAATAAAATTATTTGTTTTAATAAAAGTGTATACATATATTTTAATATATATAAAAATATATAAATATATAAATCAAAACACTCATGCAGTTATGTGTATTGTGGGCCAATATCAAAATGTGAAGACTATATCACACTATACGAATTTCTGTGATAATCTAAGAAAAAAAAAATAGAAAAAAGCGTAAACTTGTAACTCAGTGAGCAGACATGATTAGAAAATATTATATATTTTATATGTATTGTATACGTATAAATTTATAAAATAAAATAATCATAAAACTATATATTGAGTAGTTAATAAACTTGTACTGAAAATATGAGCTGTCATAAAATCTGTGCTAAAACTAAACATTATAACATAATATCGGGGATCTGAAAATCTAAAAGCGTAAACTATCATAAAATCTATTATCAAGTTAAATATATATAACATAGCTCTAGAAACATGTACTACATATATATTAAAAACCATACCAAATTTGTACTCGAAGAAAAACTGGTCTAACTTGACAGAGTAACTCACACACAGGCAGAGCGGGGGATCTGAACTGGTCTAACCTGGTAGAATGCTACATTACTTGGGTAGAGCAAACTAAGTTGGGCTAACGCATACATAGAATAACTACACTAAAAGACAGGGTACGCATATGGTGGTTCAAAACCTATTACTATATAATTTTAAGGAAGTATAATTATTCTGAAATAAATATTTTTGTACTAAATATAATCATACATAGAATAACTACACTAAAAGACAGGGTACGCATATGGTGGTTCAAAACCTATTACTATATAATTTTAAGGAAGTATAATTATTCTGAAATAAATATTTTTGTACTAAATATAATCATAAAATATATTATAATAAATTTTAAAATATTTTTGAATATACTAATTAGCATAAATATTTATTTGTCTAAAATAAATCATAACTAAATCTAATAACGTGTAATTAAATTATAAACTGCTGTATTAAAAACATATAAAATATATATAATTATCCACTTACAAAACAGCGCAAATTCTGAACTGTATATGAATATAAGTTTTATCAACTATCAATACTCCTTCTACATCATAAGATATAAAAATATACCGCTAATATTGATACATAGTATATAAACTGAAACATAAATATTCTAATTTCATGAAACGATTACCCCTTGAACAACAGGATACCAGTTTAACTACTTAAATTTGTTTCCTATAAATTTTCCTTTTCTAATTTAATTTTAATTTCTTTATCGACTTTTACACTCTTTTTTTTTTCTTAATTTCTTTTCTTTTCTTTTTTATTCTTTTTCTCTTATTATTTTCTTTTATCTCGATTTTCTTTTGTTTCTTGCTTATACTTTTCATTTTTCTTTATAAGCAAATGGAATGTTTCTTCTCATACTTTTCATTTTTCTTTATAAGCAAAGAGAATGAAACATTCTATTTATATAACGAAGTTAGCCGCAATCTCACCCAATTCGGAGCCATCACTTGCACTTTATTTTATTTTATTTTTATTCTTCAATGTCACAAGTCTTGTACACAAAAAGTCACTTGTTAATATCAATTGAAATAATGCCTACTCATCTTTTAAATAATATTATTTTATTCTTTTTTTTGCCATTCAACTATATTACTTGCAATCCATCAATACGTGTATTACAATTCCCCACTTCTTATAAGAATTTTATCCTCAAAATTCATGTACCTATCTGAAATAAATATGAATAATTAGCTCTATCAAATCCTTACGCTCTCATGTAGCCTCTTCCACTACATGATTCTTTCATCAGACTTTAACTAACAAAATGGCTTTATTATGTAATATTTATTGAGGATAGTCTAGTATTTGAATAGGCTCATTATAAGTTAAGTCTGCCCTCAATTGAACTGGCTGAGTATCTATAATATGAGAAGGGTGAAATACATACTACACAACAAAGAAATATGAAACACATCAAGAATGCGTGACAACTCAGGCAGTAATGCTAAGCGGTACACAACCACACCAACCTCTCTAGAATCTCATATGACCTAATATATCGAGGACTTAATTTTCACTGTTTCCTAAAATGAAGCACACCATTCCATGGTGAGATTCGTAAGAAGACCGTCTCCTACTACAAACTCAAGTTGTTTATGGTGTTTATCTGCATAACTCTTCTGTCTGTCTTGAGCTATCTTGAGTCTATCTCCGATAATATTGATCTTCTCACTAGTGGCTTGGATAATCGCTGGACCCAAAAATTTGCTTTCTCCAACCTTATCTCAACAAACCAGAGTTCTGCATTTTCTTCTGTATAAGACCTCATACGACAGCATTTGAATGCTAGATTGATATTGTTATTATATGCAAACTCCATCAATGGTAAATAATCATCCCAATTACCCTTAAACTGCAACATACAGGCTTTAAGTATATCCTATAATATTTGTATAGTTTAATCTGATTGCCCACCTGTCTAAGGATGAAAAGTTGTACTAAAGTTGTACTTAGTACCTAAGGCCTTCTGTAAGCTATGCTAGAGTCTAGAAGTGAATCGAGGGTATTTATCTGATACAATAAACACTGGAGCCCATGTAACCGTACAATCTCACTCACATACAAATGAGCCAACCTATCTACTGAGTATGAAACCTTATAAGGTAGGAAATAAGTAGACTTTGAGTCGATTAACAATCACCCAAATATTATCATGATTACTCCGAGTATGTAGAAGCCCAACAATAAAGTCTACAGTGATATGTTCCTACTTCCATTCAAGAACTGGAAGTATTTGAGATAATTCTGCTGGCCTTTGATGTTATGCCTTAACCTGCTGACAAATAAGGCAGTGAGATACAAACTCTGCAATCTCTCTTTTCATACCTTGCCACCAGTAATGTTCTCTCAAAGTACGATACATTTTAGTGCTACCAGGATGCATATTATAAGCTGAGCTGTGAGCTTCTTCTAAACTTTGCTTCTTTAATGCTGAGTTATTTGGAATAGAAAATCTATTATCCATAACTAATATCCCATTAGCTTTCAATGTCAAATTAGTCCGCATTCCATTCCTTACTTCTTGCTTAAGTTTAACTAACTTAGGATCCTGATTTTGCATCTCTCAAATATGATCAATCAACATAAACCTAACTTGAAAATGTGCTAGAAGGACTCTAAACTTATCTACAGACAATTCAACATCTATAGATCTTAATTTAACTAACAATGGAAAATAAGTCACCTTCAAATAAGCTATAGAGCTAGAAGACTTCGTGCTGAGTGTATTTACTACCACATTTGCCTTACTTGGATGATAGTCAATCGTATAGTCATAATATTTTATTAGCTCTAACCATCTCCGTTGTCTTAGATTCAGATCTTTCTGTGTGAACAAATACTTCAAACTTTTATGATTAGTGAAGATTTGACATATGACACCATATATATAATGTCTCCAAATCTTCAAGGTGAATACGACTGTTGCCAATTCTAAATCATGGGTTGAATAATTTAACTCATGCTTCTTAAGCTGCCTAGAAGCATAAGCTATCACCTTACCATGCTACATTAATACACAACCTAATCCCTGTCTAGAACCATCACTGTAAATTATAAATCCTTCGGTGTCAGATGGAAGAGTAAGAACAGGAGTTGAAGTCAATCTTTTTTTATGTTCTTGAAAACAACATTCACATTCATCAGTCCACACAAACTTTACATTTTTTTCTGGTCAACTTTGTAAGCGGTGCACTAATCTTAGAGAAGTCTTTAACAAATATCCTATAATAACCTACTAGACCGAGAAAACTTCTAATTTCTGTCACACTAGCTGGTCGCTATCAATTTACTACAGCTTTAATTTTTAGAGGATCTACATAAATTCCATCTGTTGAAATCCTAGAAATATAAATTTATCTAGTTCCTGATAATCAATATATAGCCTTAAATTTCCATCATTTTTCTTAACAAACAATACCCATGCTCCCCATGGTAATACACTAGGTTTGATGAAACCCTTATCTACCAAATCTTGCAATAAAGTCTTCAATTCTTTTAACTCTGAGGGGGCTAACATGTCTAGAATATAGGAGTTTATTCCCAAATGCATGATTGTTGAAGTAATAAATAACCCGATGAGAATGGGGTCGGTCCACAGGAAAATAGAATTAAAATTACAAGCTATAATAACTTTAAAGACAATTAATGTAGTATAAGATGTTTGTAAATATTAATTCGGTTAATAAATTCAAATAAAAGCTAAGGTTAGGGGGATCCATTCTTGGCATAAGAAGTAAGAATATATTTAACTCTCATTATAACTCAATTGGAATCCTCACACAAAGGAGGTTCCAATCAAAAAATATAACAATTAAAGTTCATCATCATTTATATATTAATTAGTATTTATTTCTTTCAATTATTATACATCAAATCTTATAAATGGGTTCAAATATTTATTATGCCAATCTTTATATTTGTCTACAATAAATCAAAACTCACATTTTACAAGATATAGTATATGCGTCAAATCTTGTAAATGGTTTCAAGAATTTATTGTGCCAAGTATAAAGTTTGTCAATAATAAATCAAGATACACCACTTAGAAGAAAGAGTATTAATATTACAAACAAAATAAATACATCATATATAAATTTGCATAACTTAATAATAAAATATTAAATTTATGAATAAGAGTTAAGTATTACCTTACCAAGAGTTTCACCCTTTTACTTTAGCATAAAAAACATTACTATGACATAATAAAACTGAAGAAATAGAAGAAGAGATAACATGATTTTACAATTGTAAACAAGAGAAATAGTATTATAAAGAGATAATACAAAAGGCAAGTGTTTTGGACTAAAATCTAGTACTCTAATTACATGTTTTGGGCATAAACATGCTACCTATTTATAGAAAAATATAGATAAATCGATATAAATGAAAAGGGAACCACATGGATGATAAAAGTCAAGAATGGTGTCAAATAATTTACATTGATTATCATTAATGCACTCACTTGCTTATCCAATTTAGAATTGATGTGGTCCGAATTAGTTGTTACTCAAAACATCAAAGTTATAGATAATTCTCTTATCATTTCAAATTGAGTTGTCTCATACGTATTAGATACATATTTCAATAGTTATGGCTAAATACTAATAACTTTTTGGATTGGGCTTCTATTGTAGATCAGTTCTCTTTTAGGCCATTTTTACATTCTAAACGCTTTTAAATGTCTTGTAAAATACAATATGTTAGCACACCGAGTCAGTCACGGGATTAAGAATCACTCCAATTGAATTCTTAGATAGAAAGTTATGCCCATTTTACCATACTTACCACAAAACAGTTAAAAGCTATTTAAGTATAATATTGTAAACATACTTTAGTTGGGGGGGTTAAAGACACTAGTAATACAAACAATGATATAAAACCCTTATTAAATATATAATTTCAAGTGTTCATCAGGGGCTATTCTGTATGGTGCTTTGGAGATAGAAGTTGTGTCTGGAACCAAATCAATACCAAAATCAATCTCTCTATTTGGTGGTAAACTTAGAAGATCTTCAGAAAATACATCTAGAAAATCTTTGACATCGGGAATATCTTATAATTAAGCCCCATTGACTATAGTATTAATAACATGTGCGAAATAGGTTGGACATCGATTTTTAAGCAAATGTTTAGTTGTCATAGTAGATATAACACAGGATGGAAGAACTCGTCGCTTTTTACAAAAAATAATATCAAGCTCTCCATGTCTTCTAAATATAACCTCTTTTTGAAAACAGTCTATAGTCACATGATGATCAGCTAATTAGTCCATCCCAAGTATTGCATCAAAATCATATAGATTAAGAGGAATTAAATCTGTTATCATCTTACTACTACCCACTTTAATAATACAATCCTGAAACATATTCTCAACTAATAATAACAACTAGTGTGGCTACTACACTGAGAACCTTGACTCCTTATATTACTTCCAACAAATGGAGATATAGAACTCTAGAGAAAACTCTGTATCTGCCTTTTTATTAACATAGGCATTGACTATACCACTGACTACTTGAATATCCTATACGAGGTTCTCTCCTTTAGGTGCTCTACTACTACTGGATCCACCAACTGACAAACTTTAGCCTTATTCTTGCTTCAACGACTGAGATATGCGTATCTCTACTAGGCTTCTCTTAACCCTTATTGTAGCCCTTATTAACTCACTGAACTTATTGTGCCCCATGGCTGTGACTGTTGTCCTGATATTACCTCTAAGGCTCTGTTCAAATCTCTTACATTTATCGATCTCATTCCGTACTGTATATGAGGTAAATTTTAATAACTCTATAAATTGATTCTCGTAAAATTCCATTGTCATCGATCTTTATTCTAACTCAAAGAACTTATTAACCTAGATGTCTTGGTAAATTATAGGAAAGAATTTAGCATTAAATTCTTTACAAAAATCAGCCAACTAATCACCCCTTTATATCTACGTGATACTGATATCCACCAGTGGTATGCCTCACCCTCAAGTAAAAATGTAGCAAAAGAAACCCTTTCATCATCAGTACATCTCATAACATCAAATATCTGTTCTACTCTGGTCAACCATGACTCTGCATCAGCTAGCTCTGTAGTGCTTGAAAAATTCTCTGCCCCTAAACTACAAACACACTCTATTGTGTTCTCTCTTCTCAGTTGTCTCTATGTTTATCTTTCCACTGTAACTGTAACTAACTGAGTCAGTCTATCTATGGATTGTTCTAAGGCAAGTCTACCAGGATATTCTTTTGTAGGCTGTATCACAGGTTGTGGTGCTGGCTGAGGGTGTATCTCCCCTATAATAGGATTTGGCTGGGTTTGACGTATGGGTATAGGGGGAACTGACTCAGCTAATTTCTCTTTAATAAGTTCCTATCTAATCTCTAGTATCGAGGGAGATCCTAGCTCAATAGCAAGTTTCGTGCGAGGTTGGCCACGTGAATGCATTATGAGAATCAATAAAATACATCTAATAATATATCTAACATGTATACATCATGTACTAGTCTACAGAATTTATAACTATGCTCTAATACCAAATTGACAGGACCTGACCCGAGCCTTTCTTGAGAATCGAGACAGATCTTGCGATGACATAGGACTGACATACTCTTTACTCATTGCATTTGATACAACGAGACTACCTGCCTCAACAAAAGTGTACACGTGTACTCCAATATACATAAAGATATAAAAATACACAGATAAAGACACTTATGCAGCTGTGCGTGTCATGGGCCAACCTCAAAATGTAAAGATTATGTCACACTGCACGAATTCCTGTGACAACTTAAAAAAAATTAGAAAAATGATGAGCTTATGGCCTAGTGATTGTACATGATTAGAAAATAATATATACTTTATATGTATTATATACGTATAAATCTGCAAAATAAAATAATTATGAAACTATATACTGAGTAGTCAATAAACTTGTATTGAAAGTATGAGCTGTCATAAAATTTGTGCTAAAACTAAAAATCATAACATAATACTGGGATCTGAAAATTTAAAAGCGTAAATTATCATAAAATCTATTATCAAGCTGAATATATATAATATAGCTTTGGAAATATGTACTACATATATATCGAAATTCACACTAAACTTGCATCTGGGGAAAAACTGGTCTAACTTTACGGAGTAACTCACGTATAGGTAGAGCGGGGGATCTGAACTGGTCTAACCCGGTAAAATGCTGCTTCGCTTGGGCAGAGCAAACTAAGCTAGTCTAACACATGCGCAGAACAACTACACTAAATATAAAGGTACGCATATGGTAGTTCAAAAACTACTATTGTATAATTTCATGGAAGTATAATTATTCTAAAATAAGTATTTTTGTACTAAAATATAATCATAAATTATATTATAATAAATTATAAAATATTTATGAATATACTAATTAGTATAAATATTTATCTGTCTAAAATAAATCATAACGAAATCTGATACTGTAATTAAATCATAAACTGTTGTATTAAAAAAATATAAAACATATATAATTATCTACTCACAAAACAGCACAAATCCTGAACTAGATCTGAATATATGTTCTATCAATTATCAATATTCCTCTTATATTATAAGATATAAAAATATACCGTTAGTACTAATACATAGTATACAAACTGAAACACAAATATTCTAATTTCATAAAACGATTACCCACTTAGCCATAGGACACCAATTTAACTACTTAAACTCATTTCTTATAAAATTTTCTTTTCTAATTTCCTCTCAATTTCTCTATCGACTTTTACTCTCTCTCTTTCTTTTTCTTCTCAATTTCCTTTCTTTTCTCTTCTTATTTTCTTTTATCTCAGTTTTCTTTTGTTTCTTGCTTATACTTTTCATTTTTCTTTATAAGCAAATGGAATGAAACATTCCATTTATATGACGAAGTTAGACGCAATCTCACCCAATTCGGAGCCACTACTTGCACTTAATTTCATTTTTCTTTTATTCTTCAATACCACAAGTGTTGTACACAAAAAGCCACTTGTTAATGTCAATTGAAATAATGCCCACTCATCTTTTAAATAATATTATTTTATTCTTCTTTTGCCACTCAACCATATTACTTGCAATCCATCAACACAACACGTGTATTACAATTCCAATGATGATTGCTCTATTTCTTGCATGTCTTGCAATTGCAGCCCAAAACCTTATTATCAGGTAACAAAACACGTCATTAGAATCAAAATATGTATGTTGAATCTTGCTTAATAAGAACATACTCATGAATTAAACAAGTAGTGATCATCATTAGAAAGGTAATTTGTTTATGCCCCTCTTGAACTTGAGCTCTTGGACACCAATTTTGGCTGAACGATGTCCTGCATATTTTGGTGAGATTAAGGCTAAATTAAATGCATCACCATCACCATCTTCTTATTATTACTTCATTTATTTACTTATTCTTGCTTTTCTGTTACTCACATGGGTGCTTATCCAAAAAAGATTGTAACAAAAGCACTTGTGTCAAGTTTAATATATGCATGTTTCAGCAACAGTTATTCTTGCTGGTTTAGTGCTAGACTGCTAGTTATGGTTTCTCCGTATACCCTCTATCCTTTTATCTCTCTCTCTCTCTCTTTTTGTAAATTTACAGAGGTTTGCATATTAAAATTTCAATAATACCAACACATTGAATGGTTTAGATTAAAATGATTTCGGACAAAGATTGTTAGAATGACTTCCTGCAATATTTATTGATGATTACGTCTAATATTTGACTAAATTTGCTTTTAATTTCTTTTCTAACGAGCTTGAGTTGAATCTTAAAGCTGTATATTTATGGGTTTTTACATTCAAATCGCACGTACTCAAGCACACGTATATGTATAATATATTCAATCATGGAGGTCAATTAGCTTTTGAATCTAATATAGTAACATTTATTACTTATGCTCATTTGCCACAGATAGCTGGCACAGGAAATCGCCATGATGATCGACTGTAGGACTTTCAGCCCAGCAACTCCTCCAAAAACAGCACCACCAACAAAGCAAATAACAAGCATAGTCAATCACTTGAAGAAGTTCCCGCCGCCATACGAACTGACGGAAAATTTCGAACGAACCAGACGCACACCTTCTCCTTCTCTAAAGCTATTACCACCGGAAAGTCAATTATAGACAAGTGGTTCTCCCTGTGTAACAGGAAAGGCCAAAAGCTGGCACCTCCGCCACCTCCAGCGCCTTCCGAATCACCAACTCAGCCAGAGAATATTGCCTCTCCTCGTGCTGCAGGAAATCCATGCAGCAGCTTCATAACAACAATAGTTGAGTATGTAAAGAGAGAAACTTTAACTCCTCCACCTCCAGCGCCGTCAAAATCACCAAACCAGGCAGAGAACATTGCTTCTCCTTGTGCTGCGGATAATCCGTGCAGCAGCTTAACAACAACGGTAGCTGATTATGGAAAGACAAAAACTTTACCTCCTCCTCTTCCTCCACAACCCAGTCAGAGAAATATGATTCTCCTTTTTAGCTAGTAATCCATGCAGCACTTTGCCTTTGATAAAATTGAAATATGATTATGGAAAGGCCAAACTTTTGCCTCCACCGGCTTCATCAAAATCACCAACGCAATCAGAGAATAATGGCTATCCTTGTGCTGATGGAAATTCTTGCAGTGGGAGGCGTCCAAGAAAATCGCCTCCGCCGAATCCGAAGCCAGCGCCGCCGCAGCCTTATGATATAATTATGGTTGATGAGCAATTGAATCATCTTCTGAGTATGTTTATTTAACTTCGCCATCGTCTACTCATAACGGTTCAGGGTTTTAGTAAGATATAGCTAGAGTAATTTTATCAGTTTCCTTTTCTATTTGATGTTTTATGATAATTTGTATAATAGTGGTTGTTTGTGAGATCATAGTTGTGTTAGTAAACGTATGAATTATGTATATATGTAAATATATGAGAGAAATTGGTCACTGTGGTTAAAAGTGTGCTTGAAAAAAGTCAATAGAAATGGACAATGGTCCTAGCTTGACCTGTCACTTCCTGCCTTGTATATGTAAAACACTATTGTCCTACGTTGTACATATGTACGTAATTAATTAATCAGAAGATCACCAAAGAAGAGAATTAATCAGAAGATCACCAAAGTAGAGAAAGGAGAAATGCTTAGCTGATGTCAACATTTACCAATAACTTTCAGTATTTCTTTTGCTTCATCATTACCGACGAGCAACATGAAGATTTTGGTGATGACTTCCTCTATTTCTTACATCTCTTGTTTGTCTTTGCAATTGCAGGCCAACTAAACCTTATGATCAGGTATGTATATTTATCTATTCCACCGCCTCCAGTCAAAATTCACCCACTCAGTTCCATATTACTTCCTTTTGAGTTTCAGATAATCCATGCAGCAGCTTCATAACAATGAAAACTGATTATGGAAAGCCGAAACTTTCTTCTCTTCCGCCACCAAAGCCATCAAAATAGCCAACCCAGTCAAAGCTTGATTTTCCTTGTGTTGCTGGAAATCTATGAAGTAGCTGCAGGCCTTTCGAAGCGATCAGTGGCATAACCACTTGTAAGCTAGGTCGTGCTGCACTAGCTTAAAAAATATATTTCATAGAATATAAGGAAGAAAATTTCTCTTGAATATGATTAACAAAATTTAGGATTTGATCCTATTCTTTTTTATATCTCAGTTAGAGATGGAAAAATAATCTGTAAACCTATAATACCCACTAGATTGATGGAAATGAAATACTCACACAAACAATTTTTATTCAAACTCAAACAAATATTACAAAAGCACTCTCACTAAAAAAATAAGATACTACAACTCACTCTTATTAGAGTTTGCTTCTTCACTCGCTTAGAAGTTCTTAATTTTTCTTTATGCCTAAACTAAAATGGAGAGGGGTATTTATACTATTTAAGAACAATCCTACACCACACAAATAAACTAATCCAAAATTACAATAACCATACACCTCATTCTTCTTCATTCTTCTCCATCCTTCCAAATTATTCACATGCTTAATTACCACACCATAGAAGATTCTAGGTAGAAGGTTAGTAGTTTTGGACCTTGATTATGGACTTAGACTCCAATTTGATTGATTTTGGGTTTAGGCTCGCATAATGGATCAAGTTTATGATCCAACACCCCCCCTTAAACTTGATCTTGTGACCCTTAGTAAGTTCCTTAATCTTATGAAGTCTTCGCTTGTCAGTGGTTTGGTAAAAATATCGACAACTTGATCTTGTGACTTCACATATTCAACTTGCACATCCTTTCTTGCAACACACTCCCTTATATAGTGGTAGCGAATATCGATGTGTTTGCTTCGATCATGGAATACCGATTTTTGGCTAAGGCAATGGCTGACTTGTTGTCGACACAAACCTTGGTAGGCTCTTCTTGTATCAAGCCTATCTCCTTCAATAGATTTCTAAGCCAAATTGCATGACAAACGCATGAGGTAGCAGCAACATATTCCGTTTCACAAGTGGACAATGTGACAATCAGTTGTTTCTTTGACATCCATGTGAAACCAGTATCTCCCATGAAAAATACGAATCCAGTAGTGCTCCTTCGATTATCTATGTCTCCACCCCAATCACTATCGCTATATCCAACGAGCTTGTAATCATTAGAAACTAAATAGAACAAACCAAAGTCAATTGTACCTTTCAGATAGCGAAGAATTCTCTTTGCGGCTTTAAAATGGGTGGTTGTTGGAGATTCCATGTAGCGACTAACCAATCCAACTGCGTGAAGAATATCGAGCCTCGTGCAAGTTAGATAGCGTAGACTTTCTATCAAACTTTTGAAGAATGTTGGATCTACACTTTCGCCTTCTTCATGTTTGGATATCTTGATTCCGTATTCCGTCGGTGTGCTTATCGGCTTACAATTCTCCATCTTGAACTTCTTCAGGATCTCTTTTGCATAGCTTTCTTGTGAAATGAAAATTCCATCCTTTTGTTGCTTAACTTCAATGCCAAGGTAGTACGCCATGAGCCCTATGTCTGTCATCTCGAATTCTTTCGTCATCACTTTCTTGAATTCATTGAACATGCTTGGGTTACTTCCGGTGAGGATCAAATCATCCACGTAGAGGCACACGATCAAAATATCTCCATCTTTGATCTTGATATATAGAGCGTGCTCGTAGGGACATTTGTTGAAGCCATTCTCTTGGAAGTACTTGTCGATGCGGTTATTCCATGCCCTTGGTACTTGTTTTAGCCCGTAAAGAGCCTTCTTTAATTTCAACACCTTGTCTTCGTGACCTTTGACTTCGTAGCCTGATGGTTGCTGAATGTAGACTTTCTCTTCAAGAACTCCATTTAGGAAGGCAGACTTTACATCCACACATGTGATTGCTTGCACCACTGTCAAGATACCAAGAATTTGCTTGGCCACCATCAGTTTCCTTTCGTGCTAGAAGAAGAGTTTCTTTGCCATCTGTCTTCTCCTCTATGTAGTTAGCCTTCTTCTCAATTTTATTGTTGGAAGCTCTACATTCTGAAGCATAATGCCCAAACTTCTGACAATTATAACATCAAACTTGAGATTTTTTATACCTTGAGTTCGGATTGATTCTTCCATGGCCTCGTGTTGAGCTTTCTCCTTTCTCATAGTTGTTGGAATTGTTGTTGTTGTAATTCCAGCCTTGTCCATGACCGCGACTTTCACCTCGTTCATGGCCTCAACCTCTGCCTCGACCACGTTGGTTTCTATCATTGCGTTGGCTTTCATGTATATCCTTGAGTTGCAGCTTGAGGAGTTGCTCAGTAAACCCATGCTTCTTCTTATGCTTCTCTTCGTATGCTTGCAATGATCCTTGGAGTTGCTCGATTGTCATTTCTTCCAAGTCTTTAGTTTCTTCAATCGTCATGACGATGTGCTCAAATTTGGGATCCAACGAACGGAGTATCTTCTCTATTATCTTCACATCTTCTAACTTTTCACCATTTCTTTTTAATTGATTAGAAACAGCTACTACTCTTGAGAAATAATCCGAAATAGACTCAGATACTTTCATGTGTAAGGATTCGAATTCACCTCTTAATGTTTGGAGATGGACCTTCTTCACTTGCTCGGATCCTTTGTAAGAGGTTTGCAGCTTCTCCCACGCTTCCTTGCTAGAGCTTGCACTCGAAATCTTTTCAAAGCCATCATCATCTAATGCTTGATAGATGAGATAGAGAGCCTTATTGTCTCTCTTTCTTGAATCCTTCAAGGTTGTTTTTTGATTTGGTGTAAGAGCAGCAAAAGCAGCATCATCCGCAGGCTCGTTATAGCCTTTCTCTATGATATCCCACACATCTTGTGATCCAAGAAGTGCCTTCATTTTGATACTCCAATTGTCGTAGTTGTTGTTGTTGAGTGTCAGAACTTGGAATGGTGCCATACCATTTGCCATATCTCTCAATATAATGAGAATTTACAAAATTTGATTGCACGGATGAATCCGGAACGCCGAAAAACCTTGGGAGAGACCTGGTCAAAATTTTTAATTTTTCGGTCAACGGTCAAAGTCAACCCTAACCTGGTCAACGGTCAATGACTTTGACCACTCAATTAACTCGCTTGGACGGCTCGGTCAAGGGGCTCAGTCAACTCGGCTTGGCTGCTCGGTCAATGCTCCAACTCGGCTCAACTCGATGAGTCAACTCGATTCTCTGGCAGCAGTCTTTCGACAGCGCGTGGGGGCGCGTTAGAACTCAGATTTGGGAGATTTTGGTGGCGTCGGATTCCTCTCGTCGAGACCTTCGATTTGATATGCAATAGTGTATACTTTCCAACTTGCTCTGATACCACTTTGTTGGAAATGAAACACTCACACAAACAACTTTTATTCAAACTCAAACAAATATTACAAGAGCACTCTCACTCAAAAAACACGATACTACAACTCACTCTTATTAGAGTTTGCTTCTTCACTCACTTAGAAGCTCTTAATTTTTCTTTATGCCTAAACTAAAATGGAGAGGGGTATTTATACTACTTAAGAACAATCCTACACCACACAAATAAACTAATCCAAAATTACAATAACCATACACCTCATTCTTCTCCATCCTTCCAAATTATTCACATGTTTAATTACCATACCCTAGAAGATTCTAGGTAGAAGGTTAGTAGTTTTGGACCTTGATTATAGACTTGGACTCCAATTTGATTGATTTTGGGTTTAGGCTCCCATAATGGATCAAGTTTATGATCCAACATAGATTCTATTTTTATTGAAAAGAAATTGATAAAATTTGAAGCAGATTGAAATTGATGTAATACACAAAGTTAAATCTTGTAATAAATTTGGGGCGAGAAGAGTTTAGTGAAATATCCACGGACACCCACGAATATTTACATATAAGTTTTTTTTAAAGAATGGCCAAACTATATTACTTTAGTTGTAATTCTAAATAAAAAATTGAAAGAACGATTTTTATCTTTTCTTAAATCCATCAATTGTTTTCACTCTATCTTGATATATAAGCATTATCCCACAGCTTTATCATCACTGGTTCTATCTCCTTATAAAGTTATTGGCTTGCGCTCATCAAATGTTTTTTTGATTTTCAAACAACATATTTTGATCTTTCTTTAATCTTCATTTGCTGTAGTGATTAATGTGCAAGTGCATGCTATAAAAAATAAATAATATAAGATGAGTAGAGTGTCGTTCCCATCAGAAATTAATATTAACTTTGTTAAGTACTAAAATTATGTCTTCCATTTTTATTCAAATAATTTAAGTATTCAAATTAATAAAACCTAAATCACATAAACAAACAAAATAAAATAAAATAGAGTAGAGAAAATAAATATTAATACACTAATTATAAAGAGCCTATGACTATAATTTATTATCTCTTTGGCGCTATTGACTTTATCATGAACTAATTTTATTTATCTACGGTTCAACTTTTGAACCTAATATATAGTTGAACTTTATTATTTTTCTTATTTTATGAACCTCATAAAGTAGAATTGTTCATTCTATTTTATGCATAATGCTTTCTTTATATATTATATCTTACTAATAAATTGATTGTTTGAAGAACCATAATTAACTCGACATAAGAATTTATGTGTTTAGCTTAGAATAGTACGATATATAATCATAAGGTAACAACTATGAGTTTCACATAGGATAGAAATATACTCAAATGACATATATGGTATTAATAGACCAATCTTTAATGAGTTTCATTTCATTATGATTGTTGTAAACATATAGGTAATTGTTAGGGTGAAATATAGTTATTTGACCATCAACATAGACTTATAACGCTATTAAAGATCTAGCCAACAATTTGTTATCGAGGAATTAGAGTAAGAGAATAATAGGTTTAATGAAATATTAGGGGATAAGATGCAACCCTAGGTTCCTTTAAAGCGACGAATTTTATCTTTGTTTCACTTAATGCTTTAACTTTGTTTATTTTAGAATTAGTTTAGATTAATTAGATTACTCAAAATTTAACATTTTATCTGGATAAAAGTTGAGTAGTAATAAGCTATAAAGACCCCATAGGAACATTATTTGACTCATATAATTATATTACTTGTTATGATTGACAGGACCCGACTCGACCCCTCCTTAGAAATCAAGGCAGATCCTACAATGACATAAAACTAACATACTCTTTAGTAATTGCATCTAATATGTGTCCCAACAAAAATGTACATATGTACATAAATATATAAAACAAAATAACTCATGTAGCAATGCGTGTCGTGGGCCAACCTCAAAATGTGAAGGTTGTATCACATCGTACGATTCCCTGCAACATCCTTAAAAACAGGAAAAAATAGGAAAGGGATGAGCTTATCGCTCAGTGAGTGGACATAATATAGAATTATTATATACTTTATACGTACTATAAATAATAGATTCTAATAATAATTTAAATAATAAATAATACTATAAATAATGTATGTAGAAATCTGTAATATAAAATAATTATGAAACTAATATTGAGTAATCAATGAAATTGTACTGAAAATATGAGCTGTCATAAAAATCTATGTTAAAGATGCAAATCATAACAAAATACTAGAATTCTAAGAATCTAGAAGTGTAAGCTGTTATAAATCTGTGCTAAAACTGAATAAATATAATATAATACTGAGAATAATGTATACTGCATATATATTGAAAATTATACCAAATTTGTACCCGGAGAAAATCTGGTCTAACTTGACAGAGTAACTCACGCACAGGCATAGCAAGGGATCTGAATTGGTTTAACCTGACGAAATGCTGCATCGTTCAGGCAGAGCAAATAAACTGATTTAACACATGCGTAGAGCAACTACACTAAAGAGTAAGGTACGTATATGGTGGTTCAAAAACTGCTACTATATAACATTATGAGCATAATTATTCTAAAATAAATATTTCTATACTGAATGTAATTATAAACTATACTATAATAAATTTTAAAAATATTTATGAATATACTAAATAGCATAAATATTTGTCTGTCTAAAATAAATTATTAATAAATCTAATAACGTGTAGTTAAATTACACTAATCTTGAGTTATTGTATTAAAAATATATAAAATTATCTACTCATAAAACTGCGCTAATTCTGAACTGAATTTGAATTTTAGAGTCTATTGGTTACTAGTATAATTTTTTACATTATAAGATAATAAAATATATTATTAGAACTGATATGTATCATAAATATTGAAACACAATTACTTTAACTTTGTAAAATTATTACCCATTAAATTATTAAATATAAATTTAACTACCCACCTCATTTCCTAAATTTCACTTTTATTTTCTTTTCTATTTTTCTCTCGGCTCTCTTCCTCTTCTGTTTTCTTCTTCTTTTTCTTTTCTCTCTCGGTTTCTTTATTTTTTCCGTCGTCTCTTTTTTCTTCTCAACTCTCGATTAGTATGTAAAATGAAACAATTCCCTTCTATTTATATCAAAAGCCACCACCCACTGAACCAATCAGAGAAAGGCAACACATGCCAATAATCTTGATAACATTTTTTCTTATCATTATTTAATTCCTTTGAAATATTATCACTTCCCGTGTAATACTTTTAAGCCCCATGTGTTAAGTCTCTTCCAACAAATCAATTCACCAAACAATTCTATTATTTTATTAATTTCCAAAACCGTTTAATAGTTAAGTATCCACGTGGCTTCAACTTCTTTAATAATAAAAAAATAATAATGCTTCTTCATCTAAAATATAATTACTCCATTAGCTCAAATTTTCATTATATTGACTAGTGGCCTACATGTGTATTACAATGATAGCGTATACTTATGGTTAGATAAAAATTATACAACAAATTTTTGGTGTTGTTGTCGGAGACTTTTTACTTATTTTTCTGTTAATATTAATATCAAGCTATCTTACTTTTAATTTAGACTTTTTTATTTCTCTTTTTATTTTTTTATTTTTAATAGGTTTAACTTTAACAGTTCATGCGAAGAAAAAGGAGTGAAGACTTAACTTCTTTTGATCCTAAGATTGAAAGAACATTTTCGACATGAACAAACCAGATAGTAATCGTGGATGATCAGATCAATAGTCTAGAAATTCATCTCATAGCTGAACCACAAAGATCATTAAGGGAATATACAGCCCCTACAGCAGATGGTATCCGCTCAAGTATTCGATGACCAACAGTGAATGTAAACAACTTTGAGATTAAGCCGAGTCCTATCTAAATATTGAAGGATTCTATACAATTCAGTGGCACTCCAAATGGTGATCTCAATTAACATATTGTGAATTTTTTGAAATTTATGATATGTTTAAATACAATGAAGTGTCAGATGACGCCATCAGATAAAAGCTATTCCACTTTACTTTAAAGGATAAAGTGAAGAGTTGGTTGATTTCTTTGTCATTTGGATATATAGTCACATAGGATGACTTGGCATAAATTGTTTTAGCAAAGTTCCTCCCTCCTGTAAAGACAAGGAAGATGAGGAATGACATCACCTCATTTAATTAGTTTGATGGCGAGTCCTTGTACAAAGCCTATGAGAGATTCAAGGATATATTAAGGAAGTATCCTTACCATGGAGTTCCTAAGTGGCTAATAGTCCAAACCTGCTATAATGCATTAGTAGATCACTTAAAGACTTTTATTGATATTGCCGCTAGAGGTGCCTTAATGAAAAACTCTACTGATGAAGTGTATGATCTAGTAGAAGAGATGGCATCTAATAGTTACTAATGGCCAGCCGAGAGAGTAATAATAAGAAAAATTATAAGTGTCCATGATATAGAAGCATTCAACATATTTGTTGCCCAAGTCAATATGTTATCCAAAAAGTTTGATGCCATTTGTGTGAATGCTGTAAAAGCTTAAAGTATCACCTATGATTTCTGTGGTGAAAACTACATGAATGGCCAATGCATAGAGTCAGCAAAATATATGGGGAACTTTAATAGTCAGCAAAATAATCTCTATTCAAACTTCTACAATCCAAGATGGAGAAACCATCCAAACTTCTCTTGGAATAACAACCAAGGGCAGTCATCTAAACCTGTAAACTCGTTAGGGTTCCATCAATAATAAGAAAAGAAGCAAACCTTGGAAGACATGTTTTTATAGTATATGAAATCCAATGATACCATTTTACAAAATTAAAGCAACATCCTCCAATGTAGTGCACGTGGCCTTAGAAGTAAACCATACATGGCTCTTTAATTGCTATGTTAAAAGGATGTGTGGCTTTGATATGCATTAATGGCATTAAAGAATAAAACGAATAATAATATTAAGTGCAAGTGTGGCTTTCGAATTAGTTCTAAGTGGTGGAAAGTTTTATTGTAAATTAAAGTAAATTGCTTCATTTATTCATATTAGAAAATAAGAGAAGCAGAAGAAGAGAGAAAAGAGAGAAAGGGAAGAAAAGGAAAAGAAAAGAAAAAAAAAAGAAGGAAAGATAATTGAGAGAAAATTAAAAAGGGAAATACAATAAACAAGTTTGGGTAGTTAGATTTATATTCAGTGATTCAGTGGGTAACAGTTTTATGATTTTAAAATAATTATGTTCTAGTATTTATGATACATATCAGTTTTAATGAAATACTTTTACACCCTCTGATATAGGAGAAGTACCAATAGTTGGTAGATCTCAGATTCCCGATCCAGTTTAGGATTAACCAATTTTTGTGAGTAGATAACTCTATATATACTATATATTTTTAAACAGCAGTTTATGATTTAATTATATATTATCAGATTTATTCATGACTTTTTTTAGACAGATAAATATTTATTGTATTTAGTATATTCATAAATATATTTAGAATTTAGTCTAATATAGCTTATGATTACGTTCAGTACAGAAATATTTATTTTAAAATAATTATACTTTCATGATATTATAGAATAGTAGTTTTTGAACCACCATATGCATACCTTCCCCACTAGTGCAGTTGCTCTATGCATACGTTAAACCAGTTTAGTTTGCTCTGCCTAAGCGATGCAATATTCAACGGATTAGATCAGCTCAGATCTCCCGCTCTGCCTATGCATAAGTTGCTCTGTCAGGTTAGATCAACTTTTCTCTAGGTATAAGTTTGATGTGATTTTCAGTATATATATAGTACATGTTTCCAGAGCTATGTTACATATATTAGCTTCAAAATAGATTTCATGACAGTTTATTCTTTCAAATTTAAAGATTCTTATTATTATGTTATTATTTTTAGTTTTAGCACAGATTTTATGAGAGCTTATACTTTCAGTACAAGTTTATTAATTACTCAGTACATAGATTTATGATTATTTTATATTACAGATTTATGCATGTACATTATATATAGTATTATTTATTATTAAATTATTATTAAGCAGCTATTATTTACAGTACATGTAAATTATATAATATTTTCCGATTATATCTACTCACTGAGCCACAAGCTCACTGTTTTTCTTATTTTCTCTATTTTTCCCAAGTTATCTTAAGAATTCGTGTGGTGTGATACGATCTTCACATTTTGAGATTAGCTCACGCCACGCATAGTTGCATGAGTTATTATGTTTTGTAATTTGTGTACACGTATACATTTTTGTTGGGGCATGTAGCCTTATTGTATTAGAAGAAATAAGTAAAAAGTTTAATAGTCCACAGTTTTTTTATAGGATTTGCCTCGATTTCCAATGAAGGGTCAGGTCGGGTCCTATTAGTTTGGTATCAGAGCACGATTTTAGATTTTATAGACCATGACATGATTCATGTATATTAGAGACATTTTAAAATATTTTATAAATTTTTATCATGTGTTCATGTGGCCAACCTCACATGAAACTTGTGGTAAAACTAGGATCTCTCTCAATACTATAGAGAATGGAGGAGCTTATTAGAGAGAAGGTACCTGAGTAAGTCCCCCTAATCCCAGACCTTAAACTTAACCTAACCTTATTATAGAGCAAATACACCCCCAGTTATTGATACCACATGAGATATAATCTATACATAGATAACTTGATATACCAACTTTAGAGTAGTCCATAGATGGACTTGTTCAGATTGTTATAGTTACAATTAAGAGATAAGAACAAAGGCAACCCAGGAGAGAGAACACGATAGTGCATGTTTGTAGTTTGAAGGTAGAGAATTTTTCAACCACTATAAAGCCGGCTGATACAGAGTTATGGCTAACCAAAGTAGAACGAATATTTTATATTATAAGATGTATTAAAGATGAGAAGGTTTCATTTGTAACATTTGTACTTGATGGTGGAGCATATCATTGATGGAAATTATTTTCACGTAGATATAAATGAGTAATTAGTTGGGATGATTTTTGCAAAGAGTTTAAAGTTAAATTCTTTTCTATAGTTTACCAAGACATCCAGTCTAATAAGTTCTTTAAGCTAGAGTAGGGATCAATGACAGTGGAGGAGTATGAGAATTGATTTATAAAGTTATCGAGATTTACCTTACCTGCAGTGCAAAATAAGAGGAATAAATGTAAGAGATTTGAATAGGTCCTTATAGGTAATATCAGGATAATAGTCACAGTTTATGGGGCACAATAATTTATTGAGTTAGTAGGGGGCTGTAATAAAGGTTAAAATAAGTCTGGTAAAGACATACAGAGTTTAGTCGTTCAAGCAGAACAAGGTTAGAGTTAGTTAACTAGTGAATCTAGTATTAGTAAAGCACCTAGAATAGAGACAACCTATACAGGATATTCAAGTAGTCAGTACCTTAGTTAGAGCCCTATGTTATCAGGAGGGTAAAGAGAAAGTTCTAGTTAGTGCAGTTAAATTAGAAGATATTTATGTGGTTAGAGATTTTCTAGATGTATTTCTTAAAGACCTTCTAAGTTTTTTACCAAATAGAAAGATTAATTTTGATATTGATTTGGTTGCAAGCATAGCTCCTATCTCTAAGACACTATATAGAATGGCTCTTTCAGAATTAAAAGAGTTAAAGATTTTGTTACAAGAATTAATAGATAAATGTTTCATCAGACTTAGTGTATTGTTATAGGGGAGCACCAGTTTTGTTTATTAAAAGGATACAATCTTGAGGTTATGTATTCATTATTAAAAGCATAATAAAGTCACTATTCGTAACAAGTGCTCACTCCCCTGTATTAATGATTCACTTGATCAGCTACAAGGTGCAAAATTTTTCTTCAAGACTGATTTATAGTTTAGGTATAATTAGTTGAAAATCAAAGATGTTGATGTGTCCAAGACTATTTTCAGAACTCGACATAGACATTATGAGTTCTTAGTAATGCTATAAGGGTTGATTAATGCTTCAGCTGCATTTATAGATCTTATGAACATAGTTTCATCCTTATCTATATTAGTTTGTTATAGTATTTATTGGCGACATGCTTATATATTCAAGAAGTATATAGAAGCATATAAGGCATTTGAGGATAGTGTTGTAGATTTTAAGGCATAAATAGTTATATTTTAAATTTAACAAATATCAGTTTTGGATAGATAAAATTACATTTTTAGGTCATGTAATCTTAGTTGATGGAATTTAAGTGGATCCTAAAAAATTGAAGCTATCGTATATTAAGAATAACCAGCTAGTGTGACAGAAGTTAGAATTTTCCTTGGTCTAGCAGATTATTATCAAGGTTTGTTAAAGACTTATTTAAGATTGTTACACCATTGACAAGTTGACCAGAAAGAATAAAAAAAATTAAGAGGACAAATAAATGTGCAGATAGTTTTCAAGAAATTGAGAAGAGATTAAATTCAACTTCTGTTCTTATAGTTTCATCTCAAACTAAAGGATTTATTGTCAAGGATGTTTACAAATAAAAATTGGGTTATGTATTGATGCAGCATGAAAAGATAATAGCCTATGCTTCTAGGTAGGTTAAGAAGCATGAGTTGCTTTATTCAATCTATGATTTAAAATTAGCAACAGTAGTCATTGTATTGAAGATTTAAGAGACATTATTTATATCGTGTTACATATTAAATCTACATTGAATACAAGAATATGAAGTATTTATTTACACAGAAAAACCTAAATCTAAGACAACAAAGATGTTTAAAAATGATTACGGATTATGATTTTACTATATCCAAACAATGGTAACGTGGTAGTGGATGCACTCAACAAGAAGTCTTCCAGCTCTTTAATTCATTTGAGAGTTCCTTATCTTCTACTACTTGTTGAATTAATATTTATAGGGATTAATCTATCAATGGATGAATTTAGAATACTTCTAGCATATTCTCGAGTTAAGCCTATATTGATTGATCAAATTTTGAGAGTTAAGGCAGCTCAAGATAGACACAAAAATTATTCATATCACTAGCGAGTAGATCAATTTTATTAGAGATAGACTTAAGGCAGCTCAAGATAGACAAAAAAATTATGCAAATAAGCATCGTAGGCAGCTTGAGTTTGCAATTGGTGATAATCTTCTGATGAATTTCTCTATGGAATGATGTACTTCATTTTAGCAGACAAGGAAAACTGAGTCTTTGACATATTAGACTCGTATGAGATTATTGAGAAGTTTGGTGAGGTTGCTTACTACTTAGCATTACTACCTGAGTTGTAATGCATTCATAATGTATTTCATGTTTCTATATTGTAAAAATATATACCTAGCCTTTCTCATATTCTAGATACTTAGCTAGTTCAGTTGAAGGTAGACTTGACCTATGACGAGGACCCTATACAACTATTTGACATTCACCAGCAAGTACTGCACAACAAGACTTTCTTTCTAGTTCAAGTCTTATGGAGAAATCATGTAGTGAAATAGGATACATGGGAGTGTGAGGATCAGATGAGCTCAATATTTATACTTGTTTAAGATAGGTACACAAATTTTGAGGTTGAAATTCTTATAAAATGGAGGAATTGTAATGCACATTACCTTAAATGGAAGAGAAGCAAGTCACGCGTGGCTCTTTAATTGCTATGTTAAAAGGATGTGTGGCTTTAATATGGATTAGAGGCATTAAAGAATAAAAAAATAATAATATTAAGTGCAAGTATGGCTTTTCGGATGGTTCTAAGTGGCAGTAACTTTTATATAAATTAAAGCAAATTGCTTCATTTATTCATATTAAAAAAATGAGAGAAGCAAAGAAAAAGAGAAGAAGAGAGAAAAGAGAGAAAGGAAAGAAAAGAAAGAAAAAAATAGTAAAGACAATCGAGAGAAAAATAAAAAAAGAATTACAAAAGTAAATATTAGAAATAAGTTTGGGTAGTTAGATTTATATTTAACGATTCAGTGGGTAACAGTTTTAAGGTGTTAAAATAATTATGTTTTAGTATTTATGATACATATCAATTTTAATAAATGTTTTTACACCCTATGATATAGGAGTAGTATTGATAACTGGTAGACCTTAGATTTCCAATCCAATTCATGATTAGCACACTTTTGTGAGTGGATAACTATATATATTTTATATATTTTTAATATAGTAGTTTATGATTTAATTACATGTTATCAAATTTATTCATGACTTATTAAACAGATAATTATTAATGTCATTTAGTATATTCATAAATATTTTTTGATTTTGATACAATATAGTTTATGATTACGTTCAGTACAAAAATATTTATTTCAGAGTAATTATGCTTTCATGATGTTATAGAGTAGTAATTTTTGAATCACTATATGCGTATCTTCCTTTTTAGTGTAGTTGCTCTGCGCAGGCATTAGCCAATTTAATTTGCTCTGCCCAAGCGTTGCAGCATTCCACCGGTTAGACCAACTCAGATCGCCCGCTTTGCTTGTGCGTGAATTACTCCGCCAGGTTAAACCAACTTTTTTCTATGTACAAATTTAGTGTAGTTTCAATATGTATATAGTACATGTTTCCAGAGATACGTTACATATATTTAGCTTCAGAATAGATTTCATGACAGTTTACACTTTCAGATTTAAAGATTTCTAGTATTATGTTATGATTTTCAACTTTAGCACTGATTTTATGAGAGCTTATACTTTCAGTACAAGTTTATTGATTACTCAGTATATAGTTTTATGATTATTTTATATTATAGATTTATACGTATACATTACATAAAGTATTATTTATTATTAAATTATTATTAAGAAGCTATTATTTATAGCACATATACATTATATAATATTTTCATATTATGTCCACTAAGTGAGCCCTCACCCTTTTTCCTATTTAACCCATTTTTCTCAAATTGTCTCAGGAATTCGTACGGTGTAATATATTTTAAGGTTAGCCTACGACACGCATAGTTGCATGGGTTATTATGTTTTGTAAATTGTATACACATGTACATTTTTGTTGGGGCATGTAGCCACGTTGTATCAGAAGAAATAAGTAAAAAGTTTAATAGTCTACAGTTTTTTACAGGATTCACCTCAATTTGCAAGAAGAGGTTGGCTCGAGTCCAGTCATCCAAAGCCATACATCATCCTTGAGAGCATTAGAAACACAAATAGGATAGCTAGCTATAAACATAAACAACTGTTCGTAAAGCTCATTACTCAACAACACTAAGGCAAATCCAATGAGAGATAGAGAACAATGCCAAGCGATTACTTTGAGAAGTGATAGAGAACTCCCAGCTAATAAAGAAAATCCCAGTAATGAAACATCTCAAGAGCAGAATAACAAAAAAAATACAAGAGATTTTAATAGAAGAAGAAGAGCCATTAGCACCAGAAAAAGTAAGTCAAGGCCATATATTCCACCACCGCATTTCCCTTAATGTCTCCAAAATAAGAAAATAGAAAAGCAATTTTCTAAATTTCTATAAATATTCAAGAAATTGCACATCAATATTCCTTTTATAGAAGCATTAGAGCAATTATCTAGCTATGTCAAATTCATGAAAGCCATACTATCTAAGAAAAGACATGTATGTGAACTCGAGATAGTGGCATTAACAAGGAATGTAGTGCAATTCTTCACAAAAAAGTTGCCACCAAAGCTCAAAGATCCAATGAGCTTTATCATGCCATGAACAATAAGGAACCAATTCTTTGGTAACGTACTTCGTGATCCAAGAGCTAGTATAAATCTAATGCCACTTTCAATATATGAAAAGTTAGGTTTAGGGGAAACCAAACCAACTAATGTCACTTTACAGCTCACAGGTCGCTCGCTCACATATTTAAAAGGCACCATAGAAGATGTTTTAGTTAAGATTAATTTTTTTTTCTTTCTTGTAGATTTTATAGTATTGGATATAGAAGAAGATAAGCAAATTCCAATCATCATTGGGAGACCATTCATAACTATAAGCCAAACAATAACCAATATGCAGAAATGAGAGCACACAATGAAGATTTAAGATGATATAGTAACTTTTAAAGTCATCAAAGATATAAAACTTCCATCTTATCATAAAGATTGTTTCCAAATTGATTCAATACAACAGAGAGAAGAACGACCTCAAAAATTAAAGGCAATAAAAGAGATTCAAAACCATGTCCACAAAAAGGCAAGGCTACATAGAAAAAAGAACAATAAAACCATTACGAAAATCTAAAAAGATATAGGTTAACTAGGAAAATTCTTCTAATCAATATAAAATTGTTTTTGGAGAAATTAAAGGCAAAATGATTAGAATCACTCCTCAACAACTATAGTGTAAAGCCTTGGGAATCTATGAAGTAGAATATCAATAATTTGAAGCACCAAGTAAAGTCCTAGCAATAATATGCATCTAGCATACAATTTTAGCTAGCAACATAAGAGAAAGGAATATTACGTCAATCCGACGATGTTAAATCAAACGCTTATTGTAAGACAACTCAAATAACGTATCCTTTTTTCTAGTTTATTATATTTTTATATAGTTTACTTCTTTTTATTGTGAGACAATCCACGATGCTAGTGTTGTAGCGCTGAGAACTAAGGGTCGTTGACCTTGAAACTAGAACTTAGTGCCACAATGATACATTTTAAGCTCTAGAACGCTGAAGTCAGAGCCTCCAATACCTTGGCGCTCTTTACCTAATATTGTAGTACTCTCTAACCAACATTGCAGTACAGAAGCTTGAGAAACTCATCCCTAAAATCTCAGGTCTGAGCGTCAGGTTGCCCATAAGCTAGCATCATGGCATTAAGTTGAAAAATCGTTCAAAAGCCCTTATTTCTCATTTTCCTCTTTCCAAACCCTAACACTATTCCATAACTCTAAAATATCAATCCCTTAATAATTGACCAAATAAAAGCACTCTAATCATCAAACCAAAGCCAAAAATCACTAGAAGCAAAAACTTAAGCCACAAAAACAACAATTATCCTTTAAAATTCACCAAATCACTTAAGAACATCAAGATTTTTTTTTTTATATTTAGTGCATTTAAGGTAACCAAATCATCATTCCTTATTTAAGCTTTAGAACACATATTTCAATGATGAATTTAAGTTTTTCATATTAGAATGATTGCCCATTCATATTTTGTATATTATTTTACAAAGAATATTTTTTTTCTTATGAAAATTGAAGTGGGGTTATGTATATATTACTTGAGGTGCTTAATTTCTATTTATAATTGATAAGATTGGCGATGAATGAGAGTTATGCTTATTAGTTGAAAATTTGGGATTTTTGGTTCTGCAAAATTATTTCAATGGCCCCAAAATAATCCCGAGCACTACCTCCTTCTTATCCGCAAGTTACAATACGTTTAAATTTGTATTGTAAGAAGCATTTGAATGCCACACATTATATGTGATCAAGAGAACCACCATTCATGAAAGAGGGTTCAAAATCACCGAAGGGAAATAGCCTAACATTACAAAGATCATTAATAAATGAGGTTGGCATAAGTTATGTGCTTATTCGGAGGCTGCCGTCCTTATAGTAGTCATAGAATTCTATGCCAATGCCCCAACAACAAATATTTAAAAGTTAAAGTAAATGGCCATTACGTCAAAATCACAAGCACCGTCATAAATCACTTCTTCAATCTACAGAGCATTCCCAGAGACGACTACCATAAACCAGTGAAAAAGCCTGATTATAAAGCCATCATCCAGTTTCTTGCCTCACATGAAGCAATATAGAAGATGTTAGGGAGCAAAGAAGTTTCCTTCCCTATAAAATTTATAAGGCACAAACAGAAATTTTGATAGTATTTTATTGCAGCATGCCTCATGCCAGCCAATCACATTAGCTCAGTGACTAAGCATCACGCTATTATACTATATGCCATCCTTACGAGGAAGACAATCGACATCGCCAAATTCATTAAAGATAGCATATTCTATAGCATTTATTGCACGAAGATGAGCTTTTACTGTTAATCCTTGTTAAATTCGGGGCATCCACTGGACCACAATACCATATCCCATATTTACGATGGTGGTGGCCAACAAGGCCTACTTCCAGAAACCCCAAGATGACAAGTACAACCAACTACTTCCTCATTCTCTCAACGGCCACTCATCATAAAGAAGAGACTTGAGTATTTAGAGACATCACTTGTAGCACACCAGTAGTAGTGCTAATTAGGAAGCTTATTAGGACAAAATACTTTGAATCTCCCTCACACATTTTGGTATGGACACTAGTCCATTACCACAACCTCCTACCTACCTAACCATTCAAGCCTCGAATGTTATAAAGAAGGATGATGAAGAGATTACAGATTATGAGGAGACTGAGAATGATCATACGAATGACATGGTTGATGATTGACACATCACTCACACCTCAAGAAAGTGTTTCAAAGTTTCAATTTTACTACCATTATAAGGACACTATTCAATTTAAATTTAGAGGCAGGAAAACACTTTTGCAATTACTTTAGGATATTTAATTATCTAGATTGCATGTTTTAGGTTTAATTTTTGCTTTTAATTTTTAGTTTTTTTTTTAGGTTAAAAAGATAATTGTAAGTCAATGATAAAAAAACTTATTGTAGAAAAGCCATAAATCATAAGAGTCAATAAACACTATGTTTATTCATATGCTTAATTGGAATTACTTAAATTTATCTTATTTGTATTCATTTGAAACACATTGAGCACTAGAGCTATTTATGTAAATTAGTTTTTGACTTAGGAAATGATTATACAAAAATAAGAAATCACTTAAGACCTCAAACCTATCTAGAACTTGCTTGATTAGCACTTGAGGAAACATCCTAGAGCATGCATAGTTAGAGAGATAATTTTATGTTATGTTTAGATCGTTTGAACTTTTAAGCCTACCCTTATATATTTATTTTTATCCTTAGTCAACCATATGAGCCTTATTTACAATTGTCTTTGCTGAACCATAATTGAAACCGAAAACCTTCAGAATTTAATTTCTTCATAAAACCCCTTTGCACAAAAAACATAAACATTGTGTTAAAGGTCATGAAGGGACATAAATCAAGGTTAAGGATGAAGAATAAAAAGAGTTAGCTTATAAAAATGTACAAATCTAAGTTTAGAGGGGTAAATACAATATATTCAATTAGATTTGTTCTAAAAATATAAACCGCCCCCTAAACTCAAGAAGAAAAAGAGCTTAATGAGCAGCTAAATAAGGTTTAGAGAAAGAAAAGAAAATATATTTGGGGAAGTATTTGTGAAGAAGAAAAGGATAAATGATCTGAGAACAAAAAGATTATGATTATAGTTATTGGGGATCTAATGTACATGGGTGTATGCATGTGCAACAGTGTTTATTGTATAAAATATGTATCGCATATATATTTAAATGCAGCATAATAATTAAAACAATATAATAAATAATATATTAATATATTTTAAGGGTTAAGATATCATCGAAATGTGTAATAGTTTACACGTGTAATTTAAGAGTCCGCCTGCAGTCCTACTTGTAGTTGGTTATAGTCACTAAATTGGTGGGTTTGACAAGTTAGAATCGCAGCTCCAATTTACTAGCATCGGGTTTAACTCTTAAACTTTGTCAATTTATTTTTCTTGATCAACCCTTTGACCAATAAACAAAATCCAGTGTTGTTATATTTGGTAGCCTTTACTAAAAATGAATTATAGAACAATCTTAACACTTGAAAATTTTCTTAAAGAGATCAAATCTCCTTTTTCATTTATTTGGCCGGCCACCGTTATTCAAAAGCTAGCAATGCTTTTATTACAACAACCAAAATAAAAAATGAAGCAGCGATTGCCTCTCCCTTTTTATCTCACACGTTGCACACACATATATCTAACATATATATTAAATTATTAATATATAATATAATAATAATATATTAGTGTAAACTTAACCACCAAGTTTAAATTTTATTATATAATAATAAATAATATTATTATATATTTATATGCTTGACAACCAAGCATTAACATATAGTATTATTATATTATATTATATTATAATATATTATAATATTTTATATTTAGATATTTTGATTATTTAACACTTAAATAATTAAAATGTAAAATTATCATTTAGCCCCTCTAAGTGGTTACCAAGTATACTTTTTAGTGGGTCTCACTTAATCTCACACTTTGATAAACTCAACTGAGAGCCAACAATACGCCATGTGTCATAATAAAATTAGTAAACAACAATTGTTAACTAATTATTGTATTTAACACTTAACTAAAGACTTGTGCTATATTTTTATGGTAGTGCTGGATATTACTAGACTGAACAATTCAATCCGGTATATTGCCCCAATGCACAATGAGTACACTTCATATCATGGGACTTTTTAGATTCACGCTCGTTTGTCAAATAGAACTATTCCATAAGTCTATGAACAATGCCCCACGCATACGTCACGGATATTACAAATTAATGCATTGGACCATACAAGCTGAGGTCACAACACATACGTATAGTCCATCGGTAATCTATATCCAAAATATGCAAGGACATAGATCAACACTAATAAATCCCTATGTGTTCATCCATAAACCTATCTTTAGACTTATATCTCATTGAACAGATTTTGCAAACTCTTTGCATACTATTCGACCCTGTAGAAACTCATTTTCTGTGTATATTACTTATGAGTATAATACTTTCCTAAGATACTATCTCAGAGCATCTGGATATACTGCTCCCTACATGAGCTGACAGATCCTATATCTACGCACACCCAGTAGTCAGATCATGAAAGGTCTCTGACATGCGTAGAACCAAAGTATGATATATCACTCACAAGCCCACTGTGGCGCTCAAGTCGAAGGATCACGTATATTACTCAATTTAAGAGGACCTTTCATTGACGGCAACATAAGATGCCTATTAGCGTCCTTATGATTCTATTCAGTATTCAGTCATAACTGAATACCCGTATGCCTATACAAACTCCAAGCTCATGGTCAGATAGGAACAACCATCTATACCCTACAAATATAGATATACATCGATCTATATCTATTATATAGAAGGGATCCACTGATAAATCTGCGTCGTTAGAAATAGACCAAGAACATATATTTGAAAACATACTTGTATAATGACATTTTTTAGTACCCGATTGCAACTCTTGGAACTATGTCACTACTAGTATATCTGCTAACTCTTAGCACTGGTCTAAACTCCTTTAGACCTGATCTGAACTCCTTCAAATCATACAATATCTGTAGTATTACAAGCATTGAACCGTATTATAAAATGTATTAGTGATTTAATAAAACATACATTGTATAAATATCAAATATTTATATAAAGCTAGGATGGCACGTAGGCATAACCCTAACAATAATGTAAATTAAACTTAAAATTTTCCAATTTTCCTAACTATTCAGAGTGCAACCAATGAACAATAAATAAGCTATGCACACGCGCGCGCGCACACACACATTAAGTGACTACCTATAAAGTAGAAATAAGTATGAGGATTAGGTACATGAATCTAAAGATTCGTAAGTGTAATACAAAGTAATGGATGGGTTAACTATATAATTTTTAATCTGTCTCAAAATTTTTATTACACTTATCAATCTCCAGATTCTTAAGTTTAGGGATATTTAATAAAGGTTCATTAAAGTCAACATTTTCATCTCCCCAAAGCTTGATATTTGCTCTACTTTTAAGATTATTTAGCCATTTATATAGGTTATTTATAAATTATAGGTTTCCAATCATTCAATATAAAGATACTAAAAATTGGGCAAAAATCAAGAAAAAAGACTAGTACTATGGTGCTCAAAAGCTAATGTCATGAGGCTTGTTCAGCAAAGATGAAACCAATTTCTAACTTTCAGTACTATGGTGCTTAAAAGCCAACACCGCAATATTAAAGTCTGAGAGTAATTGTTGCGATGTCTTGAAGTTAGCATCACAACACTTATGCGACAAAAGAGGAAAATATCAAGTTTCTTAATATGACTTAGACTTGAAGTAGTAGACCTCTAAGATTATGAAAGCCTATAAAGAGACTTTTTTAGAAGCCAAATTAAAAGAAAAAGCAACACAAGAGAGAGCAGAATACAAAAACAAAAAGATCAAAGTAAGATTGAAGATTAAAAAGTAAGGATTGTGTAGTAAACAATAGATAGAAAGAGAAATTTTAGAGTATCCACCTTGTTTAATTTATTTCTTTTTCTCATATTTTTTATTTCTTTGTTAATAATATTTTTTATTATATTTTTTGGTGCTATTGAATTCATCATAAATTAATTTTATTTATCTAGAGTTCAACTTTTGAACCCAATATGTAATTAAACTTTATTATCTCTCTTATTTTATGAACTTAATAAATTAAAATTATTCACTCTATCTTGTGCTTAAGACTTATTTATATTTGGCGAATATAGTGATTGTTTGAGGAACCATAATGAATTCGATAAAGAATTTATATGTTTAACCTAAGATAGTCTGATATATGACCATAGGGTAACAACTATGAGTTTTATATGAGATAACATATACTCATATGGTATATATAGTATTAATAGATCAGTCCTTAATGAGCTTCATCTTATTCTGATTGTCATAAATATATAGGTAATTGTTATGGTAAAATATAGTTATTTAACCATCATTGGTGGCTTTTAACAATAATAGAGGTCGAGCTAGCAGTTTGTTATTGAGGGATTAAAAAAAGAGAATAATAGGTTTAATAAAATATTAGGGGATAAGATGTAAACCTAGGTTCCTTTAAATTGGTGAATATTAACTTTGTTTGACTTAAAGTTTTAACTTATTTTATTTAGAATTAGTTTAGATTACTTAATTTTGAAGTTTTGTCTAGATGAGTAGTATTAATTTTAGTAATTAGTAAAGAATAGGCTATAAAATCCTTATGGAAACGATATCCAACTTAAATTATTATATTACTTGTTACAATAGCATACACTTGTGCTTAGATACAAATCACACAACAAATTGCTAGCAAAATACACTATCCTTTAAACTTCCGCCAGCTCTTTGATTGGGTTAAACTTACTGCTCAAGCCAAAACTCTAAAGTTTATGATTAGTTGATCCCTGACTGTCAAAACAACAAAATGGATGGGCTGTGCGAGATAAGCCTTTAATTATTGGAATGCTTCCTCACATTTAGGGGTCTACCTTTACTTCTCTCTATTTTTTAATAGTCTATAAGAATTGAAAACTTTTTTTGTTTGCTTTGTAAATAAATCATCTAAGGTCGTTACTTTGCTCATCAATTGTTGAATCTCTTTTACAATGCTCAAGGATTTCATTTTCAAGATGACTCGTATCTTGTTTGGGTTGGCCTGATGCCCTTCTTGCTAACTATAAAACTATGGCATTTTCCCGATTCTACCTTAAAAGCACACTTATTTGGATTCATTTTCATATCATGTTCCCTTAATATCTTAAATATGCCCCTAAAATCATTTTAAGTGGTCCTCGAGCTTTACATCAATTATATCATTCACATAAACTTCCATGCTTTTTTTTTATTAGGGGTTTAAACAATTTATTCATTAGTCTTTGATAAGTAGCCCTGACTTTTTTTAAACGATTGACGTTATTCTGTAAAAGTAAGAGACTTGGTGGGTGACAAAGGATAATTTTCTTAGTTGATGGGGACATTCAGATATGGTTATATCCGAATAAAATGTCTATGAAACTTAGAAGGACATGACCAATTGTTGAGTCTACTAGTTGATTAATCTTTAAGATAGGAGAGCTATCCTTAAGATAGACTTTGTTCAAGTCTGTAAAGTTAGTGCATATTCTCCATTTCTTATTGGCTTTCTTGACCATCACCACGTTAGCTAGCCACTCAAGATAATTGGCTTCCCTTATAAATACTGCAGCCAACAAATTTTCTATCTCTGCGGCTACTGCCTCATTCCTCTTCTAGTTAAAAATTCTCATCTTCTGTTTGACTAGCTTAATAGAGATGCTAACTACTAGTGTATGAAACACCAAGGATGATCTAAACTGAGAATGTTCCCATGCAACCAAGCAAAAATGTCCGAAAATTCATTAAACTATCCCTAATATTAGGACCCAACTGTTAATCGATCTTCACTACCTTTTTGAGTGAATTTGGCTTCAGATGCATCAAGTATAGCTCCTCCACCAATTTTGGGGACAGAATTTTTTTCTCCCATTGATCTATAATGGAAATCCAATAAGTCCTCTTTGCAAAAAGCACATAATAATTCTTGGCCATCGTTTAATCCTCAGATACAACACTAACCCCTTCTCCTATTGGGAATTTAAGTTTCAAGTAGTAAATGGAGAGAGCTGCATTGGTATTTCTCATTAAAAAAATCACCTAAGCAAAGCCTTGAAGGGAAATAGCTGGTCTACCACTATATAGTTCATCTTTATAGTCTTTATGTAGAGTCTTTCTCCTAATGACATGGAAGATTTACGATCTCCAAGGGCATGAAATAAATATCCTCGAACCCTTGTAGTGGGCTTGTCTTCTTTTTATCTTCAAATCTATAAGCCCTAACTTATCCAACGATTCCTTGAAAATTATATCTATCAAGCTCCCCGAGTCAACAAACACTCGATTCACTTCTATCCTAGCTATCTGCACCTTTATTACTAATGCATTATTGCATGGATTGTCTATATCTGAAGCGTCCTCCTTGGTAAATATAATGGGAACCTCTTGTATCCGTGGCCTTTTGGTGACCGAGATGTTTACACATTACTTAGTGCTCTACCATGGAGTACTTGGAGTACGTTTTTCACCACAAATTAGAATTTTCTACTAATGTGGGTTCCCTTCCTCCCTAAAATAAATATAGTTTTTTTTTTGGCAAAGCAAGTTCCTTACTCGAGGTGTTTACAAGACTCTCTTTGCATTAACAGTCAGCCTAAAATTCATTCAAATAACTATTCTTGACTAATTAGTCAACTTATTTCCTTAAGTCATGGCATTTTTCTGTCTCATAGCCAATTTTCTAGTGAAGTTCACATCACTTGATAGGGTCACGCTGATTTTACAACGTTCTTATAGAGGGAGGACTAATAAGCAAGCCTCGATCTTTCATAGTTTCAAAGACAACATTCAAATGAGTGACAAGGGAATGAACCTCTCTATCTTTGCCACTTGAGGTACGGCCCTTACTATTTTATTACCTTGGTTCATACTTCATGGATGATTTATCCATTGATCTATCCTCGAGTATTTAGCTTTTTGGAGGTGCTTTATCCCTTCTTTCCTTAAAGAATGAGCTTTCTGGAGACCCTTTCCCCATTTCTCAATGGCGTACTTACCCTCAAGTAATATCTTTTATAGTGAAACTTTTTAGCTTCTTGCTCATCTTAGATTGTAATGTATTTGGGTGCTTGTTCATAGGTAACCGTATAGTTCGAGATCGGGACTTCGAAGAGATAATACCAAAATCGGTTTAACTTCAACCAGGCTTTTAAGGCTATAGAGGATCGAACACCCTGAGTTGAATTCTTTCTATGTGAAACCTTTTTATGTACTCTTTTAAGCTCTCTATTCACCCCTGCTTTACTTTTTGCTGCTGTCAAGGGTCTTTAGCTGCCTCATAGAATCCCCTAAAGTGCTATGTGAACTTATCTGTGAGGTCATTATAAGAGAAGATACTTTTTTGCTTTAGCCCCCGATATCAAAGAAGATCAGGTCTTTCTAGATTAATGTGAAATAGCCTACACATATGCTCTTCCTTCAGTCTTGCAATAGATAGTAAGTCGGTGACTTGATCTACGTAGTGATTGGGACTATTAGTTCCTTGGCAGCTCCATGTCTCTAAGTTCATCCATTAAGAGCAGCATTCTCTCTCTTTATAATCTTTTCAGTAGATGGAAGTCCTTTTTTTCTCACTCCTCATGTATGTTGTACAATCTTTCTTGGAATCTTCCTTGGCACTCTTCGTTCTCTATAGGTCTATAATATATATATATAATTTTCATATGAATTAAAAAAAATATAAAAGGTGGTGAATGTAAAACATTCTAAAGTGTGTCACAAAGCTTTTTAATGCACTGGTTTAATCCTTCAATGTATTTTTCTCTTAAAAAGATAGGAAATACTAGTGTGTCTTAATATTAAGAATTATTTATTACTATTACTGTTGGGTTATGGGGTACGAATTTACTATAGTGTGCTCTTGCATGTGAGTTTGTGTTCATCATACAAACAATATACGTATCTCATACATACATGTGCACAGCGGAAGATTAAATACAATGAACACTGAAAATAACATTTGATTAAACTGAAATTCGAGATTGAGAAAATATCACCAATGAAGCCTTTGGATTAATTTTCTTTGAAGTCCACCATGAAATGAATCTTTGATCAATTCTAGCAATCAACAAGGGTGGGTTTGATTGTCTAGAATGGCAGCATCATAATCCAGCTTTTGTGTTTAACACTTAAACATTTTTCAAAGTTAAACCATTTAACTTAATTAAATTTGTTTTTCCTTTTATTCAACTCTTGAATAAATAAAACAAATCTTGTTTTTAGTTATTACATTTAGTAACCATTAATTCAATTTGTTTTGTTGTTCTAACACTTAAAACACAAAACAAACAATTTCAATTTCTCAAATTGAATTGGCTCCCAAAATGCAAAACCTAAAAATCTAAATCCTTTTTTTGATTTTCAATTTCATTTCACTTTATATTCAAATGCATTAATTCCAAACTAATTTGAATTTCATTTGCATTTCATTTGGCTTAACCTAACCTTAGTTAACATTTAACCATAGTTAGATTATTTTAACTTAACCTTTAAGTTAATAAATATTTTATTAATTTAACCATAGTTAACTAACTTAACCATAGTTAGGTTAACCTTTACTTAACCTTTAAGTAAGGTTAACTTAACTTAACCATATGGTTAACTCTTAACCTTAGTTAGGTTAAATAATTTATTTAACAATTAAATAAATAAATATTTATTTTAATTATTTAACAATTAAATAATCATAAAGTGAAATTACTATTATATCCTTACTCGGTTACCAAGTTAACCTAAAGTGGGTCCCACCAATTTAACCACATACTTTAGTTAACGTAACCTTAGTAATTGCTGAATTATACTGTATTGAACAATTCAATACGGTACACTGCCCAAGTGCTCAAAGAGTACATTTCATATTGGGACTCTCTAGGTCCACACCCGATTTGTCAAATGGAACTGTTCCATTAATCCGTAATCGATGCCCCACGCACACATTACGAATATTACAAATCAGCGTGTCAGACCATACAAGTTGAGGTCATAACGTATACGTATAATCCTTCCATCATTTATATCCTGGATGTGCAGGGATATAGATCAGCACCGTCAAATCCCTATTTGCTCATCCATAATCTTATCTCCAGATTCGTATCTCGATAAACAATATACGCAAACACTTTTGCTATATTGTTTAACCCAATGGGAAACTCTTTTCCCGGGTTTATGCTTGTGGCCACAAGACTTTATGAAATACAATCTCGAAGCATCGGATATACTACTTACCTACGTAAGCTGACGGATCCCGTATCTACGCACACCGGACTCCATAAGCATCGGACCATACCCAGCGACACATAGCGGTCAGACCATGAAAGGTCTCTGACATATGTGGAACCAAAGCATGATGGATCACTCACAAGACCACCGTGGCGCTCAGGTCAAAGGACCACGAATACTACTCAACTCGAGAGGACCTTCCTTTGACGGTGTCATAGGATATCTATTGGGGTCCTCATAAGTCTGTTCAGTATCCAGTCCTGACTGGATACCCGCATGCCTATACAAGCTCTAAGCTCATGGTCAGCTAAGAACAACCATCTGAACCAGTCAGATATAGACATACACTAATCTATATATAGTGAATCACCGATAGACCCGCATTGGTGATTATAGATCAGGAACATTATCTTTGAGACATACTTACATAATGATATTTCTTAACACCTATTGCAACTCTTTGCAACTATATCATTACAAGTATACTCTCAGGTCTTTGTCCCATTATATACAAGGTTATAACTCTTTAGACCTCGGTGACTCTTATAACCTGCTAACTCTTAACAGTGCTAACTTTTAGCATTTATAACTCTCAGCTTTGCTAACTATTAGTTCTGATCTAAACTCCTTTAGACCAGATCTGAACTCTTTCAGATCAAACAATGTCTGTAATGTTACAAGCATTATACCATATTATTATGATATTAACAATCTTTATTCGAAATGTTTATTGTATAAATATTAACAATTAATATTCATACAATATTGGAATGGCACATGAGCACCAGCTCCAACAATTACTTCATTGTAATATATAAAAGGATTCATTTACAAGAGCTTAATTAATTTCACTTGACATACAGAAATTTCATTATATCATAATTTTTATACGTGCCTCGGAATAAAATTTTAATAAAAGCTTGCTCACGTATTTAATTCTTAAAGATATAATGATTTAATTGTTTCAGTAAAAGAAGTAAACCATTCATTAAATGATCACACTAAGACATTTATTTATTTTATTTTATTTTTCGCTTAACAAAGTATAAATATTTAAATGATTTGTACATCTTATAATTGGTCCACCATAAAATGTGATCAGGTTATTTTCTTGATCTGAACTTAATTAATTTCAAAATGTGATTTGTTGAGGGAAGAAATGTCCTTCTTTCTCTTGAGATTAGATTAAAGCGAAGAACCTTAAGTTCAATATAGAACACTGACTTTTTTGCGCAGCGGAATAACCTGTTAATCAAGTAAAATAGTAAGATTCTAAAGCAGAATATAAAATAGCACAACACAATCTTACATGGTTCAACCAATTGCCTACGTCTACGGTGGATCCAAGGATTTTAGCATCTCTTATTAACTCCCTAGATATTTTATAAGAAAAACCCAATTGAAGAACTCTTAAAAGGATCTAATGTTTAGTGTACCCTTACTCTACCTCGAGCAATGAATACTCAAACAACGACTCCACCCTAGCGCATACAAGCACTTAGTGTCTACCTAGTTCTTCCTCTCTCTTAGAGTCTCTCTTAATGCTTAATCTCAACTAAAGGGTTTACAAGTGTTTATATAGGGTTTATTTCGTGCCTACTAATCGTATTCCTTGTTGGAGTAAGAGTCCACTTATTTTGGAAATCTTAAACTTTCTAAAACTCAAAATTTGCATCAAAACCAACTTCCTAATGCTACTGGTACTGTGGTGCTCATCCTTGGGGGCCACAGCGCTGGCCATTATCATGCCCATTGCTGCGGCGCTGGGTTACTGTGCTGGGCGTTGCAGCGCTCAGCCCTGGTGCTCCTTATGTGCATTATTTTCACTTCCTTTGGGTCTTCGAGTGCTATTTCGTTTCCCCCATTATATTCCACACATGCTAGACTTTTCCATACATGTCCCACACATTCTAGACTTTTTGTGACTCTCCACTTTGGTATTCATCTCAATTCTTGTCCAACCAAGATTGTTGGATCACTAATTTTTTAATAAACCCTTCATTGATTCAAAATATTCCAAATAAGAAGGCTTCGCGATCCGATCCATACCAATACTCTATTACCTAGAGTTAAGTCTAGTTAAGTCTCCACCAAGACTTAACTTTCCTCGGGCTAGTGACTTTGGTCTCCAAAGGCATTCGTGTACCTTGCATAGGTTATAAATGCGTTGCACTCATTTTCGACCCTCATTACCTCGGTGAGCATGGTTTTGATGTCGCCTAGTGGTCTGTATTACCCTAACACCTAGTGTTGGGCCACTCATGGCTATCCCAGTAAGCACATAGAGCCCCCCATTATGCTTCTCACCCTTAAACCTTATAGGTCATTTCTCTACCCTTAGGTTTTCTTTTTTCGCTCTAACCAAATACACTTCCTTATCAAGCTTGCCTAGGGATATCAAGTTCCTCCTCAATTTAGTAACATGCCTTACACCATGTAAGTCCCTAGTTTCTCCAACTTGCATCCTCAACCTTATGTCACCAACTCCCATGATCTCACAAGTCATGTCATTCCCCATTAGAGCATTACTTCTCTTGGCTTTATAGTTGGTAAACATCGATCTGTCGGGACACATATGGATGTTGCACCCCAAATCTAGTATCCATTTGCTAGCGTACTTTTCCTTTGAGGCTACCAACGTGTCTACAACTTTAGTATCTTCGTCAGTACTGATTGCAGCCCACCCTCATTGGACTTTTGATTTCAGACAATCCTTCACAAAGTACATTTCCTTATTACAAAGAAACCACTTTTGGGATCTCCTACTTGATTGGTTGCTCTTCCTTCGTTGTGCAAATAATGCTGCTCCACTTTCGAACTTAAATATCTTTGTTAATTCTTTTGATTTTAGTGATGCCTTAACGTCATTCATCGTTAAAGACTCCTTACTATACAATAGCGTATCTACAAAGCTCTCATAGCTCTTCGGCAACGAAGTTAACAGGATAATAGCCTTGTCTTTATCCTCAGTCTTGATGCCCAGTTGCTCAAGAATTATGATGATTTTGTTGAACTCGTCAATGTGAGCTCTCAATAAAGATCCCTCGTGCATTGTTAGCTAATGTAGTTTCTTTTTCACAAGAAGTCTATTTGCAAGAGACTTCTTCATGTATAATGCCTCGAGTCTCTTCCATAGCCCCAAAGCGATTGTTGCATCACAAACTTCCCTTAATACTTCATCGCTTAACACCAGAATTATGGTGTTGTGAGCATTTTTCTGAAATATATCCCAATCTTTCTGCTTAAACTTTGAGGTTGTTGTCCCTTCGCTAATTGAGGAGTTGGCTTTCTCCAAGGCTGAGTTTAGCCCTTCCTTCACTAATAGAGCCCTAATCTTCTTCCTTCAAAGATTGAAGTCATTCCTCTCATTAAACTTCTCTATTTCTTACTTGATTGCAACCATAGTTTAAATACCTCAGGTGTGTATTATCGAACCTTTACTTTGATACCAGTTTATTGAGGGAGGGAACTCCCTTCTCTCTCTTGAGATTAGGTTGAAGCGAAGAACCTTAAGTTTAACCTAGAACCCTAACCTCCTTGCGCAGCGGAATAACCTGTTAATTAAGCAAAATAGTAAGAATCTAAAGTAGAAAATAAAAGAGCACAACACAATCTTACAGTGTTCGGCCAATTGTCGATGTCCACGGTGGATCCAAGGATCCTAACTGATGTCTATTTTATTGACCTTGCGCAAGTGCACGCTTTTCGTATCAAGTAATATAGGACTAAGTCCAGATTATCGATCCCACAGAGACTATTGTTTCTATATTCTTCAATCGAATACTAAAATTACTTTACTTTACCTTTATCCAGATTAGCTTCAAGGATGGAGTTTAACTAACTAAATTATTGCTATTGAACTGAACCTAATTAAAGTATTGCAATTACTTAGAGATAGAATTCACTCAATTGATAAGTAATCTATGGTATCGACGCATCCCCTAGTAGGTCACTGAACCCTTTAACCCCTTAGTTATTTCCCTTTTTGTTAATTGATTGGCTAGACACTGATTTCATCATAAACTTCTGTCGACAGTCGAATGATAATATCACACCCTAACAATTACCTATATGTCTATGGTAATCCGAATAAGATGCAACTCATTAAGATTAAGTCTAATCAAACCATACATGCCACCTAGGTATATGTCTATCCTAGATGGAACTCATAGATGTTACCCTATGATCATGTATCAATCTACCATAGGCTAAACACATGATTCCTTTCGTCAAAGTTATCATGGTTCCTAAACAATCAAAATAGTGATCAAGTATAATGAAAGCATTAAGCATGGATAGATTGAATCAATTAAGGGACAAAAGTTCATAACTAAGAGATTAAAAGAATCAATTACATACTAGGTTCAATAACGTCTAACCCTATATCAAGAGAAATTAGCTAATGTTCAAAACAAGAATATTAAAGAAAAAGTATGAAAATATAATGAACGAAATCATCTCTTAAAAGTAAGGAATAAAACAAAACAAGTGATCTCCTGAGTTGTTCTTCTTTCTCTTGTCTTGATTGCTTAAAAGTTGATTCCCCAATCTTCAATAATTTCACCTTGATTTCTTGGCTTGAATGTGTGTGTGTTGCTTGTGTTATTCTCCTTGCTAAATCTTTCTATTTTTGCTTCAAAAGAGTGTTTTTGTTCTCTTAAAAATCCTAGGCACGAGCCGCCCCCCTTTTTCCCAAAGAAGTAAGGAGTATTTAAATCTCCCGCATGGGCACCGCGGCGCTGAACATGAGCACAGGCATCCGTAATTTTTCGACAAGTGCCGCAGCACTGGGTGCTGAGTGCCGCGGCACTCACACGCTATTCTGGGCGCTGCGGCGCCCAGCCACCACCTGCTACTGCTGCTATACTTTCGTATTTTGATCGTAACTTCTTCGTTTGACGTCCGATTTGCCTCTCGTTTGTTCCTATTCGTCACATTTTCTGTCATGCATCTGTTTATGACCAGAAAACACAATTAAATAGTCAAATTATTATGATTCGGAGCAAAATACAAAAATTAAGTATAAATCCTACTAGCGCTTTTATGCCCCTATCACTAGCCTCCTTTATTAACTCATTGGAGATTTTACAAGAAAACCCCAATTAAAGAACCCTCAAAAAGTCCTAATATTTAATGTACTCTTACTCTACCACGAGCAATGAATAGCCAAACGACGGTTCCACCCTAGCGCACATAAGCACTTAGTGTCTACATAGTTCTTCCCTTCTCTTAGAGTCTCTTTTAATGCTTAATCTTAACTAAAGGGGTTACAAGTGTTGATATAGAGTTTATTTCGTACCTACTAACTCTATTCCTTATTGGAGTAAGAGTCCACGTATTTTGGAAGTTCTAAACTTTTCAAAACTCGAAATCCGAATCAAAATCGACTTTCTGACACTATTGGCGTTGCAGCGCTGACCATTATCTCACCCATCACCGCGGCGCTCAGCCCTGGTGCTCCCTATGCTCGTTTTCTTCGCTTCTTTCTCGTCTTTGAGTCCCGTTTTGTTTTCACCTTCGTGTCCCACGCGTTCTAGATTTCTCCATACGTGTCCCACACGTTTTAGACTTCTTGTGACTCTCTACTTTAATATTTATCTTAATTCTTGTCCAATTAAAATTGTTGAATCACTAATTTTTTAACACGATTAATAATTAATAAATTGAAAGCAATAAAAAGATATCTTAATTATACATAATTAATATATAGCGCACATACTTAATACTTTAAAGAGATTTTTCAAAGCGCAGATCAGAAAATTAAGATCTTAATTTCATAATATGACTAACACGAGGACATGCTGAGCAAAGCCAAATCTACGGTAGCTAGTTGTTTTTTAAATATAGATATTGAATTTGAATATCATCGTGGGAAGATTTAGAAGAAAAATTAAGACCGCTAAACTTCAAAGCTTTTGTCCACTTGCTTCTACATCCAAGGTCAGGGGCTCAAAAGTCAAGACGAGTAACGAAAATATGACCGAGGCCCGAGCTTCTGACTCCATTGGGAAAAGGAATCAACGGCGATCCGCTTGGACCAAGGAGTACTGTGTACAGAAGCAATATTCTTCTTATTCTTTTTTTTTTTATGAAAATGAAAGTAGGACGACCTTGGTAATACCAAGTCTTTTATAAACATATATAAAATAATTTTGTCTTGTATGTATGGATACAATGATTATTATGGTAGAAAATGCAGAAATACTTGTTTGATTTCAAAATTTACCTAATACAAGCACAGCGCTTTGTGCCTATAAATAGCTTATAACTTCCACTTCTTTTCTATCATCATCAACCATGTCGAGCAACATGAAGATTCCAATGATGACTGCTCTATTTCTTACTTCTCTTGCATTTGCATGTCTTTCCGTTGCAGCCCAAGCTAGAATCTTATCATCAGGTAACAAAACACGTCCTTAGAATCAAAATATGTATATTGAATCTTGCTTACTATAAGAACATACTCATGAATTAAATAAGTAGTGCTCACCGTGAGATAGGTAATATAGGTAATTTGTTTATGCACCTCTTGAACTTGAGCTCCTCGACACCAATTTTGACTGAATGCTGTCCTGAATCTTTTGGTGAGATTAAGGCTAAATTAAATGCATCATCATCATCACCATCTTCTTATTATTACGTCATTTATTTACTTTACTCTTTGCTTTTCTGTCACTCACATGGGTACTTATTCAAAAAGATTGTAACAAAAGCACTTGTGTCAAGTTTAATATATGCATGTTTCAGCAACCCTTATTCTCGCTGGTTTAGTGCTGGAGTGCTAGTTATGGTTTCTCCGTACACCCTCTATCCTACTCTCTCTCTCTCTCTCTCTTTTTGGCTGTAAATTTACAGAGGTTTGCATATTAAAATTTCAATAATACAACCACATTGAATGGTTTAGAATCAAATGATTTGGATAAAGATTGTTAGATTGACTTCCTGCAATTTATTGATGATCACATCTACTATTTGACTATTTGCTTCGCATTTCTTCTCTAACGAGCTCGAGTTGAATCTTAAAGCTGCATATTTATGGGTTTTTACATTCAAAACGCACGTACTCAAAGCACATGTATATGTATAATATCTTCAATTATGGAGATCAATTAGCGCTTGAATTAATATGGTAACATTTATTACTTGTGTTCATTTGCCGCAGAGAGCTGGCACACGAAAATCGACATGATCATCGACTGTAGAAGGACTTTCGGCCCAGCAACTCCTCCTTCAAAATCATCACCACCGATAAAGCAAATAATGAACATAGTCAATTAATCGAAGAAGTTCCCGCCGCCATACGAGCTGATCATGACAAATTTCGAACGCACCAGACGCACACCTTCTCCGTCTCCAAAGCTATCACCATCAGAAAGCCAATTACAGACAAGTGGTTCTCCCTGTGTAACAGGAAAGGCCAAACAGCTGGCACCTCCGCCACCTCCAGCGCCCTCCAAATCACCAATTCAGTCAGAGAATATTGCCTGTCCTCGTGCTACAGGAAATCCATGCAGCAGCTTCATAACAACAGTAGTCGAGTATGCAAAGAGAAAAACTTTAACTCCTCCACCTCCAGCGCCGTCAAAATCACCGACCCAGTCAAAGAACATTGCTTCTCTTTGTGATGCAGATAATCCGGGCAGCAGCTTAATAACAACGCTAGCTGACTATGGAAAGACAAAAACTTTACCTCCAACGCCATCAAAATCACCAAACCAGTAAGAGAAAAATGATTCTCCTGGTGTATAGTTTAACACGTAGCGGAACATGTAGTGAATATAAGCAATGAAGTAGGTAAAATAATTCAAGCAAGAACAACAAGTTAATGTCAAGAGTTAAGTATTGACAGTAAAGAAAAGTAAAAATATACCATACCAAGACACAAATACTTGGTTTAGCAAAATGCTTACGTTCACGGTGGATCAAAGATCTAAGTCTCTCTTATTTGATGTTTGATTACAAGAGAATTGATTAGAAGATCAAGAAAGGATATAATTCAATTTAGAATTCTAGGGTTTGTTGTATAGTGTTTTGAGAGTGTTTCTCATGTTCTAATTCAACCTTAGGCATAATGGGGTATTTATATGAAATCTAAAATATTCAAGCATTTAAAAGAAATGCTTAAAATTTATATTTTTGGGTTATGAACAGTACCAGTGTCAATGCCTTGGCCAATGCCCCGTCATTGACATTCTGCTTCCAATGCCTCCCCCAACGCTGGAGCATTGCTTCCCAATGCCGGGGCACTCACATCTGAGAATTTTTTCTGTTTTATTCTACATTTTGTCAACTGTTCCATTAGAATTCCACCCGTTCCACATATGCTTCCGGCTTTAAAATAATTTCGACATGTTTCCGAATTTGTTCTAAACATTACCAACATCATAAACATGATTTTGGATCACAAATTCCACAAATCCCCTCCTTGATACAAAATCACTCTAATAACACCAAGAGAGCAACCAAGGATCCATCCTATCCACATCACAACCTTAATTGTAAGTTGTGATTCTAGTCAAGTCCATACACAACTTGAACTTAACTGAGGGCAGCGACTTAGTCAACATATCAGTAGGATTCACCGACGTCAAAATTTTATACAGACTAATAATGCCACTCTACACAGTATCCCAAATGAAATGCATCCTAACATCAATGTGTTTCGATTTTTCATGAAACACCTGATGTTTGCTTAGATGTATAGCACTTTGGCTATCACAATTTGCAGAAGTATTAACTTCATCCATAGCCAAAAGTTCAGCACATATACCTTTCAACCATATAGCCTCATTAACTGCTTCTCCTAAGGCCATATACTCAGCTTTGATAGTTGATAGTGCTACAACATACTGCAATACTGATTTTCAGCATACGCTACGTCTAAACACTGTGAAGATATACCCAAATAAAGACCTCCTATTGTCCAGGTCACCTGCATAATCTGAGTCCACATAACCTTTCACTATTTCATCACATGTGCCAACCCTTCTGAACAGTAAACCATAATGTGACGTCCTATTTAGATACCTAAGTATCCATTTCACGGCCATCTAATGCTCATTTCTAGGATTAACCATGTATCTACTTACAACACTCACCGCTTATGCTATATCTTGCCTTGTGCAAACCATAGCATACATAATAGAACCTACAGCACTAGCATACGGTACCTTATGAATATATAATTTTTCTTCTTCAATTTGTGATGATTGAGATGCCGATAGTTTGAAATGCATTGCCAATGGAGTCGACACAGCTTTGGCATCCCTCATTCTGAACCTATCAAAAACCTTCAGTACATACAATTGTTGAAACAAGAAAATAACATTACTGCCCCTCATTATATCTATACCCAAAATTCTTTTGGCTGACCCCAAATCTTTCATTTCAAACTCACCACACAACTGATTTTTCAGCTTATGTATCTCTTCTATATCCTCATATGCAATTAACATATCATCAACATATAGAAGGAGATACATACACTTACTGTTATTCAATGCTTTGAAGTACATACATCCATCATACATGCTCATTATGAAGCCATAATGCAACATAAAATCATTAAATCTCTTATACCATTGTCTTAGAGATTGCTTCAGCCCATGTAAAGACTTCTTTAGTAAATAAGCATAATCTTCTTTGCTCGATTCTTCAAAACCTTTCGGTTGTGCCATGTATATCTCTTCTTTAAGCTCACCATGAAGGAAAGCTGTTTTTACATCCATTTGTTCAAGATGTAAATTTAGATTTACATATATAGATAACAAAATACGAATGGATGAGTATTTTACAATAGATGAAAAGATTTCATGAAAATCAACCCCTTCTTTTTGTGTGAAGCCCTGTGCAACAAGTCTAGCCTTGAACTTTGTAGGCTCAACACCCGAAACCCTCTCCTTAACCTTGTAAACCCATTTACAGCCAACTAACCTCTTATTCTTTGGTTTCACCACCAATTTGCAGGTTTGATTCTTATTAAGAGAAGTGATCTTTTCTTCCATAGCTTGTTGCCATTTAACACAATTTACACTCTCAATGGCTTCAGCATATGATTTTGGTTCATCATATTCTATAGTGTAAGCAGTGTTAAACGCATAAGCTATCAAATTCGCATGTGCATACCTGCTCAGTGGTCGAACAACTCTCCTTTGTCTATCTCTAGCCAACTGGTACTCTTCAAGTTCAGCTTCAGGAGTGCTAGACTACAATGGTGCTGTTTCAGAGAAATTTTTAGGATTTTATTCTTCATGTGCATCATCATTGAAGTGCTGACCTATAGGAGTGTTAGGTCTCAAATCATATTCCACCTCATAATGTTCAGTTTCAGATTTAGAAACTAAACTTTGTACATCTTTTGGCTTCTTCAAAATTGAATCTGAATTAGTTTCCAACAATGTAGATTCATTGAACGTCACATCCCTACTAATGATACTCTTGTGTGGATTAAGATCAGTATACCACACCTTATATCCCTTAACACATTTTGGATATCCGATGAATATCCCCTTCAAGGCTCTTGGTTCTAGTTTGCTTTACTTGATGTGTACAAATGCAGGGCATCCAAATACCCTCAAGTGATCATATTTTGGAGTGCTTCCAGACCATTTCTGTTCTGGTGTCATAAGGCCAATAGCTGAAGAAGGACTTCAGGTTATCAAGTAAGCTGTAGTTACTATCGCATGTTCTGGTGTCATAAGACCATTTTTGTTCCTTACACTAACTTTCTCTCTCTAAAACCTTAAATGTCTAAATCCCTCTCTAATTAAATAAATTCTAATACTAAGAAGTCTAAATTCATGTTTAAAGCATTACCCATAACTTAATAACTTAGAATCATTCATGAGTTAACAAAAGAAAAGAAGAAATTAAAAGCAAGAGTCAAAAGAATTTACCTTTACTTCTCTTAGCAAGCACATTCTTTAGAGAAGAAGAAGAGTTGTGTTTTATTTCTCTTTAATAAATAATATAAAATAAAATTGATTTTTGGTGGGCTTTGAGGAAAAATGGACTTAAGACTTCTTTTTTTCTTCTTTTTAAAAATGTGGCATATTACACAAACTGAGGTGGAAATTGCAAAATGAAATGCTCCTTCAAAATATTTTTGTTGTTATAAAAAAGTAAATTATATATACCCATATGAATCATACGATGAAATGAACAAACTAATTGCATGAAAACAACACCAAAAGAAGAAAGTGTATAATTTTGTAATGATTTTATTTTATTGAAACAATTGAGGGATTATGCAATTTACAGTAAGATTATGAGAAGATTATGTACTAAGAAAAAAGAGAATGGTTTCTAGACAAATAAACCCTCGACTTAATTGAAATAAGGTCCAAATAAGAAAAGTTGTGTTATGGTGCAATTTGTAATCAATGAGTTAGTTTGTTAATGAATTTGAAAGAATTGGTTTGAAAAATGGTATGATGTTGGCAGACAAAAATGATTCAATTTAATTAAACCATATGAAATTTCCATAGGTGATTAATTAAATTTAAACAAAGAATAAACCAAAAACCATTTTTTATATTTAATATCAAAACATAAAAAAAAAACTAGAACAAATTATTTTTCTAGTCAAGAAAGAATTCCCTCGAGCCAATCTAGTTACTAGATCTAATCCTCTACAAAAAGTAAGAAATTCAAATTTGATATCTAATTTAAAGGCTCTCTACTCCTTGTGCTTAACAGAATTATTGTAATAATAAGAATTACAAGAAATTATTCTATATGTACAAATATAAATTACACCCTTGTGCTTAACAGCACAAACTTTAAGGATTCAAAAAAGAATATTATGATTATTCTCAGTTGCAACTTTAAATATGACCTGCTACTCTCATTGAGCTACGGTCTACTGAGGATAAAAGGAACTTAAAGGAGTGGAATCATGCTAATCACATGTATCTTATGATTATGAAATGTGTCATTCTTGAAACCTTTGAGAGCACTATTTCGGAGAAGGAAAATGTTAAGAAATTTCTTGAGGAAATTAAATAATATTTTTCCAAAAAAGAAAAACCTAAAACAAGTATGCTACTGACTAACCTTATTTCAATAAGGTAATATAGGAAAAGTAATATAAGATAGTACAACATGTAAATGTTTAATCTCACTTCCAAACTAAATGCACTAAAGTTAGAATTATTTGATGACTTGCTCATGCATTTGATTTTGATTTATCTTCTTGCATAACATAGTCAACTTAAGGTGAGTTATAACAATCAAAATGATAAATGGACTATTAATGAGCTTATTTTACATTGTATAGAAGAAGAAGATAGATTAAAGAGAGAAAGGGCTAAAAGTGCTCATTTAACAATTACTTTTTAGGATAACCAATAAGAAAAAGAAATGAAAATGGAAATTACAAACAGGACTTCACCTAAAAAAGTGCAAAAGAAACAAGATATGATCATTTCTTATTTCTTCTACAAAAAGGTTGGTCACGTAAAGAAGGATTGTTTCAAGTACGCCATATGGCATGTTAAAAAAGGTACACTTCTCAACTTTATTTGTTTTAAAGTTAATTTAGCTTCTATACCTAAACACACTTGGTAGGCGGATAGAGTTGTAACCACTCATATAAGTTTGTCTAGGCAAGGGTTTTTAAGAAGTCATTTGCTAATTTATACTAAAAGATGCATCTATGCGGGAAATGACAGCACATCTCCTCTAGAGGCCACATGATTGTTTCGATTACAATTAGAGACCAGATGTTATTTGGATTTAGATGAGACTTATCATGTACTATCATTTAGACATAATTTATTTTCTGTTTTTAGTTTAGACAAATCAAGATATTCTTGTTTATTCAAAAATAATAAATTTAGTCTTTATCAAATCCAAATCTTATTGATACAGGTTCTCTAATTGATAATATTTATAAATTGGATATTCATACATCTTTTAATGAATTCTTCCATGTTAATAAACATAGTACGAAGTGAAAATTATTTTAAAAGAATTCTCTATGTTACGGAACAAGTGTTTAAGATATATCTCTGAATAGAGAATTGAAAGATTTTTGTCAAATGGGATTTTTTATTCTCTTAACTTAACAAACTTTAAAGTCTATGTTAAGTGCATTAAGATAAAATAGCAAACAATAGAAAGTAGGTGCCAACAAGAGCTCTAATATGTTAGAACTAATACATGATGATATTTGTAGACCATTCTTTGTGGCATTTTGGAATGGCCAATAGTATTTTATTAAGTTCATTAATGGTTATTATCATTATGGGTACATTTACTTGATTCATGAAAAGTCTCAATCTTTAGACTTGTTTAAGGTTTTCAAAGCTAAAGTAAAAAATCAAATAGGCAAGAAACTTAAAGTTGTCAAATCTGATTATGGTGGTAAATACTTGTTGGAGATGGTGCTTAGTGCCATTCTATTTTGTATGAATATTTATTGTTTAATATTTATATAATGAACTTTTTAATAAATCATTAATATTTTATTTTATGGTAACAAGCTTGTTACTTTTCAGACATTGTAAATCTAAAAGAGTTTAGATTTGATCTAAAAGTGTTTAAGTTAGTGCTAAGAGTTAGCATTATAAAGAGTTATAACCTTGTCTGTAATAGAACAAAGACCTGAAAATGTATTAGTAATAACGTAGTTGTAAATGGTGCTAAAAAATGTCATTATACAATATGTTCTCAAAAAACATCATTCCTAATCTATGGTTGTCAACGTAGGTCAATTAGTATACTTTCTAGATAAGTGTATGTCTATATAGATTGTCCAGTTGGTTAACCTTAGCAGACTGTGGACTTAGTAAAAATTTGTATAAGCATACAGGTATTCAATGAAGATTGGGTATTGAACAGACTCACAATGATCTCCAATAAACATCCTTTAGAGTTGTCGATGGAAGATTCTATCGAGTTGAGTAATATTTATGGTCCTTTAACTTAAAAGCCATAGTAGGCTTGTAAATAATCTACCATGCTTTAATTCCACGTATGATAGAGACATTTCATAGTCTGGCCTTTAGGTTTCAATGGGTATTTTTCAATGCTAATAGAGTCCGTTGTGTACAGATATAAGATCTGTCAACTCATAAGGGTCATAATATTCTGAATTGTATTTTATGAAGTCTTATGACCATAAACGAAAATCCCAAAAAAGAGTGTTCCGTATAGTTAAATAATATCATAAAGGAGTTTGTGAATATTGTTAATGAGAATACAAATATAGAGATAAGTTCACGATGAAGCATATAGAGATTTAACGATGATGATCTATATCTTTGCTATTCCAAGATATAGGTGACGAAAGGATTATATGTATATGGTTGACCTTAACTTGTATGGTTTAATGCGTTATTCTGTAATATCTATAACGTGTGTATAGGTTATCGTTCATAGAATTTTGAAAGACTTTCATAAGACAAACAAGTGTGAACTTAAGAAATCTCACAATATGAAGTGTACTCGTTGAGCACTAGGGTAACAGACAAAGTCCAATACTTTGATCCGAAAATAATTCAAAAAATAAGATTTCTTTCAAGATCTCTCAGGAAACACATATGTCAAGGTTTAAATGTTAAACCTATATTTTATTAGTTAAAGTGGTTAACTAATAGAAAGTTGACACGTGACATTTATGCATGGCCATTCATGTGACAAATTGCATCATACATGGACAAAGAAGTTGATAAATGGGAAAGATAATTGACATTTGTCTTTATGCATGGCATGTGTGTTGAACAAGTGTCAAGCATGCAAAGAGGTTTTTCATGAAGTACACAATTCAACCATGTGAGAGGGAAACTTTAGATGTTTTACATTCAGTCCCTAAAACCATTTTTTTGGCCAATTTTAAGAGAGAAAACTAGCTCGAGTGTTAAGGACTTGAATTATTTGCGAGATCGTTTCGTTGAGCTCTGAAATTTGATTCTTAACTAGAAAGCTTCAAGGGTGAGTTTTCTAAAACTATTAATGTAATTGATTTATATTTAGTGTATATTTAAAATATGAAATTAGATTTTGATTTTACTGCACAATGTATGTATGACATGCATTATTTGATTAAATGGATACATATTCACAGGCATGCACCTATTAGATGCCCTAATAATACTATGACAGATATGACGAAACATGTGAATAACATCTAAAGCCATATGCGAAGTTCCTAGAGGAGAATGGTATCATCCTACAATACACAATGCTTGAAAATTTCAACATGCATGGTATTGCTGAGAGACAAAATTAAACATTTAAAGACATGATGATAAGTATGATTAGTCATTCTTCTTACAGGAATTACTTTAAGGAGAAGCACTAAAGACTGCAGTTTATATCCTTAATAGAGTTCCAAGTAAAGTAATATCTAAAACCCCATACTAGTTATAAATTGGCAAGAAGCCTAGTAATAGGCACTTACTGTTTAAGGTTGTCCTATTAAGGCTAAGCAATATAGACCTAATAAAAAATGGACTTAAGACAGTTAGTTGTTATTTTGTTAGATACTCTAAAACATTGAGGAGTTTCAAGTTTTTGATTTATCAAGTAAATCCTTTTTTGAGATAGGCAATGTTGCGTTTCTTGAGGATGTTAAGTTTAGGAAGGGGAGATAATGGAAAGGATATTATCTTTAAGAATGAATTTATTTCTCTTTCTATCGTTGCTATTTAAAATAATCAAACTACTTTTTTTGATATTATTCAAGTTGTAGATCCGAAAATACAAGAAAATATATAGGAGCTCCTAATTTAAAATGAAAAATTTTCTTATATTCATGAAGAGCAACCTCAATAACCTTAAAAACAGATGCCATTAAGATTTATTAGAGAAAAGAGAATTACGATTTCAGATGATTATATCATCTATCTCTAAGAACACGAGTTTAATATAAGACTAAAATATGATCCAATCAAGTTTAATCAAGTCAAAAAAAAACTTCTAATTCTCATAAATGGATTGAGGCCATGAAAGATGAGATAAAATTCATGAAAGCCAACAATGTTTGTAATCTTGTCAAGTTGCCTACAGATGCAAAACCTATTGGTTGTAAATGTATATTTAAGACTAAGAGGGATTCAAAAGGTAATATCAAGAGATATAAAGCACATCTTATTGCCAAATGTTTCAATCAGAAGGAAGGCATTGACTATAAAGAGACTTTTTCTCCAGTGTCAATGAAAGATACTTTAAAATCATCATGGCACTTGTAACTCATTTTTATTTGGATATGCATCAAATAGACATAAAGATTGCATTTTTTAATTGTTCTATTAAGAAAATGCTATATATCGTGCAACAGAAAACTTCATGCTTAAAGATCCAAAGAATGCGGTCTGTAAATTAAAAAAGTTCATCTGCGGTCTCAAGCGAGCACCTCATCAATGTTATTACAAGTTTCATCAAGTAATTATCTTATTTGGCTTCAAGGAGAATATTGTTGATGAATGTATATACACATGTTTAATGGAGGTAAGTTTATCTTTCTGTTTTGTATGTCAATGACATATTCCTAATAAACAATGATATAGGCTTATTGCACGAAACTAAAAGATTTTTATCAAGACATTTTGAGATAAAAGATCTTAGGGATGTGTCTTTTGTATTAACAACCAATATATATTGAGATCACACTCGAGGTATCCTTGGGCTATCACAAAAGAACAATATCGATAAATTGCCTAAAGGATTGTGCTTTATGAGATACACTTATTTTTAAGAGTGATAAGTTCAGTCTCAATCAGTGTCGTAAGAATGAGATTGCATAAAAATGATGCATAAATTCCCTTATGTGTCAATAGTAGGGAGTCTTATGTATGCTCAAGTGTGCACGTATCTAGATATTACGTACATTATTAGAATGCTAGGCAGATATTTGAGCAACCATGGGATGAATCATTAAAAAGCATCTAAATGGGTTATGTGATATTTACAAATAACAAAAGACTATATGCTCATATATATGTGATCGAATATATTAGAAATTAAGGGGGTATTCCAACTTTAATTTTGTTGGATGCTTAGAGTAAAAATTCCACATCATACTATATAAACAGGGAAATGTTTTCTAAAAAAGTGCCAAATAGACACTCGTAGCTTCTTTCACTATAGAGACTAAGTTTATAGTTTTTTTTCGAGGCATCAAATCATGGGATATATTTACAGAACTTTATTACAAGGTTGTGCATTATCAATGATATTGAAAGACTATTGAAAATTTTATTATGATAATAAAGTAACAATTATGTATTCCCATAACAATTAGAAGCTCTTCGAAGTCTAAGCACATCGCATCAAGTTTCTAGTTGTTAAAGCAAGAGTTCAGAGTCAACAAGTGTTAATAAAACATATTGGTACTAATAGGAGTATTTTATACTTACTCTTGTTTTGTCTCAAAACTTAGTATTCATTCATTTAATTTTGAATATTTATCTTTCTACACATTTTATGGTTGTTTTATAGGCTTAAAGACATTGGAGTAAAAAGGATCAAAATCTGAAGAAAATGGGTAAAATAGTCAAAATAAAGGCTAACATTGTAGCCTTAAATTCAAGGTGACAGTGCTAGTAGAAGAAAGACAAGATCAGGCAAAATCTCAAGGCCCTAGTGCCAAAAGCCAGTGTTGCAATGCCAAAGTAAAAGGAGGGCTAGCGTCACAATGCCAGCTTGTCAAGGTTGCAATAATTAATCGAGAAGAAGTTTCCCCAAAGTCAAAAGATGAGCATCACCGTACTCAATGCTAGCACTGTGATGGTAGTACAAGTATCGAGCTAGTGCTATACTAGGTAGTCAAGGCCTTGACACTAGGTATTAAATTAGAAAACCTAGTTTGCCTTGGACATAAAGTTTACCTTAATTTGAAGAATAAAACTTATAAATAAGAGTCTATTCAATCATATAAAGAGATATCAAAGAGAGAGAGAGAGAGAGATAGCAAGAGAAGAATTAAAATATAAGACTTTTAAATGCAACAAAGAGACTGAAGACTAAAGATTTCAGGGCATTATCCCTTTTCTACTTTCGTCTTCTACTTTAGATTGCTTATCCTTTATAATATTGATTATTTTTCACTTTAAAACTCTATTTGTCATTATGAACTAAGTTTTTATTCTAAGATTATAATTTGAACTTAATATATAATTTGAATTTATTATCTTTTCTTATTTTATGAAATCAATATTGAATTGTTCAGTTTATTCTATGTTTAATACTTTATAGTTACTTTAAAGAGTAATTTATATGTTAAGCCTTGTATAAACTAATATATGATTATAGTGTAACCACTACTAAAAAAAGATTATTGGTGATAGAAAATTGTTGTCACAAACTATATTTAGTGATAGAAAACTTCTATCACCAAAAGACATCTCAGGAATTACTGATAAAAAATATCTATCACCAATCTATGATAGATTTTTTCTATCACTATCTTTTGACATCATTTAGTGACAGAAAATATTTATCACTAAATTGTAATTTTTGTCCTAAGTGTACAAAAAATATGTGGCACAAAATGAATACGTGTTCGATGATGTGGATGCTAATTTGGTACCTAGTATGGTAGATGATGTAAGTGAAATGTCATTATGCTAACGCCAGAGGAAAATAATGTAAGATCATCAAAATACATTATCTATCACAAATTCGTGATAGATGTATATCACAAATTCGTGATAGATGTGTATCATGAATTCATAATAGATAAACATTTGGATTATATTATCTATCACGAATACATGTTAGATGATAACCCAACTGCATTTATTTCATTTGATAGTCAATTGTTCACGTTTGATGAAATCTAAATCATATTCGTATAAATATATTAAATATTAAATATATTTATATAAACAAATATATATATATTACAAAAATTAAAATATTCAATGAACATTATTAGTAAAAATTCAAATAACCATGCAAAACTTTAAATAACCATACAACACTACAAATATATTTCCATTAGCACAATTACACATTATAGTCATAAAATATCATAAAATATAACAATATATACAACAATCAGTTACATTTATAAACTATAGATACACATCATAGCACAATATTCAACTTAATCTCCAACAGATACACATTATAAATTATATACTACACCATAAAGTATCCAACACCAATTAATCTCCAGCATTCAACTTAAACCTATTTGAAACTTGCAATAAGTGAAAATACAAGTTTAAATAGGCAGCATAGCACAAGTGCCTGTGACAATAAGGTTTTATCATGTTAGAACAACATCAATACATCATTAACATAGTTTGAAATTTATAAATCAACAAACTCAATACAAAAGTGCCTCTGAACAATCCTGTCCCACCTTTAAATCAAAGAAATTCTAAGTTAGTTATTATGTTATAGCACTAAATTAAGAAATAAAGTTAGAACAAAATACAAAATATTGAGTGACAAATGTAATATACCTAGCTCATATTTTAGAAGAGAAAAAAAAATGGCCTACTCTATACGAATCTCATTTATCTCCTCCTCGGTATATATTGTCTTGCCCATGAACTAATAGCATATAAACTAAAAAAAAAAATCAATTCATTATTGATTGTCTGTAACTTCATGGTGCACATACAAGTAAATGAACTTAAAGAAATAATACCTACAAATTAATTGTACATAATTACATCCTTACTTGTATTACTATATTCTAATGAAATTTTCTTACCTTATCGTGTTGTAAAATAAATATTGAAACCAAAGTATGTCATACCTTTGTAGTCTTGGAAGGCTCAGAAGATGGCATTTTGTGTAATGTATATGAGAAAAAGAAAATAAATTTTATTTAAGGTAATATAAAAGAACTAACATTTTGTGCAAGTATATTAGAGTCGTTTATAACATCCCTTATGTTCGCCTGATATACAATCCGTATTCAATAGTTCTTGGTTGAAGCGGGGTGTAGAAAATGAATTCTATAGTTAATAAACAAATATTTTTGAATAAATAAATGTATTTTGTTAAAATGCTACTTAGAAACGATATTTTCACCTTAACTTGAATCTAACTTATTGGTGATCTTTTGTTGTTGGCACCTTCTTGAGCTAAAAGAATGCATATACCACTAATTTCAAAAACAAAAAGTAATTGATCATTTATTCATACTTGAAACGAAATTAAATTTGTTGTGTTGATATGGCCTACTCACTTAATCAAAATGGTCAAAAACTCGGGCATATTAGACCTCCCAAAGGATCCAAATGATAAACTTTTTTATTGGAGAGGTCAATAACAGCAAGAACCCAATGGAAACTATATAATAAAAAAATCAGAATATGAAAAAGTCAATAAAACCTAAAATGCATTTTATTAACTCAGACTCGAAATTGTTAAAGACTAGCCATAATTGGTTGTGCAACGTGCTTTGATTGCAGTCTGTAATGGCATGTAATCATTGACCATTATCCTTGTAGCTAATTTTCCTGTGAGAGAGACGATAAATAAATAGATGAATCCACATGCATATGTCAATTTGGACTCCTTTAGCTTTTTGTACAATGACTTATGTAAAACATTTTAAAAAGTCACATTGTCATGTTATTTGAAATTAAAAATAGAGTAAAAATACTAGCCACAAATAAATGTTACTCACATTATATGTATTAATATACAACATACCCTAAGAAGTGTAAGGTACATAATATACTCACAGTTTTGCTTCTGCACCCAAATTGGGTACTAATGTCTAAAAATCTGAGCCTCAAATGTAACTTCTTTTGCTTTTTTACTAAGACATTTATCTACTAATGTCTTAAACATCATAAGTTATGGCATCTGATTAAGTTATATTTCTTTTCCTGTCTTGCATTCCTCCTAAACCCATATACCATATATGGGTTTAGGAGTGGTAATCTTTTTCCTCTTGGGACTGGTTGCTGGTGGCTACATCATGCAAACATGGGATAAATTATTATTTATGTAAAATAGATTAAGTTGACTACAAAAGAAGTCAAAATCAGCATATATATACCACTTTTTGAACAATGGGCAGCTTTGGACTTTGCTCTTTTTTATGGGGGTTTTGTTGCCATATTTATAGGTATTTCTTTTTGATGCTCTAATGGGTGTCTTCATCCTAAGTGATTTATAATAGAATATAAGTAAATTCTATTTTATAATCCTTTATAAATTAATTGACAGTATACAATGGTAAAGTAAAGTAACTTACACTAAAAAAAATTTGTGATGGCAAGTCAACATCCATATCTAACTTTTTGGACATTGTTAACTTGTTTAAACTGCCCTTCTAAAAAAACTTGGCAGTTATTTGCAGTTTTTCCTCCAAGGATTCAAGCTTAGGATTCATTCTTGCTAATTCCTCATTATACTTCAACCTTTCATTCTCCAACAAGTGATCTCCTATTGGTATGTTAAAGTATATTAGTGGTGATATACTTTTTTACTCCCTAAAATTGCCCAGTAGTAGGCTTCCTTCCTAAAGACCGGGATAAAATGTCGTTTTCTACTTTAAAACTAGATGCATCATTTCTTACTTCACTTTCATAATCTTCCTGCAAGTATATTGACACACACATGTAACAATGGTATAATTTATCACCCATAAATGGTAGTTTCATAATACCACAATAGAGTTAAGAATATTATAATTTTAGAAATAATTAGCATCTTTTTGGAGCTGTACAAGCCATTCTTTCTCCTCCTTGCTTGTTTTCAAGTGATGCTTCTATCAATCTGTGTCAGTAAAATTGGTCTCTTGCATCTAGTAAGGAAAAAAATAATGTAAATACTATACGCAATAAGCTATGATTGTACTTGTTATAGTTTCTACTGTAAAACTAATTGGTAAGATGTTCTTGAAAATTAAAGAAGAATGTCTTATTATCTCTTCAATTAATCCCAAATAACCGTTCCTCCCTAAGCTATGACTGTACTTGTTACAGTTACTTTTCAATTGAGAACTTTCTTTTACTCTCTGAAAATCAACAAAGAAACATAAACTATGTTAGATGACTAAATAAACTTATAACCAAAAGTACAAAATCATATTTATTATACTTACCTTGAATTCTATTGATAACTTAGATTTCACAAATGCATTCCAATCTTCTTATGTAATCTAATTGTGATAAATTGGTGCCTTCTTCAAATCTTCTTTGTTGTGCTTGTATAGTAGAATGTAATCGGTGGTTAAATGATATATAAATGTTCGATAGGCAACACCCATGGAGTGTAAAATCTATTTCTTGCAACGAGGATCGACTTAAAAATGAGCTTATGCAACAAGGCATTAAATGTTAAACCTTTCACATGTTAAATAGATTCAAATGTATAAAGCATTTAATCAAGTAATGTATATGAAATATTACCTATACCCACTTCAAAAGGGACTCCTTCTATTGATATGGAACCTTTTGCTATTCTGTGTACACAATATGAATCCATTGACAAATAATTAACCTAATAGTCCAAGCTAGTTTCCTCATCTCCTTTTGGCACCCCAATCTATTGTATTTCACCTTAATTTTAATCCCATCATTTGATTTCTTTAAACCCGTCTTCTTAGTCAATCTCTGTGTGTGTTTGTCAGTGAAATCCATGGAACCCTCATCCTTACTATTGCTCATACTATTGTTCGAGTGCTTGTCCGTCATCTTGTAAAAATAGATGGCAAAATAATGCATAAATGATATTATAATGTATAGTAAAATAATGTATGAATGGTATTATAAAGTATAGCAAAATAATGTATAGCTTCAATAAGAAATAGCATAATGATATTACAATGCATATCAAAATAATGTTTAGCATAAATAAGAACATAACATTCTTATAACAACTCTAAGAGGATTATAACATATGGTAATTACAAAAAAAATTTAAAAATTAAGCAACTTAGCCATTAACTTACTAGTATTCCTATTTCTAATTGGTTGACTAATATGTATTCACCATCCATCCTAATATAATTTGGATTGGTTTCATCTGCCACATTAGACACGTCATCCTCTGAAGGTGGTTCATTCATAATGGTAATTGAATATTTGTATTATCCACTTAATCTGCACTATATTTTACTTCATTACCCTTTTGCAGCATCGTTCAAACAATAGAATATTTTGTACTTTTTCTGGTTTACCATGTAAAAAACTTGTTTTGCTTGTAAAGCTAGTACAAATATATCTGACTTATAGCCTAACCTACCAAGTGAAACAATTGTAAAGCCATGCTTATCGATTCTCACACCATGTCCATTATAAACCCAATTACACTTAAAAATAGTAACTTTGAACATATAGCAGTCCAAGTCCTATATATCATCAATGACTCCATAATAAGACATCTCTCCAACTATTGGATTGTTATCCTTAACACTAGTAATTTGCATTGATGTTGCTACCACACTAACACTGTCACGCCCCAGACCCAAAAGATCCGACACACGACATCACTTACATTCATTCACTGCATGTGCACTCATAAATAATATTACACAAACTTTTCAACTTTCATTCAACACAGAAATCCTTAGCAAGTTGCTAGTAAGTTCAACACTAAAATTAACCATAACCTAACATATAAATATAAACTTCTCTTGACAATATTTAAACATTCATTTTAATTTCTTTCAGAATTATAGCAATTGAATTATGACTGGGACAATTATTAAACCGGAGATACGCAGAGTTTTCTCAGAGATTAACACTCTACTACGTCACCAGTAGCAACTTTGTTACCGGGAGCCCAGAATATATCCATTGCAAATTCTTACTTAAAATCATCCAATAACCACACTTTATAAAACTTAAATCAAATCCAATCCACACACAATGAAATAATACATAAGTATTTATTCAATAGGGACAAACCAAATATCCTATCCCACGTGTCCCCAAATGAAACACACAACAACCTAGCAACTTAGGGAACCCAAGGAACAGCAGAAGCCTTGCCAAATCCGCTAAGCACATATGCACCTTATTTACCTGAAATCACCATAAACTATAATGAGTATAAAACTCAGTAAGCATACTAATTTTTCATATATCAAATACAAATACATATATGTACACAATGCATATGTATGATATGCTGTGATTAATCAAAATCATAATCTTATCAAATCACATATCATGTAAGCGCTTACACATTCTTTCAAAACACATTATAGGAATACCATTACTCGACTACTACTTAGTAGGACTTACATATCACATATCACATAATGAGCCAAATGTCACTCGTAGGTGACATACCGTATAAGAGGAATAGTACAAGTGAGGTCCTTAAATCACACATATATAACGCTTATGCCCGAAGGTAAAAGCCAAACCCTCACCCTGATCATCGGTGAGTCCTCTCACATGCACCAATACGCCACCACACGAATGTGATGACTCACTCTTCCTTTAGGTACCAATAGGATCCTCCCTACATACGGAACACATAACATATACCAATCCCAAAGGAAAGGCCACACATAAAGGCTCCACAAATCACATAAAATGCCTACTAAGTTAACAGTGAGTTCAAGTACCCTCAAAATACAAAATATTTCTCATGGACATATTACACTTCAAAAGCTTTCTTTATTAAACACATCTTATTTTGAAAGCTCACTTACAAAAATACATGTATGTCCATGCTCAATGTCAATGCTCACATTCAGAAACATATATTCACATTTCATATCAAAATATACTTTGACATAACATAAACATATTCTTAACCCCATTTGCAAAATCATACAAAACAATTACTATGTTTATTGTGATTTCAGTAAAAAGTCTAGTATACTTACCTCTTAACACTTTCAGCTACAAGGCTTAAATCTCCTTAACCTATCAATGGAGATTAATCCTTTCATAAGCCTCACAATTCACACAAAATACTTTAAATAGCTTACAAAATTATACACAATGCATTTATCACATCAAATTGGTCTAAATATTTGGTTTCTCAAAACCTGTCATTCTGACCACTTACACTTAACAAAAATTTCTAATACATCAAATGATGTCCAATTACTCCGAAATCAGAATATATCATTCTTGACTCATATATACTTCTTATATATGAATATTATATCAAAATTCCTACACAATCCATTCCATACACACCATTGAATCCAAACTACAAACCTGACAGGATCAAGATACTTACTGAACAGTATTCAATCTCCCAATTTTATAAAATCATATACTAACTCAAAAATTATAAAACTACCACATAATTACTCTTGACACATATCTCAGTCCATGATAAATATTTGGCTTCCAAATAACTGCCAAAAGTATTTTAAAACTATTTTATTTCATAACTTTAAAAATCTGTTAATCAAATACTACAATGAGCTGATACACTTTAGAAATTCATAACACTTCAACCACATTGATCCAAATTCTCAATTCCGAGTATATCATATTAGACATATAAAATTATCATATTCCACAAATTCGTAATTTGTAAAGATCATTCAGCAGGTCAAAAATTATTTTCCACTGTATCATACTGTTTACACAGGAAATTTCCAGAATTCCAGGGTCATTTTGGTAAATTCACTACAAATTCAATTTCCGAGATTTTCAGTCGATTCAAAGTCTCAGATGATCCTAAACATGTCTAATTTCATATACTCAAAATTCAAAACCAGAATCGAATCACAACAATTTATACAATTCCTAGATCAAGAGGTTATCCAGCAGAAATTCCATAATTCATCATGATTTATCAAACTATCTTATAGATCATCATCAATTCTCATATGATCTTACGAAATACACAACAAATCCTCAATTATACATATTTTCAGAAATCAAAACTTAAAGGAATTAACTTAATTAATACTAATAAATTGAGAAATACGTATGATATACCTCTTGAAATTCAAATTTCCAATTTCTTCTTCTTTTTCTTCTTCTTCTCCTCTTTCTCTCTCCTCTATTTCTCTCTTCTCTCTCTTAAAATGGGTAGCTCGACCTAAAAATGGTAAATTAGGGTTTAAAAGTGTATTTTTATACTAAGAGGCTAATTTTTGATATTTATGAATTTGCCCCCAAAACTTTCAAAGTATAACAATTTGGTCCCTAAAATAAATCTAAAGTCATACAAATAAACTCAATACTAATCGTATATCCTTAACCTATAAAAATATTACTAATAACAATATATAATTCAAGTATCACCAACATACAAATAAAATACGTATATTTATACATATATAACTACTTATTCTTACCAGTCGTGGATACTGGTTACTACAATTCTCCCCTCCTTATAAGAATTTCGTCCTCGAAATTCATAACTTAAGCAAATAGATGAGGATACTTAGATCTCATTTCCTCTTCTCGTTCCCAGGTTGCCTCTTCAACTGCATGGTTTCTCCATAAAACCTTTACCAAATCAATCTTCTTAGTACGAAGAATTTGCTCCTTATTGTCCAAAATCCTAATGGGCACTTCTTCATAAGTGAGATCATCCCTAAGTTGAAGTGGCTCATAGCTTAACACATGTGACGAGTTTGAAACATATTTTCGCAACATGGACACATGGAACACATTATGAACTCCTGATAATGATGGAGGAAGGGCAAGTCTATAAGCCACATCACCTATCCTTTCAAGGATTTCAAATGGACCAATGAATCTTGGACTCAACTTTCCTTTCTTGCCAAATCTCATGACTCCTTTCATTGGAGCAACCTTAAGAAATACTTTTTCACCCACCTTAAATTCTAGATCTTTTCTTCTATTGTCTGCATAGCTTTTCTGTCTACTCTGAGCCACTTTCATTCTTTTTCTTATCTTCTCTATAACCTCACAAGTTTGCTGGACAATCTCTGGCCCTAAAATTTTTCTTTCTCCAACTTCATCCCAATGCACAGGAGATCTACATTTTCTTCCATACAAAGCTTCATATGGGGCCATACCAATAGTTGATTGATAACTATTGTTGTATGCAAACTTCACTAATGAAAGGTGTTTGTCCCAACTACCTTTAAGGTCTAACACACATGCTCTCAACATATCTTCTAGAATTTGAATGGTCCTTTCAGATTGACCATCAGTCTGTGGGTGGAATGCAGTACTGAAGTTCAACTTTGTGCCCATGGCATTATGTAGGCTCTTCCAAAATATTGAAGTAAATCGGGGATCTCTATCAGATACAATTGACACAGGTACTCCATGAAGCCTCACAATTTCATCAACATATAATTGGGCATACCTATCTATGGAATAAGTGGTGCATATTGGAATAAAATGTGCTGATTTTGTTAGCCTATCAATAATCACCCATATGGCATTGTAGCCCTTTTGTGTACTTGGCAACCCAACTACAAAATCCATGGCTATGTGCTCCCATTTCCATTCCGGTACCAATAAAGGTTTCAATAACCCAGATGGTCTCTGATGTTCTGCCTTAACTTGCTGACATGTCAAACATTGCTCTATAAATTTAGCAATCTCTCTTTTCATATTAACCCACCAATAAACAGCTCGTAGGTCTCGATACATCTTGGTACCTCCCGGATGTACAGTATATGGTGAACTATGAGCTTCAGCCAAGATCTCATTTTTCAACTCATCATTATTAGGAACACAAAGTCTACCTTCAAAATGTAGAGCTCCATCATCAAAAATAGCAAAGTTAGGCCTTTTACCCAATGGAATTTCTTCCATAATTTTCTTCAGATGCACATCACTACCTTGTGCTTCCTTAATTCTCTTAATTAGGGTAGGCTGAATGGACATACTTGCAACATAAGCCCTATCATTAGATCTTACCACTTCAATGCCAAGCTTTTCTAAATCCAACAAAATTTGCTTTTGAGCAGTCAAAAGTGCTGCCATATGTCCTGAAGATTTTCTACTCAAAGCATCTGCTACAACATTAGCTTTTCCCGGATGGTAGTTAATCGCACAGTCATAATCCTTGACTAGTTCCAACCATCGACGTTGCCTCATATTTAACTCCTTTTGAGTAAAGAAGTATTTAAGACTTTTGTGATCTGTGTAAATTTCACACCTTTCTCCATAAAGATAATGCCTCCAAATTTTCAGAGCAAAAACTACTGCAGCCAACTCTAAGTCATGAGTAGGGTAATTCTGCTCATAAGTCTTTAGTTGTCGTGAGGCATATGCCACTACCTTTCCATCCTGCATTAATACACACCCAAGCCCTTTCTTGGAAGCATCACTATAAATCACAAATCCAGCAGAAGCAGAAGGGATGGTTAGTATGGGAGCAGATACTAACCGATGCTTGAGTTCTTGAAAACTTTTCTCACATTCTTCTGACCACTGAAACTTGACATTCTTTCTTGTCAATTGAGTTAAAGGTGAAGCTATCTTAGAGAATCCTTCAACAAATCGTCTATAATATCCTGCCAGCCCAAGAAAACTTCGAATTTCCCCCACATTAGTTGGTCTGGACCAATTCACCACTGCTTCAATTTTGCTTGGATCCACTGAAATTCCCTTTGAGGAAACAACATGTCCCAAAAATACCATTCGATCTAGCCAGAATTCACATTTCTTGAATTTTGCATAAAGCTGCTTCTCCCTTAACACTTGTAGGACTTTTCTTAAGTGTTCTTCATGTTCTCCTTTGCTCTTAGAGTACACTAGGATGTCATCAATAAACACAATAATAAACCTATCCAAATAATCCTTGAATACTCTATTCATTAGATCCATAAAGGCAGCAGGTGCATTTGTCAACCCAAATGGCATAACAATAAACTCATAATGCCCATATCTGGTACGAAATGCAGTCTTTGGAATGTCTTCTTTCTTGATCTTCAATTGATGATAGCCAGAACGAAGATCAATTTTTGAGAATACACAAGCTCCTTGTGTCACGCCCCAGACCCAAAAGATCCGACACACGACATCACTTACATTCATTCACTGCATGTGCACTCATAAATAATATTACACAAATTTTTCAACTTTCATTTCAATTTCTTTCAGAATTATAGCAATTGAATTATGACTGGGACAATTATTAAACCGGAGATACGCAGAGTTTTCTCAGAGATTAACACTCTACTACGTCACCAGTAGCAACTTTGTTACCGGGAGCCCAGAATATATCCATTGCAAATTCTTACTTAAAATCATCCAAGAACCACACTTTATAAAACTTAAACCAAATCCAATCCACACACAATGAAATAATACATAAGTATTTATTCACTAGGGACAAATCAAATATCTTATCCCACGTGTCCCTAAATGAAACACTTAGCAACCTAACAACTTAGGGAACCCAAGGAACAGCAGAAGCCTTGCCAAATCCGCTAAGCACACACGTACCTTATTTACCTGAAATCACCATAAACTATAATGAGTATAAAACTCAGTAAGCATACTAGTTTTTCATATATCAAATACAAATACATATATGTACATAATGCACATGTATGATATGCTGTGATCAATCAAAATCATAATCTTATCAAATCACATATCATGTAAGCGCTTACACATTCTTTCAAAACACATAATAGGAATACCATTACTCAACTACTACTTAGTAGGACTTACATATCACATATCACATAATGAGCCAAATGTCACTCGTAGGTGACATACCGTATGAGAGGAATAGTACAAGTGAGGTCTTTAAATCACACATATATAACGCTTATGCCCGAAGGTAAAAGCCAAACCCTCACCCTGATCATCGGTGAGTCCTCTCACATGTACCTATACGCCACCACACGAATGTGATGACTCACACTTCCTTTAGGTACCAATAGGATCCTCCCTACATACGGAACACATAACATATACCAATCCCGAAGGAAAGGCCACACATAAAGGCTCCACAAATCACATAAAATGCCTACTAAGTTAACAGTGAGTTCAAGTACCCTCAAAATACAAAATATTTCTCATGGACATATTACACTTCAAAAGCTTTCTTTATTAAACACATCTTATTTTGAAAGCTCACTTACAAAAATACATGTATGTCCATGCTCAATGTCAATACTCACATTCAGAAACATATATTCACATTTCATATCAAAATATACTTTGACATAACATAAACATATTCTTAACCCCATTTGCAAAATCATACAAAACAATTACTATGTTTATTGTGATTTCAGTAAAAAGTCTAGTATACTTACCTCTTAACACTTTCAGCTACAAGGCTTAAATCTCCTTAACCTATCAATGGAGATTAATCCTTTCATAAGCCTCACAATTCACACAAAATACTTTAAATAGCTTACAAAATTATACACAATGTATTTATCACATCAAATTGGTCTAAATATTTAGTTTCTCAAAACCTGTCATTCTGACCACTTACACTTAACAAAAATTTCTAATACATCAAATGATGTCCAATTACTCCGAAATCAGAATATATCATTCTTGACTCATATATACTTCTTATATATGAATATTATATCAAAATTCCTACACAATCCATTCCATACACACCATCGAATCCAAACTACAAACCTGACAGGATCAAGATACTTACTGAACAGTATTCAATCTCCCAATTTTATAAAATCATATACTACTCAAAAATTATAAAACTACCACATAATTACTCTTGACACATATCTCAGTCCATGATAAATATTTGGCTTCCAAATAACTGCCAAAAGTATTTTAAAACTATTTTATTTCATAACTTTAAAAATCTGTTAATCAAATATTGCAATGAGCTGATACACTTTAGAAATTCATAACACTTCAACCACATTGATCCAAATTCTCAATTCTGAGTATATCATATTAGACATATAAAATTATCATATTCCACAAATTCATAATTTTTAAAGATCATTCAGCAGGTCAAAAATTATTTTCCACTGTATCATACTGTTTACACAGGAAATTTCCAGAATTCCAGGGTCATTTTGGTAAATTCACTACAAATTCAATTTCCGAGATTTTCAGTCGATTCAAAGTCTCAGATGATCCTAAACATGTCTAATTTCATATACTCAAAATTAAAAACCAGAATCGAATCACAACAATTTATAAAATTCCTAGATCAAGAGGTTATCCAGCAGAAATTCCATAATTCATCATGATTTATCAAACTATCTTATAGATCATCATCAATTCTCACAACATCAAACGAAATACACATCAAATCCTTAATTATACATATTTCCAGAAATCAAAACTTAAAGAAATTAACTTAATTAACACCAATAAATTGATAATTAGTTGTGATATACCTCTAAAGATCCAAAATTCCAATTTCTTCTTCTTTTTCTTCTTCTTCTTCTCCTTCTCTCTCCTTTATTTCTCTCTTCTCTCTCTAAAAATGGGTAGCTCGACCAAAATGAGAGAATTAGGGTTTTTAAAAGTGTATTTTTATACTAAGTGGTTAATATTTGGTATTTACGAATTCACCCCCAAAACTTTCAAAGTATAACAATTTGGTCCCTAAAATAATTCCAAACTCTTGCAAATAAACCCAATACTAATAGTATATCCTTAACCTATAAAAACACTACTAATAACAATATATAAATCAAGGATCACCCACATACAAATAAAATACGTATATTTATATATATAAATATACATATTCTTACCGGTTATGGATACTGGTTACTACAATTCTCCCCTCCTTATAAGAATTTCGTCCTCGAAATTCATAACTTAAGCACATAGATGAGGATACTTAGATCTCATTTCTTCTTCTCATTCTCAATTTTCCTTTTCAACTGTATAGTTTATTCATAAAACATTTACAAAGCAATCTTCCTTGTATATAGGATTTGCTCATTGTGGTCCAAAATCCTAATAAATACTCATTCATATGTTAGATTATCTCTAAGTTGGCTCATAGCTGAGTATACGAGAGGAGTACGAAACATATATCCATAAAATAAACATATGACACACATTATGGACTTATAAAATTATACACACATATTTTTATTCTTTTTTCCCATTCGTTCAATATTTAATGGGTATCTATACACTTCACCTTTCATTCATTAAAGAATAACATAGATGTAGAATACCCATACTAATCTCTTACATAAAATTCTTAACTCCTTTAAAAATTTTAATCCCTTCAACATATACTCATACGTCATAATATCATTCACTACCTTGATATCATTCAAAAAAAAAATGTAGTATTTCTACGCAACTAAGTTGTCATTCAAATCAGAATATTGAAAGCATTATCTTAAACGATCAAAAATCAACTTCAATAAAAAGACCTTTAGTTCAACTGATTCTTAAACTATAGATCTTAACATTATATCTCTTACTTTAACTCTTAAAAAAAAATAGTCCACCTTATTGGACATCATTTTCTCATTAAGATTGACATGTCTGCTTTTTCTAATATGCTCGATTTCAAATAGAAAAGATTCTACTAGCACAATTACTGCGATGGCAAATATGATTCTTTTAACTATTCCTTTAACGTCATCCACGTAAAAGGAAAGGACAAAACGATTATTGATTTTCTTTCATAAAACTCTATAAATAGCCTAAACCTCATAATCACTTTTCTAGCAATAAATAAAACCAACCTTCTTACCATCTTCATAATGAATCCTATTATCATAACTCCTCCTGTTCCTTTTTCTCCACCACAATTTCCAGACCTAATCAAAACCAGAACACTCCATTCCCGTGCCAAAGAATTCATCAGACACTACGCCATCTTAGCAGTCCAAGAACACGGCCTCACAGTTCTTGGTGGCCCTTTGTTCAACTTAGAATACCCTTTCTTTCACCTGCACTCTTTTTTCCCATTTTCCCAATGGTCCAAACCTGTCCTTTACTTGTTATGGTACCTGTTGGATCTGTATACAATCGCCATGGAATTCCCATTACTTAGAACCCTCCAAAAATTAGAAAAATGTGATGAAGATCATCCAGCCCTGATTTTTCTCCAATGGTTTTACCCAAAGACATGGTGGATAACTAAATTTCAATACATGATTGCAAACAACACAAATGCTGCAGTCCCCAGACAACATCTTTGGTCAGTCTTACTTCTCCAACGGAAGGGTATGATTATTTCAGATCACGAGATTCATTATTACCCCACTGTTAAGGATTACTTCACATTTACCCTTTCACTAAAGGGATCAATTAAGCTCTGGCCTGAAGAAGTAATTCAGCAAAAGAGAGAACTTGAAAGAATTCTTGCTCAGGAAAATCAAATAATTCCTCCGTCTGTTTGGATCTCCCCAGAAGATGCTGCACCTTGGGAACAAGTTGAAGCTGACTTTACAGAAGACCTGAATTTTGCCATTATACTCAAATTCCAACAAAGACAAAAATATCATCTTTCACATCTCAGAAATACAGATTACTCTACTCATCATCACCATATCCCAAACATGACTTATTATGCCAGATACAGACAAGCAATGGATAACCTTCACCAATGGCCTCAGCTAACTGTCCCGACAGAACCTACCCAATCTCAGCCAGTTGTCCCGACAGAACCTACTCAATCTCAGCCAGTTGTCCCGACAGAACTTGACCAACACCAACCCAATCTTGACTTATCCCTCTTTCAAGACTCCCAACCTTATCCAACCGACACCCAAATCCAAGAGGAAGCCAGCACATCCCTCATCCAGACCAGCTCACCTGGAGAAGATCAAGATATGGTAGACCCACATTCCACTCCGCCAGAGCCCTCATTCAATGTATGGGAACAACAACTCCATAAGTTCCTCTCTCACGGATACGACACAGATGAAAGCGACCAAGGAGACTCATTTTGACCTACATTGCTGTTTCTATTTTCACAGAAACTAGATCCGTGTTGCTCTATCACATCAAAGAGAGACTGATTACTGCTTTATATTTATGTCAAGTGTGCTTTATCTTTCTTCATATCTGCTTTTAATCTATCGGCCAAAAATTAATGTTAAGACCACAAAATTTTTGTAATTAATAAAGTTAATTTGGCCTCATGTCCAAAGTCCAATTGTTAGCTCAAAAAGTCTTCAAGTCATTGATGTATTGTCGACCATTAGTGCCAAAATGGCTAAGTCCCTAAATCCATGAAATAGGCCTTTATTGACTTTTCTTAATTATCTTACCTAACTTATCACACTTCCGACACAATTTTTATCACACTTACATATCAACATATATTTATTCAAGATTTTACGACCTATTGTCCCTTATAAAATGATAAAGTAAAACTCATTCTTTTTTTTTTTTTGTTTTACCTCACAAGAATCGAGAAAAATATATACTTGAACATACTTACACATATGCTCCACAGCTATTATCAATTTGTTTCTCTATAAATACATTATTATTGCATCCTTATACAAACTCAAAAATATTCAAAGATTAGGGTGAGCATAACAATGGAGGAAACCTCAGCTCGTCGATTCACAAAAATTTGTGTCTTTTGTGGATCCAACCCTGGGAATACTGAAGAGTTTACAAAAGTTGCAGAAAATCTTGGTAAGGTATTAGCTGAGCGAAATATACATTTAGTATATGGAGGAGGTAACCGAGGGTTAATGGGGTCTGTGGCAAAAGCTGCACACAATAAAGGTAGTCGAGTTTTGGGTATCATTCCAAAACCTCTAGCTATTGAAAATGTTGTAGGAAAAACAATTGGGGATGAGTTACAAGTCTCATCTATGCACGAGCGAATGGCTCAAATGCTTAGGCATGCGGATGCTTTCATAGCTCTACCAGGAGGTTTCGGGACCTTGGAGGAAATTTTTCAAATTGTCTCATGGGCACAATTACAAATCCACCAAAAACCCATTGGTTTGTTAAATGTTAATGGTTTTTACGACGGGTTGATATCTTTTCTTGACTATGCAGCGGGAACACAATTCATCCCACTTCTAGCACGACGGATTCTTATTTCAGCTCCAACTGTTGATCAACTGATTGATCAATTGCAGTCTTTTATTCCTCTGTCTAATCCAACATTGCATCAGTTAGATTGGTCTACTCATGACAGTCAGAAGAAGCGCAAAATAGACTTAAATGTCACTCCGTAGCCTCTATTGTATTTTTGTTGCTGCTATTGTTGTTGTGTTGTTATTTTCCTTTTCAATAAAAGTTGTTTCAATTGATGTCTTCAATACTCTACTTCTCTATATTTTGTCATTGAGAAAATTATCTCAATTTGCTCTATCACATGCAAATTATCATTATAAGATATTCAACATCACTCTTACTAAGCATATTAGTCATAACTTAAAAGAAAATCTAAATGGTAACATTAAGATCCACAAGGTACCATTATCCACAACAACAACAATCTTAGCAGCTCTTGGATACTGTGTCATCTTCACAAAATCATACAAAATTTAAGGAACATGTCAAACTTTTACATAACAAAGCTATAAATACAATCCTAAGGATTTGGCATCTGCTCGGTTCCCTTGACTCGACACTTAAAAGTCTACAGAATCATATCTTAGCTCTGATACCAATAAAAGCTGTCACGCCCCAGACCCAAAAGATCCGACACACGACATCACTTACATTCATTCACTGCATGTGCACTCATAAATAATATTACACAAATTTTTCAACTTTCATTTCAATTTCTTTCAGAATTATAGCAATTGAATTATGACTGGGACAATTATTAAACCGGAGATACGCAGAGTTTTCTCAGAGATTAACACTCTACTACGTCACCAGTAGCAACTTTGTTACCGGGAGCCCAGAATATATCCATTGCAAATTCTTACTTAAAATCATCCAAGAACCACACTTTATAAAACTTAAACCAAATCCAATCCACACACAATGAAATAATACATAAGTATTTATTCACTAGGGACAAATCAAATATCTTATCCCACGTGTCCCTAAATGAAACACTTAGCAACCTAACAACTTAGGGAACCCAAGGAACAGCAGAAGCCTTGCCAAATCCGCTAAGCACACACGTACCTTATTTACCTGAAATCACCATAAACTATAATGAGTATAAAACTCAGTAAGCATACTAGTTTTTCATATATCAAATACAAATACATATATGTACATAATGCACATGTATGATATGCTGTGATCAATCAAAATCATAATCTTATCAAATCACATATCATGTAAGCGCTTACACATTCTTTCAAAACACATAATAGGAATACCATTACTCAACTACTACTTAGTAGGACTTACATATCACATATCACATAATGAGCCAAATGTCACTCGTAGGTGACATACCGTATGAGAGGAATAGTACAAGTGAGGTCTTTAAATCACACATATATAACGCTTATGCCCGAAGGTAAAAGCCAAACCCTCACCCTGATCATCGGTGAGTCCTCTCACATGTACCTATACGCCACCACACGAATGTGATGACTCACACTTCCTTTAGGTACCAATAGGATCCTCCCTACATACGGAACACATAACATATACCAATCCCGAAGGAAAGGCCACACATAAAGGCTCCACAAATCACATAAAATGCCTACTAAGTTAACAGTGAGTTCAAGTACCCTCAAAATACAAAATATTTCTCATGGACATATTACACTTCAAAAGCTTTCTTTATTAAACACATCTTATTTTGAAAGCTCACTTACAAAAATACATGTATGTCCATGCTCAATGTCAATACTCACATTCAGAAACATATATTCACATTTCATATCAAAATATACTTTGACATAACATAAACATATTCTTAACCCCATTTGCAAAATCATACAAAACAATTACTATGTTTATTGTGATTTCAGTAAAAAGTCTAGTATACTTACCTCTTAACACTTTCAGCTACAAGGCTTAAATCTCCTTAACCTATCAATGGAGATTAATCCTTTCATAAGCCTCACAATTCACACAAAATACTTTAAATAGCTTACAAAATTATACACAATGTATTTATCACATCAAATTGGTCTAAATATTTAGTTTCTCAAAACCTGTCATTCTGACCACTTACACTTAACAAAAATTTCTAATACATCAAATGATGTCCAATTACTCCGAAATCAGAATATATCATTCTTGACTCATATATACTTCTTATATATGAATATTATATCAAAATTCCTACACAATCCATTCCATACACACCATCGAATCCAAACTACAAACCTGACAGGATCAAGATACTTACTGAACAGTATTCAATCTCCCAATTTTATAAAATCATATACTACTCAAAAATTATAAAACTACCACATAATTACTCTTGACACATATCTCAGTCCATGATAAATATTTGGCTTCCAAATAACTGCCAAAAGTATTTTAAAACTATTTTATTTCATAACTTTAAAAATCTGTTAATCAAATATTGCAATGAGCTGATACACTTTAGAAATTCATAACACTTCAACCACATTGATCCAAATTCTCAATTCTGAGTATATCATATTAGACATATAAAATTATCATATTCCACAAATTCATAATTTTTAAAGATCATTCAGCAGGTCAAAAATTATTTTCCACTGTATCATACTGTTTACACAGGAAATTTCCAGAATTCCAGGGTCATTTTGGTAAATTCACTACAAATTCAATTTCCGAGATTTTCAGTCGATTCAAAGTCTCAGATGATCCTAAACATGTCTAATTTCATATACTCAAAATTAAAAACCAGAATCGAATCACAACAATTTATAAAATTCCTAGATCAAGAGGTTATCCAGCAGAAATTCCATAATTCATCATGATTTATCAAACTATCTTATAGATCATCATCAATTCTCACAACATCAAACGAAATACACATCAAATCCTTAATTATACATATTTCCAGAAATCAAAACTTAAAGAAATTAACTTAATTAACACCAATAAATTGATAATTAGTTGTGATATACCTCTAAAGATCCAAAATTCCAATTTCTTCTTCTTTTTCTTCTTCTTCTTCTCCTTCTCTCTCCTTTATTTCTCTCTTCTCTCTCTAAAAATGGGTAGCTCGACCAAAATGAGAGAATTAGGGTTTTTAAAAGTGTATTTTTATACTAAGTGGTTAATATTTGGTATTTACGAATTCACCCCCAAAACTTTCAAAGTATAACAATTTGGTCCCTAAAATAATTCCAAACTCTTGCAAATAAACCCAATACTAATAGTATATCCTTAACCTATAAAAACACTACTAATAACAATATATAAATCAAGGATCACCCACATACAAATAAAATACGTATATTTATATATATAAATATACATATTCTTACCGGTTATGGATACTGGTTACTACACCTTGCAATTGATCGAATAAATCATCGATTCTTGGAAGTGGATATTTATTCTTTACAGTCACACGGTTCAACTCTCGATAGTCAATACATAATCTCATTGAACCATCTTTCTTCTTAACAAAAAGAATTGGAGCACCCCAAGGTGAAACACTCGGGCGAATAAACCCCTTCTCAAGCAATTCATGTAGCTGTTCCTTCAACTCTTTAAGCTCTACTGGTGCCATACGATAAGGTGTTTTAGATATAGGACTGGTTCCTGGCAGAAGTTCTATAGTGAATTCAATCTCTCGATCTGGTGGAACTCCAGGTAAATCTTCAGGGAATACATCTATAAACTCATTCACGCCTGGAACATCTTGGATTTTCATTTCTTCTTTCTTTGTATCCACTACAGTCGCTAAGAAACACTGACAACCCTTCTTAAGACTTTTCCAAGCTTGTAAAGCAGATATTACTTTTGGCAAAGAGCATAACTTAGAACCAATAAAACTAAACTCAGGCTCCCCGGGTGGTTGGAAAACAACTTCTTTCTCAAAGCATTTAACATTAGCATGGTACATAGACAACCAATCCATGCCAAATATAACATCAAAATCATACATATTCAAGATAATCAAATCTGCTTGTAGCACCTTATCTCCTATTTCAATTTTACATGATTTTACCACATTTGTAGCACACATCAAATCTCCTGAAGGAGTTGCAACACATAAATCTACACCCAAAGGTTCTGGCACAACCCCCATATTACTAACAAATGCATGTGACACAAATGAATGGGTAGAACCCGAATCAAAAAGAGCTAAACCATGCTGGCCAGATATGGAAATTGTACCTGTCACCACAGAAGGTGAATCATCTGCTTCTTTTCTGGTAAGAGCATAGACTCTTGCTTGAGCTTTCTGATCTTTCTTAAATCCTCCCTGATCATTCTTCATCTCTGGACAATCCTGAATAAAATGACCAATCTTTCTACACTTAAAACAAGCTCCACTTTTCCTGAAACACACCCCTCCATGTGGTCTCCCACATGTATCACATAATGGAAAATCCTTCTTTTCAATGTCATCATTCCTATGCCTCTTCTTTCCTTTCCACCTGTCAAACTTTTTCTGATTATTTTTAACCCAAGGTCTCTTTTCTGATCGATGATAACCCATATGTTTGGACTCAGATGGTGCTGCCAATTCTTCATCCCTTGCTAATATTTCAGCCCTCTGTAATACTGCACTGTAAGTCTGTAGATCAAGGACAGAGAGTAACCTTCTCACTTCTGGTTTAAGACCCATCTGAAACCTCTTGGCCTTACGTGCTTCTGTGTCTACTAAGTGGGGAGCAAACCTAGACAACTCCTCAAACTTTCCTTTCATATTCTGTTACTGACATTTTGCCCTGAGTAAGGTGGATAAATTCTGCCTCTTTCTCATCTCTTAGGGACTGGGGAAAGTATTTTTCATTAAATACTTCCTTGAATCTTTCCCATGTTATCTTGTTCTTATCAATATTCAGTGTCCGCATGGTCATCTCCCACCAATGACTGGCTCTCTCCTTAAGCATGTAAGTGGCACAACTTACTTTATGTGAATCTGAACATTCGAGGAGGCTGAATATCTTTTCTAACTCACGGATCAACTCCTCAGCAACCAGCGGGTCTTTTGAGCCTTCAAATGATGGTGGTTGCAATTTTCTGAATTTTTCAATAACATGGAATTTATCATTATGGTCTGCTTTGGGTCGTTGTTGTTGAAGCACATTATTCACTGCTTGAACAATATTTTGGATGGTAGTAGGGTTTTCTCCTGAAGTACTCTCATTCACAGTATCAGCACTTCTAGTAATTCTTGGATTACGCCCCATCTTTTCAAAATCACAAAGATAAGTAAGTAAGATATCAAATAAATCAATATACATAAATAAGCACACATACAATCTTAAGGATTTGGCATCGGCTGGGTTCCCTTCACTAGATACATAAAGTCTACAAAATCATATCTTAGCTCTGATACCACTAATAGCTGTCACGCCCCAGACCCAAAAGATCCGACACACGACATCACTTACATTCATTCACTGCATGTGCACTCATAAATAATATTACACAAAATTTTCAACTTTCATTCAACACAGAAATCCTTAGCAAGTTGCTAGTAAGTTCAACACTAAAATCAACCATAACCTAACATATAAATATAAACTTCTGTTGACAATATTTAAACATTCATTTCAATTTCTTTCAGAATTATAGCAATTGAATTATGACTGGGACAATTATTAAACCGGAGATACGCAGAGTTTTCTCAGAGATTAACACTCTACTACGTCACCAGTAGCAACTTTGTTACCGGGAGCCCAGAATATATCCATTGCAAATTCTTACTTAAAATCATCCAATAACCACACTTTATAAAACTTAAATCAAATCCAATCCACACACAATGAAATAATACATAAGTATTTATTCAATAGGGACAAACCAAATATCCTATCCCACGTGTCCCCAAATGAAACACACAACAACCTAGCAACTTAGGGAACCCAAGGAACAGCAGAAGCCTTGCCAAATCCGCTAAGCACATATGCACCTTATTTACCTGAAATCACCATAAACTATAATGAGTATAAAACTCAGTAAGCATACTAATTTTTCATATATCAAATACAAATACATATATGTACACAATGCATATGTATGATATGCTGTGATTAATCAAAATCATAATCTTATCAAATCACATATCATGTAAGCGCTTACACATTCTTTCAAAACACATTATAGGAATACCATTACTCGACTACTACTTAGTAGGACTTACATATCACATATCACATAATGAGCCAAATGTCACTCGTAGGTGACATACCGTATAAGAGGAATAGTACAAGTGAGGTCCTTAAATCACACATATATAACGCTTATGCCCGAAGGTAAAAGCCAAACCCTCACCCTGATCATCGGTGAGTCCTCTCACATGCACCAATACGCCACCACACGAATGTGATGACTCACTCTTCCTTTAGGTACCAATAGGATCCTCCCTACATACGGAACACATAACATATACCAATCCCAAAGGAAAGGCCACACATAAAGGCTCCACAAATCACATAAAATGCCTACTAAGTTAACAGTGAGTTCAAGTACCCTCAAAATACAAAATATTTCTCATGGACATATTACACTTCAAAAGCTTTCTTTATTAAACACATCTTATTTTGAAAGCTCACTTACAAAAATACATGTATGTCCATGCTCAATGTCAATGCTCACATTCAGAAACATATATTCACATTTCATATCAAAATATACTTTGACATAACATAAACATATTCTTAACCCCATTTGCAAAATCATACAAAACAATTACTATGTTTATTGTGATTTCAGTAAAAAGTCTAGTATACTTACCTCTTAACACTTTCAGCTACAAGGCTTAAATCTCCTTAACCTATCAATGGAGATTAATCCTTTCATAAGCCTCACAATTCACACAAAATACTTTAAATAGCTTACAAAATTATACACAATGCATTTATCACATCAAATTGGTCTAAATATTTGGTTTCTCAAAACCTGTCATTCTGACCACTTACACTTAACAAAAATTTCTAATACATCAAATGATGTCCAATTACTCCGAAATCAGAATATATCATTCTTGACTCATATATACTTCTTATATATGAATATTATATCAAAATTCCTACACAATCCATTCCATACACACCATTGAATCCAAACTACAAACCTGACAGGATCAAGATACTTACTGAACAGTATTCAATCTCCCAATTTTATAAAATCATATACTAACTCAAAAATTATAAAACTACCACATAATTACTCTTGACACATATCTCAGTCCATGATAAATATTTGGCTTCCAAATAACTGCCAAAAGTATTTTAAAACTATTTTATTTCATAACTTTAAAAATCTGTTAATCAAATACTACAATGAGCTGATACACTTTAGAAATTCATAACACTTCAACCACATTGATCCAAATTCTCAATTCCGAGTATATCATATTAGACATATAAAATTATCATATTCCACAAATTCGTAATTTTTAAAGATCATTCAGCAGGTCAAAAATTATTTTCCACTGTATCATACTGTTTACACAGGAAATTTCCAGAATTCCAGGGTCATTTTGGTAAATTCACTACAAATTCAATTTCCGAGATTTTCAGTCGATTCAAAGTCTCAGATGATCCTAAACATGTCTAATTTCATATACTCAAAATTCAAAACCAGAATCGAATCACAACAATTTATACAATTCCTAGATCAAGAGGTTATCCAGCAGAAATTCCATAATTCATCATGATTTATCAAACTATCTTATAGATCATCATCAATTCTCATATGATCTTACGAAATACACAACAAATACTCAATTATACATATTTTCAGAAATCAAAACTTAAAGGAATTAACTTAATTAATACCAATAAATTGAGAAATACGTATGATATACCTCTTGAAATTCAAATTTCCAATTTCTTCTTCTTTTTCTTCTTCTTCTCCTCTTTCTCTCTCCTCTATTTCTCTCTTCTCTCTCTTAAAATGGGTAGCTCGACCTAAAAATGGTAAATTAGGGTTTAAAAGTGTATTTTTATACTAAGAGGCTAATTTTTGATATTTATGAATTTGCCCCCAAAACTTTCAAAGTATAACAATTTGGTCCCTAAAATAAATCTAAAGTCATACAAATAAACCCAATACTAATCGTATATCCTTAACCTATAAAAATATTACTAATAACAATATATAATTCAAGTATCACCAACATACAAATAAAATACGTATATTTATACATATATAAATACTTATTCTTACCAGTCGTGGATACTGGTTACTACAAACACCACTATTTCACGTCACACAGTTTTCATCTCGATGCAATGTATAAAAGGTGTAACCATTTATCTAATACCCTTGATATGTAATGACATTTGGGATTGGTCCTCATGCAAACTATTGCACAACTTCAGATATTGAATCACCATTTTTTATGCATGTAAAACCTAAAAATATGAGTTTTCAAATAAATTCACACTAATATAAGTTTAAGTCTTAAAACAATTAAAGATGCTGAAACAAAAATAGTAACATACTTTCTTTTGGAATCAATAACAAAATGTGTGTTATATTGGTCTTGCAACCATTCTGAGTTAATTAATTAAAATGAGTATTGCTTCTTAAGCCATGAAAAGTGCTCCTTGTAGTTAGTGATAAAGTTGTTATATAGTAAACATATAATTGCTTAAGTTCAAAGTTTTATCTAATTGATCTAAAGGATAGCAACACTTACTCTATATAAGGTTGAACATCTTTTGTGTTCTCTAACATATAATGATGCACTTGATCTAGTCAGCATCTGTAATGTAACCACCAATTCATGGTCATTCAATTAACAATTTTTCTTTATGCCCAGACAAATGTCCAACTGCATTAACACCTAACATGTATTATGTACAAAATTCAATTGCTTTTTCACCCATGTAACACTTAGCAATACACTCATCTAGCCAATTACGATTACGCACATAACCCTTAACAAATTTCATATACCTCTTAAAAGGATACATCCATCTAAGGTAAACTGGTCCACATAATCTTACCTCTTCGATAAGATGGACAATTACATAAACTATGATGTCAAAAAAGCTAGATGGAAAATACTTCTCAAATAAACATAATGTGATTACGATCCTTTTATAAATTATTTAAAGTTTTTAGGTCGACCGTTGACTACACAAAGCATTAAAGAAGAATGACAACCTAGTAATAGCAACTCTAACATGCTCTAGCAAAATATCCCTTATGGCTAACAATAGGCATTGTTGCATCAAAATGTGACAATTCTATGACTTTAAACCCACAATCTTCACATCATCAATAGATATAAGGTTCCTAAAGTTAGAACAAAATCCTGTATGTACCTTTATATTTGCCAATGTCTTGTAGAACATCTTCTTTCTTTTTTAGTCAATGTTGTATATGCAGTTGGTAAAATTGTTTGATTGTTATGTTTCTTAAGATGTACTCTTCTCTGATCTTCAACTCCTATAAATCCAATCTTGATTTCATGCCATATTTGGTCTTATTTGGAATATTTAGCAACATTCCATAAATGCTCACACACACAGTTTTCTCAATATGCATGACATCTAATTAATGTCGAATTAACAAAAATCTCCAATATAGTAGATTGAAGAAAATGGATTTCGTCTTCCAATCTACAACTCCAATTCTATTTTCTTTCTTCTGCTTTATTGTTTTTTTCTCTATTTATTTTGTATACCATTTAATGATTTAAATATTTAATCTCAGCTCAATGGTATAAGGGGGTTCTAAACTTTATTTCATCATTAAAAACGCTCCTCTGTACACGATATGAATGATCAACTAAAAGAAAATGCTGATGACCCATATAACAAATTTTCTTACAATACTTTAACCTACATGCATAATTTTCCTCCTTGCAATATGAACAAGCAAAATACCTCTTTATGGTAGCATCAGACAAATTGCTATATGCAGGAAAGTTGCTTTTGGTCTACAAAAGTATAACATTTAAAGTAAAAACCTCTTTCTTACAAGCATCAAAAGCTTTGACTCCCTCATCCCAAAGTATTTTCAAGCCATCAATTAAGGGTGCTAAAAACACATCAATATCATTACCTGATTACTATAGACTAGGAATCAACAAAGATAATAGCATGAATTTCCTCTTCATGCACAACTAAGGTGAAAGGTTATAGTTGACAAGAATAACTAGCTAACAACTATAACTACTACTAAGTTAACTATGTGGATTAATACCATCAGATGAAAGAGTCATTCTAATATTTCTACTATCATATGTAAAATCAAGCCACTTAGTATCAATTAAGTGCCACGCAGGGGAATCAGCTAGATGTTGAAGCTTACTATCATTCTCTCTCATACTTGTATGCCAAGTCAATTTTATGACCGTTTTAGAAGATTAAAAGATATATCTCAACTATGGAATGATTGAAAAATACTATACAACTTTAGCAGGAAGGTTATTTGTCTTATTTGAACTAACCTTTCGATGTTGCTTCTATCTTGATACTCTATAAGATGGACATTGAGATAGACATTCATACTCATTTCCATAGAAAATACAATCATTATAGCATACATTAATCTTATTATACTCAACACTTAAAGTACTTATTATCTATTTGGTTTATAAGTAGAAGCAGAAAGTATATTATTTTTAGGAAGAATATCTTGTAGAGTACTTAACAACTTAAAATGTTTTATTAGACCACCTATGTTTCCCTTTGATGTTGTACAACTTCAACAACCAAACAATTTTGTGTGTTTACTACACCTATGGTATAAACATGTTTGGAAATCCTTTAGTAATTCACTAAAAGAATCCCTATAATTATCACAATACCTATATGCTTGATATACCATTTCCACAGTTTCTTCATCAGGCATATATTCACCACCCAAGAAAGGTACCTTTTCTCAATGCCAACACTATGTTTGATAACTTTCATTCATACCATTCACAAATAAGTGATTTTTGATTTCCTGAGTTGTGTTGAATATTGCATTACGACATTTAACAAATGGACATCTCATTGAATTACTATTTCAGAATGTAATGTTGTCAACTACAAAAAAATTTCAACTCCGTCATCATGTTCCTTACTTAACCTATCATATGACATCCAAGACTTATCCATGTTGTGGTTAAGAACTATATCTTGAACATTGAAAGAGTAAAATTTGATAATATTCAATGTTTATAAATTGAGTAAAATGTGTAAAATCACCATAAGCCAAAATAACCACATCTACATTATGCTACAAGGCAGACAAACAAACATAAACAAATCTCTTCAAGTTTTAATTAATATTATTATATCTGTATAAACTTTAATAATTGATGGAATTTTAAATTATTTATTACATTATATTGACTAAGGCTTCATTTTTTGTTAGGATGACTAAATTTTGTTATAAAACCTTATGTTTTCCACGACTACAAAAATGGCCTTCATTGACACTAAGTTAACATCAGTGAATGGTTTCACTGACACTGTTTTATAGTGTCAGTGTTGCTCGAGCCAGAAATTTACTGACACAATTTATGGTGCCAGTGAATCTCTGATACCATGGTATCAGTAAATCGCTGATACTATGGTATTAAAGAATTCTTGTTACCATGGTATCAATGAATCTTTGACACTATAGTATCAGTAAATCTCTAACACCACAGTATCAGAGAATTACTGATACCACTGACACTATAGTATCAAAAAATCACTAACATCGTAGTATCAAAAAATCGTTAATACCATGGTGTCCATAATATTTAGTGTTCATTAATGAAAATATAAATTAAGTTTTTAATGATTTAGAATTAGAATTATTGCACAATAATTTTAAATATATATTTAAACTTGAATTCCATAACATTTAAATATACACCAAATTATTAAATGGTATGAAACTACATCTTATAACGACTATAATCAAAATATCACCAAAGTGACATAGCACTACATTTGTTAAATAGTATGAAAGTACCTTAAACTTAGTTTCATAAATATTACAAAATATCCTAAACTAATTTAAAAACATAAAATAATCTAAAACATCCCAATATCTGAAGATTAGTTAAACACATAGTCGCCACATTAGATTTACACAAACCAACACTCTGTCAAAATAGTTAAAGCAATCCACCCACAACTTAGTGGCAATTGAGCAAAATAATCCATGGTCACCTCTATCAAAATAAATAGAAATACATGAGTAAATTAAAAAGGTTGAACAATGTACTTAACTTATAAGATATTGCAATGATAGTACAAGAATAAAAATCACATCCAAACTAGGTTAGAGAAAAAAAAAAGTAAGTTATGGTTAGTTGTTGCACTAGGTAGCAAGTACTAAAAAGTGTTTATATATAATAAGAAAGGTAAAGCATTTATAGAATATATTTATAAGAAAAATGGCATAAAACAGTCTCAAGAAAATGGAAAAGTGATATATACCTAAAGATCATAAATGTCAAACCCCAATTTTAATCTTCCAAATGAGAGATAATGTCAACAAACAGCCTTAATGTAAATTGTTAAAATAATACTAACTATTAATTTAATCGCTAACCTTAAGCTTCAGAGCACTATTATTCACTCCAGTGACTAAAGTTGAGGATGTAAGTCTAGTAAGTATAGTCATCAGCAAATTGTCAACATAGAATAAACACTAAAAAAGAATAAATTAGGACTGAACAAGTAAGAATTACAAGCTAGGTTGGTCTAAAATGAAGCATAAAAAACCACCCTAAGTAAATTTCATAGATGCACATCATTCATTAAATGACAAAATCTAGCTTGTATAATGGAACAAAACTTGAGAGTAGAAAAAAATTTGCATCCAACTTAAGCTTCAATTAGAGTTATATGGATGATAAACACTCTAAGCCAATATAACAATGATAAGTCAATAGATGCAAACCTCAACAAACTACTATTTCATATTAAATTACTTTGATGTTTTTACTTGAGATCAGAAAGCATTCAATTACTTTGATGTTACTATTAAATGTGTTAGAGTTCTTACACTTGCACCTAAAGATTTTAGACTCAAATAATGTTATCTTCAACACCCTTAGTGCTTTTCTATGCTCGAGATTCAACAGGCACATTCAAATCAAATATGTCATGACTAATTTCTAGCATGAATATAAAAATAAGAAAATGAAGACAATAAGTAGAACCTCAAACAAAATAGGCAATCATAGCCAAAATAAGAAATTCATGGAATTTGAAACAGTTAACAAAAAATAAAATCCTTTTAAATCAACATGAGTGCATCTTTACAAAAATTAGTAGGGAACAAAATGAAAGGCAACAAAAAAAAAAGGAAGACTTAACAAAATGAAAATAATATCTTAAATTCTGTGGAGTCATCCACCAAAATCCCAATGCTTTAGCTTCTTTCTGTTCTAATTACCACAGACCAAGTATGGCCATGTTTGAAGTACAATGACCAAGCAACTAACATGATATCAGAATTTATTAAGAATCAAAATAATAATTCAATAATGTAAAAGATAATCCAAAAAAAAGAGTGTGTCAAGAAAAGAAAAGATAATTTGAAAAAGTTCAATAATAATCTATGCAGGACACAAAAATAGAAACTCAAGTTGTGCCAATAATGAATAAAACACAGTTGCTGAACAGCTAAATAAAGTCCATGAGATCAGCTAAATAAAGTTCAATGATAATCTATCCAACTAATGATGACAAACATAATTTGACCAGCATTATAGAATAATAAGAGAAGACCAGAGTATGGGAGACATAAATCTATTATCACAAGTACATGAGAGTTCAAAGTGACATACTTCCTGCAAACTAGCATATAAAAAGGTGTATGATTTATATGTCAAATAAAATAAGAAGTTATTCTGAGATCACAATACATCTATAAAAACAAATTCATAGACTTAGTAATGCAAATATAATATGTCAAATAATGAAAAATACATATATAATAATATCCCTCATGTTTTGCAATAAAAAATCTCAATTTCTATATATTTAGTTGTATTTAATCATAGAATCACCAGAAAATAACTAAACATAAGAATTTAATTGCATAAATAACAAAAATCATTTGCATATGGATTTTCACTAATTTAATAAGTTATGAATGCATTCCCTGTTAATCAGTCAATCAGCATATATCGACATCTATTTTTCTCATGGACTCTCATAATTTACATTTCATATAAACACATATTATACAAGGTCCAAGAACTTCTAGAACACATAAGAAATATGATTTGAGAAGATAAAACTAATCATAGCTTATCTATTAGTTAGCTTACTGTTGTGAAAGAATCTTAAGTTTACATATTAATAAAAATGATGTAGGCAATATGTATTCCACACATTTTACTATTACATACATAAAGATACAGAGAGGGGAAAAGAAGAATGAGATATTGTGCTAAATGGTTGCAGAAAACTCAAGGACAATAAAATGGTGACATTTCTTTCAACAATTTCATAACAAAAAGCATCTGACATATAGCTCACCAACATCATTAGAACATTATAGTTACTTTTTCTAATGAATACATTTTTCTTTTTAAACATTCTCATCCATTAATTAAATGCTTCAAACATCTCAAACAAAAAGACTAAGCACTACCTTTTGTCATTTTGCAAGCTGTCATCTTACAAAATGATGGATAATGCCCTTCCAGATAGGAACATCATAAACATCACCAACCAAAACCATGAGACCCTTGTTCTCATTTTGAAATTTAGTCACTGGAAAAATAAGATCCTTAGAAAGCCCTGAATTATGATACATTTGTTTAATTAAAACACTTATTCAGAATATAGAATTTATCATCTATGAAAATTTGTCACCAAAATAACAAGATCCTTAGAAAGCCTTGAATTGTGATACATTTATTGAGTTAAACACTTATTCAAAATATAGAATTTATCATCTACTATAGTTTAAACATTTAAAAGTTAGAGGACCATTAACCATAAATAAATGGTTAAAAAATTGCAATTAGTCCCCACAATCATGCAAAGAAGTTTTGATTCTTCTCCATGCCTATTGTACGGTTTAGCGTTAGTATAATCTGTTTGGACAATAAATCAAAAAGAAAAGAAATTTTACTTGAGTCAGGAGTTAGAATCATAGTTGAAAGCTTTCGACAATCAAGAAAAGATAAACCACCCTACATATAATTACCATCAAAATTGAATTTATGAATATTCAAAAGACTTGAAAATAAAAGTAATAAATATGCTACATGCAATCAATATACAAGCAACTAAAATATGCGAAATTACAACTAATGCAACTAAAAAACCAATCTTTGGCAAGCTAAATTACAAGTTCATGAACATAAATAGACACTAAAAAACAAATAACTAATAGATAAGTGTAAAAAAATAAAAATTAAATTAAATTTTATAAAATGTGATATAATAATAATAATAATAATGAGTTACCTCTAACTGAGAGAATTTATCCCCAGAAACAAGCCCATAAGAATCTATTAAAAAAGCATAAAATAGATGATTTATAAATTTCAAAAAAAAAATTAAACAATTCTATTGTTTACAAAAATAAAAAATAAAAAATACCATGAGAGATGTGTGTTTAAGCAAGCATGTTGTATAAACTACGACGATGATATGACAAAATTTTCTTTTACAACTATAGAGACAAATAAATATCCTCTCATGTCCATAATCATGTCATAGATTTCTTCCAAAGTCTACGAAACAAGTCAAAAACATCTCTGTAACATCTTCAACAAATTTTCACAATGAATAGAAAATTGAACTTATTGAAAACAAAAACAAAAAAGAGAAAAAAGGATTAAGTCAAAACTATACAGATCAACCTAAGAAGTTACGAGAAAGGTAGTCACTGTTACAACGTATCACTATTCAACCAATCCAATACTATATATTTATTCATAGGAAGACTTGCAAAAGTTTATATATTTTTTCTCTCAATAATTGAGCATATCAATTTCAGAACTCTATTTCGCATTGGAAAATCAAATATTTTCACAATTTAAAAAAAAAAGAAGCAGAAATTCTTTGAAAAAATTACAAACTTAATTTTCCATCTGACAGGAAAATCGAAGGCCACGAAAGGTCGACCTGAGCTCTCAGCCACGAATACCCTCAAGAGTAGTTGCCTTTTCTGGTAGAGCAAGTGCTGAGAGAGATGCGGTTGCAAGATTGCATCGGAAGGATTTTGGTGCGGTGTTTCGATGGTAGTGGAATACGACAGCTATGGATTGAATATATAAACGGAGAGTTAAGAGTTTTAGGGATTTATAGATGATATGATTTTGGGATGGTTAGAGATGGTATTATTTTAATTGATTTTTTTCCCCTCAAAACACCAACATTTTGGTATATAGTGTAATTAAAATAATTAAATTTTTTGGCTTAGGTTGGGTGAGAAATTGGGATTCTGTGAATGGCGGAAGGAATTTGGGGATTAGCTAATTGGGTTTTTAAGTTTTTAATTTTGCGAATGGCCAAATGGAATTTGGGAATGTAATATGTATTATTTTAATTAAATAAATTTAATTATTTAAATTAAATAATAATGAGTTATATTTTAGAATTTATAATTTAATTTTAAGTGTTGTTTTAAATAAATTAAAATAAAAATAAAATTGTTAACTTTTATAATTTTAATCATTACAAGTAATTAAATAACTATGAGTTATATTTTAAAATTTATAAATTAAAATTTAAGTTTTGTTTTAAATAAATTAAAATTAGTAATAAATTTGTTAGCTTTTTTAATTTTAATTATTACATGTAATTACATATAATTACTATTTTAATTATATTTTTTGTTCATATTTTACTTTTAAATATAACGTTTAATGTAATTAAAATTATATTAAAAATTATAATATTTAACGTAATTGAAATTGAAATTGGATTCGAAATGATAACATTTAACGTAATTGAAATTGGAATTGAAATCGGAATTATAACATTGAACATAATTAAAATTTGAATTATAACTTTAACGTAATTGAAATTGAAATTGAAATTAGAGTTATAACATTAACATAATTAAAAGTGAAAATAGATTTAAAATTTTAACAATTAACGTAGTTATAATTAGATTTAGAATTATAACATTTAACCTAATTAAAATTAAAATTGAATTTAAAATTATGACATTTAACTAAATTAAAATTATAATTATAATATTTAACATAAAAATGCAAAAAACAAAAGAGCCAAAAATAATATAAACACTTAAATTTAGCCAATACCCATAAATGTTTTTAAAAAAAAGCAAAAAAGATGTCGTTTTAGGCATTACATTAATTTTTAAAATTTTAAATTTATTTTAATAATTAAATTTTATTAATTAAAAAATAACTTTCTGATAGTATGGTATCACTAATTTAATGAGACTTTTATTTTTTTGATATTATGATATCAGAAATTCACTAATACTTTATTTTTTTAATATTATGGTATCAAAAATTCATCGACAACGAGATTCTTTGACATCATTTAAAAAAATGTCAATAGCATGATGTTAATAAAGTTTATTTTTGTAATAGTATTCATTAAATCTATTATATATTATAAAAACGTAGGCATATATAACACTGTCATCTATTGTGCAATGCCCTTTACAACCTATCAATATTAAGTATGGCGATGTTTAATATCTGTGATGAAAGATCAGAAGATAAAAGAGAGAATGTTTCATTTTATGTGCACTGCACATACGTTAATTATCAGCGAGGAAAGCATTTCATTATAATTGTGAAATTTAACATGTTATTTATTTTGCTGTGTTAGAGGTACAATTGATAGGTACAAGAAAGCATGTTTAGATTCTTCAAACTCAGGATCTTTTGCTGAAGTTAACACTCAGGTAAATATCAATACAGCTGATCATATATAGTAATTAGATGGAGGAAATGTTCTTTTTCTAAGAAAAAGATATAATAATTAACTATGGACAATAAAAAGAGTTCTGTATTTTATTTTTGTTTAAAAACCATGTACATTCTTTTTTAATTCATCCTCCACCTGTTATAGTTAATTTGTTAGTATATGTATATACATGAACCTTATTTCATATTTTCTCTAAGCTAGTAATAAATTATTTAGTATAACATTATGCTTTATTTAAAATGGAAAAGAAAAATACAAAAACCATAATTTTTAAATTGACATCACAAACTAAAAAGAGTTTTATGCTTTATTTTTATGCATTCTCTATTCACAATGATATTATAAATGTTATCTTCTTATTCTTACTAGTCAATATGATTGATTATATTCAGCCCAAATTTTAGTAGCATTGGATACATTTTAGTCCAAATTTTTATCCCTTTTCATTTTTTAGTTTAATAGAGATTTGAAGTTATTAATTCATCCTGTGGTTGTAGTTTAATTATTTTCATATTACAAGGTTATGCAAGAAAGCTCAAAAAGCACTTAAAAAATACCCCTTAACTAGTGGGGTTACATCAACTTTCTAAAATGCAAATATATGATGAAATTTTGTCAATACCTGTCTTTTCATGATATTCAGATCATACAGATGTGTTATATGTCTTTCTATTATGCTGTTAAATAATTATGCCTTCAAATTTTTGATATTTCTACTATCTATGTTATATTTTGGCAAAAGGGGAAATGTTCCTATGGGACTCGAGTTAATGGTTAAAGAATAATCTAGTGAAAAGAAGAAATATTGGCTGGATGAATCTTATGTTTGCAACATTGGAAACGTTTTGAAGAAATAATATTTGGACGCAAGTTTACTTAGTTAAATTCTGTGAAACCTTTAAAAGCTAGTAGAGTAATTAAGGCGTCCTTGAAAAAAAATGGATTTTTGTATCTTTTCCTAAAAGTAACAAGATCTAAGTATTATCAATATGGGCATTGCAGTAAAGATGTTTTAATCAGGTACTTCAATTTTGTTTGACATATTTGTAAAAGTCTAGTCCAACATGTTTGTTCAAATTTAGTAATTGTTACTCTTGTTAAATACCTAAATTAGGTTAAAAATTAAATGGATTACTTAGATCATTTTTACGGAACTAAATTTTAAAAAAAATTGAATTTTCTAGAGTGTTAGCTAGGGCCTTAAATAAATGAAGTCTACTTATGAAAGATATTGTGATTGACTATATTTATTTTTCTGAAGAAGATACTGTGATCATTAAGTGTGCTAAAAATTGAAAGACAGAATGGATAAATACAACAACATCATAGGTTGTACAATTTTTGGTATACATACAAGTATAGAACTAACCAATCGTTATTTTTAATATATTTAAAAGATTAAAAAGAATAAAATATTAGGTTGGAAGCATAGCAAACCCCACATATATAACACTATCAGAAAATTATTAATAAAAAAAAAAGTAACGCTCTTTAAAAGCTACACTTTTGATTCGGTTAAAGAAGGGACACCAAATCCCCACATGCATATTACCAATGGTTTTTTCTACTAACTCACAAAATGAACCAAGGGACTACATGCTATCAAAATCCCCGTTTTTTAGACCTGTCTGCTTCAAAGAAAGGGACCACAAATAAAACCCTTGTAAACAACACACACTACACCTTCGATTTTGGTTAATAAACAACAATAAAACAAAAATCCACTAATAACCTGTCTTCTTCAAACAAATGGATCACAAACACAAATAATCAAAACCCATAAAAACTCTACAAGCACACACATAAAAAAATACTTTCTACCATGCGGTCAATAGGTCCAAAATGAAATTTTTGTTAAAAATAACACAAATCTTAAACAATAATAGCGCTTGCCCCTATATGCATGTTACCAAAATAAAACTCACATGATCACAGCAACACTATAAATGATTCAAAGTAATAATAAAAAAATTAGAGTTTATAGCTCTTTACCTTAATACAGTACCTTGATTTCTTGTCGATGATGATTAAATCCATCGAATTTTGAATCAATTGAGAAGATTGGAATCAAAAGCTAGGGTTTGGATTTTTGAGAAAATACAGAAGATTTTACGTTTTCTCGAGTTGTCTTTACTTGGTATTTACTTCAAAAAAATTATTTAGTGTAACACAATCAATTACCAATGGCAGGGGAGAAAACGATGTCATCTGGGGCAAGATTCTAACAAAAAACGGTGTCGTTTTTTTATTTGTTAATGGGTATTGAAGCCTCTTTAAGTAAAGCGGTGCTGTTGTTTTTAACAAATATTACATTTCAAATGGCGTTGTTTTATACTTATTAGTTTCAAATATTTCTCCTCAAACGACGCTGTTTATGGTGACAAAAAAATAAGCAAAAATGATGTTGTATAGGTCATTTTTTTCTCAAAATTTTAATAATTAAACGCTGTGTTTCAATGTCACATCAAATATATAATTTTTTATTAATTATATTGCAAACATATTTATTACTAACTATAGAATGTATCACAAAATAGTGATATATTTTTAAAAAAAAAATAAATGACGTCGTTTTAATTTTTCACGTCAGATTAATTTTTTTTAACAAATAATCTATATTCCATATCCATCACCAACATATGTTATTTATTTCTTGATAAAATCTATCACTATTTTGTAATAGAGTTTATCAGCAATTGGTGATAGAAATTATATATTTTTGTTTTAGATAAAATTGATTAGTGCTTTATTAGTTAAGTACAAGTGCATGCTATCGTATCAAGTAATATAGGATTTTAGTCCAGATATTGATCCCACAAAGACTATGCAATCTAATTCTATAAATCAAGTACTAAAATTGTACCTACTTAACTTTTATTTAAAAAATCACAATCTGTAATTTATTTAACTAATCTATTCTATCAATTAAATTGAACAAAAGTAAAGGATAGAATTCACAAATAAAGATAATCTAGAGTTTTGACTCGTCTTCTAATATTTCATTGGACTCATTAACCACTTAGTTAATTCCTTAATACCAATTTATTGGCTTAGACACTAATCTCATCACAAGTCTATGTCGATGGTCAAGTGACTATATTACGCATTCTAACAATCTCCTATATGTCCATGGTAATCAAATCAAAATATAATTCAGTAAAATCAGGTCTAAATTATACCATACATGCCACCTAGGTATATGTCTATCCTAGATGGAATTCATAGTTGTTACCTTATGATCATGCATCAAACTACCCTAGGCTTAACCATGAATTCCTTTATCAAGTTCATCATGGTTCCTCAATCATTCATAATATTGGCCAGATATAATGAAAGCAATAAACACAAGATAGAATGAATCAATTATAATAAGTAAGTTCATAAACTAAAAATCAATGAAATCCAACCACATACTAGGTTCACATAGTCTAACCCTAGAATAATAAGTTTAGCTCATCAGAAAATCAAAAGTATCAAATCAATCCATGAAGAATAATAAGAACAAGAACATAATGATAAGAAAAGAGAAGAAAAACTAATCAAGAAGATGTCTTGGGTTGCTTCTCTCTCAATCTTGATTTGAAGCTTGAATCTTGATATTAATCTTAAATCTTGATTTCTTAGCTTTGATCTTTCATTTTATGTTGTGAATTCTTTTTCTCCGTTTTTGCCTCTTCAAAGTCTGTGTATTTGACCTCAAAAGAGCATTTTTATTGGTATGAGAAACCCTAAAGGCGAGGGGATTTGAATCCAAGTTGAAATAAGAGAGTTGAGATGGGCTTTTATATGTTGTACGGGTGCTGCAGCACTGGGTTGTGGGCACCACGGCGCTCAGCTACTGACCTAGGCGCCGCGGCACTCAATTGCTGGGCACTGCAGCGCCCAGCCTTGGTACCCTTTTTCGTATTTTGAGTGTAACTTCTTTATTTTACGTCCAATTCACCTTTCATTTATTCATATGAATCACAATTTTTATCGTGCACTATTTATGATCAAAAATAATAATTAAATAGCCAAATATTTATGTTTTGGAGCAAAATATGAAAGCTGACTACAAATCATACTAGTTCTTTTACGTCCCTACCAAAAATCTATCACGAATTAGTGATAACATGAAATTCATGATATATTATATCAAAAATTTCTAATAGTAGTATATTTTTATCACAAAATTTCTATCACTAAAACCTTTTTTTTTTTAGTAGTGAATAATTATAAGTTTCATATAAGATAGGAATATACTTATATGATATCAAAAGAACTGTTCTTAATGAATCTTACTTTAATTTGATTACCATAGGAAAATAAGTAGTTGTTTAAGTAAGATATATTTACTTAACGATCAGAAGCGAGGCTAGTGAATATATTAGTGTTCTTAATCAATAATTCATATTGATCGAATAAATTAAGAAAAGATTATTGGATTCAAGTGAAATATCGAGGGATGATTGTAATCCTAGTTGATCCATCATTAGTGATTTGATAATTTGCATCTTCAGTTATCTCTGCATTATTTTCCTTTTAATTAGGTTTCTAAGATTAGTTTCTTTTAATTTTTAATTGTTTGGATAAGAGTAGATGAATACAATTTTAGTATTTAGTAATTAATAAAAATTTGTAATAGGAACAATACTCTACACTCATTATATTACTTATTTATGATAGTGTGCAGTTGCACTCTAATCCGACACAACAGTTACAAATTTTCTAATTGTGAATTCGCCCACTAAAAGGTCATTGCTTAAGGTGTTTCATGAGTATGTTGCTCATATATGTGTTGTATTATTTGATGATATGCATGAGTAATGGGAGTTTGTTATTTTATGTTCATCTATTTAAAGACACATTTATGTTTTATTTTCTATCGAATAAAGTTTGATGGATTATTTGTTAAAACTCTAAAATAAAGTTACACTTTCTACTACGATTTTGCATAAAGTTTATAAAGTGATTTCTATTGCGATTTTTTTTATAAAGTTTAAAAAGTATCTAACTCATTAAAGTTATAAAGTAAAACCAATTAAAAATAGACATGTTCAAGATCATTTCATGTAATGTTTATGCTACATATCTATATCTAATTTATGTCATTAAAGATATTGGTATGATGAACATTGATTGGTCTAGTTGCGAATATGTGTAACAAATGTTGCTTTGATCTCATATTGATATAATTGGATAAGATTGTATTTAAAGGGATATTTCAAGATAAGATAACATCTATAGTGCGTACTAAAATTTATAATGTATAATTATTTTCAAATGAAACATGTTGTCCAAATAAGAGATTGTTAAGTTTTATTATTTTTTGTGTGGACTCGCATATTAACAATAATGATATATTATGGGTTATCATAAATAAAAGACTACTTATGAGATCTATTTTATCAAGCGTAGAGACCCAATACGAGTTAAATTATGATTGATAGAGATTATAGTTTAACCTAGTATATAAAGACCTCTTTTAAAATTGTGATTCCCAAGTCAAATCATTATTTGTAGAGCTTTTCTCCTCTTTTCCATTACAAAGAGAGAATCCCATTAAACATAATATAGATTTGATTGTAGAAAGTAGTTATATTCTTGTGAACTAGCTATTTTTGTTCAAAGAATTCCTATAGACAAGCCACTAAAGTTTTTCTAGTTCAAAACCACCACGATCAATTACCTTTTCGCCCCTGTATTACTCCTTCAATTAACAAAATCACCCTCTTTTCTTCTGCAAGAAAAAATACTTTAGCGCTCAAGTTAATGTTTATTGAAAAAAGAGTGCTCGTATGTGGAATAGTATATACATAAACACGTAGGGTTATATTATTTACGTTATCTATGAATAAATGGTTAATCAATACTCTATCAGTCCTCCATAATGATGAATAATCGTCTATATTTATAGCGCACAAGATTAAATTTTTTTCAAAGTATATATGTATGAATTCAATTTTTTTTATAAAACTATAGTTTAATCAATTAATTCTTTCATGTTCGCTGTATTTGGTATTTGAGTTTAAATGGTATTCATCCACTTTTAAGAAGCTCTTCTTCGTATTAAATTGCTTAATAAAAATTACAATAAAATTTATAGTGCAATTTGTTTCCGTCTTTCCAGGATGTTCACAATCATTTATAGAATTCATGGGTTAACGAATTCAAGTTACCTACACTTGAAAATTTGGATCTGATTGTGAATTCGAGTTAAGCTTGCATTCTTCCTTAATTGGGCTCAATCTTTTTTACCAATCTAAAAATAAAAGAGAAACTTTCTCTTAGATGATTGGGTTTGCTGAAAATTGGCACATTATTATTATTATTATTATTATTATTATTATTATTATTATTAAGGAAACAAAGTAAACATTCAAAAAAATGATATTACATTTATCTGTTCTTTTTATTTTCCACTTAACAAAAGAATGAACGGTTGATTAAATATTCATTCTTAGTTCAACTTAAACCTTAAAACAAAATTATTACTGTCCATATCAGACGAGTCTAATCCTCGGAATTGGAAAGTGAAACCGGGTTAAAAGCCAATTCCATGGTAGCTAGCTATTTCTTATAACTAAACTGAATATAAATTATTTTCAGTGTGAAAAAATGACCAAAGACCACTCTGTTGTGTGGACAAAGGAATTGCTGCTTTTGACTAAGGACTTTGTTTTTTTTATTTTTTTTTTATATGAAAACGCAAGTATTGCCTTGGTATTATCCTTTTATATATACAAAACAGAACTATTGTCGTGTGTAATTAATAAGAATAAGATGGTATATATCTACATTTACCGAATACTAATTAAGCACTTGATGTGTCTATAAATAGCTTATAACTTTCATTTCTTCTGTATCATCATCATCAACCACATTGAGCAACATTAAGGATAATATTCCAATGAAGACTATTCTATTTCTTACTTCTCTTGAATGTCTTGCCATTGCAGCCCAAGCTAGAACCTTATCCACAGGTAAATATAACCAGCCCTCCCTAGAATCTAATTATTTTTGTGTGAACACTGCTTAGATTATCTAAGTTTATGATATATATATATATATGCTTGTTTCGGGCAACTCTTCTTTCAAGCTTAACACACAAACCTTGTACAATAATTAGCTAGGGTTTTCTCCACTTACACTCTTCATCCTTCTCTTTTTTCCCGTTCTGTTTTTCCGAATAATATAAAAAAAAGTTTTCTGATGAAAATTAATAACCATTGCCCTTTTATGATTTCCAATCAAGTTTGTTAAATTTTACTACTAATACTACTCGTGCAGTTGCTCGCGGCATATATATAATAGGCAACGTTGCTTTCCAAATTATTTTTGTATCACTCACTCCATATACTTATGCAAAATTTTCTTCGCGTTTCTTCTGAAATCTGAATACTATATATAATTCTCAAATTGTGAATTCAATCTCCTTTGCTTCTCATTCTACAGAGAGTTGGCTCAACAAATTCCCCATAATCAATGACCATGGAAGGCCGAGTCCAAGCCCACCACCTCCACCTCCAAGATCACCCCCGCCAAGAAAGCAAATAAAGAAATATATGCCAGGCAGCTGTCTGAAGATGTTCCTGACGCCGCCATCTCTTCTATTAACACCACCAGCCCACAAACTAACGACCAATTTTGAATGAATCAAACGCTTACCACCTCCTCCTTCTCCAAAGCTGTCACCCGCAGAAATCCAATTAGAGACCAGTAGTTGTCCTTGTGTAGCAGTAAAGGCCAAACGGATCTCACCTCAGCCACCTCCGCCGCCGTCAAAATCACCAGCACAGTCAGAGAATAATGCTTCTCCTTGTGCTGCAAAAAATCCATGCAGCAGCCTCATAACAATAGTAGCTGATTATGGAAAGCCAAAAGTTTTACCGCCTCCGCCTCCAGCGCCATCAAAATCACTAACCCGGTCAGAGAAAAATGGTTCTCCTTGTGTTGCCGGTAATCCATGCAGCACTTTGATATCACTGGAAACTGATTATGGCAGGGCCAAACTTCCTCCTCCGCCTCCAGCGTCGTCAACATTACCAATGCAATCAGAGAATAATGTTTCTGATTGTGCTGCTGGAAATCAAGGCAGCAGCAGGCAGTTCATCGAGATGATAACTGATCATGATTATGGGAGTCCAAAGCCTGCGCCGCCTCGGCATAATGAATTAACTAGTGTTGGTGAACAATTGAATCATATCCTAAGTATGTTTATTTAGCTTCATGATCATGTAGGTTGAGGTTTTAGGCAGTTCCCTTTTCTAGCTAGTTGACATCTTTTGTGATATTTATGTACAAAAGTGGCTGTTTTGAGATCATGGTTCTGATAGTAAACGTAGTAAATATGAACGTAAAAATATGACAAGTTAACAACATGTTATCGTGTTGAAAGTCTGATTTTCGAGTTGCAAGAGTCAATAACAATGGGCTTGAATTTACAATACCTCGCTCGCTTCGACCTTTCTCTCTCACTTCATTGTTGATTGCAGCAAATAAACACCAATAGCTTGTCGTTATGGCAAAAATGGGCTTCAAATTGCAGGAGACATGTCGGCCATACTATAGTTCCAGAAGCCATGATATTAGAATACGGGGCAAACGAAGTGCTGCTCGATTCGTTTTGAAATTTTTAGAGATAGTCATTATTGTTTTTGTCAAATTTCATCGTTCAAGGTCTCAAAATTATGAGTATAAAAAAATTAATTAACCCTGAGTTGTTATGCAAACTTTTCAAAAGTTTCATTCAAAAACTTTATTTCATTTATCTTTTACGTTTCTCCGTGGTCAAAATTAGTCTTAAGAAAATTCCCAACTTTTTCAATAAACTGAAAGGAGTTATAAGATTCAATAAATTCCAGTGCTCTAAAGGAAAAAAAAAATTAAAATAAAAAGCCAACAAACCCGTAAATGAACAGCATGCAGTCTCAGCTCCCAATTATTTTCTTTCATTGGAGTAATATAGGGTTGCTTTTAATTTAATAATGGGGTAGCAATTATGAAGTCCAGATATTTTACTTTTCTTTAGCTCCATGAGAAATTTCATATTGCGAAAATCAACCTTATCATTAATTCTACTTTGTAATTAGCCTTAGAACTGATTTTATTCATTTGAATATATGTGCCTTAATACTTTTTAGTGTCACACCCCAAGTATTTTTTTTAAATATTTTCTTGAACATTTTGTGTGTGACAAAGTCACATAGAGACCATGTGGGCGGTGGAGCAGTTCATGAACCTAAGCTTCTAAAAGATCTACTAATATGGGTAGAGATTTGAACTAAGCCAATGACTTATTAGGGGTGTGGCTCTTATTTGGAAGGAAAATATTTTATAGAATATGTGATAGTATTTAGGAATATAGTTTAGAATATTTTTTCATCTTATATATACAGCATTAGATCATTTAGATTTCAACCATCGATTATATAGTCTGCTACTATATAAGGGAGTGAACCTCAATTATACAAACCATCTCATAGCCTGTAATTTTTTCAATTATATAGAGAGCATTTTCTCAAATACCTTGTTCGTGTTTTCTCTCATCTCTTCTTTATATGGTATTTTTTAAGGTGCTTAGCGCATAACGCATCAAAGGTCGCACACTTCTCAAAAATGTCTGTAACACTAGGTTGGTATTTAACATCCTAATACGCTAAGCGCTTTACGAAAGACTTTATCCATAGGAATCTAAGAATACAAAAGATCATATACAATAATAAAGATAAAGAAATAATCGCCAAAATATACAAAATATATTTAGTTCGGCAATAAACACCTATATTCACGATTGATCAATGATCTAACTTCTTTCACTAACCATTCACAAAGAACTACAGATCACAAGGAACTCTCAAATCTCCTAGTTTTCACAAATCACTAAGATCCCCTAGATCATTCAGATCTCCTAGATCACTAGTATCTCTCAGATTATTTAGATCTTAAAATAATAGATTAATCAAATAATACAACGAATGACCAGAGCTTTCCTTAAAGAATCGTCATCACTCTCTTGTACACTCGGCACTCAAGTGATCTCATGGTTACACTCTTGCGCACTCAGCACTTAATGTCTACCTAGCTCTCTATTCTTTATTATGTTTACATCTCTGATACTTGATAAATTCTAAAAGGTTATAAGGGTTTATATAGTATTTAAAATAACCTTAGAAATCTTATTTCTAGCTAAAACAGGAGTTTTCACATTTTAGGAGTCCAAAACTGACTTCAGGGTGTAATTCTATCCAAAATCGAAGTTTTTCCGAAATAGTTAATGCTAAAGTGTTCAAGGTCCATCGTTAGGGTGATAATACGACTTTGAGCTAATGTTGTAGCGTTCCAAAGCCATCACTGCAACATTGGGCTTCCTGAAATTATCGCTGCAGCATTGAGTTCCCAATGTTGCAGCATTTAGATGTGACTAGATCCAATCCTGTGCTTTCGCTTTCCTCCTTACATTTAGCTTATGTTTTCGACTCTTGCTCGCTCATTTAATATGTCCTTGACCCTATCTCGACTCCTCCTTAGTTTCCAACTCAAAATCAAACTCATCCTTGATTTTGAATCACCAAATTCTAACAAACCTCTCCTTCATTTAAAATCTCTCTAAAAAAGCTATCTAAGATCATCCCTTCCTCGACCAATGCTTATTTACTCTAGTGTTGACTCTAATTAAGTCTTATACTCAGACTTAACTCTTCTAAGGCTTGTGACTTCGGTCCCCAAAAATACAAATGTATCTTTCTTAGGGTATTTATAATTTTTAGTGTCACCTAACACCATTATAATATTTCTATGGCTAGATCTTATCCCTACCATCACCACTATTACCGTACAGTCTCTTTCGACCCATGTCACACTAGTGAGATAATCTCCAATGCTGCCCTTAGTTTGCATCTTCTTAGCAACCCATGTTAAGCCATACACAGTATTCTCATTAAGTACATAGCCTTCACTATACTTCTCACTCATAGACCATTTTCAAGACTATTATTATTCCTTCATTTTTGCCTTGAATGAATATCCCATTTAATCTAGCACTTTTAAGGATACTAAGTTTTCATGAGATCAAGAACAAGTCTCATATATAGTAACTCCTTCACTTTTTCACCATTAGTCTCAGTCTTACTCTACCAATCCCTTATGACTATAGAAGTCATATCTCAACCCATTAGTACTTTTACCTTAGCCTTTATTTCTTGACAATCTCCTACCAAATGCCCTAAGCACTTCTTAGATCTTCCCTTCAATCTTGATTCCTCTTCTTCTTCTATCTTACAGACAAACCATTGCACTTCTAGGCTTTGATCTTTTCGCCAATTCTTTTGTGTTCAATATGAATGACTCTTTAATCATACTTGGATCTAAACAATGCAGGCTTCTTCATTATTGATTGTGGCTTAAGTCTCTTCAAGGATAGTCTCTAACCCTAAACTTACTAGTAAAGACCGCATCTTTTCCTCTCCTAGATAATAATCATCTCCATATAACTTTTTTATATTTTTTAGTCCCCATGGTTGATCTATCTTTGCTCTCTTATCTAGTTCTGCAATTAACCTCAATCATGGCTTTGATACCAATTTTATTATGAAAAATCAGTCTTATCATTAATTTCACTTAGTAATTAGCCTTAGAACTGATCCTATTTATTAAGGTATATGTCCCATAATACCTCCTAGGCCGATATTTAGCACCCTAATACCCTAAGCACTTTCTAAAAGACTTTTTTCACAAATATTTAAGAATATAAAATATCATACACAACAATAAAGATAAAAAAAAGAATCACCACAAGACACGAGCTACACATGGTTTGACAACAAATGCCTATGTCTACTGTGGATCAATGATTTACATTCTTTCATTAACTGTTTACAAAGACAATTTATAAAAAACTGCAGTTTATAGTAAACGACAGTTCACAAAGAACTCTCAGATTTCTTAGATCTCGCAAATCACTAAAATCCCCTAGATCACTCCGATCTCCCAAATTACTAGTATCTTTTATATCACTTAGATCTTACAATAAGAGATTAATTAAAAAATACAATGAATAGCTAGAGCTTTCCTCAAAGGATCTATCATCGCTCTCTTGTACACTTAACACTCAAGTGATCTCATGATTACACTCATGCACTAAACACTTAGTACGTACCTAGCTCTCTATTCTCTTTTATATTTACATATTTGATGCTTGTTTAATTTTAAGATTTTACAAGGCTTTATATGGTGTTTAGAATATTCTTAAAAATCTTATTTCTAGTTGGAAAAAAAGACTTCTCACGTTATAGGAATCCAAATTGACTTTTGGACGCAATTCTGTCCAAAAAAAATAGTTTTCTGAATAGGCAATGCTATGGCGTTCAAGGTCCATCGCTAGGGTAGTAATGCAACTTTAAGCTAATGCTGAAATGTTTTAAAGCCATCATTGCAATGTTAGGTTTCTTGGAATTATTGCTACAGCATTAAGTTTCTAACGTTGCGTCGTTCAGACTTGACCAAGTCCCCTCTTATACTTTCACATCCCTCTTTGCATTTATCTTTCGACTTCAACCTTTGCTCGTTTACCTAACATATCCTTGACCTTATCTTAACTCCTCATTAGTTTTCAACTCAAAATTAAACTCATCCTTGATTTTGAATTACCAAATTTCAACATATCACATTTAATTCAAAAAAGAAAATCCGTATTTATATGCAGGAGAAAGTCTCCCCACTCTAAGAGTATAATATTTTCTCCATTAAATTATGTGTCTTAATCAACTAATCATCAAATGTGTTTGTACATATCATTCTTAAAAATATATATATATATGTGTGTTTGTACATATGGTATGCATTCAATAAAAAGAGAACTGCATTTTAAGGGTATGAAATACTTTCTCTATATATATACTGAGATGGATTTTCTGATCATTAGGAAAACCTATCCCTTTTTTTCAAGAATTAACTTACGATGAATATTTTTACATGCTTCAACTAGCTTAATTTTCCTTTAATTTTCATATTATCGAGATAAATCAATTAGCCAACTGCAAAGTTCTATGACCCTTTGTCATAATATTTCTACTTCATCATTTTGTCGTAGTTTTCATATAAACGCTAAGATTGTAAAAATTATGTTTTATATTTGTTAGGGCAGGGGGCGATGGCCTAATCTCTTTAAAGAGTTTCCTAGTCCAAATCTAAGCTACTACAATGAGCTCAGTGCTGGCTTATATTCATAGTCCTCCATAACTCAACCCATAAGAACCTTTGGGTGGGACTTATACAAGGATCCACATCATCACTTAGTCTCACGGCTAAAGGACATGTCATCATGGACAGGTTTTTGGACATGTCATCATTAGAGGCTCCACAATTGGCATACATATAAGCAAAATCCAATCTCCTGCCATGTTACCATTAGACCCACATACTGCTCAACTAGAGGTCATATTATTTAATGATTAGGCTTGGGATAAATCCAAAAGAGAAATCTCAAAAGAACCAATACTAAGACTCCATTTTAGAATGTTCCAAATCTTCATACCCTGTTAACATAACAATAAAGCTTGTTTAGAATTGTTAAGAAAATTCAGCACTAAATTTGTTGTGCTAAAAGGAATTACTCCAGAAGGTTACTAAGCACCAATAACTCACCTAAACAAAATTGATCATTCTAAAAGTATCTAATCCAATGATACATAGTACTCCAAATTGCAGAAGGCCATAATTATCCAATGGCCCTCATTTGAGTTATTTATCCAAAATATTCTCATGAAGGGAATAAATCTCCTATTGAATATTAACATATATTGCCCTTAAGGGTTCTTCACCAAGCTAGCTTCCTCTATGTTTAAGAACTTAACTCTACTTTTAAATTCAAGTAAAAGAGAATTTGAACTAAGCACACCAACTCTAGTAAGAAATTCTCTTTATCTTCTTTTCATATTCTCTCTTTAGGGAAGCAAACATTACAGAATACCCATCACTGATCCATTGTCTTACTTGAGCATCGAAAGGCCATCACTGGTCACCTCACCAAAATATACCTCTTGACATCGTGCTTTTTGTGTTTCTCATATTCATTAAAGTAGCCTAACTCTCAACAAGTCCTCAGTACATTCACCACTCAATCCTAGATCTAACACCACCAAATTAAAAGTTTGAGCCTAATTCTTAATACTTACTAGCCCAATAACTCAAAGTTTCTCTCACTTAATAACTCTCAACCATTTAGAGCTACCCTAGTAAGCCCACAAGTAAATTTAGCTTCACACATTAGTATTTTGACATCTTGTAATTGATACATCTTCTGCACTACATTCTTTAGTGTCCTTTTCTCAATAATAAATCCTTACTTTTGTTTTTTACTTTTCTTAAATTGCAAAAAAATATTTCATATGACTGAGACTCTCAAATCATTTTTTTTTAAAACAATCCTTTTGCTATGTCCATGAAATAATCCATTTCGCATCACTTTAGATATTCTTCAAATTATATCATATTAAAGTAGCAATCATATCCTTCCATTGTTGAGAAGCTTGCTTTAATTTAGCTCATTAATGTAGGACATTCTTAACATAATTAAATATTGAGATATAGTTCATTTAAAAATAGGTGCATAGCTTTTTTCTTACCATAAAGAGATCAGTGATTCACTTCATTGGCTCCATTTTGATTAAAGCGATGGTTATTAATCATATCCTTTCATTTTTTTTAGAAGCTTACTTTAAGCCATTGTAGGACCTTCTCAAATATATATACTTCTTATACATACTTGTTGACCCTAAAATTGTCTCAATTTAGAGTCAATGAGTCAAATTTATTGGTTGATGGGAACAAGATAGAGATTGACACAAAATATTATATAAAAAAAATACAACAAAACAAAAATTTATAGTAGTTTAACTCAATGTAAGCTTACATCACTTTATCAAGCTTAATGAGCTCACTCATATGATACTATTAAATAATGATTTTATAGTAGAAGTACAATGAATCATGGTTATTATAGAGAAAAAATAATTGAGAGGAGAATAGGTAAAAGAAAATCACACAGAGGCGATAGTGAAAAGAAATTTAGATGCCTTTCTTTAACATTTAGCCTTCTTTTTATAGGTGTTATAGGGCTTAGTGGTAGAATCATTTTAAAAAGGTGATTCATCACTAATTTCTTTATTGGGATTAATCCCCAGATCTTAGATATATGATTCTCTTCTTTAGGATTAGGATCATTTATTAACATTAGGATCCCTTTTTAGGATTATGTTTTTTAACCCAAAATTTAGGAAGGAACAAGAATCCCTTAATTTAAATTATTAATTTATTAATATAAAAAACTTTATAGTAGTTTGGGTTGAAAAATCTACCTTAGAATTTTAGATCAATCTTGCCGTGTTCAAGTAGTGTGAGCCTTTAGCCTACTCTAATCTTGTGCTTGAATCAAGCTCAGTTATATTATTTTATGTGCTCAAGTTGGCTTGTACCTTATTCTTCGAGGAGTTTTAGTAGTAGTTAGCCTTAGTAAGGGCTTACATAAGTAGTTGACTAAGGAGAACTTAGCTGAGATAATCAAATGGGATAATTATTAGTTGATCAATGAGAACTTAGCTAGGAGAATCACATAAGGTCTTTAGGTAGTTAACCGAGGACGTGTTTCGTGTCTATATGATTGACCTTAGAAAAGGCTTACGCGGCCTCAGTAAAGTCTTACATGACCTCGATGAGAGTTTACATGGCCTTAATAAAAGCTTTGCATAGCCTTGATGATAGCTTACGGTGGTGTACGACAGCTTTGATAAAGGCTTATGAGTTAAAGGCTTATGTGGCCTTGATAAGGTCTTACACGGCCTCGATAAGAGCTTATGTAGTCTTAGTGAGGGCTTACACGATCTTGGGTCTTGGTCTTATATGATTAGTTCTCAATCTGTGGCCCCTTAATTCTCTACCTCTCAATTTTTGTGTGGGCATTTGATGATTAAGTTAGTTGAAGGGACTAAAGTTCGATATTGATTATTTTATAGGATGACAGAAGCACAAATTAGGGATGAAACTAGCATTAGCAATGACCCCTTGGGCTATGTGAAGCTGAGCATTGATAATTAATCAATGAAAGTAGAAGAGATTAAGGGTGAGTCCAGAGACTCTAGCTTTAATCTTAAGGAAGGCGAAAGTAAGTTTCGTTAGCAAGCTTCCTTCAAAACTAAGGGTAAACTGTACTCTGAGCAATTCAATCTCTTCTTCCCCTATGAAAATCCTCCCTTATGGGTTTCAAGTCTTTTAACCCCATTGTTGACCTTAAACAATCCACCTCGAAAGTTTATATTCCCTTGCCTTTATGCTCTAAGGTGTCAGAATATCAAACCTTGCACACTTAAGGAAGAGTTATTCAATTCCTTATTCGGTGAGGAGTTACTCGTTCTTGGTCTCAAGTTTCCACTACAACCTCTGTCTAAGAAATTGCTCACTACTCTAAATTTAGCCCCTGCCCAATTGACCCCATCCTCTTGGTGGTCGATTATAGGATGCGATGTAAAATAACTACGTCAATGAGCACAGAACCCAAACTAAAGGTCAGTCTATTGTTTGCTGGCAACTCTTTGGTGTTCTGCCAATCCACTATTGATGAATATGTAGCTTTTAAGTGAATTCTGATTTGTTAAGAGTTGTTCCTCGATTAGAAGGTTAATTTTTTAAAATCGACAGTTACATTTAGTCTGAATGTCCTTACTTATTTGTGACTACAAATATTGGATACCTAGAGTTTGGCTAATTAAGCTATTTCGCATTATTATTATTTCAGCCTTCCATCTTTTGTTGACTTGAATCAATAGTTGGTGTTTCAACATATTACTGATCGGGTATGGAAGATATTACAGTTATAATAATATAGATATTTTTCTATTAAGGGTAAGATAGTGTTGATTAAGGTTGTCGCACATGATATCCTTACTTTTGCTATGTCTACATTTAAACTGGTGGAGTTGGTTTATAATTGGTTATTTTAATTAATCCAGGCATTTTGGCGGGAGAGTCGTCCATATCAGAATAAAATTCATTGGTTACGTTGGGATATTATTACTTTTCCAACTTAATCTAAAGGGCTAAGATTTAAGGATTTGGTGCTTTTCAATCAAGTGTTGCTATCAAAACAGTGTTGGCAAGTGTTATCCAATATTGTTGAAGGTATAAATAAATTAAAAGATCGGCAAGTCCAAAAGGATGATCAAGAAAGAGTTAATCATGTGGTTCACCGTAATTCAAGGGAATTAGTTATAAGCTTGCTAGTGTTTGTTTTTTAAATTCTCTGCTTTTTCTGTCAATAATTGGTTAAGCTAAGTTTGTTGAAGTATTACTTTTATTTTGAATGAGCTCACTATAAATAGGATCACTCTGTAAATATTTGAGATATAAAAAGATTCGGTCAACAAAACTCAGAGCATTATTTTCCTTTCTCTCTAAAACTTTTTCCATTAGATATTCTTTCTCAATTTCTTAGTTAACAAACAATAGGTTTCAAAGTAAAACTCTAAATTGGTATCAGAGCCTTGCTATGGCAAATCAAGCCTCATCTTCCTTGACACAAACCTTTTTCATCACATTTGCCTTTCTTGCACAAATCAAGTTAGACAAAACTAATTTTCTTCTGTGGAAGTCACAAACGCAGATAATTGTTAATGGTCATGGACTTGAAAATTTCATTAATGGATCTGCATAAGCACTAGCTTAATTTCTCAGTCAAGTAAATCTTAGAGCTAGGTCTGATTCGCTAGAGCAAATTTTAAATCCGGAGTATGTTAACTAGAAGAGAAAGGATTAGATCCTTCTCGGCTAATTACAAGCTTTAATTACTGAATCAGTACTAAGTTTTGTTATAGGATGCAAAACTTCATATGATCTGTAGAGTGCAGTAGATTGATAATGTGGAAATCAGTCAAAAGCTCTAACAATAACTATCAAGGCTCAACTCTCACATATTACAAAAAGTTTGTATCAATCTCAGACTACTTCATGGAAGCTAAGAAATTGACTGATAGCTTAGCTGTTGTTGGATGTTCTATAAATGAGAAAGATTTGATCATGTATATATGGAATAGACTAGACAAGAGTTTTGATCCTATTATCATACATGTTCAAAATGAAACCATAGATTTCAAGGAAGTCATGTCCTTGATGTTAATATAAGAAAATCGGATAGAGCAGAGAACTAACTCTATAAGAGTTGAAACTCACCTAGCTCAGTCTAAAACTAATCAGAAAAAGTTTAAAAATCAAGGAGGAAGAGGTGTAAATTCTGGTTTTACTGGTTATAACAATGCTGGTAAAGGTTTTGTTGGAAGAGGTGTAACTGAAAATCAGTAATGAAATTTCAATTCTAGAAATCAAAATCAGTGTAATGTTGGATACAACAATTTCTCTAGTAATGGTAGGGTCAATTATAAGCCTATATGCCAAATTTGGTCATTCAGCAGCAGAATGCAATAATAGATTCAATAAGAACTTCATACCTCAATATCTGCAGTACAACAAGCAGGCACAATTTAATAGAGTATCAGAATATCATCATAATAACTACAATGAAAATAACAAGAATAATCACAAATATAATCAGCAACAACAGACTCAATATAACAAATCAGCCTATATAGCCACACCAAAATGAATAGTTGATCAGGGATGATATCTTAACAGTGGGGCTACTCACCATCTCACAAATGATCTGAGAAACTTTAAAACAAGTGAAAAGTATGCAAGTAATGATACTATCTTGATTGGAGATGGTAAGGGACTTACAATCACACATATTGGTACTAGTTCAGTCAAAAACACCAATAATAACTTGAAAATTGTTCTTAACCAAATACTGTGTGTTCCTGAGATAACAAAAAATCTTATTAGTATTTCAAAGCTTACTACTGATAATTCATTAACTGTTGAATTCTTTAACAACTGTTGTTTGCTGAAGGATCCAAGGACAGGAATGGTGAAGCTGAAGGGAATTGCTGATAGATGATTGTACAAGCTGTCACTTGTTGTACCTGAAATATCAAACAAGACTAATAAAGTTCTAGATTTTAATAAACCTACATCTATGCTTTCATTCTTTGTCACCAAATCTGAGCCTTTAACTCAAAAAATGAAGCAAGCATATAGTAGACAAATGTTATAGACAAAACAGCTTTGATTAACTATAGTACTGCTATGAGCGTAGATCTTTTACATAGAAGACTTGGTCATCCCAACAATAATATGTTGTATCAAGTATTGAAAGATTGTCAATAGTTAAAAAGTTTGAATAAAGGAAAGTCACCAAATTTTTGTAATGATTGTCAATTTGGAAAAGTTCATAAGCTACATTTTCTTACTATTGAAACCAAAGCCAAATTACCCCTAAATCTCATTCATACTGATGTATGGGGTCCAACACCAGTTATTTCCAAAGAAGGTTACAAATTTTACATAAGCTTCATTTATGAGTTCACTAGATACACTTGAATTTTTCCCTTAAAAGTCAAGTCTGAATGTCTTGATATATTCAAACTCCAAGTAGAAAAATAATTTAAAAGATCAATAAAAACTCTCCAATCTAATTGAGGAGGAGAATTTAAAAGTCTTGTTCCCTTTCTACAACAACATGGCATTCATTTCAGACACTCTTGTCCCTATACACACTACTAAAATGGAACCATTGGGAGAAAACACAGACATATAACAGAATTTGGCTTGATTCTGGTAGCACAAGCAAAAATATATCTAAGTTTCTGGTGGGATGTATTTCATACAAGTGTATTCTTAATCAATAGATTACCAAGTCTATTACTGGACCACAAATCTCCTTTTGAAAGCTTGTACAACCAAAAACCAGATTATAAATTTATAAAGAGTTTTAGATGTGCTTGCTATCTCAACATCATACCATACAACTAACACAAATTTGATTTTCACACTGTCAAATGTCTGTTTATTGGATACAATCCTATTCATAAAGGATACAAATGCTTAAGTAGTTCAGGAAAGATTTATATAGCCAGGGATATTGTTTTTTATGAAACCTCATATCTTTTTTACACAGTAGTAAAACTAAATACTTTTCAATCTGAACTCATCACAAACACAATTAAAATTTTGTGTTTTCAGGATACCAGTTGTTTCAAGTGACAGCAAGAATGACAGTTCTTATCAGCATGATCTTCAACATCATCAAACTCATTCTTATCAGTTAGCAAGAAATCAAAATTTAACAAATTCATCACCATATACAGAAAGCATAATCAGTCATATTTTACAAATTCATGAACCAGATACAACCTCAACCCAGTCACAAACACAAACCAATCTTCAAGACACAGAAAATCAAACTAAGACTCTCTCAACCCATCCTATGTGTCACGCCCCAGACCCAAAAGATCCGACACACGACATCACTTACATTCATTCAATAATACTGCATGTGCACTCATAAATAATATTACACAAAAATTTTAAACTTTTCTTCAACACAAAAATCCTTAGCAAGTTGCTAGTAAGTTCAACACTAAAATCAACCCATAACTTAACATATAAATATAAACTTCTCTTGACCATATTTAAACGTTCATTTCAATTTCTTTCATAATTATAGCAATTGAATTATGACTGGGACAATTATTAAACCGGAGATACGCAGAGTTTTCTCAGAGATTAACACTCTACTACGTCACCAGTAGCAACTTTGTTACCGGGAGCCCAGAATATATCCATTGCAAATTCTTACTTAAAATCATCCAATAACCACACTTTATAAAACTTAAACCAAATCCAATCCACACACAATGAAATAATACATAAGTATTTATTCAATAGGGACAAACCAAATATCCTATCCCACGTGTCCCCAAATGAAACACACAACAACCTAGCAACTTAGGGAACCCAAGGAACAGCAGAAGCCTTGCCAAATCCGCTAAGCACACATGTACCTTATTTACCTGAAATCACCATAAACTATAATGAGTATAAAACTCAGTAAGCATACTAGTTTTTCATATATCAAATACAAATACATATATGTACACAATGCATATGTATGATATGCTGTGATCAATCAAAATCATAATCTTATCAAATCACATATCATGTAAGCGTTTACACATTCTTTCAAAACACATAATAGGAATACCATTACTCGACTACTACTTAGTAGGACTTACATATCACATATCACATAATGAGCCAAATGTCACTCGTAGGTGACATACCGTATGAGAGGAATAGTACAAGTGAGGTCTTTAAATCACACATATATAACGCTTATGCCCGAAGGTAAAAGCCAAACCCTCACCCTGATCATCGGTGAGTCCTCTCACATGTACCAATACGCCACCACACGAATGTGATGACTCACACTTCCTTTAGGTACCAATAGGATCCTCCCTACATACGGAACACATAACATATACCAATCCCGAAGGAAAGGCCACACATAAAGGCTCCACAAATCACATATAATGCCTACTAAGTTAACAGTGAGTTCAAGTACCCTCAAATCACAAAATATTTCTCATGGACATATTACACTTCAAAAGCTTTCTTTGTTAAACGCATCTTATTTTGGAAAGCTCACTTTCAAAAACACATGTATGTCCATGCTAAATGTCAATGCTCACATTCATAAACATATATTCACATTTCATATCAAAATATACTTTGACATATCATAAACATATTCTTAACCCCATTTACAAAATCATACAAAACAATTATTATGTTTATTGTGATTCTAGTAGTAAGTCTAGTATACTTACCTCTTAACACTTTCAGCTACAAGGCTTAAATCTCCTTAACCTATCAATGGAGATTAATCCTTTCATAAGCCTCACAATTCACACAAAATACTTTAAATAGCTTACAAAATTATACACAATGCATTTATCACATCAAATTGGTCTAAATATTTGGTTTCTCAAAACCTGTCATTCTGACCACTTACACTTAACAAAATTTCTAATACATCAAATGATGTCCAATTACTCCGAAATCAGAATATATCATTCTTGACTCATATATAATTCTTATATATGAATATTATATCAAAATTCCTACACAATCCATTCCATACACACCATCGAATCCAAACTACAAACCTGACAGGATCAAGATACTTACTGAACAGTATTCAATCTCCCAATTTTATAAAATCATATACTAACTCAAAAATTATAAAACTACCACATAATTACTCTTGACACATATCTCAGTCCATGATAAATATTTGGCTTCCAAATAACTGCCAAAAGTATTTTAAAACTATTTTATTTCATAACTTTAAAACTCTGTTAATCAAATACTACAATGAGCTGATACACTTTAGAAATTCATAACACTTCAACCACATTGATCCAAATTCTCAATTCCGAGTATATCATATTAGACATATAAAATTATCATATGCCACAAATTCATAATTTTTAAAGATCATTCAGCAGGTCAAATATTATTTTCCACTGTATCATACTGTTTACACAGGAAATTTCCAGAATTCCAGGGTCATTTTGGTAAATTCACTACAAATTCAATTTCCGAGATTTTCAGTCGATTCAAAGTCTCAGATGATCCTAAACATGTCTAATTTCATATACTCAAAATTCAAAACCAGAATCGAATCACAACAATTTATAAAATTCCTAGATCAAGAGGTTATCCAGCAGAAATTCCATAATTCATCATGATTTATCAAACTATCTTATAGATCATCATCAATTCTCACAACATCAAACGAAATACACATCAAATCCTTAATTATACATATTTCCAGAAATCAAAACTTAAAGAAATTAACTTAATTAACACCAATAAATTGATAATTAGTTGTGATATACCTCTAAAGATCCAAAATTCCAATTTCTTCTTCTTTTTCTTTTTCTTCTTCTCTTTCTCTCTCCTTTATTTCTCTCTTCTCTCTCTAAAAATGGGTAGCTCGACCAAAATGAGAGAATTAGGGTTTTTAAAAGTGTATTTTTATACTAAGAGGCTAATTTTTGGTATTTACGAATTTACCCCAAAACTTTCAAAGTATAACAATTTGGTCCCTAAAATAATTCCAAAGTCTTGCAAATAAACCCAATACCAATAGTATATCCTTAACCTATAAAAACACTACTAATAACAATATATAAATCAAGGATCACCCACATACAAATAAAATACGTATATTTATATATATAAATATACATATTCTTACCGGTTATGGATACTGGTTACTACACTATGGTCATAAGATCAAAAGATGGAATATTCAAACCAAATGTGTACCGAGCTTAAATTGAATAAATAGTATCATATAATGTATAAACAGCTTTGAAAAGTACAAAGTGGCAGCAAGCAATACAAGTAGAGTTTGATGCTCTGATTAGTAACAAGACCTAGGATTTAGTTCCAAGAAACACTGCTGCAAAGATCATTGGAAACAAATAGGTGTTTAGAATCAAACATGATGCTGATGGCAAGATTTTAAAGTATAATGCAAGACTTGTTGCAAAGGGATTTCACCAGACAGCAGGGATTGATTATTTTGATACTTTTAGCCCTGTGATTAAAGCATCAACAGTGAGAATAGTTCTCAGTCTTGTTGTAGTAAATAATTAGAAAATTAGACAGATAGACATCAATAACGCATTTTTAAATAGGGACTTGTCAGAAGAAGTTTATATGGAGCAACCTGAAGGATTCATTTGCAAAAATAAACCTGGTCATATTTGTAGATGAAGGAAAGCACTCTATGGTCTCAAACAATCTCCAAGAGCTTGGTTGGAGAAGCTGAGACAGTTATTAGTAAGATGGGGATTCAACAGTACAAAATTAAACACCTCATTATTTGTTAAGTTTACTGGATCTTCAATTCTTCTTGTGCTGATATATGTAGATGATATCTTAATAACACGCACAAATAAGGACAATATCAATTCTGTTATGCAGCAGATGAGCAGTACCTTTGCACTTAAAGACTTGGGTGAATTCAATTTTTTCTTGGGTATAGAGTCACCAAAATAGCATCAAGGCTGTTATTATCACAAACTAAGCATATTTTAGACCTTCTAAAGAGAGCAAACATGGTGCATTTTAAACCCTATGACACCCCATGAGCACTGGACAAAAATTGAGTAAAGAAGATAGTGAAATTTTTTTAGATCCAACTCTTTACAGAAGTATTGTAGGTGCCTTGCAGTACTTGACTCTCACCAGACCTGAACTTGATTATTTTGTAAATAGGCTAAGTCAGTTCATATCTAAGCCATCATCCAAACATTGGGTTGCTTGCAAAAGATTCTTAAGGTATCTTAAAGCTACCAACGAATATGGTTTGGAGTTTAAATCAGGTGGGAACATTGACATCACAGCATTTTCAGATGTTGACTGGCGTTGTGACCCAGATGATAGAAAATCTGTTGGAGGCTACTGTGTTTACTTGGGCAAAAATCTTATTGCTTGGTCTTCTAAGAAATAACATATAGTTACAAGGTCAAGCACTGAGTTAGAATATCGTGCTCTTGCCCTTGAATGCACTGAATCTAAAGGATCTTATCACTGCTCACTGAGTTGCACATGACAGTAGTCACAAAACCAATCATATGGTGTGATAACAGTGGAGCAACACTCTTGAAGTTAATCTAATCTTTCATGCAAGAACCAAACACATAGAGATTGATGTACATTTTCTTAGAGATCATATTGCAGCAGGAAAAATAAGAGTTGATCACATAGCAAGTGAAGAACAAGTAGCTGATATCAAAGCCATTGTCCTTTAGACAATTTACTTATTTAAGAGACAAACTCAATGTTACTCATAGAACCTTAAGTTTGAAGGGGGGATGTTGAAGGTATAAATAAATCAGAAGATCTGCAAGTCCAAGTGGATGATCGAGAAAGAGATTAATCATGTGGTTCATTGTAATTCAAGGGAATTAGTTATAAGCTTGCTAGTGTTTGTTTTTTAAATTCTCTGCTTTTTTCATCAATAGTTGGTTAGGCTAAGTTTGTTAAAGTATTACTTTTATTTTGAATGAGCTCACTATAAATAGGAGCACTCTGTAAATATTTGAGATATGAAAAAGATTCGGTCAATAAAACTTAGAGCATTATTTTCCTTTTCTCTCTAAAACGTTTTCCATCAGATTTTCTTTTTCATTTTCTTAGTTGACAAACAATAGCTTTCAGAGTAAAACTCTAACTCTAACTAATTTGGATTCTTGAGTCTCTCAAATTTTAAAATATAAATATTCCCCCATTCATCTTTTACAACTACTTTTGTTTCTAATCGAGCTTATTTTCTATTCTATGGTGTAGTTTGCTATGGGGGCATAATTTGTTGTGTTTAGGTTTTTGGTGGAGAGTAGGGGACGGGTCTTCCATTACTCTATTTTCAAATCCACGGATATCTCAGCCTTTTTCCTTCAAACCTATAACACCTAGTTTTAGTGGCATGTCCATATACTTCAGTCACTGTTTTGGCAAGTAGATGCAGAATTGATCTTATATATATATTTCAGTTGGACAGTTTAGGGGGAATGATGCTCTATTGTGGCATTTATCTAATAATGGGCCTTACTCTACTCGATCGAGATATCAAGTTGCTTTGCTTAATAATTGGTTGATAGCCTATCTTCCCAATTAAGGCATTGGTGGAAAAGTTTATGGAGTTCGTTTATTCCGCCTTAGGTAAAATTCTTTATTTGGCGTGCGGTTCAAGAGTTACTTCCCATTTCTGTTAATCTTTATTGAAAACATTTGAATGTATCATTTTTCGATGTGATGTGTCTTGAGAGTCCACGTTTCATGCCTTTGTGGTTATGAGGCAACTGCCGCTGTATGGGAATACTTTTTGTTTTGGGGATGTGGCTTTTTTGTTTTAGGAATGCTTGTTTGAGGAGTTTGTTTTTGTTGCTTCTCAGAAACTGACTGGTGCTGGCTTTAAAATGTTATGTATGATTATTATGAGCATGTTGGAATGCACATAATAAACATTTCTTTAAGGGATCTGTTGCTAAGCCTGTACAGATTGTGGAAAAAGTCGGAGCCATGTTGCACGAGCTCTAGGAGATGCAGTCGCTGATTTGAGCAAGTGCTGATTTTGTCTATCTTCACAGTAGTTTTCTGGTTCAGTTTTTTATAGCCACCACCATGGTCGTTTTAAAGTGAATTTTGATGCTGCATGCAGGAACGACTCATAATCTATGAGCGTTGGTATGGTTCTTCGAGATAGCACAGGTTGTGTTTTTCTTAACTTCAGCAAAATTATTGATCGGTGGTTTCGATTCTTACATGGCTGAATGTTTGGCTAACTTTGAAGGTTTACAAGTGGTAATAGCAACTGGCTATCTATTGTTTCAATTGAGTCGGATTGCGCATGTTGTTTCCGCTATTAATGCCCGATCATTTATGGGTGCAGAAGGCAACATTATTTCTGGTATTACTAGGCTTTTGTCTGAGATGGGAAATGTTCACTTTTTTTGTACATAGTGCGGAGAATTCTGTGGCACACATCTTAGCTAAGTTTACAGATTCGGGTTGTAATATGATCTAGGAATTTTCTTTTCTACACTTTCTTAGTTCATGTATTTTGAACGATATTGCTCTTGCAACATCCAATTCTTAATCCAAATGGATAGAAGTTGGGCGAAGATCCTTTTTAATTCTTACTAAACACTATATATATATATATATATATAAAATTTAATGGGTTACGGAGGTTACCATATGGTGAGTTTTGGATGCGTGATGGAATTCTATAGTACATTGTAAATTGTACAAAAATTAAAAAAAAATTAAATTTATTAAATAGTAATATATAACAATATTACACACCATATAGTGAATTACGTGTGTATGTATATATACATGAAATCAAAACAGATCTTCTCTTAATTGATAATCATTACTAAGCAGTATGTTTTGAAAAATCAAACAATCTATCATAATTAGTCTCACAAATTCACTTGACGACATTTTTTTTTTGTAAAATCTTAGATAAAATGAGATAATAGTGATTTTGAAACTTAATGGAACTAATACCTTATACATGAAGATCACTATAACAAAAAAGGCCTTTTGCGACGGTGTTGCGACGACGAAAAGCTATCACATATGCGACCATCGTAAAATTTTGCAACGGTTAAAAGGTCTTTTACGACAGTTAATTAGCTGTCACAAAAAGTACGCGACGCATGACTCGTTTGCAACGGCTAATTAACCATCACAAAAAGGTCTATCTTTTTTTAAATTTTTGTTTTTATATTTTTAATTTTTAAATAAATATATTAGAATAACAAAAATTCTTATCATGTTTTTTTTAATTTAATATTTTTAAATAAATATATTACAATACTATTCAAAACATATTAATAACATCCAAAACATATTAATAACATCCAAAATATATTAATAACATTCAAATATGACCGTCCAAAATGTATTAATAACATCAAATATGACTATCTAAAATGTATTAATAACATGCAAAATGTATTAATAACATTCAAAATATGTTAATAACAATTCTGAACTTTTTAACTTCTATCCAGTTTTTGTATGATGATAGTGCGCATTGAAAACATCTTGAACTTACAAATAAAATATTCGTATTTTAGAGGTGATTTTACAAGTAAAAAATTAATATTATATTAAATATTCATACCTGATTATTAGTAGACAGCTGAAATTCGTGACTATCAAAAAATCGTTGCATCATTATACGCATCTCATCACATTGATTTTGTAGAATTGTATATTTACCTTGAAGATCATTATAACTGGATTTTAAACAATCTAACTCTGCTTTTACCTGTTCATTGTTTTGGTTTGAACTTTGTTATGCAATATCTAATGGTGATGGACCATGCCTATAAGTTTTAGCATATCCATAACTATCGCATCCCATCACATCAATAAATATTTGGTCTCTCGCAGTTTCTGTTTGTTTATCATAAGGTAACTGAGACAAACGTTCATTTAATTGACCCTAAAAATATTGAAACTTAATTAGAACACAGAAGTTTAACAATTTCTTAAATATATGACTATTGTAAATTTATATCATTTATAATTATTTCTACACTATCTGAATCAGCTATACTACTATCAGAATTGGATTGAGTCTCAATAAATACACTTATACGATCTGTCTTTTTTTCTTTATCTAAAAAATCGTAAACACATACATACACGCTACAATTAACATTACATTCAATACAATAATAAATATCAACATTATTAAACCCCTCATTCACTAACAAACCAATTTAAAAAAATTAATAAGCCCAAGTTCAAGCAATGATCAATTTAATAAAACTCCTCACCCAAACAATCATTAAAGTTATAAAAATATAACTAACATATTCTCTCTTATTAGCAAATGAATTTCGACCTATTTTAGGAAGTAAAAACACTTACATACTTTTTTTTTATTCTTCTCAGCAATAGCCTACAATACGAAACAACTATGCAAAACATTATTTTATACTAATTATAACTTATAACATTAACTTAAGTTTAGTTAAGTTATACCTTAGCTTCCTCACTGCTCCAATAAGCTACAAGTGTCTTCCATTGCTCTTCAATAACTCTGGAAGGAATGGATGCAAGATGTTCAGTACTTGTCTTGTCATCATATACTTACTCTTCAATCGATACTTCCAATCATTCCAAAGTCTTCCCACATTTCTTAGGCAGTAGCGTCTATAAGCATCTGGAGTATCTGTGCTTGCCTACAATATAATATGAACCTAATTATATTATAAAACATGAGCTTAAACTAATTATATGTTATAGTAGTATTTTTTAACCTCACCTCTCTCCAAATGTTTTCTAAGAGATCATCAAGCATGTCGGTCCACTCAACATATGTCAAAGGCGTTTTCAGTCCATTTCGTGCTATGATCCCAAGTTAGGATTTGAAATTTGGACCAATTACCTGCCACGCTGAATTAAACTCTAGATGCATAATATTTTCTGTTCCTTAATCATTAACTCCTAGAGTTGGGCCACGATGTGTTGATTCACTTGGTCCTAAAAATAATTCATATTAGTGTGATTTTTTAAATAATAGAAGTTAAAATTAATTATTATACCTTCTTCATTATCTTGTGCAAAAGAATGAGAAGACATAGATGCCTGTAGTTGTGACGTCGCTTGCTGTAGAAGTAAGACATCCATAGATGGACCTCTCCTTTTTTCGGTGCCATAACTAGCTGCAATTAGATATCAAAATATATTCTTAGAAAACATTCATAAAAAAATTAATATATCAATAAAGTTGATTATTAATAAAAAAAAACAATGTAATTACTAAAATACATAAGAAAAATATTCATTATCAAAAAACATAGAATGACACCTAGACAGGGGGACGTAATTAGCCTTACCCCTCAAATGTAATCTATTACAACTTACTCAAATAAATTTGTAAAGAAAGATCATTCAACATTTTCCATGACATTATTTTCATTGTTATCATCATTATCATCATCAAAAACATTTGCATCTAATACTGTCCCATCAACTCCTTGCCTAACCCAACCAATATCCTCATCTCGCACATATAAGTTTTTATCCAATTGTTGTTTAGCATATAGTTCAACCTGAGGTACTATTGATGGCATATAAGAAGAATCTTTTGTGTACATGTCAAATAAATCTCTAACTGTCATTTTAAGAATTACATGTCAATCTACATTTAAAAGGTCTTTCACATAACAAACTTGCTTTGCTTGCCCTGCTAAAATAAAATGTCTATCGCCTATATGATTATTTTTGTATAATAAATGATTGAAATTCTCCAAAGTGAACTTAAAATCATCATGCATCCTTCCAATTTCATTATCTACCCAATCACCCTTGAAAAGAACAAACTTTATGTTATTAGTATAACGTATTTCAAGTATATCTATCAATACCCCATGAAATGTTACATTGCCTCAGTAAGGATTTCTATCACTTGCACTAGCATAGCTCATAATATTAACTTTTAACACAATACCAAAGTTTTGAGTGGTTCTACTTTTATCGTTATCTTTTGTTCAAAATCGAAAGCCATTCACAATGTCGCCTTTGAATCTCCAAGCAAACTGGTCAGGACTATTGGCTAGAATTTTTATTTCTTCAGACAATGTTATATTTGATGTTTGTTGCAAAGCTTGAATCTATATAAACTTATAATTATTAGAAATGACAACAATTGAAGCTTGCATTATTTATGATTTGAGAAATGATTTATGAATCAAAAGATTTAGAGAACTTACATGATTCATAAACTATTTGTGAAATGATTCATTGTGAACTTTTTGAATATAATGCTTTGCACGACGAGGCATTTCTCTTGCTAGTTCAGCAAGATGTTGCCTAAACAAAAATTGGATAAGTTAATTTTAGAAAAATAATGAATTTGGGATAAAATTATTTCAATATAAATAAATAACTTACTCTCGAAAATGATTGATGATGTCAGTGTCCACTAGCACATACCTATGTGCTTGAACCTATGAAACATCATCAAGATGAACTTGAACTCCTTTTCCCAAAAGACGCCCAAACTTATTACCATAATTATTGTTACGAACTGATCGAGTACTTTTAGTTTCCACTTAATTAAGGTATTTTGAACAAAAATTTATACATTCTTCCATTAAATACCCTTTAGCAAATGAAGCTTCAGGATGTGCTCGATTACACACATAAAGTTTTAGAGTTAATAGATACCTATGGTGAAAAGATATTAGATATAATTAACATATGTTTCAATTCTTTTTGAAAAAAAGATTTAAAAAATGCAATAACATTTCTAGCCATACCTTTCAATAGGATACATCCATCGAAACTGTACAGGAGTAGTAAGTAGTGCCTCTTCAACTAAATGAATAGGTAAATGCCCCATGATATCAAAAAATGACATTGAAAAAATCTTCTCAAGATGACAAAGTATAAGTGCAATTCTATATTGAATATAGAATAAATCATCTGGCATATGTACTTTTAAGCATAATTGCCTAAAAAAGTTACTCAACTCAATCAACACTTCTACAACATTCTTAGGCAATGCTCTAAGAGATGCTAAGGGAAGTAGTTATTGAATTAATATATGATTATCATGACTTTTAAGACCTCAAATACGACGCTCCTTGATATTCATACGTCAAGAAATATTCGATGCATAGCCATCTGGAACATTTACTTCCTTCAAGACTTTCAAGAAAACATCCTTATGTTCTTTGTTCATAGAAAAACAAGCATGAGGTAATCGTAATTTGTTAGCACCTCCTAGTTTATGATGTAATGTTTCTGATGGCAATATGTTGAAAATCATGTCGTGCTTTCAAATTATCTTTAGAATTTTTAGCAACACCTAATAAAGTTCAAAGAATATTATCATAAACATTTTCTCAATATGCATTACATCAAGATTGTGGTGAATTAAGTTGAACTTCCAATATGGCAATTCAAAAAAAAATACTTTTTTTCTTCCAAGTAGTCTTATCATTTTTCTTCTCAGTCTCATTCATTTTTCTTTTTTAAAGATCTTCTAGCTTATACTCAGTAAGTATGTCATTCAACTGTCTCTTCATCTCAGTCTCTGGCAATCGACTAGTTGTTTGTCCCCATTCCCTTGTGTTCAAATGATACTCTATCTTTTTGAAACTTATGTGATATAGGTAAATATCGTCGATGACCCATGTAACAGTATTTTCTACCATTTAACAACCAACGAGATCTAGTGTTTTGATTTCAAATAGGACAAGCTTTTTCACCTCTTATATTCCATCCGGACAAGTTACCATATGCTGAAAAGTTATTAATAGTTCATAACAATGATACGTGGAGTTTGAACATTTGATTATATGATGCATCATAAGTGAGCATTAGAACAACTGTCTATTTACTATGTGATATAGTAAATAAGCATTAATTTTATTACCAGGTCCTTTTAAACCAAAATTCCTTCAACTCCTCAATCGGCGGTTGCAAATAAGCATTAATTTTATTACCAGGTCCTTTAGGTCCATCAATAAGCACAGATAAAATGAAGAATGGTTGTTTCATGCATAACCATGGTGGCAAATTGTAAGGCATTAGAACAACTGTTTATTTACTATGTGATATAGACATTGTCCTAAATGGGTTAAAACCGTCAGCTGCTAATCCAAGTCTAACATTTCTAATATCAGAAGCAAAATCAGGATTTTTTTCATCAAAGGTTTTCTATACAGGACTATCAGTAGAATGCCTTAATACACCATCATCAGTGCTTGAATCAGTATGCCATCTCATAAGGGAAACAGTTTTTGAAGACATAAATAACCTTTGTAATCTCAGCATTAGTGGAAAATACCGTACTTATTTGGCCGATATTTTTTTGTTCTTATTTTGATGTCTACTAGAATCACCATCCAATTGCTTATATCTTGAAGGATGACATATATAACATATATCGAGCTTTTCATACTTATTTTTAAATAATAAATCATTATTAGAACATGCATCCCATGTCTTGTATGTAAAACCTAAGTCGGTAGTTATCGTTTGAGCCTCATAATACGACTCTGGCAACTTTACTTCTTTAGGAAATACTTCTTTTAGCAATCATAAAAGCATTGTAAATGATTTGTTTGTCCATCCACACAACACTTTTATATGCAAAAGTCAAACAATGAATGACAATGAAGAAAAATTTTCACAGCTTAGATATAATGGAGATTCTGCATCTTAAAGCAATTTAAAAAATTTCTAGTCTCATCATTAGGACCCTTAGCATGCTGATGTGAACCTCACAAAGAAAAGTGAGACCCGACGCTCAATGAGGTTCCTTTGCCAAGGATCGTTCTAATTCAGATTTTTATACAAATAAATAAAAAGAACCTTGACCCATTATCTATCAAAGATAAGAACCAAAGGTATAAGAAGATAGTAGACGCCACACTCAAGATAGATGAGAAGTTGTGAGTGATAAGTCTAAAAGAACGCCACAAGATGAAATCTTGATAAGTTCTAATAATAGTTCTTTGAAGAACTTAAGAGAAAACTCTCAAATTGTATTTTCTGAAATCCTCTCCTCCCACTCTCAATCTCCATGGTATTTATAGAGACCATAAGAGATGTCAAGTTACAACTTTCAAATACAAATTTCAAACTTACAACTAATACAATAATTGAAATTACAAAATTCAAACTTAATCAAATTTCCAGAAAACATGCCTAAATCAAAGGGATTAGGTTTCCTTGAATATTCAAATTTCCAGAAAACATGGTTTCCTTGAATATTCAAATTTTCAGAAAACATGCCTAAATCAAAGGGATTATGTTTCCTTGAATATTCAAATTTCCAGAAATTCTGCCTTAATCAAAGTGATTAGGTTTCCTTGAATCTGATTTTGATTTATTTGAAATGTATTTGGGCTTATACTAGGCCTCCATGTGTTTGCCCTCCCACAATCTTGTTGAATCAGCCCATTAAATGTTTCTTTAAATTGCTTGGCTTTAAGTCTTGTGATTGGCTCATTTGGAAAACTTAATGTATCATGTGATTGATGGACTTGAGTCCTTCCAAGCCCACGTGTGAGTTCTTTCTTTTGTATGCATATAGGCTGTGTAATGCCGTTTGCATAATTCTCCCCCTCTTGAAGAAGATTTGTCCTCAAATCTTTACCGGGCTCAAATACCACTCTCTTGAACTTTGAAGTGGCATTTTTGATAGCGTAGTAATCAACACACATCTTCCACAATCTATCGTAATTCATGGTAGTACGCCTATCTTGAATTCGCAATTTAGGAACTATAGGTGTCTGCACGCTTTGTGTAGTAGATTCCAATTTATCTATTCGTTTTTGCACTTGCTCCACCTCTACTTTCAATATTTTTCTCATCTCACATATAAAAGCTTTCATGAGAAACTTTGAATCAACCTTTTTCAATGCAACTTCAGAAGTAATTTTGTCCTTGTTGTTTAACATATTTGCTGCAAAACAAAGTTAGAAAGAAAAAAAAAAAAGTACCTCGCACACTCCCTTATGTGTTTCACTCAAAGAATGATTCACTCACCTTTCACTAGTGTTTTCACTCGTAATTTTTTTCTTCTATTTTTTTTTTAAATCAGAAACCAGAAATAAAATAAAATACGAATTTATGTAAAGATAAATGGAACAATGAAATAAATAAAAGGATAATTCAAACCTGATTAGAGCCTAAGCTCTGATACCAAATGATAAGAACCTCACAAAGAAAAGTGAGACCCGACGCTCAATGAGGTTCCTTTGCCAAGGATCGTTCTAATTCAGATTTTTATACAAATAAATAAAAAGAACCTTGACCCATTATCTATCAAAGATAAGAACCAAAGGTATAAGAAGATAGTAGACGCCACACTCAAGATAGATGAGAAGTTGTGAGTGATAAGTCTAAAAGAACGCCACAAGATGAAATCTTGATAAGTTCTAATAATAGTTCTTTGAAGAACTTAAGAGAAAACTCTCAAATTGTATTTTCTGAAATCCTCTCCTCCCACTCTCAATCTCCATGGTATTTATAGAGACCATAAGAGATGTCAAGTTACAACTTTCAAATACAAATTTCAAACTTACAACTAATACAATAATTGAAATTACAAAATTCAAACTTAATCAAATTTCCAGAAAACATGCCTAAATCAAAGGGATTAGGTTTCCTTGAATATTCAAATTTCCAGAAAACATGGTTTCCTTGAATATTCAAATTTTCAGAAAACATGCCTAAATCAAAGGGATTATGTTTCCTTGAATATTCAAATTTCCAGAAATTCTGCCTTAATCAAAGTGATTAGGTTTCCTTGAATCTGATTTTGATTTATTTGAAATGTATTTGGGCTTATACTAGGCCTCCATGTGTTTGCCCTCCCACAATCTTGTTGAATCAGCCCATTAAATGTTTCTTTAAATTGCTTGGCTTTAAGTCTTGTGATTGGCTCATTTGGAAAACTTAATGTATCATGTGATTGATGGACTTGAGTCCTTCCAAGCCCACGTGTGAGTTCTTTCTTTTGTATGCATATAGGCTGTGTAATGCCGTTTGCATAAGGCCAGGGCCAACCCTTCACTCTTGAGCTATGTCCCACATCGGTTGTGGAGTGTCTCCGAGGCTGGGTTATAAGGCCAGGGCCAACCCTTCACTCTTGAGCTAGCTTTTGAGGGGAGTTAGGGCTTGGGTTCTTATCATTTGGTATCAGAGCCAACACTTCACTATTCCGCCGGTGTCGCTTGGGGTTCGGCGGATCGCCGACCGAGGCGGTCGGGTCTCAAGGGGGTGGGGATGATATGTCCCACATCGGTTGTGGAGTGTCTCCGAGGCTGGGTTATAAGGCCAGGGCCAACCCTTCACTCTTGAGCTAGCTTTTGAGGGGAGTTAGGGCTTGGGTTCTTATCACATGCTCATTGTCTAATGGATCATTAGCTAAATCGAAGTCTAAATCCGAAGTACCCATGGCATCATGTATCATTCTAACCATGTCATCATCAGTACCCTAATCATTAATAATGTCAGTTTCCTGGTTATAGTCAAAAGACGTGGAATGTTCACCATGTGCAGTCCAATTTTTATACTTTAACAAAAAAAACCATTTACTATAACATGTTCTCTAACTACTTCTCTTACAAAAAGATAACGATTGCTTTTTTTTTTGCATAGACAATATATTCTTGAATCACCAATATTGTTCATATATGCAAAATCTAAAAATCTTACAACGTCGTCAATATACGGCTTCGATATTCTATCTAACAAATAATCCAACTCTTGTCTATATCTACTCCCTTCAGTGCAAAATAAAAATAAGTTAATTATGTTCAACTTCTTAATTTAAATAAAAATAAATACATGCAACATGAAACCTATCTCCTTTTAGCTTCTTTCTAAAAGGTAGGTGGCCTTATCCCATTCAGAAATGCATAATTTTATATGGTAGTAATAGCTCAAGTTTTGTCCACTTCAATAGAAATTTCGGCAACATCTCCTTTTAGTTCTCCAAGTACACGACATAGATTAATGCATGCTTGTGTTATTTCAAGTTATGTACTCAAAATAACACAAAATACATATTAATCTAGTATATACCTAGAGAACAGTAGGAGTCGTCATTAGAATATCACTGAGTGAGACAAAACTTGAGTTATTACTACCATATAGAATTATGCATTTTCAAACTGTCCAAATTAGGACAATCAAAAATTATATAATAAAAGATGCTTTTCTCATACAACTCTCACCATTATAAGAAGATAACAATGAGAAAGCATGTTTTATTATATAGTTTTTTAATGGGTCTAAGGTTACATACATGCAAAAATTAAATGCATATCATTTTAAAATAAATTAAAACATATTAAACATATCAATGAAAAAGAGAATTGAACTAGAAAAAAAATACCTCTTTGAAATCTACACTCTGCAAAGACTGCAAATAACAATAAGATTGATTAAAGACCTTAGTTTCCGCTCATTAAAATTTAAATGAGAAAGAAAATCATTTAAAAGAATAAAATGAAAATAGTTCATAAAATATTGTTAAAAGGATAGATAATAAGAGCAGTATAAAAGTCCATAAAATTCTGCTCAATAGCTTCATGTCTGAAACTATAGTGATGTCCAAATGATAACATAAAATCAGATAAAATAAATTATTATAATCTTTATGATAACATAGATTTAAATAAAATTTTATGATCTGTATGACCCTCCAGTGATTCATATAAAAATAAAAACATGAGTGAAAGTAAAAGCTTAGATAAGGTCATAGATTCATCATGGACCCCTCCACCCAACATCTTTAAGACCACACCCGAGAAATTTGATGAGTATAATTTTGATACATATTATGGCCCTATTTTATCTTAATAATTGACCATTTTCAAGTAAATTCAGAGTTATTTATGCTTTGATTGTTGATTTTACAAGTGTTAATCACACTGAGATGGGAATAGAAACTAATGGAAGATATAGGCAACAATTTGGAGGCAAAAGAAAGCCACTGAAAAATGGGGACCGAAATAAAAAAAATGCAAAATTGGTGATGAACACCCTAGCGTTAAGTTCCATAATGCCCCGGCGTTCATATATCAATGAAGAACGCCCCTGCATTCATTAATGAACGCTCCAGCGTTCACGCATCAATAAAGAACGCCCCTACGTGGAGGACATCAACGCTGGGGCAAAATTTTGGATCCAGATCGCGAAGCCCCAGCATTTATAGTGAAACACCGTAGTGCTACTAACGCCTCCACGTTAATATATTGCAACGCCCTGACATTGGAGTAACGTCAGCACGTTCTTGGTGTAACGCCCTAACGTTGGTGTTCAACTATAAAAATATCACATTTTGCCCCCTAGAGTAATTTTTCCGGACCTCTTCAAAAAACACCTAAAATTCTCTCAACCCCAACACCTTTCTAACCTAGAAATGACCCTTAAATGATAATCGAACACTAAAACGACAATTAAACGATATTTGGTGGAGAGATTACACAAGATCAACCCAATCAAGATTACTTTGGAGGGTCAATTCTAGATCACTCCTTGCACTTGTACTTCCTTTGCTTCAATCATTACTGGTTTGATCCGAATTGACCTGTTTATATCATGTTTATATTAGTAGTTGATCTTGATATTATTATCATGTTGATCTAAGTTTAATTTCTAGGATTATAGCCTTGATCTTAATATGATGGATTGATATGTTGAAAACGATTATTGTAAACTCAATTCTTGTTCAATTTGTTGGATCTTAATGCTTTTGATATACTGGCCATATGTTGAATGAATTGGTAATGATTAAATAAACTTGAAAAATAAATTTAATTGTTAAGCCTGTGACAAATTGATACATGATCACAAAGTGGCATTTGTGAGTTTGATCTAAGATATAAATATACCTAGATAACATGTATGGTTAATACAACTAGTGCTTAATGAATCTTGATCTATTTAATTACTATAGGAATATAAGAAATTAATAGATCTTGGTATAATCACTTGACCATCGGAAGAGGCTCATGGTGAGATTAGTGTTGTGACCAACAATTAAATTGAGGGAATAATAATCGAAGCGTCATTGTTTGAAAAATCATATTAAGTGATAACTATACTCCTAGATCTTCGTCATATATTGTCAGATCTGTTATCAAATTTAATTGTTAATTACAATTGATAACGTAGATAATTTTTAGTTTAAAGTTTTATCAAGCAATTCAAAATAATCAATCTTTTAGATAAAAAAGAGAAGATACAATTTTAGTAATTGGTTAAAAATACAACAAATTTCCCGTGGGATCGACACTCTATTTATTCTATATTATATGTTTTCGATAGTGTGCACTTGCGCTTAATATAAAAATAACCCATCAAAATTTCTCTCAAAGTTGCATGTAATAATAATAATAATAATAATAATGTTAAAATAAATAAAATGATAATAACAAACACTGCCTGCTAAATTTCAAAAACTTTCAATCAAATAATTTGTAAAACAATAGTACTCACACCACTTTGATACCTCTTTCGCATACACACACACCATTCACTTTAATTTTACAGTAATGGCTTCGCTTTTGCCAATTACCGTTCTGCTTAGTGGTTTCCCACCCCTACCACCTTAAGAACAACCTCTCTTTGACTTTTTATTTTCAATTTTCGTAAGTATTAAAAACTCCGTCTCTCACCTGATTGTTATTTCAGTTCTCTGTGTGTTTCACAACGATCATTTCATAGGTTATCTTTCTTGCAATGCCGAATCTGCAATCGTTACATGCGATACTTACAATTAGGACCTTTGAAAGAAGAAGAAAACTAATTTTCCAAATCGAAGAAAAATTTATAGCATAATTTTCAAATCGCAAAAATCAACACAAATAAATTTAAGCAAATATTCCAAATCAAAAAAGTTATTTTCATATCAAACCCGAATCCCAACTAAAAATCAAGCGTTACACATAAATTTAAGCAAAATATTAAATGAAAAGCAATAAATTTCAAGCGAAGTAAAAAAAAATAAATTACCTGAGAAATGCGAGATCGAGCTCCAAATAAGAGCTAATGGTCAAAGGGAGAGATCGATTTTTGGTTTCAAACAAAAACAAAAATCAATTAACAAATGGGCGAGATGGAGAATGATAGTATGTCAATAGCAAAAATCGATTAAAAGAGGGTGTTGATTGTGATTTCAAAGAGGAGGTAGAAAGCGTGAGAAGGGAGAAGACGATCTAAACTAGGGTTGAAGAATTGTTTTCATTTTATATGTCTATCTAAATGATATCATAGTATTTAGAGTTATTTGCGACGGCTAAATTAGCCGTCGTAAAATCAGTCGCAACTAAAGCTTTTTCTTGTAGTGGATGCTGATGACCATTTGATAAACCCTAAAAGACCACACATGTACAACACATATTAGGGATAGAAATTTAAATAGCTATTGCATTATACTTAATTCATTACCAGTTAATTTCATCCTCCGTCCGTAACCACCCATAAATAAGCCCAAAAGGTTAATGTTCCACTGTTATAATTTTTTATTTAAAATTTCTCTTCATGTTCCTCCACTTTCTCACCACCAAACAACATAAAGAAAAAAAAAAAGCACTAAAGCTTAGTTGCATAATTTTGTTGATATGTACGGGACTACAACGACAAAGTGAATGGTTTTTCCCCTAAAGCTAAATACTTTTGTCAACCCTTCTCTCGTATTAACTTGTGAGAATGTGAATGTGCTCTTGAAACCATTACAAAGTGGAATTTGTAGCATTAATTATAAAAATAACAATAAAGTTACCATTCAAGATTAACATCAAATACAAAATTATCTCAAATTATAAATTACCAAAAAAAAATATAATTTTACTTCAACAAGTTATTTTAAATGAGTAGTGTTAAGTTTATACAGTTGAAATATAAATTTTATATTTTAATTAATACGTAACAACTAATGTTGTCATGTATTAAGTAATTATTGACCTTTAATCTTAATTAATATATTAATTATATAATAAAAATTAATAATAAATACATCAAATAACACGTTAATTTTGTATTTTTAATAAATTTAATATTATTATTTTTAAGTGCCTCAGCAATTAATGTTAGGACTTTAATTATCAAGGTGTTATATTCTAATCAAGTCAAAGTTTTCAATTATTAAAAGAGTTATTTGTTTCTACCAATTATAAATAGTTGATTATTTATCTCCCTCTAGTTACCGAAAATATGTTTATTTCCTTCAATTACAAAGGTTGATATTGTACTAATTTTATAATGTCATGACTTTGGTCTACTTATTGAACTAATTCAGAACTCGTCAGCCTAACAAATGGTTGCCTGCCCCTGAAAGGTTCTTTATTTCTTCTCGTTTGTGGATGGTTGATATCGTAAGAATTTGTAATGCCATGACTTTGGGCCAACTTATTCAACTTGAATTTAGATCTCGTCGGCCCAACAAACCGTAGCCTGGCCCGATAATCAAACCATTATAACCCGTATAATTAAAATTAGTATCTTAATCTGAACGGGAACATGGAAATGGCGAAAGCTTCTGCTACTGAAAATCCCCGGCAGTCAGTTTCCACTGTACAAGCATTTTTGATCCATCTGATTTGCGGAGCTGGCATAGCCGTCGGATTATTGGTAGCCCACAATATTTACTCCATCAATCTCGTCTCTGATCCTTCTCACACGCTCCGTCTGATCTGGGTACCATTCTTTTCTTTGACTTTTATATCATCAAATTCTTGCTTTGAATGTTTTGTTTCCTTTAATTTACAATGATCTCACTTTTGTTTAGGTTATTGAGAGTCCAATAGTGATACTTCTTTACAGTTTTTTCCGACGGAATCCGGACAGATGCTCGGTAACTTGCGTTTATTTTTATTTTAAATTAAATTTATAAGCTTGTATTTGGCTCAATTTGGTGGTTTAATTAATGTTTCTTTGTTTTGTGACAGTATTTGAAAGCTGTGATACGAGGCTTATTAGCACTTCCTATTGGTTAGTCTGATTATTTTCTCTTCATTTGTTTTTTGTTAACTTTGTTTTTTCTTTATAAAGGAAACAAAATTCAGCAATTTATTTATTATAGTTTTACTAATATTGTTGAGTGTGTTTATAAGTGACTGTTTAGTGTAGATGTATTTTGCGATCCATTAAATTCGAAGATAAGTGAAAACTTATGAGTCATATTGTATTCAGCTTTAGATTTTAATGAATCTGAATTGTTTCAATGTTTAATTTATATTTTCTTATTTTTTGATATATAGGAATCTGTATTTGAACAATGTAGCATCAAATTTATATTTCTCGGGGAAATTTATTTCCATGGAATATAAATATGTGATAAACAACATTTGGAGTCTTTTTATAGGTTCTATTCATGCTTACACTATTTTCTTTTTCTTTTTCTTTTTCTTTTTCCCGGATATGATGTTGGGAACAGAAACATAAAATGCATCATGCATTTTGGTTCAACATTTTATTTGAGGTCACTAATTTTTAGCACATTATATTTTTGAAGGAAAGAGTATCCTTTCCTTTTGTCTTTTCTGCATAGTTTAAGATAACTTGTGCATCTTCAACTTGTAGGGGCTTTCTTAAATGCTTTGGGAGCTATTGCCTTGGGTGCACCTGTTGGAATTCAGTATGTGAAATAGTGGTTGATTATTCTGTGCCTTTTAGCATAATTCTGAAAACAGAAGTCACAGTTGAGGTTGGATGAACAAAGTGGGTTCACACTTCTTAGTCCCATAAACAATACCTTCTTCATTGTCAGGTAAAGAGATTATCTTCATTTTTCTAAAAGTGGTTTTTCTTTCTTTCACTTTCAATTTTTTTTTAATAGCTCAATAAACAGAAGAAAGTTTAATTTGATGGAACATCATAGATGGGGCGTTGACTTAAAAATTTGTTGTGACTTCCAACCTCAACTGTGATTTTATTTTAAAAAATGTGAAGACATGTTAGATCATTAGGATAAACAAAAATTTTACTTATCTTACAAGAGTTTATTGATTGTCAATTTTGAATTGGATACAGGTATATGCCAAAGACTATTAATTGGTCTCTTCTAATGTCACTGTTCACCGTAAGTACCCAACTTGTTTCAGTCTTTCTTACTGTATCAGAAAATTTTGGTGGGCAGTTTGTTTCATACATTAAACTTCTTGTCCTGTGTTTAATGCTATATACGAAAAAATTCATTTTACTTCTCTCGAGTGACAAAGTCTGTTTCCAGCAAAATGTAAAGTGGCAATTCAAGTTAACTGCATTAGAAATTCTGTCTGTTTTCATGTGAGTTATTCTGATATTATATATCTTGACTAACTTGTGGTTTACTGGCAGTTTGTGACAGCAGCTACAGTGTTTGGTACATCATGGGAAGACTGGCGACGTATATTTGCACATTCAAAGTAAGCCTTACACATTCTTTACTGGTTTATCTTTACATTTAAGCATTTAGCCATGCAGTACATATATCTGTAATTAACTCTCATCAGATATGTAATTACATAACAATCACTAGTTTTTAGCATGAGGTTATTTTGTGTTCGTGGATTCTGCATTTGGGCCTTAAATTTTACCTAGGCATGTGTCATTAGAGGTGTTTCTTCAATAATATAAAAGGAAAGTACCTCAACAGGAATATTAGGTGTTTCATTTTAGCATTATTTATATCTTGTCTGCTATGCATTACTGAACTAGGAGGCACCTTGTATTTTCTAAATCTTTAAGGCAGTGCAATAAAAAATATGTTGTATCAGGATGATTAACTGAATTTGTGCTGCAATTATCACGGTGATGACGTAAATTTTAAATTGGTGTATCTTAGGCCAAATGGATCTTTAGACTATATGATTTGTCTACCAGCCCATGGTGCTGTTATTGGAGCTTGGTTTGGCGCTTGGCCAATGCCACTTGATTGGGAGAGGCCATGGCAGGTAATGCTGTTTACTTTTTAATTCCTTTAATTTGTTAAAACTGGAAATAATTCTTTGCTAGTTTCTTATCCTATTTTTTGTTGGTTGCTTATGAACTTTTACCTATTATGTTATTCTTCCATTGTTCCCATCTGCCAAGGATGATCACGTATTATTAGTCCAACTTGTATTTTGAACCTGTTCAAATGTTCAATCTGAATATTATATTCCGTGCTTAGCATTGACAGATCAACTTTAAATTATGGCCTTCAGTACTCTTTTCTGGTAGTCCTCTTCAATGTATAGTTGTTTTGTTGCAAGAGTGGATGCCCCACAGGATGCTTAGCGTGGGCTGCACAGGGTTTCATAATTGTGTTTTCGTTAGAATTTGTAAATTGCATCTTTAACATGTTAGGGCTTTTATGACCCATTCTTAGCTTGTGCCAACTACATTTCTAAGCTTGACTCGCTATCAGTTTAGCTGCCAATTCTAATTGGGTTTTAAGACATGGCTTGATGCATGCATAACACTTGAACACAATGTTTACTTGTAATTAGCATCCGAATGTTGATGAAAAACTTGATCTTCTAACATCAGTTTTGTGACTATACAGTGCTGGGGAGGATTGTTTCTTTCTTAAATAAAAATTCTGACAATCTGATTCTCTTTTAGGTTGTTTCTTTCTTAAACAAAAAATCTGACAATCTGATTAAGTCTCCTTTAGGTTTTCAGCTGTAGAGAAAAGTTTTTTAGAACTTGAACACATGCTACTTCTGCCATTTTACATACATCATGGCAACCTGTTTTAATTTCATGTTTCATATTTTCTGTCGGCTATTTTTATGTGGCTGCTTTTTGAACTGGATTATGTTTCTTTTTGTGGATGAATATCTTAGCTATGTTGTTCGCTTTCTGTAGAAGTCTGAATTATCTCATTTTCCATTCACAGGAATGGCCAATATGTGTGAGTTATGGAGCCATGGCTGGGTACCTTGTGGCAATGGTGGTGTCCTTGGTGCTCGTACTTGTTCGTGGCAGACATCTGCATCCCAAAGCAGACTAGCAGAACCAAGTATTTTTTTTTTACTTTTTCAAATTATTAGCTGACTCTGCATTTTTCAAGATGTCTCAAAAATAGAGTTGTGTTTTTATCAGTTAATCAGTGAAGGGCAAACAGTTGTGACATAGATGTAGAAATCAGAATGTTTAATTGGATTTAATGCATTAGTGTTCTTCATTCAATACTCCCATCTCTATATCTACATAGGATCTGCTTATTGAAAATTTACATATTGATAAGCTTGAATCATTGAGATGTTTGTATAAATAGGTATAATGCATGAAATCAAAACATCACCTACTTTTATGAAAATGCTAGTATAGTTATGCATGCTTAAAAGCCTAAATTGTGATTGTGGAGCTCTGATCTCATAGCCAGAATGCTCCCTTTCTGTATGACAATATTAATGTAATGCTGAAAATCACATCACATGAACAAGGATGAAATACGACATCAATCAAAATAAGTCTGGTGAATGTGCTATTTAACTCCAAAAGTTCAATATTTAGATTCCTTGATAAATAACATAGATGAAAAGTCATAGCATTTCAATTCTAAATATACCTTAAAATCTATTCATTTAAGATAACATTTTTATGGGTGGAATTAAAAATGAAGTCCGAAACTATTATGAATATGATTATTACTTGAATGGTTATCTATCATGTTTATATGACTACATAAACTTAATTATGGGTCGGTCTAGCTTGCAACAAAAAATATTAAATATTAAATGAATCTGATCCAACAAAAAATAAATAAAATTATTGAAATTTATAATATTAAATAAAAAAAACTGTTTTCGATTTATTCTCTAATTAAATTTAATTGGTTCACTTTCTCATTTGATTTAATTTAATTGTATGCAATCACTGTATCAGTTTTCAAAACCAATTCTTTCAAATTCAATAAAAGATCGCCTCACTGACCCGAATTGGGCCGTAACAACTTTACTTATTTGGGCCTCATTCTAATTGAGAGTAGGCTTTATAATCCAAAAACTATTTTCTTAAACTCCATTTTCGTTTACTTTATACATAGTCATCTCATCATCTTACTTTAAATTGCATAATCATGCAATTATTTCAATAGAACAAAATCGTCGCAGAACTACATAATTTTTTTTTTTTTGCTTTTGGTGACAACCTCCACTCAGATTATGTATCACTCATTTGTATTCATGCAAATTTGTTCATTTCATCCTATGATACATATGGATGTATATAATTACCTTTATTTTGAAGGAATATCTCATTTTACAATTTCAACTACAGTTTGCATGTAACTAGTCAAAATTTATTGGGAAGCAAGAACAGTATTCCAATGAAAGAATGTACTGCTTATCATGATGAATGCCCATGTATATAATCTGAAATTACCATTTTTCCCTTAATTTATTGAACAAGAGGCACAATACCTACGAGTTAAATTTGTTGGAGATGGTGTTTACGTATTATTTCATTTTATATAAATATTTATTTGATATTTATATATTGTACATTTTAATAAATCGTTAATTTATTATATTGTATTGAGTTTGTTGTTTTTAAAATATGGTAAATTTAAAAGAGTTTAAATTTTATATAAAGGTGTTTAGGTCAACATTAAGAGTTAGTAATTTTAAAAGTTAAAATTTTATCTGAAATATGATAAAGACCCGGAAATATAATAATGATGACATAATTGTAAAGAGTTACAAATAGTGTTAAGAAATGTCATTATTCAATATGTTCTCAAAATATTGTTCATGATCTATGTTTATTAATATGGATCGATTAATAAATCTTCCAGATCAATATATGTATATATATGGATTGTTCAAACGATTATTTTTAATAGACTGTGAATTTAGTGGAATCTCGTATAGGCACGCAAGTATTCAGTAAGGATTAAGTATTGAATAGACTCACAAGGACCTGCAATAGACGTCCCATAAAACTGTCAGCGGATGTTCTTCTCAAATTGAATAGTATTAATGATCATTTGACTTGAGCGTTATAGTGGACTTGTGAGTGATCTACTATATTTAAATTTCACACATGTCAGAGTCTTTTTTATTGTCTAACCTTTAGATATCGTTAGGTATGGTATGATACTCATGAAGTTCAATGTATGTAGATATAAAATTCGTCAATTCATACTTGTAGTCACAAGACTTTTTAAAATACACCGAATTTCACGAGTATCATCTCATATAAATGAGTTGTATATCCTAATACTCCGATATTGTATTTTAAAAAGTCTTGTGGCTACAAGTATTAACCCCGAAAAAGAATTTTCATACGGTAAAATAATATTACAAAAGTGTTTGTGAATATTATTTATAGAAATACAAATCTGGAGATAAGTTAATGGTCAAAAAAATAAAGATTTACCGGTGAAGATCTATGTCTTTACTTTTTTGAGATATAGGTGGAGGAGAGACTATATGAATATATTTTAACCTCAACTTGTATGATTTAATGTGCTGTTTTGTAATATCTGTAACATATATGTGGAGCAGTATTCATGGACTTATAAAAGGATTTTATGAGACAAATAGGTATGAACTTAAAAAGTCTCACAATATAAAGTGTACTCGTTAAGTATTAGAGTAACAGATTAATTCAAAAAATTCAATTTAAAAAAAAAATTGTAAGTATGATTTGTTTTAAAATCTATTGAGTTGCATTCTTGTTAAAACTTTAAGTGTAAAACTTATTATTAACTAAGATAACAAAAGTTGTTAACTTGGCAAAATGGTGACATATGACATTTTAATAGACAAGTGCCCTTAAGCAAATGTCAACATATAAAATACAAAACAGTGTGATACATTCAACCAAGTGATAAGTAAATTAAAGAAAAATATACTCTTCATAGCATAAGTTTTAAAAATGAGAGAAATAAATGTTTAAGTGTTAAGTATACTTAACACTTAAACATTTAAGTGACATTCTAACAATTTGATTCCAAGAAGTCAACTCCTAGAATTGTTTGTAAGCAAGCTTTAGGGTGAGACTTTACGAAATTAAAATTGTCAAATTACACCGACGATCTTTAAAAGTATAATTTCTATTATTGTAATAGGATTTATTCTTATAATGTGATTATTGAAATAAAATTTACATTTTCTCTACATAGGTGTACGGATTAACATTTCAATAATTGCTTGCACACAATAACACCAATATTCACCTTTCATATTAATTATTTTCGATTTAATCTCGGCTTATCCTTCTACTTTTAAGATGAAAAGGGCAATGCATAGCTAACTCTTTGTACTTTTTAAATGATATTTTTTAAGTTTTCGCTTCTTTTTTAATTCATGGCGCTACTACAATACATATGTTTTAAATATGAAACATGTTAAATGAAGTAGATAGTTCATTTACTATGACTCTTACTTGGGTATAATAATACTGATACTTTCGATTTAAATATAAATCGAACGGAAATTTGAATATTTTAATTCGCCAATTCACTTATAATTCGTCATTATTTATATTAGTGAATTAAACAAATTTAAAATTATTATTGAATTACACAAATTCAAATAATTTGAAACGAATTTGTCAATACATAATTAATTTATATATCTAATACAAAATCAAATCAAATTAGAATTAAATTTATTCTAAATCTATTTGAATTTATTGGATCGAATTCAAATGGACTTACATAAATAAATTATTTATTTTGAATTGTAAACTAGATGAATGGAATATGAATATTTACTTAAAATGAATGGAAATATGAATGTGAATTTTAAATTTGATTATTATGCATATCAAATATGAATTAAAAAAATTGTTATATTTTACTAAATTCGACATAGATTTAATTCGCATATTCAAGTTGCCAGCCTTAATTTATTGGCTTATTAGTTATTATATTCGTGTTGCATATTACTATGTTGGATTTCATGGCTTCTTATAACAATTAATTTTTTTTATTAAAAGTATCAAATATTTATCAATTTAGTTGACATACAATTAAAGGTATTTTTTATTTATTTTATTTTTAAATATAATTAATTATTTGCTTTTTTTTTGTATTAACTTGCATGCCGGTTCGTACTTGTATTAAAAAAAACCTTACATGCCGGTTCATTGAACTTTTATGCCTAAAATAGGAGATAATAACACCAATTCATTTGGTCTATCGTGCCAACCCGGCTCGGCATATTACACCTCTCTACTCACCTGCCAAGAAAACGTGATGCATGAACCGAGTTGATCTCCTCCGAACCGGTTAAACAGTTACCGTTATGAACCGGGTTTCAGACAAAAGGCGGGAAAATAAAATACAGAATGCACTCTGCGCATGTTAAAGATACCATATAATGACACGTAACCAGACGTCTCCTTCTAGTTGTGTAAACGACAAAAATGTCGCTCATCTCTAAAACCTCACCGTTTCGTTGGAAAATTGGTTTGACCTTTGATGCCAAAGTCATCGCCAGGTCAAACGATCAAAGCTATATTGGAGTATTGGACATAACAACGCACCTGTAATGCCATGTATGCAGAAAGTGGAGCCCACGTGGGCCACACCGAACCCTTTAAAAGCTCCCAACGCCAAAAAACCAAAGTCGGTCTCTCCTCAGCCTTTTCCCTTTTTGCTGGTAACTGGTAAACGAAGTCCTTTTGAGTTTCATCTCTCTTTTTATTTTTTTATTTAATTAATTGAAAATTATTATTTTCGTTATATTTTTTTTGTTTGATCACTTTCTAATTGATATAAGGTTCGTTTTTTTCCTTTTTACTTTTTTTTTTCTTTAATTTGAAGATTCTGGAAATTATTAAGGTTTGATTTTCTTTATTCACATTTTAGCATCAAGATTCTGAAATTTCTCGATTCTTTCTCCGGGATTTCAACTGGGAACTTAGATAATTTCTTTTGTCTGTTTCTTTTAGTTAATAAAAATGGGGTTTTGAAGTGTTCTTGTGAGTTGTGATATTGCTAGTGACCAAGAAAATATAACAAATAAAATTTTTGAAAATAAAATTCGAAATGTTGCTGGCTTCTACAATATGATTCTCTGTGGATTGCATGTTACTATTTTTTAAATTAGTGTGAATTAACTGAATTCATCTTTATTTTTAGAGGTTTTGGTTTTTGAGTTGGGTTTCATTATGTTATTTATCTATTTTTGTTTTTATCTTAGATTTTAAGGGTATTTCTACTGTTTATATATGTTGCAGTTATCATTCTGTTATTTATTTATATTTGTTTTTCTCTTAGCATTTCAAGTGTATTTGTCAAGTATGAAAATTCCAAGAGATTTGTAATTTTTTTCTTTTTTTTTTTTTTGTATTTCTATCCATGTGAAATTTTCTCTGGGTAAAGTTTTGTGCCCTGAGGCTGTGAGATAGGTTCTTGTCAAAAATTTAAATAACTAGATTGTTTGTTCACTGTTTTGTATTTGGAATTTATCTGGGCATCCTTGTGCTTATCATCTTTTGCTTATCTTTAGCAGCCGTTGAATCCATGCTATTTCTTTATTATAATATTTTGCCAGCCAATCTTCAAAATTGAGACACTTTTCATATTAATTCGTCTTCTGTTTTCCCATTTCCTATCCTTTGTTTTTTTTTTGTGTTTTTTCATATCAACTTCATATTGATATGCGCTGTGGTAGAGTTATAATGTTTTTGTGCCAACATTTTTTCCTTTAGGATTCACAACATAATGGCAGATGAAAAGAAAAAATGCGGGGATAGTACATCAACCTCTAATACCCAACTACAAACAGATAAAGATCACTGGTTCCTCAATATGCAGGATGAACTGTGTGAACTTGTCGGAATTTCTGTTGACTATATTGGAGCCATAACTGTTGATGAGCCCAAAACTATGCTACAGCCATTTCCTTTAAGCTGCGAGGATAATTTCTCCCTTGTCACTGTCCCCCAAAATCCCAAGATTGACTGTGATATCATTTTTAGGAAGGGTGATTCTGCTCAGTCTGGGTCAGTTTCAGATTCTAGAGTAGAAGTGAATGTGGATAAATCTCATCAAGGAGTCACCCTTGAGGATATGGTAGCTGCTGAAAGTTTAGCAAACAAGAATAACACACATGTCTTAAGCCATAGCAGAGACACTGGAGAAATGAGAAACAATAGCAATGATATGACCAGTGCAGTTCAATTGTCTTCTCTTGTAAAATTCAATGGCAGCATTTCGAGCCTTGGAGCTGAAGGTAGTAAAGAGGCCAGATCAAAATTGAAGGGCTCTTACGAAACTAAGAAAGCTTTTATTCCCCAATTAACTACTTTCCATGGTCAGAAGCCTGTTGAAAGTTCTTCAAATCCTTATTCTAAAACAGCTGGAATTGTTTCAAGATTTCAAAACAATGTTGGAGGAATTTCCAATCCAGGGCACGATGCGGCTCTATTTCATTGTCTTTTACAGAATATGGGTGCAAATGCTAGTATCGTTCAAAGTGCAACTGAATCATCTGGTCCCTCTCAGAGTGTGCATGGTTGGACCTTTTCTAAGAGTGATTGTTTGGTTCCAGGTATTGTTAGCAATGGATTCATTTTAAGTTCATTGGTGCATCTCAAGCTTCACAAATAAATAACAATCAATATTTCCACGTATTCCGGTTGTCCTTTCAATACTTTTTGATATGCGATAATTTACTATGCCAATCTACATTGATGCACTGCTGGTTACTTATTTTAATCCCTGACCTTAGTGATTGTTAGTTTAAGCATATTACTTTTTTGGCAAAGAAATTTTGTTTTGGCATATACCTAAATTTGAGTATTATTGTTGCTTTTCACTCCCCTGTGTCTAATGAAGAAGAAGTTTTTGGTGAAAATTTGTTTCTTTCTTCTCTTAGTGTCTAGTAAGCGAGTGGATCAAAGCATAAAAATTAACTTAAAACCTTATACCAAATGTGAGTAGTTCACCCAGATGCTGCATGATTTCATTTTACCTTCTTTTTTTCCCCTAGAAACTAACCTGTTATCATTTCATTGTGAGTGGTCCAACCCTATGCTAGATTGAAATTGTCAAAATGTTAATCATGATTGGGATCTACTTAATCACCAATTCTCATTTCATACGTTCATAACGTAAACCAATGGAACTATAATATTCAAAATATATTTAGTTAAATCTCATAGGTAGCCAAATGAAACTTAGTTCTGTTGATCTTTCTCTTGTTGTAATAGTGTGATTATAAGTGCTTTTATCATTCTGGTGATAGTTATCTGATTGGGTGTGAAGAAAGGACATGATCTTTGCATTTATGATGGTAAATGGCATGCTTTATAGGCAACAAGAAGCCAGTTAAGTGGAAGTGACATAGAGAGCCAGGGATAGGATAGGATTTTTTTCAAAAGAAAAAAAAAGACCGTACTAAGATAGGATTTATTGCTTTAAACAAAATTGTTGCTTCACGTAACACTTGGTAGCTTTTAAGTTTAGGTGGATTCTTACAAGCTGTGACATGCTACCAATATTCATAGTTGAAATGAACTCCTCCTTGTAAGTGACATCCAAGTTCAACTATGATGTGAAAAAGTTCTTTTGCAGTGCAACATTTTAGAATTTTGTATACCTCAGTAATTCTTGATTTCTTCAGGTAATGTTTGTTGTTCCTTTCTCCTTGTTGTCTGAACTAACATCATTTTGATTTTAGCTGCAGGGATACAATTTCCAGCTCATCAGAAAAGTCCTCGTCAAACTGTTAAAGGTGGCTTGTTTCCTGAGAGAAATGAGCTTAAATTGTCTGGTAAGGCATTTGTACCATTCTTACCGTTCTATCCTTTCAGGCTGTAGCTCTCATTTGACTGGTGCCCCTTTTTTGGGTAAACATTGCTTTTTTCTTTTTTAAATAAAAAAACTTTTTATTTGTATTTGCCAGGGCAGATTCCTCTTTGACTCACTTATATTGAGTATGAAATAATGGTTAGCTATACTAGATTAGAAAGATTCACTTAAGGAAAAGCAGACCCTACCCCATTTGATAATCAATTCACTCTGCTGGCATGAGCTAGTCATCTATTGAACTGGGCTATATTTGTGACAGTAGTTGATGAAGGCTTGCAGGTAAATTTGGTCAATCTCAATTGCCTGCTTATACGTCTTCTAATCATAAATAGCTCCATGATTACATATAAGTTTTGGTCACATGTACACTTTTTTACCAATCAGGGTTGTTAATTTCCACCACTAACAGGTCAAGTAATACCTGTTGCGATGAAATGACTACATTGGATAAATGTTATTGAATGAAGCACATAAAGATATGATATAAAAGGAAAAGAGAGCAGGTGATATAGATTGACATGATCAATAGGCTACATAGAGCAGTTAGAACATTACAAACTGTACCGAGCAGTAAATACCCATTTTTCTGTAATTGGAATTTAACCATTTCATTTGACAATCAGAAGTTACCTCTGCTTTGTATAATTTATTTGAAGGTTCTAATTTGTTTTTTTTTCCTGCTAGATTGTTAATTTTTTTTAAAACAGTAATAGAAAAACTGTTTTTTTTTTTTCCAAAGATGCTTAGATTCTAAAATAAGACCAAGGCTTTAAAATCATATTAAACAACCGAATTCACAGCTATAGAAATGAACGTTTATCTATAATCTATAACTTTGTGTTACATCACAAGAAACAAGATGGAGTTTCTCTAATTAAGACTCCCAAAAGTTTGTTCTCTCTAATTATTTCACAAATTTTAAGTACATGAGAAAAGGCTTAACAGTTTATTTATCATAACTACCCTTACTATTTAATCTTCATAAATGTAGATGACAAAATCAAATTTAATTGAGATAGGTAATACAGATTGACGTACGTAAATGGATGCATGAGGATCAATTGTTCTTTAAAGGCGCAGCCAATTGCTCTCTTCTAATTTTTTTTTCTATATTTATTAAATTACAATAACTGTTAATGATATATTTATCACATCATAATTTCAAATCACTCTTTATAACAACTGCCCACAATCAAATTTCATATCGCTCACATTACAACTGCCCATAATCAAATTTTAAATCACTCACAATACCTATCAATGACACATTTATCACATTATAATTTCAAATCACATATTACAACAACTGCCTACAATCAAATTTCAAATCACTCACAATAACTTTTAAATAACTCTAAGAATAATAATTAAATTTTTTGGCCTCTACCAAAACTCAACCCTTGATAGAGGGTGCCAGACTATGCCGTTAGAGCAAATATTTAAATACATAAATAAAAGGATATTATTGATGTCATCATCCTTTAAATATTTTTTAAGCAATTAATAATATATTTTTAAAAAAATAATACTAAAATAATAAAAAAAACTAAAACATAAATAAAAGGATAAACATTTTAGTTATTCTATTTTATTTTTTAGTTGGTAATTTTATTAATATTTAATATATTTTAAATACATTAGTATTTAATGCTCATAAGAAAGAACACATATGTTATGGTTTTTATATTATTAAAAAAATACTATAATATTTTTAATACATTAATAACTAATGCTCATAAGAAAGAATAAATATGTTATAGTTTTTTTTATTACTTTTTAAACAAAATTACTAAAAAAATAATAAAAATAATAAAATAATAAAACCATAATTATTTATTATTTCTCAAAAATATTAAGTATTAATGTATTTAAAAAAATTAATTAATGAAATTTTTTTTAATATAAAATAAAAGAAAAAATAAAAATAAATAATCAAAATATTCATCATTCCATCCTAACATAAATATATTTATAATTTTTATTATTTTAGTATTATTTTTTTTAAAAAATACATTAATAATTTATGAAAGAAATAATAAAAAGTAATGTCAGTAATGTAAGAGTAAAATAGTAAGAAAATAATAAGAATTAGGATTTAACAAAATCTTTATAATAATAGAGATTTATTTAGATAATATGAAATATCAATAAGATAAATGAATAATTCTCAAAATAACACGAGGTCCTATATAATTCCAAGGGCAAAAGTTAAAATTTCACCTCATAATTTCATCTTATCTAATCCTAATATTTTATATTTAATTTTATATAATTCAACGATGCATACTAAATGTGCCTTTAATATGCTATAAAATGAGAGTAAATGTATTAGGGTTTATAATGAGTTCGTGAAGTTTGCTAACTACCGACAACCAAATTAATCTCAACGACCAATATGCACCAAGTTTTATTTATTTATATTTAAGTGAAAAAGCATCAATTTTGAATTTTGAATCGATACTCACAATTTTCTTGTTTTGTCAAAGCTTATAGGAATTTTATTTGGAATAAACTTGAACGTTGATTAAATCTGATCTATAGTCTTACAAATCCACACCTACACGCCTAAACTTATTTATTTGGATCGATTATCATGCTTTCTAAGCATCAAAGGGTCTATGCTAAAACTGCTACTCACGCAGCCTTAACTAGTTTACAGCGAATAGGTTCTAACCATAAGAAGATCTTGGATAGAACAACAACCCAATCATATAATTATATAATTATACCATTTCTATAAAGATATAAAATTATCTTTTGATTGAGAACTTTAAATTTGACCTGAATCATAAAATTTACAGCCGAAGGTTGAAATTGTTTATGAAAAACAAAGTAAAAAATTATGAAAATCAACAATCCAAATCCAAGTAAGAAGGCCACCTGAGAGAAGGTGGCGAGGGAGTGAGATTTATATCAAAGTATGGTGTGAAACTTTAACTTTGAGAGTTGTAACATAGAAGAACATAACCAGTCCGAGGAGATTTTAGGCTGCCAAGGGAAGAGAAAAAGGAGTTGAAGAGATCGATTGTAATAATTTCCTAAAGAATAACTTGGGAGAAGGTATTTGGAAGGTCACTGAGATAATGAAGGTCTCTGAAGAGGACACAGTTTGGAGGAAGAAAGAAAAGGAGTCTACCCAAATCGAACTAGTATCCAAAAGAGAGTAAGCCCCAAAAAGAGGGATGAAATGTTAGACTAAGGAGGTCTCCACACTAAGTGGCCAAAATTTAGTATGAACAGTCTTATATCCCTTTTACAGTCATTTAGGACATTATCTTGGAGGCCATCAAATATAAGAGATGCTAAGTGACCCATACACTATCAGAACACCAGTGTTTAAGTGGAACAAAGGCAAAAAGTTCAAATTCTGTAAGAACTACAACAACACAACTAGAGAATGTTATAGCCTAAATAAATAAGTCGACCAACTCGCTAGAACAAGTACCTGAACAAGTTCAGGGTTGATTAACAACAAAAGAAGATTTGATAGATCGAGAGCTGAGACTTTGGGTCCTTGATTTAACATGAGTTGACCATGATAATTGGTGGGGTATCAACACTAGCCGAAGATTCTAACTATCAAAGAAAAACTACTTACAGTATTCTTTGGTAGGGCACAAAATGATATGCAACATCTCAACTGCAAAGAAGCTTCGGATGTAGGGTGTGTCATAATATTTGTTGGGAATTAAATATATAAAGATGTATGTATGTATAATAATATTTATTATAAAAATATGTCTTATATATAGTTGGTGTAATGAAACATTTAAAATATACAATAAATATATAAACATATATTAATTAAATTAATATATCAAAAGTAAAATTAAATTTTTTTTAAAATGTATAATTTTTTACACGTGTATTTAGAAAGTCCGTTTAAAGTCACAATCATAAACAGTTTTAGTCATCAACTTAATAAATTTGACAAATTAAAACAACAATTCCTTTAATCCAACATAAAATTAACCTTTTAACTCCAAAATAGCCATTCTTCTTCTTTGTTTTTTCTCTCTAAAAATAAAAAAATAAAATAAAGAACAATTGCATCTCTTCTTCTTGTTCCCGCAACTCACATATATATCTCCACTTTAATTATTATAATAATATTATATATTAAAATAATATTATTTAATCACTTAAAGTAAAAATAATAATAAAATTAATATTTAATATATATATAAATGCATGACAACTATCATGCATAAATATATATTATATTATCAAAATATATAATATTATAAAATAATATATTTTAATAGAGATATTATGATTAATTAATAATTAAATAATTATAGTGTAAAATAACTATTTTGTTTGTCATGAATAGTTATCAAGTATACTTCTTAACGGGTCCTATCAAATTTCACACTTGAATAAATTCAACTGAAGGTACAAAATGTGTTACGTGTCATTATACAATTAGTGAATAATAATTATTGACTAATTATTGTATTTAGCGCTTAATCACGGATACGCGCGCATTTTCGTAATAATGCTGAATATTATTAGATTAAACAATTCAATATAATACTCTACTCTAATGCACAACGAGTACACTCTATATCACAGAATTCCTTAGGTCCACGTCCGATTCGTCAAATAGAACTATTCCATAAGTCCGTGAGCAATGCCCTACACCTACGTCACGAATATTACAAATCAGCGCGTTGAACCATACAAGTTGAGGTTACAACGCATACGTATAGTCTTTCCATAATATATATCTTGGATGTGCGGAAACATAAATCAATACCGTCAAATCCTTATGTACTCATCCATAAACCTATCTCCAGAATGGTATCTTAATGAACAATATAAACAAACTCTTTACCATATTATTTAACCTTGTGGAAAATCATTTCCCATGTTCACTATTTATGGCTATAAAACTTCTTTGAGATACTATCTTAGAGCATCTAGATATATCACTCTTTATGAGAGCTGATGGATCCCATATTTGCACACACCAGACTCTATAAGTATCGGACCATACCCAGCGACACCCAACAGTTAGACCATGAAAGGTCTCTGACATGCGTGGAACCAAAGTATGGTGGATCACTCACAATCCTACCGTAGTGCTCAAGTCAGAGGACCACGTATACTACTCAACTCGAGAGGACCTTCCATTGACATCAATATATAATGTCTATTGGGGTCCTCATGAGTCTGTTTAGTACTCAGTCCTAGCTGAATACCCGTATGCCTATATAATCTCTAAGATCATAGTCAACTAGGAATAACTAACTATACCCTACAAACATAGACATACACTGATCTATATAAATTAATGGGATCTACCAACAGACCAATGTCAGTAAAAATAGATCAGGAACAATATATTTAAGAACATGTTTGCATAATGACACATCCTAGCAACCCATTGCAACTCTTACAACTATATCATTATAAGCATATTCTAAGGTCTTTGTCCCGTTACAGACAATGTTCCAACTCTTAGAATATTTGCTAACTCTTAGATATTTGCTAACTCTTAGCGCTGGTCTAAACTCTTTTAAACCTTATCTGAACTCCTTCAGATAAGACAGAGTCTGTAGCGTAACGAGCATTGAACCATATTATTAAGATATAATTAACAATATAACAAAATAAACTCTGTATAGATATCAAATATTTATACACCGAAAAGAACGTTCAAGGGGTTAGCTACTGGTATGATGATGCCTTAATTATAGCATTACAAGTAGCAGGATAGACATTAATAGAGTGTTAATTAACCTAAAGAGTTCAATGGACATAATTTTCAAAGAATCCCTAAACGACTTCGACATTAAGAACCTAAAGATGAAGAGAACATAAACCCTACTCTACGGCTTTGGAGAGGATTATGTGATGGCATTAAGAGTGGTCACGCTTCTTATTACCGTGAGGGAAAAGCCTTGAAGATCATAACTGTGAGCTTTATGATCATCAAGCAATAATTTCCCTACAAGATCCTTATTGGATGACTTTCCATGAGGAACTATAATGCGACCATTTTCTTTCACTACTTGAAGATAATGTTCCTAATAAATGAAAAAGTATGGGTTATTTTGGGGACTGGAATATAGAGAAGAGTTACTATACGACCTTGGCTAAGAAATAATTCTATGTTAACTTGGTAGACCCGAAAGAGGAGTAAAAACTCAAATCCCAAGAGCTCGCAGGTGAGTTGGCCAATGTTCAATTGAAAAATGACTCCCCCAAGAAGGTGGTGAAGAATAACTCTAACTTAGGACCTATGCTTAAAGATGACCTGAGTGTTATATTGAAAGACTACTCGAATGTCTTTTCCTAGTTGCACAAGGACATGCTAGGTATCTCCCATTCACTAATCTCCCACTAATTTGCCAGTAGCTTAACTTTTCAGTCTTGTTAAGCAAAAAATGAGAATCTTTGACTATGAGAGGAACAAAGCCGTAGCCGCAGAGGCCGATACATTGTTAGCCATGGGGTTTATTTGAGAAGTCCATTACCCGATGTGGCTTGCCTATGTAGTTATAGTAAATAAACTTATCGTGAAGTAGAGAATATGCATAGACTCACGAATTTGATAAATCCTACCCAAAAGATAGTTTCGTTTATCAGAGATTGACATATTGGTAAACTCCATGATCAAGCATGCACTTTTAAGTTTTATAGATGCATTCTCGAGATATAATTGTTAGAATTTGTGCTTACGTGTCATCCTTTTTATGTATGAATATTTTTTTTATATTTATACTATTATCATTTCATTAAATTGCTAATTAATATTTTATATATGGTAAGATGCTTGTAACATTTCAAACATTGTATGATCAGAAAGAGTTTAGATCTAGTCTAAAAGAGTTTAAATCAGTACTAAGAATTAGAAATGTTGAGAGTTATAAATGCTAAGAGTTAGCACTAATAAGAGTTAGCAGGTTACAAGAGTCGGTAAAATCTAAGAGGTTAGAGCCTTGTCTAAAATAAGACAAAGACCTAAGAATATATTAGTAATGACGTAGTTGCAAATAGTGCTAGGAAATGTCATTATACAAATTATACTCAATACTATGTTCCTGATCAATCTTCACTTATGCGGGTCTATCGGTAAAGACCTTATTAAATATAGAACAATGTATATCTCTATCTAGATGGTCTAGATTGTTAGTCTTAGCAGACCATGAATTTAGTGGAAGTTTGTATATAGATATAGGTATTCAGTAAGGACTAGGTATTGAACAGATTCACGAGGACCTCCAATAGACATCCTATAAAGTCGTCAATTGAAGGTCTTCTCGAGTTGAGTAGTATTCGTGTTTCTCTAACCTGAGCGTCACGGTAGGCTTGTGAGTGATCCATCATACTTTGGTTCGACATATGCTATAAACATTTGTATGGTGTGTGTAGATATGTGATCCATTAGCTTATTTAGGTGAATAATATATCTTGATGCTCCAAGATAGTGTTTCGAAAAGTCTTATAGCAATAAGCAATAAAATCTAGAAAAAGAGTTCTGCCTTAGTTATAAATAATATTGCAAATGTGTTTACAGATATTATTTATTGAAATTAAAATCTAGAGATAAGTTCACAGTCGAGTATATAGAGATTTGACAGTGTTAATCTATATCTCCGTTCTTTCAAGATATAAATGATGGTAAGATTATAAAGATATATTATAACCTGAACTAGTATAGTCTAACATGTCATTTTGTAATATCCATAACATATGTGTGGGATATTATTCACGGACGTATGGATAAGCTTCTTATGACAAACCGGGTGTGGACCTAAAGAGTCTCACAATATGAAGTATATTCATTATGCACTGGGGCAACATATTGGACTAAACAATTTGATCCAAAAAATTCTAGCAAATTGAAAATATATTTTAAAATTCCCGAGGTTGTGCATTTGTCTAAACTTAAATGTTAAGTACATCACTTAATTAGTTTATAAAAGTTGTTAACTAATAAGATGTTGACAAGTGGCACAATTTTGGTCCATGAATTGATTTACCATGAATTCACCCATTAATCTTGTTAGTAAAACTAAATAAAGTAAAAATTAATTATTCAAATAGTTTTTGAATAATTGAATAAATATTATTTAAATAAATAATGTATATTTAATTCTTGTTATTTTAATGTAATTATAGTAAGCACTTGTAATATGCAATAAGTGATATTTGCCAATAAAAATTAAATAATGTGATAAGACTTCATAGTAGGACACATAAATCATAAAATAATGCAAAGAAACATTATCATTTGTAATGCACAAGTGATATGGCCAACTATTTTTTATGGAGTAGAGAAATTGGTTGAATGTGATCAATAATCTCCACTTAGGTATGTTTAATGGTAGGCCATGAAAGGCATTAGTGAATTGGAACCAAATTTGCATGATTATCGATTCACAAGGTGTATTATTCGGCAATGTGAGAGGGAGAAAGAATGGAGATAAGTTTTTGTTAAGTCCTTTCCTAAGTTTTCTTGTAAAGGGTTGTAAGGAAAACAAAGAATTAAAAACATTCAATTCCTCTCATCTCTCATAAGAAACAAATACATAAGAATCAAAGTGTTTTAAAAGTTAAAACATCTACTGCTAGAAATGTGTTGCTAATATTCTAACTTCATAATCCCACCAATTTTTTGTTGTGAACTAGAATTGTGCAATTAGAATTGTACAACAACACACTTCAAGGTGAGTTGAAGACTTGGAGATTGCAACTATTGAATAATTGAAAGCTACCTTCAATTTGTGTAGGTTTACTCACTTGTAATTTATTTAATTGATACAAATGAACATATATGAGATATATGTATGATTATACTATATTGAGTGTATATTGTATATGATACTTTCGCTGTGTGTATAAAATTTTAAAATTATACGTACACTCAATTAATTACAAACTCACTTAATAATAACCATACCGGAATTTTTCCCTTTAACTAGAATAAGACTTCATTTATCACCCATTAGGGGATATACTGCTACAAAGTCATACCTTTCAACTTAAAAAATACTAGAACTATGTATCAGAGGTTGATTTTGTTCAAACCATTGATTGGCAAGAGCATGAAACTTTATATGGATGAAAGATCTCCAAATCCATGAATTCTAAGAACTATGTGAAGGATTTTAAGAAAATATTTTGAGATCTTAAAGAAGTATAACATGAAACTTAATTTAGAGAAGTGTGTATTCGAGGTTGAGTTGAGGAAGTACCTTGGGTTCATGGTGAGCTAGAGAGGATGATCTTTAATACTTAACCAACTTTTTAATTAGTTAATTAACGTTCGACACTAAACTTTGTCGTCATCCATGATGAGGGTGATCGATCTCACATTAGCTTAATTAATTAGTCAAAGAACTGAAGACTACCCCTACATAGTGATCAGACTAATTATATTTTCAAGTACTTAGCCAAATATAATCTTATTAGTGTTGGGTATTTACATATTTGATTATTTGGTTTTTTTCATCGACGGTTTGATTTCATTAGTCCTTAGAGGGGACTTTCATTCAACAAATTTTCAGACACTCACGAATTCAATCAAATATACATAAGTACATAAATGGCCTTTAGGCCAAATTTTTTTTATTTATGAACAAAAAAAAAAGGAAAAAAGAAGAAATACAAGAACGAAAAAATAATATAAGCTGCTAATAGTGGAGAGGGCTCTTCATTCTTAGAAGTTGTAGAATAAGCATTGCCATCAACTAAAAGAATATGAAGATTTAAATGGTTTAAGTTGTGATTGATTACCCACGGCTTCCTGGCTGATCTCAATGATTGACCTGAAGCCTTCAACAACATGAGAGGATTTTTTAGCGTCTAAGTCAATAATTTGCTATTAGGTATCCTCGGTACCATCCTCCTCAGCTGAATACTATTTTGCTAGCTTGTCATCTAGCCATTTAAGATCCAGCACTAAATAGTGTTCTTTGAAGAGCTCAACACACTTCTCAAAACCCTGATCAGCCCTATCAAATCACTGGTTCTCAACATCGATTTAGGACGAAGAGCGAACGTCTTATACCTTTTTGTTAGTTTCTCATTTTTAGAGAATGAGCTTAGAGTAGTCCTTGCGAAGAGTCCTCACCATCATTTAAGCTTTGGTCGCCTCTAGCTTTAGCCAATGGATTACCTTCTATAGCTCAGTCACCTTGCTCTCCGTTATAGTAGTTTTCATCTTTACTTCCTTGACCTTGGCTGCATACTTCTTGAGAGATTGGTTATTGTCCTCTACTTTTTTATTGACCTTAATAACTTTTAAATTGATTGGTGCTGACCTTGGCCTCTTTCAATTTACATCCAACCTAAAAAACACATGTGATAGCCTCTCAATGCTAGTAGAGGACGTAAGCAGCCTGTATGGAAAAGAAGCGTAATTACTGAGCACAATAATTCATATAGAAACACTGATTTTTTCTAAGTCCTAGAAGAATATCTCAAGTATGTTGTTGAGGCTATTTTGGAAAGCCTTGACCTTGTCATACCTTATGTTTGCATCAGCTAATAAAGCCTTTACCATACGATCCCCCTTCTTAGTTGAGGGGACCATTTTCTTATACCTTCCTCTCTTCTTAAATGGAACATTAGATAGAGTAAAGGTAAAAGTCATAGTCCTAGTTTAGGACATGCGCTCTGTGCCCTGAGCAGTCATAAGTGAAGGAGTCTCAGATGAAGCTGATGCTATAATAACTCCCTGAGCAAGGATTAGAGTCATCCTCAGTAGCAACAATTATGGTGAAGAACAGGAACAGAAGTAGCCACCACTTTTTTGTGTAAGGCATTCACCTTACTCGAGCCTCCTTGTAAATTAGGGGGTAGCCCTTCGGCCTCCCTCAAATAGTAGAGTGGTTGTCTTCTTTAGGTTCTTATCCATGTCCACCTATTCTTGGGTAAGGGTAAGCCTTTTTTCCTACTACTAGACTCCCCATGCTCAAACATTCTTATGGAAATGCACTATGGGACTAAGTTAAAGATAATATCCAAAATAGCAAAAAGGAAAAATTGGCTAAGAGATTATCTTTCCCCTTCTTTCCACTCTTCAGTTCAGTTATGTCAATTGTTCCAACAACTAACCCCAAACTCACCATAACTGGTTCAGTCAAGTGATCACTAACCCGCCTTGCATACTTGTAAACCTTGAAAATCATTCCCCTATTCTCCTAGTCAAGAGCTAGTTTGGACAACCAGTTGGCTACAACCACAAACATACAAAAGAAGATTAGCAATAATTCTTTGCACATAAGAGGCATAAAGATTATAAGGATTAAACCTGCTACTGTAAAGAAAAGAAAAAGGTACTACTATACCCTTAAGAACCCAATATGTTCTTAGCCCCATTCCCTCTAACGAAAAACTAGAGATGCTTCCATTTTTATTGCTTACGTGCCATTCTAATATACAATAAATATTTTAGTATAATTATTAATACATAATTAAATGTGCTAAGCTTGTTACATTTACAAATATTGTAGATCTAAAGGAGTTTAGATCTAATCAAAAAGAGCTTGCGTCAGTGTTAAGATATTAGCATTTAAGAGTTAGGACCTTGTTTTAAATAGAACAAAGACCCAGAAATATTACATATAACACCGAAAACTTATTTTTATATTTCTAATTGTTTTAACTATATATATATATATATGTAAATTAGATATGTGGGGCCTATAGATTATTTATATATTTTTTTTTATTATTAGACAAGTGGGCTGAAGTTGGTGGGATTATTAATGATTTCTTTTAAAAAAAGTAATTTATATTGTTATTGTAGTTGGGAACATTAAGTGGAAAGAAGATATATATATATATATATATGTTTATATATGTGTACATGTCGGTCACGTGTGGTATGTAGGATTTTGAAGATATTTATCTTTTAGTTTGCTTGTTTTGGGTTTTCATTTTAAAAATGGAAGAAAGAAGAATAGCAAAAAGAGAGAGATAAAGAAATCAAGAAGAAAGAAGGAGAAAGAGAAGGGAAATAGATGGAGAAGTTGGAAGTTGAAGAACTATTAATGATGAGTTTATTTTCCTATAGCTATTTTGATTAAATAAAATAAAAAGGAAGTTTTGAGTTAATTTTTTTTTTAGTTCATTTTTATGTGTTTATTTTGAGATATATTAATTTGGAATATGTGTTTTGGTGAAATTAGGGATTATAGATTAATTAAATTTTGAGGTTTTAGTATTTTATTATTTGAATATGGAAATAAAACAAGATTTGAGTACTAGAATATAGAATAGGCATATGAATCAAGAATCAAGTAATGGAACAAGTGACAAAGACCCAAAAGAGGTAATGAACTATCTTGACTTACTAGTAGAAAATGCTTAAAATTGGGACACTGCTGGTACTTGTGAGGCACCCAGCAAAAATTAAACTATTACATCTAGTGGGGGTATTTATCACCTTAGGGAAGACCATAACCTTCAAGCCAAATTAGCATCCCTTGCTAGAAAAGTCAAAACCTTATAAATGAAAAAGAGTGGTCAAATAAAATCTGTTTAAGAAATTGTGTGTCACATTTGTGAAACTCATAATCACTTTACCAATGATTGCCCAACTTTGCCTGCATTTAGGGAATGTCTCCATGAATAAGCCAATGTTCTAAACACGTTCAAGCGGTCAAACAATAACCCATATTCACAAAACTATAATCCTGGATGGCGAAATCACCCAAATTTTAGTTTGAGGAATGACACTCAAGCACAGGTTTCACAACTACCTTTCCAACCACACCAAAATTTTCAAAATCATCAAGGTTATGCACCATATGTCCCACCTCCTAGGAAAAATCTTAAAGAAACTTTGCATACGTTCATTGAAAAGCAAGAGTCTGTTAATTCTCAAAATGCTCAAACATTTGCTAATTTGAAAGATACACTTACTAAATTTGCATCTGCACTGAACATTCATGAGAAAGAAAAATTTCCTTCTCAACTACAGTTAAACCCCAAAGGACAACATAACTCAAATGCATGTAGTTCAAGAAGCCAACACATGGATCAAGTTAAAGCAATTATCACTCTTCGGAGTGGTAAAATTGTTGAAAAAGAAATTCCTGAACCTCATGAGAGCGATGAATCAATCTCTAAGGGTAAGGAAAGTGTTGAACCTACACCTAATGAAGAAAACACCAAACCCTCACCTCCACCCCCATTTTCTCATGCATTACGTAATACTAAGAAGATGAATCACAATCCTAAAATTTTTAAAATCTTCAAACGGGTAAAAGTTAATATTCCTTTACTGAATGCTATTAAACAGGTTCCCTCTTATGCAAAAATTTTGAATGATTTATGCACAGTAAAAAGAAAACTTAATGTAAAAAAGAAAATATTTTTAGTTGAATAAGTAAGTGCCATTCTTCAGAACAATAATACTTTGAAATATAAAGATTCTGGTTGTCCTACAATTTTATGTATTATTGGAAGTCATAAAATTGAACAAGCCTTACTTGATCTTGGTGCTAGTGTGAATTTATTGCCGTATTCAATTTATCAGCAGCTCAATCTCAGTGAGTTAAAATCAATTTCTGTAACTCTTTTGCTTGCCGATAGATCAATAAAAATACCAAGAGGGACAATAGAAAGATGTTTTAGTTTAAGTTGATAAATTCATATATCCTATGGATTTTATTATCTTGAACATAGAACCTGTTAAAGGATGTAATCTGATACCTGTTATTTTAGGTCGTCCATTTTTAGCAACTTCTAACACTTTGATTAATTGCAGGAATGGAATAATGAAGCTTTCATTTGGAAACATGACACTTAAACTCAATGTTTTCAATATATGTAAGCAACCATATAAAGGGGAGGATGAAAATGAAGAAGGTGACATGATTGAAATGATTGTGGAGGATCATATTCAAAAAGGGAGTTCTACCGATCCCTTAAAACTATATTTAATAAATTCATTTGAGTCAAATATACAATTAGATCCTAAAATCTCTGACATATGTTCTTTACTTGACCGTGCACAAGTGATTGAAAATAAATAATGGAAACTAAAATTTGAAGAATTGGAAGAAAATGAGGATAAACAGAATAAAATTTCAAAGTTTGAGTTAAAACTTCTGCCTGAAGGATTGAAATATACATTTCTTGAAGAGAAACAAACTTACTCGGTGGTAATCTCTTCTACACTCACAAGCGAACAAGAAGGTAAGTTGATTGAATTATTGAAAATGCATAAAAATAAAATTGGGTGGATTTTAAAAGACATAAATGGTATTAATCCTTTGATTTGCACACATAGAATACACTTAGAGGATAATGCCAAAACTTTCCAACAACCTCAAAGGAGATTAAATCCCCATATGAAAAAGGTAGTGAGAGCTGAAGTTCTCAAATTACTTGAAGTATGAATTATTTATTCTATCTCAGATAGTAAGTGGGTAAGTCCTACTCAAGTAGTACCAAAAACATCTGGAATCACAGTCATTGAAAATGAAAAAGGTGAGTTAATACCAACTCAAGTCTCATATAGTTGGAGGATGTGCATAGATTATAGAAAGTTGAACTCGGCCACTAGAAAAGACCATTTTCCTTTACCATTCCTTGATCAAATTATAGAAAGAGTAGCAGAACATCCCTACTATTACTTTCTAGATGGTTATTCTGGCTATTATCAAATTTCCATTGCACTAGAGGACCAAAAAAAGACTACATTCACATACCCCTTTGGAACCTATGCTTTTAGAAAAATGCCCTTTGGACTTTATAATGCCCTAGCAACATTTCAGAGATGTATGTTAAGCATTTTTAGTGACATGATTGAGCATTATTTAAAAGTTTTCATGGATGATTTAACTGAGTTTGGAAATTCTTTTGATAATTGTCTTGAAAACTTAGAAAATGTCTTAAAAAGATGTGAAGAAAAGAGTCTTGTATTGAATTGAAAAAAATGTCATTACATGGTTACTTCTGGAATTATTTTGGGATATATAGTGTCTTCTAAAAGAATTGAAGTGGATAAGGCAAAATTTGAACTCATTACACATTTGCATCCACAAAAAACAGTCAGAGAAGTCTGATCCTTTTTAGGACATGCTAGATTCTATAGGAGATTCATCAAAAACTTTAGTGCTATATCTAAACCTCTTTGTAACCTTTTAGCAAAAGATGTATCATTTAAGTGGACTCAAGAGTGTCAAAATTTGTTTAAAAAATTAATTGGTCTCTTAACATCTGCTCCTATCATACAATCTCCTGATTGGTCTTTACCTTTTGAGCTTATGTGTGATGTTAGTGACTACGCTGTTGGTGCTGTATTGGGACAAAGAAAGGAAGGTAAATCTTATGTAATTTATTACGTAAGTAGAACTTTAAACAGTGCACAAATGAATTACACAACAACTGAAAAAGAACTACTTGCTATAATATTTACATTAGATAAATTTAGTTTTTACTTAATTGGTTCTTCAAATGTTGTATTTACTGACCATACTGCTGTAAGGTACTTAATGTCAAAACAAGATGCAAAACCAAGGCTGATTCGATGGATTCTATTGCTTTAAGAATTTATTATCACTATCAAGGATAAGAAGGAAGCTGAGAATGTTGTTGCAGATCACCTATCAAGACTCGCACCAGATTCATCAACAGAAATAACACCTATTAATGATTCTTTTGCCAATGAATTTTTATTTTCTACTGTTACAATGCTTTGGTATGCTAATATTGTTAATTTTCTTGTAATAGGAGAAATGCCACCTCAATGGAATGCTCAAGATAAAAAGAAATTTTTAACTGAGGTAAGAAAGTTTTATTGGATGATCCTTATCTCTTTAAATATTGTCATGACCAAATATTTCGAAGATGTATACCCGATAATGAGGTAAGTAAAGTTATTGAATTTTGTCATTCTGAAGCATGTGGGGGACATTTCTCATCAAAGAAAATAGCTGCAAAATTCTTGCAGTATGAATTTTATTGGCCCACTTTATTTAAAGATACACATGCATTTTGTATAACATGTGAAAATTGTCAAAAGTTGGGATCAATTTCAAAACGAAACATGATGCCTTTGAACCTCATTATTGTTATTGAAATCTTTGATTGTTGGGGGATAGATTTCATGGGACCATTTCTATTATCATTTGAATTTATATATATCTTAGTTGCAGTAGATTATGTCTCAAAATAGATTGAGTCTATTCCATGTCGAAATAATGATCACAAAACAGTCATGAAATTTTTGAAAAAAAATATCTTAAGTTGATTTGGAATCCCTCGAGCCATTATAAGTGATGGGGGTAAGCATTTTTGTAATTGACCATTTGAAACATTAATGAAAAAAATATGGTATTACTTATAAAGTTGCCACCCTTTATCATCTTTAGACAAGTAGACAAGTTGAATTAGCAAATAGGGAGATAAAACAAATTATAAAAAATATTGTAAACTCAAATCGCAAAGATTGGTCTTTAAGACTAAATGATGCACTGTGGGCTTATAGAGCTGCTTTTAAAACTCCATTGGGTATGTCTCCTTATAAGATAGTTTATGAAAAACCTTGTCACTTACCTGTGGAACTTGAGCATAAAGCCTATTGGATCATTAAAATTTTCAATGCAAATCTTGATTCTGCTAGACACATACGTAAATTACAAATAAATGAACTTGAAGAATTAAGAAATGATGCATATGAGAATTCAAAAATTCATAAAGCTAAAATCAAAGCTTTTCATGATAAAAAAATTCAGAGAAAAACATTTGATGTTGGTCAAAAGGTTTTGTTTTATAATTCTCGACTTCACATATTCCCTGAAAAATTAAGATCAAGATGGAGTGGCCATTTTATTGTGAAACATGTGTACCCTTATGGAACAATTGACATTGAAAATTTTAGAAATGGGAATGTGTTTAAAGTAAATGGGCAAAGACTCAAGCCGTTTTTAGAAAACCAAGCTTTTCTTGAAGAATTTGTGTCCCTGTCAGACCCTTGTTATGAGACCAATTAATCATTGTTTTACATATTTACATATTTATATATATATATATTTTACTTGCAGGTTAATTTAGTATTTTTGTTAAAGTTTTATTTTACACCCCGGTTAAGTGGTGGATAACGGTACTTCGTGATATTTTAAGTCGATTTTGTCAGTTTACCATAATTACTGATATCTTTTCTTCTTTCCCCTTTTCTAAAAAAAAAATAGATGACATTCTAAAAATTTTGAAAAAGCATTTTTCCTCATTGCCTAAAATTCCTTGAAGAAAATTTACCAAGCAAGATGTGAAAGGTTAAGGTTATTAATGATTATGAATATACCTGTTGATTTACGTTGGTTAATTGAAGCCAATGTTTGATTGACAGGTGAATTTTCAAACTCATTAATTTCCTACATGCCTGGCTTAGGTAAAAGCTCTTTTGTAAAAAACCGAAGAGCAAAACGATTAAACGTTTGTTACAAGTGTGCATGCATGACTTGCAACACACATTGCCGCGCTTTAGGAATAATGTCTGTAAATCGTAAAAATAAAATTAGGTTCATTAAAGATGGCCTAAGTAAGGAGTCTTTAGATGATATCTTATCGACTCTTGAGACGCATCCTAATGGATATGTGCATATTACAATTTGTGAATTATGGGACATATTCCTAAAAGAACGTGAACGGTACAGTCTCGAAAATCTAACTTTAAAAGAACCTGTTTGCCAACTTATAAAAAAAATTGGATGGAAAGCCTATCCTCGACCTATAGAGGGCGTTTAAGCCGTTACTGGACGTAAAACCAGAGGAAGATGTGAGCCACAATCACAACTACTTGTATATATTTACTATAGCTGTTATTTTTAAATGTTTCATTTCAAACTCAAGCGTCTTTTCAATAACCAACCACCTATAGTTCTTTTTGAAAATTTTGCATTTTAAGCCGACAACTCATGTGACTTTTTCAACTAACAAATTGAAAATTGGTAAAAAGGTGTTGAAAATTTTACATTTTAAGCCGACAGCCCATGTGACTTAACTTTGCAACACCTTTTAGCTCTATAAATACATTGGATTATTTCTGCATCTTTGTATAAACTCAAAATTATTCATGAGAGAGGGTGAGTGTAATCATGGAAGGATCATCAACTCGTGAATTCACAAAAATTTATGTCTTTTGTGGATCCAGCCCTGAAAAAACTAGTGAGTTTGTAGAAGCGGCAGAAACCCTTGGTAAGGTGTTAACTGAGCGAAATATTCATTTAGTATATGGGGGAGGTAGTATTGGATTAATGGGACTTGTGGCAACCGCTGCACAAAATAAAGACAATCAAGTTTTTGGTATCATACCAAAAGCTCTAGCTGTTGGAGACATTGTAGAAAAAACAATTGGAGATGAGTTACAGATATCATCAATGCATGAACAAATGTCTTTTATGCTTTGTAATACTGATGCCTTCATAGCTCTACCTACAGGTTTCGAAATATTGGAGGAAATTTTTTAAATTGTCTCATGGGCATAATTGCAGATCCATAAAAAAACTCATTGGTTTGTTAAATGTTGATGGTTTTTATAATGAGTTGTTATCTTTTCTTGACTATGCGGTGGAAAAATAATTCGTCTCATCTGCAGCACGACAGATCCTCATTTCTGCTTCAACTGTTGATCAGTTACTTGATAAACTATAAGCTTTTACACCTTTATCTGATCCAATAATGAGTCAGATAGATTGGTATACTGATAATAGTGAAAAGAAACGCAAGATAGATTTGATGCTTCGTCTGTAGCCTATCTACTTTTATGTATTTTAAAGCATTTTATGTGGCTTGTTTTATTTTGTTGCAGATTTAATTTTCAATAAAAGGTGTTTCAGGTGATATGTTCTATACTTTACTCTTTTTATATTTTGACATTGAGGACAATGTCTCAATTTGGTTGGGGGGAGGATAGTTGATATATAATGTTAGTGTTAATTATTTTATTTTATTGTTGTTATCACTTTATTCTGTAAAAAAATAATAATAATAATAATAATTCATGAATGGTGTGAATAAAAGGTTTATTTATGCATTCTTGAGACGCATTCTAGTTCTAAAATGGCAGAGTAAAGAGTACATTATTGAACTTTTGAAACACATTCTAATTGGTTTATTTTTAATGTATTTTATGTTTGTTGCTTAAGTTTTTGGTAACTCTTGTGTAAATAAATTTGCTTTGCTATCGATGTATGATTTTAAAATTGTTTAGTTTAAATCACTTTTTCTATCTAGGTTATTAAAGAATAACTTGTGAATTATTTCTTGAGAACAATACTAAGTCTTGTGCTAAGATGGATGATTCAATATATATAGCTAAGAGAATTTTCATGTTTAAGTATACATATTCTTTTCTAAACTCACATATCTTTTATGAGTGAGTAGAGAGGTTTGAGGTAACAGCTTACGAACTTTCATTGATCTTTTGAAATGGTTAATTTTTGTTTGGAATGATATTATTTAGGATGAGGAATTATTTGGTTGCTTAGCTGAAGGATGAAAAAAAAAATTGGAAAAGTATTATGGTGATAAATTGCCCTTATTTTGTAATAATTCCTTATGTCTTTCAAAAAAGAAAAAAAAGTAGTAAAAAACAAAAGAGAGAGAAAAGAAGTCAATTCAGTTCAATAAAGTCTTCATTCAATTTTAGAAGACGAAAGTCATTAGGAAACAATCTTATCACCAAACTCTATATTCGTAACATTCGCATAAAATAATTAAAGTCTTGAAGGTAGCATGTGGCAATAATTGATTTTTCTATCTTTGGATCAATGTTAGTTTGTGTGTCTGTCCCTAAATATAACATTTTCTTGAACGATTATCTATTTTCCAACTCTATGAGTGAAATGCTAAGCCATTAAACAAGTTATTCACCTGTGAGGATATAGAGTTAAGGCTTTTACTTGAAAAAAAATTTCAAGGCTATATATGTTGTGGTTTGTGATAAGAAAGCTTCAGCTTAATTCACACACACAAAATTTTGGAAGTTATGATTGAAATAACCTTTATAGCAATTGTGATCTTGAACTGACGTTTTGTTTGAAATACTTAAGTAGTGTTCAAATTTTATTTATGCTCGAATTGCTAAGGACTAGCAATAAGCCAGTTGAGGGGTGTGATGAACACTTGAAATTAGACATTTAATAAGAGTTTTACATCATTGTTTTGTATTACTAGTGTATTTAATTTTCTTAACTTAAGTGCGTTTATAATATTGTACCTAATTATTTTTTAACTGTTTTGTGATAGGTTCGGTAAAATGGGCATAAATTTCTACCTAAAGATCCAATTGAAGTGATTCTTGACCTTTTGAAGATCCGACTCAATGGTTTAACATATGTTATTTCACAAACCATTAGAAATTTGAGTGTTTAGAGGGTGAAAATGGCCTAGAACAGAACTGATCTGCAGTACAGGCCCAGTTTAAATAGTCATCTATATTTGGCTTATAACTATAGTAATACGTATCTAATATGTATGAGACAACTCAATTTGGAAAGATAAGAGACTTATCTACAACTTTGATGTTTTGAGTGACAGCTAATTCGGATCACATCAATTCTAAATTAGATAATCAAGTGGGTGCCTTAGTGATAATCAATGTAAATTATTTTTCCACCATTTTTTATTTTCATCATCCAAGTGGTTCCCTCCTAATTTGTCTCGATTTATTCATATTTTTCTATAAATAGGTGGCTTGTTTATGCCTAAAGCATATAATTAGAAAGTTAGAATTTAGTTCAAAATACTTATCCTTTGTATTATCTCTTTGTAATATTATTTCTCTTATTTACTATTAAGTTATGTTATTTCTTCTTCCATTTCTTTTCTTTTTTTTAGTTTTATTATGTCCAAATAAATTTCTTTATGCTAAGGTGAAAGGGTGAAGCTCTTGGCAAGGTAATAAGATATGTTTAACACTTATTCAAGAATTTAATGATTCATTCTTAAGTTATACAAATTTATATATGATGTATTTATTTTGTTTGTAGAATTAATACCCTTTCTTCTAAAGTGGTGATTCTTGATTTAGTATTGACAAACTTTATACTTGGCACAATAAATTCTTGAAACTATTTACAAGATTTGGTGTATATAACCTTTCTTGTAAAGTGAGAGTCTTAATTTATTGTATACAAATATAAAGATTGACATAATAAATACTTAAACCCATTTATAAGATTTGGTGTGTAATAATTGAAAGAAATAAATACTAATCAATATATAAATGATGGTGAACTTTAATTATTATATTTTTCGGTTGGAATCTCCTCTGTGTAAGGATTTCAATTAAGTTATAAAAAGAGTTAAATATATTCTTACTTCTTATGCTAAGAGTGGATCCCCCTAACCTTAACTTTTATTTGAATTGGTTAATTTAATTAATATTTGCAAACATCTTATACTGTATTAATTGTCTTAAAAGTGTTTATAATTTGCAATTTTAATTCTACTTCCCTGTGGATCGACCCCGTTCTCATCGAGTTATTTATTACTTCAACAATCCTGCACTTGGAAATAAACTCCTGTATTCTAGATGTGTCAATATGCTTATAATGATATAGTTGCAAGAGTTATAATGGGTTGTTAGGATATGTCATAATGCAAGCATGTTCTTAAATATATTGTTCATAATTTATTTCTACTGACATAGGTCTGTTGGTAGATCTCATTAATTCACATAGATCATTGTATGGCATACGGGTATTCAGTAAGGATTGAGTACTGAACAGACTCATGAGAACCCCAATAGACATTCTATGTTACCGTCAATGGAAGGTCCTCTCGAGTTAAGTAGTATACGTGGTTCTCTAACCTGAGCACTACAGTGAGCTTGTGAGTGATCCACCATGCTTTGGTTTCACGTATGTCAGAGACCTTTCATGGTCTGACCACTAGGTGTCACTGGGTATGGTCTGATGCTCATGGAGTCTGGTGTGTGCAAATATGGGATCCATCAGCTCTCATAGGGAGTGATATATCTAGATGCTCCAAGATAGTATCTCAAGAAAGTCTTATGGCCAAAAGTAGTGAACCTGAGAAAGAAGTTTCCAAAGAGTTAAACAATATGGCTAAGAGTTTACTTATATTGTTCAGTGAGATACTATTATAGAGATAGGTTTATAGATGAGCACATGGGGATTTGACGGTGTTGATCTATGTCCCCGCACATCCAAGATATATATGATGGAAGGAGTATACGTATGCATTGTAACCTCAACTTGTATAGTTCAACGTGCTGATTTATAATATCTGTGACGTAAGCGTAGGACATTGCTCATGGACTTATGGAATAGTTCCATTTGATGAATCAGGCATTGACTTAGGGAGTCCCGCGATATAAAGTGTACTCATTGTGCACTGAGACAGAGTACTAGATTGAATTGTTTAATTCATTATTATCCAGTACTGCCACGGGAATGCGTGTGTGTCCATATTTAAGCGTTAAATACAACAATTAGTCAATAATTATTATTTACTAATTGTTTAATGACATATGACTCATTGTAGACCCTTGGTTAAGTTTACCCAAGTGTGAAATTTAGTGAGACCCGCTAAGGGGTATGCTTTGTAACTATTATGAGGGGTAAAATAGTCATTTCACACTATAATTAATTAATTATTAAATAATCATAATATCTCATTTAAATATGTTATTATATAATATTATATTAATTAATAATATTATATATTTTTTATTGCAGGATAGTTGTCATGCATATTAATATATATAATATTATTTTTTTATTATTATTACCTTTTATGACTAAATTTCTTTATTTTATTATATAATAATATGATTATATTATTATGATATATATATGTGTGAGAAACGAGAAAGGGAAAAGGTGAATTACAATTGTTATTTTTCCTTTCTTTTTTCGTTTTGCTCTTTAAGGATTAGAAGTAATTGTTGCTTCTTTTCTTCTTTCGTTTGAAAGAAAGAGCAAAATATATACACAATCGGCTATTTTAGGGATTAAAGAGTTAACCCGTACTGGATTAAGAAGTTGTTGTTCTAGCTCGCTAAACCTACCAAATTGGTGACTAGAACTGCCTATGAGTAAGACTCAGGGCGAACTCCCTATATACACGTGTAAAATGTTACACGTTCTGGTGATTTCTCAACTTTACTTTTGATATATTAATTTGATTAATATATATTTATGTGTTTATTGTATGTTTTATATGTTCCGTTGTGCCAAATATGTATGAGATACGTATTTTTACAATAAACAGTGTTGCAGATGCATACACCCATGTATATTTAATCCCCAATAATTCTACCTTGGAGGAATAGTACCTTGCGACTTTAGAAGCTGTAAAGGCAGCTGTATGGATATGCAAGATAGTCATTGAACTAGAAATAGTTCCAAGTTTAGTAGATCTTATCCTAGTATATTGTGACAAATAATGGAGTAATTGTTTAAGCGTAGTAGCTAAGAATACACCAAAAGTCTAATCATATGGAGATCAAATACCACGTAATTAGAGAAATCTTAGATGGAAGAGATGTAATAGTGTCTAGAGTAGATTCTATAGATAATGTAGTGGACCCGTTCACTAAGGCTTTAACTCCTATGGTGTTTAAGAAACATATAAAATCTTTGTGTATTAGATATCATCATGAATGACACTAGAGCAAATGAGAGTTGTTGGGAATGGTGCCTACGTGTCATTCCAATATATAGTAAGCATTTCAGTATAATCGTTAATACACAATTAAATGGTACTAAGCTTGTTACATTTACAGATATTGTAAATCTAAAGGAGTTTAGATATAATCCAAAGAAGTTTAGGTCAGTGCTAAAAGATTAGCATTTTAAGAGTTAAGACCTTGTCAAAAATAGAGGAAAGACCCAAAAATATTATAATAATGATATAGTTGTAAAGAGTTGTAAATAGTGTTAAGAAATGATATTACGCAATAATATTCTAACAGATATCGTTCCTGATCTATGGTTGCTGACACAGGTTGATTGGTATACCTTCCAGATTAGTGTGTGTCTATATTTAAATTGTCTAAATAGTTAGTCTTAATAGACCATGGGCTTAGCACAAGCTTGTATAGGCATACAAGTATTCAGTGAGAATTGGGTACTGAATAGACTCATGAAGACCTCTAATAGACATCCCATAAAGTCGTCAATAAAGAATCTTCTCGAGTTGAGTTGTATTCGTAGTCCTTTTATCTGAGCACTATGGTGGACTTATGAGTGATCCATCATAAAGAGATTTTTCTTAGTCTGACCTCTGGGTGTTGTTGGATATGATCTGATGCTTATAGAGTCCAGTACGAGTAGATATGGGATCCATCAGCTCATTTAGGTGAGTTTTATATCCTGATGCTTCAAATTTTGTATTCATGAAGTCTTTTGGCCAAAGATAGAAACCCTGAAAAAGAGTTTTCCATAGGGTTAAACAATATCAAAAAAAAGTTTGCGGATATTATTTTACAGAAATACAAATTTAGAGATAAGTTCATGGTCGAGCATATAAAAATTTGATAGTGATGATCCATGTCTCTGCTCTTCTAGAATATAGGTTGTAAAAGGATTATACAGATATAGTTATGTTGGAATTTGTGCTTACATGCCATTCCATAATGTATAAATATATAGTGATAGTGTTCATACAATTATTATTTCTAATAAAATCGTTAATATTATTTATTATTAAATGGTAAGATGCTTATAACGTTTTAGACATTGTATGATCTGAAGGAGTTCAGATCTGGTCTAAAAGAGTTTAGACCAGGGCTAAGAGTTAGCAACGCTAATAGTTATAAACACTAAGAGTTAGTGGTACTAAGAGTTAGTAAGTTTATAAGAGTTAGCGAAATCTAAAGAATTAGAGCCTTGTCTGATATGGGACAATAACCTGAGAATATATTAGTAATGCCATAGCTACAAGGAGTTGCAGATGGTGTTAGGAAATGTCATTATACAAGTATGTTCTCAAACATAATGTTCCTGATCTAATTTCATCGATGCGGGTCTATCGATAGAACTCATTAATAGATTAGTGTATGTCTATATCTGGATGGTCCAAATGGTTAGTTTAGCAAACCATGAGCTTAGTAGGAAGCTAGTATAGAGATGCAGGTATTCAGTAAGGACTGGATATTGAACAAACTCATAAAGACATCCAATAGACATCTCATAAAACCGTCAATGGAAGGTCTTCCGAGTTGAGTAGAATTTGTGGTCCTTTGACTTGAGCGCCATGGTGGGCTTGTGAGTGATCCACCATGCTTTGGTTCTACACATGTCAAAAACCTTTCATGGTCTGACCGTGGGGTGTCGCTGGATATGTTCTGATGCTCATGGAGTCCGGTGTGCGTAGATATGGGATCCGTTAGCTCATATGAGTGGGTTATATATCCTAATGCTTCGAGATTGTATTTTAGAAAGATTTGTGGCCGCAAGCATATACCTTGGAAAAGATATTCCGAAGGAATAAACAATATCACAAAAGTGTTTATGGATATTGTTTAAGGAAGTATAAATCTGGAGATAAGTTCATGATTGAGCAAATAAGAGATTTGACGGTGATGATCTATATCTCTGCTCTTCAAGGATATAAATGATGGAAGGATTATACGAATATGCAATAACCTCAACTTGCATGGTCTAACATGCTAATTTGTAATATCCGTAACGTGTGTGTGAGACATTGTTCACGGACGTATGAAGGAGCTCCATATGGAAAATTAGGTGTGGACCTAGAGAGTCTCACAATATGAAGTGTACTCGTTGAGCACTGGGGTAGCGGGTTGAATTGAATAGTTTGATCCAATAAATTCCAGCAAAGAATAATTAGTTAGGGATCCCTCGGATTATACATTTGTCAAGACTTAATTGTTAAGTACATCATTGAATTAATTAACAAGGGTTGTTAATTAATAGAATATTGACAAATGATAAAATTTGTTTCATGATTTGATTTTACCTTTTTACCATTTAACCATAGTAGTAAAAATTAGTAAGGTAAAAAGCAATTATTTAAAATTATTTTGAATAATTAAATTATATATTGTTATTATATTATTAGATAATATTATAATATATATAGATCATGGCATTGTATTTTAATACAATGAGGGGCCTAGATGTTGGCCATTTAATTACCCATTATAATTAAAGTAATTATATTTGTTTAGTAAAGATTAATTTAGGTGGCCATTATTCTAATGTTTGGTTTAATTAATCCTAAGTGGGAGACCAACAATAAAATTGGTGGAGCACTTCCTTTTATTTAATCAAAGTGTTGAATAAACAAAATGAATTTTGGTAAAACAACTGAATTGATTTATTCAATTCTTGTGAAGAATTCGGCAATGGCAAGGAAGAGAGGTAAGAGAGAGTTTTGGGTTTTGTTCTTTCAAGTGTTGGAAAAATAAACAAACTTCTCTTCATCTCATTCTTTAATGGATGGCCAAAATGAATGAAATAAAAATAGAGAAAAAGATAATTATTTTGCAAAGAGTCGTTCAAAATAATTATCATGTAGAAATTGTTTCTAAGATTTATATACAAGAGTTGTATGTTAAATATTTTTAATTAATACAAGAGTTGTATAGAAAATATTTACCATCTCTATTTAAGAAACAAAAATTGTATTCAAAAGAGTTTGAATACAAGTGCTGAAAATTCTAAATACTAAGTTACCATTCTAGCTCCTTAATCCCACCAAAAATTATGGACTAGAATTGTTCAACATATACTTCAAGGTGAGCTCTTCACATGGATTATTGAAGGACTTGAAGAATTTGTAAAGCTACCTTCATTAGGTGAGTACTTTACATTATATTTTTAGTACAATATTGTTCATCATATATATTTTGTATGATTGTTATACTTGCTCATATATGTGATACATTTGTTCATCATGTTTATAAATTGTATAATTGTTATACTTGTGCATATATGTGATATATGTTGAAATTGGTAAAATTGGTGTATTATGTAACATGCTTCTGCTGCGCATATAGTAATTTTTTGAAATTGCGTATACACTCGTATAATCACACACTCGGTGATACAACCCAACAAGTTAACCTTAGCTTGTATAGTTCAATGTACCGTTCTATAATATCTATAACGTGTGTATAAAGCATTGTTCACAGACTTGCGAAAAAATTTTATAAGACAAATGGATGTGAACCTAATGAGTCTCACAATATAAGTATAGGTTGTAAAAGGATTATACAGATATAGTTAACCTTAGCTTGTATAGTTCAATGTTCCATTCTGTAATATCTATAACGTGTGTATAAAGCATTGTTCACAGACTTGCGGAAAAGTTTTATAAGACAAATGGATGTGAACCTAAGGAGTCTCACAATATAAGTATAGGTTGTAGAAGGATTATACAGATATAGTTAACCTTAGCTTGTATAGTTCAATGTACCGTTCTGTAATATCTATAACGTGTGTATAAAGTATTGTTCACAGACTTTTGGAAAAGTTTTATAAGATAAATGGATGTAAACCTAAAGAGTCTCACAATATAAGTATACTCGTTGAACATTAGGGTAGCAGATCGGGAAGAATGGTTCAATCTAAGTGAATTCTTGAAAGCATAATTTGTTCCAAGCTCTCTTGGGAAATATATGTGTCAAGGTTTAAATGTTAAACCTATTTTTATTAGTTAAAGTATTTAACCAATGGGAAAATGACATATGGCATAATGGCTTCATACATGAGTGACACATGTTATATGCATAGAATAAATAGGTGACAAGTGGCAAGTGAAGAGGGACACTTGTCTTTATGCATGTGATGCTAGAGGTTTGGATGACAGAGACTATTCAATTAACAGAGACTATTTAATTGTGGTTCCGAAATAATTGATTCTATTTAAAAGTATCCTTGATCTAATTAAAGTATTGGACCTTTGGAAAGGTAGGCTTGGACAAACCAACCCTAGCCCATTTAATAAAGACCTCGACCAGTATCCTCTAAGAGTTCCAGTTCAAGTATTCAATTAGCACGAGACAATTTTCAAATGCACAAGTATCTTGACAAATAGGGCTAAAGAGGTAACCTTAACCTTAATTTAAAGAATATAAGATATATATCCACCTCATCAATGAAAGGTTTGCTAGCAAGCTCCCTTAGATCGGGCATCCTCATTTTTACACCCTTAAGGATCTTATACTTAGCCTTTTGATACTTAAAGTCCTGTTTAGTCACCTTAAAAGGACATAAAGCTTACAGTCTAACTAATAAGAGACCTTAAAGTCACTCTAAAAGAAGGTTGCTCACTTCTTTTTTTACCCTTCGTCAACCTCTTAGTAGCTATCCATTGGTAAAGAACACTAGTTGATACTGATTAATCATTTGGCTACCCAGTCACAATCCGTTCGAAGTTCTTTCTGAATTCAATTAACTCAACCTCGACGTCTCTATTTTATGTGAGCTCTCTTGTGAGATTCAAAAGGTTCAATTTTTCTGAGCACTTTTCTATCGACTCCTCGAGCTAGGCTATTCCCAGGGTCTGAGTCCTCTATGAAGTTATTAGACTCTTGACAAGATATATTTTGAGAGTCATTAACATCACTCTTATTTGAAGATATTTTTTCTTATGGACTAATCTAAAGATAACAAGAACAAATAACCTATTATCTGAGCATTCAAAGAAAATAAGACAACACTTAACAAGTATGTACCGAACACTTAAATAATGAAGAACGAAGAATAACCTAAAAGAAAAAAAAAGATTTGAAAAATGCAAAATAAAGCAAGATGAAGGTGGAAGAAACTTACTTAAGGATGAAAATTGAGAATTTGAAACAAATTCAGCCATTGGAACTTAATGCACAACCTTTAAATGAAGAATTTCTCTTTTTGAAAATTATAGACTCTCTCTTTAAGCAATCTTTAAATGAATACAAAAGTGCTTGGATGACAGAGACTATTCAATTTACATATGGCATTGAGGGTAACCTTAGCTTTTGAATGAGAAAATCTAAGGGCCAAGATTGATGTGCATGTGAGGCGTCTGTTCACCTAACAACATGTCAGCTCATGACTTACCCTAACCCTCCGATTAAACTCAACGACTTGAGATGATGCCACATTAATTTAGACTAAAGCATCACAGTCGCTAAGTGACAGCCAAAACTACGTATAACTTTTGAAGAGTCACCTATATTTAGTGCTTTTGGCACTAAATTTTGAATTTCAAACTAAGGTCCAAAGACAATTCTTAGATAAACTGAACTCATTACAGGCGAGTGCCCAACTGAAGACTTAGAGCATCGAACATGCCAAGGACTGTCAAATAAGTTGAGCACTTCGTCGAGTAACTAGTCAATACTAAAAACTAAGGAATTCATGTTGTCCCTCAAGATCTTGGGCATAATCCACTAATACCAAAAGTGGTTAAGCATATGAGCATAGCCTACTAAGGTCTAAAAGTAGTCAAACTCAATATGAAGCAATCAATCTAAGGCCTAATTAGTGAATCTAAAGTGATTGAGTCCAGCTTAAGGCTAACCAAAGCTTTTCGCATATTATATAACCTGACCCATACCTTTTCACTCCACAATCAAGAAGCCTTTAATCCACGTTCAAATAGCCCTTCCTTGTGGGGTTGATCACCACAAACTCTAAAGAATCCTCCATTCAGGTTGAGGAGCATACTCATGCCTTATAGTATTTCTAAAAATATCCCCATCTAAAAAATTGTTGGGATTTGTGCTTACGTGCCATCCCTTTTATGTATAAATATTTGCTTTATGTTTATACATTTATGATTTCAATAAATCACTAATTATTTTATTTATAAATATGGTAAGATGCTTGTAACGTTTTAGACATTGTATGATCTGAACGAGTTCAGATCTGATCTAAAGGAGTTTAGATCAGAACTAAGAGTTAGTAAAATCTAAAGAGTTAGAGCCTTGTCTGAAATGGGACAAAGACCTAAGAATATATTAATAATGACATAGTTGCAATGGGTTGCAAATGGTGCTAAAAAATGTTGTTATGCAAATATGTTCTTAAATTTCATGTTCCTGATCTACCTTCACTAATGCGGGTCTGCTAGTGAAGATCTTAATATATATATAGATCAGTGTATGTCTATATCTAGATAGTCCAGATGGTTAATCTTAGCAGACCATGAGTTTAGTGGAAACTCGTATAGAGATACAAGTATTCAGTAAGGACTGAATATTGAACAGACTCACAAAGATCTCCAATAGACATCCCATAAAGCCGTCAATGGAGGATCTTTCGAGTTGAGTAGTATTCGTGGTCCTTAGACCTGAGTGCCACGGTGGACTTGTGAGTGATCCATCATACTTTGGTTCCACACATGTCAGATACCTTTCATGGTCTGACCGCTGGGTGTCGCTGGGTATGGTCCGATGCTCATGGAGTCCGGTGTGTACAGATATGGGATCCATCAACTCAATTGGGTGAGTAAAATATCCTGCAACTCAAAGATTGTATTTCAGAAAGTCTTATGGCCATAAGCAGACATCCAAGAATTTCTTGGGAAAATAATATCGTGAAAGTGTTTACGGATATTATTTATTAAAATACAAATCTAGAGATAAGTTTATGGTTGAGCACATGGAGACTTGACGGTGTTGATCTATATCTCCGCTCTTCTAGGATATTTATGATGGAAGGATTATACGAATATGTTATAACCTCAACTTGTATGGTCTAATGCGCCGTTTTGTAATATCTGTAACATGTGTGTGGGACATTGTTCACGGACGTGTGAAATAGTTTCATATGACAAATCGGGCATGGACCTAGAGAGTCTCACAATATAAAGTGTACTCGTTGTGCACTGGGGCGGTGAATTGAATTGAATAATTAATCCAACAATTTTCAGCAAAATGAAAAATGTTTCTAGGTTCCTTTTATTATTCACTTGTCAATAATTGAAGGTAAAACACATTATTGGTTTACAAGAGTTGTTAACCAATAAGAAATTTGACAAGTGACATAATCTTGCTCCATAAATTATTTACCATATATTTACCTATTTACCTTACTTGGTAAATACATATATGGTAAATGTAAATATTCAAAATAGTTTTGAATTATTAATATTTTATATATTAATCAAATTATTATTATTAATTGGAATAAGTGGCAAACACCATTTACTAATGGAGAATGCACTTGTTATTAATAATAAGGAAAGTTTACCACTTTGTAATTCTTAAATGATGCACTAAGGAAGTGGTAAAACCACTTAACATTGATTAAATGCCATTTACTCTCTAAAAATTGATTCAATTGGTTAAATCAAATTGGTGAGTGAAAAATATGATAGATTAATGTTTGTAATGGCAAACATGGTTAAGTGGTGGTGGAGCACTAAGAGTAATCATTCTTTGCACTTAAGAAAGAATTGAAAGAGTTCAATGTGTGCAAGATAGAGTGAAATTCGTTCTAGGAGAAAAGAAAGAGAATTGAGAGCTTTTCCTAAGTGTTTTTCTCAAAGTGTTGAGAGAAAATGTAAAGGCTTACCAAGTTACAACATATAGAGTTGTAAAGAACTATAGAAAATACCCAATTCTTCTCATCTCTTGGTAGTAATCATAAGGACAAATTGTTTTAAGTGTTAAAACAATCATTTGCTGAAAATTCAAGGCTGCCATTCTAGCTTCACAATCCCACCGGATTTAGTTGTGAACTAGAATTGTGTAAGGGAACACTTCAAGGTGAGCTCAACAAATTAAAACTTGGAGTTCTTGAAGATTTGTAAAGCTACCTTCATATCCGGATAGGTTATTTATTTGTTATTCATTTTATATCATGCATGAAATATATATATGAGATATATATATGTACTTGAATGATCAAACATGCTTGAATATATTACATATTGTTTAATATGTATGAATACTTCCGTTGCATATTTAATTTTTGAAATTATACACATCACACACCATATCACACAACAAGAATATCATAAGTAGGAGAATTGTGCCACCTATCTCATGACGCCAAAGAATTTAAGATGGACAGAATAAATTGTCCACACCTTTTCAAAGAATGTGAAGCATAAGATAACTGATTGATATCTCTTATGTTTTAAGCTATGCCCACAACTTCTGAATATTGAGAAGTTTGTAGCGTGAGTTAACTGCTCAAAAATTTATATAATCAAAAATTATATCTCATACATAAGGAATAAATAATTAAATTCTAGACTCTCAAGCTATCTAAAATTCTTTCTTTTTACATTTACCAATAATATTTTAACTTAAACATTAAATTTTTTTTTTAAAACCTCCATAGACGCTGCTTTCATTTATTATGTGTTTGCAACAAATAAATTTTGACCACCTAGAGATCTTGAGAATAACAACAACTTAGTTATACAATTAAACCATTTTTATTATCATTTGATAAGAATTCTAAATTTAACCTGTGTTCAAAATCCACGGTTAATAATTGTCAAAATTTAAATTTTAAGTTACTGTTATTAATATTAAAATTGGGGTTAATTGATGTAATAAATATAAAATATAAAATAAATTTTTTTATTTTTTTTCTCTTTATTCTCTTTATTCTAAAAAAAAGTTTTTTTAAATTTTTTTTCCTATAGTACGTCATTAAAAACATGATTAAATATATATATATATATGATTAATTTAAGTTTTCGGAATCTTGACGTTAACATTCTCCTACACAACGTCAAAAAAGAGAGAAAGAAAAAGGGCAAACAAGTGGTCTCCAATTCACGTGTCCAAAACCAAAAGTCTAATCTGCAGAAAATTGAGTTCTCCCAGAAAAAATTGCCGAGTCACGGAAGGATATGCTTCGCTGTCTGTCAAAAGAAAAAATTAAAAGAAAAAATAATAATAGTAAGATTTGGAAAAACAAAAAACAATCAATAAATTGAAACAGATGTTGCCTCATTAAAATAAGTTGCGACTTCAAAATTGGGTACTATTATTCTAGATATATTTAATTATTTAAAATATTTTGAACGTTTTAAAATTTTATATTCTCGTTGAAAAGCATATAGAGTTATCGTATGACTTTGTAGAGCATACGCTTTAAGCCAAAGCCGTTTTAGCTGCAATGATGTTCGGCAAAAAAAATTAAAAAATAGAATTGGATTAAGAAAAATTAAATTAAATCAATTAGTTTGGTTTAATTTTTTTTAATCGTTTAATTTTTAATTTTTTAATTTAAAAAAATAATTTTAAAAATTTTAAAAATCAAATCGAACAAAAAATAAATTTAAACTAAATTTATTTGAGTCAAATTAAAAAATTAAAAATCAAACTTATAAACAGAACCGAACTATTGTGATTCAGTTCAGCTTTCAGTTTTATTTTTTAAAAATTGTTCGAATTGGTTAAATTTTTTGTTCACACCAAAAAACGAATCGAACTGGGTTTACCCACCCCTAGTTCAAAGCCCTTTAAAAAATTCAATAAATTAGAAAACAAAAAAAAAAATTAAAATTGACACCTAGTTGTTATCGGGTTGTGTGGGGCCCATTAACCCTTTAATCCAACTAGCACTGAGATCACTATCCTTCACTAATCACCACTAGTTAGATATTAGCACAGCCACACAATCAGCTCAAGTTACCTGTGCCCCTAAGAAATTGAACCCCTCCCCTATTTTTATGGAGGTTTTATATGTCTTTAGAGGTTCGTCTTTGTACTCATCAGATTACCATTTTTGTCAATGTACAGGAGCCCACACCAACTCCTTGGTGTCCACCAGAGAAGAAGATGAAGAACTAGCATACCCTACACACCTAGCTCAGGTTATCTGCGCCCCCAAGGATTCGAACCCCCGCTCCCATCTCCATAGAGGCCTTATAGGCCTTTAGAGGTTCGTTCTTGTACCCATCAGGATGGCCAGCCCGATAGGTACAAGGACGAACCTCTAAAGGCCTATAAGGCCTCCATGGAGATGAGAGCGAGGGTTCTATTCCTTGAGGGTGCAGGTAACTTGAGTTGATTGTGTGGGTGCGCCAGTGCCTGACTAGTGGGGGATGGTGATCCCGTGCTTGTTGGACTAAAGGGTTAGTGGGCCTTACACAGTCTGACAAAAAGGTCAATCTTTCTGTTAGAGTGTTCGGAAGCCCACACCAACTCCTTGGTGTCCACCAGAGAAAAAGATGAAGAACTAGCGCACCCTATACACCCAGCTCAGGTTACCTGCGCCCCCAAGGAATCGAACCCCCGCCCCCATCTCCATGGAGGCCTATAAGGCCTCCATGGAGATGGGGGCGGGGGTTCGATTCCTTGGGGGCGCAGGTAACCTGAGCTAGTTGTGTGGGTGCATCAGTGCTTGACTAGTGGTGACTAATGAGGGATTGTGATCTCGGTACTGGTTGGATTAAAGGGTTATGGGCCCCATATAGCCTAACAGTTGTATTGCTCTAGTAATAATGTATGTTATCACGGATTGGACGCTCGCCATTGACTTAAAAGCTAGTCTATTAAGTAATGCTGCCTATTGTTCTATATACTTTAAATCCACCCTATTTATATTTGATGTAGAATGTGACATTCTCCTCCACTCAATCACGTAATGCCCTCATTTCCTATTACCCATATATACTCAAAATTCATCCAATTTATATTTGATTTAGGACGTGACATTTTTTTCCATCTAATCATATGATTTCCTCGTCACAGTCTGCCACAAATTCAAGAATCAACCTGGGCAATACTTGGTTCGTATTGCCCATCTCCTTAGGGACATAGGGAACCTACTACCTACATGACAATTTTTACTAAGGCTCATAACACAGGATTTTTAGAACCTATTTGGGCCAGACCTAGTCCATATTGCCTATCCCTCAATTTAAATTTGATGTAAAATATTCTCCTCCACTTAATTACGTGATATCTTTATCACGGTCTAACTCAAGCTCAAGAGTCAACCTGGTTCGTATTGTCTATCCCTCTAGGGATATAGGAGTCAACTTGGTTTGTATTACCCATCTATCAAGACACAAAATTTTCAAAACCTATTTAGGCCAGACCTGGTCCATATTACTCAGTCCCCAATTTATATTTGATGTAAGACATTCTTCTTCACTTAATCACGTGATGTGTTCATCACGGCCTAACCCAAACTCAGGTAAATTTGGTTCATATTGTCCATCCCGCTAAGGACATAGGTGACAACCTAGTTGACTCCTACTGCTTATCCCTCAAGACACAGGATTTTCAAAATCCATTTAGGCTAGACCTAGTCTATATTACACATCCCTCAATTTATATTGTATGTAAGACATTCTCTTTCACTCAATTATGTAATGTCTTCGTCATGGTTTAGTCTAAACTCAAGAGTCAATTTCGTTCGTATTACCTATCTCCTTTGAGGACATAAAAGTCAACATGGTTTGTATTGTTTATCCCACAAAACACATAATTTTCAAAACTCATTTGGGTCAGGCCTGTTCCATATTGCCTATCCCCAAATTTATATTCAATGAAGAACATTTTTCTCCACTCGATCACGTGATGTCTTCATCACAGTCTAGTCCAAATTCAAGAGTTAACCTGGTTCGTATTAGTCATCCCTTTAAGAATATAAGAGACCTATTACTCACATAGCAATTTTCACTTGGTCTCAAGACACAGAACTTTCAGAGTCTACTTGGCCCATATTGTTTACAAGTGAATGAGAATTTAAATTTACTCTAATACCACTTGTCACGAGTCATACATTTGTTACTGATCAAAAAGACTAACTTATTAAATAATACTGCTTACTTACTTATATACATACTTAAAATTTATTTAATTTTTATTCAATGTAAGACGTGATAATATATACCCTTAATCTATCTAAAATCAAAGGTTAAAGTCCTAATAAAGAGTTAAAGAATTTATGTTTTTTTTTATTATTGAAGATAATTTTTTAATTGTAATTTAACCATTAATGAATTATCGGCAATTATAATTTAATAATTTTTAAGTGCAATTCTTTTTTTTTTTAAAGTGTAATTCTTTAAATTCAATAATATGGGCCGAACGCTGCCCAATCCTCGATGAAAGCAAAAGAGACAACTGTAGACGTAAAATTTTCCACCCAAAAATCAGAAAGCACAATTGTAACCGTCGATATTAGAGGATGGTCCCGCTACGATTCTTCTGACAACGAACAAATTTCATTACACTCCAAGTTATCCATCTTCTTCTTCTTCAAAAACAATTTCAACAAGCTTAGACGAAGCAAACAACTTTCTTCTTCTTGGATAATTAAAAGAAAACGCTTTCTCTTTCTTGTGTCTTGAAAAATTAAAGTTTTTTTTTTAAAAGTTGGATAGACGGTGGATTATTTTTTTTGTTGTTTCTTTTTTGCTTTGATGGAAAAAGAGAATATGGATGTGAAACAGCAAAAGGTTGGTGGAGGAGCTTTAACTGGGTTCTCTCCGGCTTCTGCTCCTAGGATTTTTTGGAAGTCTCGCAAGAGATCAGGTAGTAAGGAATCAACTTTCTTTTTCTAATTTTCATTTTTTACTTTGTAAACGTGATGTTTGTTTCTCGGGAAAATTAAAGAGGACAAAGGAGATTGTTTGCTTGACCTTGGCTTGTGATTATTTGCATGATTCAGCACATACCCATTACATGTATCATCAAATCTTACCCTTTTCTTTTAAATCTTTTTTCGTGTATTTATTTACATGAATATAAGCTAAATCTGTTTCTATTTCTGCTGCGAGGGAAATTCGAACCACCGACGATTTCTTTTTTTCTGCTTTTAATTATTTTATCAATTGAATCAACTAGTTATCAGCATTTGATCAAGTTTTGCCAAGAAATTGAATGCTTTTTGCACTGTTTTAGAAGATCTAATTCTAAATAAAATAGTTTACTACTATGTTTTTGAAGCTGAATTTTTTCTATATCCACTAACACCACTATTTTTTTTTTTTCATTTCCTTGGCAGTTAATTTCTTGTGTGCAAATGAAAGCTGACAATTTTCTTCCAAATGAAGAAATATATATATATATATATTCTGAATTTCTGATTTGGCATTGCTTTGCCCCAACGCTAATTTACTGGGTCTGGTTGGTGAACTAATCACTGTCAATCCTCATTATTTTTTCTTTTTCTTTCGTTTTACTTTATCTTTTTTTTTCCCTTTTCCTTTTTGTTTCTTTTTCATTTCCTTGTCTATTTTCCGATTAATGTTTGGCTAAGGTCCGTCATTTGTATTTTATTTAATGGGCCTTCATTTCACGTTTTAAATTCCCTGGCCCTGGGCAGCAGCAGATTGTTTGTGCATTGTCTTGATTGCCCTTCCATGTTTTGACTTTGAACAGTGCCATCACTTTACTATTATGTATGTCATCAAGCTTGGCAATGTTGAATCTTAGTTCAATCTAAGTATTAGGTAATCAGGATTGATTCCTGCTGCTCCATTTCGACAAATCTAACCAATTATTTAAACAACTAAACTATTATGAATTTCAATCCAAAGAAGAGATTTGAAAACTTTAATATGAATTATTTAGTTAATAGTGTAACAATTTTGATCGAGTAGTGATTTGACTTGTTCATTGTGCCAAATAAATGGGTTAATGTCTTAATAGTTGCATGACATGTGGTTAAATTATGTAACAAGTTTATATTTATATATGTATCAGTATATGCCAGGAGGGAGGAAAGATTAGGGACTGATTATGCAACCAGGGATTGCCTTAGAACATAACTTCATTAGCTACTTAGTACTATAAGAGAGCCTAAAAAAAACACTAAATCCAAAGTAAAAGTATGAAAAATAACTAATACTTAAAGTAACACTATGCAAAGACAAAACAGAGGTAAATAGAGCGAGTGTTTATGAGAATTAGACAATTACCATCTTTAGATCTTTTGGTCTATGTGTTAAAGTTTAAGGCCTACCTTTGTATATAGGGATTAGTGCCAGTTAAAAGGGATGAATAAGATAAATCTTCAAGATTTCTTAATCTATTATCTTTTACATATATGCAGTGGTTCCAAGAATCTAACTAATTGTTTCCTAAATCAAGTATGCAAGTAGGCTAAAATTATCTGCATGTTACATACCCCTTCTGTTAATACGAGTTACTAATCTTTCATGCTCTGAGCTGCCGTTGCTCTCTAAGCAAGTCTTTCGTTTCACTTAGTACCTGGTGTATGCATTACGTATGCTCTTCATACTAATGGATCTGCAAGAATGTATTTGATGTCTTGCCAAAAGAAGTGGTGATAGCACATCTCTGTGATTTCCTTGACACAGATCATCTGTATATGTTGGCATAATGAGGGTTGAGCTAGATTGAATCACAAAATGGATTTTGATTAAGAAGTTCTATCTTTGTATGCTACCTCATGAATTCTCTTGACAATCAGGAACAGGACGCCGTTTCTCCTTGGTAGACCTTTGTGGAAAGCCCTCAAAAGCTTGTTTTGACGAGTAAGAAGGTTAATGAAAGGCATTATAAGATACTTGGGACTTGAACTTTCACCTTTATTGACTCATTTCATTATATTCTTGATATGACTGACCAATGTCATCAATTTGAGGCCTTACCCATACAACACTCAACATATCTTTATGCAGGCGAGCTCATCCTGGTAAAAATGTTGTTTATCTACCAAATGATATGACCGCACATATCAATCAAGGCTAACTGAACTGATTTGCATTATGCTCATGCTCAAGTTTCATACACTAGGAGCTCAAAAATTATGTTTCAGGGGTACTCATTCAACATTTTGATAAACTTGGATAAGCCTCCGTGTGTACTGAATGTTGGAGCCAGATAGCTTAAATTGTTACACAATTGGAGTTTCCTGTCCTTTTTCCACACTAGTTCTGTTAGTTGAGTGATACAAGGGATTGTTAACATATTGTTTAAATTTTGAGCGGCATCAAACAATGTGGTGTCAAAATATTGTCAAGGGTTGTCTGATATAGTGAGCATCCTAATGACCAATTGCTCTGATCAGCACTCTTTTTCTTCACCCTGCTTCACTTTATTCTCCAAATCTTCTGTTGCTTTCATTCTTTATGAACTACTAGTAGTGAGGAGGCAAGTAATTTGGATTTATTCTAGATCCTAGAACATGACAATCATTATACATGTTTACTTTGTGATTAAGTCAAGATCGCAATAATTTAGATTAATGTTTATTTTGTTATTAAGTCAAGACCGGATTCATATATATTTATGTATACTTAGTTATTTTAACCTTCGATGAGTTTATCATATTAAGACTTGAGTAAATCAAAATGTGGAATCACATATGGCTCCATGTCTCTTCTGAATTATTATTCCTTCAAAGCCATTTAAAAGGGGTAGCAGATTGCCTTGAGATAGTGTTAGTTCTCTAGAACATCCAAATCCAGCTTCTACCATTTCAGGGTTCATTCCCATATTACCCCCGCCAGCTCTCTTATGGCAGGAATTTGTCCACAACGGCGCCTATACCCACCATATGTTTCCTCCATATGCTGGCACTGACCAGCATGATGACCTGCTTGGGTAAGCTTAAAATGAGTTTGATGCTTGCTTTAAGATTCCCATGATTTTCATCATGCTTAAATGTATATCCTGGAGAGTTTCGGTGTGTATGTTGCATCCATGAATTGTTTTAATACTGGGATGTATAGACTTGCCATGTCTCTAGAAATGTTTGGAATTAGAATGGTAACTTCTCTCTAACAGCTAGCAGGATGAATTTAGACGTAACAGAAGATACAGCTAATAATACCCCAAGAAAACATGAAGAAGCTCCAAATCAAGAAAAGGAACAGCAACCAACTCCAGAACCCGTCCTCTCTGAACGTCGAAAGGCTCTCTTTGAACCACTGGAACCTAACAATAGTCCACGAAGTTCAGCAGAATCGATACTACCCCCACCAGACTTTGATTCTGCAAGCTATCCAAAGGGCTGGCTGATTGGAAAGAAGCGGAAGCTTGTAAATGTAGATGTTGTCGAGAGCATGCGGAGGATTGCTGTCCAAGAAATAAACAGAAAGGTGCTACTGTCTTTCAAACATTTCACGTCCTCTCTAGCACATACAGGCACAAGCACACACCACTCTTACAGAGTTATAGTGCTTCATAGGTTGAATTACCTACTAATTAATTTGCAGGACCGGGAAATTGATGGACTAAATGAACAACTGGAAGGGGATTCTCGTTGTCTAGAACATCTACAACTCCAACTTCTGCAAGAGCGGAGCAAACGTTCTGAGGTTGAGAGAGAAAACGCAATGCTGCAAGACCAGATAAACATGCTGATGAACATGTTGCATGAAAATGAGACAACGGGAGACGAGGGCGCGGATGAACCTTAATTGTAGTTTGTTTGTTCGTTCATTTATTTTTTGCTTTTCTAGGTTGGTTTGGAAAATTTAGAAAGCAATCACACATGCATATATGTCCTAGCTAGTTAAATAGAAATTATAGGTACACTTTAAGTTGTTATTGTAGCTTTCTTGTAGCCTCAATACCTTTGCTCATGTTTATTACCATTTGTAATCGAATCTTGTGACATTGAAATAATGTGCTTGTTATCTATTAGAGAATTGTTTATTTGTTAATAATTAACTGTAAACAATGTTTTACTGATCATAAAATGCTACTACATGAGGGTTTGACGGAGTATCTTCAATTTATCAGATATAAGTATATCCTTCTACGTAAACGTGACAATGAATTTTGCATATTCATATGATTAAATCGAGACAATGATTTCTGAATAGGTATACCCTAATACATAGAATAATTACTGCAACTATTTCTGGTTTGTGAACTGCTGATATTAGAAATATAACTTGATTGAACCATATGACTTTGCGAGACCCGTCTGAAAGTGTAATGCAACCTATTATAGTATTCTTGCAAATTGAGTACTGATGTCAACGGCAAATCAACTAATAAGATATTTATGCGAACCTAAAGGAAGCCAAATCCACTGATCATAAACAGAACGGCTAGAGAGTTCTCTGTGTCTCTTTTTTGGGTCCTATATTTACCAGAGTAACTAATCCAAAGCATGGTACAACTGTACAAACACCAGGTTCACTTATGCACAAGTCAGGATCTTCACCAATATACATCTCCGAATCCCGAAACTATACAAGATCAGTGAACAACTTTTAAGTGTTATATTCTATCGTGGTGAGTACCTTTGAACTCAGAATCAACCGACTGCAACAGATCAAGATCACACTCTTTCTTAATTAGGATCTGAAATGTTGAACAAAAATTGCGGAAGAGATGCTATCCTTGGCAGATTGTGAAGCAGTTCAGCAATTGAGTCCTTCCTCGACATGGCCGGTGGCTGCTTGCAGCCAGAAACATCAGTGGGATCACCCTCTGGTGCACAAAAGCCCTTCCCATATTTGCTTTCACAGACTGAGGCAGAGCTAGAGTTGGTTTCACCTATATTCTCATCACCATGTAAGTCAACACCCACAATGCTCTTGGCCTGCATGTTCTCTTCTGCTGTAGAATCCTGCAGAAGGCAGCAAAGTGAGTTGACCCTTGTCATGAGGGACTGTTCGTCAGAGGCCGACATATATTGGGTGTCGCTTAATAAGTACTGGGTAATCTCCTCCAGAATGTCTCTTGCCTGCAGGTCATCATCAGAAATTATGGAAGTGCCAGATTTCCTCTGTTCTGATATGCAATTTCCAATGTGATTCACAAGATCACTCATTGACATAGATGGGTGAAGCCCAGGAATCTTGATCTGGTCCCAACAGCCTAGCATCTTTGGTTCACTTCTAATTTCTACAATTTCACAGGTATCAGCAACTGCAAAAAAGAGAGTTCAATCAAATACAGTTACAAAGATGAATAACAATAAAAGTTAATTACACAAGAGCCGCAAATACTATTGCAATGGATATTAAAACATCTCAGGAATTAGCATGTTAATGACATAGCAACAATAACTTCTTTACTAAGGCATAAAAAGGAGAATCAAAACCATGGCACAAAGGGGAACACTTTCATTTTTCTCTTTAAGTCAATCAAACCACACGAAGTATTAAGTGGTAAGATTCTCAGACATTTGAATCCCAACAAACATCAATAGCACTCTTGTACCACTGGCTCATAAGACTTTATGAGATATAAATCCAATTACAAAAAGGAATGTACCATCCCACAAGCCTCACTTTTTTCACCCAACTAGACAAGTTATCTTGATAGTAGATGTCCTAGCAGACAATTGATGATATCTATCCTCACAGAACTAAAATTATAATATATTCTTCGAAATTTTGCCATTACCAATAGTATGAATTAACACTTCTAGATACTGTACAACTTTCTGATCCTCAAAAAGTCATTCTGCAAAGAATTAGTTAACAGTTCAATACTCTTCTATCAAGTTACTAATAGATGTATTGGCAGTTACAGTTTGTTGTTAAGGGAAAAAGAAAAATCATACATACACACAAAAGAAACTAGTATATTATGTATAACAGGTAATACCTCGAGAACAACCAAATTACTAAGTATAAATAATAAGTTTCATCGAAGAGAGATTCTTTCTAGTTGATAGCAAGCAAAAGATGATGACCTTGATTATTGTCAATAAGCTTCATGTGAAATAGTTAGCAATAGAAGCATAGCATTTTGACTATTCGAAATGATGATGTGAAGAAATGCTCCTAGCAAATCAGATACAGATTCTACATGAAGATAGATACTTTATGACTCACTACCATCAGTTTCATCATAAATTTCTATTCAGGTTCATAATTTTACCAGAGCTAGACAAAGGATTCATGAAATCTTGTTCAATGTTGGAGGATGATGATTGAACACCAGATGGTGATGCCACATGCTGAAAATCATAGGAAACAGGTCCCTCCTCTCTCTTTAAATGGCTGGAAACATCTGGCTGATTGTGAACAGGAACTCTAGATTTGAAATATGGAGATTCTAGCAAAATTTCTGGCTGTTGACTAAGGAAGTGAAGACGAGGATCACATTGTATAAGCTTTTCAAAGTGCTTGCCTAACATGCCTTGGGGGCATGTCAGAAAATGACGCCTATGACAATTGAAAAATGCATCATCAGTACATATTTGAAACCACAGTGAGTGCTTTCCTCCAAATATTGACGGTTGGAGAACCCAGTGCCACAGAAAAAACTGACTAATAGTCACAGTCACAAGGATAACTAATAAAATCAAGACCATTACCTAATTGCCATTAATTGGTTTTAATAAATAAATAAATGTATGAACCTGATAATGGTTGTATAATGAAAAATATCATCCCATGCCTTCTCATGTGGCCTGATTATCAATTAGACCAATTTTAGAATTTGTCAGAATTACATATTATATATCCAGTGCCTAGGTCATACAGAGTCATATAGCGAGTAAATATCATGAATCAGGAAAAAAAAATTGCTCTTTTAAACATGTTGTCGAAGAGCATATAAAAACACCTCAGGGCTAACTTGAAGTTCACACCTGTTAGTGCTAGCTTGTCCACCAGTAAAATCTGACGTTGCCTGCCATAAAGTATGTTTCCTAGGTTGTGGATTTGTCTCCCTAAAGAAAAGGGGCTGTCTAGCCAGCTGCATCAAACAAGAACATCCTTCCATCACCAACAAAATCAGAAAACAGATAGTTTCTCACCTTGGCAATTTAATATACAAGTTATGTCTATTTTACATTTATTTACTTTTAGAACTTCAAAATTTTCCATGAAGCATGATAGACCACATGACAAACACATCGACCAAAGATCATTAAATTCAAAATAATTTTCCACAGATAAGGTAAAAATGAATAAAAGTGAATTTTTGGGTGTTTTAATGTGTTGCCAAAAGTGTTCTCAAACAGAAGCATTTTGAATATTACGTATGTTGGTTAAATTAAATGAAAGAACTTTTCGGATCCAGAAAATACTAGAAATACTTTTTTGAATAAACACTTCACAAAGTCTGTTTCAGAATAAATTTTGTGAGACAGAAAAGCACTTCAAAAAAGCACATGAAATACTTTCAGAACTTGATAGGTATTTTCAAAAAGTCGACTTAAGTCAATACAAAAAGCACTTTTACTTGAAACAACTGCACACAGAAAGGCTCCTAAATCCTAAATATCCAGTACATGGGCATGAATAAGATGACAATACCAATTCCTTTCACGAAAACTATTACGGTCTCATAAATAACTTGCCATAGATGAAACCAAAATATAAGGTTATAATGTGTATATCCATGTACACTAACACTAAAATGTTCAATTAGCAGAAAACGAGTAAAACTACCACAACATCCAAGGTCCCTGGCCCATCATCTGGGTAGCTAGCCTTGATAGCCACAATATCTGACCACTGAATTTCAATCTTGTTCTTAAGGCCACCATCAAGCACTTCCCACACAAGCTTGTGCTTTGCATAGTAACATTTCCCCACCAAGTCACCCTCATATCTCGATTTATACTGCAAAACCCAAGATTCAAGTAACAACCACAATACTATTCATGTACAAAAACTAACATAGCTTTTCTACAACATGCTAAGTCATACTTGCTGAGCAAAATAATAAAAAAACTTTTTAAATTGAAATTTAAGTTTTACGAAACAGTTTAATTGTTGTGCTTTAATTATTAAGCTAAAGCATAGTAGTTACAAACTGGCGACAAACAAGTTAAGCTTTCAAAATAGTAGTTATTTCAACAACGAGTATTTATACCTCCCAAGAGCCGATTTTCAAAAGGGAGGCAGGAAAATTTGAAGCCTTGAGCTTATCAGAAGAACCAGAAACAGCATTAATTCCTCTTTTCTTACTTAAATTCGCTAATTTACTAGTGTTTACTTGCGAGAGCTTCATCTCAATCAAATCCAAGAACGACGGCGTTTTCTTCAGCCGCAATCCCAACGGGCTCGGCTCCTCCAGTGGATTGTACATCGAAGGCGGGAAGGGAAACGCCGTCGTTTCAACTTCACGATCCTGAATAATACCAAATTCAATCAAATTCATGAACTGGAAAAAAAATATTAAATATAAAAATTTGTCGAATATTCATACCTGCTTAAGTTTGGATCGCTTCTGAAGTGGGCCGAGTTGGTCCTCTAACGAATCGTGAAGCTCCAACTTTACCGCCGATTTTTTCGCCGAGCTCATTAACTGAACCATTTTTTTTTTCCAATCAATCGCCGATTTCGCTATCCGAACAAAAATATCAAATAATCTCCACTTAGCTTTTGGCTCCTCCTGAATTTGTTCTGATCGAATTTGAATTGAATGCCTTCCACCGATTGCTGTAAAGTCAGCAATTCGGCGCCCACACGTGCTTAACAGAATCGCCACGCGTTCTTGGAATCTTCACTGTAAGGTGCGAATGTAATTGACTTAAATATCCTTCAGTTTTTGAACGCTCTACTACTCAGTTAGGGTTGATTTTGTCTTTCGGTGGTGGATGATCAGCTGCTTTGGCGTTTTGTGCGTGATTGATGTCACGTGACAGCACGAGATGAGGAGTTTGGATAAAGTGTGGGGCCCGGTTCGCGAGGTTTCTGCCGTCTAAATACCGTAACTTGCTGTGATTGGCTGGGTTGTGAGACGTGGCTGTATCGGGTGGCGAGTGCGGACTCGTAGGATCTCAAAGTGAGATGACTAGAGGCACTTGTAGATAAGTTTTGAACTTGGATGCCTCCTTTGTTGACCGTTTACCCACCTATTGTAATTTTTTTTCTTTTCGGCGTTTTGTCAGATATATATAAAATTTACCGATACAAATTTTCTTAATTTTTTTTTTGTTATACAAAACATAACTAACCCTTTTTCAATTTAATGTGAGCACAATATAAACTGTTTATTTTAAAAAATTATTATATATTATTTAAGATCAAATTTTAGTTCAAACTCAAACCTTAAACATTAAAAATTTGTTAAAATTGAAGACATTAAACATGAAGATGGAGTTATGTCAAAAATACCAGTTTAAACTAAAAGTGGGAGGCTGTATGATATCAAGAATTGAGAAAATAGTTACTGAAAAAGTGGATGAATAATTTAAAGTGGAGAAACCTATTAAACAAAGAACATTGGTTAGTAATAGGGGGTGGGTAGAATTGGTTTTGACTCAATTTTAACTTGAAGTGAATTGAAATTAAAATCATTGAATTTAATAAATTAGAATTGATCAGATTAAGTCCATTTAAATTAAATTAGTTTGGTTCAGTTTAGTTTAATTTATATATTTTTTAGTTATTTTTTTGATTTAAATTGAATTAAATTGAATCAAACTAAAATCGAATCAAAATAAATTAATTAGTTTTAAGAAAATCAAATTGAACCCTAAACTAAAATTTAAACAGAATTAAAAATTTTAATTTGATTCAATTAGCTAGTTAATCAAATGGATGCCCATCCTTAGTAGGCGTGGTCGACAATAATTCTCTAACACTAAGTGTAATAATAAAGTTGAGTGGAATTTTTATTTTTTTAAAATTTTTGTGTTTAAAAACTGTTATGGTACCTCTTAAAAATAGTCTAAAGTACTAACCAAATTGGCTAGCACCTCAAATTTCATCCTCTCCTCCTATTAAGTTGGAGGTTTAATTTTTCTTTTTAATGTGAATTTATGTACTTATATTGTAAATATGTATAAAAAAAAAAGAGGATACCTCTTAAAAAAATAGTGTTAAGAGAGATATATCTTTTGTCATTTACCATGATTTAAAGAATAAGGGTTTGAAGATTGTACCTTTGAGGGCAACATGTGGCAGTACGAGGTTGGTGGCTCTTTTCATTGTTTGAGGGCAATTTTGCAAGGTTCTAAGTTTGAGGGCTTTTTGATAACTAAGCCCTATTACATCATAGAACAAGCATCCTTTTAATTAGGTGCTTTGTATGCATGGCAAAAACCGTGCAGACCCTTCTGTGGACAGTATACTTTTATTAGTGCAGGCTCCTCTTTTATTTTGAGCAAACCATATCTAATTGTTAAAAAGTAGTTGACCTATTGTACAAATTGAGGTGGAGCTATAATTATATTTACTAGGATTACACCCGTAAAACTTTATTTTATCCCTTGCCAATTGGCCTCTGATGCGATTTTATATGAGGTCACGAGGATCAATAGTAGCTTAGACAACTAGACAATTTCGTTAATAATATATATTTTTTTGACTATTTGATTGTCATTGTGGCACTGACATAGTAGTAGGTGTAGGGGTTTGATGAGATTCCCTTTCAGCCCTGAATAGAGACTCTCAATTGGTCTTAGGATTGTTCAGTCTAATCTCTTTAATCTCTTGGTGATTTAAGCGGCTCACTACCGTTGTAGGGCTGAATGACCGTATGATTACTTTTAAGTTGTGTACGTGTCATCAAATTTAATTTCAATACATAATTTTTTTATTAATTAATTTAATAATATTTATATAAATACTATATACATTAAAATAAATTCAAAATACAATGAATTGATATTTATTTTGTCAATAATTTCTAATGGTGGACATTGGTATCGTCATTAAAGACTGCGGTCCTTTTTCTCTGAATTCTTCAGCTTTCAAAGTGGGAAGGCATATTACTACATAAGCATACTCAAACAGATACCTAAATAAAAGCGATCGATGACGACGATGGCCCAAAAGCTCGTAAGGGACTTCATAACAGAGGATAAAAATGGTGTACCGTAATGAGTTATATGATTGTTTTATTATTATATTTTTGGCCAAGGTCATATATATAATTGGGAATAAATTGCCTAAAATTGGCTTGTTTTATTATTCCTCTTTTACATGGCGGAAGTTGACTCCCGAAGAATTCCTGCCTCTTGTGAAATACATTATGATTATCTTATCAATTTAATTTTTTTTTTAAATATTACAAATAATATTTGATATTTTTAAGTTTATACTATTAAATTATTTGAGATCCATAAATAAAAATTTAAGTAATGATGTGAAGTTAAAAAACCCCACTTAATAAATTTCATAATATTCTTTTTTACAATTTAAAATAATTTAAAGACTAATACAAATTTATTAACACAGAGAGAGAAAAAAATTTGACAAAATTAAGATAGAATATTTTCACACGTATGGTACATATCGAAAATTTAAGCTTCGTTGAAAATACCTCCATCACTCTTTTCGATTTCGCTTTTCACCGCCAATTTCAATCCTTTTCACTAGTTTTGTATTATGTATGAGATTTTTCGTAGAAGTAAAATTTTATCGCAAGATATTATGTAATATTGGCACAGAAAAAGCCTAATATATAGTGATGACATTAAATTATTTGAATGCAATAAAAGCACTAAAATTAACATAACGAATACCACATTAGGGCTGATAAAGGGGTGAGGCGGGTAGGGGATGGGGATTTTGAAAATGTTAACTTAACTCTTTGGTCTTAATTTGAAGTAATCAAGTCATGCTTTTAAAAATTCAAAATGTTAACTCACCAAATCTAAAAGATAAAGTTTCACTTTTTTAAATAGAGTTTTACATGTATTCTAATTATAGATTTCTTCTTAACTCATCAATTTATGAATACAAATCTCTAAGTTTGACTTAAACTAATCAAGTTATGTTTTAAGAATCTAAAATATCAATTCACCTAATTTAAAATACAAAGTTTTCACTCTTTTATTAAAAGTTTCTATTTTATTAAATACAATTATAGGTATATTCTAATTTTATATTTTCTCCTAACTCACTAACTTATGAATTCAAGTCTCCGAGTCTTAGCTTGAAGTAATTAAATTGTGCTTTAGAAATCTAAAATATCAACTCAACAATTTTAAAAAACAAAATTTTCATTCTTTTATTAAAAGTTCTCACTATCTCAAATAGAGTTATAACTGTATTCTAACCACATATTTCTCCACAACTCACCAACTTATGAATATAAGTTTCTAAGTCTTGACATAAACTAATCAACTTGTGATTTACGAATATAAAATATTAAGTCACCAAGTCTAAAGAACAAAGTTCGCACTCTTTCATTGAAAGTTCCCGCTTTGTCAAAGAGAGGTTCGAATATATTTTAGCCATATATTTCTTCTCAATTCACCAACTTATGAATGTAAGTCCCTAAATCTTAACTTGAAGTAACCAAGTTGCATGTGTTTTAGGATTTAAAAATATCAATTCGCAAAGTCTGGAGCACAGAGTACTCACTCTTTCATTAAAAGTTCACATTCTTTTAAATTATATTTCAAGTGTAATTTAGTTACACATTTCTATTTAAGTCATCCACTTTTGAATATAAATATCCAAGACTTGATATAAAATACGTAAGTCTTGCTTTAGAAATTCAAAATATTACCGTATCAAGCTTAGACCACAAAGTTTTAACTCTTCCATTTAAATTTTTAACTCTCTTAAAATGAGTTCTAAGTGTAATTTTAGTACATATGTGTTGGTTGTCAATTATTTTAGAGTGTATATATGTGGTGTATGTATTCATCATATAAATATACATATCTCACATATAAAAGCATAATAAAAAATTAAAAATTATACAATAAACACACACACACACACATATATACAATTAATCAAATTAATTATAAAATTGAGAAATTCAATCTTGAAGCTTAAATTTTTAGAGTCCACATAAAATGAACTTATTGACAATTCTAGTAATCAACTTGGGTGAGTTTGATTATATAGAATGACAGTATAATCCAACACTGATTTAACTCTTTAAATCATTTAGATTAACTTTTATTTTAATTAAATTAATTTATTTTTACCATTGATCAACACTTAAATAATTAAAAATAAATTAATTTAGTTATTACAATACGTAACCTAAAATAAAAATACAATAAGAGTTATTAATTTCAACACTTAAAATTAAGAGCCAAGAAACAATTTCTTTCTCTCTCTCTCTAAAATATGACCGGCCACTTCTAAAAATTATAAAAACTTAAAATTTTAAATTTTATTTCACTTTATATACTAATCCATCAATTTCAAATAAATTAAATTTCATTTGCATTTAATTTAACTATTTACTTAAGATTAACATTTTACCTTAGTTGAGTTAAATTAACTTAACCCTTAAGTTAACAAATATCAAACTAACCTAACTCTAAAGTTAACTATTAATCATAGTTAGGTTAATATTTATTTAATAATAATAAAAAATATCTAAATATTTATTTAACTTAACTATAGTTAACAATTAACCATGGCTTAGTTAAGCACATAATATCTTTTAACCTAACCCTTTGGTTAACAATTAATCATGGTTGAGTTATATTTTTATTTAATTATGATTTAAATAAATATCTTGATTATTTAATAATTAAATAATTAATAAAATAAAATTACCATTATACCTTTACTAGGTTATCAAGTTAACCCAAAGTGGATCCCACCATAATTATATATTTTAGTTAACTTAACCATAGTAATTTACTGTATTTTATATTGTATTAAATTATTCAATATAGTATACTGTGCAAGTGTACAACGAGTACATTTCATATTGGGACTCACTAGATTCACACCTGATTCGTCAAATAGAATAATTCTATGAGTCCGTGAACAATGTGCCATGCATACGACAAATATTACAAAATCAGTGCATTAAACTATAAAAGTTGAGGTTAGAACACATATATATAATCTTTTCATCATTATACCTGAATGTACATTGATATAGATCAGCACCATTAAATCTCTATTTATTCATCCATAAGCTTATCCCCAAATTCGTATCTCGATAAACAATATACGCAAACACTTTTGTGATATTGTTTAACCTTACGGAAAACTCATTTTCTGAATTTATTACTTATGACTATATAATTTTTTGAGATATAATCTCGAAGCATCAAATATATAACTTACTTATATAAGGTGACAGATTTCGTATCTATGCATATCGGACTCCTTGAGCATCGAATCATACCCAGTGTCATATAGCGATTAGACCATGAAAGGTCTCGAACATATGTGAAACTAAAGTATGGTGGATTACTCATAAGCCCACCGTAGCACTCAGGTCAAAGGATCATGAATATTATTCAACTCGAGAGTACCTACCTTTGATGGTTTTATAGGATATCTATTGGGGTCCTAATGATTTTATTCAGTATCTAGTCTTGATTGGATACTCGTATGTCTATACAAGCTCTAAGCTCATGGTTATCTAAGAACATGCACCATGCAAATATAGACATACAATGATCTATATAAGAGAGATTCATCGATATACTCGTATCGATGAAAATAGATCAAGAACTAATGTTGAAAATATACTTGCATAATGATATTTCATAGCATCTATTGTAACTCTTTGCAACTATGTCATTACTACTGTATTCCCATGTCATTGTCTCATTTCAAATAAGGCTTCTAACTCTTAGAATTTTGTTAACTCTTATAACCTACTTACTATTAGCAGTACTAACTTTTAGCATTTATAATTCTCAGCATTATTAACTTTTAACCCTGATCTAAACTCCTTTAAACCAAATTCGAACTCTTTCAGATCATATAATGTCTACAATGTTATAAGCTTAGTACCATTTAATAATTAATATTAAAGATTTTATTTAAAATATTTATTGTATAAATATTAAACAATTAATATTAATCCAAAGGTTTTAAAGGTGAATTTCTCAATTCTGTAATTAATTTAATTAATTATATATATGTGTGTGTGTTTATTGTATAATTTTTAATATTCCATTGTGCTTATATATGTATGAGATATGTATATTTGTATGATGAATACATACACCACATGCATACACTTTAGTAGAATCGACAACTAACAATTGGTATTAGAGCAATTTTATGTTTATTTTGGTGATTTGGAGTGTGTATTGTGTTGATGGTGAGGTTTGGAGGCCATGGTGGTGCATTTCAAATATTGCAAATGCTAAATCGGACAAGATGACACTGTAGCAGTACTGTTCACTCTAAATTTTTTATTTTATTTTTTAAATTGTTTAAAAATTAAATATACATGTAGAGGTTTATGAGATGCGGTAATAAAAGTTATTAGTTTGTATTATAAATCAAGGTAATTTTTCTATGTGTTGATAACTACAATAGGAGCCTTAATAGTGGGGGCTAGTTGTGTTTGCATATAAATAAATAATTGATTGAGAATTAACTTCTCATAAGATGAGAGCCTATGTTTAAAAATCTCTCTTAATTAAAATAAATTTTATTATATTATGAGATAATATTTTAATAGTCCGTCTTATTAATACGGTGTAAGACGGGTCACTACAGTCTTTCCCAATATTGCTTTAGTGTGAGAAATTTGGTCGGTGTGACTTGGTCTAATGCCGATAAAATATGAGATGAGTCAAATATATACGAACATGTTATCCAATATTGCTTTAGCATGATAATAGTGTCAGTAACATATATTTAATAATTGACAAGTTAATTTAAAATACACATACCCAATATTGCTTTAGCATGAGGATAAGGTGTATTTAGGATCAGTGGTAAGAGTTGCATAAGATATAATTGACAAGAGTTATCTACGTGTTGGGTTTACAAAGGACAATATTACTATAGCGTGAGGCTGGAGTAAAATACCAATAGGGTCTATTTCTAACTGTATAGTTTAAAGAGTTTAAAACGTCATTATCCTATTTGAGAGATTAAAGGGATTAAGTAAAGCAGTAGGAGAGCATTTTTAGATTAAAAAAATGTATAATAGTATACTCATCATCTAAAACATTATTTATTAATTAACGATTAAAAATATTCTACTACACATCTCCTAATTTATCTTATAGAGATAAGATACTTATCTTATAGTGATAAGATAAGTACTAAGCAATCCATTAGTACACTTGAACAATATACACACTAACTATAGGATACCAAAAAATATTTAAACTTACTTTTGAATATGAGAATAGTTTTAGATTTAGAAAAGTTTGGATATATCGATGACTATTAGATAATAAAAGATGTTTCTAATAATACCATTTTAGAAGAGGTTGAAATTTTATCAAAAATAAATAAAGAATTATTAGAAAGTCAAATCATATATCCTAACATCAATGTCTAATGATCTTTAACACAAGCATGTGCACATGAGATGTGCAAAGAGTATAATTCTTCGTCTAAAAAATTATTTAATATATCCAAACCACGTATAGAGAATAGTCACAATAAAAAGTGTTTCTACTGTGATAAGGTTTGAATAGTAAGCGTTAATGTTCAAGGTACCTTAATTTAAGAACGATTAACCTATTATATATCTATTTACCAATTAAAGACATTTCATTAGCATATGATGCTAATTAAGTGTGCAAGGGTATGAGATATCACTTGTTAATCTCATATCTGCAAGATGTTACATAATTTGAGGAATGTTACGATGCTATGAAAAGAGAATTATAATTTCATATAGAAAATAAAGATTTCCTATAAGTGATAGTCGTTAAGAATTCTAGTAAAAGCATTAATGTTGTATAATTGTTATTTTATGTCCAATATTATTAGGCGAATCATATCACTTCCTATAGTAGACAGAGAGGATTATCATAAAAACATTAGGAATAGTTCCTTATGTTTATGTGATAATGATAATGTTTACTAACTAAGTGTCAGTTAATGAATGGTCGTTAGATCTTAAATATAATAGGAAATGCCACTAATGCATAGGTGAACAGAATAAATAGTAATTTGAGAACTCTAAATAATAAAGAATAGTGGCGCATAAGATTTGGTCACTTAATCATAAGAAAACTATCCCGTTTGGTTAAGAATGGTCAAGTACTTGATATGGCTATAAAATTTTGGATAGTTTATGAACTCTGAATTTAAAAGAAAATGACCAAATCTTTGTGTAGGTGTTAGACATTAGGCCACTGATTTATTAGAATTGGTACATTGTGATGTATTTAATCTAATGAATCTTATTGTCATTGGTGAATTTTGATACTTCATTATCTTTATAGTGATTTGACACAATATGGACGTGTTTTTGAGAAACACAGGTTAAAACTTTTTGAAGTGTTCAAAACGTTCCGACTATGAATGTAAAGAAACAAACCTTTATATATGTTGAATACCTTCAATTAGATCAAGATAATTTATACATAAGCTGTAAATTCACAAATTATTTAAAAAAGAATATGATTCTTGCTCAACATAGTCCTCCAGATATTTCTCAATACAAATGTATTTTGGAAATGAGAAATCAGACTTTATTAGATACGATCCGATTAATGTTGAGCTTTACTGATCTTCTAGAATATTTATGAGATTATGCTTTAGAATTTACTGCTCACCTATTGAAAGTAGTTTCATTGAAAGTCGTTCCTTCTACTATGTATGAGATATAAACTAAAAAAGAATTGAGTCTTAAGTATGTTAAGGCTTTGGGGTTGTCATACTTTCATAAGAGTTATGAAATAGGATAAACTTATACCTAAATGGTACAACTATTGGTTCATTGAGTATCCCAAGCGTAGAATAGGATACCACTTTTATGATCTTAAGGAACGGAATTTATTTGTTGCTCATGATCTCATCTCCTAAAAGAAATAGTTTCTTATGGATCATGGGGATTGTAGAAGGATTGAACTTGATGAAGTCAATCAGAATATATATATATATGAACCAATGGTGGATTTTAAGTTTAAATGAGTAAAATACATTTAACACATTCTCCTCATAGGTCGAAAAGGATATCAAAGCCACCAATTAGGTATGTTTGATACTTAAAGATGCCATTAGTGTTTTCTTAGTGGAAGAAAATGATCTTTTGACTTATGGAAATATGATGTTTGACATGATTTTGGAAAATGGCAAAATGCCATAAAATTTAAAATTGACTCTATGCATGACAATCAAGTTTGGGATTTAGTTGTGCTTCTTGTAGGAATTATTCTTATTTGTTGTAAATTAATTTATGTGGCAGAAGTGTAGGCCCATATGAAGGTAGAGACCTTCAAGACTTGACTGATATTGAAAGGTTACACTCAGAGATCTAGAATTAGAAATGAGGAAACTTTTTTTATCAGTAACCATGCTACAATCAATTTAAATTTTGTTGGTTACTGCCGCGTGTTATGATTTTTAGGACTGCCCAATGGATGTAAACACGGCTTTCCAGTATATATATATATCTCAAGTAAGAGATATGCATGGAACAGCCTGAAAGTTTTACATCCAGCCTAATATCTAGTCTAGTGTGCAAACTGAGAAAGTCTATTTATGAACTTAAGCAGTTTTTTCGAAGCTAAAATCTTCATTTAGATAAGGAAATCAGAAAGTTTAGTTTCATCAAAAACAAAAAAAAAACACGTGTGTTCAGAAAAGGGGGTGAAAGTATAATTATCTTTCTAGTTCTTTATATGGAATACATATTCAATGTCAGAAATGACATTGGTATATTGTAAGTCAATCATGTAAGTGTTATCTGAGTAAAGAGCTTCTCTATAAAAGACTTGGAGGAGGCTTCCTGTATACTAGGTATAAAGATTTATAGAAACAGAGTTAGGAGGCTAATGAGACTTTTCCAATCTTCATACATAGACTAAATCCTTAAAAAGTACACTTTATTGAATGTGAGACAGTTTATGTGCCCTTCAAATATGGAATTTATCTTTCTAAGAGGAAGTGTCCTCGAGAAGAAGATAAAAGAGTAGAGTATCTAACTTATCATATGCATCAACTAGAGATAGTTTAATATATTTTATATTATGTATGAGACTTAGATTTGAATGGCTATAAGTGTTACGAGCTGGAATAGGTCTAATCCAGATTACGACTATCAGATGGCTGTAAAACATAAATAAAGTACCTGAGAGGTATAGAAGATAAGTTTTTGACTTATGGAGAAAGTTGCTTACAATTGAAGGGACGCACATATTCAGACTTCTCGTTGTATTCAGATGGTAGAAAATCTACATCTGGTTATGTGTTCTTCTTTTTCAGTACCGGAGCTAGTTGAAAATGTGTAATTTAGATGTCCATAGCTAATTCTGCCTTGGAGGTAGAATATATTGTGGCTTAAAAAGCCTGCAAAGGAAGCATTATAGATATTCAAGTTAGTAGTAGAGTTTAGAATAGTTTCAAGCTTAGTGGATCCTATCTTACTATAATGCAATAATAACAAAATAATTGCTCAAGCCAAGAAGCCAATAGGCACACTAGAATTTTGATCACATGAACTCTAAATACCACATAATTAAAAGAATTTAGCTGCATCAGTTGTAATAATATCTATGATACATTCTTTAGATAACGCAACGAACCCACTCAAGCCTAAACTCTTATGATGCTTGAGAAACATATGGAGTGTATTAGTATGAGATACCAGTACGAATGACACTAGAGTAAGTGGGAGTTTGTTGGATTTGGTGCTTAATGTCATTCTAATATTGTATGAATATTAATTGTTTAATATTTATACAATAAATATTTTAAATAAAATTGTTAATATTAATTATTAAATATTACTATGCTTGTAACGTTGCAGACATTGTATAATCTGAAGGAGTTCGGATTTGGTCTAAATGAGTTTAAACCAGGGTTAAGAGTTAGTAATGCTGAGAGTTAGCATTGCTAAGAGTTAACAGGTTATAAGAGTTAGCAAAATTCTAAAAGTTAGAAGTCTTGTCTGAAATCGGACAATGACCTGGAAATACACTAGTAATGACATAATTACAAAGAGTTGCAATAGGTGCTAGAAAATATCATTATGCAAGTATGTTCTCAAATATTAGTTTCTGATATATTTTCATTGATGTGAGTCCATTAGTAAATCCCTTTTATATAGATCATTGTATGTCTATATCTGTATAGTACAGATGATTGTTTTTAGTTGACAATAAGCTTAGAGCTTATATAGGCATGCGAGTGTCTAGCCAAGACTAGATACTGAATAAACTTATGAGGACCCCAATAGATATCCTATGAAACCGTCAAAGGTAGGTCCTCTCGAGTCAAGTAGTACTCGTGGTCCTTTGACCTGAGTGCCACAGTGGGCTTGTGAGTGATCCGCCATACTTTAGTTCCACATATGTCAGAGACCTTTCATGGTCTGACTGCTATGTGTCGCTGGGTATGATTCGATGCTCATAGAGTTCGGTGTGCATAGATAATAGATCTGTCACCTTACATAGGTAAGTTGTGTATTTGATGCTTCGATATTGTATCTCAAAAAATCTTATAGTCATAAGTAATAAATCTGAGAAAGAAATTTCCCGTAGAGTTAAAAAATATCACAAGTGTTTGCGTATATTGTTTATCAATATACAAATCTGGAGATAAGCTCATGGATGAGCAAATGAGAATTTGACGGTGCTGATCTATATCCCTGCACATTCGGAGTATAATGACAAAAGGATTATATTATGCGTTCTGACCTCAAATTGTATCATCTAACGTGCTGATTTGTAATATTTGTGACGTGTGCGTGGGGCATTGTTCACGAACTCAAGGAATAATTCTATTTGACGAATCGAGTGTGAACCTAATAAGTCCTAATATGAAATGTACTCATTGTGCACTTAGGCAGTATACCGTATTAAATAGTTCAATATAGTACAAAATGTAGTAAATTACTATTGTTAAGTTAACTAAAGTATATGGTTATAGTGAGAATCATTTTCGGTTAACTTAGTAACCTAGTAAGGGTATAATGATAATTTTATTTTATTAATTATTTAATTATTAAATAATCATGATATTTATTTAAATAATAATTAAATAAAAATATAACTTAACCATGGTTAATTGTTAACCAAAAAGTTAGGTTAAAAGATATTATGTACTTAACTAAACTATGGTTAATTGTTAACTATGGTTAGGTTATATAAATATCTAGATATTCTAATTTTATTATTAAATAAATATTAACCTAACTAGGATTAATAGTTAACTCTAGGATTAGGTTAGTTAGATATTTGTTAACTTAAGGATTAAGTTATTTTAATCTAACTAAGATTAAATGTCAACCTTGATTAGATAAATAGTTAAATTAAATGCAAATAAAATTTAAATTTATTTAAAATTTATACATTAATATATAAAGTGAAATGAAATTCAAAATTTTACATTTTTATAATTTTTAAAAGTGGCGCCCATATTTTGGACTATGAGAGAAAGAAATTGTATTTTGGTTCTTAACAACTCTTATTCTACTTCTATTTTTGGCTACTTGTTGTAATAACTAAATTGATTTATTTTTAAATGTTTATGTGTTGATCAATGGTAAAAATAAATTAATTTAGTTAAATTAAGAGTTAATCTAAGTGATTTAAAAAGTTAAATCAGTGCTGGGTGATATTGTTATTCTAGATAATCAAATTTGTAAATAAGTTCATTTTATGTAGACTCTAAAAATTTAATTCAAAAGTTAAATTTTTTAATTTTATAATTAATTTAATTAATTATATATATGTGTGTATGCTCATTGTATAATTTTTAATATTTTATTATACTTATATATGTATGAGATATCTATATTTGTATGATGAATGTATACACTACATACATACATTTTAGAATAATCTACAACTAACAATATGTACTATTACAAATGTTTCCACAATAAATTCGCAAACAAATTATTATTATTATTTTGAACAATTTGTCCAATTAAATTTTTTAATCAATTGCAAATCATAAATGGGGTTTTATATGATTTATACTATTTGTAATTTTTTTTTTAGTTTATTAATTTGATCTTATAATTAACTTATATTATGTTTCTAAATAGCAAACAAGAAACAACTAATTATTAGTATTTAATAACCGAATGTATTATTTTTAAAAAAATATAGACATATAAAAAAACTTAGCTCAATTATTATTTAATTTATTGCATTGCAAATAATGTATTTATTTATTTATAATTTAAAAGCTATTTGTAATTCGAATTTTTACAGCATCCTATTGATATTTATCTGGCATACACCATTTACAATAATCTCTTTAGGTTTTAGTTAAAGTGTATGCACTTCCTATTGATATTCATTTGATATAATAACATTCTAACTACTTTACTCAGTATGTCATAAATGAATTCATGAATGTTTTTTTTTTAATCAACGTTAGCCCCAACACAACTTTATTCAAATTTAATATTTTATTATTTAAAAAGATTTTAATTATTATATTATTTTTTTTTATTTAGTGAAATGTTTTTTTAACTAAAATTTTAATTCAAAATATAATAAATCTATGAAAAGAATAACATAATAAACAACTTATCAAACTAGTTAGCCTATTTAAAACCACTTTACAACTGACACAAACCAAATAACCGATTATCAGTCAATTTATAACCACCTTATAGTAGAAAGGTTTTATTGTGAAACTAGCTTACAACAAGCACAAATCAGCTGATTCCTAATTGCCTTGGTAGTAAGGTTTTAGTGTGAAACCGATTAGTTGATTTTAGAAGATAACGAACCAGTTTGTACTTGATTAATTGTTTTTGTAAAGCTTAGACATAATTGAGTCCAAAATGTGTTAATATAATTAAAAAAATAATGAAAAGAATAATACAATATTTATTTATATTTTAAATATGAAATGAGAAAATAATATCTAAAAATATTTCAATAGACAACTTTCATTTGTGAGCATAATTAAATTTGGTAATATTATAAGTGAAACTAATATTTTCAATATCTTTATACATTTGGTGATATTTCTATTCATAATCTTTAACGTAACATTAAACACACTTCTTAAAAAAGATGAGCTTGAAGTAAATTTATTTATTTATTTTTAAAATTTTTATTACAATATCTTTTTGAAGAAAAATTCTTAAACGTTAATAAGACAGGTGGATTTTCTATATATATATATATAGAAAATTTAAGATTTTAACTTATATATATATAAATGATTCAGTGCTGACATATTCATGACAAAATTTTCTATTGCCCAATTACAAGAGGACATGTAGCCTTTTGAGATTTAAATAATTCTTAAACATTTATATTCTAAATACTCCTGTATAAACTTTAGGAATCCAAAACATAATAAATATCAGTATTAATTGATAATTTTAAAATCTAGTACTTATAGAAATATTGTAATTATGTTTATCTAATGATAATAATTAATAATGTCTTTATTTAATGCAAATTTATTATAGTATTTTTTTCTCTAATAATATAAATATTAAAGTAAATATATAAATATTTAATTGATTTATTAATCTAATATAAACATTACAATTAATTGTATAAATGTGTAATTAATAACATAAAAATATAAATTAACTAATATACTCAACATAAATATTGAATTATGTTTGAAACAAAGCTTAGATTAATATTACTTGCAAAATGTGTTTAAAATTAAAATTAATGTGACATTAGTTTTTTAATTAATATAAAAATAATAGTACAGTGTTAATAATTTTTGTAATTAATATATTATCTTTAATTTATTAATTTCATAAGGGTCTTTGTTAATTATTTAATTTTAAGAGGTGTATTTATATTTAACTGAATAATGATATTTTCTGTCATCCAACCTTTTCTTTTTTTAATTTTAAGAATAAGGTACTATAACTAAACACAAGCTTAAGGACCCTACAATAATAAGAGAATGGATATGATTTCCATCATCCACTTTTCAACCTGCTATACTGGTGGCTAGTTTAAAGTATAATCAAATCTGAGAAATCAAATGGCCAGATTTCAGTTTTGTATTTTATAGAATACTTTGCTAAAAATTTAAAATTGGCCAGGGAGTCGGTACTTGTTGCATGCTTAGTAATTTCATTAATTGGTTTCAGCAATTAAGCATTGGATCTGAGGCTTATTCAATATAATAGTACGACGTTATCGATAATCACCGTGAAGAAATTGGCTTAACAATCAATTATATAGAAGTTGTTCCCTGGAAATCTGATGGCCTAAATATTAATCTCATAACATACTTTGTATGAATGGATAAGTTTAAAAGGCTCAACGTAGAGGGCGATCACTCAAGGGAATGTGGCCTAAAGACTACGAACCTTCTTGAATAATCACCTCGTTAAATTTAATCAACTCAGGTTTTACCTAAGTCGTCCACAATTATGTAACTTCATAGTCAACAACACAATTAAAGAACTTCAAATAAGAGCGGGACAAATACCATGAAGGGGTCAACGTGGCTGGCATGACAAGTGTACTAAGCTATTTTCACGCAGATATTCTTTAAGTTGCATAAATCACACAATTTGAAATATATTGAGTAATTAGTAAAAACTTAACATAAAAATATAGAACCACTCATATAAGGCAAGCTTTTGAGAAAGACAATTAGCATCACTTTTGAAGGGAATTGTCTAATTTTGGGAAATTATTCTCAAATCACGCATAAAAATCAAGGGATAACTTAAAACAACATCAAATTCGATGAAGATAAGTATCCAATCCACAAAATATAGAGAGGGCCGATATTATATAAAGGGGAATAATGGCTCAAAACATGTTTTATTCTCAACTTTCTACGTTTATATTGAAACTTTCTCAATATTTTTTTCTCCCTACGCCCTCAAACAAATACCTAACTTAAGCATTAGAGGGTCTTTGCCAAAACTACCATCGGTGAGATTTTAGCGATAGCCTTCCTTATGTTTGTAAGAGTCACTGAAGTTAGAAGCCCAAGCAAGCCTTCAATCTCAGCCCACATAAGTAAAGCCCAGAGTTTTGGTTCTTATAATAAATAAACTTAATGCTCGTTGGCTAGAAGAAGCCTTTTTTTTCCAGTCAATAAGATTTTAGTGCCGTTATGAAAATCATAACAAAAAGCTTTATCATAGGCTAACCTTCATATCACATATGGCAGAACACTCATCCACTTGCCAAAATCATCTTATGGGACAACAACTAGTGAATCTGAGTAGGAATAGAGTTTGAAGAACTCGCTCAACAAACCGAATAAACCTACTTAAAAAATTCCTACTAGTAGAGCTAGGAGAAGCTGTGGGTGTTGAGGGAGGAGAGAGAGGAGTTTGAGATAACTGATGATTGAGATGCTGAAAAGCAAGGGAAAAGACGGAGGAAAGGCAAATAATGATGGTAGAAGAAGCCATTAAGGTTTGGATGTCCAAACTAAAAATTACTTGGTTTGGGAAGAGAGGCCAGAGGTCTCACATGACTCAACTGGAGCCGTGAGGCATAGCCAGGTGCTTGGTGAAAGAGAGATGTCATGGGTTGGGGACTCCAAGCAGGTTGTGAAAAAAAAAACATATTCTAAAACAATCAAATATCGGGCAACCCTTAGAAGATAATGTCCGTAACCTAGAAAAGTGGTTGAAAAGCCTATTGGAAGAGGAGAAAAAGAGTAGCCTCCCTAAAGAAGACTGAGAGGGAGATGAAGTCTCCGTTAATCGATGAACTGAGAGGGTTCAAGTTGCCGAGCTTCCTAATTTATAAGGGGTTCACTAACCCCAATCACTATGTGAACCAAGTAACTAATCTGCTATCCATTACAAGGTTAAGGCAAGACCAGATGTGCAGTTTTTCATATGAACCTCTAGGGTCTAACCCTTATCTAGTACCGAGGGTTAATGCAGTAAAATGTCTCCTCCTACCACAAGCTCATGGAGAAGTTTTCTCAGCATTTTCAGGGTTCCTGTGTAGTGGTTAAGGACCTTAGGCAATAAAAGCAGATTAGGCAAGGAAGCTACGAGAGTCTCAAAGATTACATGAAGAGGTTCCACAAGTCAGTGATTTTGTTGGGAGCATTCAACTGGCCTATAGCTTTAAAGGCACTCAGATTAGGACTAAAGTTAAGTAGGTTATGGTATTACCTATCTAAAAGCAATGTCTCAAACTATGCTGCGACATACTATAAGTATTCAAAGTATATTGATATAGAGGAAGAAGAGAAGCAAAGAAGTCATTTATAGATACTACTCGGGGTCAGGTCTGCCCAATGGAGAATGAAAGATATAAGGGGAGAAAAGAGAGGTCGCTACCCCCTCTGAAGTACCAAAGGGTGAACAATGATTATTGACCTTAGCAAAGGGCGACCTACCTAAATAGGTGTAATATGCCTCTAGCTTGGAGGAATGACAGGTAGAATGAATCCTGCCTCTATACTAGCCACTCTAAATGGCCTAGAAGTCTTAGGCGTCTTAGGGAACACCTAGTGGAGGCAAAAAGGGTAGCTCAGGTTAGAAACTGTTGGGATGCTGGTGGCTCTAAGGTGTCATCTAGTCGATGGACCAAGGAGTTGGTGGGTCTCACACACTCTAACAAAAAAGGCTACCTTTTTGTTAGAGTGTGTAAGACCCACCAACTCCTTGGTTTACCTACTAGATGACACCTTAGAGCCACTAGCGTCTCATTCACAGAATTCTCAGGTTACCTACACAGAATTCTTAGGCCACCATATGGGTACAAGGATGAACCTCTAAAAGTCTATAAAGCCTCCCATAAAATGGGGCGAGGGTTTAATTCCTTAGGGCTGCAAGTAATCTGAGTAATTATGTGTTGGGATGCCGGTGGCTCTGAGGTGTCATCCAGCCAATAGACCAAAGAGTTGGTGGGTCCTACACACTCTAACAAAAAAGATATCTAGTTCACCTACTAGGTATAGTCAGTTACCTAAAGGTGCACTGAGAGTTTTCTTAGTGAAAGAAAACGATCCTTTAACCTATAAGGATGTGATGTTAGACATTGACTTGTAAAAGTAGCAAGAAGTCATGAAATCTGAAATTGACTTAATTCATCACAATCAAGTCTGGGATTTGGTTGAGCTTCCTGAAAGAATAGTTCTTATTAGTTGTAAATGGATTTACAAGTGGAAACATGGGCTCGATGGAAAGATAGAGACCTTCAAAGCCCAACTAGTTGTAAAAGGTTATTCTCAACGATCTGGCATCGATTATGAGGAAACCTTTGCACCAGTGGCGACGTTGAAGTCTATATGAATTTTATTGGCTATTGCTGCATATTATGACTATGAGATATGGTAGATGGATATAAAGATGACATTTCAGAATGGATATCTTAAGGAAGAGATATACATAGAACAGCCTGAAGGTTTTGCATCTAGCCAATCCACAGGTCTAGTGTACAAATTGAAGAAGTCTATTTATGGGCTTAAGCAGGCTTCCCGGAGTTGGAACCTTTATTTTGATGAGGTAATCAAAGGATCTAGTTTCATAAAAAAACGATGAGGAACCATGTGTATATAAAAAGGTCAGTGAAAGCATGGTTGTCTTCTTAATTCTTTATGTAGTTGACATACTAATCATTGAAAATGATAACGGTATGTTACAATCAGTCAAGAGTTATCTAAACAAAAACTTCTGCATGAAGGACTTGGGAGAGGCTTCTTATATACTGGTATAAAGCTTTATAGAGATAGAGCTGGGAAGCTGATATGACTGTCACGCCTCAGACCCAAAAGATCTGACACACGACATAACTTACTCTCATTCAATAATGTGCACTCATAATTAATATTGCATAAAATTTCAAACTTAAATTCAACATAGGAATCTTTAGCAAGTTGCTAATAAGTTCAACACAAAGTTCCACCCATGACCATACTTGGTGAAACATAAATCAAATACAATCACACTTAATAAAATAATACATAAGTATTTATTTAATAGGGACAAATTAAATGTCTTAACCCACGTGTCCGTAAATGAAACATTCAGCAACCTAGCAACTTAGGGAACCCAATGGATAGTAGAAGCTTTGTCAAATCCGCTAAATACACATGTACCTTATTTACCTAAAATCACCATAAACTATAATGAGTTTAAAACTCAGTAAGCATACTAGTTTTTCATATATCAAAATACAAATACATATATATATATATATATACACAATGCATATATATGATATGCCGTGATAAATCAAAATTATATCTTATCAAATTACATGTCAGGTAAGCGCTTACACTTTCTTTCAAAACATATAATAGGAATACCATCACTCAATTACTACTTAGTAAGACTTTTATATCACATATCACATAATGAGCCAAATGTCACCCGTCGATGACATACTGTATGAAAGGAATAGCATAAGTGAGGGTTAAATTACATATATATAATGCTCATACCTGAAGGTAAGAGCCAAACCCGTACCCTGATCATCGGTGAGTCCTCTTACATGCACCAATACGCCACCATACGAATGTGATAACTCACTATTCCTTTATGTATCAATAGAATTCTCCCTACATACGAAACATATAACACATACCGATCTAGAAGAAAATGCCATACATAAAGGCTCCACAAATCACATAAGGTGCCTACTAAGTAAATAATGAGTTTAAACATCTTTAAAACACAAAACGTATCTCATTGACATTTTTCACTTCAAAAGCTTTCTTTATTAAATACATTTCATTTTGAAAGCTCACTTTCATAAACACATATATGTCCATGCTCAATGTTAATGCTCACATTCATAAACATATGTCTTTTATATTTCATATCAAATATACTTTGGCATAACATAAACATAAACATAAACATATTTCTAAGCACATTTACAAAATCATATATAAACAATTACTATATTTATTATGATTTCAGTAAAAGTCTAGTATATTTACCTCTTAACACTTTTAATTCTTCTTAACCTATCAATGGAGATTAATCCCGTCATAAGCCTCACCATTCACACAAAATACTTTAAATAGCTTACAAAATTACAAATATTGCATTTATCTCATTGAATTGGTCTAATGACTTAGTTTCTCAAAACTTGTCATTCTGACCACTTATATTTAATAAAATTTTCTTATACATAAAATAATGTTCAATTACTTCAAAATCAAAATGTATCATTCTTAACTCATACATAATTCTTATATATGAATATTATATTATAATTCCTGCACAATCTATTTTATAAACACCATCAATTCTAAACTATTATCCTGACATGATCAAAATATTTACTAAATAGTATTCAATCTCCCAATTTTATAAAATCATATACTAACTCAAAAATTATAAAACTATCACAAAATTACTCTTGATACATATCTTAATCTATGATAAATGTTTCACTTCAAAATCCCTGCCAAAAGTATTTAAAAACTATTTTATTCCATAGCTTTAAAAATCTGTTAATCAAATACTGCAATGAGCTGATATACTTAAAACAAATATAACAATTTACCACAATGATATAAATTCTCAATTTTGAATATCATATTAGATATACAAATGTATCATATTACAAAAATTTGTAATTTTTAAAGATCATTTAACAAATCAAAAATTATTTGTTATTGTAGTATACTGTTAACAGTGGAAATTTTTTGAATTGCAGGGTCATTTTTGTAAATTCATTAAAAATTCAATTCCTAAAATTTTCAATCGATTGAAAGTCTCAAATGATTCTAGACATGTCTAGTTTCATATTTTTAAAAGCAAAAACCAGAATCGAAGCATAACAATTTATAAAATTCCCGGATCAAGAGACTATCAAGTAGAAATTCTGTAATTCATCATGTTTATTAAATTATCTACATAATCATCATTAATTCTCAATATATCTTACAAAATCTACATCAAATCCCCAATTTTTCTTTTTTTTCTTTTTAGAAATCAAAGCTTAAAGTAACTTAATTAACACCAAGAGACTAAGTAAGGGTTATAATATATTTCTTAAAGTTTAAATTTTAAATGTCTTCTTCTTTTTCTTCTTCCTCTTCTATTTCTCTCCCCTCTCTTTCTCTCTTTTCTCACTCTAAAAGAGGTGGTTCGACCAAAATGAGTGAATTAGGGTTATAAATGTGTATTTTTATACTAAGAGGTTAATTTTTAATATTTACGAATTAGCTCATAAAACTTTCAAAGTATTATAATTTGGTTCCTAAAATAAATCTAAAGTCTTGCAAATAAACCTAATACTAATAGTAGGTCCTTAATCTATACAAACACTACTAATAATATTACATAAATTAAGTATCACCCACATACAAATAAAATATGTATATTTATATATATAAATATTTATTCTTACCCGTTGTGGATAAGTGGTTACTACAAGGACTCTCCCAATCATCATACATCGATAGTGTCCTTGAAAGGTACAAATTTACCTACTATAAGACAACTAACGTACCTTTCAGATATGTCATTCATCTTTCGAGGAGAATGTCTCCTCAGACAGAAGATGAAAGAGTTAGAATGTCTAAGTGTTGGAGCTGGTGCTTACGTGCCATTCCAATATTGTATGAATATTAATTGTTAATATTTATACAATAAATATTTCGAATAAAGATTGTTAATATCATATTAATATGGTAGAATGCTTGTAACATTACAGACATTGTTTGATCTGAAAGAGTTCAGATCTGATCTAAACTCCTTTAGATCAGAACTAATAGTTATCAAAGCTGAGAGTTATAAATGCTAATAGTTAGCACTGTTAATAGTTATCACTTTATAAGAGTCAGCAAGGTCTAAAGAATTAGAACTTTGTCTATAATGAGACAAACACCTGAGAGTATACTTGTAATGATATAGTTGCAAAGAGTTGCAATAGGAGCTAAGAAATATCATTATGTAAGTATGTCTCAAATATAATGTTCCTGATCTATGATTACCAATGCGGGTCTGTCGGTGAATTCACAATATATAGATTAGTGTATATCTATATCTGACTAGTTCAGATGGTTGTTCTTAGCTGACCATGAGCTTAGATCTTGTATAGGCATGCGGGTATCCAGTCAGGACTGGATACTAAACAGACTCATGAGGACCCCAATAGATATCCTATGAAACCGTCAAAGGAAGGTCCTCTCGAGTTGAGTAGTAATCGTGGTCCTTTGACCTGAGCGCCACGGTGTCTTGTGAGTGATCCATCATGCTTTGGTTCCACATATGTCAGAGACCTTTCATGGTCTGACCGCTATGTGTCGCTGGGTGTGGTCCGATGCTCATGGAGTCCGGTGTGCGTAGATATGGAATCCGTCAGCTTACGTAGGTAAGTTGTATATCCGATGCTCCGAGATTATATTTCATAAAGTCTTGTGGCCACAAGCATTAACTCGGGAAAGAGTTTCCCACAGGGTTAAACAATATAGCAAAAGTGTTTGCGTATATTGTTTATCGAGATACGAATCTGGAGATAAGTTTATGGATGAGCAAATGGGGATTTGATGGTGTTGATCTATATCCCCGCACATCCAGGATATAAATGATGGAAGGATTATACGTATACGTTATAACCTCAACTTGTATGGTCTGACACGCTGATTTGTAATATTCGTAACGTGTGCGTGGGGCATCGATTACGGATTAATGGAATAGTTCCATTTGACAAATCGGGTGTGGACCTAGAGAGTCCCAATATGAAATGTACTCTTTGAGCACTTGAGCAGTGTACCGTATTGAATTGTTCAATACAGTATAATTCAGCAATTACTAAGGTTACGTTAACTAAAGTATATGGTTAAATGGTGGGACCCACTTTAGGTTAACTTAGTAACCTAGTAAGGATATAAAAGTAATTTCACTTTATGATTATTTAATTGTTAAATAATTAAAATAAATATTTATTTATTTAATTGTTAAATAAATAATTTAACTTAACTAAGGTTAAAAGTTAACCAAATGGTTAAGTTAAGTTAACCTTACTTAAAGGTTAAGTAAAGGTTAACCTAACCATGGTTAAGTTAGTTAACTATGGTTAAATTAATTAAATATTTATTAACTTAAAGGTTAAGTTAAAATAATCTAACTATGGTTTAATGTTAACTAAGGTTAGGTTAAGCCAAATGAAATGCAAATGAAATTCAAATTAGTTTGGAATTTATGCATTTATATAGAAAGTGAAATGAAATTGAAAATCAAGATAGTTTTTTAGTTTTAGGTTTTGCATTTTGGGAGCCAATTCAATTTGAGAAATTGAAATTGTTTGTTTTGTATTTTAAGTGTTAGAACAACAAAATAAATTAGATAAATGGTTACTAAATGTAATAACTAAAAACAAGATTTGTTTTATTTATTCAAGAGTTGAATAAAAGAAAAAACAAATTTAATTAAGTTAAATAGTTTAACTTTGAATCATGTTTAAGAGTTAAACATATATGCTGGATTAAGATGCTGCCATTCTAGACAATCAAACCCACCCTTGTTGATTGCTAGGATTGATCAAAGATTCATTTCATGGTGGACTTCAAAGAAAATTAATCCAAAGACTTCATTGGTGATATTTCTCAATTTCGAATTTTCAGTTTATCAAATATGTATTTTCTGTGTTCATTGTATTTAATCTTCCGCTGTGCACATGTATGTATGAGATATGTATATTGTATGTATGATGAACACAACCCACATGCAAGCACCCTAGTTGATTTAATTTTATACCCCATAACCCAACACTAAAACGCTATATGCATCAACTGTAGGCAGCCTAATGTATGCTATGATGTGTACGAGACCTGACATCAGCACAACTGTAAGTGTTATTAGCCAATATTAACCTGATCCAGGTGATAGCCATTGGATGAAAGTCAAACATGTCATTAAATACCTTAAGGGTACAAAGGACAAGTTTCTCATTTATGGAGAAAGTGACTTGCAGGTTAAGTATACACAGATTCATACTTTTAGTCTGATCCAAATGATAGAAAGTCTACATCTAAATAAGTATTTATCCTCAACGATGCTGTAATGAGTTAGAAGAGCACCAAATAAGGATCCATAGCTGATTCAAAAATTAAAGCGGAATATATTGCAGCCTTTGAGGCAGCAAAGAAAGCAGTGTGGATACGCAAGTTTGTTGCCGAGTTTGGGATTGTCCCAAGCTCAATAGATCCTATCCCTTTATTCTGCGATAACAATGAAGCTATTGTACAAATAAAAAGGCCAAGAGCGCACTAAAGATCTAAACATCTAGAGAGAAAATACCACATAATTAGAGAAATTTTGGCTAGGGGAGATGTAATAATTTGTAGAGTTGACTTTGTAAATAATGTAACAGACCCACTGACTAATGCCTTAACTCCAAAGGTATTTGAGAAACATGCGGAGTCTATGGTATAAGATACCACTATGAATGACACTAGAGCAAGTGAGAATTTATTGGGATTTATGCTCACGTGTTATCTCATTGTTGTATGAATATTTTATTTTGTAATATTTATACAGTTCATTATTTATTAAATCACTAATTACTATTATTAAATGGTTCAATGTTTGTGATACTACAAACATTATATGATCTGAAGGAGTTCAGATTTGGTCTAAAGAAGTTTAGATCAATGCTAGGAGTTAGCATCACTGAAAATTATAAATGCTAAAGAGCTAGCATGTTATATTAATCAATGAAGTCTAAAAGTTAGAATCTTGTCTGTGACGGTACAAAGACCTGAGAATACATTTGTAATAACATAGTTGCAAGAGTTGCAATAGGTGCTAAGAAATATTATTATGCAAGTCTATTCTCAAATTATATATTCCTAATCTTAATTCACCGATACAGGTTTATCGATGAAATCTTTTTACATAGACTAGTCTATACTATATCTAGATGGTCTAGATGGTTGTTTTTAGCTAACCATAGACTTACTGGAAGTTCGTATAGTATACAAGTGTTCAATAAGGACTGACTACTAAACAGACTCAACGAGGACCCCAATAGACATCCCATAAAGCCATCAATGGAAGGTCCTCTCGAGTTGAGTAGTATACGTGGCCCTTTAACCTGTATACCACAGTGGGCTTGTAAATGATCTATCATACATTAGTTTCATCCATGTCACAACCTTTCATGGTGTGACTGTTGAATGTCGCTAGGTATAGTCAAATGCTTATGGAGTTCAGTGTGTACGAATATGGATCTATCAGCTCACATGAATGAGATAATATATCCGGATACTCAGAGATTGTATCTTAGAAAGTCTTATGGCCATAAGCAACAAACTCAAGAAAAGAGTTTCCTACAAGGTTAAACAATATTGTAAGAATGTTTGCATATATTATTTATTAAGATACGTGTCTAGAGATAAGTTCACTGATGAGCACATAGGAATTTGAAGATAGTGATCTATATCCATGCTCTTCTAGGATATGATTGGTGGAAGGATTACACATATGTACTGTGACCTCAACTTGTATGGTCTATTATACTGATTTGTAATATCCGTGACATATATATGGAGCATCGATCTCGGACTCACAGAATAGTTTTGTTTGACAAATCGAGAGTAGACATAAAGAGTCCCGCAATGAAGTGTACTTGTTGTGCACTGGGGTAGCATACCAGATTGATAGTTCGATCCACAAAATTTCAGCAGATCGGACATTTACTTCGGTTTCCCTCCGATCGTGTATGTGTCAAGACTTAAAAGTTAAGTACATAATTAGTTAACAATTAGTTGTTAACCAATGGGATGTTGACACATGGCACATGTGGGCTAATTATTGTTTAATTTAGAAATGACCAAAATGACCTTATTTGTTGGACAAATAATATCATTATTTTATTCATTAAAATGTTTATTGCATAAAATAATAATAATATATGATATTATTATTTAAATTGAAATCAAACACTTAATTTTTTATTTAAATTGACACGTGTTTCTACCATGATTTAATATGATTAAATTATTTTTTTAATATTAATTAAATAATAAGATAAGTATAAATATGTGGCATTTGTTAATGGCATGCCTTAAGATGTTTCTTAATGATGAGAAAATATTTTTTAATTTGGCACAGATAAAGGCTAAGTTCATTTAAATAATTTTTTATTTTGTTTTGTTTTGTTTTCATTTAGTTTATTATAAATAATAATAAATAAAAACTAATAGCAAACATAATAAATGCCATTATGTGAGAAAATGAAAGATAATAATAAACAAAATACTAATGACAAACATAATGGATGCCATTAGGTGAGAAAATGAAAGAAAATACTAAACAAATGAAAGAGCAATTAGTTGCTCAATTAATCATCAAAATTCGTGCAAAGGGTTAAGGGAATACTAGAGAGAATTTTGAAAGGCTAAGTATTAGAAATTCTCTCAAAATTCTCTAAAGAGTTGAGAGCAAAACACATTTTTTATTTTTTCTTCTATTTTTGGTCACCCATACTACAAGGTAGAAACAAGGATTCCAGAGTTGAATCCTTTGCTAGAAAAGCTGATATTTTAGCTTCCTCAAGCCCACCGTGTTGAGGAACTAGAATTGCGAACGGGTTACTTTAAGGTGGGTACTCCGATTTAAAAATATACCAAAAGGCTTGATAAGGTACTATTTCTCAATCTTAAAGTATTTTACATTTATGAGATAAAATGTAAAGTTTATTTGTGTTTATCATTATGAAATTTGTATTCTGCTCATCCGCTGCGCATGTATGTATATGATATGTATGCTATATTTGAATGATAGATATAAACCCACATGTATACACCCTAGGTTTAAAATCACTCACAGAAACTTCCTCTTTTTGGCTGTCCCATTAGAAGATGTTTTTGAAGCCATTAAGAATAGTGACTTGCTCAATGAAGTCTCCAACAAGGGTAAAAGAGTAGAGCAACAGACAAACCCGAAGAGCTGGTCTGCGTTATACCATAATAGGGCATCAAGCCATATGCAATATGCCCTTAACTAAGAAATTGTGACAGCAGCAATAGGTTCCTATAATGATCACCAAGAAAGATGCCCAATAAGTAAGCTACCCTTACAATGATGCGCTTGTAGTGGCAGTGCATATGGTTAGAATTGAGGTTAATGGGGGTTTTTTGTTGACTCAAACAGTTCAACCAACATAATTTTTAAAGAAACCCTGAATGAATTAAAAATAAAAATTTGTATATAGGGAGAGAACCCAAACTCCATTACAAGGGTTTGGAGAAGGTTGTGTAATGCCAATTGAAATAGTGGTCCTTTCTATAAATTTGGGCCAAAAATCATACGAGAAGACGGTTATGACCAACTTTGTAGAGTAGACAAGCTGTTCCTATACAATATTCTTCTTAAGCGACCATTTATGGGAAACACTAACGCTGCATTGTCCATACATTATCTAAAGCTCAAATTATTAGTCGAAGAGGGGATAAGAGTAGTAGCAGAAGATCAGAAAATGGCAGGAGTTGCAATACTATATAAGCTAAGAGGACTTTTTGCATGTCTACTATTGATCCACGTGGAGAGACTAAGGGGTCACTTGAGCTAGTGGAGGAATTGAGTTCAGTTTAAGTCAAACCTGACGCGCTAGAGAAAATGGTTAAGAATGACTCTCAGCTAGAAACTGAGGTTAGAAAGGGGTTAACCATGCTGGTATAAGAATTCAAAGATATATTTGCACGGTCCCATAAGGATATGCCATGAATAGATCCTGCTCTGGCCTTCTATAGGTTAGTTATAAATTTGACCTTCCTATCGATCAAGTAGAAGAGAAGAATATTCAATCAAGAAAAGAACAAATTAGTGATGATAGAAGTAAAAAATTTATGGTTCACATGATTCATCAGGGAAGTCAATTATCTAAACTGGTTGGCCAATATTTTTATGGTTAAGAAGGCTAACAGGAAGTAGAAGATATGCGTCGAATTCATTGATTTAACACAAGGCATGCCCTAAGGATAGTTTTCCAGTCCCAAGATAGATTAGTTGATTAATTCTACTGTAGGGTATGAGCTACTCAGCTTCATGGATACATCCTTTGGCTACAATCAAATTCTAATGTTTCCTTTAGACTAGGAAAAAATATCCTTCATGACTCATTAGAGGACAAATTACTATAAGGTGATGCTATTTGGCTTAAAAAATGCAGGAGCCACCTACCAAAGACTAGTGAACAAGTTGTTCAGGCCTCTAATAGGTAAATACATAGAAATTTACGTATATGATATGATAGCTAAGTCCATAAAAGCCGTTAACCATGAGAATGACTTAAGAGAGATCTTCAAATTTCTAAGGAAGAATAATATGAAGATGAACTCTGAGAAGTATACCTTCGGGGTTAAATCTAGTAAGTGTTTGGGTGTTATGGTTAGCAAAAAGGGACTAGAAGCCAACCTAGACAAAGTTTGGGCTATTCTCAAGATGAAGTCTCCCAACATGGTTAAGAAAATTTAGTAGCTCACAGGATGGGTAGTAGCTTTAAGCAGGTTTATTTCCCGAGCCACTAATAAGTGCTTTGAATTTTTGTAAGGAGTAAAAAGAAGATAAAAGAATCAATGGACCCTAGAATGTAAGGATGCTTTCTAACAACTCAAGACTTACCTCTCTTAGCCTGTCCATCTCACTATTTCTGCTTAGGAAGATGAACTTGTGCTATACTTGGGTGTTTCAGACCAAGCAGTAAGCTCTGTACTGGTTAAAGATGAGGAGGGAGTCCAACGACCAATCTATTATATCAATAAAGCCTATACTGATCCAGAGAGCAAGTACCCCTCTGCAGAAAAATTGGTGCTGACCTTAATAATGTCAGGAAAAAAAATTACAATTGTAATTCCAAGCCCACATAATCGTAATTTTAATTAATCACTTGCTAAGGTAGATTCTGTATAAACCAGACTTGTCGGGTCATTTAGTTAGGTGATCAGTAGAGTTGAGCAAGTTTAACATATAGTACAAGCCCCGAACAGCTGTTAATGGGTAGAGCTTAGCAGATTTCATGGCTGAATGCACATGTAGGGGTATGGAAGTAGAGGAACTAGAAGAGGAGTCCTCTGAGAAAAGCACAGCTTGGGTACTCTACATTGATGGGGCATCCAAATTTCAAGGGTACAGAGTGGGGATCATCTTTGTCAGCCCGGAGGGCTATGAGATTAGTTATGCCATCTAGCTCGAGTGTTTTAGTTGGATTGAAGGGGGCTCAGGCAGTAGCGGCCACAGACGTACTAGTGAAAAGTGACCTTTGAGCTAATGGTGAACCAGGTAAATGGTGACTTTGAAGCCCAAGAAGAAAATATGGTGGCTTATTTCATAAAAGTTAGAAACTTAATAAACCAGTATAATGAAGTCAGAATGGAATTGATCCCAATGAGTGAAAATCACCAAACAGATGTTATAGCTTAGCTAGCCTTTAATGAAGAAGTTCGGTTGCCTCAAATAGTCCTCATAGAATTCATCCCCATGCCAAGCATTTAGGAGGAGTAAGAATAGGTCATGCAGATCGACCCTCAGCCTAGTTAGATAGATCCGATCAAAGACAACAACCAAAATAAGATCTCTAGCAAATAAACGAGAAGCCTGCAAACTCAAATATCGAACAACACAGTATTCAGTTATTGATGGGATATTATATAGGTATGGCTTCTTCCATCCTTATATAAGGTACTTGGGACCAGAAGTGGCAAAAAAGGTTTTTAAAGAATTCCATTAGGAAAATTGTGGCGATCATTCTAGGATAAAAGCACTTGCTCAAAGAGTGTTCAAAACTGGCTACAATTGTCCTGCAGTTCTCAAAGATACTAAAAAGTTAGTCAGACACTGTGATGCATGTCAAAGTTTTACAAAAAAATTGCAGGCACCAGCTAAAAAGTTGATTATGATGACAAGACCGTGGTCGTTCATGCAATGAGGGCTGAATTTTATAGGTCTTTTACCTCAGGAAAGAAGATCCTGTAAATATGAAGTTGTGACAGTGGATTACTTTACCAAATTGATTGAGGCCGAACAGCTTTCCAAGATCATCGAAAACAGTGTACTAAATTTTATTTGGAGAAATGTGATGTGTCAATATGGAATCCCTTGTACAATCATCACTGATAATTGGTAGTAGTTTGATAACAATAACTTCAAGGACTTTTGCCAATAGTTGAGAGTGCAACTACTGTTCATATTACTAGCCTACTATAAAACCAACGGTCAGGTATAATTTTCCAATAAGAGCATCAAAAAGCTGTTAAAGAAGAAGCTGACTGATAGGAAAGGAGGATGGGTAGATGAGCTGCCTAAAGTATTATGGGCTCTTAGAACTATGAGCAAGACAGTCATTAGTGAAATCTTATTCCGATTAGCCTTCGATTATAAAGTACTAATCCCTTCTAAGACCAGGACACCAATACATCAAGTGCTGCATTTTTCAGAGGCCACTAATAACGAGCTGATCAAAGGAAACCTAGATTTGGTTGAACAGCTGAGAGAAGAGGCCCATATTTGAGTAATAGCTTATCAACAAAGGATTGCTAGGTACTACAACAAGAAAGTTAAGGAGTGGAAATTCTCAGATTGTGACGAAGAACTGAGAAGAATTGTCCTAAATACAAGGAACCTGGCAGATGGAATCCTTGGACCGACCTGAGAGGGCCCTCAAAAGTTATCGGACAAGTAAATGGAGCATATAAACTTGAAGGGGTTGATTAACGAATGGTAAAAAAGTACTGGAATGTTGAATTGTTGAAAAAGTATTACCCATAAAACTTGTATTATTTTCTTGCAATAAAATATTTACATGTACCGTGTATACTTGAACAAAATGTTGTAAATAAAATAATTTTCTTGCATATTTTTCAAATTAAATGGCTGCTCATACTTAAACTTGTAAATAGAAAAATTATGAACACTGGATAACACCCTTAGAGGTAGTCCTTATAGAGCTACGGTTCTCAAGAGATCACCTAAGATCAGTCAGGCAGGGTAACGCTCTTAGAGGTAGTCTCTATAGGGGTACGACACTCAAAAGATTGCCCAGAAATCTACTAAAAAAGTGAACGCTCTTAGAGGTAGTCCCTGTGGAGATGCAGCACTCAATGGGTCACCCAAGATTAGACAGTAGTAGGGTTGATGCTCTTAGAGATAGTCTCTATATGGGTGCGGCACTCAAGAGGTTACCTATAGTTGAGAAAATGGGATAATACTATTAGAGGTAGTCCTTATAAAGGTGCTGCACCCAAGAGGTTATCCAAGGTCACCGGACAGGGTAACGCTCTTAAAGGTAGTCTCTATAGGGGTGTAGCACTCAAAAAGTTGCCCAGGAATCTACCAAGAAGGTAAACACTCTTAGAGGTATTCCCTATAGAGGTGCGACACTAAAGGGGTCACCCAAGATCAGACAACAACATGTTTGATGCTCTTAGAGGTAGTCTCTACAAATGTATTGATAAGACCCGCCCTAAGACCCTCTACTGTAGGTCCTAGAGGCCTGCCGGGCACCTCGATGGAAGTTCCTTAGAATATAACTAGGTAAGTTGAGAAATTTTTTCGAGGCGAATCCCTTTTTAGTTCTTGCTACTACTGAGAAAGTCTTGTAATATACATGAAAATAACATCTTAATTTTAACAAAAAAATGGGCAGAGTTTTTTTTTTTCCTGAAAATTCATATAAAACCTGCAAAGAAATTTCATTTCTATTTCAAACACTTCTCAATACTACCAAATTGAACCTCCGGTTCTTTCCAAATTAAATCCAACACAACTCAATTGTTTCATTTGAATTACAAAATAAGCATAATCATAAAAAGCAAAAACGACCATCATAATATCGAAATCTCTTCTTGTTAGTTCAAAACATACATATAAATATATATACCTACCGCTATTATGCATAAAGTAAAGGGTGCTATTTAGCACATTTACATGTATAAAGAATGATCTTCAGATTCGGCCCACTACTCAGCAATAAGAGAATCAGCAGCTTGCGTATCGAGACCTGTACCTGGAAAAGGGTGTTTAGAAAACATAAAACACAAAAAGAGTGAGCTAAAGGAGCTTAGTGAGTGTAATTAAGATTTCAAGCAAAATAACATTTTGTATAAATAGCAAATTCTAAAGTACATGCAGAAATCATGCTTCTAAAACTGATGTAAAGCTGTAAAACAGTTTCTAATATCATATGCTAATGAAATCTTGCCGAGCGCGTTTTATCTACATCTTTGGAAAATAATATTCAGAATCTATATAACATAATAAATACTGTGTGCATATGAATGCATAAATGCTATTGGTAAATCAAAATCTAGTAAAGTCCTCGCTTGACCATTTTTTTTCTAAATTATACCAATGGTGACCCTAAAGCTCTATACTCACGCAGCGACTCAACTAGCACCGCACACATGAGTAGGTCATGAGGCACCTCAACTAGCAGCACCCGCAATGACATCTTAAGACATCTCATTGGCTATGCAGCGAAATCCTATATCGCATACATATAGCGAGACAATACCCCATACACATAGGGCGACTCACATGACTCGACATCCCGACTTCCCGGAGTTAGTGACACACCCCCAAAACCTGCCCATGTGCATGAGATATACTGGCCGGGTCTAATACAATCATCACTACTATAATCTAAGGGTACCAATAGCCTTTAAAACAAATGCAGAAATTTTAAAATTGTTTCTCAAATCAAACATATAAAAGCATGTGTATGAATATATATCAAGATCATAAATCATGTTTATACATCGAAAGCTCATAAAACATACATATTCATTATGCGAAAACATAATAAACGAAAAACAAAAGAAATGGCAAATTTTCGCTCACAAGTGCTCCGCGCTTAATTTTGCTCCCGATTTCTGCTCCTGTTACCACTCTCGGTTATCTTCACCTATGCACCATAAATGACATTTAGAACCAAATCGAATGCTAAAATCTCATTTAACTACTAAATGCCCTAATCGGCATATAAAGCTCGGATGTATACTACTTCTTGATTTTTATTTACTGAGCCATTTAATCTAATCTAACTCACCATCCGGCGCCCTAAAAATTATTGAACGCCTTATAACTTAGTTGGACATAATTGCCCTTCACCTTTATAAAATGGACAATTATGTCCAATTTTCTTCATTTTTGGTTTTTCCATCAACCATTTACATTCAATTACAATATGCACCATTTACACACAACAACTCAATTAAAACACCACTCAATCTTTAACTTCCCTAAAGTGGCAGAATTTTACCCTAGGTTCCAACACATTTCTTTTCTCAATTTCTTATTCCAATTACAATAAAATCAAGCCAATTTCATTCTAAAGCCCTAATTACAACCAATTGAAATCTCTACATCAAAATCACCAAAAACCCTCATTCTTACCTTGCCAATTTCTTCAAATTGATGACTCCTTCAAGTTTCTCACTAGAATTCAACTCAATCTAAACCAATAATACACACAAGAATATCAATTGAAGCATTATTGAAAGCTCACTATCAAACTCATAAAACAATGCTTTTCTTACCACTTTTTCTTGAATTTTCACTAATGGAGACTTCAATTGATCTTAGGGATTGGTATGTAACCTTATTTTTCCTTGATTAAGCATGAAAAATTATGAAAAAAAACTTGAAAGGTCACTGTAGCAGCACCACCTTTCAAGCTCGAATTTGCTCTCTTTTACTCTAAGTGTTTGCTTTTTGATCACTTGAAAATTCTACACACTTTCAACATATATATAGTGCTCTCTCAATTGATCATTTTGCCCTTAAACTTACTCAAAATTACTAATTTGTCATTAGTTCAAAACTAATTATGTAATTAGTTCATTTGTAACTATCTAGTTAGAATAGTCCAAAGAACTAACTAGAATTTTCAACTTGGCAATCCATGAGATTTCTTCTAATTGGTCCATTCTCTAATATATGGATTATATTTCTCAATAAAGACTTGTTCCATACATCACCCTTAAATGAAAATTGATGTAGTAAAGTATAATTTCCTTTTCCAAGCCAATAGAGAAAATTTTCAAAAATATTCTAAGGTCGTCTGGCGCTTCAATCAAGTGTGAAATCACCAAATTAGGTCTAATATCTCTCACGCACATGATAAAGAAAATATTTCTAATAAGGTTAAAATCGAGTAACCCTACGGTGTCTTTACTGCTCTATACCGAAATCTAGGTGCCAATACTACTAATAGGGATTGGATATTACAGGTATGGTGCTCAAGAGGTTTCTTACAATCAAAAAGAGGGGATAACACCTTTAGAGTAGTCTCTGTAAGGGTGCGATACTCAAGAGGTTACCTAAGATCATTCGAGCGGGGTAACACTCTTAGAGGTAGTCTCTGAAATGGTGAAACACTCAAGGGGTTATCTCAAGATCAGTTGGGTAGGGTAACACTTTTAGAGGTAGTTCATACAAAGGTATGACACTCAAGAGGTTGACCAAAAATCTACCTAGAAGACAGGCCAACGTTATAGAGGTAGTCATTGTAGAGGTTAACACTCAAGGAGTTACCTAAAGATAGTCAGGTAGGGTAACACTCTTAGAAGTAGTTTCTACAAGGGTGTGGCACTCAAGAGGTTGCCTAGGAAAAAGGTTGACACTTTTAAAGGTAGTCTCCACAGGGATATAGCACTCAAGCGGTTACTTAAAACTTATATGAACAAAAATTAATACTCATTGAAGGTCCCCTTAAAGGGATAACAACCAAGAAAGGAATTGCTCTGTATTTGATTCAAAGCAACCAGCATACCTTGAAAGTTAAGTAAACATCTACTAATTTGCTCAACATTATTCGATTAGTATGTCATTCTTTAATATATTTAACAAGTCCTACATATTTGAGTAGACTTCTTATTGATATACTTGTTATCAATGTTTAAAATTACCCTTTATTCTAATAAACTTGCTTGAATTGATCCGAGTATGATCTTTTCCAAACAATCCTTTTTAAACTATACTACGCGACTTAAACTGATTCATATATAAATCATCTTGTAAGGGCCCGAGCAGGATTTCCTTGAGCATAATATTTGTCATTAGCTATTTATATAGGAGAAGTAGGTTTGTAACAACAAAATATCACTCATAGAACAAAAAATTAAGTAGAAAAATTGTTAAAGGCGAGTAAAAGCAGGTTATGTGAAAAACATAAGGAGCTTAGCATTCATTTAAAAAAAATTACAAGTAAAAATATAATTCAAGTAATGTGGTTCAGTTTTTATAAAAGACATGAAATAAAACAAATAGAAAATTAAAAAAAAAAAAAAAGAACAGCTTAATTGGCAGGCGTGGTATCAGTGGACTCTAAGTCCAAAATTGTAGCACTTCCCGGATCTACGTCGATAATAAAGGAAACGACCTAGGGAGCCTTGCCCTAAGCCGCATCAACTAGAGCTTCAGGAACAGTTTAAGCAGCATCAATTTGTAGAGTATGATCTAAACAGATGTCTAGGTAGGGGAAAAAACATCAATAACCTTCACAATCAGCGCAAAGTTTGCCGTTTCGGCCTTATGAGCATGAGAAGTTTCTCCTTTAGGAGCTTGGCCCTGGAAACCATGTCTTACATCCACTGCTGGTCTATGTCTGGGTAGCTTTCTTCGAACATAGAGATCAACCTCTGGAAGCCTTTACTTGCACCTTGATGGAAGCCTTTTGAATGGCTAACTGACTAGCAGCCTCGAAGCTCTTTAACATGAGCATCCAGATTGCTCATGATCTGTATGATCTACTCACTTTTTTGCTGAGTTGCCTCTCTAACTCATCATTCTAGTTCACAAGCTCAACAGATCGGCTTTCTGCGATGGCCAATGAGTTAGCCATCTTTTACTCCTTTCACCTTTTTTGGCGCTCCAGCTTAGAGACCATACCCTCATCTTCAACTTGGCTGGTCTGAAGGCCTTCAATTTATGTGCTTTTTCATGCTCTTGATCTGCCTTCTTTTTAGCTTGCAAAGTCGTATGCCTTGCTTGCTCAAGTCTTCAACTTGGTTAGCCCTTACCACTATCTCTAAAAACTCCGTTCAAAACAGAGAAAAGAGGAAAGCAGATTGTAAATAAAAGAAACCCAATTAGTATGTAAAAAAGAGATACAACCAAACTAAAAAAGAAAAAAAAAAAGCCTTACATCGAGAGTAGATCTTATTGCAGCAAAGAACCCAGTAATAGAGTCTAATGCAAAGACCTGGGCCACCCAGGTAGGATTAATATAGTGCTCTAACTTTTGCATGATTGGTAGCATGAAGGCCAGGTCATCCCTTATTTTTGGGATCGGTACACTGGGAGTGACGGTCAGAGGAGGACCCTCACTTATCAAGGGCTCACTTAAGCCTCTCGAACTTATTGCCCCAATTTACTGTACAGGTTGGGATGCTTGCCCAGATGCTCGCACTTGGGAGGTCTGGCCCCTACTTTGGAAAGTAATAAGTGAAGAACGCAGGGTGGCCTGGCTTCTACCCTGAGGGTTGGCTTGAACAGAATGAAGAGTAGACTGGCTCTTACCCTGAGGGATAATCTAAATGGGAAAGGAGCTCGTGTTCCTTCCTTCTTGGGGACTCTCTTAACCCCTACTGACTTGACCAGCTGGTCCACGTCCTCCATAAGTAGGGCCCTACCTCGGCCCTTCCCTTCTCAGTTAAACAAGAGCCTCATAACATTGTCCAAGTTAAAGTCTCATTGACCTTCCTTTCTCGGCTGAACAAGAGCCTCATAACATTGTCCAATATTACATGAGTAGGGCCCTTCCCTTTTCGGCTTCTCTTTCTCCTATTGCTGCCACCTTGCTCAGCCATCCCTGTAAAGAAGAATATTATAAAGTTAAGAAATGAAAATAGTAGCTTAGATTACAAAGGGTTTAAGTATTAATTTAGTTACTACACCGACGTGTTTCACTGAGAACTGTGTGTATTAAACCTAATTGAACGAGGCTGGTTATGATAATAGATCTTGCACATGTAATATATATGCAAGTGCAACTTCTATCTGAGCACGTCTATTCTCAAACATGTCATAATCAGTTGCCTAAGTCTTTGAAATACAAAGTGTTATTATAAGAAAAAGGAAAGAAAAAGCTGTATACAAAAGAATCAAAAAAGGAAGCAAGAAAGATCTATAATCATTAAAAAATTTAAGGGGATGATATAGTTTCCCTCCACTTCATTTAGGGATTACCTTACCCCACTCACTCCCAGCAAATAATAGTTCCCTTCCAACTCTTAACAGAAGAGGGACAACTGGGAATAGGGTTCTAGAGGCCATGGAATGATAGATAGTAAAAATCCCTCTACCCTTCAACACTGCTTCTAAAATAGTTGAGGTGACGTAATTCCTAGTAATGGGGTAAGGACAACTCTACCTTTGTCGAAAGAATGTAAAGAGCGACCAAGACCCTTCAAGAATTGGGAATTAACTGAGAGGGGGCTACTCCTAGACGAGCTAGCATTTTTGCAAAGTAAGGTTGTATGGGGAGCCTGAGCTTTAGGAATTCTACGTGGATTTCCACCTCCTCATCTATGGGCTGCTTGAAAAATTATCAGGGGTGGGAAACCTGAGGGTCACGGTCTCAGGAATATTATTGGTTGCTCTTAATGAGTCCAAGTCCTTATGAGTCATCCTAGATATTTGGTATCTTCTTTCTAGTTCAAACGTAATGAACTCAATAGGCCCTAGAAGCTCTTGAGTAGGGTCCTCAAGATCGACCTCTAGTTTGTCCTCACCTAGAATTGAGACCAGCTCAACATCATTAATAATAGCGAGAGAAGTAGAGGCCATATCACTTTTACTGGCCTTATCCTTCTGATAAGTGAGACTTCAGGGTTGTCAGCGTCTTCCTTAACAATCATATCAATGATTGGATGTCCTAAATCTAAGTTATTTTTACATTCTTATACCATGAAAATATATTTTTCCAAAGAAACTAACACGATACAACGGGAAAAGACGTAAAAAAATCACACCAAAAAGAGAAAAAGACCAAAAAAAACAAGCCGTATTCAGATTTTGGATGTGATGGTTTATGAGAAAACATGAACAATATAGAAAAAAATAAGCATAGTTGAGAAAGTTGAGAAACAAAAGGGGAATAAAGACTCACCAGTTGAAGTGCAAAAATTAAAATACATAAATGATCGCTAGAATACATCTGAACAGAAGGCTTGTCACCGAAAAGCATCCACACAGAAACTTTAAGTACACCAAAAACTTAAAAAGAATGACAAAGATGAATAAAGGAGAAAATTTCACCATAAAAGAGCTTTTTATAGTCTCTGGACTGGAAAGATTGTGACTGTTAAGATAAAACGAATGGTCATAATCATTAAGTACTCTAAGAGACATCCTCTCAGAGGACTAACCTATTGTTTCATGTCAGCAGGAACCATTAATGCACGTCTCTTTAGTATATTTTGATTTAGACATTTCAATTTCAAGATCAACAGACTAGATCTTCTTAGTTACCCAAACATCATTTTGGTTCTGAACAGATGTGATGCTCTATTTCAAGCACCTCTAGCTACAAAATGCAAGATGAGCCAACAGTTGAGATCGATTCCTATGTCTCAACTGCCTCTTTAAATACTGTAGGTATGATTTAAGATGTATATCATAATGGTGAATAAATACTAAAGATACGAGGAAAGTACCAAGTATTGCACAAAAAACGCTCTTATCTGAATTAGCAAGATCTTCTAAAAAAATGTAGCATATACTAAATAACTATAATGAACGCCCTGGGGCAACGTTTTTAATACCAAGCAACAGTAACAGATGCTAGTCTAAAGGTAAATTAATTTGCTTGGGTCTTTCTGGGATACAATACATGCCAAGCAGAAAAATCAAGAAAAATAAAAGTTTTCAATTTTGATTGATCAAAACTAGAAATTGGCGGACCTCTGTTTCCCCCCAAAAATCTCCAAGAGACCAACTTCCAAGGGTCTAAACATCAAGCCCATAATATAATTCGTACAAATGGCAGGCTCAAAAGGCCTAATACTTGGGGCAAATACCCAAAAGAATGGGGCCTAAAGACCTAAAACCTGCTCGAATAATCACCTCGTTAAATTTGACTAGCTCAAGTCCTACCGAGGCTGTCCATAGTCAGTAGCTCGATACTCAGCAACACATTTAGAAAACTTCAAATTAGAGCGGTACAAATACTGTAAAGGGACTGGCGCAGCAAGTGTACCAAGTTTCTTGCATGCAAATACTTCTAAAGTCGTGCAGAACACACAATTTGAAAATGCCAAGCAGTTAGTAGAAACTTAACATGGAAATATAAAACGACTCACATAATGAAAGCTCTTGAGAAAGGCAATTAGCACCACTTTTGGAGGGAATCATTTGAATTTGGGAAACTATCCCTTAAATCACGCTAAGAAAGCATCAGAAGGTTTTCACTAGAACCACTACCAGCGAGGTCTTAATGATAGCCTTCATTATATTTGCAGGTGTCACAAAAACTAAAAGCTTAAAAAGGCCCACAATCTTGGGCCACATAAGCAAAGCCTAGAGTTTAGTTCCTATAATAAATAAATTTAAACCTCGTTGACTAGAAGAAGCCATTTTTTTCGATCAACAGAAGTAGTTAAGATTCTACAGACCCAGTAATTGCTGGGTCAAAATTGGTTATAAAGTTCATCAGCTAGAGAATTTTTTATGGGTTTTGGAAATGTGATTGATGAACGAATGTGATATCTCTATGTATGGTTAAGAAATAACTTGATCAATACGTAAGTTTCTATGACTTCCTTGTAATCTTATTTTCATAGAGTATCATAGTTCCTTAATATTATTAATTTTTCATGGGGGTTGTTTCTTTTCATGGATGTAGAAAGCATTAGTAAGTCATATAATTTTTTTTCTTTTTCTATTATTTTTCATCCTATTTTGCTACTCTAATAAATTACTTATGTAATCTTATTTTCTATTAAGATTAGATCTTATTTGGTTTATAATCCTGTTAAACACATCAACATTCTTTATAATTATATATATATATTGCTATATAAATACTATTGGATACAAAATTTGTATTTTAAATGATGTGTCACTAATTAATAACTACTATTTATTAGGTAGTTGTTGACATTTTACTTTTTTTTGTATCTAAATTTTTCATGCATAGCATTACTCTAATATAAATAATATAGTTTATATAACATCATTAGATGTATTATTATTATTTATAAAAATAATGATTAAAAATCAATGGTAGGTATTTCAAGGAGTAGACTGCAAATGAAAATAAGTATTATTGCTTCCAAAGTAATTTGATAAAAATAGAAAGGTTGAGATGATAATGTTTTAAGTAGATCAGGAAGCCCCGAAACACACCATTTCATCTTTTGATTTGGATTGATCAAGTGCTGACACGTGGTATGAGGGTTGTTAAGTTAGTTATGGTTTTACTTTTTTATAGGGCTAAGGACATGTTTGTTTAATAGTATAGCCTAATAAACACTTTTACCTAAAAGTAATTTTTAATACCTAAAATTGGCGTAGTTTGTGAAGTTATGCCGTCAGTTTTGAGAGTCGAAGGGTGAAATGGTAATCTAATATGCAAATAAGAAATATTGAACAAGTTAAGATTGTGTAACAATCATGCAATGCCACACTAGAGACACATGGCAACAGTTGATTGGCAGAGCTACTGAAATATTGAAAACCAACTTGCCATTTTATCATGCGTGCTCAAAACTATTTGTCATTTCATTTTTCAATCAGTCTTCTTTTATCTAACTCTTTTGAAACCCTTGAAATACAAATTTATAATCTCGTAGGTCTACAACATTGAAACCCTTGAAACACAGAACCATGCTTTGAAGCGAAAAGAGAGAGAGAGGAATAGTAAGAACACAAAAGCCATTAATGAGGATGTGAATTTTGATTAGCCAATGACGAGGCCTATATTTACTGTTTGGTGGATATTTTAAAGGTAGAAATCTGTACTATATGCCACATCAGTAATGGATTGCGGTTTTTTTTAATTTATGTTGTTGATGATGGTTTTTTTGAATGTAAAGATGTGCATGCCATTAATTTGTGTTCTTGGTAATGATTTTTATGAAATTGTAGATGTGCAGGTCATTTATTTGTTTAGAAAATTAGAGTTAGTTATGAAAACATGTTGTTTGATTTTTGTTCTCGGTATTCTTAAAATCAAAATTTCTAGGATTTTAAGTATAATCAGTATTTCATTTAAGATAACATTTTGCTTAGGTTTTAATGGTGAACAATATGTTTTCATGGAGTATTAATCACGATAATGTTTGGCTTTGGTTTCATGGTGAACAGTATATTTTCATAATGTTTTTTTGAATAAATTGCTTTGGTTTTTGTTTATTGTGAACAATGGTAATGATTGGCTTTGGTAATGTTTTTATAGTTTATTGTCAATAATGGTAAAGTTTGGCTTTGGTTTCATGGTGATTAGTATATTTTCATACTTGGCTTAGGTTTTCCTCGTGAACAGTAATTGTGTTATATGTGGATTGATTTGGTTAAATGTAGTAGATATATATATATATATATATATATATATGTTTGATAGTTGCTTAAATGCAGTAGATATATAACTTAGGCTTAGTTTAAATGCAATATTGATACTTTGAAATAAATGGTACATGAACTAGATTATGAATTTGGTTTTGTTATGGTTGTAGATGCAGATGCCAAATGATGAAAATGATGTTATCATCATTGTTTTACTTGAAGGTATTACTGAGTATGAGTATTTAGTAGTCACGGATTACTATAGTCTTGCCTCACTAAAAAGTGAAGTGTACTTGAATCTATTTGGAAAACCCTTATATAAGAGAGATAGCTTTCGGGTGATAGTGAAAGTTCCTTGGAATGAGATGTTGGTGGTCTTGAAAAATGATAGAAATTTAGTGAACTTAATGGTTGAGGCCACTAGGAGGAAAATTATTTATGTGTTTGTTGAGCTAAAGGTCATACCACTAAAGGTGGTCACTCCCTTAAATTATAAAGGCCTAAAAATACAAACTTCTACTGATGATCTTAGGTCTAGTATGAAGAGAAGATTGTTCTATACTCTTACTACTTCAAATGCAAAGGCCTTTACTGTTGTTTAGTTTGCTGGGTATGTTGGGACTAGAGATGATGCTGATGTTAGGGTTGATACAATAATATAAGAAATGGGAGAAGAGACTAATGTTGGGCCTGCCCCTGAAGTTGACACAGAAATGGGAGAAATTAGAGAAGAGATTCAATTTCAGTCTCAGGTTTACCGAAAGGTCTACTAGAAAGTAATTTTGTGCCCACTAGTCCAGCATCTGGAGATGACATATGAAAGATGCTAATTTCTAGTCCTACATAGAAGATACTAATTTCTAGTCTTAAGTTTTACACCTAAGCCAAAGCCTACTACCTAACCAAACCAAGCCCAAGGACACTGATAAGGGCAAATTTGTCATATATTTTATCATATTTTTATTTTGAGATTTTATTAATTTATGAGAATAAATGACTATTTATGTGCATTATTGTTATTTATAGGGACTTGAATGAAATGGAAAGTTTTCAAAATATGAGTCCATCGCCCCAGCGTCACAAGGATTTTTGTCTTAGTGTTGAAATAGTGATCGAAATAAGAAAATCAGAAAAGACGGCCTGTTGAAGTCGCAACTAGCCCCTTAGCACCAGACCTTCATCGCGCCAGCGACAGGCAGCACCCCAGCGCCATATCTTCATTGTGCCAGTGACAGGATAGCACCCCAGTGCCATCACTCCACTGCTTCAGTGGTGAGACCTTCTACACGCAGTGCACCAGCGATAGCATCTAGTGCTTCAGCGGTAGTGCAAGTCCTAGTCCGACGAGAATTGAGATTTTCAAGCTCATATTAATCCTTATAAAAAGCTCCTCGACCCTAGGTGTTAAAAATCATCCAAGACACATTCAAGAGCAGTAAGAATATAGAGCACGAGTCTGAGAGAGTAATAATAGTTTAATTGAAGCAACTTTAGACAGAGATTCAAGGCGTTCTGCGGCATCAAGAGTATCTTAGGCAGTGCAATCAAGACAAATTCGACATCTTTATCGATTTGCTATTGATTGTATCATGATTTATTATTATTTTTACTGCTATTCTCTTGTAGCCATAAACTAAATTTATTTTCTAAGGTTAATACTTGAACTCAATATGTGTACTTAATTGCTATATCTTTTGAATATTTAATAAACTTAATTCTTTGATATTCAAATTACTTGATCTTAATGCTTCAATATATCTAGCCAATATATGGTGAATGAGTTAATAATATTGTTGATAAACTCGAAAAAGGAATAATAATATTTAGACCTAGGTAATTTGATGCATAATTGTAGAGTAACATTCAATGTTGCATATGCAAGTTTCAATTTAGGATAAAATATACCTAATTGACATGTATGATCAATAAGACTTAATTTTAATGAATCTTAATTTATTACAAGTACCATTAGAATATTGGTATTTGGTAAATTAAGGTATACTTGCATGACATTAGAAGAGGCTTGTGAATACATTAGTGTCTTAATCAATAACAAAGACTAAAGGAGTTAAATATTAGAAGATTAATCATTAGAAAGCATATTGAGGGATAGTATTAATCATAGATTTACTCTATATTGCTATCACCTAATTCTTTTTGCATTATGTTTTTAGTTTTATATTTTCTACATTCATTCTTAGATTTTTATTTGTCTGAATAATTATTAGGAAGACATAATTTTAGTAATTGGTTAAAAAGAAGAAATTATCCCTGTGGGTTTGACATCTGACTTATTTAGTCCATTTATTACTTGCATACGATAGTATATACTTGCACTCATTATAAGATATAGAAATATTGCATCAGACACCACTAACCACCCTAAAACCCAAGCCTACCATCCAAAAGGCTAGTACACGAGCTAGTGCATAAGATATATACCTAAAGTCTAGTACAACACCAAAGCCCAATACAGGAGAAACATAACGTTAGCCAAGTACATGAGCCATATACCCAAAGTCCACCACTATAAATATTTATTGCTCAAGAAATAAATCAGCCTAGCCCACCACCACAACCATCTACTACCTAGCAACCAAATGATGAAGAGGAACATAACTTAAGTGAGTGTGAAGATAAAGCATTTTGGTTTGACAGTGACCAAGAAGAGGAAGTGAATGTAGAAATTGAGCAACATGAGATGGGGGCTAAACTAGAAGATAGGGTTACTGAAAGTGATAGTGAAGTTTTGTCAGACTATTAGTTAAGTGAGTGTGAAGATGATTTGACAATACCTTATCTGACGAATATGATTTAGTTAGCAGGATTGCAAGCTCCATAGATAGAGACTACTTTTGAGTAGGTACTGTGGAAGAAGTAAACTTGCACATAGGGCAAGAGTTTGATGGTATTCAACACTTTAGAGGTCCCTTAAAGAAGTATTGCCTGAGGGAGGGTTTTGAGGTGAAACAAATTAAGAATGACCCAACTAGATTTATGGCAAAATGTAAAGGCCCTTCATGACCTTAGTTCATTTATGTAGGAAAGGTCAGATATGAACTTATGTTTAGGATTCAATACTTATAAGAAGAACATAATTATGATCGAGTTTTTAGAACAAAGGAAGTAATCAGTGCATGGATTGCTTCATAATATGTTGACAGCCTTAGATATAACCCAAATATGCCATCTAAAGCCATGAAGGAGGAGTTGAAGCAGAGATTTAGAATACATTGTACAATGAAAAATATTAACAGAGATAAAGCAAAAGCACTGAAATAAGGCAATGATCTTAATATATTTGAGGTGAAAGGAGTATACATATATTTTAATGGACAGAAATCCTAAAATCTTAGTGAAGATGAAATTTGAAGTGGGTATGAAAGATGGTCATATCAAGTTTTAGAGATTCATGTTGAGCTTTCCATCTTTTCGAGATAATTTCCTTCAAGGTTGTAAACACTTTATTGGACTAGATGGTTGCCATTTGAAGGGCCTCGACAAATAGCTTTACTAGCATGGGAAGGGGAAGGGGAAGGGAAATGGAAAGGGACAGGGGCATGGGCAAAAGCAGAGGTAGGCCTAGGCCCAGACCTCAACGTGGCAATGCACTATGAACGGATGAAGTGCAAATTAGGTCAATTACATTTGTAGTATTTTAAATTTATAAATATTTGATTTTGTTAGTACCAACTGATATTAGTTAAACCTATTTTGTAGCAATGTAATTTTTTTTTTTTGTTATTGTCAAGGATAGGTGACGAGGAATATTATTGGACACTAGTTGAGCAATATTATTGGACAATTGTACAAAAATAACTCATCTCAAGGCACTATTCTCATTTTCATTGCTATTTATTACATGCATCTTGTAGATAGCTCTAAAAAAAGCCTAATATGAAAACAACTATGATTGTGATACTAAGAAGCCATTGTCTGCTAATTGCATCTTTCTTTTTACATATTCTTTTAAGTGCTTGTTCATCAATATTATAAGAATTACATGCACTTTCATCACGCATAGAATGGCTACTGATTTTATGATGCATATCATCAAAAATAACAATTGCATTGAACTTCTCGGGTCTTGGCTTTCAGAACCTATAAAACTTGCATCTCCTCTGCATGCACCTGAAATATAACTTGTTTGGATTTTCAACTGATTCTGATATTACAACATATGCTTTTTCATTGCATTGACATGTTTTGTTCATAAATTGTATTAAATTTTCATTCACACCTTAATATTCTTTTATATGATAAATGCTTAGATGTAACTCAACATTATTAGATTACCAAAATCATTTATAGTCACACTCACCATTCACCAAAAAAAAAAAAATTATAGTGTTGCCATTTTGACTCTGATATTCTAACAATAGTGCGAATATTACATTTACATTTATAATTGTTAAATTTTATCAGAACTTCATTAATTCATTCTAGGCTGTTGCGAGACTTTAGTGAAGATCTGAAGCTTTGATGTATTTTCCAAATTGTTGAAATAGAATTGATCTTGGTTGCTTTTGGTTTATTTTCGTTGATTTTGTTTGTTTAAAACATTAACTATGATGGAATAGATTTGGGTTGTAATGTTAGTGGAGATGATAGGGTGAAAGTGTATATGTTTTTGAGATTTATATTGCTTATATAGAAGGAAGATATAGGTTAATGTTTTTGTTGAAAATACTCTTGTGATTAGAAATTGTATTTGTTGAAATATTGATCCAATTGCAAATAATAAAAGTTGAATATTTTGCTAAAAGTTTTTGGGTAATGCTTATGTGTAACAGGGGAGAAAAATGGAGCAAAATTTGCTTGATTTTTTTCCCCCAAAAATAAATGGAATTTTGATTCAAAAAACAAGCCATATTTGTATTATATAGGCAAAAATTGGAATGTTAATCCACTGTCTAAGCAACAGTAAAAAGGGTCACTTAATAAGGGTATTTTCATAATTTTTATGCAATAATTTATTGAATTAAAATAGCAGCAAATAATGAGCAAATTTGTAATTTTTGATGTCAATTTAATTCAAATCCGGCGCCTCCACTATTAATTTCATTACTGACATGGCACAATACTGAGGTGGAAAGGTGATGACATGACATATTGCTGAGGTAGAAAGGTGCTAACATTGTCGGTTACTAACTTGGCAATGTGCTTATGTGAAAACGGAACTAACTGTGGGGGTAAATTAATAATTGTAACTTTAGGACACTACTTCTGTCCAAACTAACGAATAAAATTGACAAACAAGGGTAATTTTGGATATTAAAAATTACTATAAGGTAAAAGTGTCTATTAGGTCATACTATTGATATGACCTTTGCCCGTTAAATACATCAACATTCTTTACAATTATATATATTGCTATATAAATGTTGGATACAAAATTTGCATTTTCAATGATGTGTCACTAATTAATGACTACTATTTATTAGGTAGTTGTTGATATATATATATATATATATATATATATTGTATCTGAATTTTGCATGCATAGTATTATATTGATATAAATAATATAGTTTGTATAATATCACTAGGCATATTGTTATTATTATTATTATCATTTGTGAAAATAATGATTAAAAATCAATGGTAGAGTCAGTGGAATTGTTTCACGTGTTTCAAGGAGTAGATTACAAATGAAAATACGTATTAGTGCTTCCAAAGTAATTTGATGAAAATGGAAGGGTTGAGATGATAATGTTTTTAAGCAGATTTGGAAGCCCCGAAACACACCATTTCATCTTTTGATTTGGATCGATCAAGCGCTAACATGTGGTATGAGGGTTGTTAAGTTAGTTATGGTTCTAGTTTTTTAAACTTGGCTGATAAATAATAGAAGTTGGGAAGCTTGTAACTAACTCAATTCTTTATATTTTCTTTTGATTCTTGGAGCTATGTAAAGTTTGTAACATTAAGATTGTGATGCTTGAATCTTAATTAAAATAATAGAATCGATTATTCTTGTTTAGGTCATGATGTAGGCTCTAATGAACTATATATATACTCTATTTTTTGTTGTGATTCTTCTTCACTTTTAGTTTTTGATTTCTTTGATTCTCAAGCGTAATTTATTTAAAGTCTTAGATCAAGGTTTCATTGCTCTAGAGCTTGATTTTAGATCAAATGACTACTCAAAAATTTGATATGAAAAATTTAATGGAAAAAATAATTTTAATCTTTAAAAGATTAAAATAGAAGCACTCTTGGTTAGTCAAGGGCTCGAATCTATAATTGAAAAGGTTGTCGTAACTAAAGCAAATGACAAGAAACCTAAATCTTAGATGGTGATCGTGACAAAATAATGAAGATGGCCAGAAGGGCCATTGTCTTAAGCTTTAATGATCAAGTTTTAAGGGAAGTGGCTAGTAAAAGGAAAACATTTGGCTTATAGAAGAAACTTGATTCTTTATATACGACCAAGTCTTTGGTCAACATGTTAAATTTGCAAAGAAACTCTATCAGTTGAACATAAGAAATGGGGGCTCTATCAAAAATTATATTGATGGCTTCAATAAGATCATCATTGATCTTAATACTATTGATATAAATATTGATGATGAAGATAAAACCATCATCCTACTTAGCTAATTGCCTTCAAGTTATTTGCATTTTATGGACACTCTCTTGTATAGAAGGAAATTTTTAACTATGAATGATGTCTAAGTTTTTTTTGAATTCAAAGGAATTGGCAAATAGGAGGGTCTGACAAGAATGAATCAAAAGGAAAAAAACAATAGTAAATCAAAGTCCAAGTCTAAAGGAAAAACATGTTACTTTTACAAGAAAGAATGTCATTTTAGAAGGGTCTGTTTAGAAAAATAAGTAAGAATAAAATTAAAACAAAAGTAAGGGATGCAATAACAATTTTAAATGATGGTTATGATAGTGTTGCCACATTAATAGCTTTAAAATATGCTATTGGAGGTGAGTAGATCTTAGATGCTAGATAAACCTTTCATATAAGTTCAAATTGAAATTGTTTGAAGACTATTATACTATAAATATTGTAATAATATTATTAAGAAATAATTTAGCATGCAAAATTATTGGTATTAGGACCATCAAAATAAAAATGTATGATAATGTACTTAAAGAATTAAGAAATTTGAGATATATTCTTGATTTAAAAAGAAATCTCATCTCATTAAAAGAATTTGAGTAAAATTGTTGTACCTTCAAAGCTAAAAATGGAGTCTTGAAAGTTGTCAAAAGGTCACTTATAGTGATAAGTAAACCAAGATCAATGGTCTATATATACTGTATGGAAATTCTATTAAAGGAATAGTGGCTATATTTATTGAAAGTAGCCTTAATAAGTCCAAAATATAGCATATGTGATTGGCACATTTGAGTGAAAGGGAACTCAAAGAACTAAAGGATCAAGAAGTGTTTTGAAAGGACAAGTTAAAGATTCTAGAGTTTTTGTGAATATTGTATGTTATGGAAAGCTCACATATCAAGTTTGTTATTAGTGAACATAACACAAAATCCATTTTAGAGTAACTCTAATCATCAGGCGCCTATTCAAAATAAATCTCTAGATGGAGCAATTATTTTCTAAACCTTATTGATAATTTTTCAAGACATTTTTGGGTTTATGCGTTAAAGTAAAGACCAAGTATTTGATGCTTTCAAAACATGGAATGCATTAGTGGAAAATCAGTCTAGAAAAAGGTTAAAAAGCTCAAAACTAACAATGGTTTAAAGTATTACACTTCAAAATTTGATAGCTTCTATGCCAAGTATGGAATCCATAAAGAATAAGACAATAATATTAACCCACCTTATAACAAAATGGTTTTGCTAAAAGGATAAATAGGTCCATTCATGAGAGTAGGTGTATACTGTCAAATGTAGGTCTACAAAAAAAGTTTTAGGCTGAAGCTATCATGACAATAACTTATTTGATAAATAGAAGTCCATTTTTAACAATAAACTTTAAGACACTAGAAGAGATATGGTTTGGATAACATCAAAGTATGAACATCTATGGATCTTTGGTTCATCGACCTTTGTTTATGTTAAATAAAATAAGTTGGAATCAAAAGCCATTAAATGAATGTTTGTTGGCTATCCAGATGGGGTTAAAGACTACAAAGTATGGTGTATTGATTAAAATCTACCTATAGTAACGATTAGTAAGGATGTAACATTCAATGGAGCCTTTTTATTGAAAGAAGATATCAAGACAAATGAACCATCAATAATTGATACTAAGTAAAAGAAGCGATTGAGTTTGAGGCAGAGCATCCAAGAAAAAGTTGCTTAGGTTTTGAGGGTTATGGTTATTCAAACTCATAGCTCACTTCACCAAAAGCACAACTCAAAATGCCAATAACTCATGATCACCCTTCTGTTAATCAATAAATTTCACTAGAAGAGAAATTGAAAGAATACCAGTTGGCAAGAGACTAACAAAGAAGAATAGTAAAGCCTCATTAGAGGTTTAGTTATGCCGAACTCATTACAAATACATTCAATTTTGCTAATAAAATATACATTGAAGTACCTAAAACATATGCTGAAGTAATAAGGAGCAATGATAGAGAAAAATGGTTCCAAATAATGGTTGAGGAAATCAATTCTCTAATAAAGAATGAAATTTAAGAACATCAGTGTGTTGTGAAATGGGTACCTGATGCTAAATGGACTAAAGGAAATGCAGATGTTGATTATGCTAGTCATTTAGTTAAAAGAAGATCACTAACTAGATATTTTTCACAATGAAAATGTGCTATATGAGTTGGAAAGCTGCATTACAGTTTGTTATTGCTCTATCAACAACTGAAGTTGAGTATGTGGCAATTGTAAAGGTAAGTAAGGAAGCAATTTAGATGAAGAGTTTGATTGCTAAACTAGTAATGGATGACATATGGTGAATGTATTTTTTGATAGCCAAAGTGCTATACACTTGAATAAAAATCAATGGTTCCATGAAAGAAAAAAATACATAATATTAAGATGCACTTCATCAAGGATCAAATTACAAAAAGGGATTATAAATCTAATCAAGATTCATACCTCTATAAATCTAGCTGACATGATGACAAAGGTTGAGTTCAAGCTTTGTTCAAGCTTAATTGGTGTCAACAGCAAGTGTAAAAACTGATACAAGTGGTGAGACAAAATAATTTAGTGTCTATTAATTTAGAAACAAGGTGGAGATTATGAAAAATCAATGTTGGAGTCAGTTGCACTGTTTAAGATGTTTTGGGGATTGAATTGCATATGAAAGAAAGTATTATTACTTTCAAAGTAATTTGATAAAAATGAAAGAGTTGAGATGATAATGTCTAAACAGATTTGGAAGCCTTAAAGCGCATCATTTCATCTTTTTATTTAAATCGCTCAAGATACTTGGTAAGAGGGTTGTTGAGTTAGTTACAGTTTTGAGTTTTTTTACTATTGCCTTGGCTGATAAATATCATAACTTGAAAAGCTTGTAATTAACTCAATTCTTTATCATTTTCTTTTGATTTTTAAAACTCTGCAAAACTTGTAACATCAAGTTTGTGACCCTTGAATCTTAATTAAAATAATAACATCGATCATTCTTATTTTGCACGTAGATGTAGACTTTACCAAACCTCGTATGCGCTCTCTTTTTTATTGTGATTCTTTCTTTATGTTTAATTTCTAATTTCTTCAATTTTCAAGTTTAATTTGTTGAAGTCTTAGATTAGAATTTCATTGCTCCATCATCGTCATCACCATCATGTTAGATAAACAAAATCTGTGTACTTTATCGATGGCAGCAATCAATTCAAAACGTGTTTCCATATTTCAAAGGTTATATAATGATTAACTAATATGTTCGATACGTTTCCTTTTTTCTAAAATAAAGTTCAAAATGCTAATAACTTTGATTTCATTTTCCCAATATAAAAAGAAAAAGAAAAGGTTATTTCTTTCATATTTTATTTTGAAAAAAAAAATCTAAACCCTTAAAATTTTAAGAATGAGACATTATGCAAACTCTAATATTATGTATGAAAATTCTAATATTAGATGATAATTTTCATCAATTTTAACTAAAAAAAGGGTAAGAATAAAAATCAGTCTAAATTTAGATCTAAAATTAGTAAATCCAACATAAAGAAAAAAAGATCATGGATAAATATTAAATTTTGGTTACCAATATGATAAATAAAAATATTTATCACTGATTTATAACAAATTTTATTAAAATAATACCACAATAAAAAATAAATAAAAACGAAAGAACTTTAGCCACCGCTCGTTGACATTGGCAATTATATGTCGTCGTCGACAACCATTCATTATCATCGGCCACCATCCATGACCACCAATCATTACTCGGTGCTGCCGGTCATTAGTTGGCCGACCAGTTTATGAATTGATCAAATTATTGATCGCTATGAGCGCGGTGGCTGGAGGCAGCATGTAGTGGTTTCTTTGAATATTCAGTTAGTATGTATTTTCCCCACCCTACTTTTAAAGAGTTTCAATTGTTGGCTCTCAGAAGGCTTAATGGGTCAACTCAGCCCAGGATGAGTTGCTGAGAATATTAGATGATACTAAAAACTTCTCTTGACCAAGGACTATGGGTTGGGCTCGTTGATATTCCTTTGTTTAATCTTAGGTCTTCGGTTGACAGAGGACAAGACTAGGGTACTCACATGGTGGGCCTTGAGTGAGATGCCTTTGAAATATTTGAAATTGAGATTTTTGAGTTGTAATGGCCTTCCAAGGATTAGACTTGGTCAAAATCTAGAGAGAATAGTTAGTAAACAAATCGAACATAGAAAAAAAAATTAACAAATTGCATTTATTTGAATGACCATAAATAGTAAAGGTTTACAATGCATGATTTCACTAAAATAGAATCCTGTATTCGAATATCTCCTTTCCATATATACATATATATATATATATCCCATATATATATATACATTATAGGAAAACCGACAATTGTTTTTTTTTTAAGAAAAAAAAGAGAAACCCACTTCAATTATTTACCTGATGAGCTAATATTCGATCAGCAGCTTTAATTTCTTTGCTATTGGCAGACTTAATTGGGGACCCAAAAGTGGCATATAGCATCCCAGTTAACATAAACCATTATTGAGCAAAACCCTTGCATTATTGAACTTTGAAGAACCGAAATCTAAAGAATCAGTGACAAGAGTTACAGAAGTAAAATTCACGATGTTGTCGGTTATTCTTGTAAATTATAAGAAGGAAGAAAGCTAGGTGATGAAATTACCATTCGTCTCGTCAACTAACTGTCAAAGTTAACATTTACTGTTGAGAGGATTCAAATGTGATTTTGGACAAACCTTACCTCTACCTCTGAATTTTTTCGAAGTACACAGAAGGTATGTGTAAATATACACCCCATAAAAATTAGATTTCATATATGCTAGATTTGAGTAACTCAAAGTTCTAACTTGACAACAATTAATTATAACCTAATATTAGCTACAGGAATGATAATTGAGACAAATGAAACAAACATTTTCAGAATTGATATGGCTTTACATACCTAAAATAATTAAATAAACAATGGGGTTGCCACCGGTTCGCTTACTTAATTACTTAAGGCTTGACCTACTAAATATGATACACACATTTCGGTAAGATATATATAGATATACTCCATCACATTTAATTCACGAAAATTATAAATATCATAAAACAAATCATAACTGAGTCATAAGCAACAAAGAAACTACAACAAAGAGATTAATTATTAAGTGAAATATTGAAAATGGAAAAATTACGAGATCGTAGTCTAATATCAAACTTTTATTATATATCAAGATTATGGGTTTACAATGATTTTCTCCTGAAGGCACATGTACATTAAGAACATCTCATCATTGACATAACAATAATAATATTGAAGCGGAATCAATAAATTCAAACAATATAATGTAGTAACAAGTAATAAAGAATAAAAATTGAGAAAAAATAAATAAGAGAAAGCATATAAGAATTTACATAATTCGATAACTTACCTACATTTACGATGGCTCAAGATTTCACTTCTCTTATTAATAAATAACAAGTCACTTACAAGTATGCCTTTTATAAAATAAAAAAACACAAACCTTATAAAGAACACACAATTAATCTCTCTTGTAATGTAGAGGGTTTGCTCTCTTGTGTTTGTTTTGTAGTTATTGTGATATACTATGATATGTTTACAAGACAATATAAAGTCTTTATATAGACTTTGGATGCCCACTTAAAAAAGTCAATTGAGGTAAAATAGAAAATACCCGTAAGTTGTCATGTGACCAGTACCTATGTGAATAGTACTCACCGTGTGAATAATTTCTTACTTTTGACTTTTTTTTTTACTCATTTCTAGTACGAACTTCACATATTAGACTTTTTGTTGACTCTTCATTAGTCGCTAACTCAAAATTAAGACATATTCTTGATTTTGAATTTCCAATTTTTAACAAATCTCTCATTAATTCAAAATCATCCTTGAAGTTTTTAAGACTTTTCATCTTCACATCTTTGATCACTCTCACATAATGGTGACTTTAGTTAAGTCCTTGCATAGGACAAACTTAATCGAGGGCAATGGCTTAGTTAACATATCAACGGAGTTTTTAGACTACATAATCTTTATTAGATTAATCTCACCATTTTAAATAATATTTCTAATGAAAAGAACCAGTATATCAATGTGTTTAGACCTCTCATGGAACACTTGATACTTACTTAGGTGTAGGACACTTTGGCTATTACAATACATTTCGTTGTTGACGTCTTCAGTAGTATTACCTCTAAGCATATCCCTTTTAACCACATAGCCTCTTTAATAGCTTCTCCAACAGCTTATAATTTTTTTTTCATATTGTAAAAGTAATAAGAATGAGAGATGTTTGAAGCTTTAGCTTCGTTGTCAGCCAGAGCTTCCAACTGACGATCGGCTACCATACTCTATTCCGCTTCTGTGGTAGATAGTGCCACCACATGCTGTAGAACTGATTTTCAGCACAATACACTCAAACACCATGAATCCGTAACCCATTAATGATCATCTTTTGTCTAGATTACCCGTATAATATGAGTTGATGTATCCTCTTACCGTTTCACTTTCTCTCTCATCCTTTTTATGCGTTAATCTGTGATCCAGTGTTCTCTTGAGATATCTTAAAATCTACTCTATTGCAAGTCAGTGATCTTTATTTGGATTTGTTATGTATCTACTTACCACACTCATCACCTATATTATGTCTAGTCTCGTATAAACCATCGCATATATAATGTTCCTCACAATGCTCACATATGATACTTTACTCATCTGCAGTGTCTCCTCTTTGAATTTTGTTTACTGTGCTACTGAAAGATTGAAATGTATGACCAAATGAGTAGAGACGGCCTTTGCATTGGACATATCAAACTTCTCTAGAATCTTGAGCATATATAGCTACTGTGACAAGAAGATAACGTCTTTTCTTTCTCTCACAATATCCATACCCAATATCCTTTTTATTGCTCTTAAATCCTTCATCTCAAATTCATCATTCAACTACTTCTTTAGTTTCTGTATCTTTTTCATGTCTCTATATGCGATCAACATATCATCCACATGCAAAAATAAATACATCATTACCCCACTACTCAAATTCTTAAAGTACACGTATCCATCATACTTTCTTCTACTAAACCCTTACGCTTGTGACATGTAAATCTTTTCTTCAAGCTCTCTATACAAAAAAGCTATCTTTACATCAATCTACTCTAAATGTAAATCAAGATTTGTATACATGGCTAATAGAATACTAATGGATGTATGTTTGATGACTGAAGAGAAAATCTCATGAAAATCTATTCATTCTCTTTGAGTAAACCTTGTATAACAAGCCTTGCTTAAACCTTGTAGGCTATACCTCTAGTCCCATCCTTAACCTTATACACTTATTTGCACTTAACTAATTTCTTTTAAAGTCTATCTACCAACACCCAGTTATTATTTTTCTTAAGAGAACTAATCTCTTCTTTCATGGTTTGCTGCATCTATCTCTATTCTAACCCTTTATAGCCTTATTGTACGTCTTAGGCTCATCAAAATCAATAGTAAAAGCAAAATTGAAAGCATGAGCAATTAACTATATTTGTACATCCCTGATTGGCGGGTTTATCATTCTCTTTAGCCTATGTCTAGTTAGCAAGTACTCTTCTAGTTCCATCTTAGGAGTTTTAGTCTTATGTTAGGTAGACTTAGAGGAACTTGTTGGTGTTCTTGACTCAATATCAAGGGTTGCCTTACTGAAGTATTGATTTGGGGACATGTCAGATCTATACTTAGGCTCCACTTCAACTTTAACTGATTTAAGTGCTGAATCTTTCTTAGACACATATTTTTCTTTCTTATCTTTTTTGAGAGCTTTCAACATTGTCCTCTCATCGAATGTCACATCACAACTTATAATATTCTTTGACAGCTTCAACTATTTACATAATACCTTATATCCTTTCATGCTTTCAAGATACTCTATAAATATCCACTTCATAACTTTAGGTTCCAATTTCCCTTGCTCCACATGCATAAAAGCTCAGCAGTTAAATATTTAAAGGTGGTTATACTTGGGGGGGTTACCAGACCATGTTTCTTCAGGGGTTTTAAAGAGGAACTTCTATTAATCAAATAAGCCGTTGTCATTATAGCTTCACCCCAAAATACCTTGGACTCTTTGCATTGGTCAATATGCATATAACCCTTTCAAGTAGAGTTCTATTTATTCTTTTAGCCAAACTATTCTGCTACGGTGTTGATCTCACAGTTCTGTGCCTTACAATTTCATGCTTAGCACAAAATTCATCGAACTCTCTGTAGTAAAACTCAAGGCCATTGTCAATCTTTAGCCTCTCTTAACAATGGCATTCCAAGTCTTGAACGTTTTAAACACTTGCTCATTGTTCTTTAATACAGACCCGTAACTTTCTTGAATAGTTATTTATAAAATTAAAGAAATATCTAGCCTTACCGTAGGTTACTGTCTGCGTTGGTTCTTAAAGATCTGAGTGTATATAGTCAAGAGTCCTTTTAGTTCTGTACTCTATCTTAAACCTTACTCTGTTTTTTTCTAGCACACAATACTAAAAAAACTTAAGTGGTTGGAACTTATCCTCACCAAACACTTTTTGACTAAATAGCTCATTTATGTTCCTCTCACTTAAGTGTGTTATTCTAAGATGCCACAATTTGATTTGCTTATTCTCATCAGCCGTGGAGAATAATGTAGAGTTACTCACTGCCTCTCCTTTTAGCACACATACTCTTTTGTGCTTCTCGTCTCTTATCACAATCATAGAACCCTTCAACACTTTTAAAACTCTTCCATCAATCTTGATGGAACACTTATTGGTCTAGCATACCTAGTGAGATCAAGAAGATACCTAACTTCAAATAAATCTCTTATTCACCTATCATACAACTTAAGTCTAATTCCTAATACCTGACATGCTACGTCATTATCTATTAATACTTTACTATTATTAATAGGCTGAAAATTGACAAACCAAAACTTATATGGGCACATGAGAAAAGTACAATCAGAATTTAGAACATATTATTCAAAACTCTTACCATCAGTAACAATTAGAGTCTCTATGCTGTCAAAGCAATCATCATAGTTAAGCGCAACATTTGCCTTATTATCTTTGACTTTCTTCTCTCGATAGTTCTTTATGAAGTGCCCCTCTTTTTTTACAGTAATTGTAATACCCCAAATTTTTTATTTAATTTGATTGAATTTATTAGTCAAAAGAAATGGAAGAATTTGATTGGTTGAATAAGTATAGTATGGTATAAGTGTTTGCATAGAATTAAAACCCATGCTATTACAACTTTTCCAACATTTGGACCAATAGAATTTTGCCAACATTGTTAAATGGAATTTACTAGAATTAGTTAGATTTTAACTAGATTTTTTATTTAGTTTAGTTATGAATAGTATTTGGAATTTTTGGACCAATCAAATGCCACCATTTCTAACCAATGATATTTTTGTAATTTTGAGTTTAGTTGGGGGTATTTTTGGAAAGAAAAATAAAGGCTATAAAAGGGGGAATAGTATTGAAAAATTTAGAGAAAACCAAACATTTGGCCGTCCCCTCCCTTTTGCATTTTCTCTCCATTTTTCTTTTATCCCCCTTTAAATTCAACAATTCTCAATACTTCTATTAGTAAATTAAGCCTCCAAATCCTTAATTAAAGCCTTCTTCATCAAGTTTCAAGGATCAATTTTAAGGTATAAGTTGTTATTCAAGGTGAGTTAATGCTAAAAATTCTATTGAATATGAATTTGGGGTTTCAAGGGTTAATAGATTAAGTAGCCATGTAGAATTAGTGAATTATGCTTTTAATTTGGTAAATTAGAAATTTATTCATTATTTGTGTATTTTAGCAAATGAAGGTGAAAGCTTGGCCAAGGATAGCCAAGGGAAGGAGAAGGAGAAGATGTGAATCAAGTGGAGGAATTAAGCTTATAAGGTTGGTGTACACATTAGTTTGAAACTTAAAATTTTTACCTTAGGAAATTTAGTGTATATTGATGTATTTTATTAATATGATGGATGAGTATGTTGAACTATGGCATTGAATTGATAATTATATTATTTCTAAATGTATTAAATATGTTTTGAGTATTGGATATTAATTGGTGGTCAAAATTGAAAAGAAAAGAAAAATTGGGCATAAATATGAATTTTGAGAAAATAGGACTTATATGAAAGTTTTTGGACTAAATTGTAAATATTTAAAATTTTTATGTCTTTATGTGTATTAGTATGTAATTAGAACTTATATATGACTTGTTGAAGAAATTGGGGCCTAATGGCAAATTTTGGAACAAATGGGCCTATAAGTGGAAAATTGGAAAAATTTGGGCTAAATTGTTAAATCTGAAACTTATTTGGGTATTTTTGAATATTCTGGACTCATATGAAAAATTTTGGAACATTTGGGCTTATGTATAAAAATTTTGAAAATTTTAGGCATAAAGGTGAATAGTAAAAATTTTTGGGCCTATTTGTAATAATGAAAAAATATTTGTTTCTAAATATGAATGATCAGAAAAATTGAATAAATGTGAATTTGTATAATAATTTGGTTTAATAATAATAAATTTGTGTTAAAATATTTTTTTTAAAAAGAAAAATAATGTATTATAATAATACTATTGTGACGCCCTAAGTAAACCTGAACATTGGTAGGGGAGGATTGGTAGTTGGCATGCCAATAGAGTATTATAGCAGTACTGCGCCGTTTGCTTGTTCGATGATACTACTCTGTGTATCCGATTTGTTATCTATTCTGAATCCGGTGGGTAGTCACCGAGTGGCCGATGCCGAATCATTATCTGATATTTGTTAGCTCATTAGCCAATCCATGGTATCGTGTCAACGTTTATTTTGGGCGCCTACTTGGATCAAGTATAAATATGATATTTGTGTATATATATATATATTTGATTAATTGAAATGAGAAATCGAAATAATGTTTTGGTTTAATGAATTGATTAATTGATAAATTTTGATTTATTATGATATATGGAGAAAAATTGGTATTACTCAAAATTTCATTGTTTATATATATAGTTTATTGCAAAAAGAAAATAAAATTTTATTATACTGTTTCATCTTTTGTGTACACCCACTAAGTTGTTGTGCTTAGCGCGTTGGATTTACCATGCGCAGGTAGTAGAGTTGCCATCACTAAAGACTGAAGAGTAAATCTTTCTGCAGCTGCTCGGAGTCGTTCACATCCTCTCTCTATATATAATTATTTTTTATAGATATTTTACTTGTCTATAGACTGTTGTGTATTATATTATGGACATTAAGTGTATGTGTATGTATATATGTATTTATTCAGAATTGTCTCTTTTAAAATCATGATATATGATATATATTTTGATAATATACTGGATGTGAAATAGTTTTGTAAAGGTTTGATACATTTATATTGTAATATGAGTTGTGAATATTTGCTGAAAAACAAATATGGAAGTTGGTTAAGAATGGATATGAAAATTTTGGGAGTGTTTCTTTTCTTATAAGTAGTGTAAAAATCAAATTTTTAGGGGAGACTCTGTCAGTTTTTCCTCGTAAATGTTTAAAAAAAATAAAATAAAATATTTTTGAAGTTAAAATAATCATTATCGTTGTTTCTGTTCGATGCTATCGTAGCACCCCCTAAGCTCATGTCTCGATGAGAGGCGAGTGAGGAAGGTGTTACAGTAATAACACTTCTTGAGAGTGCCTTGGACTTTGATTTTAAGCATTTCTTCTTTTAATCTCTATGTGAGGCTTTTTCTCTTGCAGATAAGCCTTCTGCATTAGCCTCTATCTGTCTTCCTAATTGCTTTGAGTTTTATGATGATTTTACATCACTCATTATTAACTTTCTCTATTATAAAAAACTATATCAATAAAGTACTAATAGTTTTTGGGAAATGGACTTAGCAAGATGATCTCTTTGTCTTTATCCTTTATCATTATATTGATAGCTTCAAAATCAATGATAATTTTATTGAAGGCGTCTATATAGTCTTTTATCGGCATCCCCTCTAACATAAACAGTTGATATAACTTTTCTTTATATGCAATTTGTTGGCCAACGACTTTTACATGTAAAGAGAGTTAAGCTTCTTTCAAATACTAATCATTGTCTTCTCATCTGCTACTTCTCTCAATATTTCATCACTCAATAACAGAATGATTATCTGTGAGCCATTTTCTAAATGTCATTTCTTTCTACATCAGTATTAAATGACTCTAATGTCTTTTCTTCCATAATAGATAAAGCTGCAGTCTCCTATAGCGTTGAGCCTAACTATTGGCTCACCAATAACGCTGTCATATTTCTTTTCTACAGATTGAAATCATTTGACCCATTGAATTTCTCTACTTTATACTTAAGAGTAGCTATATCTACTAATAACCAAGCTCTAATACCAGTTTATAGAAGCCTAAATAATAAACCCAAGTAATATAATATAGTAACAAATAATCAAGAGTAAATAAGAGAAATAAGGTAGGAGAAAGTACACAAGAATTACGTGGTTCAAAAATTTACCAACGCCCACAATGGATCAAGATCTCATTTATCTTATTAATAAATCATAATACACTCATAAAGTATGCCTTTTACAATAAAGAACACAAGCTTCACAAAGAACACTCTTAATTGCACTCACAAAAAACACACAATTGATCTCGCTTGTAATTTAAAAGTTTTCTCTCTTGTGTCTATATTGTAGTTGTTGTGATCTATTGATATGTTTACAAACCAATATAAAGCCTTTATAGAGACTTTAGATGCCTTATGAAAACCCTAAACCTAGTTAGAATAAAAGTCTTTACTTGTAAGAGTCCAAATCCAACTTAAAGAAATCAATTAAGCTAAAATAGAAAATACCCATAAGTTGTCGTGTGACCCATACCTGTGTAAATGCTGCGTAAATATTACCCATGAATAGTATCTATCGTATGAAAAGTACTCGTCGTGTGAATAGGTTTTTACTTCTGACTTTTTATTTTGCTATTTCTTAGCACGACCTTCACGTATTAGACTTCTTGTTGACTCTTAATTGGTCTTTAACTCAAAAATTAAAACTCATCCTTAATTTTGAATCACCAATTTCAAACAAACAATATGGCTCAAGTGGTCACCAAGCTACACAACAACCGTAACCACTTGAGTTTGAGCAAGAGGAGGGGCCAATGTTGGGTTAATTATGAGTATCTAACTCCCCATCAAAACTTTAAAAGAAATATGTCTAACAAGTGAGTTTAACTCAAATAGGCATTAAATGTTAATAAAATATTAATCGAAACTTACAAAAATATTTAAGGGGAAGTTCAGAACTTGCCTTTCAATTATGAGAACAAAATCAAGTTGAAGACACATTCCAATCATCAAGTCAAAAGAAATAAATTCCTAAATCTCAATTCAATTTTTATTCTCTTGGCTAGCTAAGACTGGCCATAAGGTATAGTTCTTTCTCTTTATGCTTGTTTAGGATTTTTGTTATTGTTTTTTTAGTACAGTGAGCTCTGGAAAAATAAGAGTGATGTTGAGTTTGCTTAAAGTTTAGTGAAAAGTGTGAAGAAAATGTGATGAAAGTATTATGCATTTGAAGGGGTGAATTATGATGAGTTATGGTGAAAACAATATTTTAAAAAAAAAATTATTTTAGATGATAAAGTCAATTTTAATTTTTTTTAAATATAAAATTTAATTATAAAAATATAATATTTTATCTAGTGTGATTAAAGCTTAGAGAAAGTTTTAAGTGTTTCCTAAAATATATTTTACTATTATTATTATTGTTATTAAATTATTGTCATGTGTTTTTCTTAATTAGCCATAAAAAGGTGATATAAGGATGTTATCAATTTAATTAAATAAAAGCAATGCTTTGAGAATATCAAAATTTTAGTCTTAAGATCTTTGTTTATAAATCTAATCTTAAAAACAAAAAAAATAATAATTACAATAAATATAGTTTATTTGTTAGGAAGTGTTGTTGTGTAAAAATTTATAAAAGACCTAGATCCAAGCCCATACATATGACTGGATATGTCAAACATGATACAACATATGGATGTAAGCTATTTTACAAAACTTAATGTATGGGTCGTATTTGGTAAGTATAAAGTTACACTAAGTAATATCTAAAGTATGAGTACTGTTATGATAAAACTTACTCGGGGACTAAACTTAGCTCAAATAAAGGTAAACCTATGTGATTAAGGGTAATAGAGGAACACAAGCCTAATAAGACACTTATTGGCCTTTGAGTCATTCTAAAATTAAAAAAAAAAGGGTAAATTGATTATTTGATATAGAAAGTAATTAGCACATTACAGTTTTATTTAAAATAAAATCGTTATCTCATCTCAGTTTGTTGGCCTTGATTGGATGGCTAGGATGATTTTTGAATTGATGTTTGTCAGTTGAAAGGCTCTTCTCTCATGAGTGGATCTCAGTTGTTAGATCTTATTCAACAATTGAGAGCACCTAGTGAGATCCTCATAGGTGCTCTTTTTACATTTTCATAACTCTATTCTTTAGTCACTTTTACTGCCATTTAAGTATTTTTAGAGAGAAAAGTTGTTATTTATAAAGAGAGAAGCTTTGTATTTAAAGGTTATTCTTTCAACTTTAATGATTTTTTTTCCACAAGTAAGTTTTGTTTTCTTTTATTCTTGCCTTTGCTTTTGATTTTTGAGTCATTTTATTAGATTTTCTACATATTTTTTTTCTTAGTTCTTCATAGTTTGACTTCTCGGCCCTTAATCATAAGTGCTTGCACAACTTTTGTTTAAATGCCTGGGTAATAAGTTGTTTGTTCTTTATTATTTCTAGGTCTGTTGACAGAAAATATCTTAAAGTAAAAGTGAGGCAAATGACTCCCATAATATATTTGGTTGGGAATTTGGTGAGTTGGCAGTGGTCAATGCTGGAAGTAGCTTTACCTGAAGAGTTATAAGCGGATGTGTTCGAGAGAGCCGAGAACTCCAATTGTTAACTAAAGAGCTCAACCAAAGGAAAAATGCAGAGCTTGAATTGGTTTTCAAGGAGGATTCAAAGAAGACCATGAGTGGGGAGGTGGGCGACTCCTTACTTGACATGACCAACCTTAGCCCAATAGTTTTCTGCAAGCTGTTAAAAGACTTGTTGGAGATCTTTATGTAAATAGCCCATTCCTACCGATTAACCCTATTGCTCCTTGTTTGCTCTAGCATTTTTTGTTAAAAGGATCAAAATCTTTCTTCGCAAGATATCCTCAACTAGTTCTGTGAAGAATTTCTTTAATCATATATTTGGGTCCATAACACTACCATGATAATACTAGATTTACAAAGTTTAGAAACAAAGTTTGTATTCTAACTGATGTATCATAAATTAGTGACTACTTTATGTCAAATGATTATTGATGTTTTAAAATCATTAATGTGATAGTTATACAACCCAATAAAAAATTAATACATCAAATACCATATCAGTTGAAATACAAAGTTTGTAGTCCATCTTCATAATTTTCGTTCTAGTTTATTGTACTAATATTATCTAGAAGAGTTCTATAAAAAAAAATGTTTTCCATATTTGTCAGAGGTAGAAAGAGGAACTGAAGCTAGCTAAAAGAGCTCTGTCTGCTTCTTTAAACATAACTATGCCTTCTCATAAGAGAATTGTGAAGGCCTTGAATGCCTTGTTTTCTAAAGTGATTTTACAATTTTGTTGAAGTCCATATCATGACATGAACCAATTTTAAGAGAAACAAAAGCAAAAAGGAGATAGAAAGAATGAGAAAATGATCGATGCATCATGCATGGTTATATTTGAGAGAAAGATGATAAGAATGTTTATGGGAACCTAAGCTAATCAAATTCGGATTGCATTTATACAGGAATACAATAGGGGCCGAAGGTTGCCCCCAAAAAACTTTTTAATTAAATAAATATGCGTTTATTCATATATTTTGTTAAATGTTTTAATGTTTATGAATATAATTCCCATTTCAATAATAAACTGCCCTTAGGCTTTATGTTTTATGCCATATTCTTAGGGATGAGTACTGTCGTCTGTCCCCTTAATTTCGTATTCTTCATTTTTCATTTCGATAAATTTTCCTTTAGATCCGACTAGGTTTATTAAAAATAAATATTTATCCTCTTAAGAAAATAACATTTATACTATTTTCCCCTTTATATATATTTTCAATACTGGTGATGCTTTAGCCTCTATAAATTTAGACTTTGTACTTTAAGTTTATAACTTTGATATTTTAACCCTTCTGTAGTTTTGAATCTTCCTTTAGCCTTGTTGCAAGTACTTATTGTTGACCTAAAAAAATGATTCCTCGGGCCAATGAGTTTTAAATTTACTTGTGAATGAAAATGAAACTTAGGCCTCATCCTAACAAAAGTGATCAGCGCGGGCTTAGGTTTCTTATTTTGTTGCGAGCTATAAAAAATACGGACACAAGCTTGAAGACAATCTCACTGGGGTAGGTTCCAGTGGAGACTCTCTGATGCTTAAGTCAGAAAGGGTTCTCATTCCTTTTTTTTTTTATTAGAGTTTTAATATGAAAGAAGTACAAATATGATCAGAATAGGAGAAGGAAAACCTTTTTTTCTTTGTGTTAATTTTTCTACTATTTGGGCATCATCTTTCTCAATATTTTTCTTTTTCCTTCTTATAGTATTGGCATTTTGGAGGTCTTTTAAGATTTTTTTGCCTCTGTTGTACTTATGATTTGCGTTGAATATCCTCTGCTGCACATCTGACACACGCCAAATATTCTTCTGTTGTGCATCTGACACACGCCAAATATCTTTCTGTTGTACATCTAACACATGCTAAATATCCTTCTTTGGATCTCTTGATCCTAGTCTTATTACATGTTAGGTTCCCTTCTGATGTGTTAAGCATATTTCTTAGGTTTGTCTTCGCTGGTGATTTTGGTTAAGTGCGAGGCTAGATCTAAATGGCTCGGGTCTGATTTCTGGGGTCGTTTCTCCCATCGGCTCGGTTATGACTTGAGATCTTAAGAGCGAACCTTTCGTTGATTACGCTGACTGTACCTGATCAGTCCATCTGGTAGATAGTCAACCCTGACTTCTTTACTAACTGTGCAGGCATCGAAACAAGCCAACCTGATTAGTACATAAATAGGGACCATGGTCATATTTAGGTCGGCCTAATTGAATAGGTGTTTCTGATTATCAATTAGATACTTTTAAATCTGAGCTAGTCCTTCGCCGTTCAGTTTGGTCAAGATTTAGACCTATTGGGTGTTACTGCAAGCCTGTCTTTGAATTGGACTCACCCCTCAAGCAACATTGAGCCTTTGAGGAGGGCTGTTTTTTTAAAGGCAACGTTTGAGTGAGCTCTTGGAGTTCGGCCTTTATCAGGCTTGGGGACCTTATGCCTAAAAAGAGAAATTTTTTAGGATAAAAACACTTATATTTACCACAGTTTGATGATACGACGAACATTTTTTAGCTTTGTCGATTTATGTTTTAAAAAATTTGTAAGTCAGATTTAAACAACAATGTCCATGCAACGAGTACAAAAATTTAATCTCTTAAAACTCTTTGGTGTCAATTTCGAACAACTAAAGTATATTCAAAATTTTTGTATCGAAAATATTCAAAGAAGATGGAAACCAATGAATTGGGTCACAAAAATGAAAGACAACTGTAAAGGTAATAATCAAGTATAAAGCACTACTATAAAAATGAGTTTTATTGACACCATGTTACTGACACTTTTTTAAATGGTGTCAGTAAAACCTATTGTCAGTAAATTGTTAATACTATGATATCAGAAAAATGAAGTGTTATTGAATTACTAATATCATAGTATTAGAAAATAAAATTTTAATAGATTAGTGATACTTTAATATTAGAAATTTTTATTTAAAAAATTTTAAAATTAATATAATGCCTAAAACAACATTGTTTTTTTACCTTAATTTTTTAATTACAATTTTCAATATTGACTAAATTTAATTGTTTACATTATTTTTGACCTTTTTTTTGTATTTTATTAAATGTTATAATTGGTCAAAATTTAATTTTTATTTTAATTAAGATAAATATTATAATTCCTAATGTAGTTTTAGTTTTGACTATGTTAAATATTATAATTCTAAATCTAATTTCAACTACATTAGGTATTAAAATTCTGAATCTATTTTTAATTTCAACTATGTTAAATATTGTAATTGCAAATTCAATTTCAATTTCAATTACATTAAAAGTCATAATTTAGATTTCAATTACATTCAGCCTTATAATTCTGATTCCAATTCTAATTTTAATTACGTTAAATGTTATAATTTCAAATTCAATTTTAATTACTTAAATATTATCATTTTGATTATAATTTTAATTTCAGTTATGTTAAATATTATAATTTCAAATTCAATTATGTTAAATATTATAATATAACACTATCATAAATTTATCATAGAATTTATTATAAATTTTATTATATCAGTAATTCGTGATAAATTTTTTCACAACAAAAAAAATTATATTCTATCAAAAAATTTGTGATACTTTGTTTCACAAATTTATGATACAAAGTATGAATTTTTTTTTTTAAAAATAAGTGATAAATATGTAATAAGAATATTTAAGAAAATGTAAAAAGCAAATGACGTGGAAATTATTATAGAATAAAATGACGTCGTTATTAAAAAAATTTAAATCCTCTTTGCAAAATATAAGAAACGGCGTCATTTTACCTGATGTGTTATTAATTTTTTTGTGGCAGTGTTTGTTGGGTCCAAATGAGGTCGTATTTTGTCTAAAGGATGAAACTCTTCTAATTTTGGAGATATAAAATTTTTTGCTTTGCGTTCGAAAAAACCCTTCTCCTCACCATGACAATGATAAAGCCGCCTCACCTCACACGTAAACACATGCCTCTCACAACACAATGCTGGCACTTTGACCTTGATCAACACGTTTTTCAGTGACGTGAGCAGCGCTTGGTGAGAGTCTTGAAGAATTTCAATCATCACACTCAGTAAGCTTGTAAAACAAATCAAGAAAAAAAGGAAAAATCAAAGAGGAGAGAAAATGGCAAGATACGATAGAGCAATAACGGTGTTTTCGTCAGACGACCATCTGTTCTAAGTGGAATACACAATTGAAGCCGTACGCAAAGGCAATGATGCCATCGGCGTTCGTGGCACTGATGCCATCGTTCTCGGTGTCAAAAAGAAATCCACCGCCAAGCTCTGGGATTCTAGGTCTCTTTCATTGTCGCCATTTGAGTTTTCATATCATTTGACTTTATTTACAAAATTTACATTCCAATTAGGTTAGTGTTTGAGTGGGTTTCAGGTGATGTGTGTCAGCTTGACTGAATTTTAGGGCTTTGATGAAATTGGTGGTCCCTTATTATGGTGTTGATCGAACAGTTCAGATCATGAACTGGAATTGGTTATTATTGCTATGAAAATCGAATTTGATTATTTAGAATTATTACTTGTGAATGAATGTATTCGTTGCGATAAACTTAATATTCGTTGTGATAAACTTAAAGTGTTTGTTTTGTATAAGTCATGATAACTTGTTACTATGTTTTGGACTGCAGAGAGGATCCAACAATTGAATATGATGATTCTTGCAGAAAGCTGTTGCATTTTGATGGTAAAAGTTCTGATGCCATATCTTTTATGACTGTTAATTTGATCATTATTTCTTGTAGAGGATATTCTGATAATTTTGTATGTGTAGTTCTAGCAGTAATCTATATATATTTCTGATAACTTGAATTGTTGTGGTGACTGATTATCAAAATGTGGAAGTGATTACACAGGCATTCAGTTGGAAGACCTGGTCTAGTTGCATCTTTTGGTCTAAAAAGCTTCAGCTATTGATCCCAAGGAAAAAGTATGGACAAAATTCCCACCAGAAAGATCAAAACACACCCCACCACACCCATCCATATGAATTTAAATGGAAGGATTATTGCCCATTAGTTTTCAGGTTAGTTATTATATAATTTTGACTGATTGAATATTCACCAATATCTTCAGATTAATTTGTAAATGTTATTTTTTTTCAATGTAATTTGCATTCGTGTTCAGGACATTGAGAAAATTGTTTAAGGTAGACCCAACTGATTACATGATATCTATATGTTGGAGCGATTACTTATCATTATTACATTTTACACAAAATGTAAGTTCATTTTTTTTAACAAATTTTTAGATTTACTGTTAAGCTCAATATATAAACTATGTTATTAATAATTAATATCTGTAACTTTGATTCTTCTTTACAAATTACAAATCGTGGCTCCAGAGTAGTCGTGTAGATAATTTTAACACTGATGTGGTTGAGGCCTTTTTAATATCTGTTTTTTTGCAGATTGATTTTGTTCAAATGCTGCAATCTTCTTCCAAAAATCTAGGTCATGATTCTTTTATTAGATAAAATGCACGTACAATTTGAGCTTAATATTTTAGAATCACCGAGGGGCATTGCTTGGCATGATGGTGAGATTCTTGGGAAGTGCACAGTTTTATGTAGAATTAGCATTTATTAATTGCTATTGTACTTAGAAATCATATATTTTAGAGACAAATGTTGCCAGGCATGGTGAGTACACTAGAAGTAGCCCTTAGACTTTTCATTTAAGTTATATTTCACCTTATCCATGTTGCCATGGCATGCTTTCACATTTAGATATCACGCAAGTTGTGCAGTATTCTCTTCAGATACCCGTTTGTGTTTTACTCTTTAGATACTTATTTTTTTTTTTTGCAGTATTCTCCAATAACATTAAATTGTAACCTTGTGCTCTTATTGTTGCAGTAGAAAGTTTCTTCTTCTTCTTCTTCTATTCCTCAAATGATATACTGTTTTTTGGGAGCTTTGTTTACCTTGTTATATGTTCATACATTTGATGTATTTGAATAACCTTTGGGCTGATTTCCTGAAATTTTCTCAATTGTGTGTGGGAAATTTGAGGTTTAGGAAATAGCACTATAACTACTTAAACTTTTACAACTAAAGATTTAGTTCTCTCTTTTGCATTGGCATGTAGAGTGTGTACTCAAATTGCAATAGCATCTAACAGCAGTCATATCTTTCACATTTATATTTATGTAGTGGGATGAGATGTTAAATTACTCAGCTTTGATTTTGCTAGCTGAACATGAGATAAAGGAACATTTCTTCTTAACCATATCTTGTACCTAACTTGTTTATATGTACTTGATACCAGTTTGTGATTATGCTTTTGTGATTACCTACCACTCCTTCCAGGCATTCATTACAATTTCAGAACTTACTTAAGGTACCAAGTGTTGCCTTTGGAATCTCATGCATAGATAAAAGACAGTTAGGTACAATAAGTTCTGGCTTAATCATATCATAATTTATTAACTGTAATTCAATTGTACATATTGAATGCAGAAGTTAGCTACAATAAGTTCTGGCTTAATCATAGCATAATTTATCAACTGTAAGTCAATTGTAAATATTGAATGCAGAAGTTTTATTCAGCTTATGTGAAATGTATATATAGGAACTCAATTGATGAACTTGAGTTTATGCAGAAGTTTCATTCATCTTTAGGTAGTTATAGTTGCTTTCATGTGATGTATTAGGAAATTGAATTGCAGATCGAGAGTTTCAAAGGAACTTTTTCACTAGTAATAGCTGGATAAATATATGAGCTGAAAGGAAGAACATGCACTTATTAGGAAGGAAGAAAAATGGAAAACCATGAGATTAAATTTGTCAATATTGTATATTGATAAAATGCATTAACTAATATGCAAAAAATTGCTGCTTGGTAGTTGCTGCTGGCATTTGGCTAGAAGGTAGATGCAGAAATTTTAGCACACATACTTTAATTCTTTATTTTCTGTCTGATATACTAATTACTTATGTTAATTGCTATGGACAAATATGGTTGATATTTGCTTTCTATATTGCAAATTAATATTTGTTAATATTTTGCCTTCACCATTCAATATGCTAAGCTAAGAGAACTTGTTAGATGATGTCGAAACAAAAGTGTCCATCAATCGATCCACTATGGTAACTTGCTCTCGGGTATGATTCTCTTCATATGCTTCTTTAATGCATTGTCAAGTTTACATTACAATAGAATACTAGTCTTTTCATATATAAAAATATGTGTGTGTGTGTGTGTGTATATATATATGAAGTTCAAATAAAAATCTAATTTTCTCATGATTTATATGACATGGTATCTTGTATTTTCTTAGCATTTTGTAGGTTTTCTTTTAAACATCTTTGTAATTTGTGTAAGAGTAGTCATTAATGTTTATTTATGTAACTTTTATTATAAAATAGCTGGTTGTTAAGTAAACTTACGATTATTATGTTAATCTATTTTCATTCTTCTAGATGTGTTGATGAGTGGTGTGCATGCAAGTGAACAAGTATGCAATAAAAAACAAAACGGGGAATATATGTGAAACATTTTAGAAATATTCCAATGGCTGATATGAAAATAGTTCTTATAAGTTATTAGTTTTGGCTGCCTCTGTCTTTGATTTATTAGTTTTGTTTAGACTTTTCTTTTCTCTGTAAAGTATAGGATCTGGTACAATGGCTTTACCTTTTTAACGCCTTGTCTTTAACATCTTGAAAAGAAAATTTCAGGATTAACTCCAATAGACTGGGTCAAAATGATGAATATATGTGGTTGAACTGGTCAGTTTAGTACTAGCTTTTCACTTATTGCAAGTTTTGTTCCTTGGAGCTCGTTGGTTCATCTATGAATTCTTGCCAAGAATGGGCAGCTAAACACAATAGAAGGCCCTGAATGCTTGTCCTCAATAGCCGCAAGTTCAAGATGGCCCTAGTTACCAGCAGTCCAAGTCTATTACAACTTTTATAGAGCCTTTACCACCAATACACAAGTCATGGAGACTTTTACAAAATAGGAGCAAGGGACAGAAGAAGAGTCAATGGAGGCTTTTATATATTGGGATATTTTTGACAATTTACTTTAGTATCATTTTAGATGTACTTATAGAATTGTTGTAGTATTTTAAGATATAAATTGAGATGCTTTGCACTATTTATGAAACTTAGTTTGGATGTTTTAATAATTGTAATTTTATTTATACTAAATAAATAAAATTATATTTACTTAGATATGGTATTTATTTATGGAATTGTAGTTTATAAATAAATTTAGAATTTTAGTCTAATAATTTAAATTTAAAATTGTTAAAAAATATTTTAAATTAAATATAAAATCTCTAATATTACGGTATCAGTAATTTACTAATATCACAATATCAAAGATTCATTGATATTATAATATTAGTAAATTATTGATATCTTGGTGTCAGAAAATTATTAATACTATAGTATTAACGATTTATTGATATTATGATATTAGTAATTTACTGAAAATAGATAATATTAGTAAATTTTTTATTCGGGTAACATTAATATTATAAAATAATGTCAGTAAAATCTTTTATTAACGCTAAGGTAGGAAAGACCATTTTGTAATATTGAAGATGGATGAGATTGAGAGCCATTTCTGTCTGCTTATAGTCTATTAGAATTTTGTAATAAAACCCATGAGGTGTTCATATTTTCTGGTTCAACTTTTGTTAATTTCTCCTTGGATTTTGTGCTTTCCTAGTTTTTTTTTTGTTAATCTTCTAAACAAGGGCCTTGTTAATGCATGTTAAAAGGATACGTGTTAGATTTTAGAACTTAAATCAAATACTAAAAGTTCTTCACTACTTAAGGATTGAAAATAATTAATTAATAATTAGAGTATATATATTCTTACATATAAAGGCAAACATTTGTTCTACTAACTAATCTTTTGTATTCTTAAGATAATGTCTTCAACCAAAAGTTAATATGATCCATTCGGTAATACTTCAATTTTCATGGTTAAATAAAAGATAATAAATTTAATTAATAGAGTGGGGGCATTTTAATATAAAATTAAAATAATGGGAGCATTTAAAAGGGTGTGTTTAATTAATAGAATAGGGGGGCATTTTTTTTTTTTTTAATGGAGAGGAAGAGAGCGGGAAAGAAAGAGAGCACTTGTTAGTAGTTAATTTTTAGTTCTTATTTGCACATGCTTTTAGGGTGCAAGTTAATGTGATGCATTTATTAATATTATATGTACTTTCAAGTGTTAAATAAAAGGGATCTGGGAGTGTTTTTGAAGTAAACTGAATTACATTTAAGAAAATTAGTTAAGTACAGAATTAAGGGCTTTTAATAAAATTATTAGAGAAATTAACGGGACTTAAAATATACTTTCACAGTAACGAGTGCTCGACCCTCACCATTGTATATAAAGGATAAAATAATTTTTCCAATGAAGAATACTTTCAAAGAAGAGAAAATTACAACCAAAATAGTTTGGAAGTTGAAAGACATAACTCTCGTGTAAGAGGGAAAAAATATAAACACTACTATAGATAACTATAACATCATAGAAAACCAATAACTAAAAACAGTCAACAACACCCAAAACAATCAAATACCAAGTAAATTTCTAATTATATATATAACCAACTAGAGTTTGGTGCCGCTACAAAAGAGGCCCCTTATTACGGGAAGGGAGTGAGAGTGTTTAATTAATGAAAGTTGGAGAATTTTTTTAAGGGAAATTGATAATTTAATGTTTGCGTAAATTTTAAATTACTAATTAGATTGTTATTTTTTAAATACTTTGGTTAATTTTTATTGTTGAAAAGATTAAGTTAAATACTTACTTTTATTTTTTATTTTTTTACCATTTAATCCTCATCTAACATGATTTAATATATATATATATTGATATAATAACTCATGATGATAAAAAAATTAAAATTGGATTATCATTATTAATTTTAAATTAATTGATCATAAGTAGTGATTAGAAATGAGATTAGTATATCTTAATTGGCCTAGGAATATAATTTGAAGAAATTAAGAATAATATATAAAAAAAATTATTTATAAAATAACAAATTGAAACTATGAAACTACTATTCATACAATACCACCTATCACCAAACTATCATCCCTATACCCTATAATACTGCTCATCACTAAAGCATCATCCCAATAATACTACTCATTGCCAAATCATCATACAACAACAATATATCAATCTTTTATTTTTTTGTCTTTCTCCCTTATAGACGATGCGGATGGAAGGAAGAGGTGGGTCGGCGGAGCGGAGGACATGGTAAGTATGGTTGGGCGGGGGTGGCGAGGCTAGTTTGAGAAAGGGAGCCATTAATTTATGAGGGGAAAAAAAAAGAAAAAAAAATTAATTTTTTTTAAATATCAAATGTATAATATCAATTTATTATGGAAGATATATTTATTTTTGAAAAGTAAATTTTAATGAATCTTTTAAACGACAAAGAGTAACTGAAATAATTTAAAAAAAATTAAATATCTAATGAGTAATGTAAGATTTGCGTTAAATTAAACTGTCAATTTACCCTTTTAAATGAATTAAAATATTAGAACAAACTGTCAATTTACCCTTTTTTAAATGAATTAAAATATTAGAACAACAACAACAATAAATGAGTGAGGATTTATTTTTGTGAGGAAAAGTAACAACTCAATAGAGGTTATCAAAGCTCAAAGATAGTGAGTAAAGGATCACTTAGAGGTTGTTTTGCTCAACTAAGACAGAAAAGGTTGTTAAAGTTGTGCTTAGGGTTAGAAGAGGTGTTTAGTAGGTGCAGAGCAAAGGAAGAAAGAATTTAAAATATATTTTGAAAACTAAAGTGACCTAGATTTCACATGATGGTTAGAAGATGGCCTGAGTTAGAGTTAAAGTTAGGAGGCTATACATAAGAGTTTGTAATAAGTAGAACTAAGCAAAGGTTTGTCAAGTTTGAGATTACAACTTAGCAATGGTGCAGAGAAAGGTTTTTGGTGCTATTAACTTAGTAAAGGGAGGTTAATGTCTGGATTGGGTGTAATTTTGTATCAATCTCATAGCTTCTAAATTAAACATAATCTAACAAGTATTTAATGAGAAAATACAACATAAAAATGATCAACACATAAATTTAGTGGTTCAGCTTAAGAGCTTACATCCACGGGCAGAACTCAATACCAAGTCCATTATATGAAGGAGATATTACAAGATATAAATTACAACAAAGGTAATAACACTCATAAGCTAGGACTTATATGTTCTTCTCCTCTTTGAACTTATAAAGGCTATTACTATACTTTTTGATGGAGTTTTCTTAGTAAGGATAAAGGGTACTTCTTGGAGATTCATCAAACTATTAAAGGTTATCAAAAGGGTTATAGAGTAAACCAAAATATAAATATGAAGAGGAAAAGAGCTCTAAAAGAGAGGAATGAGATGAATGTGAAAAAATGGAGTAATGAATGAACAAGTTATTCTCTCATCCTTGGAGAAAGTGAGCTTATAGAAAAGAGATTAATATAAGCTTATTGGGCAAGTTTGAGACTTTTTAGTGGATAAAAAAGTATAATATAGTTAGGACTAGATGTCATTCTTAAGTGAGCTTATAAAAGGGAGGTTAATATAAGCTCATCGGACAACTTGGAGACTTTTTAGTGGATAGAAAAGTGTAATATCTTTAGGACTAAATGTCATGCTTAGGTGAGGAAAAGGAGAAAGTTTTAGGTCTATGTATCATGCTTAGGGAAAGAGTGTGAGAGTATTTCTTTTGTATTAAGGAATATCCTACTTAGAAAGTGTCATTATCTTAAAATTGGTGTTGATACAAGTTAAATTAAAAATAGATATTAATGGCAACATCATGTTGGAGTTGGTACTTATATATCATTCTAATTTTGTATGAATATTAATTGTTTAATATTTATACAATAATTATTTTAAATAATATTATTAATATTATTTATATGGCACCAAGTTTGTTGCTTTTCAGACATTTTAGAATTAAAAGAGTTTAAATTTGATCTAAAAGAGTTTAAGTCAGTGCTAAAAATTAGTAATTTTAAGGAGTTAGAAGCTTGTAAATAAGGATAAAGGCTTGAGAATATATTAGTAATGACATAGTTGTATAGAGTTGCAAATGGTGATAAGAAATGTCATTGGGCAATATGTTCTCAAAAATATCATTCCTAATATATGGTTGCCGATACGAGTCGATTGATATTTCTTTCGGATTAGTGTGTGTTTATATTTGGATCGTCCAAAAGTTAGTCTGAGTAGATCATGGGCTTAGTAGAAGCTTGTATAGGCATATAAATATTTAGTCAAGACTAGATACTAAACAGACTCATGAGGACCTCTAATAAACATCCCATTGAGCCATCAATAAAGGGTTTTCTCGAGTTGAATAATATTTGTAGTCATATTACTTGAGTGCCACAATAGGCTTGTGAGTGATCCATTATGCTTTGATTCCTTGCATGTCAAAAACCTTTCATGGTCTAACCTCTGAGTGTCTTTGGGTATGACTTAATACTCATGGAGTTTAGTGTGAGTAGATATGGGATCTTTAAGCTCATATGAGTGAGTTGTATATCCTAACGTTACAAGATTGTATTTCAGGAAGTCTTATGGTCATAACATTAAACCACAAAAAATTTTTTTTTTAAGGGTTAAATAATATTGCAAAGGAGTTTTAGATATTGTTTACGAAAATACAAATCAAGAGATAAGTTCATGGTCGATCATACTGAGATTTGACAGTGATGACCTATGACTCTTCTCTTCTAGGATATAGGTGACAACGAAATTATACGGATATGGTTGACCTTAACTTGTACAGTTTAACGCATTATTCTGTAATATCTATAATGTATGTGTGAGGCATTATTCATAGACTTATGAAGGAGTTTGATAAGAGAAACGGGTGTGAACTTAGGGAGTCTCACAATATGAAGTGTACTCGTTAAGTACTAGGGTAGTAAATTAGGTCGAATGGTTCTATCTAGGAAAATTTTGAAAAACATAATTTATTTTAGGATCTCTCAGGAAACACATGTGCTTAGGTTTAAGTGTTAAACCTATATTTTATTGGTTAAAGTAGTCAACTAATGGAAATATGACACAAGGCAACTGTATGTGATGTATGTATGACACATAGGATATGTATGATTTTAATTGGTGACAAGTGTGAAATAAAATGGGACACTTGTCCTTATGCATGAGATGCACGAGAGACAAATGTCAAGCATTCATTGGCCTTATATAATAAACTTTGTAAAAGTTGCAAAAAGGTTCCTATTTGAACATATATATAAAAAATACTTTGAAATTGTTTCAATTAAGTCCTTGTCTTTATTTTAGCCATTTAAGAGAAATTGTAAAGTGTTGAACTACTTTTTTTCCCCCCAAAAATCTTACTAGAAATTTAAAACAAAGCTAATATTCTAGCATTTCAATCTCACCGGTGTTGAAGTCTAAAATTGCTCAACGAATCACTTTTCATGTGATCACAGAATTTAGAATTCTTTATCAAAGTTCTTTAAAGGTAATTTTTGTAACTTTTTATTGTAATTGATTCAACTATGTGTATGTGTATGCGTATTGTAATTGATTCAATTATGAATTTTTATAAACACACTATCACATGTATGCACCCTTAGATACACTCAATAATAGTATTAGAGTATGTTTGTTTGCTTTTATGGTTAATAAAGTATGTTTGAACTATTTAAGATGTGCAGAAATTGTGGGTTCTGCATTTTCAAGTATTGACAGTGCAGAACCAAGTCACTTTCGAGCGAACCCTGGCACGTTGCATGCTTAACGCTAGGGCATTCATTGTAGATTGGATGAACGCCAGGGTATTGGACATGTAATGCTGGGGTGTTCATGCTTCTATTTATAGGTAAAATTGTTAGGGTGTTGGCTTGTCCCTGTGAGGGCATTATATGACAACACCTTGGCAATGAAGTATGCCATGCTTAGATGTTTTCTATGCAAAAAGTTGGGACATTAAAGTAGTTTAATATTGGGGCGTTCTAAGTTATAATATCGTGGCGTTCTAAGCAGTCCACTCTATTTTGCATTTGATGTTTATTTAACAATATAACTATTAAATAACTGCTTTATAAACTGTAAATCACTTGTTTACACTATTAATCACAATGAGAGCCCTACCGATGAAGGTTAGTTGTGTTTGCCTATAATGAAAGGGTGATTATAAATCAAATTGTTATGAAATGTGGATAATTACATAAAAATATCTCTTAATCAGATTGAAAATGTATTTCATTATAATGAAAGGGTGATTATAAATCAAATTATCATGAGATGTGGATAATTACACAAAAGTATCTCTTAATTAAATTGAAAAAGTATTTCATTATGAGATAATGTTATACATAGTCCATCTTGTCAATATGGTGCTAGACAAGTTACCTCTCGATATTGCTAAGGCGTGGGACTAGTTAGTGTGATTTAGACTATATCAATTCAATATGAGATGAGAGAAATATAAATGAAAGTATTACCTAATATTGCTAAAGCGTGAAGGTAGTGTCAGTAACTTATATTTGATTATTGACAAGTTAATTTAGAACACATTTACCTATTATTGTTAAATCACGAGAAGAAGGTAGGATCAATAGTAAAAGTCGCCTGAGATACAATTGACGAGACTTGTCTACGTTTTAAATTTTACAAATGCCAATATTGCTAAAGTATGAGGCTAGAGTAGAATACCGATTGGATCTACTTTTCATTGTAAAATTTAAAGTGTTTAAATTTTTGTTTTCCTATTTGAGAGACAAATAGGTATATGTAAAGTAATAGGAGGGTGTCTTTAAATTGAAAATATATGCTAGCTATATCCATGATCTAAAGCATTAAATTTAACAATTATAAATGTTTTACTAGACATCTCGTCTTATGGAGATAAGATAAGATAAATAGTAACAATTCATAGGTACACATATTAGATGCAAACAATTACAGGTACCAAAAAATAATTTTCATTTACTTATGATTCTGAGAATTATTCTAGAATCAAAATAAGTTGGATATATCATTGATTAGAAAAATAAAAGATTTTTTTGATAATGCCACTTCAGAAGAAGTTGAAACTTATCAGAAATTGATACATGATGATTTAAGTGTCAAATCGTATATTCTGACCTCGATGTCTATTAATGTTCAGTGGGTACATGTGTACATGGATACTGCAAATAGTATTATGCTTATTCTAAAAGACTTGTTTAATATATTCAAACAAAAAAAAGACAAAAAAATTCAAAGAAAAGTGTTTTTATTACGGTGAGGTTTGACGTTGTAGATGTTACTATCCAAAAAACCTTACCGCAGAAAAGATAAATCCCTTAGGTGTCTATTTACCTTTCATTAACATTTTTATTTGTATTTGATGCTAATATAGGTTGGATATTAGATAGCACATATCTTTTTCTCATCTGCAATATATTGTAGAGTTTGATGGAAGTTAGATTATTGCACAAAGATGATAAGTAAAGCTTTGTGTAGGAAATATAGATTTCCAATACATTAAAGCTACTGGAAATTTTAAATTATTTCTCCCTTCTAGTAAAATAATCATATTGTATAATCACTATTATGCCAAACTTTATAACGTAAATTATATCATTCCCTATGTTAGACAAAGATGGTTATCATGTATATATTAGGAATAGTTCCTTATGTTTTTATGATAATAATAATGTTTTGCTAGTTAATTGTTAGTTGATGAATGACCATTATATGTAAAGAGACAATAGAAAATGTCTTGAATGCACAAGTCAACAAAATAAAGAATAGATTGGAAACTTTAAAATAATACGAAATTGAAGCAAATGAGATTAAGTTATATAGGCGTGAGACGTCTGTCCCATCTAGTTATGGATGATTAAATATCTGATCTTACTATAGAACCTTATTTGGTTTGTAAATCTTAAATTTAAGGGAAGATGACCAAATCTTCTTTCGTAGGTACTAAACATTATGCTACTAATTTATTAGAACTACTATATAGTGATATATGACGTCTAATGAATCACACTGTTATGGTGGGTTTCGATACTTCATTATCTTTATCGATAACTTTGTTACAATACGGACATGTGTTTTTGATAAGATATAAGTCAAAAGCCTTTGAAATGTTTAGGAAATTTTAACAGGGAGTAGAGAAACAAATCAATATGTATATTAAATGCCTTCGATCAAATTAAGGTGATGAATACATGAGTTATGAATTCACAGATTATTTGAAGAAGAATAGATTCTTACTTAGCATAGTCTTTCAGAAACTCCTCAGCACAATGGTGTTTTGGGGAGGAGGAGTCAGACTTTATTAGATATGGTCCAATTGATGATTAGCTTTATCGACCTTCTGGAATATCAATAGGGTTATACTCTAGAAACCCCTTCTTACTTACTGAACAGAGTTTCATCGAAAGTCATTCCTACTACTCTGCATGAGATATATACTGGGAGAAATTTGAGTCTTAAGAATTTTAAAATTTTGGGCTCTCCTACTTATATAAAAGTTACGCAACAGGATAAACTTGTACCAAAAGGGTACAAGTATCGATTCATTAGATATCTTAAATCTTTTATGGGATATCAGTTCTATGATCCAGAGGAATAAAACTTATTCATTTCTCGTAATACTACTTTCTTAGAGAAATAATTTCTCATAGGTCATAGAAATTGTAAAAGGATTGAATTTGATAAAGTCAATCTAAAAATTTCAGAACCGACAATCAAACCTTAGGCTTAATTGAATGAGATACCTTTAACACACCCTCCTCGTAGGTAAAAAAGGATGTCAATGCAACCTATGAGGTACGTTATAATACCTGAAGATACCTTTGAGGTTTTCTTAGTTAAAAAAAATGATCTTTTGACTTATGGAGAGCCGATGTCGGACATCGATTTGAAAAAATGGTAAGAAGCCATGAAATCTAAAATTGACTTTATACATGACAATCAAGTTTGGAACTTAGTTGAGCTTCCTGAACTATTGGTTGTAAATAGGTTTACAACAGAAGAATGAGCCTGCTAGAAAGGTAAAGACCTTTAAAGTTTGACTGGTTATAAAAGGTTATACTTAACAATTTAGGATCAATTATGAGGAAACAATTTCACCAATAGCCATACTAAAATCAATTAAAATTTTATTGGCTATTGTAGTATATTATGATTTTTAGATCTAGTAAATGGATGTAAAGACAGCTTTCTTGAATCTATATCTCGAGGAATAGATATTCATGGAGCAGCTTGAAGGTTTTACAACCAGCTTGACTTCTAATCTAGTATATAGATTTAAGAAGTTCATTTATGAACTTAAGCAGGCATTCCAAAGCTAAAGTCTTAATTTTTATGAAGTAATCAGAGAATTTGATTTTATAAAAAATGTAAAGGAAACGTGTGTATACAGAATGGTCAGTAAGAGTATAATTGTCTTTCTTATTTTTATGTAGATGACATACTTATTATAGAAATGATATTGGTATGTCATAGTCAGTCAAGTATTATTTGAGTAAGAACTTCTCCATAAAAGAATCGAGAGAGACATTCTATATATTAGGTATAAACCTTTATAGAGATAGTGTTAGAAAGCTGATAGAACACTCTTAATCTTAGTACATAAAAAATGTTCTTAAATAGTATAACTTCAATAATTATAAGACAATTAATGTAACTTTCAAACATAACATTCATCTTTCTTTAAGGATATATCCTTAAAAGGAATATAAAAGGGTTAGAATGTCTAACATACCATATGTATCAGTTGTAGGTAGTTTAATGTACGCTATGCTATGTATGAGACCTGACATTAGAATTGGTGTAAGTATTATAAGCTGGTATCATTCTGATTTCGGTAGTAACCATTAAATGGCTCTGAAACATGTCTTGATTACTTTAAGAGTACAAAGGATAAGTTTATGATTTATGGAGAGAGTGACTTATACATGAGGGGATACATAGATTTATACTTCTAGTCTAATCGCATGATAAAAAGTCTACATCTAGATAAGTATTTCTTTGTGTATCTTCTCAATGGTGCCACAATCTGTAGGAAAGAGTGCAAAATAAGCATCCATAACTGATTCTACCTTAGAAATATTAGAAGTTACAAAAAGAAGTAGTATGAATATGCAAGTTTGTCGCAAAGCTCAGGATAGTCCCAAGTTTAGTGGATTCTATCCCACTATAAGCTTAAGATATAAGGGCATACTAGAAGTCTAAGCATGTTGATAGAAAATATCACATAATTAGAGAAATCTTGACTAAGAGAAAATGTAATAGTTTATAGAGTAGATTCTATAGACAATGTAGCAGACCTGCTTACTAAGGCCTTAACTCTAAAAGTGTTTGAGAAATGTGTGGAGTAGATGAGTATTAGATATCATCAAGAATAGCACTAGAGTATGTGGGAGTTGGTGCCATTTTAATTTTATATAAATATTAGTTGTTTAATATTTATACAATAAACATTTCGAATAAAATCGATAATGTTATTTATATGGTACCAAGCTTGTTACTTTTAAGATATTGTAGATCTAAAAGATTTTAGATCTGATCTAAAGGAATTTAGGTCAGCACTGTGACTTAACAATTCTAATTAGTTAAAACTTTGTTTGAAATAGAGACAAAGACTTCGAAATATATTAGTAATGACATAGTTGCAAGGAGTTGCAAATGGTGCTAATAAATATCATTATGAAGTAAGTTTTCAAAATATAATCTCTGATCTATAGTTGTCAACACGGATCAATTAATATTCATTCCAGATCAGTTGATAAATATATTTGGATTTCACAAAGATGTTATATTCTATTATTGGTTCACATTCTAACAAAAAATCAACCATCACTTGTCTTTTGATCATTCTTCTGGAACGATACTTAATGTAGAGATTAGGCAGTCTCATCATCATTTTTCTAACTCCTACAATATCAAACAAGATGCATTTAAAAAATTTGAAATGTACACCTCTATTAAATGAGCTTAGAAATAATGACATAGCTTTTCTTTGGTTTGATTTAATGCTATTTAGTTTCTACATCTAATAGAAATTTGTTTGTGTAGAAGATTGATTTTTTTTTTTTTTGCCGTCATCCTCCTTGAATAGAACTACACTAACTGTTGCATTAGAAACTATAAATTACAAGATTAAGGTTTCATTAGAACGCAGGAAAGATAAAAGGCTTCCTTAAATACTCTTTTAAGTTATGTAGTGCTTTGATATAGTCCAGTCCCCACAAGCTACCATTCTTGGCTTCGATGGCTTAGAAGAATGACCTAAATTTGTCCAACATCCTAAAAATAAATTTGGTGAGCACAACTACCAAGTTGGTTATATCTGCTATTCCTTTGATGTTTCAAAAGCTGCCAACTGCCATAAGATGAATACTTCGGAAGAACTAGCCATAGTTCCTCTTATATTGACCACGTGTCTTAAGAAATTTTTAGATGAAATGCAAAAGATGCACTTTATTGGATTCAAGGGAATTTTAAACTTCCTTAACACGTTAAACACTTCCTGTAGATCCTTTAAATGATATTTGACCTTCTGGCTTTTGACTACTGTATCATTAGTATAAGCTATACTATTTCCTATTATATCCCTAAAGACTTTGCTTCCCAGTCTTCTGGAAGATGGCTCTCGTATTCTTCAACTTGAAAAGCATCACCTTATAAGATTAGATTCCACACTCTATAATGAAGCTTGTCTCTTCATCTTTTGGGTTTATTTTAATTTGGTTGTACCTACTGTAACCATCCAAAAAAGATGGCCTTTTGTAACTGGTTGGTGCATTCTATTTGATCTATCTTCAACAACGAGAAGGAATCTTCAAAATTTTCTTGTTGAGATTTGTATAGTCTACATAAACTGTCCATTTATTATTCTTCTTCTGTACTATAACTACATTATAAAAGTCAATTCAGATATCGGACCTCTTATATGAATTCAACTTGTAATAATTGATCTATCTCATCACCGATGATCGTGTTCTACCCAAGAATGAATTACCTCTGCTTCAGCTTCACAAGAGAATAATGCTAATCAATAACTAACTTGTGACATATTACCTCTGGAAAAATCCTAACCATATCTTTATGTGACCATGCAAAGGCATCTTAATTCTTCATTAACAATTCTATCATCTTCTAGCTATCTTTCTCGGTCATAATGATGCCCACGAGCACCTTCCTATCGATGGTGGAAGAGTTTAACTATACTTCCATTATTCTTCTAATACATAAGAGCCACATAATATATATATATATATATATATATATATATTTTTATCACAATGAAGCCCATTTAGCCATCGATCCTCTACTTGTTATTCATTTACAACTACTTCAACACCTAGAATAGGTGGAGATAGAATATGAGTCTACTCTAATGAGATGTTCTTAGCTTTAATTTTATGGCCTTCGGCCTTCCTATCCTTATAGTCTTGACTTCCCCACTTTTTTAGCTTCTTCCACTTCCTAAGATTTTGTAGGTTTGAGGAAGTTAGCATCACATTCCTTACCTTGGATTCATTTCTCTTTGATATACACAATGTCCCTTCCACTACTAAGAGACACTTAACTACTTGATGTAAATGTTTATTTCTTCTCGATCTCTATTGTTTTCTTAGTCTTTGTCTCTAGCCTGATTTCCACCATGTGTTACTGCTCATAAGAGCATTGATTTTCTCTTATAAGGACCAACAACCACTAATGTGATGCCTAACTTTGTTGTGAAAGCACAATGTTTAAACTCAACCTTTTGATCTTTAGAGTTAAGATGGTCTTTGGCTTCTAAAAGAGGCATTTGTCCTTTTATTTTGAAATTTTTATTTATCACCTTGAAGGAGGTAAAGTTCTTTTAAAAAATAAGTCTTGGTAATAAGAAGTGGAAGTCTTCAATGTCTACCAATATACCTCAGTAGCAATATCTATATCACAACCTATTATCTCACTCAGCTCTTTATTGTATTTACTTAGGAAGCTCTTGAATGTCTTACTTTCTCTATGCTTTATGAGAAATAGATCGAATGTGGTCTTTATTCTTTTTCTGTTCTTCATATATTGAGCTATGAATTGTGCGAATAGCTCGTCGTAAAAAGTTGCCGAGTTCTCCTTTAGATTGCAAAACCATACCGAAGTTACTCATTTCAAGCTCAAACGGAATGTAATGCATTTAAAGAGTCAATTATCCACAACCATAATCATCTTTGTGTTAAAATAGAAGTACTCTTCTAGATCTCCCGATCCATCATACATTTAGAAATTTAGATTCATAAACTTGTGAGTTTAAATGCCATATGGATTAATTCAAAGAACATATCTTGATTGAATTTTTCTTTTCCAACAACATAGTATCTCTAGTGATTTCTAGTTTTCTCATCCTTTCATACAACTCTTCAACTTCTTTTGTAATTGAAGCTTTCATGGTAACCTCATTAGACAATTTGTCCATTTTCTTTTGGCTTTCTTCTTTATCTACTTCGTGAACTACTTCATCCTCCAAATCATCTTCCTAGAACTAATTGTGATGATCATCCCTCAGTTTTTCATTCAAATTTTTTAGTCCCTCCATCATTATGAGTCTCTCCCTCAACTCTTGGTTCTCTTTCTTTGATTCCTCCAACTACTTCAAGATCTTTTTCAAGACATCTGCCATCGTAGCTGGAATTTCTCCGTGTATCACTATTGTCTTAGTTGTAGTTAGTTCTTCTCTTATTATTTCTTCTTTCTAATTCGATTAAACTACTTGATTACGCCTTGGTCCAACCACCTTCCCTCACCTCTTCTTCGATCTTAATGAAATGCGGTTGTTTTAAGATAAAATGACTCTTGTAGATGACATCACTGAAGTGTCTTGAATCGGTACTTCCTCTAATATTTTTAAAACTATTCATTATCCTTTTTAAAGGGTTTTCAAGAGAAAAAAAAAATATTAACAAATATATATCTTAAAATTAGCAATGATTATTTTTTTTAAAAGAAATCAAAAAAGTATATATATATATAGCAATGATTATTTTTAAAAAAAAAGTATATATGTGTATAAACTTTAGTGGACAATTGTTAATTAAACACAATCTTCTATCTATTCCATAAAAATATTATTACTTTTTGTTTTTGAAAAGCATAGAAGTAGTATTATTGAATGGATCATATTAACTTTTGACTTTTGACCTAAAGATTATATGTATTAAGAAGCTAAGTTTAGTATATATCTGTTATTTATCTTTGGAGTGGAATATTTTAATTGATTATGAATTGTTTTAAATTCATTAAATAGTAAGACAATATGTTTTATTTATCATTTTTGAGTTTGAAACCGTATCTTATAAGATGCATTAAGAAGATGGATCTACAATAAACGAGTCCAAAGAAATTGAACATATAAAAATATCAAAAGGTACTCATAATATTTTCCAATACAGATAGTCAAAAGTCTTGTTGATTGTCTTTTTCAGTGTTGGGATAATTCATCTCTATGACAGTCAATTTTTTTGACTTTGTCACTGATTGAAACTTTGAATCTGACTGCAAATTTTTCCAAGAGCATACGCCAGGAAACTCAGGAAGTATTGTACAATCAAACACTAAAAAATAAGGATTAAAATCCCTTATAAATTCAATCCCCATGTAATTTTATTACCATAAACTTTCTTTTTCTCTCTCTCAAATATCACCATGCATCCTTTTCTTATTCTTGCAGTGTCCTTTTTGCTTCTATTTCTGTTAAAATTGCTTCATGTTATGATATGGGTTCCATTGAAACTCCAAAATCATTTCAGAAAACAAGGCATTCGAGGTCCTGATTACAGCCTCGACAATATAGGAGAAGCCAGAGCAATTTTTGAAGAAGCAGAGAGAGCTTCAGTTGATCCCTTGAATCCTCACAAAGTTCTTCATCGTGTGGTTCCGTTTTACACAAAGTGGGCGGACAAATTCGGAAAAACATTCTATATTTGGGGCGGGCCTCTAATTCATATTATTATTGGGGACCCAGATATGATTAAGGAAATTCTTCAAACCACAGGCCGGGGTTTCTTTGAGAAGAATGACTTTGATCCTTTGACTAAGATGCTATTTGCACAGGGAACTCTTGGTTTAGTTGGCGATAAATGGGCTACTCATAGGAGGATCACCAACCAGGCTTTCAATAATATCCAGAAAATTAAGGTGCTAAATTTTCTCTCAATATCTATTATACTTTTAAACCTTTTTATTTTAATTGTGGGGAAGTTCGTGTTGATTGGATTATCATTTGGTTTCATGTACGATTATAAATTAGATATTTAATTGTTCCATGTTGTGTTGGTCAAATTTAACACTTTTGAAAATAGGGCTGGTTGCCGGATATTGTTGAAAGCACTGAGCAAATGCTTAAAAAATGGGAGGAAATTAGAGGAGGAAGAGACGAATTTGAGGCTGAAGTGCACAGAGAAATAAATAACTTATCAGCAGGCATCATATCTAAAACTGCTTTTGGAAGCAGTTACACAGAAGGAAAGCGTATATTTATGTTACAAGAAGAGCAAATGCATCTTGCTGCTGAATCTTTGAAGAGTGTCTATGTTCCCGGATTCAAGTGAGTTCATTTTATTGAATAATACCATCTATACAAATTTGCATACAAAAAATATATCTAATGTGATAATTGATTATGATTCCATAAATTATAAGTCACATTGTAAACTTTATTGTCACTTAATAGTTCAAAACCATTGTAACAAACCTACTCACTTAAGCTTTTTTTTATTTAGGATGTGGGAAAAATTGTTCCAAATACTTTTTGGCTTTGGGGATAGAATGTACAAAAATTTGTTCCAAAATGATGACATATTTTAGATGTGTATATCTTGGTTTTGGTCATTTTCAAAGACTTTTAAAAGTCGAGTAAAACTTCATAACTTTGAATATTTCCATTAAAACGAGGGCCGGCTAAATAGTATGGAACCAAGTCAATTGCATAAGGCCTCTCATTGAGTTACGGTCCCAATCAACAAACGTGGATTCTTTTTAATCTAATTAAATAATTATATCTTGTAATTAGAGTCCAACATCTATTTGTCTAACTTGCTTCCTTATAAAATCTTTGAAATGAAAGCAATAGTTATTAATTCAAAGTTAACTAAATATTTCCTATTTAAGTTTTTTCACCTTCTCTTTTTACATAACTCACGAAGCTAAAAATATATTCTCTCAATACTCTGCTTAGAATCAAACAAAAACTAAGGTGTTGCTTATAAGATTTAATGAAAAAAAACAAATGTACCCACCACATTGTAATTACAATTAATAGAAGAAATGAATGTTCAATTGCTATCTCTACACATTATCAATAAATTTTAGCTTTTATTATTCTCTTATTCACTGTTTTTTAATATGTACTATTCTTTGAAATTTATATTATTCCTATTATATTAGTGTTCATGACCAACACTTATGTGCTTGTAACTAATTTAAATAACAAATTTGTCTAGTAAAAAAAATTGAATATGAAAACTTAATTAGTTTTTCAATAAATATGAAAAGGCTTCATAAAAGATTTTGCCCAAGGCTGAAAATACTCTATAAATGCCTCTAATTAAAACATATTAAAATTTAAAGCATCTAAGGGAGTTTGGTATTGCTTTCTAATATCTTTTTTCTATTTTCATAATAGAATGATAGTAACATATTGAATAAAGTGTTTTAGAGAAATGACCAATGTAAAATGTAAATGGTGTTTTTATGTTTTGTCAGAATTTTTTTTTTCATTTTTTGTCAGAATTTTTTTTAATATTTTTAATTTTTTAATTACAACTTTGTAAACATACAACCAACATATTTTCACTTTTTTATACAAATATTATATTGCAAAATGAACAACTCAAAGAATTACAAACACAATTATTTGCCACTGTCAACAATTAAATTTTTTTTAAGTGTACATCTAAAAAGTTTATAATACAATTGTCAATAATTGGAGAAAATAAACTCTCAAATCCCTACTAACTAGCTCCAATAATTGAAGAAAATAAATTCTTTAACCCCCCTTTCCAAAACTTGAACCCCTGAATAAACTCCTTAATCCCTTGCTAATTGACTCTAATAATTGAAAAAAAATAAACTCCTTAATCCCCTTTTAAAACTTAAACTCTTGACTTTATGTCAGGGGTTGCATAAACATTGGTACTAGGACAATACAATTGATTGCAGTATATTTTTAAATTTAAAAATCAAACATACTATTCCTCACATTGGAAAATAAATTCAAAGACATTATTTGAGAGTCGCGATGCTAACTTTAAAATCACTTAAACTAAGATGTTTGTAAATTTTAGTTCAAAAATAAATAAATAACACATAAATTGTGCAGATTTTGAAAATGTAAAGTAACTGAATGTGTTGCAGGTACGTGCCAACCAAGAAGAACAGAATTAGATGGAGACTTGAGAAAGAAATTAGAGAATCAGTATGGAGATTGATCAAGAACAACATGAAAACAGCAGAGAATTCAAAAAATCTGCTTACTGCTTTAATGACTCCTCATAAAACTCCGGATGGTAAAGAGGAAATCTTAGACGTGGAGGAGATCATAGACGAGTGCAAGGGCTTTTACTTTGCAGGCAAAGAAACAACTGCTACTCTTTTGACTTGGGCAATTGTGCTCTTAGCTCGCCATCATGTTTGGCAAAACCGCGCCAGGGAAGAAGTCCTTCGAGTGTTTGGAAACAAAGAACCCGTTGCCGACATGTTGACTGAACTTAAACTTGTAAGTTCAATTCCTTGTTCAACTCTAATATACTTAGAATTGCATAAACAATGCATTGAGTGAAGATTTTTCATCTTCCTTCAAATGTTAACAAAATGTTAATGTTGTATACAAGAATTTTGTATTAATGCCCGCTTAGTTAGACTTTTTTACTGGTTAAAAGAGTTTTTTAATGCCAAAATCTCTTTTCAAATTTTTTGACGAAGTTTGATTGTAATTAGAGAAAAGTTTTCAAAGATTAATAAAGCTATTTTACTTCTACTTACAAAAACTTAAATTTTAAACTTTTGAAAATAGAGTTTTTTGAACTGTTTTATATTTGTGTAATGTCATATATACCATAATAATATTTTCTTATTTCTATAGTATACCCTTAATAAAAATATACCTTATTCAACTAATATATTTTTAAATTTTTTTAAAATTTATCATATATATAAACCATATGTTTCACTATGTCAAATAATATACAAAATTTTCTGTTATATAAGCTTAAGACATATATAAAATAGAAAATAATATTTACATTAATAATAATATATATATGGTAGGAGAATATTAAGGAATTATTCCTTAACACCCCCCTCCCCTTAAAACTCAAGATGACAGAGTAGAAGCATGCTTGAGCTTGGAAAATAGAGCATGAAAGTGGCTAGAAAATATAGATTTGGTAAAGATATCAACAAGTTGCTCCTTAGATGAGATAGAGTTGAGCATAACAGTCCCCTGAGAAACGTGTTGTCGAATAAAATGATAATTTGTCTCAATATGCTTAGCCCGCTCATGAAAAATATCATTGTGGGAGATTTAGATAACACTTTGATTATCACAATAAAGGGGTGTAGCGCCAGAGTGAATAATAATCATATTTTTAAGAAGCCATCGAAGCCAAATAATCTCTTAGGTAATATCATCAAAGGCACGATACTTAGCATCAGTACTAGAACGGACAGTGGCTGTCTGCCTTTTGCTTTTTCATAGAAGGATAGAATCTCCCAAGAAAAGACAAAATTTAATAGTTGGTCATTAATTTGTAGGATCACCTGCCCAACCTATATTGGCATAAGCCTATAATACAAAAGGAGAGCGAGCTGAAAAATAAAGGTCATGAAAAAGTGTTCCCTTAAGATAACGTAAAATATGAAGAACTACTACAAAGTGAGAGGTATGAGGAGCGGTCATAAACTGACTGACAACATGAACAACATAAGAAAAAATCCAATACAAGAGGAGAGCGAGCTGAAAAGACAAAGTCAATAGTTGATCGTTAATTTGTAGGATCACCTACTAAATCTGCATCGGCATAAGCCTGTAATACAAGAGGAACGCGAACTGAAAAATAAAGGCCATGAAAAAGTTTACCCTTAAGATAACGCAAAATATGAAGAACTGTTGTGAAGTGAAAGGTATGAGGAGCGGTCATAAACTGACTGACAACATGAACAACACAAGCAATATTTGACCGAGTGACAGTAATATATACCAAACTATCAACTAATTGGCTATAAAGAGTGGCATCATTGAGGAGAGTACCATTAGAAGACCAGAGTTTGATTTTAGGTTCTAATATAGTAAGGATAGTCTTACTATTTGTTAAGCCAGCTTTAGCAAGTAGATTCAATGTATATTTAGCCTGTGAGAGATAATATCTGGTAGAATCAGACAGTACTTCAAGTCTAAGAAAATAACTGAGGTTGTCAAGATCTTTCATAAGGAACTTGTTCTTGAGAGTGGAAATACCAAAATGATCATCACCCGTGAATCATATCATCAACATAGAGAAGAATGAGAACACAACCTTGTGCTATCTTGCAAACAAAAAGAGCTGAGTCATAGGGACTAGACTGAAAATCATGCTGAAGAATAGTTATACTAAACTTTGCAAATCATGCATAAGGAGCTTGTTTAAGACCGTGTAGAGCACGACAAAGTTTACAAATTTTTTTTAGAGGATGTGGTTAACCAAAATGAGGCTTCATATATACTTATTCAGTGAGATCACCATTAAGGAAAGCATTTTTTACATCCATCTGAAATAATGTCCAACCACGAACTGCAGTAACGGTTAATAAACTCAAAACAGAATGAATCTAGCAATTAGAGTAAATGTTTCTTCATAATCAAATTTTCTATTTTTGAGTAAAGCCTTTGGCAATAAGACAGGCTTTATAACGCTCAATAGATCCATTAGATTTGGTCTTGATCTTATACACCAATTTGCATCTAATGACAGCTTTATTATATAGAAGAGTAATAAAATTTCAAGTATACGACTTCTCAAGGGCCTTCAATTCTTTTATCCTTACTTGATACCAAATAGAATTAGAGCTAGCCTCAGAATAGAATTAAAGCTCATATAAAGAAAGGGTAGTAGAAAAACAATGATAATCATAAGTTTGATAGGAAGTTCTCTTACCCGAGATGAATGACAAAGAGAATATATAGAGGAGGCCTCAGGGATGTTAAGTGTAAATCCTTTAGATGAGCTAGGAGACTCAAAAGCAGGCGTCATATCAGCAGATTCACCTATATGAAAATCAAAAGAAGTATCTGTAGGTGAAATATATAAAAAAAGAATATAATTATCTATAAAAAATTGTGAAATAGAAGGAGATAGAGAATTAAAGTTAGATATAGAGAAAAAAATCATATGCTCGAGAAATGCGAATGTGGTTAAATATAAGATCCCAACATCTATAACCTTTATATTTTATCCCATATCCCAAGAAGCAACATAATTGAGTATATGACTCAAGTTTGGCATGCTCATGTTTTTAAAGTAGGACAAAACAGACACAACTAAATACTTTGAGGAGATTATAATCAGGTGGAATTTTATAAAGATGTTCATAAGTTGACTTGTTCTCTATAACAAGAGAAGGAACATGATTAATGGTAAAGGCAGCGGTTAAAGCAACTTCTCTAAAAAATGTTCAGGACAAGAGAAATAAATAAGAAGAGCACGAGTAGTGTCTAAAATATGTCTGTGTTTACGTTCGAATCTTTCATTTTATTGAGATGTACTAGGATAAGACTTTTGACATATAGTACTATGTTCCTGTAGAAGATCTAGAAAGTCAAAATCTTTATACTCTATGGCATTATCAGTATGAAAAATCTTAATAGGATATGAGAACCGAGTTTTAGCCATCTGAGCAAAATTTCTGTAAATTGTAGTAAATTATGATCATTGTTTCATAAGAAACAACCAAGTATATTGAGAGTAGTTATTAACGTAGATCACAAAATATTTAGATCCTCTCATTGTGGCAGTTGGAGAAGGACCCCACATATCAAAATATACAAGATCAAACAGAGCATGAGAAATAATAGTATTATTATCAAAACATAAAGCTAGTTGTTTAACTAAAGGATATGTAAAACAATCATCTTTATTATCAGAAACAAAATACCTAAATGGCCCCTAGATATCAAAAATCGAATGTGATTGACTGACGTATAACCTAAATGAGAATGTCAAAGATGTAATAAAGGCATTGAAGAGATAGATGATATAGATGAAGAATATCGAGAAGATAGATCTAAAGAGATGAGTTCATACAGACGTCAAACCTTACTGCCTATCTCAAGCATTCGACCAGAAGTAGTAAATAATACATTAAGATCAAGTTCACATAACCGATAAATAAAAGATTTAATGTAAGGTTAATAATAAAACAAGTGTCAGATACAAAGAGATTAGGGCAAAATACTTGACCAACATGATTAATTTTTATGAGAGAACCATTGACAGTTTGAATAGATGGTAAATAAGAATTAAGAGTTTTAAAGGAGAAAATTGTAGAATCAAAAGTCATGTGATTGCAACATACAGAGTCAAAATACAAAGACGATTACCTGAAATACTATAGGAAGCAGAAATTAAGGGTTTATTAGAATTAGAAAAGAGTAGACGAAGTAAAGATTCAAGATTACTAGAAGGAACCATTCGCACTATCCTATGCAGCAGTAACGGCTGGTCCTGTAAAAGTAGCACCTTGAGATATTTAAGGTAGGTGGCATAATTTAAGTAGAGCAGAACCAGTAAAATAATATTGAGAAGTATTAGTATCATAAATTTCAAAATATGTATTTTCGATCCTTCATTTAATGACAAATTATCCCCTAAACCTTTAATAATTACATGATAATCCTAACATGTTTAATAATTATAAATTGACCCCTCAACTTTTAGCAACTTATAAATTGGCCCCTAAATTTTTTATTAATTACAAAATACCCCTTATTTTTTCATAAATTATAATTTGCCCTTAAAAATTTGGTAATTATAAAATTATTAAAAATTATAAAATCATCCTAAAAGTATAGAAAATTACTATCTGACCTCAGAATATTGAAAATATTGCAAATAGACCCTAATTGAACGCGGTTAACTTTATCAGGCGCGTACGGTGTTACTCGATCTTTAATCGACCTATTTCTGATGGCATTTGAACGATCAGAGACTACTGCTTCTTCCGGATTGGTAATGTCGGTCATGTCTGTGTAGAATGGCTGGGATCTGAAGTGGTAGTGAGTGGTGGTAGAAGGCTTTGGGTGGCGCGTGACGGTAGTTTCGATCTCCGATCGGCGTATTTTTGGCAGTATTGAAATGGTAGGCAGTGTCTGAGTGTCCTAAGGTGGGCAGTATCAATCACGACAATTTTCGACAAAATTTCAATGGCTTTCCAGCGAAACTTCATTGAAATTCCATTGGGTTTCTGAAAAAAAATTTTGACAAGTCTCCGACTAAGCAAAAAGACAGTGAAAAAATTAGAGCTCTAATATCATGCGAGAAAAATAGTAAACTATATATTTCAGTGTATCAAATAATATACAAAAATTGCCTTTATATAGGCTTAAGACAAGCAAAATAGAAAATAATATTTACATTAATAATATATATATATATATATATGGTAGGAGAATTTTAAGGAATTATTCAATAATTTCTTAATATTTTCAATTTTTTTTATCTCTACAACCATTATATTTTTACAAGAATTTATTAAAAGTTTTTGTTGATTATTATATTATTTAAATAAAAATAAGTATTATTTTATTTTTAATTTTTGTACCAAATACAGTAATTTATATTGATTCGTTGATTATCATATATTAATTTTACTTGATTCTTGTGTTTAAGAAATTAAATTTAAAAATATACATAATAAATTTAAATTTATATCTAAAAAAATAAATCTTTTAGAATTTGATTATAAGTTTCATTAAATATTATTTTTTATAATTTAATAACATATAAATACTTTTAGAAAGTATAACCAAACAATCTAGTGCTTCAAAAAACTTTTTTTAATTAACAATCAAATGATTAATAATTTTTTTTAAAAATTTTTAATTTAAAAAATTATACTTTCAAAAATTTTATTTAAAAAGTTCAATCAAACCAAACCAGTCATTGCTAATAATAAATTTAAAAATTTGCTATACAAGTGGGTTTTATCATTTAGATCTCTAAGTTTATTCATTTCTCCATTTAATAACATAGTTTGACACTTTTAGTTAAATAAGTCCCTAACTCTTATGCGATGACCAAATTACCCACATCATTAGTTTGTTGCATAGATACGTCAGTTAAACTAGAGGGCAAAGTCATCATTGAAATTCTTATTAAATATGAATGGTCGAACTCTAACATGACAAAAAAGACTCATAACTTAGATAGTAAAACCATAATATATTTTTCAGTAGTACTATACTTAAAAGTTGGATGCAAATTTTGTATCTTAACTAATACGTTATTAATTATTAATTATCATATATTAGATAATTGAATTTTTAATTTTTATTAATATAATAATTATACAATATTAATGAATAATTAATCCATTAAATGCAACACCATTCGATATACAAAGTTTATATTATAACTATGTAAACGTAGTATTATTGTATATTTTTTGATGAAGAAAACATATATATTTTTGCAGAAAGCTCGTGGAGCATTTCTGTCCAAAGCTCTTTTGTTGTTCATTGACATCCGAAATATGCATCTCACCTCAATTTTGTTATTTTTTATCTTCGTTCGTTCTAACAGGTGACTATGATTCTCAACGAAACGCTTCGACTCTATCCTCCTTCTCCGGTGACGTTAAGGAGAACCCTTAAAGACGTCAAGTTAGGGAACATCAACATTCCAGCTAACATAGGAATCATTATCCCAACGATTTCTATTCATCATGACCCTGATATCTGGGGCAAAGATGCTGATGAATTCAACCCCTTGAGATTTACCGAGTCTCCCAATCACTTAGCCGTGTATTTGCCCTTCGGTTTGGGCCCAAGAGTCTGCATTGGTCAGAAATTTGCGATGATTGAGGCCAAAATTATCCTTTCAATGATTCTTCGGGAATATTCTTTTGTGCTATCCTCAACTTACGTTCATGCCCCGAAATTGATCTTCAATGTGCTACCCCAGCACGGAGCACAAATCTTGTTTACCAAACTTCCCAGATGAGATTCGCTCACGTATTTTTTTTTTTTTCCGAGGACGGTTTAATGATTTTGTCTGTAAAAGCATTTCAAATGATGAATAAATGTGTAATAAAGTTACCGTGGTCTATTAACACTTCAACTACGATAATTAATTTAAATAATTGCCACTATATTGATTGTGTATAGTTCAATCATAACATCTCTTGTAATCGGTACAAAAAACTTTAAAAGAGTTCTAAATGCTTCCATGTTGGCTCATATTTATCTACTATTGACAAAGAATAACATTGAAAAAACTCAAAAAGAGCTTTGATCTCGGCATTGACATTCATAATGCTCCTTAGTAAGGCCGGGTTTCTTCCCAGATTGGATAGAGGAAGCTTTAACACTCTCAGCTTCAGCCTTAGCATCAATCAAAGTTTTCTAAGAGCCTTTCAAATGTCATGTTCCATGTGTTTTTCAGTATTTTCTCAAATACTTTGTACGCAACTACGCCTCTTAGAGACTACTAGACCCTTAGAGTACTACATGGATAAGAGCTTCTAAAAAAGTCATTGATTGAAATGGAGATGTAGGCCAAGCTCATGACTTATAGGATAAGCTTATCTATATAGGATACATTTTATTCATATTTAGATGAGATAACATCTAGAAATATTCTTTAGCATCTTATCCCTTTTTGTATGTACACCGTTAAATTCTTTAGATCTTAATCGTTGATTATATAAGGTTACTAGTATAAAAGAGAGACACATTTAGTTGTACAAAGTATCTTATAGCTTGTAATCTATTTTAATTATATAGAGAGCATTTTCTCAAAATACTTGATGTGCTTGTCTTTATTCTTTCTTTGTGTGATTTTTTTAGGCTGCTTAGCATGCAAAGCGCTAAGACCACAAGCTCTCAAAAAGCTCTGTGACATTTGATATCATAACAGGTTCAAAGAAGATTGTGAAAGATATTACTATATTATTAGAAGTGACTAAAGAGAATGGTTAGGACCCCAAAGTTAAGAAGAATAATAATATACCTCTTTGTGAGAAGCTCGTTGTTCCAAGCTATGATCTAAGGAACATGGTGAAACAACTTGGTGGCACTATAGAAAAAGTAATAGATTGCCTTGAAGAGTTAGAGTAGTATATGAAGAAGTTGAGATGGACCTCGAAACTTAAGAGGATAAGCTGGCTTCCTCATTGACACATCTAGGAAAGTTTTGTGGGTAAGTAGTAAAACTAGGTCAAGGCTTTTCAAGAGAATATCTATACCACCATGGATAAGGTTCAAACCTAAATGAAAAAGTTGCATCGAGGTTTTGAAGTTGTTAGAGAGGATATGATGTTGTACAAGTGAGCGATAGCGAATGGAGCTATTGCCACTCAAGTTACGGTAGTTGTACCGAGAGTTAAGATTCCTAAACCGAAGGAGTTTAGCAATAAGTAGAATGCTAAAAAGCTCGATAACCACTTCTGGCAAATAGAGAGATATTTAACACCATGGGTGTATGGGACGAGAAAAAAGTAAATACCATGACCTTATATCTTTTTTATCATGGAATTCTATAATGGTATATGAATAGCAAGGAGATACACAAAGGTACTTGTATCATCAACACCTAGGTAGAATTGCAATGAGAGTTGAAGGGCCAGTTCTATTTGGAGAATATGGTACATGACATTAGAAAACAACTGAAGAAATTGAAGCAGACTAAGTTCATTAGCAAGTACATAAAAGAGTACTCTATATTAATGCTGCTGATCCCCACCATGAGTGAAGAGGACTTATTGTTTAAGTTTTTAGACATATTACAAACATGGGCATCTAATGAGTTGAAGCAGTATGGAGTAACGAACATATTTGATGCCCTTACATTAGCAGAGATACTTATAGATTACCTCAAGGGTGATGTGGGGGAAGTCCAAGCATGCTAAGCCCAATCATTACAAAGGTGAGGGAGCCAAGTAAGGAAAGAAAAGGTAAACCGTCCACGGGGAGATAGCAGAAGCGTAACGGCTAGTGAAAGTCGAGATATAATTGCTTTCTTTGCGAGTGGGATCATTAAGTGAAGCATTATTCAAAGAAGAAGTTTATCAACGCAAGCTACATTTTGTACATTGATGAACAATATACTTTAACTCTTGCTTAACAAGTTCATTGTCGTGTACTTAGATAACATTATTATCTACACCAACACTCTCAATGAGCATATGGATCATTTGCATACTATTTTAAAGGTGTTTCACCAGAATGAGTTGTATGTATAGAGGGAGAAGTGCTTGTTTCCTAAGCTGAATGTGAACTTTTTGGGCCATAAGATAAAAAAAATGATAAGTTAATGATGGATAGAGCAAAGATTTATACTATAGTGGATTAAGAGGCACCACAAGAGCTACCAAGCTACAATTTTTTCTTAGTTAGTCAACGACTACTGAATGTTTATCAAAAGCTACTCTACTAAATATAGGTATTTAGTAAATTAAGGTATACTTGCATGACCTTGAGAGTGGCTTGTGAATACATTAGTGTCTTGATAAATAACAAGAACTAAGGGATTTAAATATTAAAAGGTAATCATTGAAAAAAATGTAGAGGGAAAGTATTAACCCTAAGTTTTCTTTATATTGCTATTTTCTAAATGTCTTTACATTGTGTCATTGCTTTTATATTTGTTTTCAAATTTATTCGTAGATTTTTATTTTAGTACTTGATTAAAAATGAGATATTATTCCCATGGGTTCGACATCCAACTCTTTTGTCCTTTTATTACTTGCATATGATAATATATATTTGCACTCAATTTTATGATACAAAAACATCACATAATCCATTTTCTAGAATTACTTTTCCAAGTAACAATCTCACCTAGGGATAGATCGCAGGGTAATGAAAGTCTAATAATAAAAAAAAGCTATGGTTGGTTTGAATAACATAAGGAAGCCTAGGCCTCCTTCATTCTCTACCAAAGATGATGAGATTTTTTGTCAAAATTGGCCCTTTCAACATTAAACTCCTGTATCAGCCTCCTCTTTGCCTAGAAGCCTAATCATAATTAATCTTTAAGCATGAAGGTTGTAGTAATTAAAAATGTCATATGTTGTGAGAAAGTATAAAAGGGTACATCATATAGTTCATCAAGGAGATCCCTTGAATCATGTGGAAGACACTGGGGTGGACTCGAAGAGAGAGGAGTCCTGTGATATTCAAGAACTCGAGGACCGTCTGGAGGATAGGGAAAATGTCTTTGAGCATGAAGGTTGTAGCATTCAAATGAGTTCAAATAAAGGAATTTCCCTTGGAAGTAGTGACCAATGATTATTCTTCATATTGTCGGCTATAAATGCCTTAACCTGTACATTGTTAAGGATCCCGTAAGCGGATTTTAGTTCCTCAATAGCAAGATTTTCTATACCGCATGCCATTTTTTTATTTTAAATTAATAAAAAATGGAAAATTATTATTTTTTAGGTTGGAAACAAAGATTGACACTTAGAGAACAAGAAAGTTTATTTTCTAAAATCAAAATTTAGAAAATAAAGGGAAAAAGACAGTTGTAGAGTATTTATAGATTGACAGACTGTATACAATAAGGTCTAAGAGATCAGAAGTGTTAGTAGCATTTAAGGAGATGTGACATTCTTGAATAGTACAGAGGGCATAGAAGTGAGAAAGTTAAATCCAAAAACTAGACACATGGCATCAGTAGATTGAAAGAAAGCGAAGAAACATGAACTATAAGACATCTAACAAATTGTCACGATTCTCCACTTATTGGGGGGCATCTATTAAGGCTAAATCTAGTAGACCCAATCAATTTAATGCCACTTCATTTATTGGAGGGCATCTATTAGGCCCAAATCTAATCGACCCAATCAACCAAATACCACATGCCCTACTTTTGCCTTAGTATGGAAGATTGTGTGAACACATCCACATCAAATCCTTCTCATTTTGAACACTTTTAACAAACTTGCATGTAGTTGTAGAGCAAGTGGCTAATCCAATAGTAAGAAAAAGGATGTATCCATCCAATGATTAGGAAGCTTTTAAGGAAAAAGCTCACATTTTCCCTCCAAATCTTTCTCTATAAATAGGAAAATCTTCTTTTACTCAAGATTCAAGACATATCTCTTTTAAAAATTCAAATTCCTTTCATTCACTAATTAATTGAATTAACTATTTACTTATATAAATGCATTTTTCCAGAAATCAACACTATTTTTCTCTCATTTAAATTTTATTATTATTTAAATTAATACTTCAGTTTTCACTGATTTGAGTGTCGGAGTGTGCTTGACAGATAAGCGAGAACATTTTAGTTATTTGAAAGCAAAGGGATAAGGATATGAAAGTCTTTAATTGAGAAAGTATTGATCTAGAGAACTTTATATAGAAAAATGTTAAGAAACTATTGGTGTTTTCTTTTTAATTAATACTAGAGGGAACAATTTTTACCACTTGTAAATAATTCCTAAAAGAATCATATTCTTGATGTATTGTAAATTTTTCACTAAATACTTGCTACATATACCTCTTTGCTAACCTTGTAAAAGCCACACATATGAAAAACAAAATATAGTCAAGAGATCTTCCATTGCACTTTGAAGTCTCGAAGCATTCACGATTCTTATTCTTTGTTTATTCAGTAATGGTGTGTTTATGAATATGAAGTTACCATTTAACCCATAAGTCGTTTCATCATATAACTAGTCACATTTTTCATGAAACGACTCATACATGCATATTACTAGACTTATATATAGATTTATTTATTTTTAGTTGTTGCCATCCAGCCTTTACTTTTTATCTTATAAAACTCGTATCATTAATTTTATTTTAATTTAACATTTATTCTTGAATGAAATTACTATAAGGGTAAATAAAATTTTTATTAATTTTATAACTCAATTGCTAAAAAAAATGTCACTGGATATATGAGTGTTTGAAGGAATATAGATAATGTTTGAAATTATTTTATTTTGTAATTAAAAATGTTTGTTGAGATAAAATATAGGGTCAAATAACTTACTACTCATGTACAAATCATTAATTCAAGAGATCATACTATCAATGTGTGGTGAAGCTGAGTGATTTGGGGAATTGATGAAGTTGCCGTTAGTTCAGATGAGTTGCTGTTGGAGTTTGGCTCCAAAATTCATTCAAAAATCACTTAAAAAGTTTTAAGTCCACTTGGTTCTCACGTGAGGTTATTAGACTTAAGTGACCATATGCAAGTCACATACTGAGTTATTAAAGTTAGTTACAAGCTTATTTCCAGTAAATTACAATTGAAAATTTGACAAGTTTCAGATGAAATTCTAAAGATATATAACCATTAAAGAGCGAAATTTACTCATAAAACTTATTCTCCAATACAAGAAAATTGTGATTGAATCTTTTTCTTGATTTAATAAAGCTTTATTGAAAACATTTTACCGTCGAGTAGGGCTTGCCTGAACTGAACCATATAACTTGTTATTTTTTGTTTTTACTCTGTTTCTAGTTTCTTGATTAGATCTATTTCTTGAGTTTTGTTCAATTTTTTATGTTGTTATTCATCAAATTGAGTCCATTAAACATTGCAAATTGTACTAGAGTTTAAAGTTTCAAAATGTCAATAATTAAACATAACATTAAGAAATTCAATGTGAAAAAAGATTTCAACATCTGAAAGTTCAGAATGATAGCAATCTTGGTGAGTCAGGGTCTTGATTCAACATTTACCATGCTTGTTAAAGAAGAAGATAAAGGCAAGAAGCCAGAGTCTTCATCAAAACCAAAAGATCTATCCGAGGATGATAAAAGGCATGCAGTGCCATTGTGCTTGGCCTAAGTGATGAAGTATTGAGAGAAGAGAAAGATAAGTCTACTGCTTTGGGGTTATGGCAGAAGTTAGAAGCTTTGTATGTGATATGGCAGAAGTTAAAAGCTTTATACATGACAAAGTCTTTTGCTAATAAGTTATACATGAAGAAAAGAATGTACTCTTTCACAATGCAATGGAACATATATCAAAGATCATCTTGATCAATTCAATAAAATCATTGTTGATATTAAAAACATTGATGTTAAGTTAGAAAATGAAAACAAAGCAATAATCTTGTCAAGCTTCCTTATTGATACATATAAGCATTTTGTGAATACGTTGTTGTATGGTTGAGAGACCTTGACCATGAAGGATGTGAATACTTCCTTGAACACAAAAGATCTTAAGAAGAAAAATGAGATTAAAGATGGATACTATTGTGAGGACTTGATAGCCAAAGAGAGATCTGAGAAAAAAGATTATAAAGGAAAAGAATATGAGCAGATTTAGGTCTAAGCCAAAGAAATTGGAATGTTTATAATGTTATAAAGAATGGAACTTCACGAAAGATTGCCAAAAAAAGAAGATTAAAATCAAGAAAAAGTAAGAATTAAATAGCAGTGTTGTTGAGAAAAAAATAAGGGCTATAAGAGTGCTGAGACACTCATTGTCATCGATGAAAAAGCTAAAGGTGAGTGGATTCTTTGATCTAGTTATTCATTCTACACATACTAAAATAAGTTTCTTTTTGCCTCTTAGGTCCTAATGAGAAATAACCTTGTATGTGGTGTTATTTGTATAGGATCAATTAAACTGAAATTACATAATAGAATGATCAAAAAGTTATAAAATGTAAGTTATGTCCCTGAATTGAAAAAATACTAGATTTCTTTGAGAATCTTAGATAAGTCTAATTATAACATTAAATCATATTTAGTTTTGCTTCAAATCTTCAAAGGCTCTATGCTAATCATGAAGGGTGAAAAGGGAAATGGGTTATCTATCCTTTATGATGGAGGTGTGATTAGATCATCTATTGTATCTATACAGGTGGTGAAGGACAAAAATATGCTTTGGCATTTCAGAATAGGGCATATGAGTGAAAAGGGTTTGAAAGAAATAGAAAAGAAAAGAAAAGAAAAGAAAATGGTGCTTGCAAATGTTAGTATTAGGGTCGGAATTCTATAACTAGTATGTTCTTGGTAAAGTAAGTTAGGTTAAGTTTAAACCTACAGTTCAAAAAACCAAAACAACTATAGATTACATACATTAAGATGTATGAGGGTCTTCTCAAACACTATTACTTAAGGGTACCAGATACTTTATAATCTTGTGGATGATTTTTCAAGAAAAGTTTGAGTTTATCTACTTAAGAGTAAGGATCAAGTCTTTGATATGTTTAAAACTTAAAAAGAACTTGGTGGAGAATTAAACTAGTAAGAAGATTAAGAGGTTAAGGATTGACATTTGGCTAGAGTACTGTAACAATGTGTTTGATATTTTTATAGTCAAAATGGAATAGTAAGGCATAAATTATTAAGATGACACCACAATAAAATGGTGTAAAGATTTTTGATTATCCTAATTTTGCACTTATAAAATCAAAACAAGATAGAACAAAGAGCACTCAATGGCATATTCATTGGATATCCAAAAAGGATTCAAAGGTATAAACTTTGGTATACTAACTTTAAGCTACCTAGATGCATCATTAATAGGGATGTCACATTTAATAAGGGTGCTTTGTTGAAGACTGATAAGTCAATTCACTTTGAAGTTAGTTAAAGCTTTTAGAGTACTAGAAATTATGTATCAAATAGAATCAGATTTAGGGAATAGACCAACAAACCTCCAATGAAGAAGATGATTAAAACTTAAGAAGATATTAAATAGAATCAGAAGCATCTGATTATTATCTCACTATGGATGCAAAGAAAACATAAATTAAGCTACCTAAGAAGTATGGCTGTATAGACTTAATTGCATTTTCCTTTTTGTTGGCTAAAGAGCTCAACGATAGTAAACCTACAGAATAGTATGAAGCTATTAATAAGAAGAAAAAAGTCAAATGGAAAAAGGTAATGAAAGAAGAGATTGAATCTCTAAATAATAATTAGACCTAAACTTTAATCTAGAAACTTGTAAATATGAGAATTATGAGTTAGAAGTGAATTTTCAAGCTAAAATATTGTGTGAGAAGCATTAATCCACAAGATTTAAAGTAATATTGGTTGCCAAAGGATTTTTATGGAAATGAGTGGATTGCACTAAAGTCTTCTTACTTGTGTTAAGACACATTTCTATTATAGTTCTGGTAGCCACCACTACTACTTTAAATTTAGTTTTAAAGTAATTAGATGTTAAAACAGCCTTTTACATGGAGGCTTGATGAAAAAATCTACATGGGTCTGCCTCAAGGGTTTAAAGCTTAAGAAAAGATTAGATATGTTTATTAAAGAAATCTCTTTATAGCCTCAAGCAATCTTCTAGATAATGGTATAGGATATTTGATGCTTTAAATTGTAGAATGGTTTCAATAGGAACATCTATGATAATTGTGTGTATTTCAAGAGTTTAAATAAAGGTGAAACTATTTTCCTTCAGCTATATATGAGTTATATGTTTATTGCATGTCATGATAAGGTTTAAATTGAAGAATTAAAAACAATGTTGATGAGTGAGTTTGATATGAAGGATCTTAGAGTAGCCAAGAAGATCTATTGAATGGAAATCAAAAGAAATGGAGCTACCAAAAATAGGTTTCTAACTTATAAGAAATATATAAAGAATCTGGTTACAACTTTTGGTATGGGCACTACCAAAAGTGTAAAGATGCTATTAGTAGTGTAATTCAAGTTTTCAAGTGATAATTACCAACAATAGATGAAAATACAACACCCATGGAAAAGGTCCCATAAGCTAGTGTTATAGTGTCTTTGATGTATACCATGGTATGTACTAAGCTTGACATCTCATATATTGTAAATGTTGTTAGCAGATTCATGGAAAAACCAAGGAAGCACTATTAACAAGTAGTCAAATGGATCTTGAGATATCTGAATGGCTCACAAGGACTTGGATTGCTTTATAATGGTTCAATGTAAAATTTTAAAAGGGTATAAGGTTTTTTATTTTGATTTTACAGGGGACTTGTAAAGGAGAAGATCCCTTATAGGGTATTTGTTTGCTTTGAATTGGTGTTTGGTAAGCTGGAACCCCTCATTACAGCATGTACTAATTTTGTCAATAACAAAAATTGAGTACATTGCAGCAGTTAAATCCATTAGAGAGACTATTTAGTTAAAAGGAATGAAGGCGGAATTGGAGTCAGAACATAAGTGTGTAGGAAGTGTTTTGTGATTATCAAAGTGCTAAACATCTTAGTAAGAACTAGATATATGATGATAAAAAAAGCATATTGATCTGAAGGCTCAATTTATCAAAGATGAGATTGCTAATAGAAGAATCAAGCTTGAGAATATTAGCTCAACAAGCAACCCAACTTATATACTAACAATGCTTAGATTAACTAAAAAGTTTAAGCTATACTTAAACTCAGTTGGTGTTTTCAATTTGTGTGAAGAAGACTGAAAGATGTAAAGACTTTGAGAGAATAAAGGTTTTAGATCCAAAGTAGAGATTTATGGTGAAATTGAGTGATTTAGTGAATTTATGAAGTTGTTGCTAGTTCAGATGAGTAGTTGCAACAATTTGGCTCCAAATTTCATTCAAAAATTAGTTAAAAAACTATTAAGTGCACAAATCACGTGCTAGGTTGTTAAAGTTAGTTACAAGCTTATTTTCAGCAAATTATAATTGAAAAATTACCAATATTCAGATTAAATTTTAGAGAGATACAATTTATTAGAGAGAGAAAGGGTATTGTTCATGAAACTTGTTCTTAGATAAATGCATATTGTGATTGAATCTTGTTCTTGATCCAACAAAGCTTCATTTGAAAGTATTTCATCGTGGAGTAAAGCTTGCCCAAACTCCATAATTTGTTGTTTTGTGCTTTATTTTGGGTTTTGAGCTTCTAATTTCTTGATTAGATCTGTTTTTATAGTTTTGTTCATTTTTCTATAATTATTCATTGAATCGAGTCCATTAAATAATATTCAATTGACTAATTTTTTTTACCAAACCTCACATTGGACACCACATACATATCAACAATAATGGATCGGTCGGCTGCGGGTCACTTTTTTTGGTGACACTCTCACAATTAAAATAATAATATTTTAAATTATTAGACTTTATTTTTTTGATCTACACAACGATAGGATTGTTTTTGAAAACAAAAGACTAGAAGATGACAAAAATGGTGGAAAAGAGCGGTGGCCACCATCAGCCGCCGTCGAATAGGATGCGAGGGCGGTGACTTACACCACTTCCACTTATAGATAGATTGGCCATAGATCTATCCATAGGTGGGAGCGGTGTAAGTCATTGGCCGTTGCCCCTCATTATTTTTTTGTCATTTTCTAGTATTCTCTTGCAAAAAATGACCTTACCATTATATAGATTAGAAGAAAAAAAAAGTCCAATAATGTACAATTTGACTCTTTTTAGTGCTCTGCCGTGGCTAAAAAATGATGGTCAGCCAATTGCCATTTTTTAGCAATGGTAGAGCAATTCTGTTTTTAATATTTTTTTATTTTATTTTAAAAGTATAAACTAATTATATGATGACATGTGTTAAATATAATCTAATTACATTATTTAAGAGTATTTTTGTGCTTTACTCGTTTTTGACCACTTGAGCATTAACTTAAATGATTTCTATCATCTGACAGGAGTTTCTATGGCCTTTTAAAACTTTAAGGGTTTATGTGTTCTTTATCCTTTTTTTTTAAAAAAAAAGTACTTAATCCTTAGAGACAATAATTGGGGATGCGAAGGGAATAGGAAGATTAGGGTTTGTTATAATTCCAAACACTTTGGTAGCATAAAGTCTAATGTTATTCCAAACACAAGAATCAAAAAAATATTCTAAAAATGTGAAAAAAGAAAAAAAAATAATAAAATCACAAAAACCAAACAAATTATTCTAAAGATGTGAAAATAGAAAAAAAAATACTAAAAACACAAGAATCAAACAAATTATTCAAGAAACGTGAAAATAGAAAAAATATACTAAAAATACAAGAATGAAACAAATTATTTCAGAAGTGTAAAAGTAAAAAGAAATCTTAAAAACACAAAAAAAAAAAAAACAATCACAATATAAAAATAATTCGTGTTTTACTTGGGTGATATTGAGGAGATAATTTACAGATACCTTCTCAATAGTTCACATTAAAGGATAGAGATAAGTGAAGCAGGACCACTTTGTCTCTCTTGCCTTGGCTTCTTTAACCACTCTTTTCACAAGCCCTATGTTGTAAGCATAAATCTTATTCAACAATTAAGATAAGAACTTGATCAAAATAGACTTATTAATTAATCAAAGAATTCAAATACCGTGATTTGATATGAATTGTGTAAAAAGAAAAATAAGACTTATCAATTGAGTAAAAAAACCAAATACTATATTCTAATATGAATTGTGTAAATAAAAAATCAAATACGCTGATTTTATAGCAGCAAATTAGAAGGATTTAAAACAAATCCCCTTTGTACTGTGATTTAATAGTTATAGGACATCTTGACCAATTAGAAGAAGAATTTAAGACAAATTTTCTTTTTTTAGTCCTACTTAGTCAATTTTAATATTTATAATTTAATTTTTCCTTTTAAAAAAATATTTCATCAAAAGCTTTTTTTCTTTTTTTTTTTGTAAATAAGTCTTTTATGTACACACGTGTAATTAAATATCTATGATGAGACAACTACAATTACTTATAATAAAATCTTTTAATAACTTGTGTTATAAATTTACAATACCATTAAGTTACAGTGTTGGACACATTAGACCAAATCGTATCGTGGATCATGGATTGGTATATGACTTAACCATCGATGATTACTTAAACTTTCTTGGTTCTCCTGGATACAATCAGACCAATCTTAAATCTTTCTCCGAAACTCCCTATAAATGTCCCGAAGAATCAGTTGATCTTCAGAATTTCAATTACCCTTCGATTACAGTCTATAAACCTTTGGCTCAGTCTTATTGACCCATAAATTGAAGAATGTGGGATCTCCAGGCAAGTATGCAGCTAGCGTCCGTAAACCAGTTAGAATTTCAGTTTTTGTTGATCCTAATACCTTGACATGCATTCCAAGAAACTCGGAGAAGAGAAGAGCTTCAATGTGACACTCAAAGCTAAGTAGCCTGGTGCTACTTTCAATAGCTATTATATTTGCACTGCTAACATGGACCAATGACAAACACTATGTCAAGAGCCCGTTGAAACAGTTGACACTTGGACATCATAAGCTTTGTTTTCTTTTATTTTTATTTATATTTTTACTTTAACAACAGCATAAGTTGAATTCCCGTTATGGGTATTTCTAGTTTTTACTAAAATAGAAATAAGTTCGATTGGTCTAAAAAAATTATAATTTATAAAAAAATTTAAAAATTAGACAAAAAAAATACAAATATACATGTTGAAGATTAAATTTTGAGTATGAATTAACATGATTAAAAGATACAAAAATTATAACTTTCATACTAATACTAACCACTAAATTTGACTATTTATATATAAGATATAGAGACACAAAATACTTCTAAAATTCTAAGATCATATCAGAGGAGCTTAATAAAAATATTAATGTATTAACACATATAATGCACACAATTATTAAAAGTGACTATGTAATTATATAACTAAATTAATTATATTGCCTTTTTTTTAAAACAAAAAAAATCCATTACTATACGGTCGCAAATTAATCTCTAATTTGATTTACTAATTACAATCCATGCTCATTTTTTTTATAAAAAAAATAGCAATTAATAATTATACACTCTAATATAAACATGAATATTTTAAGTTTAATTATAAAATACATTGAATAAATCCACAAAAATAAACAAATAGACAATATAACCAAACAATAATATAACTTAAGTTAATCTTCGTAAATCTTTAGAAGTTATCAATTATACTACATTGTAATTAAGGCTTATATATATGTATATAATAATTAAAGTAACGTCTACAATTAAGAAAATCAACACATATAATAAATATTAATCTCTAAGTAATTGGATCTAATAATATCAATCAAAATAATTACATTTATATTCATTCTAGTTCATGTATGATTAAAAATAACTAATATATATAGTTACTTTTTATTGCAAATTTTTATCATTGAAAAAGGCAATTAGCGTTAATTCCATCTTATTAAAAAAATACTTAAAAATATGACTTATTTTCGCCTACACCAGTATCTAATCAAAATAAGCATTTTTATTTCAAATATAAGTTAATAACATTATACATATTATATATTTTTAACCATTCAAATCATTGATTAAAGATAAAGTTACATTTTTAGCTGTGTTTTAAAATTATTAAAAATAAAAACATAACCCTAAATTTTACCGTCAAAAAATCAAAACTTTTAACAATTATTTACAATTACATTCTCATATAGTAAAAAAAATAATTTACATTAATGAGTCTTTAGAAATACAATCAAAAATAAAAATATTATTTTCAACAAATAATAAATGTAGTTGAAAATTTAATTAAATTTTACTAAATTCGCAATCATAAATTCATTTGATCGAAATTATTAATTTGTTACTACCAACTAAAAAATATCGTTGAAATTAAGAAAAAATATATTTTTGACTACAACGTAGAATCAGTCAAAAAATAGTATCTCAAATATATACGATTTGCCTTGCTCGTTTGCTTATTAATTGGATTCTTTGTATGGTGGGCAACTTTGCCTGAACAGATATTCCAAAACCCAATGGCGGTAGGATGGTCAGATGTGGCGCCGGCAATGAAGGAGAACTTTATTTAAAAGATTCAAAGTTTCTAATAAAAGGTCAGATGCTGGATTCTAAAAGAAACATAATGGGATGTCGGGCTCATACCTCTGCTAAACAATTGCTCTTCAATCTCGATGTGCTACCTATTGTTACGACCCGATTTCTCGAAACCGTGCGGCCTTAGACACTCGCTAGTGCTAAGCAGCCTACAAGACCCCAATTAACCAAAGAAAGAGATGAAGAAGAAGCACACCAAGTGTTTGAGAGAATGCTCTCGTATTTTATTACTAAAGAGAGATTACAAAGCTATATACTTACAAACTAAGAGTATTTCTACAATTTGGAGGATTACTCTTAGCTTGTAAGTGTATAACTTTGTAATTATCTCTTTAGTAATAAAATACGAGAGCATTCTCACAAACACTTGGTGTGCTTCTTCTTCATCTCTTTCTTTGGTTAATTGGGGTCTTGTAGGCTGCTTAGCACTAGCAAGTGTCTAAGGCCGCACGGTTTCGAGAAATCGGATCGTGACACTATGCACAACCAGCATTGGCTCTGTCGATGCGGTTGACGGCATTTTTTACTATTGTTTATGATCATTAAAACTAATATTAACACCTGTAATTCTAATAAAAATATGATTGTCAACGATCAATAATTACATTTTGTTTTTGGATAATTAGCCTTCACAATTATATAACACTTTTTTTTTCACTTTTTTAATAGCTTAAAATTTTTAGTTGAAAAAAATTATATAAAGGATTAATTTCAATAACGACGGAAAAAATTTAGTCCAAAAAAATATTTTTTTTCACTTGTGGTGTGTTATTGATGCCTACTCCAACAAAGTAGAAAATTGTTTGATGGGCAAGATTCTCTCTAACAAACTAGTCAATCAAGAAGGATTTAGGTCATTGTTAAAAAATTAGTGATTCAACAATTTTGGTTGGACAAGAATTAAGATGAATATCAAAGTGGAGAGTCATAAGAAGTCTAGAACGTGTAGGACACGTATGGAGAACTCTAGAACGTGTGGGACATGAAAGGGGAAGTGAAACGGGACTCAAAGATGTGAAGAAAAAGAAAAAATTGCAGGGAGCTGACCAGCACCGCGGCGCCTAAGGATGAGGGGCCGCGGCACTCAAAATAGAAGACCAGCGCCGCAGCGCTGGGTTCCCAGCACCGCGGCGATGGGGGTGAGAAGGGGCAGCACTGCAGCACCCAAGGGCGAGCACTACAGCACCCAGACGCGTCAGGATGTCCGTTTTGGTTCGAGATTTCGAGTTTTGGAAAGTTTTGAACTTCCAAAATAAGTGGACTTTTACTCCAACAAAGAATAGGGTTTGTAGGCACGAAATACACTCTATATAAACACTTGTAAATTCTTATTTTTGATTAAGCATCTAAGGTTTTAAGGTGTAACCATAAAAGAGAACAGATGAGCTAGGTAGACACTAAGTGCGTTGTGCACTAGGGTGTAACCTTGGGAGGTGTTTTCTTCTTTAGGTTCTTTGAGTGAATAAAAGAGAAACACCATAGATCCTTTAGGCTTAGATGCTCGGGCTATTCTTATATTTTTTGTAAAAATCTCTTATGAGGAGATATGAAGAGGTCTTAGGGAGTCATGGTGATCAAGAGTAGATGCTTAGAGGTCTCTATGAGAAATATTAAGGGGTCTTGTAGGATCATTGATGATGTAAGAAGATATTTTGTGATTTATTTCAATAGTAAAAAGCTGAATCATGAATCCTCCGTTGACGTAGGCAATTTGGGCGAACCACATATATCTTGTGTCTTGTGATTAGTTTATTTTCTTTATCTTTATTGGTGTGTTAATCTTATGTGTTCTTACTTATGATATGAGTTATGATTTTTTCGCTGCGTATAGAGTAAAAGAGATATCAAAGTTGTGACTTAATTGATGTCATTAAAGTGTCAAATTAAAGAACATAACTTGATATTCTCTACAGTCATTATAAATAGAGGTTGAAAAACTATGCATGTGATTAAAATTAAAAGCTTGGATGGTAACAAGTTTCTGTTCAAATTTGGGTCTTCATTGGATAAGAAATGAATATTTAATGCAGGTCCCTGGAATTTTTAGAAAGCTTTGATAGTTCTGGAAGAGATGAGTGGAATTGGAGAGATAAGGCAATTGCAATTTCGACTGGTTTCATTTTGGATACACATTTGTTATGTTCCCACTGTTGCAATGAATAAAGATATGGCGATAAAATTAGGAAAACCGATTAGCGATGTTATCGATATTGATGAGGATCGTTGGGGATTGGATTTGAGGTTGAGGGTCAAGATTGATATTTCGAAGCCACTTAAGAGAACATTAGGAGTGTAGTTGGTGATGACGAGGATTATTTGAAGTTACGTTTGGCATATTAATGGCTACCTGATTTTTGCTTTCTCTGTGGCATTATTGGGCATACAACGCGTGAATGTCTTCACCACTTGCAAGATGGTTATGTTGGTAACAAAGAAGAGAAGTTTCCATTTGGGCTATGGCTACGTTGTGAGGGTAAAAGAGACCAAGGGCGATATTTAAGGACAGGGATCTCTGAGCAACAACAGCGAGATACTAGAGCAACGTCTTCTAGAGTGGGTAGTCAAAGCGCACAAAATGATAATGAAAAGGGACCGTCGAGGGTGGAGGAGCGGAATATTTCGGTTTTTGGGGGTCGTGCCATACTATTGATGAGAATGCAATAAATAAATTCCTGACGCATTTAATGGTTCTTACGCAAGGGATCTCCTCAACAGAATCGACGAAAGAGAAAGAGGGGGTATGTCTGGGCTTGATAATACTAATTGGGCTCAATCTAATTCCCGTTTTGAGTAAACAAGCTTGTCAAGTGGTTGCCCATCAAGAAAATATATCTGCAGTGGCCAAGGGCCCAAAAATCTCACTAAACTAAAGGGAAAATAAACGAGCTCTGCTTCCAAACCTCTCTCATGTAGATGTCTCCTGTTTCAAAATGATCCAAATTGTTTTTTCCCGACTGGAATAAAAAGATAGTAACCAGGATCATTTCTCCCGGGCCCATGCTACTTTGGGTCTCACTTCTTCCAATTTAGTTGATATGCAAATTGAACAGGGGGGGTGCTGGACTCTAGCCCTGCCAGCCTAATGAGAATATTATGCTGGAATGTTCGGAGATTGGAGAATGCTGAAAATTTCGGGCTTTAAAATTTGTTCTCCAACAAAATACACCTCAATTGCTATTTTTATATGAAACTAAATTGAAGAATGGGAAGCTGTTAGAGTCTCGTGCGCGACAGAATTTTGAGAATTGTTTTGTTGTTTTTCGGCTAAGGAGAAGTGACGGCACTTTGGGCAGTATCATAGCATTAATGCAAAGGGGGAGTGATGAAGGTTTATTATGCTTTACGGAAATTCTAATCACACGCAAAGACGCCAGACTTAATTAAGACATTAAGCTGGCTTATCTTGTTCTCCCTAGTTATATAATAGAGGTTTAATTAAGGGTGAAAAAATAAGTTATGATATAATTATTTAATATAAATTTAATATATTTTAAATAAATATAAATAAAAAAAATTGACAAAATTAATAAATGAATTAAATTTATATTATTTATTTATTAATTATATCAAATATATATTTAAATTTTATAATTCGTCAACCCCTTTAAAATATCTTACTGTTCATTTTACTGTACATTTTACACTATATTTGTACTTTCACTTCCACTTTACACTTTTATTTTCACTAGGTTTTACTATTTTAAAGTATGCACTACGTGGCAGCTGCGTATTGCTTGTAATACAAATTTATTGTAAAACCTGCCACACCAAATTAATAATATATAAACTCAATAACAAAACAAAACACCAATCGAACCTAATAATTCAAAATATCTCCTTTGCTTCATCGCCGCTCAGTCCTCTGTCAAGATTTCGCTTGGCCTTTTATTTGACACAAAATTCACATAAAGATAAGAGAGAGGGATGAGTACCGGAGAAGAAGAGAAGGTGGTGTGCATATCTGGAACTTCAAGTTACATGGCTTCATGGTTAGTGTTTGGTGAAGCTCTGTCTTCAACGAGGCTGCACGCTGTCAAAGCCACTGTTCATGACCCAAGTCGATCTCTCTCTTTCACTTCAATTTTTCTTTATGTTATTGGTAGTTATAAAAAAAATGAATTGAAATATTTCTCTTTTCTAAGTTTTGTTCTGGGTTTAGTACTTATTTTGTTTTGATAGGTATTATTTAGTTGATTTCCTTATATACGTTTATCAGGTAGTTAAATACATATATAGTTATATTATAAACATTTTACAATTGTATTAAAAATAATATATAAGGGTATATTGTATTATTATATATATACAAAATTTCGTTGGATGAAGATTATGAAGATATTATATTAAACAAATTATTTAATTAAATAATTGTAATTATTAAATGAATGTCTAATTTTAATATTAAAGATATATTTTAACAATAAAAATAATTATTATAAGCAAAATCTATATAAGCATTTTGGTAGAAAATTTTTGTAAATATTTGACTAGTATATCAATATTTTTGAATGAAAAAAAAGGAAAGGACAGTGAGAGTCGAGTACTTTAACGTGTAAAAGGATTGCTTCGCAAGCTAATGATTTTTTTTTTTTTTTAATATTTCATGATTTTTTTTTAATAATTTTGACAATTGCTGTTGTGTTGGATCCTTAGTATAATATGCAATTTGTTAAGTTTATGGGTAAGATTCTACGAAGGTAAAGAAAGTTAAAGACAATTTTAGTAGAGTTGATATATGATAAATTATTTTTTTAATTATGTTAGATGAATTTTATTTTTTAAAATTATATTAGAATAATTTTATTATTAGATACATTAAATATTTAATTTTTGATACAAATTTTATTAATTGTAAATATTTGTTTAAATGAATTGTAAACGAATCGAATTATTTTTGTAAACGAATCGTATAATTATAAACGAATTGAATCACTAAACAAATCGAATTGTAAACGAATTAAATAGTAAACGAATCGAATTTTAAATAAATTAAATAGTAAACATGTCTAATTGTGTCATGTAGTGGTATTTGTTCATTAAACGAATTATATTCGTGTCTCACAAAATTTTGTTAATATTCTATATTAACACGACACAAATATAATTCGTTAACATAAATTGTCACCCTTAATTTTAACGAGATTTTGGAAATTCAAGATAAATTATGGGGGAAACCATGGAGTTACGAGGTTATAAAAGATTTTCAGCAAGCTTTAATAGATGCAGGGTTACAAGATATATCCTGGGAGGGTTGTCCCCCTACATGGTCTAATTGTAGAAGTGGGGATAAGGGTGTTTTTGAATGTTTAAATCATTTTGTTTGTTCAAAAGCTTGGAAATAGAATTTTATAATTATTTTGCTTAGAAATTTGAGTTATTTATTTTTTAAGAAAGTGTTGAAAAGAAAGAGGCAGCGAGAGAGAATTTTATTTTATTTATGTGAGAATATTGATTGAAAATTATTGGGATATAATTTGGAACGCAAGCTAAGTACGTAAGGTGCGCAAGAATCGAAGACGGATGCGAAAAGAGGTCAAAAAATAAAGGACACATCAGGTGCCAGCATTGCGACGACTAGGCACTAGCACCGCGGCGTCTAATCCAGAGCGTGAGTGCCGCAACACCCATGCGAGATCCACCAACGTCGCAGCGATGGGCGTTGAGAGTCGCGGCGCTAGACGCGTGAACAATATCCCAAAATAAGGAAACTTCGTTATTTCATCTTTCACTTGTTTCAGGACTCCTTAATACGATTCTCACATGTATAGGGTAAACCTAAGATATCCTAAAGCTTATATAAAGGCTCTCAATTAGTTTGTAAACATATTTTAATGATTATTAATAAGAAATCTTTATGGTTCTTTGTGAGTGAAATTCCTAGAGTGTAAGAGAAAGTTTTCTTAATAATCTTTCTTCTAAAAAGGTATATTTTTGTTAATGCCTTGTGATTCATAATAAGAGGAGTGTAATCTTGATCCGCCGTAAACGTAGGTAAGTTGTTGAACCACATAATTTTTTGTATGTTCTTCTTCTATCATTTCTCTCTTTATTCTTTAATTATTTGTTCTACATATATTACTTAGGTGATTTAACTGATTTGTGTACTTCCGCTTCAACAAACTATTTATGTTTTTCATTAGTTCTCAAATGTATTACATTAGCCTATTTATAGTATTAAAAAATCTAAAAAGATCTAAAAGAAATAAAAAGAATACAAGTTAAAGTTTGTTGTAACCAAATGCAGAATACGCAGGAAATGTTATTACTGAACAAATAAAACTATCAAAGAATTTCATGTCATTGAATCATAATTCCACGTCATCCTCTGGCTTGACTTCAGCTTAAGCACTCTTGCTTTTATCCTCCCTCAAACTCAAGGGTTTAAGATGAAGCTTGAGTTTGCTGACAAGAGTGCAAAATCTAGAAACAGGAAGGACTTTAATAAACAAATCTGCAATTTAATCACTTGTGGGAATGTATTGAACTCGCACTTTATGATTTAACATTTTGTCTCTTACAAAGTGAATGTCAACGTCAACGTATTTGGTTCTACTGTGGTAATCAGGATTGGTAGCAAAGATTTGCAGCTCCTTGATTGCCACACCAGACAACTGGAGGTCTAACAAACTGGAAATCAATTTCTGTAAAGAATGAGTTAATCCATGATATTTCAGCAACCACCTAAGTCAGAGCTCGGTACTCTGACTCTGTTCTGGACCTGGATACTACCTTTTGCTTTCTAGAAAACTATGAAACTAAGTTCCTAGTAAGAAAAACACAATAGCCAACCACGGATTTTCTGTTCAGTACATCACATGCCCAGTTAGCATTTGTAAAAGCCATGAGTTCCAAGTTTTTTCCACGTTCAAAAGTTAAGCTAATATCTTTAGAACCCTGCAAGTACCTTAAGTGGTTTAATTTGTTAATAACAAATTAAATTTCTAGTCATGTGAGAGTCACATACTAAAGTGCTCTTATAATACTTCTGTATAAAGCAACATCAGTGAAGGGCTTATCATGGTCCTTGTAAAGATTGAGACCTGAGCTCATTGGAGTGGAGTAACTATTTGCCTTTTGCATATTTGTTTTCACTAGGAGATCTGAAAAATATTTCTACTGACAATAGATGCATCAGATTACCAATACTGGTGACTTATATACCTAAAAAATAATGCAATTCCCCAAGTTCTTTAAGTGCAAAAGCTTTATTAAGCTTTGTGATAAACTGCTGCAAAACTTCAGAATCATTGCCCGTGAAGAGGATATCATCAACATAAATTAACATAATGATCAAATAATCAGAACCTCTCTTAATGAATACTGAAGCATCAATCTTCAGATTAGAAAAACCCCAATGCAGTAGAGCACTCTTGAGCTTATCAAACCAAGCTCTTGGTGCCTGCTTTAGGTTATATAAAGCATTATGTAACTTGCATACATAGTCAGGTTTATCTTTCTGCACAAAGCCTTCAGGTTGTCTGATGAACACTACTTCATTTAGATTACCATTGAGAAAAGCATTATTCACACCAACTTGTCTAATTTTTCACCCTTTTGTCACTGTTAAGCTTAAAACAACTCTGATTATGCTTGCCTTGATAACAGGACTAAATGTTTCATTATAATCAACCCTTAGCGTTTGATGAAACCCCTTAGCAACCAACTTGGCTTTGTATTTTGCAATGCTTCTATTAGGATGTCTTTTGACTCCAAAAACCCACTTGTGGCCTACCACCTTTTGATTAGCCTTCTGTAGAACTAAAGTCCAGGTATTGTTTCTAACCAAGGCCTCAAATTCTTCAGTCATGGCCTTCATACATTCTGGTATAAGAATTGCTTCAACTGCTGTTTATGGAAGATTATCTGTACCAGACTGACATGACATTGTATAGATATTAGGCTTAAAAATAACATTTTTAGATCTTGTTGTCATTGGATGGACATTCTCTACCTAATTTTGCACATTACTAGTCCTGATTATAGTGTTTTGTAAAAGGTGATCATTTATTTGAGTAGGGAAAGTACTTTAGGTTGAATTAGTTTCTAAGTTATAAGTAATGTTGTTTCTGGAAATTGTGGTGACAAGTTATTAATTTACTAGTGCTTTGTTTGTAAGTAAAGGACTTTATAATTCATAACTTTGCTCATTTGTAGAACCACTACAAGTGTTTATATTAGCAAGATCATTAGGAAATAAGGTTTGTGGGTTATAGTCTGGTAAGAAGTGTTTAGGATTTTGGCTATAGTAGTCAGTGTTGATTTTGGTATTTGATTGACTGAACTTTGCATCACTAGTGAAAGGAAAATCAGATTCATCAAAATTTACATATCTAGAGATATAGACCTTACCATTAGAATTCATGCATTTGTATCCTTTATGTTGATGATTGCTCTCTATGAAAACACACTTCTCACTATGAAAGTTTAGTTTATGTTTTTGATAAGGTCTTATATAAGGAAAACATGTGCAGCCAAAGATTTTCATGAATAAATAGTCAGGCTTTTGGTTAAAAAGAACTTCAAAGGTGATTTGAAATTCAGAACAGACAATGGCATTTTATTTATAAGAAAGCTTGCTGTTGTAAAGGCTTCCCACCAGAAATTTAGGGGCAAACTATTTTGAGCCAACAAACTCAGCCTTATTTCTATTATATGTCTGTGTTTCCCCTCAAGTCTCCTATTTTGATGATGTGTATATGGGCAGGACAGTCTATGAAATATTCCTTGTGTTTCAAGAATTTTAGATAGACTCTTAAATTTACCCCCAAAATCAGATTCAACCATTAGATCTTCCTACCTAACAATCTCTCTACATGAACCTGAAAGTGTTTAAACACTTTTGTAACCTGAGATTTTAATGTTAAAGGATAAATCCAAACAAATTTGGTGCAATCACCTAGGAAAGTAACATAGTACCTATAGCCATCTCTTAAAATTGTTGAGGTAGGCCTCCACATACTATCATGAATTATTTCTAAGGCAGTTTTCGTTTTTGATGAAGATGATCCAAAATGATGCAAATGGTTCTTTCCTAACTGACATGCATTACAGAGTTTTGTAAGAATTTTATTGAATTTTGAAACAAGATTCGAACTTGAGATGATCTTTTTTAATATTTCAGGATAGAATTTGGATGTCCAAATCTATTGTGTAATACTTCAAAAGATACATCCTTAGTAGCAACAGTGGGACTTATTACATTAAAAACAACCTTTTTAGGAATAATAAGGGAATTTTTACAAGTGACAAAAGTTTTTGACTCAGATTTGGTATAGACATTATTTATACCACACTGTACAAATAGAGATTGACCAAAAGTGTTTGAATTTTTGGTACTTTCTGGTGAATTGAAGGAACTTTCTTGTTTATATCATTTGTTGAAATCTTTGTCTGCTGGTCCTTTTAATATATGTATCGCTTTTTTGTTTTTTTTTTGTGATATGTTAAAGAAGAATTGAAGTTGTTTGTAATGGTTGCATAGTTCATTTAGACTTCACGAAACCAAGTTTTACACGAGGCCTCTAATTTTTATTTTAAAAAAACATTGAGTGGGATTGAAAATTTAATGTTTTTTTTTTATGTAAAATGCATTAGTTCAATCTTCTTGTAGCCTTTTTTTTTGAGTGATCAAAGTGATGGACCAGTTCCTAGTCGCCAACTATTATTTATTCTTATAAATTAAAGGGATATTATCATAAACACTTTTGAGCTTTGGCTTGATAGTATTGATCCTTCAATCTTTAAAAATAGGTAGTAATATTCAACCATTAAATAATATTTCGTTAATTTTAATAGAATTATATGAAATTATTAAATTACCTTTATAAATTAAAAAGTAATAAAATAACATTGCATAACAAATGAGAAAGCATAATTTCTCATAAAAAAATTTAAATTTGAATAAAAAATTAATAATATTTTTTTTATTTCTTAATTTTTATTAATAATATATTTATTATATTAAAATATAAAATTAAAAAAAAAAGAAAATACTTCTATTGTAACGATAAAAAATGGCCACTGAAATTGCGGCCACTTTTGGCTACGTGCAACAGCCATTTATGTGGCCGCTGCAACGGTGGCCACTTTTGACCATTGGCCAATTTTGACTTTTTTTAAAAATTTTTTTTAAAATAATTTTTGATTATTTATTATTTGTTCTTTGGTTACAATGATATAAAAATGTTTCCATATAAATAAGGATTATTTGGACAAAAAATAATAAAATGACAATTTTATCTCTTTTAAAGTTAATTTTAATAGAAGATTCTCTAACGGTTGAGTATTATTGTCTATTTTTAAAGTTAGAGGTATCAATGTTATTAATAAAGGTATTCATGATAATATCTTTAAATTAAATATTGATGCTACAGTAAACAAGATTGGTAATTTTATGGGGCTAGAGGTTATGATTCAAAACCATCATGGTGTAATTATAGCTATCTATCTGGAGAAGAAGACATTCCTTGGTAGTGCTCAATTTATTGAAGCCTTGGCTATCTTAATAGGTCTATCTATGGTAATGGATAAAGGTTTGTGGTCTATTGAGGTTAAGTCTGCTGAAAATGTAGTAACCTTAATTAAAAAAATAAAAATGACCGATTGGATGATTGTAGAAAGTGGCAAGATTTTATCTTGTTATAATTCTTATATTGTTAAACATATATCTCATTCTTGTAATTCTCTTACCTATAATTTGACTAAAAAAACTTTGGTTTCTACAGAGTTTTCTGTCAAAGAAATTAAAATGATGAGGTGAGCTAGCAACTATAATCTGATAATTATAAAGGAATTAGAATGCAGAGGTGAATTACATAAACAAGACTAATGGAGGTCTGGCACAACATAATACCAAAGAGAACAAAGAATTGCAATTGTACAACCTACTAAGCAGAGATGACAACAATGGAGACAAAAGAGGTTGCTGCCATATGGACAAGTGGTGTGATATGAGGGATAGAGTTGCAACTGAAATAATTAAATAACTTGAATTTGCTATAATTGATACTAAAGTCACAAAACTAAAAAATAGAATTTGTTGTGTTTTAAGATAGTATGTCTATAGGAAGTCATTATTCAAGCTTAAGCTATTCGAGGAAAGCCTTCTTAATTATATATGTATATATATATATATGTAACATTACCAAGTTGTAAATATAAGCAATTGAAATGCAATATTGAATTCATTTTCATCTTTGTTCAAATTTAAAAAAGCCAACTTCTGCATTTTTAATAACTTGGTATCAGGCTACTACAATGGATTCTAGCTCTACCATATAGCCAAATACTTTAAAAAAAAAAATATTCAACTTAATAGCAACACTAAATTCATTTGTTTTCTTAACTCTCATCAAACTTACAGTGAATCCACAAGTGTTGCCCAATGTAATAGCTAATGACTTAATTGGATTTATTGATGGAACCAAACCTTGTCCAAGAAAAATGAAACAGTGGTGAAGAAAACACAGTTATCACCATTGATAATCCTGACAACCAAATTTAGATGAAGCAAGATCATACTTTTATAACCTGGCTGTTATCCTCCTTAACTGAAGGAATGTTGGGGATAGTAATAGAGCGTTCAAGCTTTAATTAGTTATGGATAACTCTAAAAAAAATAATTTTGCCTCACACTTAAAGGTAATAATCATTTTTTTCAAGAACCTAATCCAAACAACTAAAAAGAGGTCAATGATAGTAACACAATATGTAGTAACCAGTATCCACAACCGATAAGAATATGTATTTATATATATATATATACTTATTTTATTTGTATGTGGTTGATACTTGATTTATATATTGTTATTAGTAGTGTTTGTATAGGTTAAGGACATACTATTAGTATTGAATTTATTTGCAAGACTTTTGATTTATTTTAGGGATCAAATTATAATACTTTAAAAATTTTTGGGGCAAATTCATAAATATCAAAAATTAGCCTCTTAGTATAAAAATACACTTTTGAAACCCTAATGTACTCATTTTTGGGTCGGGCTATCCCTTTAGAGAGAGAGAAGACAGAAATAAAGGGGAGAGAAAGAGAAGAAGAAGAAGAAAAAGAAAAAGAAGAAGAAATTAGAAATTTGAATTTTAAGAGGTATATCACAACTATTTCTTAATTTATTAGTGTTAATTAAGTTAATTCCTTTAAGTTTTGATTTCTGAAAAAATGTATAATTGAGGATTTGAGGTATATTTCGTAAGATCTTGAGAAAGTTGATGATGATCTATATAGATAGCTTGATAAATCATGATGAATTGTAGAAGTTTTGCTTGATAGTCTCTTGAACAAGGAATTTTATAAATTGTTATGATTCAATTCTAGTTTTGAATTTTGAGTATATAAAATTAGACATGTTTAAAATTATCTGAGACTTTGAATCGATTGAAAATTTCAGAAATTGATTTTTTTGTGAATTTACCAAAATAATCCTAAAATTTTGAACATTTCCTGTGTGAACAGTATAATACAGTGGCAAACAAATTTTGGACTGCTGAATGATCTTAAAAAATTATGAATTTTTGAAATATGATAAGTTTATATGTATAATATGATATAATCAGAATTAAGAATTTAGATCAATGTGGTTAAATTGTTATAATTTTCTAAAGTGTATTAGCTCATTGCAGTATTTGATTAACAGATTTTTAAGGGTATAGAATAAAATAGTTTTCAAATACTTTTGGCAGGGATTTTGAAGTGCAATATTTATCATGGATTTTTATATGTGTTAAGAGTAACTCTGTGATATTTTTATAATTTTTAAGTTAGTATATGATTTTATAAAATTGAGAGATTGAATACTGTTAAGTAAATATCTTGATCTTGTCAGGTTAGTAGTTTGGATTCGATGGCGTGTATGGAATGGATTTTGTAGGAATTTTGATATAATATTAATATATAAGAAGGATATATAAGTTAAAAATGATATATTATGATTTTGGAGTAATTGGACATCATTTGGTGTATTAGAAAATTTTATTAAGTGTAAGTGGTCAGAATGATAGATTTTGAGAAACTAAGTATTTAGACCAATTTGATGTGATAAATGCATTGTGTATAATTTTGCAAGTTATTTAAAGTATTTTTGTGTGAATTTTGAGGCTTATGAAAGGATTAATCTCCATTCATAGGTTAAGGAGATTTAAGCCTTGTAGCCGAAAGTGCTAAGAGGTAAGTATACTAGACTTTTTATTGAAATCACAATAAACATAGTAATTGTTTTGTATGATTTTGTAAATGTGGTTAAGAAAATGTTTATGTTATGTCAAAGTATATTTTAATATGAAATGTGAAGATATGTATTTATGAATGTGAGCATGGACATACATGACATATATGTGTTTTTGAAAGTTAGCTTTCAAAGTGAAACGTGTTTAACAAAGAGAGCTTTTGAAGTGTAATATGTCCATGAAAAATATTTTGTATTTTAAGGATGCTTGAACTCACTATTAACTTAGTAGACATTTTATGTGATTTGTGGAGCCTTTATGTGTGGCCTTTCCTTTGGGATTGGTATATGTTATGTGTTTCGTATGTAGAAAGGATCCAATTGGTACCTAAAAGAATAGTGAGTCATCATATTCTTGTGGTGGCATATTGGTGCATGTGAGAGAACTCACCGATGATCAGGTTGAGGGTTTGCCTTTTACTTTCAGGCATGAGCATTATATATGTGTAATTTAAAAATCTCACTTGTACTATTTCTCTCATACGGTATGTCACCTACGAGTGACATTTGGCTCATTATGTGATATGTAAGTCATACTAAGTAGTAGTTGAGTGATGGTATTCCTATTATATGTTTTGAAAGAATGTGTAAGCGCTTACATGACATGTGATTTGATAAGATTATAATTTTGATTTATCACAACATATCATACACATACATTGTGTACACATATGTATTTGTATTTGATATATGAAAAACTAGTATGCTTACTGAGTTTTATACTTATTATAGTTTATGGTGATTTCAGGTAAATAAGGTACATGTATGCTTAGCGGATGTGGCAAGGCTTCTGCTGTTCATTGGGTTTTCTAAGTTGCTAGGTTACTGAATGTTTCGTTTGGGGACACATGGGATATGATATTTGATTTGTTCTTATTGAATAAATAATTATGTATTATTTTATTATGTGTGGATTAAATTTGGTTTAAGTTTCATCAAGTGTGGTTATTGGATGATTTTAAGTAAGAATTTGCAATGAATATAGTCTGAGCTTCCGGTAACAAAGTTGCTACTATTGACGTAGTAGAGTATTAATCTCTGAGAAAACTCTGCGTATCTCCGGTTTACTAATTGTCTTAATCAGAGTTCAATTGTTATAATTCTAAAAGAAGTTGAAAGGAATGTTTAAATATTGTCAATAGAAGTTTATGTTTTTATATTAGGTTATGTGTTGATTTTTAATATTGAACTTACTAGCAACTTGCTAAGGATTCCTATGTAGGATTAAAGATTAAAATTTTGTGTAATATTATTTATGAGTACACATACATTGAATGAATGCAAGTGATGTCGTGTGTCGGATCTTTTGGGTCTGGGGCGTGACAGCTTTTAGTGGTATCAGAGCTAAGAATAGGTTTCTGTAAACTTTATGTGTTTAGTTAAGGGAACCCAGCCAATGCCAAATCCTTAAGATTGTATGTGAGCTTATTTATATATATATTGATTTATTTGATATCTTACTTACTTATTTTTATGATTTTGAAAAGATAGGGTGTAATCCAAGAATTACTAAAAGTGCTGATACTGTGAGTGAGAGTACTTCAGGAGAAAACCCTGCTACCATCCAACATATTGTTCAAGCAGTGACTAATGTGCTTCAACAACAACGACCCAAAACAGACCATGATGATAAATTCTATGTTATTAAGCAATTCAAAAAATTACAACCATTATCATTTGAAGGCTCAAAAGACCCGCCGGTTGCTGAGGAGAGGATTCGTGAGTTGGAAAAGATATTCAGCCTCCTCGATTGTTCAGATTAACAAAAAGTAAGTTGTGCCACTTACATGCTCAAGGAGAGAGCCAGTCATTGGTGGGACATAACCATACAGACACTGAATATTGATAATAACTAGATAACATAGGAAAGATTCAAGGAAGTATTTAATGAAAAATACTTTCCCCAGTCCCTAAGAGATGAGAAAGAAGCAGAATTTATTGACATTACTCAGGGTAAAATGTCAGTAACAAAATATGAGAGAAAGTTTGAGGAGTTGTCCAAGTTTGCTCTCCACTTAGTAGATACAGAAGCACGTAAGGCCAAGAGGTTTCAGATGTGTCTTAAACCAGAAGTGAGAAGATTACTCTTTGTCCTTAATTTACAGACATATAGTACAGCACTATAGAGGGCTGAAATATTAGCAAGGGATGACGAATTAGCAACTCCATCTGAGTCCAAACATGTGGGTTAGCATCGATCAGAAAAGAAACCTTGGGTTAAAAATAATTTTAAAAAAATTTAACAAGTGGAAAGGAAAGAAGAGGCAGAGGAATGATGACATTGAAAAGAAGGATTTCTCATTATGCGATACATGTAGGAAACAATATGGAGGGGTGTGTTTCAAAAAGAATGGAGATTGTTTTAAGTGTGAAAAGACTGGTCATTTTATTCAGAATTATCTAGAGATGAAGAATGATCAGGGAGGATTTAAAAAAGATCAGAAAGCTCAAACAAGAGTTTATGCTCTTACCAGGAAAGAAGCAGATGATTCACCTTCTGTGGTGACAGGTACAATTTTCATATCTGGCCAGCATGGTTTAGCTCTTTTTGATTCGGGTTCTACCCATTCATTTGTGTCCCATGCATTTGTTAGTAATATGGGTGTTGTGACAGAACTTTTGGGTGTAGATTTATATGTTGCAACTCCTTCAGAAGATTTGATGTGTGCTACAAATTTGGTAAAATCATGTAAAATTGAAATAAGAGATAAGGTGCCATAAGCAGATTTGATAATCTTGAATATGTATGATTTTGATGTTATATTTGGCATAGATTGATTGTCTATGTACCATGCTAATGTTAAGTGCTTTGACAAAGAAGTTGTTTTCCAACCACTCGGGGAGCCTGAGTTTAGTTTTATTGGCTCTGAGTTATGCTCTTTACTAAAAGTAATATCTGCTTTACAAGTTTGGAAAAGTCTTAAGAAGGGTTGTCAGTGTTGTTTTAGCGACTGTAGTGGATATAAAGAAAGAAGAAATGAAAATACAAGATATTCTAAGGGTGAATAAGTTTACAAATGTATTCCCTGAAGCTTTTACCTGGAGTTCCACCAGACTGAGAGATTGAATTCACTATAGAACTTCTGCTAGGAACCAGTCCTATACTAAAACACCTTATCGTATGGCACCAGTAGAGCTTAAAAAGTTGAATGAATAGCTACATGAATTACTTGAGAAGGGGTTTATTCACCCAAGTGTTTCACCTTGGGGTGCTCCAGTTTTTTTTATTAAGAAGAATGATGGTTCAATGAGATTATGTATTGACTATCGAGAGTTGCACCGTGTGACTGTGAAAAATAAATATCCATTTCCAAGAATCGATGATTTATTCGATCAGTTGCAAGGAGCTTGTGTATTCTCAAAAATTGATCTTCGTTCTGGCTATCATCAATTGAAGATCAAGAAAGAAGACATTTTAAAGACTGCATTTCGTACCAGATATGAGCATTATGAGTTTATTATTATGCCATTTGGGTTGACAAATGCACCTGCTGCCTTTATAGATCTAATGAATAGAGTATTCAAGGATTATTTGGATAGGTTTGTTATTGTGTTCATTGATGACATCCTAGTGTATTCTAAGAGTAAGGGGGAACATGAAGAACACTTAAGAAAAGTCCTACAAGTGTTAAGGGAGAAGCAGCTTTATGCAAAATTCAAGAAATGTGAATTCTGGCTAGATCGAATGGTATTTTTGGGACATGTTGTTTCCTCAAAGAAAATTTCAGTGGATCCAAGCAAAATTGAAGCAGTGGTGAATTAGTCCAGACCAACTAATGTGCGAAAATTTCGGAGTTTCCTTGGGCTGGCAGGATATTATAGACGGTTTGTTGAAAGATTCTCTAAGATAGCTTCACCTTTAACTCAATTGACAAGAAAGAATGTCAAGTTTTAGTGGACAGAAGAATGTGAGAAAAGTTTTTAAGAACTCAAGCATCGGTTAGTATTTGCTCCCATACTAACTATCCCTTATACTGCTGCTGAATTTGTGATTTATAGTAATGCTTCCAAGAAAGGGCTTGGGTATGTATTAATGCAAGATGAAAAGGTAGTGGCATATGCCTCACGACAATTAAAAAGTTATAAGCAGAATTACCCTACTCATGATTTAGAGTTGGCTGCAATAGTTTTTACTCTTAAAATTTGGAAGAATTATCTTTATAGAGAAAGATGTAAAATTTACACAAACCACAAAAGCCTTAAATACTTCTTTACTTAAAAGGAGTTAAATATGAGGCAACGTCAATGGATGAAACTAGTCAAAGATTATGACTGTGTGATTAACTACCATCCGGGAAAAGCTAATGTTATAGCAAATGCTTTGAGTAAAAAATATTCAAGACATATGGCAGCACTTTTGACTACTCAAAAGTAAATTTTGTTGGATTTAAAAAAATCTTGGCATTGAAGTGTTGAGATCTAATAATAGGGCTTATGTTGCAAGTATGTCCATTCGGCTTACTCTAATTAAGAGAATTAAGGAAGCACAAGGTAGAGATGTGCATCTGAAGAAAATTATGGAAGAAATTCTATTGGTTAAAAGGCCTAACTTTGCTGTTTTTGATAATGGAGTCCTACATTTTGAAGGTAGATCTTGTGTGCCTATAATGATGAGTTAAAAAATGAGATCTTGGCTAAAGCTCATAGTTCACCATATATTGTCCATCCGGGAGGTACCAAGATGTATCGAGACCTACGAGCTATTTATTGGTGGGTTAATATGAAAAGAGAAATTGCAAAATTTATAAAGCAATGTTTGACATGTCAGCAAGTTAAGGCAGAACATCAGAGACCATCTGGGTTATTGAAACCTTTATTGGTACCAGAATGGAAATGAGAGCATATAGCCATAGATTTTGTAGTTGGGTTGCCAAGTACACAAAAGGGTTACAATGCCATATGAGTGATTATTGATAGGCTAACAAAATCAGCACATTTTATTCCAATATATACCACTTATTCAATGGATAGGTATGCACAATTATACGTTGATAAAATTGTGAGGCTTCATGGAGTGCCTGTGACAATTGTATCTGATAAAGATTCTCGATTTACTTCAATGTTTTGAGAGAGCCTACATAATGCCATGGGCATGAAGTTGAACTTCAGTACTGTATTCCACCCACAGACTGATGGTCAATCTGAAAGGACCATTCAAATTCTAGAAGATATGTTGAGGGCATGTGTGTTAGACTTTAAAGGTAGTCAGGACAAACACTTTTCATTAGTGGAGTTTGCATACAACAATAGTTATCAATCAACTATTTGTTTAGCCTCATATGAAGCTTTATATGGAAGAAAATGTAGATCTCATGTGCATTGGAATGAAGTTGAAGAAAGAAAAATTTTAGGGCTAGAGATTGTCCAGCAAACTTGTGAGGTTATAGAGAAGATAAGAAAAAGAATGAAAGTAGCTCAGAGTAGACAAAAAAGCTATGCAGAAAATAGAAGAAAAGACTTAGAATTTAAGGTGGGTGAAAAAGCGTTTCTTAAGGTTGCTCTAATGAAAGGAGTCATGAGGTTTGGCAAAAAAGGAAAGTTGAGTCCAAGATTCATTGGTCCATTTGAAATCCTTGAAATGATAGGTGATATGACTTATAGACTTGCCCTTCCTCCATTATTATCAGGAGTTTATAATGTGTTCCATATGTCCATGTTGCGAAAATATGTTTCAAGCTCCTCACATGTGTTAAGCTATGAGCCACTTCAACTTAGAGACGATTTCACCTATGAAGAAGTGCCCATTAGGATTTTGGATAATAAGGAGCAAATTCTTCGTACTGAGAGAATTGATTTAGTAAAGGCTTTATGAAGAAACTATGCAGTTGAAGAGGCAACCTGGGAATGAGAAGAGAAAATGAGATCTAAGTCTCCTCATCTATTTACTTAAGTTAAGAATTTTGAGGACGAAATTCTTATAAGGAGGGGAGAATTGTAGTAACCAGTATCCACAACCGGTAAGAATATGTATTAATATATATATAAATATACATATTTTATTTGTATGTGGTTAATACTTGATTTATACATTGTTATTAGTAGTGTTTGTATAGGTTAAGTACATACTATTAGTATTGGATTTATTTGCAGGACTTTAGATTTATTTTAGAGACCAAATTGTAAAACTTTAAAAGTTTTGGGGGCAAATTTATAATATATAAAAAATTAGCCTCTTAGCATAAAAATACATTTTTGAAACCCTAATTTACTCATTTTTGGGTCGGGCTATCCCTTTAGAGAGAGAGAAGAGAGAAATAGAGGGGAGAGAAAGAGAAGAAGAAGAAGAAAAAGAAAAAGAATAAGAAATTAGAAATTTGAATTTTAAGAGGTATATCACAACTATTTCTCAATTTATTGGTGTTAATTAAGTTAATTCCTTTAAGTTTTGATTTCTGAAAAAATGTATAATTGAGGATTTGAGGTATATTTCGTAAGATCTTGTGAAAGTTGATGATGATCTATATAGATAGCTTGATAAATCATGATGAATTGTAGAAGTTCTGCTTGATAGTCTCTTGAACAAGGAATTTTATAAATTGTTATGATTCAATTCTAGTTTTGAATTTTGAGTATATAAAATTAGACATGTTTAAAATTATCTGAGACTTTGAATCGATTGAAAATTTCAGAAATTGATTTTTTTGTGAATTTACCAAAATAATCCTAAAATTTTGAAAATTTCCTGTGTGAACAGTATGATACAGTGGCAAACAAATTTTGGACTGCTGAATGATCTTAAAAAATTATGAATTTTTGAAATATGATAAGTTTATATGTCTAATATGATATAATCAGAATTAAGAATTTAGATTAATGTGGTTAAATTGTTATAATTTTAAGTGTATTAGCTCATTGCAGTATTTGATTAACAGATTTTTAAAGGTATAGAATAAAATAGTTTTCAAATACTTTTGGCAGGGATTTTGAAGTGCAATATTTATCATGAATTTTGATATGTGTTAAGAGTAACTCTGTGATATTTTTATAATTTTTAAGTTAGTATATGATTTTATAAAATGAAGAGATTGAATACTGTTAAGTAAATATCTTGATCTTGTCAGGTTAGTAGTTTGGATTCAATGGTGTGTATGGAATGGATTTTGTAGGAATTTTGATATAATATTAATATATAAGAAGGATATAAAAGTTAAAAATGATATATTATGATTTTGGAGTAATTGGACATCATTTGGTGTATTAGAAAATTTTATTAAGTGTAAGTGGTCAGAATGATAGGTTTTGAGAAACTAAGTATTTAGACCAATTTGATGTGATAAATGCATTGTGTATAATTTTGCAAGCTATTTAAAGTAGTTTTGTGTGAATTTTGAGGCTTATGAAAGGATTAATCTCCATTGATAGGTTAAGGAGATTTAAGCCTTGTAGCCGAAAGTGCTAAGAGGTAAGTATACTAGACTTTTTACTGAAATCACAATAAACATAGTAATTGTTTTGTATGATTTTGTAAATGTGGTTAAGAATATGTTTATGTTATGTCAAAGTATATTTTAATATGAAATGTGAAGATATGTATTTATGAATGTGAGCATGGACATACATGACATATATGTGTTTTTGAAAGTTAGCTTTCAAAGTGAAACGTGTTTAACAAAGAGAGCTTTTGAAGTGTAATATGTCCATGAGAAATATTTTGTATTTTAAGGATGCTTGAACTCATTGTTAACTTAGTAGGCATTTTATGTGATTTGTGGAGCCTTTATGTGTGGCCTTTCTTTTGGGATTGGTATATGTTATGTGTTTCGTATGTAGAAAGGATCCAATTGGTACCTAAAAGAAGAGTGAGTCATCACATTCTTGTGGTGGCGTATTGGTGCATGTGAGAGAACTCACCGATGATCAGGTTGAGGGTTTTCCTTTTACTTTCAAGCATGAGCATTATATATGTGTAATTTAAAAATCTCACTTGTACTATTCCTCTCATACGGTATGTCACCTACGAGTGACATTTGGCTCATTATGTGATATGTAAGTCATACTAAGTAGTAGTTGAGTGATGGTATTCCTATTATATGTTTTGAAAGAATGTGTAAGCGCTTACATGACATGTGATTTGATAAGATTATAATTTTGATTTATCATAATATATCATACACATACAATGTGTACACATATGTATTTGTATTTGATATATGAAAAACTAGTATGCTTACTGAGTTTTATACTTATTGTAGTTTATGGTGATTTCAGGTAAATAAGGTACATGTATGCTTAGCGGATGTAGCAAGGCTTCTGCTGTTCATTGGGTTTCCTAAGTTGCTAGGTTACTGAATGTTTCGTTTGGGGACACGTGGGATATGATATTTGATTTGTTCCTATTGAATAAATAATTATGTATTATTTTATTATGTGTGGATTAAATTTGGTTTAAGTTTCATCAAGTGTGGTTATTGGATAATTTTAAGTAAGAATTTGCAATGAATATAGTCTGAGCTTCCGGTAACAAAGTTGCTACTATTGACGTAGTAGAGTATTAATCTTTGAGAAAACTCTGCGTATCGCCGGTTTACTAATTGTCTTAATCAGAGTTCAATTATTATAATTCTAAAAGAATTTGAAATGAATGTTTAAATATTGTCAATAGAAGTTTATGTTTTTATATGAGGTTATGTGTTGATTTTTAGTATTGAACTTACTAGCAACTTACTAAGGATTTCTATGTTGGATTAAAGATTGAAATTTTGTGTAATATTATTTATGAGTACATATATATTGAATGAATGTAAGTGATGTCATGTGTCGAATCTTTTGGGTGTAGGGCGTGACACAATACTACATAAAGATGAAATTTTTTGTAAAAGCTATAAGATGTACAGTCTGTGCAATTATTAATGATGAACTCATAGACTATATACTTGGAGGTCTATGTAGTACCTATGATTGTGTTTATGAATGTTACTTTAAGAACTGACAAACTTTCTCTTGGTGATGCTTCTGCCTTGCTGTTTAGTCAAGAGAACAGAATTGAGATGAACTTAACAGAGGACATCTATGAAGCTCTTGTCAACTTTAATGCCAACTTTACTCAAGTTAACTAGAATCTAAAATGGAATTGGCAGGGCAAAGGAAAGACAAGCAACTTCAAGGATGGTTTCAATTAAGGAAACTACTGTAACATATCAACTTTTAGCAACCTGGAAACAATCAAGGAAAAGGCAAAACTCAACAAAATGGTGGGGCCATAAGATAACTGTAATATGTCACATCTGTTTTAAACTAAAAGATATTGCTACAAAATGCTATGATAGGTTTAAAAAAATTTATACTTAAGACAGCATGCAATCATCAGCCAAGAAGAACATTTGTAATAGCTGGTAGTAATAATGATGATCTAGCATGGTATCTTGATAGTGAGACTATAAACTATGTCACCAACAAGTTATACAACCTATACATCAATACTAAATATAAAGGCAATCAAAAGCTAACTATAGGTAATGGTCAAAATCTTCTCATTTCTTATGTTGGATACACCCTTATCCCATTAAACTCGCATTCACACATTAAACACTTACATGACATTCTACATGTTCCTAAAATTAATAAGAATTTGATAATCATTCATAAAACTAACCTAAGACAATGAGATAACCATAGAGTTTGACAAATCTTAGTGTATTGTGAAGGATAAGAAATAAAGCAATTTTCTGACAAGGGCAACTGTAGTGCCTATTATGATCACCAAATGCATCTTCAGTTCACAAATCAAGTCTAGAGTTATCAATTAGTAGTGTCATGAGTTCAGTATCAAAATTATCTTCTTGTGCATATAATGTCAGTTAGTCTCAATCAAATAGTTTAATTAATGATGTGTCATGTCAATCTTTAAGAAGCAAAAACGTTAAAGATCTTACTCGAAAGATTAAGTCACCCTAATATAATAATTCTCAATGATTTATTGTCAAATTGCAAGAAACTTTTTTATTTGAATAAAGGTGCTACAGTTCAAACACTCATTTAATATTCAGCATGCCAAGATGGCAAACTTTATAAAATGACATTTCTAGTGAAAACCAATATGGCACTAGAAATAATACATGCTAATCTTTAGGGACTAGCACCAATTCTATCAAGTAAAAGGTATAAATATTATATTTTTTTAATAGATGACTACAACAACTTCATATGGCTGTATCTCTTGAGCAACAAGTCTAAGACACTTCAAACATTTATAAACGTAAAAAGATACATTGAAAACCTATTTAGCCTAAACATCAAGACATTGCAGAGCGACATAAGGGGTTGAGTTCATTGTTCTCCAAAAAATTTGAATCGTAAGGGGATAAAATAAAGATATTCATATCCTTATACTCATCATCAAGATGTCAAGGTGGAAAGAAAACATAAACATCTTACTGAAATTTCCTTAACACTATTAACTCATGTAAATATACCCATTTGGTATTGGTGGAAAGTATTGCATACTATAACTTACCTTATAAATATATTGCCTACACCCAGATTGGAAAATAAGTCACCATTTGACAAAATCTTTGGTCATAAACTAGAATATACACTAATAAAAACTTTTGGCTATAAGTGTTATCCCTATCTTAGAACTTATAATAAAAACAAGTTCAGTTATCATACATCAAAATGTGCATTCATAAGATACAATTTAAAACATAAGAGTTACATATGTCAACACTCCTCAAGTAAGGTTTATATTTTAAAGAATGTAGCCTTCAATGAAGATGCATTTCCCTTCCATATAGATTCATAATTTAGGTGAAACATTAATAAGGTTTTAAACAAGTCCATTTTATTGACTCAACAATTTATATTCATTGAACCACCAATAAAATTAAGTATCACCAAAATTATAGTTGATTCATCTCTAAGTTTAGTCATTGGCCTAGATGACAACAACATTTCTAAACCAAGACTTTAAAAGACACTTCAACCGTACATTAACTAGAAAGTCCAGAATTTCACACATACTCTAACTAGAAAATCCCAAAACATTACATGACTATTCTGAAAAAAAAAAACATTAACTCTGAAACTACAAACTAGAGCCCAATATCATCTTATCCTGTGATTATAAGAACTAAAACTGGTATCTTTAAGCTAAGGTGTAAGTCAGCACAAAAATGCAATATAGAAATTCACTACTTTTGTAAAAAAAAAAAACACTTGGATTTTGGTACCATATACACTGGGAGAGAGGATTATTTGAAATAAATGGGTTTACAAAATAAAAAAAAGCCATATATTGCTCAATTGAGAGACAAGGTCATAATAGTGGCCAAGGGCTTTCATCAAGCTCCAGAAGTAGATATTCATAAAAACTTTAGCCCAGTTGTCAAACCTTACATAATTAGGATTGTCTTGTCACTAGACATAATGAATGATTAGAAGTTGAGGAAAATTGACATTCATAATGCCTTTTGAATAGAAAATTGTTAGAAGAGGTGTATAAGTGCCAATTAGAAGGATTTAAAGATTTAAAAGAACCCAATTATGTATCGAGATTGAATAAGGAAATTTATAGATTGAAATAGTCGCCTAGAACTTGGTTTGAGAAGCTGAAATTTTCTTTGATTAGTTGGGGTTTCAAAGGAACAAAATCTAATACATCATTGTTTATAAGAAGAAATAAAACCGAACTAACACTATTGTTTATTTATGTTGATATTATAATAAATATAGTAGTAATGAGCAAGAAATTCATAAACTCATTGATGATCTAAGCTCACACTTTGTACTCAAAGACTTGGGTGATTTTATACTTCTTTCTTGGAGTTGAGGTGAGAAAATTAGCATAAACAATCATGCTATCACAAAAAAAATACATTAATGACTTACTAAAGAAGACTAATATGCTGAATTCTAAAGGAAGCATTACTCTTATTGTTCCAGATGTCAAGCCATGCTCTTCAGTTTGACACCCTTATGGCATCAACTAAGTCATAGCCTTGATACCCTTTTTACTCTATGCGCAGTGAAAAATCATAATTCACACCATAAGTAAGAACACATAAGATTAACACATCAATAAAGATAAAGAAAATAAACTAATCAATAAGACACAAGATATACGTGGTTCGGCCCAAAATTGCCTACGTCCATGGAGGATCCATAATCTAGCTTTTTATTATTAATATAGATCACTAAGTATCTTCTTACATTATCAATAATCTCATAAGACCCCTTAGTATCTCTTATAGAGATTTCTAAGTATCTCTCAATGACCACCATGATTCTTTAAGACTTCTTAATATCTCATCATAAGAGATTTTTACAAGAAATACAAGAATACCCTAAGCATTTAAGTTAAAGAATTTATAGTATTTCTTTTGTTCACTTAGTAATAAAAAGAAAACACTCCCCAAAATGTTACACCCTAGTGCACCACGCACTTAGTGCCTACCTAACTCCTCTATTCTCTTTCATGGTTACATCTTGAAACTTTAGATGCTTGGTTTTCTCTTGAATTTATAAGGGTTTATATAGTGACTAAAACACCCTTAAAAACCCTAAACTTAGTTGGAATAGAAATCCTTACTTATAGGAGTCTTAATCCCACTTAAAGAAGTCAATTGAGTTAAAATAAAAATTACCCTAAAGTTGTACGAATGACGTGGTACTATTCATCAGTCACTGTACATAAGTAGGTACTGTATACACGGTTACTATTTATACGAGTGAACAGTACCCCGTCGTTCATGCAATAGTGCTCGTTGTATGAACAGTACCCATTCTTTTGACTTTTCATTTTGCTCATCTCTTGTACACTCAATGCGTAGTTGACTTCATAATATGTCACGCCCCAGAGCCAAAAGATCTGGGGCCTACCTAACTCCTCTATTCTCTTTCATGGTTACATCTTAAAACTTTAGATGCTTGATTTTCTCTTGAATTTAGAATGGTTTATATAGTGAATAAAACACATTTAAAAACCATAAACCTAGTTGGAATAGAAGTCCTTACTTATAGGAGTCCTAATCCCACTTAAAGAAGTCAATTGAGTTAAAATAAAAATTACCCTAAAGTTGTACGAATGAGGGAGTACTATTCACCAGTTACTATACGCAAGTAGGTACTGTATACACGGTTACTATTTATATGAGTGAACAGTACCCCGTCGTTCGTGCAATAATGCTCGCTGTATGAACAATACCTATTTTTTTGACTTTTTATTTTGCTCATCTCTTGTACACTCAATGCATAGTTGACTTCATAATATGTAACGCCCCAGACCCAAAAGATCTGGAGCCTACCTAACTTCTATATTCTCTTTTATGGTTACATCTTGAAACTTTAGATGCTTGATTTTCTCTTGAATTTAGAATGGTTTATATAGTGAATAAAACACCTTTAAAAACCATAAACCTAGTTGGAATAGAAGTCCTTACTTATAGAAGTCCTAATCCCACTTAAAGAAGTCAATTGAGTTAAAATAAAAATTACCTTAAAGTTGTAGCATAAATAGTAACCATGTATACAGTATCTACTCGCGTACAGTAACTGGTGAATAGTACTTTGTGAACAGTACCCCGTCGTTGGTGCAATAGTGCTCGCTGTATGAACAGTACCCATTCTTTTGACTTTTCATTTTGCTCCTCTCTTGTACACTCAATGCGTAGTTGACTTCATAATATGTCACGCTCCAGACCCAAAAGATCTGACACACGACATCACTTACATTCATTCAATAATATTTAAACATTTATTTTAATTTCTTTCAGAATTATAACAATTGAATTATGACTAGGACAATTAGTAAACCGAAAATACGCAGAGTTTCTTAGAGATTAACACTCTACTACTTCACCAGTAGCAACTTTGTTACCGGAAGCCCAGAATATATTCATTGCAAATTCTTACTTAAAATCAACCAATAACCACACTTGGTGAAACTTAAACAAAATCTAACCACACAAAATAAAATAATATATAAGCATTTATTCAATAGGGACAAATCAAATATCTTATCCCACGTATCCCTAAATGAAACACTCAGCAACCTACTAACTTAGGTAACCCAAGGAACAGCAGAAGCCTTGCTAAATCCGCTAAGCACACATGTACCTTATTTACCTGAAATCACCATAAACTATAATGAGTATAAAACTCAGTAAGCATACTAGTTTTTCATATATCAAATACAAATACATATATGTACACAATGCATATGTATGATATATTGTGATCAATCAAAATCATAGTCTTATCAAATCACATGTTTTGTAAGCGCTTACACATTCTTTCAAAATATATAATAGGAATACCATCACTCAACTACTACTTAGTAGGACTTACATATCACATATCACATAATGAGCCAAATGTCACTCGTAGGTGACATACCGTATGAGAGGAATAGTACAAGTGAGATTTTTAAATTACACATATATAATGCTCATGCCTGAAGGTAAAAGCAAAACCCTCACCCTGATCATCGGTGAGTTCTCTCACATGCACCAATATGCCACCACACGAATGTGATGACTCACTCTTCTTTTAGGTACCAATAGGATCCTTTCTACATACGAAACACATAACATATACCAATCCTAAAGGAAAGGCCACACATAAAGGCTCCACAAATCACATAAAATGCCTACTAAGTTAACAGTGAGTTCAAGCATCCTTAAAATACAAAATATTTCTCATGGACATATTACACTTCAAAAGCTCTCTTTGTTAAACATGTTTCACTTTGAAAGCTAACTTTCAAAAACACATATATGTCATGTATGTCTATGCTCACATTTATAAATACATATCTTCACATTTCATATCAAAATATACTTTGACATAACATAAACATATTCCTAACCACATTCACAAAATCATACAAAACAATTACTATGTTTATTGTGATTCAGTAAAAAGTCTAGTAACTTACCTCTTAGCACTTCCGGGTACAAGGCTTAATTCTCCTTAACCTATGAATGGAAATTAATCCTTTCATAAGCCTCACAATTCACACAAAATAATTTAAATAGCTTACAAAATCATACTTATTGCACTTATCACATTAAATTGGTCTAATTACTTAGTTTCTCAAAACCTATCATTTTGACCACTTACACTTAACAAAATTTTCTTAAATATCAAATGATGTCCAATTACTCCAAAATCAGAATATATCATTCTTAACTCATGTATCCTTCTTATGTATGAATATTATATCATAATTCTTACACAATCTATTTCATAAACACCATTAAATCTAAACTATTATCCTGATAGGATCAAGATTTTTACTAAACAGTATTCAATCTCCTAATTTTATAAAATCATATACTAACTCAAAAATTATAAAACTACCACCGAAATACTCTTGACACATATCTCAATTTATGATAAATATTTTACTTCAAAATCACTGACAAAAGTATTTTAAAACTATTTTATTCTATAACTTTGAAAATCTATTAATCAAATACTACAATGAGCTGACACTCTTTAGAAAATCATAACAACTTAACCACATTGATCTAAATTCTAAATTTTGAGTATAATATTCCATAAATTTGTAATTTTTGAAGATCATTAAGCAGATCAGAAATTATTTGTCACTGTATTATACTGTTCACTTAGGAAATTTTTAAAATTTTAGGGTCATTTTAGTAAATTCACTAAAATTTAAATTTCTAGAATTTTCATTCAATTTAAAGTCTCAGATAATTCTAAACATGTCTAATTTTATATACTCAAAATTCAAAACCAGAATCGAACCACAACAATTTATAAAATTCCTGGATCAGAAGACTATCAAGTAAACATTCTGTAATTCATCAAGATTTATCAAGCTATCTACATAGATTATCATCAATTCTCACAATATCTTATAAAACACACATCAAATACTCAATTATAAATATTTATAAAAATCAAAAATTAAAGGAATTCACTTAATTAACACCAATAAATTGAAAATAGTTGTGATATACCTCTTAAAATCCAAAATTCTAATTTCTTCTTCTTTTTCTTTTTCTTCTCTTTCTCTCCCCTCTATTTCTCTCTTTTCTCTCTCTAAAGGGGTAGTTCGACCCAAAAATAAGTAAATTAGGGTTTCAAAAGTGTATTTTTATACTAAGAGGCTAATTTTTTATATTTATAAATTTAACCCCAAAACTTTCAAAGTATTACAATTAGGTCTCTAAAATAAATCTAAAGTCTTGCAAATAAACTTAATACTAATAGTATGTCCTTAACCTATATAAATACTACTAATAATACATAAATCAAGTATCACCCATATACAAATAAAATATGTATATAAATACTTATTCTTACCGATTATGGATACTGGTTATTACATAATAACTCTCATCTTGGTATTCATCTCAATCTTAACCATACAAGATTGTTGAATCACTAATTTTCAAATCTATCAGCATTCGGGTTAAGCTATGATAAAAGGAAAAGCATTCTTAAGGGGAACACTCAACAGAAGCATCATTGGAAGTCAATATTGTATTACTCTCACATAACCTGAATTAGTCTTTATAGTAATCAAATTAAGCCAATTGATGGGTAACCCTCTAAATACTCACTGGGCAGTATGCAAGAAGGTTCTAAGATACTTAAGAAAAACTTAACATTATGGCTTGGAACTCAATAAATATTCTAGATTGGAATTAATTGCATTTTCATATGCAGATTGAGGTTATAGATGATAGAAGGTCTGTTGGCAGATATCTTGTATTCTTAAGTGAAGGCTTGGTGTTATGGAGTTTAAAGAAGCAACAAGTTGTTGCAAGGTCAAATGTAGAATCTGAATACACATCACTTGCTCATACTAGTGTAGAAATCAGTTATATCTTATCATTATTACAAGAATTTGGTTTAATCATGGAAAAACTCCAACCATATAGACAGACAATGCTAGTGCTACTTTATTAGCCTCAAATTCAGTCTATCACTTGAGAACCAAACACATAAAGATAGACATTCACTTTATTAGAGACAAAGTTAACAATGATAAATTAGAAATCAAATTTATTCCTAATAGAAGATAGTTGAGAAATATACTCATAAAGCTTCCTAGCTTTGACAGATTTAATTACTTAAGAACCAAGCTAGATGTTTTACTTAAAACATCTAAGTTGAGAGGGCATGTCAAAGAAATTGAAAATTATGAGGTGAGCTAGTAGCCATGGTCTGATAATGACAAAGAAATTAAAAATAGAGGTGAATTGCTTAAGCAGAACTGATGGAGGCCTTGCACAACAAAATACCAAAATAGACAAAGAATTACAATTGTACAATATGCTCAAGAGGGATGGCAATAATGGAGACAAAAGTAAATGCTACAACATGGACAGCTGGTGTGATATGAGAGATGGAGACACAATTGAAAATAATAAAATGGCTTGAATTTGTTGTAATTGATTCTAAGCCGCAAAATTAAGAAACGAAATTTCTTGTGCTTTGAGGTAATATGTATGTTGGAAATCATTATCGAAGCTTAAGTTATTTGAGGAAAGCCTTCTTGATTCTACGTATATTTACATGAAACATTATCAAATTGTAAATGTAAGCAATTGAAATACACTCTCAAATTCATTTTCATCTTTATTTGAATTTATAAAAGAAAACTTCTGCATTTTTTTTTAATTAGCCTTTTAATCAATTAGAGAAGCTTTTGTCAATTTTTGTTTATATATTATAATAGTGTTTTTAATTGTAATGAATAATTATTGTTTTCTATAAAAAGAGAATTTACAACATCAGACGTCCAACATTTTGTTGCATTTTCCACTTTGGTCTCGTAATAAAAGACTTGGAATGCATATCTCAGTCCAAGTTTTAAGCGGTAGGGCCAGCTGAACACAAGTCAATGCTTTAGGTAAATTTGTTGTTAAAAGGGCCTTTTTACCTATAGTATTAACATAAAAATCATATATTGATGTGCCTTGATTTATAACAAAATTAAATTGTGAAGTTGATGGAGGATAGAACTAAATAGATACCTTGATAAGTCGTATGGACGCCACAAGGATCAATTTAGGGCTTTGACGCCACACTCTTGATGATCAAAGAGTGATAAGTCAGCAACTATCTTCAAGAGTTGAAAAACTTGAGAAGACAATTTTGAGAGAGAAATAGCTCTTCTATTTCGTGCTTCCAATTTCAAAATGAGGCAACTGCCTCTACAAGACTTTTACATGCCTTATATAGGCTTACAAAATGAGGTGAAACCCTAATGTTACCTAATAAACTTAAAAAGGCCCAAAATAAGCCCAATATGACTTAACAATTTTAAAACAAAACTAAACAAGTTCAAAATAGCCCAAATACATAAAAGTAGTAACATAAGAAATAAGTAAAGCCCAATAGCATGAAAAGAAAGGCCTTAGCTGCTTCTTAAAGCCCAACGTCACCAAACGTCTCTAAATCACGTCTCAATCTCAAATTGAAGACAAATAAATACATTTAGCTCGTTTCCATTCAGATCGTAAGCTTCCAATCCCATAGAAGCTTCAATAGCTCCAATTTGACTACTTATGGCCCTTTGAAGCTGTTTAGCCTTAGCCCTTGTTATTGGACTAAGCCTTAGCCTTAGCCTTAGCCTTAGCCCATCTGAAATCTCCTTTACGCTCAGCTCGCCTTCTTGAGTTGATTTAGAACCTTCATGATGCACATCATCACCCCCGGGCAGAGAATGATTTGCCCTCAAATCAGAATCTTCTAAATCTTCCAAATAAGGAGATAAGTCCTTCACATTAAAAGTGGCTGAAACATTGTAATCACTAGGAAGGTCAACTTTGTAAGCATTACTATTTACCTTCTCTATAATACGAAAAGGTCCATCAACTCTTGGCATCAGCTTGGACTTCCGCTTGCTAGGAAATCTTCCCTTGCTAAGATGAATCCAAACAAGATCACCAGGTTCAAAGCTAATCATTTTTCATCCTTTATTAGCATGCTTAACATACCTAGCTGTTTTCTCCTCAATATGAATTCGAACCTGCTCATGAAGCTTCTTCATCAATTCTGCCTTCTTAACACCATCCATAGATGTCCTCTCATTAATTGGAATAGGAACAAGGTCAATAGGAACAAATGGATTAAATCCATACACAATCTCAAATGGTGAAAATTTTGTAGCCCCATGCACACTACGGTTATATGCAAACTCTACAATAGGCAAACAAGTATCCCAACTCTTTAAGTTCTTGTTTATAACAGCTCGTAATAAAGAAGATAGAGTACGGTTCACTACCTCAGTTTGCCCATCAGTTTGTGGATGACAAGCAGTACTGAAAAGCAACTTTGTTCCAAGCTTCTTCCAAAGAGTCTTCCAAAAATAGCTTAAGAACTTTGTATCACGATAAGAGACAATGCTTTTAGGGATTCCATGCAAACGTACAATTTCCCTAAAAAACAAATCAGCAATATGAATAGCATCATCAGTTTTGTTACAAGGAATAAAGTGTGACATTTTGGAGAACCGATCAACCACAACCATCACTGAATCCTTCCCACGCTGTGTTCTAGGTAATCCAAGCACAAAATCCATACTAATATCCATCCATGGTTGCTCTGGGATAGGTAAAGGCATATATAGTCCATATGCATTCTCTTTACCCTTAGCTTTCTTGCAATTTACACATCTTTCAACAACTTTATGAACATCCCGCAGCATATTAGGCCAAAAGAAGTGCTCTTTCAGTAGCTATAAGTTTTCTTCTCCCCAAAATGACCACTAAGACCACCCCCATGAGCCTCACGCACAAGCAACTCACGTAAGGATCCTGAAGGTATACACATTCTGCCCAACTTGAACAAGTAACCATCATGTACAAAGAACCCATCACAAGCTCCTTTAGCACATTTAGACATCATATTAGCAAAGTATGAATCACTGGTATATTGTTCTTTCACCTGTTCAAAACCCAAAAGCCTTGCATTTAACATAGAAATCAATGCATACCTCCTAGAAAGAGCATCAGCAATGACATTAGTTTGCCCCTTCTTGTATTTTATGACATATGGAAATGGCTCCATGAACTCTACCCATTTGGCATGTCTTCTATTCAGCTTGTTCTGCCCTTTAAGATACTTTAATGATTCATGGTCAATATGAATAACGAACTCTTTAGGTAATAAATAATGCTGCCATACCTCGAGAGCCCGAATCAATGCATAAAACTCCTTGTCATAAATAGAGTAGTTTAACCGTGCCCCATTCAGCTTCTCACTAAAGAAAGCAATTGGCCTCTTTTCTTGCATCAACACAGCCCCAATACCGACCCCTGAAGCATCACACTCTATTTCAAATGTTTTAGCAAAATCGGGAAGTGCTAAAACTGGAGCAGAACATAATTGTTCTTTTATCAGTTCAAATGACTTCTGTGCATTCTCATTCCATCTAAACTCATTTCCCTTTTTCAAACACTCTGTCATAGGCGCAACAATAGAACTAAAGTCTTTAATAAATCGCCTATAGAAAGAGGCTAAACCATGAAAACTTCTCACATCCGCAACACCAGTAGGTTTAGGCCAATCACGAATTGCCTTAACCTTCTCCTCATCAACCTTAATTCCGCTACCAGAAACTACATACCCCAAAAAGATAACACTATCTTGGCAGAAATAGCACTTCTTGATGTTTCCATACAACTTAGCATCACGCAAGGTCTCAAATACAGCCATAAGATGCTTCACATGATCATCTAAAGTTTTACTATAGATCAAGATATCATCAAAATAGACCACAACAAACAGCCCGATAAACTTCCTCAAAACATGGTTCATAAGTCTCATAAATGTACTAGGTGCATTAGAAAGCCCAAATGGCATCACCATCCACTCATACAATCCATGCTTAGTTTTAAAGGCTATTTTCCATTCATCACCTTCTTTCATCCTAATTTGGTGATATCCACTCATTAAATCAACTTTAGAAAAATAAACAGCACCATGCAATTCATCAAGCATATCATCAAGTCTAGGGATAGGGAATCGATACTTAACCGTTATCTTGTTGATAGCCCGACTGTCCACACACATTCTCATGGTACCATCCTTCTTTGGAACAAGCAAAGTAGGCACTGAACAAGGACTAAGTGACTCACGCACATAGCCCCTCTCTAAGAGCTCACCAACTTGCCTTTTGATCTCCTTTGCTTCCTCCGGATTACATCTATATGCTGGTCTATTTGGAAGTGAAGCTCCAGGCACCAAATCAATTTGATGCTCTATCCCTCGAATAGGTGGTAATCCCAATGGTAGCTCTTCTAGAAATACATCTTTGAACTCTTCAACCAACTCCACAACCTGCATTGGCAAATCCAAACCCTCCACTTGCAATAAAGGCTTTGCCCAAGTCATGAAAACAACCCCCACAGAAGCTAGTGCTTGCTCAACATCTCCCTTTTTGGCTAACATTAACCCTTTACCAGATTCCATCATCTTCCTTTGATTCTGCAACTGATCTTTTCTAACTTGTTGAGAACTCAATGGCATCAAATTCACTTTCTTCCCATTCAGCACAAATGAATAAGTGTTCCTTCTCCCATTATAAGTCACATCATTGTCAAATTGCCATGGGCGTCCTAATAACACATGACTAGCTGTCATCGGAACCACATCACATAAAACCTCATCATGAAAGGTTTTAATGGAGAATGGCACCCGAACCTGTCTTGTAACTTGAATCTCTCCCTTGTCATTAAGCCAATGTAATTTGTATGGTTTTGGATGTGGAACAGTAGTTAATCCCAGTTTCTCCACTAAAGTAATGGATGCAACATTGGTGCAACTACCATTATCAATGATCATGGCACAAACCTTATCTTGGATTTGACATCTTGTATGAAAGATGTTTTCGCGCTGTTCCAAACCAATATCAACTTCAGCACTTAAAATCCTTTGAATAACTAATAAATTTCCCTCCATTGGCTCCAGATTCTCTTCTTGTTCAGTCACTTCGACTTTAGATTCCTTTTCCATCTCAGCTTCATCTTCACTTACAAGCTCTCCATACTTCCCTTGTAAAACCATCACCCTCTTATTCGGACATTCAGAAGCAATATGCCCATTTCCCAAGCACTTGAAACACTTGATGTCTCGTGATCTCCTGGAAAATTGAGGTTCAAATACCTTCTCCTTTCCTTTCAATGAACCTGAACTAACACTTCCTTTACTGAACTCCACTTTCTCATCACGTTTAGGTGTGTTCCATGTTCGCGAAGGTGAAGAAACAGCCTTTGTATTACTTGTTGTAGTTGACCTCATATGGATACCCCCTCTTTTCTGCTGTCTTTCTACTTTAGTTGCAAGCTTTATGACATCCTCAAGAAATATGAAGGGCTGTAACTCAACAACATTAGCTATGTCCCTCTTCAATCCATCAAGGAATCTAGCTATTGTTTGCTCTTGAGGTTCATTCAAATCACAGCGAATCAGCAACAGCTCAAATTCTTTCACATACTCCTCCACACTCAAGGAACCTTGCCGTAAAGTCTGGAGTTTGATGTATAATTCTTGTTTATAGTAATCCGGAACAAATCTCTTCTTCATTAATCTTTTCATAAGTGGCCAGCTTGTAACTTCTTCTTCGTCATCCCTTCTTCGCTGAGCTTTTAAGTTTTCCCACCACAAAAGTGCGTAATCGGTAAACTCAAGTGCTGCTACCTTACACTTCTTTGCCTCAGGATACTCATGCCAATCAAACACCCTTTCTACCTTCTGAACCCATTCAAGATACTCCTCAGGAGAACTAGTACCTCTAAATGGTGGTATATTAAGTTTGATACCACTAGTAGGGTCATTTTGTTGCCTCCTTATCCTACCCCTATCTTCAGCCTCATCATCCCTATTTGGCTCATCTCCAGCATCCCCTAGGTCATTTTGAGGTACCCTATGCCCTACCCGCCTTTGTTGGGGTTGCAAAGTGTTTCTTTGCATCATTTCTATAATTGCAGCAAGTTGTCCACGAATTTCAGTAATCTCACCTCGAAATTCATCATGAGCTCGTTGTAAACCCACGAGTTGAGCTTGTTCTAAACTCAATCCCTTTGGTACTCTACTTGCATCATCGTCAACCATTATTAACAAAAACTTCAAACAAGTATGAACAATTGAACAACACAACCAGTAGCTAAAACACTCTTCTCAAACTGAATTTTTCACCAATTTAGTAAATACAATCAGATAGCAACAATTTACTCAAATTCGAAATTCCAGGTTCACAAAATTTCCAGGTTCAAGAACAATTTAATTCAGCCAACCCATCTCCAGTTCACAAACTACTAAGAATTAATTTTAATGCTTCAGAGTTGCAATTCAGCTCCTCAAATATTAGAGACCCAAACTGATAATAACCCCACGAAATTATATAACACAAAAAAATAGCAAGACACCTTCAATAGCTAAAACTTCAGTTTGCACACTGAAATCCTATGCTCTGATACCAGATGATGTGCCTTGATTTATAACAAAATTAAATTGTGAAGTTGATGGAGGATAGAACTAAATAGATACCTTGATAAGTCGTATGGACGCCACAAGGATCAATTTAGGGCTTTGACGCCACACTCTTGATGATCAAAGAGTGATAAGTCAGCAACTATCTTCAAGAGTTGAAAAACTTGAGAAGACAATTTTGAGAGAGAAATAGCTCTTCTATTTCGTGCTTCCAATTTCAAAATGAGGCAACTGCCTCTACAAGACTTTTACATGCCTTATATAGGCTTACAAAATGAGGTGAAACCCTAATGTTACCTAATAAACTTAAAAAGGCCCAAAATAAGCCCAATATGACTTAACAATTTTAAAACAAAACTAAACAAGTTCAAAATAGCCCAAATACATAAAAGTAGTAACATAAGAAATAAGTAAAGCCCAATAGCATGAAAAGAAAGGCCTTAACTGCTTCTTAAAGCCCAACATCACCAAACGTCTCTAAATCACGTCCCAATCTCAAATTGAAGACAAATAAATACATTTAGCTCGTTTCCATTCAGATCGTAAGCTTCCAATCCTATAAAAGCTTCAATAGCTCCATTTTGACTACTTATGGCCCTTTGAAGCTGTTTAGCCTTAGCCCTTGTTATTGGACCATCTGAAATCTCCTTTACGCTCAGCTCGCCTTCTTGAGTTGATTTAGAACCTTCATGATGCACATCATATATTTAATAAAAAATAGTTTAAAAATTATTTATGAAGTTCTTTGATTTGAGACGTCAAAATAATTGCTTTTTATTGATAACTCCTTGAATTTGTGATAAAAAACACCACTTTTTATAAAAAATAATATTTTAATACTCAAATTGGTATTTGATCAAAAAGAGGGGCGTTAGTGTGTAGAAGCATCTTAAGAACAAGCATAAGTGTAATGAATAAATTGTATAAATTATTAATGAATGATTGAATAATGGCCGGGATGTATATGTGAATAATGAATGATTAAACATATTAGAACTAAATTGAGTAAATAATCTATGAATGAATATTGAGCTAAGGGTGTATACTTATTTAAAGTACATAAATTCTAATCCACATTAGAGTACGAATTCATGAATTCAAATTAAAATATGATTTAATTAAGTCTTAATAAATAAAAATCTTAATTCATTTTAACTAAGGGAGAATGATATAAATGAAATTCTCCAATTTGTGAGAAATTTTTTTTCATGCGTAATAATATTTAACAATTAAAATATCTTAATAAAATTTGAATTATAGGTATGGGCTATGCACAAGCTGGTTGGTCTTATGAATAATGGGACCAATAATTTATAATATAAAATTATTATTAGATTTGTATATTCGAGTTTTGTTAATAAATCCTTACTTAAAATTATAAATATATGTATAGATTTCGAGACTTTTTTTTACATAAAATAAATCATGCCATCATTATACTTATTTTGTTGTGGTTAAATTCAACTATAATTTTTATAAAAAAATATTAAACTCAAGTTCGATATATCTATAATAGATAGCAAAAACAATTAGTTACATTCAATTAGGAGGAAATCTCATAAGAACACGGTGAAAAAAGGTTATTAAGATACAAAATTTATCTTTTAATATAGAATAAAGGACAACGGAACCTTTAACGTTACTTGAAAGTAATAGTTTATTCACTTTAGTTTTGAAAATACACAAATACATTATCATCCATTAACATTTTCTATTAGTTTAAATGGTAATAAAGGCAATTAGTCTTTTATTCGTAAAAGACACGTGACATAATTTAACAGAGCATTGACTGATGTTGATTGATCGTTGATCATTGTTAATGATCGTTGACCGACATCGAACCAATTCATCATCAACATCGTCGGACTTCAAATTTTATGATCTACGTAACAGTGAGGTTATTTTTACCAATAAAATATCAAAGGAGTACCAAAATTAGTGAGAAAATAGTGGAGCCATTACTTTTATTTATTTTATTAATTTCAAGCACTTATAATACTTGTAAAAATGACCTCATCTTTGCATAAATTATAAAATTTAAATTTCAACAGTGGTCACAATGAATTAGTCTAGTCGCATTTAATGTCGATCAATAACTAGTCAACTCCGATCAATATTGATCAGCTGTTGGTTAAGAGTATTACAGTAATTATTATCTATCTTAACAAAAGAAAAAGTTAGTAGAGGGGAGGTGTATTTGTGTATTTTCAAATTCAGGGCAAATAAACTATCACTTTCAAGAAACTTTCGGGTGCAATTATCATCTACCCTTTAATATAAGTATTAAATAATTAATTAAATCTTAATAAATCATAAATTTTAAATTATTTTTAAAAAACTTTAATTATACAACACACCATCCTAAAAAAGAAAAAAAAATCATTTAAAGTTCACATTTAAAAAAATAAAATCTGACACCCTACTCTACTAACATGAAAACTCAACCTCTTCCTTATTCTCGAAATTAAATTTGTTAGTTGTCCCGTAAGAAATTTAAAATTTTTTGAGCTAATTACACCAAAACAACTACTTCTCTATATCTCTTTTGTGAATTTACGTTTTTTGTGAATAATTTTCATATAATAATGATTTAAATAGATTTATTTTTTTATTGGCTTGTTTACTTGACTACTTTTAATTTTTTTTCTTAATTATTAACATGATTTAGTGGTGGTTTGTTGGGGTTTTATGATTTTATCTTGATTTAGAGAGTTTCTTGAATATAATAAATTAAAATTTACTATTTGTTAATAATGCTTGGTTGATGAATTTTTAAAATAAAAAAAATTGTAGAGAATGTACTGGTCCTTAAATTCTTATGTTTTAATTTATGATTTTTTTAATATTTATTAGGATTTTATAGATTTATAAAATTAAAATACCCCCTGTAAATGAAAACCCTAGCTGCGACCTTAGTTCGACGGCGCATAACCAACAATCTTTCTAATTAGTTATATTTTGCAAGCTAATTTTCATCATGGCACCAAGAGGATTAATTAAAGTGTTGTTTGTATTATTTTTGGGGAATGCAAAAGTGTTTTGTTAACGTGTGTTAAAAATTATGATAGGAAAAAAGAATTACGATATTTAGACATTTAGAACAAATAAAGGATTGCATCTCTTATATAAAAAAAAAAAGTGTCGATCTATTTTATATAATATCTGGTACAGCATATCTCGTTTCACGAGCGTATTTGACTAGGGATGGCAAAAAAATCCGCAAACCCGCAAACCCGCTAAAACCCGCCCGCATTGGGAAGGATTTGGTAAGGCTTGAAGCGGGTTTGGTACGGGTTTGGTATTTAAAATTAAAACCCGCAACGGATTTGGTACGGGTATGGTTTTAGTGAAAAATCCGCGGATACCCGCAACGGGTATCCGCACATACTACATTTAAAAAAAATATAAAATATAAAATACAAATTGATTATTTTTGTATTTTTTTATCTCACATCAAAAAATCTATATTTTATTTGACATTGCTCATACTATTAAATATAAATAAATAAAATTAGTTCAAAGGAATTAATGATTATAATTGAAATTGAAATTAAAAATAAAATCATAGTATTTAACATAATTGAAATTGGAATTAAAATATTTAATATTTAGCGTAATTGAAATTGAATTTAGAATTATAACATTTAACGTAATTAAAATTGAAATTGTAATTGTAATTAGAATTAAATATTTAACACAATTGAAATTGGAAATGAAATTGGATTTAGAATGATAACATTTAATGTAATTGAAATTGAAATTGGATTTGCAATTATAATATTTAACACAAGAATTATAATATTCAATGTAAATAAAATTAGAATTAAAATTAAAATTAAAATATTTAACATAATTGAAATTGGATTTAAAATTATAATATTTAACTATCGAAATTGAAATTATAATTATAACAATTTAATGTAATTAAAATTAAAATTTGATTTAAAGTTATGATATTTAACGTAATTGAAATCAAAATTGGAATAAGAATTATAATATTTAACATAATTGATATCAAAATTATGATTATAATTATAACATTAACGTAATTGAAATCGAAATTGGATTTGGAGTTATAATATATAACATAATTGAAATCAAAATTAGGTTTAAAATTATAATATTTAACGTAATTGAAATCAAAATTGGATTTAAAATTATGACATTTAACGTAATTGAAATCAAAATTGGAATAAGAATTATCATATTTAACATAATTAATATTAAAATTATAATTATATAATTATAACATTAACGTAATTGAAATCGAAATTGGATTTGGAGTTATAATATGTAACGTAATTGAAATCGAAATTGGATTTAAAATTATGATATTTAACGTAATTGAAATTAAAATTGGAATAAGAATTATAATATTTAACATAATTGATATCAAAATTATAATTATAACATTAACGTAATTAAAATTAAAATTAGATTTGGAGTTATAATATGTAACGTAATTGAAATCGAAATTAGTTTGAAATTATAACATTTTACGTAATTGAAATCGAAGTTTGATTTAGAGTTATGATATTTAACGTAATTGAAATCAAAATTGGAATAAGAATTATAATATTTAACATAATTGATATCAAAATTATAATTATAATTATAACATTAACGTAATTGAAATCGAAATTGGATTTGGAGTTATAATATGTAACGTAATTGAAATCAAAATTAGGTTTAAAATTATAATATTTAACGTAATTGAAATCGAAATTGGATTTAATTATGACATTTAACGTAATTGAAATTAAAATTAGATTTGGAGTTATAATATGTAACGTAATTGAAATCGAAATTTGTTTGAAATTATAACATTTAACGTAATTAAAATCGAAATTTGATTTAGAGTTATGATATTTAATGTAATTGAAATCAAAATTGGAATAAGAATTATAATATTTAATATAATTGATATCAAAATTATAATTATAATTATAACATTAACGTAATTGAAATCGAAATTGGATTTAGAGTTATAATATGTAACGTAATTGAAATCAAAATTAGGTTTACAATTATAATATTTAACGTAATTGAAATCGAAATTGGATTTAAAATTATGACATTTAACGTAATTGAAATCAAAATTGGAATAAGAATTATCATATTTAACATAATTGATATTAAAATTAAAATTATATAATTATAACATTAACGTAATTGAAATCGAAATTGGATTTGGAGTTATAATATGTAACGTAATTGAAATCGAAATTGGATTTAAAATTATGACATTTAACGTAATTGAAATTAAAATTGGAATAAGAATTATAATATTTAACATAATTGATATCAAAATTATAATTATAACATTAACGTAATTGAAATTAAAATTAGATTTGGAGTTATAATATGTAACGTAATTGAAATCGAAATTAGTTTGAAATTATAACATTTAACGTAATTGAAATCGAAATTTGATTTAGAGTTATGATATTTAACGTAATTGAAATCAAAATTGGAATAAGAATTATAATATTTAACATAATTGATATCAAAATTAAAATTAAAATTATAATATTAACGTAATTGAAATCGAAATTAGATTTGGAGTTATAATATGTAACGTAATTAAAATCGAAATTAGATTTAGAATTATAATATTTAACGTAATTGAAATCGAAATTGGATTTAAAATTATGACATTTAACGTAATTAAAATTAAAATTAGAATAAGAATTATAATATTTAACATAATTAATATCAAAATAATAATTATAACATTAACGTAATTGAAAATAAAATTAGATTTGGAGTTATAATATGTAACGTAATTGAAATCGAAATTAGTTTGGAATTATAACATTTAACGTAATTGAAATCGAAATTGAATTTAAAATTATGATATTTAACGTAATTAAAATCAAAATTGGAATAAGAATTATAATATTTAACATAATTGATATCAAAATTAAAATTAAAATTATAATATTAACGTAATTAAAATCAAAATTGGATTTGGAGTTATAAATTATAATATGTAACGTAATTGAAATCGAAATTAGATTTGGAATTAAAATATTTAACATAATTAAAATAAAAATATTTAACGTAATTAAAATTATAACATTTATCGTAATTAAAATCGAGATTAGATTTGAAATTATAACATTTAATTTAATTAAAATTAAAATTGAAGTTAAAAATTATAATATTTAATGTAAATAAAATTAGAAATATAATTGATATTATTTTAATTGCTATAATTAAAAAAATTTAATTTAATTTAATTTAATTAATATTATTATTTTATTATTTTATTATATTAATTCAAAACCCGCTTAAAATCCGCGGATAACCCGTTGCGGGTTTGGTAATAGGTACAAACCCGCAAGTGCGGGTTTGATAGCGGTACTCCAAACCCGCAACGGGTTTGGGAAGGATATGGTATTTCATTTTGTAAGCGGATATGGATATGGTATTAGAGGTATCCGTCCCAAACCCGCCCCGCTGCCATTCCTATATTTGACAACACAATATAAAACCAAACAATATTATCTCTTATCTTTCTATTAAAATGTAAGTGGGTTGTCACAATTTGATTCAATGTAAGGATTGAATTGAGTCCTTATCATGTATCAAAAGCTGAGCATAAAACCAATAAGATCATCTCAAAACCACAATCACAAGTTTTATTTTTTCTCCAAATATCCCACCATCACCACTTCCCATCACAATCGACAAACACAGAGAATTTGTATTTATTTTTTTCCACTATTTCTCACCAGTATAAGTGCACGTGAATCCCCAATAATTTCTCATGCAACAGTGGGGTCCTTTAAGCCAGCCCTTCCTCTTTTGTTCCCTTGCCAAACTCCAACTCTTAAGAATCTTTTCACACTCTCTCATTCTCTAATTGCTTCTTATTTTCATCTTTCTCTTTTTCTTCTTTTTCCATTTCTTTGCAAACCCATTTGTTGGGTTCTCTCTTTCTTTGTTTCTGCACTTCATTATCCCCAACTCAACAACAACAACAACAATGGTGAGACCAAAAGCAATGTTAGTTCTTTTGCCATTCATGCTCTCGCTTTTTCTTCTCCTTGTTGCCAAAGGGGTTGATTGTTTTGAAGAGAAGAAGCTATTAACTCTACATAATCTTCAATGGCAACAGCTGAGTTGTGTCTCAAGTTGTCTGTCAGAGAAATCAAGTGAGTTCTAAAAGCTTCTAGGAAGAAGAAAAAAGAAATGCGTTTTAGTCGTAGACAAACTAATTTTTAGTGGTGGCCATTGCTTTGATATCTTTTCACTTTAATTATTCTTCACTTTGGAAATTGCTTTCGTGCTTTATAAAAACACAATCATTATCCTCTCTTTCTCCCTCTCTTCTTTAGGAAGGAAACCAACCAACCATTGATAAAGCTTACATATATGGGCTAAACTTTGATTTGCTTTTTGTCAAGTAAGATTAATTATGTAATCTATTATTGGTTTATATGCTTTGAAGAACTCATTTTAAATTTATATATATATGTATACAATACTTCAATGTATTTGAAAAACATTTCTGACGTTTCTGATGGAAACAAATAGACCTTAATTTACCTTCTATTGGATATATTGCCTTAAAAGCTCTAATTTCTGTTTTAATATCTTTAAAATTACTATAAGCTTTATTATTTTCCCCTTGCTTTATATTGAGTCTTGTAATCTGGCAACAATGTCGAATTAATAACATCTTATTATTAAATTAGATTTAGAGGCCTCATTTCAATTTTGACTTATCCAAAATTTTCAAAATCTTTTATTGGTTAATTAAGATTTAGCAGACGTATGAGCATGGTTTAAAAATATGACTAGAATTTCGTGTTCAAATATATATATATATATATATATATATATATGACTAGAATTTCAATTTGTTTGGATTTTCAGGAAATGAGAAAGGTGCAATTATATTGGAATTGAGGCACAAAGATTATTGCTCTGGAAAAATCTTTGACTGGAACAAGGAGCAGCAAAAACGCTTAATTTTGGATGATTTGCGTGTCCAATATCTGCAATCCCGAATCAAAAACGTGATTTCTGGCAACATCAAAGATGTTTCCAGCTCTGAAATCCCTTTAACTTCTGGAATAAGACTTCAAACTCTGAACTATATTGTCACGATAGAATTAGGAGGTAAAAAAATGACGGTGATTGTTGATACAGGTAGCGATTTGACATGGATTCAATGCCAGCCTTGCAAATCATGTTACAATCAGCAAGATCCTGTCTTCAATCCTTCAACATCTTCTTCATACCAAAAAGTGTTATGCAACTCATCAACTTGCCAGTCCCTAGAATTTGCCACTGGAAATTCTGGAGTTTGTACCAGCAATCCACCAGCTTGTAACTATTTTGTTAGCTATGGTGATGGATCCTACACTCGCGGCGAGCTAGGCCGTGAACATCTCAATCTGGGAACAACTTCAATGAACGGTTTTGTATTCGGCTGTGGCTGGAACAATAAGGGCTTGTTTGGCGGAGCTTCAGGACTTATGGGTCTAGGAAGAAGTGATCTTTCATTAATCTCTCAAACTTCTTCCATTTTCGGAGGAGTTTTTTCATATTGTTTGCCTTCGACACTAGATGGAGCTTCAGGTTCTTTAATTCTAGGTGGGAATTCTTCAGTTTACAAGAATTCAACCCCTGTTACTTACGCTAAAATGATTCCAAATCCGCAGCTGCCAACTTTCTATTTTCTCAATCTCACTGGACTCAGCATTGGTGGGAAGAAGTTACAGTCTTCGAGTTTTGCAAAAGGAGGGATTCTGATTGATTCCGGGACTGTTATATCCCGGCTTCCGCCATCGATTTACAGGGCACTGAAGGCAGAGTTTTTGAAACAGTTCTCAGGTCTCCCTCCAGCTCCAGGATATTCAATCCTGGATACTTGTTTTAACCTCAGTGCATATCAAGAGGTGAACATTCCTACGTTAAAATTGGAATTTGAGGGCAATGCTGAGATGACTGTGGACGTAACTGGCATGTTTTATTTTGTAAAAAGTGATGCTTCACAGGTTTGTTTGGCTCTGGCAAGCCTTTCATATGAAGAAGAAATTGGTATAATTGGGAATTATCAGCAGAGGAACCAAAGGGTGATTTATGACACCAAGAAATCGCAGTTGGGATTTGCAGGAGAATCTTGCAGTTCCATGTGACGAGCAGAGAATTTTAGAGTAATAGATTGCTGCCAAGCCAAGTAATTTTGGCAAGGATTTATGAGGATTGCTAGTATTAATTTTATGTTCCTATCATATGTATTTATAGCTTTTTGTCAACTATTGGGGAAGGTAAGTAAAGAATATGTGAATGCTTTTTTATGATTTCCTGATTTTCTCCATTGCTGTAATAATGCTACTTTCAAACCTAAGGCAAGGAGCAACAAGATGTGATTGTATATATGTTCATGTAACAATCCTTTAATATAAGAGCAAATTGTGGATTTGATGATTGAAAAATAGTTCAATTTCTTGATTGTATATTTATTCCCGAAAGAATTATGGAGGTATCTTCCATTGGTACAGATTATGTAACAAGAAATACACATAAAAGCTAGCCAAAGTCATTTTCAGCTCCAGAATACTAAGGAAAATTTATGAAGGTCCCTAACCTTTGTATTAAATAAACTGAAATCTCTACAGTTTCAGTAATCATGAAAGAATGCCTTAAAATGTAAATAACTAATATCCATAATCTTCGTAAATGAAATTTTTTTTTGTACTGGGTCAAGGAATTTATTAATGATTTTTGAAATAGTAGAGATTTTAGTGTAGTAAAACCAAAATTTAAGGATCAATCAAATTTTCGTCTTAACATTTTAAAAACATTGTTGTTGGGTCCAAATCTAGCCGGTTCAATTAGTTCACTGTCACTTGCCCGGTTTCTGTCTTATTGAAGAGGCTCACGTGAGTGCGCCTATATCAGATACTTTCCTATTAAATAGTTTTAATAAACTCTCATACAGTTAAGCCACCACACTTAGATGATACAACGGTAGGAGTGGGGACGCACCCATCCCACAGTTGTGGAGATTTAGGTGAAAGACACATTTTTTTCATCCAAATTTCCCCTTGTAAAAGACAAGTCTTCTGTCACTTCAAATTCATAAATATTTCCTTTCAAAAATTAAAATACAGTTTATTCACTGTTCCATTAGCTAAATTGTATTGACATAAATACCTATTCCCTGTTTTCTTCACGTTTCCCTCAAATTAATTCTTTTAATCTCACTAACTTGAGTATTGGATTGTTCTTTACAAGTAGACAAGGACGCTTCAATCATTTCAAGAAAGCGAGATGAGGGTCTGAAGGTTATCGATGAAAGATATTTCAATCCGAAGAACTTCAATTGCAAAAGTTATCGAAACTAGGAGTGAGCTTTTCTGGATTGAACTAAATCGAAAAGTTAGTTTTGTTTGATTCTTCATTTTTGGTTCAGTTTCATTCTTCATTTTCAGTTCTTTCAAAAATGAAACTAAACCAAAAAAATAAAGCTAAAATAGATAAAAATCGAGATTTTGGTTCGATCAAATTCTGCAAGGCGATTCAGTTTTGTATGGCAACCTTATTTATAACATTACTCATTATTTATACATCTTTATTCAAAGTAACTTAACAACTCAAGAATATCAGCGAGTTTTGTATTGATTTTAAAGCTATAGTGACTTTAATATATCTAAACCAAACATTGGGCATCTTAATAAAATGTTTCTTTTACAAATGGCCGTCCATAACTACTACATAATGCAGTAGGAGGCATATTGTTGGACCAGTTTTATGCTAACCCTTTTTTTTCTTCTTTTTTTTTTTTGGTTCAAAAACAATCGTTGCATTAGTGATATAGAAGCAATTTTGGACCAGCTCAATAACCATATTTTTATAATATTAAAAAAAACCTCAATTTTGGATGTATAACTATACTTTTTACTTGAATAACTTTATTCTAAATGTTGAGCCTATTAGAAGTAATAATTGGGCTGGGTCACTCACGAGCAGCCCAGCCCAGTACGGCATTATAACGTGTTATTTTTATGAAGAACGGCCTAATAAACTATATCGTGATGGGCTGAACTTTTTGGTCTATGGGCCTTGCTAAGCATGGCTTGTCACTGACTTAGCAAAGATGATGTCCATAAGCCCGTGCTTGGCATAGCCCGTCAAGATTCTTATTATACAAAAATTTAAATTTTGTGTTGAGGCCTTAAACCGAAGATCTTATGACCACAAATTTAATTAAGTACAGTTTACCAATCACTAGATTACCACCACACTTTTGTTTATGTTTTCTAAATTTAATATCTATGTTAGAATTTAAGATTAAATCAATAACTATATTTTTTTAATTATTATAATTTCAATTATAATATAATAATAATAACAACTATATTGGATTATGTTTTCATAATTAGTAAGCATAATAAATAAATAAATAAATTAGTTCTCAAAACACAACTTAAATAAATTAACGTTAAATCTAAAAATAAAATAACATAATTTAATTATTAAATATTAAAATAATTTTTTTTTCAACGATCCATACACTTCGCAACATGCTAATAGATGTACGCTAAGCTAGAATGATTAGTATAGATCAAAGTTCCGTTACAATATTTGTAATATAATGTTGTAGGACGATGATTAATTGTTTTTGTTGAACCTATAACTCTACAATGAGTCAAAATCATTTCATTGCTTTATTATACTGACAAGTTGTCGACAAGTTGTACTTACAATAAATATTTATTATCGTTATATTGGTGAGGTTGAAAATGAATGTTGTTGTTGGCATTTTGAGATGACTGATAATTCATTTTATAATGTTTGGCAATTCGATTAGATAAATGAAAATTGAAAAATAAAGAAATAATTTGAGAGATTTAATTTTTACAGAAAGTTGAGAGAGTTGAGAGATCTGAGAGATATTTGAATTGAGTTGAGAGAGTGGATGTGCCTAAAATTGCATCCATAATCTGGACCATTGATCAACAATCAAATGGACCACTGATCAAAGGTCCATTTAAAAAAAATTAAAAAAATAAAAAGCTACTGCAAGCAGCAATATATATATTAAAAATTAATTTTTTATAAAAATAAATTATAAAAATTATATCATAGCCTATTGGGCCAATCGTGCCGGCACGGTTTGACATGAAAAAGAGTCGTGTTTGGGTCACTTTTCTGTGGGTTTGTGCTAATATGACAAGATTCACTTTCTATGTCTAGGTCTATTTTCAATAAGTTCAACTAGCCCATGTTTTAGTAAAGAATATCTTCTTATTATCATATGAACAAAGAAAAATTAGGTCGAAATCAGACCTATTTTAGCTTTAGAGTTTAGTTCAACTTCAAATGATTTAGGTAACTTGAACTCATTAACTTATGAGCTTCGTAAATTTGTTGTAAACATTGTGGGAAGGTAGCAATTGACTAAATTATAATTTTAAATTCCAATTTTAATTGGCTAATTATAGTTTGATATATATAAGGGCTTTTTCTAAATGTGATGGAATCTTACTTAAACTCTTATAACAAAAATGCATGCATTAATAAAAAGAATAATTCAATAAGTGATCAAATTTATACATGTATACTTTAAAAGTATCTAAGCTTATGTTCTATAAAAATAGGTGATTACTCATTATTGATGGTTAATAATTGAGAACTAATCATTTATACAACTGTACTTGTTTGTGCATACACTTTTTCATAGACAAGTACCCTTTTTTTCTTACAAATATTTACTTAATTGTTATAGTATTTTTTTCTTGCAAAAGGATGGAGGAAGAATTTTGTTAATCGAATGAGTAACGTAAGGGTAAAAAGATAATTGATCGTAGAGACTCTAAACCAAAGAACTTTAGTAGCACCATTTGTAGGAATCAAAAGAATTTTTAACTCATTCACCAAAAAAAAAAAGACAACTAAAGCAAGTAGGAAAGATGGTAGGACAAAAGCATAACCAAACATACCTTCCAAAACTTTCAGATAACATGGAGATAAGTTAAACAAGTAATTCAGACCTCTTAAGTCTAGGAAGCAAGGTTTCTACAGTTATGATAGACATATTAATAAAGTTCCTCAAATAAATTGAAAAAACAAGGAAGAAAACTCTTGAATTAAGAAACAAATTGATAGCCATAGAAGGATTTGTGGAGCTAAATAGATGACCAATACCAAAAGAATGAGCCTAAACACGCTTAGTGTGGTTAAACACCAAATAAAGAGATAGAAACATACGTACCTCAGGGAATAAAAAAAGAATAAACCCTAAAAAGAACCAATAGAGTGCAAATGGATGACATACAAATTGTCATAATAAAAGAAATTGGAGAACTATACGCAAAGATTAAGAAGCCTTAAATCACCAAAGTCGCAATGACACTCTTGAGCAGAAAAACCCTACAACTTCACCATGCCAAGTTTTTAAATGTATGATGGAACTATGGACCCAGAAGAGCACATCTTTCACTTTAATACAAAGATGATCATACAGAACAAACCTTTGAAGTGCATAACATTTCCATAAACCTTAAAAGTTCTTGGCTAAGCATGGTTCCGTGGATTGAAAGAGAACTCAATATTTTTCTTCAACGAATTAATAGCATAATTTATCGCCTAATACATGTAAAACTGCAAGAAGAAAAAGACTACATAAACTTATTTTTCATAAAGCAGTGGGAGAATAAGATAATCAAAAACTAAATTCAATTGAGAACAAAACAAACTTAGGAATTTTGACATTGAGATAACTGCGCAAACTTATCGAAAATAGTAAAGATGTCAATCTTATAATATCGTAATCAAGTATGAAAGAATTTCAATTAGTTTAAGATAAATAATTAAAAATTTGAGTAATGAATCAGGGAAGAAGAAGATAAAGCAACCAAAAAAAAAAACTTCAATGATTACAACACATAAATAAAGCTCAATTTAAAGGGTAAGGATAGAGGAAGTGACTTTTCGCTAAGGAAAGAGATAGAGACAAGAAGTAGAAGAGCCAGATGATCCAACTTTTGATCCTAATCAACAGATTCTAGGTAAAATATAAAGATTCTAGAATCTTAAAGAAACCAAAGCCAATACTGACATTAGAGGATTAAAGGGATCAAATAAACTATTATGCCTTTAATAATAAATTTAGTCATGACATCAACAATTGTTGGTCTCTAAGGAGATAAATTAATGCCTTCATGAGAAATGGACACCTGGCCAATTTCAGGTTGAAATTATAACAAAAAAAGCCAATAAAACAAGAAAAAGATCCCAAGTTGGGCTAGATGGAAGCCATGACGATAGAGGAGAAAGTGCCCAAAATGCTAACCATGATCTAAATATCCTTGTTCAACTTTTGCTATTTGAAAAACGATAATTAGGAAGAAGAAGAACACGATGAGTCTAACCTTACTAAAGAAATTTTCACTAGCCTAAAACCCTCAGAAATAGGAAAATTAACGGTCTTGGAAGGACCATAAACAACAGAGAGATTAATCAAAGATTCTATAGAGGTATTTTCCGTTAGGATGAATGACTAAAGGAGAACTTCAAATAGGAAAGGGAATGACAAAAGGTAGAGACCATTATTTATGAGGGTAATAAAAATCTAAAGATGTCAGATAAGAGAGACATTGACAACATTAAGAATGTCAATTGAACAAGAGTTTAGGGAGATAACATTCTCTTAAGAATATTTAACCAGGATAATGATTTTGCACCTAGATCCACTAATAATCTGTTTGAAGATAAGGAGGAACCATTATGTAGAGGATATTGGTCGATGGGGGAAGTAGCACAAATATCTTATTCTAAAAAGCCTTTCAAGGCTTGAAATGGAATGAAAAGGGTTTCCTAAGATGCAATACCAAACCTATAGCAATCGAGAGAGTTATAGGTCAAAGGGATGACAACATTATTAATTATAGTATTTAAAAAGCATATAGAATTGGATTACCTAATTATTGATGCACCCACAACTTACAACACTACAACATGACATTTTTGGATACATTATATAGAAGTTGTATCTTTCATCTTGCACTAGGGCATTGGATGTATTTTGGCTACTGAAAGTGGGATAATATGCATCAAAGGTGAATAAATCCAATCTAGACAATGTTATGCAAACTCTTTCAAACCATCTGAGAAGAAGAATGAAATAAATAAAACGGTTGATTCTGCTAAAAAAAGAAAGAAAAAAGAAAGTTAGATCGATGGGAATAACTTAGTAGCCATCTCATGTGGAATCATCATCTGAGGAATAACTTTTGCCAGAGGTGGCAGTAAATATGGAATAGCAATTATAAGATCGATGGCTAAAGGGACTTCTTTAAGAAAAATATTACATAACACCTAGTGTTAATAAAACAGAGGAAGTATCACTAAACCCTTCCACCATTAATAGAAAGGTATGGTTAAATGCCAATTGACTAAAGAATAAATAATGAAGATGATTGAGTTGCTTAAAAGAAACTAAGACCTCTTTGCATGGTCCTATAAAAATATAGTTGGGATATTTTCAAAAAGTATATGCAACAAATTAAGCATCAAGAAGGATTACACTTTAGTAAGACAAAGACAGAGAAGATTTATATTAGAACAGAACAAAATCTTTAATGACGAGGTAAACAGATTACTGAAAGAGGGCTTCATTTGGGAAGTTTATATATAGAATCGTTTTATAATATAGTGGTCATAAGAAAAAAGAATAAAAAGTAGTGAGTTTGTGTAAATTACACAAACCTTAATAAAGTAACCTATAAAGATTCTTTTCCACTCCCAAAGATATATTAGTTGGTAGATTCTATGTCTAGGTATAAGAGACTATTATTTTTAGATGTATATGGCATATGCAACCAGATAAAAATAAATCCAAAGATAAAGAGAATACAAGTTTTGTGACTAAACTTGGAACTTACTATTATGAATTTAATGCTATTTAGGTTAAAGAGTGCATGAGCTACCTTTACAAAGCTTGTCAACAAAGTTTTTAGGAAGATGATAAGGAAAATGGTGGAAGCTTAAATTGACGACACGATGGTCAAGAGCAAGAAATTGAGGAACCATATTGTAGACCTGTGGAAAGTATTCAAAGTCATAATAAAGTTCAAAATATGAATAAATTCGAGTAAATGCACCTTTGGAATCTCATCTGTAACCTTCTAAGGACACCTCATAAGCACGAGAGGAATTGAAGTTGTCCTAATGCAAGTTCAAACCCTTAGGAACACCACTATCCCTAAAATACTTAAAGAAGTTCAAACTTTGACAGGAACGATAACAAAGCTAAATAGGTTTATTTCTAGGATGTCAGAAAGTGTTGACCTTTATTTCAATCTATTAAGGTCAAAAGTGGATTCTATGGGAGCCAAAATTGATGAAAACATAGAAAAATATGAATGAGTATTTAAAAATCCTCTAATCATGTTCACACCCTTCTCTAACATGACTATATACTTGTTTTTTGCAGATTTCAAAGTAATAGTCAGTATAGTCTTATTCAAGGAAGTAAATGGTTGGCAAAAACTAATCTTTTACACCAGTAAGGGATTTTTGGACAAAGAAACCAAATATTCAGCAACAAGGAAGTTTATCCTCGCTCTCATACAAGCTCAAACACTACTTTGAAGTATATCTTGTTTATGGTGCATATTTTTTATTTGCTAAAACGCATCCTATCTAAACATAATGTCATGAGGAGGGTTACCAAGATGGCAACAAGAATGATACACCTCAACATTAAATACTAGTAAAAACCAACAATCAAAAGCCAAGTAATGGCAAAATCCCTATTAGAATGGGAACCAAAAATAAAAAGATGATACACTATTACTAGAGCCTTTAAATCTAGGAAAACCTTGGAAGATACATATAAACTTATGCTTCAACCAAAAACAAGGTCTTAGAAGGAGTAATACTAAATCACATTGTAAGATTGTTATCCTTAACCTCTGACCAAGAAGTAGAATACAAGGCCTTGTGATAGGGGCGTGTATAGTTTATTATTTCTATCATCTTGATAATAGATTTTTCTTTAAATCATGAGTATTTGACTATTTTTGAGAGTTTTGATCACGTATAGGTTTATAACCTAAAGCGTGAAGATATTGAAGAAATCAACCGCGAAACAGATGAAAAAAGAAGTACTGACAAAACAGTGCTAGCAACATAACGCCCAACCAGAGATACTATGCCAGTCTTTTCTAGGTCTCAGTGCCACAACACCTACGCAGCACTGCAGCACCCGTACGACAAAAGAAACTATATCTTAAAATTCCTAATACGACTTGAAATCGAAGCCCCACATCTCTAGGGTTACGTAGGCCTATAAAAGCACATTTTTCACATCTAAAAATAGAGAATATCATAGGAAAATTAGAGTAAACAAAAACACATCACAAAAACAAAAGATTAAAGCAAAGAATTCTAGTTTAAAAATCAAGACTTGAACATCACTCAAGAGAGAGGGAAGCAATCCAGAGAGTGTTCTTGTTTAGTTTCTTCTCTTCTTTTATTATTATAATCTTGTTCATGATCTCTTTAATTATTTACCTTAATACTCTTAGATTCATTATAAACTAAACTCTTTTGATCTAGAGTTAGACTTTTGAACCTAATATGTAATTAAATTTTATTAACTCTCTTAGTTTGTGAACTTAATAGATTAAATGGATTCATTTTATCTTATATTTAATACTTTCATTATATCTGGCCAATATATTAATTAATCAAGGAACCCTAATAAACTTATAACAGGAATTTATATGTTTAGCCTAGGATAGTTTGATATATGATCATATGATGATAGTTATGAGTTCTATATAGGATATATAACCATATACCTAGATGACATGTATAGCATGATTAGACTTGTTCTTAATGAATTATATTTAATTTAAATTACCATAGATATATAGGTAATTGTTAGATTTTAATATAATTATTTGACCATTGACAGAGATTTATAATAAAATTAGAGTCTAGCCAACAATTTATTATTAAGGACTTAACTAAGAGGTTAATAAGTTCAATGAAATATTAGGGGATAAGTCAAAACACTAGATTCCTTTTAATTGGTGAATTTAAACCCTTACTTGCTTTTTATTTATTTATTAATATTAGGTTTAATTTGATAGAATTAGATTAATTAGATAAACTTCATCTTTAGATTCGTCTGGATAAAAGTTAAGTAATTAATTTTAGTACTTGATTGAAAAAAGTAGACTAAATAAGTCTCTGTGGGAATAATACTTGAACTTTATTCTTATATTACTTGATACGATAACATGCATTTGCACTTAGCTATTAATTAGCATATCACCCTGATCAAAAGATTTATCATAGCTTGATAATTGATGATAAAGAGAATCCAAGTATACACAAACTTAGAGTTGGTCACTTTCCAGTAGACTCAAAATTACTCAACAAAAGAAGAAAAGATGAAAAGCTGCCTCACTAAAGTAAAGAAAGTCGTTCAAAATGTGGAAATAGATAAACTAACCAAAGAGTCATTAATAGCAAAACATTCACTAATCTGTATAATCTCACTTTCCACCAAAGGAAACACAATGATAGATGCAAAAGCCTCTATATTAAAGGAATCAGAAATAAGATATTTAATGGAAATTACCACTTCAACTACTACAAAAATAGTTTTCATTGACTCTAAGTTAGCGTCAGTAAAGGGTTTTGTTGACACTGTTTTATAGTGTCAATGTTGCTCGAGTCAGAAATTTATTGACACCATTTATGGTGTTAGTGAATCTCTGATACTATTGTATTAGTGAATTGCTGATACCATGGTATTAGAGAATTCTTATTACCATGGTATCAATGAATTTTTGACACCATGGTATTAGTAAATCTCTAACACCACGATATCAGAGAATTATTGATACCATAGTATTAGTGAATTACTGACACTATAGTATCAAAAAATCACTGACACAGTAATATTAGAAAATCGTTGATACCGTGGTGTCAATAATAATTAATGTTTATTTATGAAAATATAAATTAGGTTTTTAATGACTTAGAATTAGAATTATTGAACCAAAATTTTAAATATATATTTAAACTTGAATTCCATAACATTTAAATATACGCCAAATTATTAAATGGTATGAAACAACATCTTATAACCACTATAATCAAAATATCACCAAAGTGACATAGCACTACAATTGTTAAATAATATGAAAGCACCTTAAAATTAGTTTCATAAATATTGCAAAATATCCCAAACTAATTTAAAAACATAAAATAATCCAAAACATCCCGATGTTTGAAGATTAGTTAAACACATAGCCACCACATTAGATTTGCACAAACCAACACTCCGTCAAAAGATTTAAAGCAATCCACCTACAACTTAGTGACAATTGAGCAAAATAATCAACAGTCACATCTATCAAAATAAATAGAAATATATGAGTAAATTAAAAAGGTTGAATAATGTACTTAACTTATAAGCTATTGCAATTATAGTACAAGAAAAAAAATCACATCCAAATTAGGTTAGAGAAAAGTGCTTATATGTAATAAAAAAGGGAAAGCATTTATAGAGTATATTTATCAGAAAAATGGCATAAAACAGTCTTAAGAAAATGGAAAAGTGATATATACCTAAGAATGATAAATATTAAACTCTAATTTACATCTTCCAAATGAGAGACAATGTTAACAAACAGCCTCAATGTAAATTGTTAAAATAATACTAACTATTAATTTAATCATTAATCTTGAGCTTCAAACCACTATTATTCACTCCAATGACTAAAGTTAAGGTTGTAGGTCTAGCAAATATAGTCATCAGTAAATTGTCAATATAGAATAAACATTAAAAAAGAATAAATTAGGACTGAACAAGTAAGAATTACAAGCTGGGTTGGTTTAAATAAAGCATAAAAAACCACCTAAGTAAATTTCATAGATGCGCATCATTCATTAAATGATAAAATCTAGCTTGCATAATGGAACAAAACTTGAGAGCAAAACAAAAAAATTGCATCCAACTTAAGCTTCAATTATAGTTTATACGGATGATGAACACTGTAAACCAACATAAGAATGATAAGTTAATAGATGCAAACCTCAATAAACTACCATTTCCTATTAAATTACTTTGATGTTTTTACTTCGAATCAGAAAGCATTCAATTACTTTGATGTTACTATTAACTTTGTTAGAGTTCTTACACTGCACCTAAAGATTTTAGACTTAAATAATATTATCTTCAACACCCTTTGTGCTTTTCCATACTCAAGATTCAACAGCCACATTCAAATCAAATGTGTCATGACTAACTTCTAGCATGAATATAAAAATAATGTTAGAAAATTGGTGATTCAACAATCTTGGTTGGACAAGAATTGAGATAAATACCAAAGTGGAGAGTCACAAGAAGTCTAGAACGTGTGGGACACGTATGGAGAAGTCTAGGACGTGTGGGACACGAAGGGGAAAGTGAAACGGGACTCAAAGACACGAAGGAAAAGAAGGAATCGCGGGCAGCTTCTAGCGCCGCGGCGCCCAGGGCTGAGCACGGAGCTCAAAACAGAAGACCAGTGCCGCAGCGCTGGGTCCTCAGCACTACAGCGCTGGACGCGAGAAGGGCCAGCGCTGCGTCGCCCAGGGACGAGCGCTGCAGGGCCAGAACGCGTGGAAAAGTCCGTTTTGGCTCGGGATTTCAAGTTTTGGGAAGTTTTGGACTTTCAAAACAAGTGGACTCTTACTCCAACAAGGAATAGGGTTTGTAGACACGAAATATACCCTATATAAACACTTGTAAACCATTTTTTAAGGTTAAGCATCTAAGGTTTTAAGATGTAACCATAAGAGAGAATAGAGGAGCTAGGTAGGCACTAAGTGTGTGGTACACTAGAGTGTAACTTTGGGGGGTGTTTTCTTCTTTAAGTTTTTTGAGTGAATAAAAGAGAAACACCATAGATCCTTTAGGCTTAGATGCTCGGGCTATTCTTGTGTTTCTTGTAAAAATCTCTTATGAGGAGATACGAAGAGGTCTTAGGGAGTCATAGTGATCAAGGGTAGATGCTTAGAGGTCTCTATGGGAGATACTAAGGGGTCTTGTGGGATCATTGATGATGTAAGAAGATACTTTGTGATCTATTTCAATGGGAAGAAGCTGGATCATGGATCCTCCGTGGACTTAGGCAATTTAGGCCGAACCACGTATATCTTGTGTCTTATGATTGGTTTGTTTTCTTTATCTTTATTGGTGTGTTAATCTTATGTGTTCTTGCTTATGGTGTGAGTTATGGTTTTCAACTGCGCAAAGGGTATCAAGGTTGTGGCTTAGTTGATGCCATAGGGGTGTCAGATTGAAGTGCACGGCTTGATATCCCTCAACAAATAAGAAAATGAAGACAATTAGTAGAACTTCAAACAAAATAGGCAATCATAGCCAAAATAAGAACTTCATAGAATCTGAAACAATTAACAAAAAATAAAATCATTTTAAATCAACATGAGTGCATCTCTATAAAAATTAGTAGGGAACAAAATGAAAGGCAACAAAAAGAGGACTTAACTTTTAGCTTCTTTTTGTTCTAATTACTACAGACTAGGTGGGGCCATGTTTAAAGTACAATGACCAAGCACTAACATGATATCAAAATTTATTAAGGATCAAAATAATAATTCAATAATGTAAAAGATAATCCAAAAAAAAAGAGTATGTCAAGAAAAGAAAAGATAATCCAAAAAAAGTTCAATAATAATCTATGCAGGACACAAAAATAGAAATTCAAGTTGTGCCAATATTGAATAAAATACAATTGTTGAATACCTAAATAAAGTCTATGAGATCAGCTTGGTTCCCTATCCAAATAATGATGACAAACATAATTTGACCAACATCACAGAATAATAAGAGAAAACCAGAGTTTGGGAGGCATAAATCCAATATCACAAGTATATGAGAGTTCAAAGTAACATACTTCCTGCAAACCAGCATATAAAAAGGTGTCTGATTCATAAACTTAGCAATGCAAATATTATGTGTCAAATAATGAAAAATACATATATGATAATATCCTTCATTTTCTAAAATAAAAAAATCCCAATTTCTATATATTTAGTTGTATTTAATCATAAAATCACCAAAAAAACAACTAAACATAAGAATTTAATTGCGTAAATAACAAAAATCATTTGTATATGGTTTTTCACTAATATAATAATTTATGCATGTGTTCCCTGTTAATCAGTCAATTAGCATATATCGACATCTATTTTTCTCATGGACTCCTATAACTTATATTTCATATAAACACATACTATACAAGGTCCAAGAACTTCTAGAACACATAAGAAATATGATTTGAGAAAATAAAACTAATCATAGCTGATCTATTAGCTAGCTTACTGTTATGAAAGAATCTTAAGTTTACATATTAATAAAAATGATGTAGGCAATATGTATTCCACATATTTTACTATTACATACATAAAGATACAGATAGGGGAGAAGAAGAATGAGATATTATGCTGAACGGTTGTAGTCAAGGAGACAAAACAAAATGGTGACATTTCTTTCAACAATTCCATAACAAAAAGCATCTGACATATGGCTCACCTAACATCATCAGAACATTATAGTTAATTTTTCTAATGCATACATTTTTCTTTTTAAACATTCCCACCCATTAATTAAATGCTTCAAACATCTCAAACAAAAGAACTAAGCACTACCTTTTGTCATTTTGCAAGCTGCCATCTTACAAACAATGTATAATGCCCTTCTAGATAGGTACATCAAAAGCATCACCAACAAAAACCACGAGACCCTTGTCCTCATTTTGAAATTTATTCATTGGAAAAACAAGATCCTTAGAAAAGCCCTGAATTGTGATACATTTGTTGAATTAAAACACCTATTCAAAATGTAGAATTTATCACTTATGAAAATTTGTCACCAAAATAACAAGATCCTTAGAAAGTCTTAAATTGTGATACATTTATTGAATTAAACACTTATTCAAAATATAGAATTTATCATCTATTGTAGTTTAAACATTTAAAAGTTAAATGACCATTAACCATAAATAAATGATTAAAAAATTACAATTAGTCCCCATAATCATGCAAAGAAGTTTTGATTCTTCTCTATGCCTATTGTATGGTCTAGCGTTAGCACAATTTGTTTGGACAATAAATCAGAAGGAAACGAAATTTTGCTTGAGTCAGGAGTTAGAATCGTAGTTGAAAGCTTTCGACAAACAACAAAGGATAAACCACCCTACATATAATTACTAACAAAATTGAATTTATGAATAGTCAAAAGACTTGAAAATGAAAAGTAATAAATATATTGCATACAATCAATATACAAGCAACTAAAATATGCAAAATTATAACTAATGTAACTAAAAAACCAATCTTTGGCAAGGTAATTACAAGTTCATGAACATAAATAGACACTAAAAAACAAATAACTAATAGATAAGTGTAAAAAAATTTATAAAAAATTAAAATTTACAAAATGTGATAAAATAATAATAATGATGAGTTGCCTTTAACAGAGAGAATTTGTCCTCAGAAACAAGCCCATAAGAATCTATTAAAAAAGCATAAAATAGATGATTTATAAATTTAAAAAAAAATTAAACAATTCTATTGTTTAAAAAATAAAAAAAATTACCATGAGAGATGGGTGTTTAAGCAAGCATGGTGCATAAAATACGACGATGATATGATAAAATTTTCTTTTACAGCTACAAAGATAAATAAATATCTTCTCATTTCCATAATCATGTCATAGATTTCTTCCAAGGTCTACGAAACAAGTCAAAAGCATCTTTGTAACATTCTTAACAAATTTTCATAATTAATAGAAAATTGAACTTATTGAAAACAAAAACAAAAAAGAGGAAAAAAAATTTAATCAAAACTATACAGATCAACCTAAAAAGTTACGAGAAGGTAGTCACTCTGACAACATATCACTATTCAACCAATCTAATACTATATATTTATTCATAGGAATACTTGCAAAAGTTCATATATTTTTACTCTCAATAACTGAGCATATCAATTTCAGAGCTCTATTTCACATTGAAAAATCAAAGATTTTCACAATTTAAAAAAACAAAAAAGAAGCAGAAATTCTTTGTAAGAATTACAAACTTATTTTTCCATCCAACAAGGAAATCGAAGGCCACAAAAAGACGCCCTGAGCTCCCAGCCATGAATACCTTCGAGGATAGTTGCCTTTCCTAGTAGAGCACGCACTGAGAGAGATGTGGCTGCGAATTGCATCGGAAAGATTTTGGTGCAGTGTTTTGATGGCAGTGGAATACGACAGCTATGGTTGAATATATAAACTGAGAGTTAAGAGTTTTAGGGATTTAAAGATGAGATGATTTTGGGATGATTAGAGATGGTATTATTTTAATTGTTTTTTCCCCTCGAGACACCAACGTTTTGTCACTATAATGTAATTAAAATAATTAAATTTTTTGGCTTAAGTTGTGTGGGAAATTGGAATTCTGAGAATGGCAAAAGGAATTTGGGAATTAGCCAATTAGGTTTTTAAGTTTGGGAATGGTGAATGGAATTTGAAAATGTAATATGTATTATTTTAATTAAATAATAATGAGTTATATTTTAGATTTTATAATTTAATGTTAAATGTTGTTTTAAATAAATAAAAATAAAAATAAATTTGTTAGCTTTTATAATTTTAATCATTATAAGTAATTAAATAACTATGAGTTATATTTTAAATTTAAGTTTTGTTTTAAATAAATTAAAATTAGCACTAAATTTGTTAGCTTTTCTAATTTTAATTATTACATGTAGTTATATATAATTACTATTTTAATTATATTTTTTGTTCATATTTTACCTTTAAATATAATGTTTAATGTAATTAAAATTATATTTAAAATTATAATATTTAGCGTAATTGAAATTGAAATTGGATTCGGAATTATAACGTAATTGAAATTGGAATTGAAATCAAAATTATAACATTGAACATAATTAAAATTGAAATTAAAATTTGAATTATAACATTTAATGTAATTGAAATTGAAATTAAAATTAGAGTTATAACATTAACATAATTGAAAGTGAAAATGGATTCAGAATTTTAACAGTTAACGTAGTTATAATTAGATTTAGAATTATAACATCTAATCTAATTAAAATTGAATTCAAAATTACGATATTTAACTTAATTAAAATTAAAATATAATATTTAACATAAAAATACAAAACAAAGGCCAAAAATAATGTAAACACTTAAATTTAGCCAATACCCAAAGCTATTAAAAAAAAGCAAAAAAAAGATGTCGTTTTGGGCATTACATTAATTTTAAAAATTTTAAATTTATTTTAATAACTAAATTTTATTAATTAAAAAATAACTTCCTGGTACTAGGGTATTACTAATTTATTGACACTTCAATTTTTTGATACCATGGTATCAGCAATTCACTGACAATAAGCTTCACTGATACTCTTTATAAATGTGTTAGTAGCATGGTGTCAATAAAGTCTATTTTTGTAGTAGTGTTCCAACAATTAGATGACCTCTTATATAATGTTTTGTAAGATGGAAAGATTTCATCAGATCAGAAAGAAGTAAGGAATGTTAGAAGCAAGGCAAAAAGGTTTATACTAATTGATGAAGAGTTATACACAAAAGCCTTCTCAGGAATGTACATGTGGTGTATGCTCAAAGAGGAAGGCAGAAAGATAATCAAGGAAATGCATAAAACGTATGTGGGAATCACTTCTGTAGAAGGACCCTCACTCATAAAGTCATAAGGTAAGGCTATTATTGGCATACTATTTAAAAAGACCTATTAGATTATGTGAAGAAACACAAGAAATACCAAAAACTTGCCACGCTTATCCATCTTCTAGCTAAGAACTTGAACATGGTAACCATTCCAAGGCCTTTCATACAATAGGGAATGGACATTATTGGTCCCTTACCACTGGTAATTGGAGGAGAGCAATTTGTACACTTAGCAATAGATTACTTCACAAAATAGATGGAAAGGTTAAGCTATAGTAATATAACTAGAATTGAGGTAAAGAAATTCTTGTGGATTAACATCATCACTAGTTATGGCATGCTATAAGTACTGATTTCAAATAACGAAGAGCAATTCATCAGCACAACCATTATTCCTTCTATTAAATTTAAAATACAACAAAAATTCTCCTTCTGAAGCTATCCAAAGAGTAATAGGAAAGTAAAAGTCACAAACAAAATCATCTTCACCATTCATCGAAAAATACTAAAATGAAAGAAAGAAAAGCGATCAAAAGAACTTTCAAAAGTTCTTTAGGCATACAACAAAAACAAAAGTAGTTTCGTAAGAAGCTAACCTTATGCACTAGTGTATCATATAGAAGTAGTACTTTCTATTGAAGTATTTATTCCTCATTTACGAACCAAACTATTCAAATTAGAACTGAATAATAAAGCACTTTTCTCAATAAAAAGATCTTGCCAATGAAGCTCGAGACATTGCGACGATCCATAACTGTCTACAAAAAGAAAATGAGAAAATAATACACAATAAAAGATTGTAAAAGAAAAATTAAAGAATAAGACTTAGTTCAGAGGACAGCTCTTAATATCAACAAATAACAGAATGTTAGGAAGATGGATAAAATATAAGAGGGATCATATAAAGTTGTCAAGAAATTAAACCGAGAAGTTTTCTTATTGTGAACCATAGAAAGTAAACCAATCCCCAAATTATAAAACATATCCAAGCTTAATATATTTTACGTGTTAGCTTTTTTCTAGTATAAAAAGATTATTCAAATTGTAATAAATGACATTTCTTTTAATTTATATAAGCTCTAATATATTTATAAAAAAATTTCCTTGGAAGGACATGTGCCCATAAGCATCCTTTCCTTGGACAGTTCAAACACCTTAGAACAATCTTTCCTAGAAAGATTGTGTGCCCTTGGGCTACAATTCCTTGAAAATAGTACCAAAAAAAATTTGTTGGAAGGTTTGTGTACTCTTAACTCACCCTTTCTTAGAAGCAAAATTTTAAAAAGACTTCTTTGAAAAAGTATCATGTATTCAACCACCCGTTCTTCCTTAGAAGTACAGTATCACAAAAACTTCATTGAAATAGTGGTGTGCTTTTTAGCCACTATTCTTTAGAAGTACATTCTCATGAAAGACTTTTTTAGAAAAGTCCTATATTCCTAAATCACCCTTTCTTAGAAGTATAATATTACAAAGACTTTATTGAAAGGATTGTGTGTTTCTATGCCACCCTTTCTTAAAAACACAATACAAGAAAGACTTTTCTTAAAAAGATCTTGTACTTATATGCCACCCTTTCTTAGAAATATTATCTAAAAACCTTCTCACAAAAAGCATGGAATGATCAATCATCCTCTTATATGATGATCTCACAAATATAATCATCCAAGGAACCACGCAACATTCTAAGATATTTCTAAGAACTAAAAGAATCGCTTTTGAGATAAGTAGCTCATCCAGAAGGTTAAAATAACATCAAGGAAATATTATTTAACTTGTTATTTTATATAAGGAACTCAAAAGTCTAGTTTAAGAGCTTAACGGAAGCAACAAAAATAAAAATAATATATATAGATGGACCGATAAATTTAGAGTATCTTACTTTCACATAATTTATCGGGTTCAACAAGCAATCAGTATTTCACATTCAAGGTGTAGTACTATTTGTAATAGTGAAAGCAGAAAGTTGAATAGTGTTGAAAATTGGCTTATATGCCAAATTGAGCCAATCCCACATTGGTGGGAGGTGCTTTGGTAGGCCTATATAAGGCAAGGCTCTCCTTGAGATTTAATATACTTTTGAGAATATTTCTCTTCTCCCCTCTATTTGTAGGATCTCTTTATGAGAACCTCATAGTTCAAGGATTTTACATTTAAATCCTTGAAAGTTGTAAGAATTTAATTTTTCTCTTTATTTTTGGGCATTTGTAGTAATACCCTATTGTTTGGGTAATTACAGTATTAGCCCTACTATTTGGGTATTTGCAGTTTGACCCAATAGTTAGAAAATTTGTATTGTGGCCCAAAAATTTTGTAACTTCTCTTGAAGATAGTGGATTTGTTCTAGCGGCGCCCGAGGACGTAGGTAACATTACCGAACCTCGTTAAACTTGGTGTTCTTTCCTTTTTGCATATTGTTGGATGTTTGGTTGCCTCGTTATGGTATAACTAGCATTATTGATTGTCCGCATAACAATTGGTAATAATGCTAATTGTTGTTTGAACGCTTCTTGGCGTAACAAGTGGTATCAGAGCCCCAGGTTTTGGACAGTGAGTGGCTATTTTTTTAGCATTTACTACTATTCTGGGTTGGTGAATTTTTGAATTGCTAGTTGTTGGATATAATTATTTGGTGGAGCTTGGTTATTTGTGATATTGTGTATCGAGCTCATTTGTGCGAGGTGGCTATGGCATCATCATCATCTACATCGATGAGGACAGTGACAGTGTCTAGTGCAAAAATAGATGTGGAAAAATTTGATGGTCGGAATAATTTCGGCTTATGGCAGAGTGAGGTGTTGGATGGATTGTGTCAACAAGACTTAGATATAGTTCTGGAAGAAACAAAACCAGAAGATATCAAGGAGATAGACTGGGACAGGCTTAATATAAAAGCTTGTGGGTTGATTCGTTCTTGTCTGTGTAGAGAGCAGAAGTATCCGTTCATCAGAGAAAAGTCTGCCAATGCATTATGGAAGGCGCTGGAGAACAAATATATGAAGAAAAGTAATGAGAACCGGTTGTATCTATTGAAAAGATTGTTTCGTCTTCAGTTGAGACAAGGTACGAGTATCAGTTCTCATATTGATGAATTTAATAAGTTAATTGCTGATTTATTAAATTTAGAGGAAACCTTCAAAGATGAAATAAAGGCTATGCTGTTGATTGGTTCTCTTCCGAATGAATTAGATCATTTATGTATTACTCTCATTCATGGAAAGGATAAATTGTCATTTGAAGAAGTTTGTTCTTCTTTGACAAACTATGAAATCCGTGGAAAGGATCAGAGAGAACATAGAGATGAGTCAGTAGAAGCATTGATAGTGAGAGGGCGTAGCCAGAGTAGAAAACCGGGAAAAAGGGGAAAATCTAAGTCGAGGGGTAGAGTAGGAAAAGATGAGTGTGCCTTTTTGTCGGGAGAAAGGGCATTGGAAGAAAGATTGTCCAAAGTTGAAAAAGAAAGAAAAAGATATGTCTATTTCTGATGCATGTGTTGTTGAGAGCGTAAGCGATGATAGTTTGTCAGATTTTTGTTTAAGTGGTCATTCATCCACGTCTCGTTCTGATGAATGGATTATGGATTCGGGTTGTACTTATCATATGTGTCCACATCGGGAATGGTTCTTTAATTTTGAAGAGCTTAATGGTGGAGTTGTGTATATGGGCAATAATGATAGTTGTCATACTGCTGGGATAGGTTCAATCCGGTTGAAAAATGATGATGGATCAACTAGAGTTCTGACAGACGTTCGGTATATACCGAAGTTGAGGAAGAATCTCATCTCATTGGGAGCCTTGGAATCTAAAGGCTGTACTGTATCTATACGAAATGGAATTCTGAGGGTCACTTCAGGTGCTCTTGTGACATTGAAAGGCACTAGGAGGAACAACTTGTATTATTACAATGGTAGTACAGTGATTGGATCAGCGGCTATGGTTTCTGATAATGATGCAGATTCAGAGATCATTAGATTATGGCATATGCGGTTGGGGCATGCAGGTGAGAAAGCCTTATTCAGTTTAGTGAAAAGAGGCTTATTGAAAGGTGCGAAGACTTGCAAGCTAGAATTTTGTGAGCATTGTGTTCTGGGAAAGCAGAAGAGAGTGAAATTTGGCACCGCTATTCATAATACCGAGGGTATTCTTGATTATGTTCACTCAGATGTATGGGGACCTTCTCAGACTACATCTATGGGAGGTTTGCGCTACTATGTTATTTTTGTTGATGACTTTTCCAGAAGAACTTGGGTGTACGTTTTGAAATCCAAAGATGATGTACTTAGTGCTTTCCTTAAATGGAAAAAGATGGTTGAGACACAAACAGGCAGGAAAATCAGGCATCTCAGAACAGACAATGGTGGTGAGTATTGCAGTGATCAGTTCTTGAAATTGTGTCAAGATGAGGGTATTGTACGTCATTTTACTGTAAGAGGTACACCGCAGCAGAATGGGGTGGCAGAACGCATGAACCGGACATTGCTGGAGAAAGTTCGGTGTATGTTGTCCAATGCAGAATTGGGTAAAGAGTTTTGGGCTGAGGCTGTGATTTATGCGTGTCATCTCATTAATCGTCTACCGTCAGCTGCTATTGGTGATAGAACTCCATTGGAGGTTTGGTCTGGAAAACCTGTTTCTGATTATGATTCTTTACATGTATTTGGTTCCATTGCATATTATCATGTGAAAGAATCAAAGCTAGATTCCAGAGCCAAGAAAGCAATTTTCTTGGGATTTTCTTCAGGTGTAAAAGGATATCGTCTTTGGTGTCCGAGTTCGAGGAAGATTGTATCAAGTAGAGATGTAACATTTGATGAGTCTTCTATGTTGAAGAAATCAGAAAACCAGACAACAGTGAATAGTACTCCGCAACAGGTGGAGCGTACTCAGCAGCAGGTGGAGTTGGAAACAACTACATTGAACCCGGTTAGATCTGTAGAGACAGATAATGATACTCCTATGACAGAGGTGATTTTGGGAGATGATGGAGAAGGTTCTACTCATGAACCTCAACAGCAACAAGAAACTATTGCAGTAAATAGGCCCAGACGTGAGATTCGGAGACCTGCTCGATTTGTTGATATGGTGGCCTACGCACTTCCAGTTGTAGATGATGATGTTCCTTCCACTTATAGAGAGGCAGTCAGCTATTCTGAAGTTGATCAGTGGAAGACAGCTATGAAGGAAGAGATGCAGTCTCTTCAGAAAAATGAAACTTGGGAGCTAGCTCAACTACCAAAGGGTAAGAAGGCAATTGGGTGCAAATGGGTATATGCAAAGAAAGATGGATTTCCTGATAAGAAAGATGTTCGCTACAAGGCAAGGTTGGTGGCTAAAGGCTATGCACAGAAGGAAGGAATTGACTACAATGAGGTATTTTCTCCAGTTGTGAAACATTCTTCCATTAGAATTTTATTGGCCTTAGTAGCTCAGTTAAATATGGAACTAGTTCAACTCGATATAAAAACTGCATTTTTACATGGTGACTTGGAAGAGGAAATCTATATGACTCAGCCAGAGGGATTCAAAGTTGCTGGTAAGGAAAAATTGGTTTGCAAACTGAAAAGATCGCTTTATGGTTTGAAACAATCGCCGAGGCAGTGGTATAAGCGATTTGATCGGTTTATGATGGGTCAGAGGTACACAAGAAGCAAATTTGACCATTGTGTGTATTTTCAGAGGCTACATGATGGTTCTTTCATTTATCTACTCTTGTATGTCGATGACATGTTGATAGCTTCAACGAATGTCGAAGAAATTGAAAAATTGAAGATTCAATTGAATAGAGAGTTTGAGATGAAAGATTTGGGTGAAGCTAGAAAGATACTAGGCATGGAGATTAGCAGGGACAGAGAAAGAGGCAAAATTTGTTTGACTCAAAAGCAATATCTGAAGAAGGTATTACAGCGTTTTGGCATTTCAGAGGAATCAAAACCTGTAAGTACCCCACTTGCTGCTCATATGAAGATCAGTGCATCTTTATCTCCTAGTTCAGATGAGGAACGAGAGTATATGTCTCGAGTTCCATATGCTAATGCAGTTGGTAGCCTAATGTATGCTATGGTGTGTACGAGACCTGATATTTCACATGCAGTTGGAGTAGTGAGCAGATACATGCATAATCCTGGTAAAGGTCATTGGCAAGCTGTGAAATGGATTATGCGGTATTTATTGAAAACCGTAGGTGTTGGCTTAGTCTTTGAGAGAGATGAAACATGTGATCACTATGCTGTTGGTTTTGTTGATTCTGATTATGCTGGTGATTTGGATAAACGTCGATCAACAACCGGTTATGTGTTTACTCTTGCGAGAGCACCTGTGAGTTGGAAGTCTACTTTACAGTCTACAGTTGCTTTGTCTACTACAGAGGCAGAGTACATGGCAGTTACAGAGGCTGTGAAGGAAGCTATTTGGTTACAGGGATTGCTGGATGAATTGGGAATTGGTCAGAAGAAAATTAATGTTTATTCTGACAGTCAAAGTGCTATTCATTTAGCGAAGAATCCAGTATACCATGTTCGAACGAAGCATATTGATGTTCGGCATCATTTCGTGCGGGAGATCATTAGTGAAGGAAGAATCTTACTTCAGAAGATTGGGACTGCCGAGAATCCCGCAGATATGTTGACTAAAGTGGTGACAGCGATCAAGTTCAATCATTGTTTGGACTTGATCAATATAGTTCGAGTTTGATAGCGCCATTGGGCGCAAATTTAGAGGCGCTGCTTTTGGATAGAGAAGTTTTTGGAAAAATGAAGCTTTATGGAGGATTGGCATATTCGCCAAGGTGGAGATTTGTTGAAAATTGGCTTATATGCCAAATTGAGCCAATCCCACATTGGTGGGAGGTGCTTTGGTAGGCCTATATAAGGCAAGGCTCTCCTTGAGATTTAATATACTTTTGAGAATATTTCTCTTCTCCCCTCTATTTGTAGGATCTCTTTATGAGAACCTCATAGTTCAAGGATTTTACATTTAAATCCTTGAAAGTTGTAAGAATTTAATTTTTCTCTTTATTTTTGGGCATTTGTAGTAATACCCTATTGTTTGGGTAATTACAGTATTAGCCCTACTATTTGGGTATTTGCAGTTTGACCCAATAGTTAGAAAATTTGTATTGTGGCCCAAAAATTTTGTAACTTCTCTTGAAGATAGTGGATTTGTTCTAGCGGCGCCCGAGGACGTAGGTAACATTACCGAACCTCGTTAAACTTGGTGTTCTTTCCTTTTTGCATATTGTTGGATGTTTGGTTGCCTCGTTATAGTATAACTAGCATTATTGATTGTCCGCATAACAATTGGTAATAATGCTAATTGTTGTTTGAACGCTTCTTGGCGTAACAAATAGGAATTAAGATCACTACGTTTACGGCTTTCTTTCTCATAACTAATGTAGCTAACTGATAGTACGGTCAAATTGTTAATAAAGATAAAAGCAAATTATTTTTGGGCAAAGTCACAATTCATAAAACGGCTCACGTTAAATTTATTTTGAATTTTCAAAAATAAATTCCTTTTACTCATTTGAGTGTGTCTATTACCAATATATAGAAAGACGTGAAATAAAAAGATACTTCATTGATATTCCAAAAATTATAAAATTATTTTGTTACTAAATAGTTACAATTTCAGAGGAAATAGAGAGAATTATTCTTTACGGCTTTCTTTCTTATAGCTGATGCAACTAACTGATAGTACAAGTCTGATCTATCACTCAAGTGAGACCTCGGGTCAGATTGTTAATAGAGATAAAAGCAAATTGTTTTTGAGCAAAGTCGCAGCTCACAAAACGGCTCACGTTAAATTTATTTTGAATTTTCAAAAATAAATTCCTTTTACTCATCTGGGTGTGTCTATTAGCAATACATAAAAAGACGTGAAAAAAAAATTCTTCATTGATATTCCAAAATTTATAAAATTATTTTGTTACTAAATAGTTACAATTTCAGAGGAAATCGAGTGAACTACTCTTTATCCTAGGACTCCTTTGCAAGGTCAACCACATTCAGATCAACTTCCAAGTCTCTTTCACTAGAAAAATCATAGTTGACCTACGGTGGCTCATCCTTCAAAATGCCTCGCAGACCAACCATGGTACCATCCATATTTAGTGTCAAAATCCTTGTGTAGTTTCCTATAAAAGAAAATATCGCGTTTGGATCTAAAACCATGCCTAAAGCTTTGTGTCAATGCTGCTAAAACTTGGCGCTCATATAAAACCCTTTCTGCATTAAACCTCTTCTTCGACTGAGCGTCGAAAGCTTAACCTCAAACTTGGCAGCAACTATAGCTTGCTGAGAACCCTTTACCACTAACTTCAATTCCCCTGGTACTATCTCTATCTTAAACGCTCATGCTTTCACAACCTTCAGATTGTTAGCATCTATAACAGCTCAATTACTAACCTCTTATAACCTATCATGGTTCTTCTATAACTGTACAATCTATGCAGACTTAATCTTAAAGGTGACTGATTGTGCTCTCTAGGGCATCCTTCCCAAATTTTAGGTTCTCTATCTCGCCTATAAGTAATGAGATCTTGTTCTCACTTGCAGTTAGAGAAGTCTGCATATCCTCTCTTTCCCTTATAAAATCATTGTTAGCTCTCTTAAGCTCCTCGATCTCTTTATTAAGCATATTGACGGTCTATTACAATGCAGCTGTCATAAATACATTAGCAGAATCCGCCCTTAGTTACCTATTTTCCTCATCTATTTGTGGAAGATCATTTTATAGAACGAGGTTCTATACTCTCATCAAAAGTTCATCTTTATCCATTCCATTGATTTTCCCTTTCAAAGTTTCCACTTGTCTTTGGGAAGTGAGGAGCTCTTCCTTATATGCATCAACTGTATAGAGACCATCCTGCAAAACTTACAAAATGAAACACCTCAATCCAATAAGAGGAGCTCTTTAACTTCAGTGCTCCCCACTTATCTTAGGAGGTAATTCCATGTTTACATAGGTGAAAAACCTCCCAATAATCGCAGTAACCCTCTCCCATCCATCTTGAGAACTGTAGAGTTCCTCACCACGTCTCTATATCCTCTCTTTTATGTGGCACAAGGGGGTGAGTATCTATTTGCACAACCATTCCTTCTTCCTACTCTCGATCTAGAAGCAGACGCTTGCCCCCTTCCCCTTCCTGTTCTTTTTTTAAGGGGGAGTAGTATCCTCCAAGTTGCTTCTAATATCAATTGGATCCTTTGCAAGAACAAAACCATGAAGAATTATTGACAAACAGAAAAAGGAAAGACAAGAAAAAGAGATAAAAGCAGATTAATGGAGGAACACTTATCGAGAGAAATGAAAGCCCAAGGCACAGTATCAGTTGCAATAAACAGAGGCTTTAACTTGGTACGTGGAACCTCTTTCTTTGCCTATGAAATGCCTTATAGCTTTGAACCTGGGATTTCACCGCCAATAGGCTCTATCCCAGCTTTAAGACCTCACTTTGCAATAACCTTCTGAACATCCTCTGGAACGAAGGTTGAACTCGTTACTTCTTGAATGCATGAGCTTTCATGCTTCCAAGTTTGTTTTGGACCCTCTTTTCTTCATTTTTCAGGTTTTTACTTTCTTTGCTCTCTGTTACATTGCATAAAAGCCTAAAGATCTATGGAAATATAAAATAAAGTGTTAGAATATATTGCGGATATCAAGCCATGCATTTCAATTTGACCACCCTATGACATCAACTAAGTCACAATTTTAATACCCCTTTTATTTTATGCGCAGCAAAAAACCATAACTTGATACCATAAGAAAAAACACATAAGATTAACACACCAATAAAGATAAAGAAAATAAACCAATCAACAAGACACAAGATATACGTGGTTCGACCCAAAAGTGCATACGTCCATGGAGGATCCATGATCCAGCTTCTTATTATTGGTATAGATCACTAAGTATCTTCTTACATCATCAATGATCTCACAAGACCCCTTAGTATCTCCTATAGAGACCTCCAAGTATCTACCCTTGATCACTATGACTCCCTAAGACCTCTTAGTATCTCCTCATAAGAGATTTTTACAAAGAACATAAGAATAGCCCGAGTATCTAAGTCAAATGATCTATGGTGTTTCTCTTTTATTCACTCAAAGAACCTAAAGAAAAAACACTCCCCAAAGGTTACACCTTAATGCACCACACACTTAGTGCCTACCTAACTCCTCTATTCTCTCTTATAGTTACATCTTAAAATCTTAGATGCTTGATCTTAAACAAGGGTTTACAAGTGTTTATATAGGGTGTATTTCGTGCCTACTAACCCTATTTCTTGTTGGAATAAGAGTCCACTTGTTTTGGAAGTTCAAAACTTCCCAAAACTTGAAATCTTGAATCAAAATAGACATCCTGACGTATCTAGGCGTTGAGGCGCTGGCCCTTTTTGCCCCTATCGCTACGGCGCTAGGTTTCTGTGTTGAGCGCTGCGGTGCTTAGCCTTGGGCTCTGTGGCACTGGCAGTTTCTCCTGCGATTTCTTTATTTTTTCACGTCTTTAAGTCCCGTTTTATTTTTTCCTTCGTGTCCTACACGTCCTAGACTTCTCCATACGTGTCCTACACATTCTAAACTTCTTGTGACTCTCCACTTTGGTATTCATCTCAATCTTTGTTCAACCAAAATTATTGAATCACCAATTTTTCAACCGAACATATATAACATTAAAGCTAAAAATAAAAAATAAAAAACAAGGTCTAAACTTTCTCCTCTTAAAAGTACCAATAAAGGGAACATCTACTACAGTAGGCATTGCGAACCCAACTTCTATGGAGGGCCCTATTTACGCTTCACTAGGATTAAAAGAAGGATCTAGAATAGAGAAAAGGTTGACAACAGCTGGATAGGCAAAGGATGGATCAACAGAAGAACGGTCGGTGGAGAAAGATCTTATGGCCAAAGAACTAATAAATGATGGACTAGCAATGAAAGGTTTGTTCTAGAACCTCTAGAGGAATTGAGGGGAAAATAAGGGAAGCTAGTCCAGAGGTCTAGCATCGTTTTTAAAGTCTTCACCTACATTAAGAGGGTGGTTAGAGTTCGAAGAGACATTAGCCAAGGAAAAATTCAGAACCTCACCTTTTGGGGAGACTTTGATAGCTTGGATACGTACAACTGTATGGAAAAAGAAAATATTAGAACATAATACGATAAAGAATCAATAGAAGGAAGAAAAAGCAAAAGAAAAAAAAAACTTACTTATGCTAGGGGACAACCCCTTATAAGTGTAACATATTAAAAATCCTCACATGGGAGACCATCATCTACATCTTGAGGGAATATGACATCAATAGGATAGAGCTCATGGAAAATGGAACATTTTTTATCCTCCATTGTGAGTGCACAAGGAAGGTGATGTAAGTGGAACCGATGGGCATATCTCTGAAGACTGTTTCGTTGATAGAATTGTTTACGAGAGATTTGTTCCTTGCAAAAGTATTTTCCGAGGAACTTTTCCCTCCCAAGATACGAGGAAATAGATATACTAGTTTTGTAGTTGTAATGGCTAAAAGAAGTCCCAACCTTATAGAGATATTCAAGTCTCTTTAAATTTTCGCTGACAACTACTACGTTTTTTTCAAACCCAACTTATTTGTCTTTGTAAATCACAAAAAAAAAAAACCTTTCTCTCGCCTTTTAGAGACTAATGGTAGGTCAAATTTGGTCAAAGTAAGTTGTAAGTCAGAAAAACAGGGTTAAGATATATAGTAGAGGGATCATAAGATATAAAAATGCTATGTCCTGAAATAAGTGGAAGATATTGGGATAAATTTAAAGTAGAGAAAGGCTAATTACATAAAAGAATTAAAGAATAATGTAAAGAATAGAAAACCAGAAGCAAAGAAGGTACTCCTAAAATAATAAGAGTTCCCTGGCCCTCCTGGAGGGAGGATCACAATACAGATTTCCTACAGAAAGATTCCTTCTTTGCACATTCTTTAGAATTTGGAACATAAACTTTAGTTCGTTCAGAGAAAAGGTGTAAAGTCCTCTTACTATTATTGTATTTATAAAAGTTTTGAGAATTTAATTTTAGAAGATAAAGAGAGCAACCACTAGAAAATAAAAAAATTTAGGGTATTATTTTTTTAGTTTCTAAGCTTTGGAAAAAGAAGTGTGAAAAGGCAAAAAATGACTACTGATATTTATAAAAGATGAAAACAATTATCTACGTATCTATTGGGGGAAAAGGAAATGTCGTTCACATTTAAAAGAGACGTGACATCTAGAATGTCTTCTTATTATTAGATGAGCCAAAGAAAATTAGGTCAAATCATAACTAAAATCAAACCTATTTCTGTTTTAGAGTCCAATTCAGTTTCAACAGACCCAGGTAACTAGGATCCAATCACCTACGAGCTCTACAAACATATTGTGGATATTATAAGAAGACAAAAATGAATTGAATTATGATTTCAAATTCTAATTTTAATTGGTTAATTATAGTTTGATATAAGTAAGGACTTCCTAAAAGTAATGGAATCTCACCTAAACTCTTAAAACAAAAACACATTCATTATTAAAAGGAATACTTCGATAAAGGATCAAATTTATATATGCATACTCTAAAAAAAGTTAAATTCATGCCTTATAAAAAGAAGTTAAACCCATGCCCTATAGAATAGGTGATTAATTATTATTAATGATAACCATTAAGAACCATTTATTTACATAACAAATAATACAACCCTATTTGTTTGAGTATACATTCCACACAAAAGTACTCTTTTTTTTTTACAAACACTAAAATGAGTATCAAAGTATTTTTTTTTTATAAGAGGATAAATGGTGAATTTGTCAATTGAAAGAGTAACATAAGTACAAAATGGTAATTAATCACGGAAGTTCTAAACTAAGAAATTTCATCAAAAGAAAAATAATAATATAACACCCAACTTATACTTGTGAGATAGTAAAAAGATTTTGGGACTACAACATATTTAGACCAAAGATAAGGGATATTAATAAAATTTGTATTTTTATTTTATGGAGACGAGAAACTTGCAAAGCCCAGCCAATACAAAAACTTACAGATCCCAACTCATAATTGTTGTAGTATAAATGAATTAGTTAGAAGTATTTTGAATGTCCTGGTACTCATCAAGCCTGGCTCATAACTGTAGTAGATTAAAATGATTGTTTGATTAAAATTTTTAAATAAAATATTTGGAAGTAGAATTTTTAGGAAAAATATTTAAATCATTTAATTGTTAATTAAAAAATATTTAAGTATTAAATTGTTTGATTATATATTATTAAAAATATTTATTTATTATTAAATTATCAAAAATAACATTTAACAAAATTTACATTCAAATTTTAAACCGTCAAATTTTTTTAAATAAATATAAGTTTAAATTATTTTATATTTCTTCAAATAAAATCTTTTAAAATATAAAAAAATAAGTAAAATTAATAGATAGAAAATAATTAATTAAATAAATTATCATATTTAGTAAAAAACTTAAAAATAAAACTAAAATTAGATTAGTACTTATAGATAGAAAAAGATTTTTTGAAATAGTTAAAATTGAGAAAGCCTTAACTTTTTTAATCACGATTTCAATTTTCTAACCATTTTAAGCAAACAAATTACTTTTAAACAAAAATATTCTTTTATTGTTTGAACAATACCCGCCACAATAAATAATATCTGCTATAATAATTTTTTAAATTTAATTTAATTTGATAACTAATTTACTTATAATTTTATTTTACTTAAATTTATATTTATTCAAATTTAAATTTGTATTTATTTATTAAAATTATATTATATTTTATTTGATTATATTATTAGTTATAATTTAATTTAATTACGTTATTACAAAAGTTGAATAAATATATAGTTAAACTAAAATAAATAAATAATATAATCAATTTTAATATATTAAATTTTTAATAAATAATATAAATTAATTATATTAAATATTAATAAAATACTAATAAAAAATGAAAATAAAATATTTGCAACAAAAATTAATAAGTAAAAATAAAAATAAAATATCATAATAAATAATAAAATTAAAAAGAAAAAAATCTATATTTTTTATCATGCCCAAATATGGGAGAAATATGTTTTTAATTTTATTTTATTATATATGACATAATTAATTTATATTATTCATAAATAATTAAATATATTTATTTAAATTTTATTTATTTTATTTAATTATCAATAAAAATAATAAATAAATTTTTAAAAAAAATACAATTAAGTTTGTATTTGTTTATGAAAATTATTTTTTATTTATCGTGTTTATTTGGATTAGTTTAACTACATTAAATAATTATATTATTTATGTAATTTTTGTAGTAATATGATTAAAATAAATAAATAAAAAATATAAAATAAATATAATTATAATAAATATAAAATATTTAATTTTGAATAAAAATAACTGTAGCAAACTAAAATACATTATAACAGTATTGTTTACTGTAACGAGACTGTGTATTAAGAAAAACAATATCGCACCCACATATGGGGTAGGTGCGATAAAAACCTATCACATCAATATATGTCGCGTCCTTATTTGGACATGATAAAAATTATAGATTTTTTAATTTTGTTATTTATAATAATATTTTATTTTTATTTTTCTTTTTACTTATTATTTTTTATAGTAAATATTTTTTTATTTTACATAATTAATTTATATTATTTATTAAAAAAATTGTATATTAAAATTATATTTATTTATTTTATTTTTATTAATAGAAAATCCAATCAAAAGACACTAAATATTAATAAATTAAAAGTACATTTAGACCAACTACATACTCGTCTTTTTATTTAGTTCTGTTTCCATCACTGTCGATGCTTAGTATTTAGAGATCCTTCAAGACCGCTTAGATAAAAACCATCTAGAGTCTAATAAGGAGAAATTAGCACTCATTGATAAAAGATTGGTCGAAACCAACCCAAATTAAATTCATTTGATGCTCTAACAACACCAAATAGTAGATACTCTTCCTTTCTATTGTTTGTTCTATGAATTTTTTTAAGACAATATTTAGTTGAAAAAAATTAAGATCTTTATCATGTTAAAAACAGGATTTGTAACCCTCAGTTGCTAAATCTTGATTTAGTGTCAATATCTGAAATTAAAGGCGGGCAACGTGAGATTTGGATTAGGATCAACTCAAATCAAATTAAAAAAAAATGGAATTATTGTTTTTATACCTCAAACCAACCTAAATAAGATTACAACCAAAATTAATACAAATACTTTTAATTTAGTTGGATTCAAATTGGGTTATTTGGTTTGAACTATGTTTAAAATATATTATTTTTGATATTATAATTTAAAAAATAAAATTATTTAAATTATCAAAATGCCACCCATAACTTAAAGTTCCACAATAAAGTTCAATTCAACATAATTTAATTTACAAATAGTAAGATGAAAATATTCAAAAATAATAAAGTGTTCCATATAAAGTAATAAAAAAAAAATACTTACAAAAATAAGTAAAATAATATCAATCCAAAATAGTATGGTCTATTATTCCACATAATCCTAACTTTACATAAAATAAAGGAAACTATTTTAAATAATAATAAAAGAACAAGTAAATATTTTACGACATATCAATTTGAACGGATAGTAAATAATTGTCTAAGAAAAAAATCAAATTTTTTTAGGAACGATGGTTGTGTCAACCAATAAAAGTAGGATAAGTGTGATAGCGGACCATGTTTGGGATGAATACCACTAAATCTGTATTCATATTTGTTTTTAAAATAAAATATTAAATTCTTTTCAAATTTATTCTAAGTTTGGAGTTTCATTACCAAACTCGCTCTAATGGTATGTATTCATTACCAAATTCGCAATAAGTTATTTATGAATTTTAAGTGAGTTTTAAATTAATATAATAAAAAAATAAAATCATAACCTTAATTAAATAAATATATATATCAATTATAATTTTAAATTCAATTACATTAAATATATTATAATTTTAATTCCAATTCCAATTTCGATTTCGATTATGTTAAATATTATAACTCAAAATCTAATTTAAATTTTAATTATGTTAAATGTTATAAGTTTAAATCTAAATTCGATTCTAATTACATTAAATGCTATAATACTAATTCTAAATTTAATTTAAATAACGTTAAATATTATAATTACTATTTCAATTTCGATTTTTAATTACATTAAATATTATAATTCCAAATCCAATTTTAATTTTAATTATGTTAAATATTATAATTTCAAATCCAATTCTACTTTCAATTACATAAAATATTATAATTTTAAATCCAATTATGATTTCAATTACGTTAAATATTATATTTTCAAATCTAATTTAATTACATTAAATAATAAATATTTTAATTTTAATTTTAATTTCGATTTTGATTTCGATTTTAATTACGTTAAATATTATAATTATAATTTCAATTTCAATTATTAGTCTCTTTGAACTATTTTATTTATTTTTTATTGGTGTGAGTAACGTCAAACTAAACCTAAGCATTTTGATATGGACTAATAACAAATGTAAAAGAAATCAACTCATTTTTGTATTTTTTTTAAAAAAAACTAAAAACAATATATAGTATCTGCGAATACCCGCAACGAGTATCCGCAGATTTTTTACCAAATTGGTACCCCCCAAATTTATTGTGAGTTTTAATTTTGTATATTAAACTCATACCAAACCTGCTTCAAATCTTATTAAATCCTTCTCAATCCGAATAGGTTTTAACTGATTTACGAGTAATTTTGTCATCCCTAAATTAGTATTACAATAGGTTTCTTATTTAAGAATTATTAAGATTTTAGTTTAATTTTCTTAATAGAATTAGTGAATATAAAAAATAATAATATTTTTTAATTTAAATAAAAAGTATTATTTTAAAAAGAATAATAATACTTTTTATTTAAATTTTAATTTGGGTTAGATTAAATGGGTTAAAAAATTTTAATTCAACTCAACCCAACCCAGTCTAAATAAAATTAAAATCTAACCTAACTCGTACTATTGAATTTGAGTTTAGTTTGGATTACGGAATATAGTTTTGGTTATCCATCCCTACTTGAAATATATATATTTTTAGATTAAATGTATTGAATCATTTTTAGTGGAAAGCCGAATTTGTGATGATAGGCATTATCCAAACATTTTTATTGATTTTATCTATCTGATCTAAGTTAAAACAGATTAATAGAAATATATAGAGCACAATTCACTTATCTAAAGTTCAATGCCATTGAATTGATCAAACAGTAGTTTTTCAGCATATAGCGTCTGTGATTGTTTAAGTAATTATTTTTTCTTTTTTCTATTTTTAACTTTAGAATCAATTATCTTTGAACTAAACATATAAATGTAAATTTTTTTTTAAGTTTCAACTAATAATATAATTAATTTCTTTCTTTTAATTTTCTTGATTGTTTTTATCCCGACGTCAAGTTTTTGTGTCCCTAAACACACCAAAAACAAAAAAAAAAACAATGAGAAAGGCCATATCTCACATAAAATATTATATGATTTTAAGGAAGTATACATTTAGCAAGATCAAGCGTGATGATTGTGATATAAAATAATTGATACGTGTCGGAAAAAAATAACTAGAATATTTATTAAAAAAATTTAATTTATTGTAACATTTTAGATTCAAAATTCTTAAGGCTATAAATAATAAGGTCGATGGATGCCAAGCTAAGTGTTAGAATTTCACATTACTTTATTAGATAAAGTTTTTGAATTATATATAGAATCTATTTTCAAATAATATTAAACTTTTTGTGTAGACCCAAAAATAAAATAGTGTATGCTCAAACTCAAAATAGACAATATCATATTTTATGAGAATGAATGGTTACTAATGATATCAAAACTAAACTTATCTCCTAGTGTGGGCCACCCAACTCACAATCTAGGCTACAAATAATTTACAATGCCGTATGACTCTTAGGGTCTAGTCCATGTGAGTCAGCCATGTATCCTCAAAGGTCTAGCACACACGAGGCCACTTGTCATCTAAAGAGGTAGATTGTAACATTTAAAATTCAAGATTGATGAGGCCATAAATAACAGGATTAAGATGGATAAGGTGATAATTAGGTGCTAAAATTCCACTGAGACCATAAATAACAGGGTCAAGATGAATGAGGTGAGAGTCAGTTGCCAAAATCCTACATCGCCTGGTTAAATAAAGTTTTTAAATTATATATATAAAATCTCTTCTCAAATAGTATGAGACATTTTGAGAAGCATTGAAAACATGCGAACTTAGACTCAAAACGAATAATATTATATTGTGTAAAAGTTGGTCATTACTTTTGTAGCTTATAATTAATTAATGTTATTTTTGTTTTCCCGAATTTGAATGCCCACACCCTTACTAGCCAACACCCAACCTCAACCTAAAAATTGCATATTATAATTGCACCGGCGCTGGCCTACCAATACTAGATTTATTTTGATTTAGAAAGTAGTTGGTATGTACAATCTATTTTATGCTATGAATGGAGTTAGAAATATATCATGGTCATTGAAATTTCCAAGTGTTTTGGTTGGGTTGTCTTTCCATCTTTAAATTTAATGTGATTTGGTGCCAATTCAGAAATTAGGCTCAGGCCGGAAAGTGTGGCACACTATAAGTACTTAAAACTAAAGCACTTGCCCATCAAGTATGTGTTCACAGCCAGGGACCACCAAAATTCAAGGTCAGATTCGGATCATGCTCTTAGTTGCCATTTGTATACCGAAATGTCCTAGGAAAATAAAGGAAAAGGCAAGAAAATCTATGGTATTGAAAAGAAAGTAAAGTGCTTCTACGTAGACCTACAAACCATTCTCATGGATTGTTTTAATCTCAACAAATTTAATAAATTTGATATATTTTTAATTTTAGATGCTTGTATTTTTATATATAAAAAAATAGTAGCACTCCCCACTTTGAGAAAGTGGTGGTGGTTTGAGTCTTCACAAAATTTTTTTTGTGAGAGTTTGTTTTACCTTCATTGAAAATAGATATCACCCTCTTAAATGTACAAAAATCTAAACTCTGTTATAATGAAATTTTTTATCAACCGGTCTTAATAGACATCTGATCACTAATGTCAACAATTCAAAAAAAAAAATAATAACTTGATATTTTAACTAATAAATTATTGTACTTTTTGTTTTAAAACATGCGGAATGTCTTTGTTGTATATTTAACTTTCTTTTCATTTTAGAATATGAGTTATTTATAGTCGTCGTGAATCACTTGGTTAAATTGGTAAAGTGATATAATAAATTTAAGTTCGAATTTTGCTTATACTCTAAAAAGGAATTTAATTCATATTTTATGTAATAAAATAAAATTAAAAAATGTAATTATTTCTCCTTAGATTTTGATCCAAAAGTGCGAGCTTAGATTTAAAGGTTGGGGCTCACCATCCTTAATAAAGTCCAATAAGAGACGTCCTCAGACTAGCTTGTAAATCTCTGATTTTTCTAAAAGAGGTCTTCGGTGTTGGGTGCTCGGCATTGGACGTCCTCCTCCATCAAACTAACCACCCTCCTTGGTACAACCGACTACCCTCCTCAATAAGCCGACCACTTTACTCGTACACTAGTGATCTAAAATGGATTTGATATCAAGAGTCAATAATTTGAAATTTCATCTACAAATACAATCCCTATAATCCTAATAGTAACAAGGGCAATAAAGATCAATTCTTGTTCTGATAAAACTCTAGTGAAAGAGTCTATGAAAGGAAAATTTTGATGGTATATTAATGCGGTGAACCAGATGTAGCCTACAAAGGCACCAGGGAAAGATAGTATGGCAGCTCTGTTTTATCAAAAGTTTGGTCTATTATGGAAGAAGATGTATCTAGGGTGTATTTGGATTTCTTAAACAATGAAAGGGATTTATCTGAGGTGTATGAAACTTTAATTTCCCTTATTCTAAAATGTGATAACCCTTCTCATTTAGTTGATTATAGACTGATAAGCTTGTGTAATATTTTATACAAGATCTCTAAGTCATTGGCTAATAGACTCTGAGGTGTGTTAGAAGAAATTATCTCGGGAACTCAGATTGCTTTCATTTCAAGAAAGCTCATTACTGATAATGCCATCATAGGCCTTAATGCAGTTATAAAAGGCAGACAAAAAAAAAGGGTACTTGGCATTAAAACTGGATGTGTCAAAGGCATATGACCGGGTAAATTAGAATTTTCTGAAAACTATGTTGAAACAAATGGATTTTCTGGTAAAATGGTATCAGAGAATTATGAGTTATGTGAACTCGGCATCTTATTCGATATTGTTAAATAAGAGGCCGTGTGGGAAGTTAAATCTAGGCCGAGGGCTTCGACAAAGAGATTCTCTATCCCTATACCTTTTTATTATTTATGCGGAAGGACTTTCTTCTCTTTTCTGGGATGCAAAGACTTTTGCAGGATGCAAAGAGGTTCGGATCTTTTAATGGCTTTCAATATAGGAGGTAAAGATCATCGATCTCTCACTTATTTATTCTTTTTGTGCAAACGATAGCCTTATCTTTGCGAAAGCCAACCTAAAAAATTGTCAAACAATTAAAAGAGTGTTAGGAATGTATGACAAAGGTTCGGGGCAAATGGTAAATTTTTGATAAATCGGCTATCTGTTTTGGCAAATATGTCCCTACTACGATGAAACAAGACTTATATGAAGATCTATGTGTTAAAATGGTAAATTGCAATGAACGGTATCTGGGTTTGCCTAGTATTTATAAGGGGAAGAAAAAGGACCTTTTAAAGTCTATTTGTAACTTGGTTTGGCATAAGTTACGAGGATGGAAAGTTAAGATTTTTCCTGCTGCAAGTAGAGAGGTATTGATTAAGGCAATTGTCCAATCTATTCCAACCTATTCTATGAACTTATTTAGACTTTCTGCCTCTTTGCTGCATAGTATGTACCAGCCCTGTGCGCAATTTTGGTAGGGGGAAGTGAATCATTTTATTTTTTAGTTAGAACTTTAGGCTGTTCTCGAAAATAGATAGCAAAAAAAAATGAAGATCGTAGAGGCATGTATTGGTGTAGATGGGAAAGTCTTTGTCAGAATAAGAAAAATGGCAGCCTAAGGTTTAGAAATATTTTCTTCTTTAAGGATGGAGAGTGATCACCAAGCCAAGTTTGCTTATGGCCCATATGTTACAACACCTTTATTTTCCTAACATTTCTTTTTTGCAAGCAAAAGGTAAAACTTATCTTCTCATATTCGAATGAGTCTTCTCTGGGGATGAGATGACATTATCGTGGAGCTAAATGGTGAATTGTTAATGAAAATGATGTGCTTGTTTATCATTATCAGTGGCTCCCTAAATCAGCATCCTTTAAACTACTTTTTCTCCATTTGCTTGCAGAACATATGAGGGTGGCGAATTTGATTACAGTATCTAGTGATTGGGACACCAACTTGATTCAGCAATTCTTTTTAGCATAAGAAGCGCAAGCTATTCTTAGCTTGCCTCGCCTTCAGCAATAGAATCATGATCGGGACAGCCTTCTGTGGCATTATGATCAACTTGGAGCTTACATAGTGAGAAGTGGTTACTGGGTGGCAGTCCAAAGCAACGGTATCGCAAGCTATTCAGGATCCTCTATTGTTGACTCTTGGTGGAATAAGCTTTGGCACTTCACGATACTCCGTAAAGTTAAAGTTTTCATTTATAAATTTTCTCATGATTTGTGTCCTACCAATGTTAATCTTAAGCAGCATCATGTCCTTGTAATAGAGACTTGTCTGAGATGTCAAAAAGGGACTGAAAGCTCAATCCATGCCCTTTGGCTATATATGGCTCTCAAAGTTATTCGACTCTCTTGTGATTTTATGGCTCCTATTCAAGTTTCTCATCTAACTTCTATGGTGAACTTTTTTGCTATGCATGTGTTACAGGCGGTAAATTTAGAGCTATTATGTATGATTATATCAAGAGTATAGTTCGAACGTAATAGAGTTATTCATAATAGTGGTTGTATGGACACTCAACACATAGTTGCTTGGTCTTAGGAATTCCTTGCAGATTTCAAATCGCAACAAGGAAAGACTCCTATGAAAACAATCTCAAGGACTGCCCAATGGAAACATCCGACTGGTAGCTATATCAAAATCAATTTGGATGATGCTATTGTTGCAACATCTCATAAAATTGGTTTGAATTTTGTAGATCACAACAGTTTGGGCGATATAATTTTTTTGGGTGTTAAGTGTGTGGATGCTATTCTTGCTGTCCTTGTAGCAGAGACAATGGCAATACTTTTTGGTTTGCAAACCATTTGGCAAATGGATTATGATCTCATCAAGGTAGAGACAAATGCTAAGATTGGGTTAACGTTTATTAGTGCATGCAATGGCTTATTTAGAGATTAGGTTGATCTACAAAGAGATCTGGAAGATTTTAGCTTCTCTTAATGCTTATAATATCCTTTATACTCCTAGAGAAGCAAATAGGTTAGCTCACAAGTTTGCTAGTTATGCTATATCTTCTTCTTTTAATGCAATTTGGACAAATGAAGTTGCAAGTTTTCTGAACTCAATTGTAAGTGAGGAGGCCATCTCTTCTTCTTGATTGTCTAGTTATGAAGTAGTCTTCTTTCAAAAAAAAAAAAAATTAATGCTTTCCAAATGAAATTCTATGATAATAAAGAGAACTCGTATCATAGACTTATAAATAAGATTTGAATTGTTGAACTAAGGGAGATTCCAACTCTACAGAAATATTTCTCTTTCTTTGTCTATTTATTTAGTTTTTAAATTCTTTTTTCTGTCTTTACTAACTTAAACATTAGAGTATAATCGTCAAAACTTTTTTGATATAGTCTAATTTATTTTAGCTGCAAGAATATTGTCAAGTTTAGCACCCTTAAAGCAAACTAGCCAAGTCATATTTTTACAAAGTCTAATTGTTATTCGTAAAAGAAAAATAAATTTAATTCGTTGATTTAGGAGTTGTCCAAATTTTCAAATCAACAATAACAATTGTTTATTCTCACCCTTTTTTCCACATTTAAATTGGTAGAGTCAATTAATTTTTCTTCAACCACAAAAAATTTGGCCAGTAAAATTTCTATTTCTTATTAAATATCACTTTCCACAACCACTAGGAACTAGCAAACCACATATCGACATTGACATACATGTGGAAAAAAGGGATGATTTACAGGCATCTTTCGGCAAATTAAATATGGAAAAAGTGCAACTTCCAACCTACAGCCTACAGTCTACATTCATATGTGAGAGGAACCCACAAATACATATGTTGGACTGGCCCGATATAGTAGATTGTGAAAAGATAAAAAGGGTATATATGCTTAAATATTCTTCAAGTACCTTATTAAAATTAAATCTATAAATTAAACTAACCAACCAACCATACCTTACATTAAGAGTTCCACTGATTAATTAGGAGGAAAGTGACTCTAAAATGAAGGTAGAAGTCCGAATCCGTCTTTAAGTGATAGGGTAGACACCTCTTTCGAAAAAAGTTCTTGAATTACATCACAAATGATTTCATCTCTGTTAGTTTCGGTAATTCTTTGACCCGATATCGGTATTATAAGATGTACGTGCATGCATTGTTGTGCAAATTTTTAAGCCAGTTTTTTTATAAAATATTTTGTGCTGAGCATTATTGACGTTGACTAAAATCTGGTTTCACAGGCAATGGCAAGAGCTTGCATGCCCTAAAAGTTTGTTTGGTGCGCAAAATCAATTAATTAAGACTTAATAGTGACTTATCAGAGAAAATGAGGAAAGTGAAAACGGGAAAATTGTTGAAGTTCCACGTGTTAAATGTATGATGAAAGAAAGCACTTGTCACAAATATAACATTCATGAACAATGCAAAGTGGAAAAGGGTTGGTCCAACTCCAAATTGTCAGTAATTGACGGCCGATGCGGTGAAACACACCCATAAATTCCACGTGGTAATGGCATGATCACCGTATCAATATATATAATAAAAGAAATTTTCACATACTTGTAATCCCAATCAAAGGAGAGAATCAAAATAGAAGTAATTTATAACTTGTAAACAAAGTCCACTCATCACGAGCAAAATTACATTAAATGCTTGACAATAAAATTGGTACGCACGTAACCCAGAAAGAAACATAAGTGAAGACAAGTGAAAAATGACTCAACAAAGCCGCTTAAAGACGGCCATATATAACAAACAATCAATTAAACTCTCTCTTATTCTTATTCTTCTTCTTCTTAATTTTTCTCTCCGGCCGGCACTAATTTTCTCTTTTCCTCTCTCAATTGTTTCTTTTTTGTTTGTTGCCAAATTTAAACAAAACCCTGTTAGTTTTTCATCTTCGTTTTAAAGCTCCCCCTTTGAGCCATTTCATTAGATGACCTAGTCATTCATTTTTTTTTGGTCCCCTCTTTTTCTCTAAACCGTTGTAACTTGTGTGTTCTTGTTTTTTGTTGGCCCTGATTTTAATGGCGAAAGTCTCAAAGAAAAGCCAAAAAAAAAGTACTGCAAACTCTAGCAGTACCACAACAATAAACCCTAATAATAACACAGTCACCGTCACCAAGCTGGCAAAGAAGCGAACGCGTAAAAGCGTGCCTCGACAGTCTCCTCCTCAACGTAGCTCGATCTATAGAGGCGTTACAAGGTCGAAGATTCCACCTTTCAGTGTTTCATACTGGAATTTTCTTGATCTTTTTGGGTTTCATCTATTTTTTTTGGAGAATTATATATATGATTATGTTGTGTTTGATATTTGATTTAATGATTTAGACATCGATGGACGGGACGTTATGAATCTCATTTGTGGGATAAAAATTGCTGGAATGAATCACAGAACAAGAAAGGAAGACAAGGTTCTTTATCTCTCATCTTTTTTTTTTCTTTATTATTATTATTTTGGATAATTTTTGGAAATGGGGTTGTTGATAAATTTTTGTTTTCAATATTCTTTTGTGGGATGTCGACATTGATGATGGTGGTTGTGATGGAATACAGTCTATTTAGGTGAGTTTTCATTGTTTCTCAATACGATATATTTTCTTTCGTAACCTTTCACTTTCTTATAGCTTATACAACTCTACATTGGATGAGACAAAATGTACCCTCATCAAGAAGCCTTTTTTTATCTTTTCCCCATTTATTATTATTATTATTATTATTATTAAGATTTTGGTGATAAGAGAAACGTCATTAATTTTAAAGTCATTTTTAAGTTTAATTACTTGATTTATGATGTTTGGGTTGTTTCTCAGGAGCTTATGATGATGAAGAAGCTGCCGCACGTGCTTATGACTTGGCAGCATTGAAGTATTGGGGACAGGAGACCATCCTTAATTTCCCAGTAAGTTTAATCAATCTTCTCATCTCAACAAAGTTATAAATTGCATTTTGAATCTTGATTTTTACTAGTAGAGGATTTCTCTCTCTCTCTCTCTCTCTCTCTCTCTCTCTCTCTTTTCTAATGTTGATTTGAATTACAGCAGTAAAAGCCTAGAGTTAAAATATTTTACTTGTAAATCGTAGTTGTCGAATTACCAAGAAGAGCTCAAAGAAATGGACGGTCAGTCAAAAGAAGAATACATTGGTTCTTTAAGAAGGTACATTATCCAATATTGGAAAATACAATAGTTGTTACAATTTGCAGTTTGGATAACAATTTTTTTTTTTTGGTGTTTGGGTGTACTCAAAATACAGGAAAAGTAGTGGATTTTCTCGAGGGGTCTCCAAATATAGAGGCGTAGCAAGGTAAAAATTAAGGATCTATCTGTTTTAGGATTGGAATACAAAATCCTTAATTATTTGTTTGTTTTTCATTACGTTTGAACTCCATTTACTTACAAGAAATTAAAGATTAATGGAAGTGGGTTTCTAGATGTTAACTTCGATTTATGATAATTATGAACTCACCACATGAAAATTGAGTTCAAAATATAATGAGTGTAGTGGCAGCTGAACCAAAGTGAAAAGGCATAGTTGTACAAGCAGTCCCACAATCTGTCTGCTGCAGATGTTTCATTTATTCATATACATTTGAATTTAGCTTTCAAATTTGCAGACACCATCACAACGGTAGATGGGAAGCTCGAATTGGCAGAGTGTTTGGCAACAAATATCTCTACCTTGGAACCTATGGTAATTCATTAATTTCTTCTTTATAAAATACAAGGCTTTTCTCATGAGAATGGGGAAAAAAAAAATTAAAGATACAATGATTTTTTTAATCTATAAATACTCTTTTTTCCCCCTTTTGTTATGAGATTGATCAGTATCTAGATTTATATTAATATATTGCAACACCTTTGTATATTTTATTTTACTATTTGAAAAGATTTCGCAAAAACCTAGCAACCAAGTGAACTTACATTTATCTAAAATTCTTTCTATTACAATATTTTTGACATTGTTGATATACATGTGAATAATTCATTCTGGGGCATGTTGCTTCACAGTTAAATAATTCATAATTATAATATAAATCCCTAGTCTTACTAAAATACAAACTAATTCCCCCGAAGAATTAACTCTACTGCATGACTTTTTGTCAAAATTAGCTTAGAAAATGTAATTTACATGCCACATATCGAGACTTGATTGCTCCAAATGCCATAGATTTCTAAAGAGATTTGGTATAACAATAGACTCCTAGTGAATAAATTTGATATATATGTTGACTGGAGTCATTTTCAAACAATAAAGAAACATTGTAGAGTGGATTGGATATATGCATGTAAATCAAATAGAGTTAGTTGAGATATAGATCACCAAACCTCAACAGCTTATTCAGCTATTTAAGATTTCAAATTCAATTGGAATTAGCTTTTCAACACTCAACCATAATTTGCATACAAAATTAAAATCCCTCAATTATTATGCATCCCTCTTAGCTTCTTTCCCAAACTATCCCTAACCTTTTGTTTATTTATTTTGTAGCTACGCAAGAGGAAGCGGCCACAGCCTATGACATGGCAGCTATTGAGTATCGTGGACTTAATGCTATTACAAACTTTGACCTTAGTAGGTACATTAAGTGGCTACGTCCTAGTAATCAAAATAGCCCAAACCCTAACACTAGCAACCTTGAACAAAACCCTAATGACAATGGTGATGTTAGTCCAATTCCAAACCTAAATCACGAGCTTGGATTAGGGTATTCTTCCCAACAACAACAAAGCTCTAACGTTACTGATACATTGACTCCTCCACCGCGCTCCACGGGTGGTGGCGGCAGTGGCTCAGCATCATCAGCATTAGGGCTTTTATTACAATCCTCAAAATTTAAGGAAATGTTAGAGAAAACTTCAGCTGCTGATTGTTTATCTACGTCGTCAGAGCCTGGTCCCTCACGCCGGAGTTTTCCCGATGACATTCAGACATTCTTCGATTGTCAAGACTCTGGTAGTTACACCGAGGGTGATGATAATATTTTTGGTGACCCAACTTCATTTATTTCTCAATTTTTTCACTGTGAACTTGATAATTAGAGGAGGTAGCTAGGAGCTCGGTAGGGGAAAAAATTTCAATTTTCTGATGAAATAAATCCATCTTTACAATTTGTTACATAATATTGCTATGTGAATATTTTGAAGGTAAGTATGGTGAACCAGGAAGACGAGGAAGAACAAGTTACAAGGACACAGCTAAAATTGAATTTCATTTTCTTTTTTTTAAAATTAAAGAAAACTATTTTCTTCTTTTTGTTCAAATCTAGGAAAAAGAGAATTGCTGATTTTTATTTGGTTCGTTTACAAGTAGATAGACGACAAAGACAAATTGTTTATTGATAATGTTTGAATAAGACAAGTTGGCTTGTGAGGGCCTCACTTTGATTTTTTTTTTTTTGTTTTTTAATTTCTTCTTATATATACATCTTGCTTTGACTAAAATTCCATGCTTTCTATGGAAATATCAACTTATAATGATAGAGAGTTAATCCTTAATTAAGAATGGAATGAAATTCAATAAATCTCTCAACCAAATTATAATGTAGAGAGTTAATCCTTAATTAAGAATGGCAACAAAATAAATAATTCTCTATTTCTGCATTTGAATGACATTATGGAAGTAGCTTGTGATAAGGCACAGTTTCAGATTGAGTGAGAATATGATATGTTGGCATAAAAAAAATTGTTTAATAAAATAAATGCATGTCAATCATTTTGTTTATAATTATACGTATAAGGATAAAGAAGTGTTGGAATTAGTAATTTAAAATTGTATTTGAACATAATTTTGCATTAGAAACTAATAAGGAGTTAACAAGAGGATGAAAGAGCATTAGGCAGATGAGAAATAGATAAAAATAAAAGTCCAAAAGTAAAGAGAGGTGCGGAAACATAAAAGGATATATTCTCTAGGTGTGGGCACCGCAGCGCCGAAAACAGAAGCCCTAGTACTGAGTCGCTAGCCTAAGCCCACTGCCACGCTGGGTCAATATCGTACCAGCACCGAGACACCAAGTCATTCAGAGTTTTTCATTTTGTTTTAGAATTTCATCTTTAACTTGGTTTTAAACTTCCTAAATACGTAGATTCTTGTTCCAACTAAAAATAAGGTTTATAGGGAAGTTTTGTAGACCAAATAAACTCTTGTAACTCTTTAAAATTTTCAACCATCAACAAGAGAGAAAATAGAGAGTTTAGGTAGTGTTTGAGTATTTTGTGTGCAAGAAAGTATTGTATAGATTCTTAAGAGCTCTGGCTATTGGGTATTTTTTATAATCTCTTGTGTAAAGATCTTTGTGATTTTGAGTTCTTTATGAATTAAATAAAAGAAGTTAGAATTCCGTGATCTACCATAGATTTAGGCATTTGTTATTGAATCACGTATATTGTTTGTACCTTCTTTTAGGTGATTTGATTGTTTATTTCTGTGATTGTGTGATTTCTTCTTATATCTTGGTTACTTGTGAGTGATATCTTCCATAAAGTTTTTAGAGGGCTTTTAAGAGTACACGCTCCAACAAATGTGATATCAGAGCCAATGTTAATACTTAAGTGGTATTGTAGAACATAAGTTATTTATCAATGGCAACTCACAAGTATGAAGTAGAAAAGTTCAATATACAAATTGATTTTAATCTGTGAAAAATGAAGGTTATGACTCTAATAGTAAATCAAGGGTTTAGATAACCCTTAAAAGACTCAAGCAATAACTAGTAAAGAAAAAAACCTATGACATATGGATCTTGAGTCAAATAGAGAAACTATTTAAAAAAAAGCTCATAGTACCATAATTGTGTCATTGAGTGATGAAGTTTTGAGGAATGTAGGTGGATAGAATACTATAATTAGTCTTTAAAAGAAGCTTGATGCACATTATATGACGACGTCCTTAGCAAATCGTCTGTATATCAAGAAAAAGTTGTATCAGTTATTTATAGGTGAAGGTTTAACGTATTTTAGGGTGTATGCATGTGATTGTATACATGTTGAAAAAATTAAATACATGTCTCATATACACGATTTTACAGTGGAATTAAGCATGTAATCAATATGTACATATATAACTTATATCATTAATAATATAAGATTACAGAAAACATACCTTTGAAAAACTTCGATGAAGATTTCAATTCTAAATTCTTCCTAACTCCAATCTTGAGCTCACCTTGAAGTGCACTATTATTCAATTCTAGTTCACAACAATTTGGTGGGATTGTGAAGTTAGAATAGAAGAAAAATAAGAAGAAATTATTTTTTTCTCTCTAATTTTTCTCACAACCTTCTGTTAAAAAACAAACACTCCAAAAATTAAACTCTCTATAATGTTCTCTCAACCCCCATAATTTTTGCTTCACAGTTGTTAATCAAAATGAATTCCAACTATTTTTGGTACTCTAAGCACTTCACAAGTACTCCACTAAAATTAGGTTAAGTAGCCAACTACCAAAAACTATTTTTGGTGGCCTTTTTAACGGTCTAATAAAATGGACCATTAATTTTACAAAATGTTGTTTTACTATTTAATTTATGTTTCTCAAATTAGATATGTCTTCCTTTTATGAATAAAATAACAAATAAATAAAAATTATATGTTATTTATTTAATTATTCAGAAACTATTTGAATAGTTAACTTTTATCTTATTTGATTTTACTAATATGGTTAATAGGTAAATTCATGGTGAAATAATTTCTGAAACAAAATTATGCCACTTATTAACATCTAATTAGTTAACAACTCTTGTCAACTAATTAAGTGATATAGTTAACATTTAAGTCTAGACAAGTGCACAACCTGAGGAGCCCTGAAATTTATTTTTGATTTGTTAAATTTTTTAGAAAGGAACTGTTCAACCCCAGTGCATAATGAGTACACTTTATATTATGAGACTCTCTAGATCCACTCCCGAATTGTCATATGAAACTCTTTTATACGTCAGTGAACGATGACCTACACATATGTTACAAAAATTATAAAGCCGCACGTTAGACCATATAAGTTGAGATTATAACATATTTGTATAATCTCTCCATTATTTATATCCAGTTAGAGCGGAGATATAGATCAACACCTTCAAATCTCTATATGCCCGTCGTAAGCTTATCTTTAGAATTATATTTCAATAAATAATATTTGCAAACACTTTTGTGATATTATTTATCCCTAGGTTTAAACTCTTTTTTTTTTTAGAATTATTGCTTATGGCTATAAGACTTTTTAAAAAATAATCTTAGACCATTAAAATTTATTACTCACCAAAATGAGCTGATGGATCCCATATCTATGCACATCAAACTCCGTGAGCATCGGACCATACCCAGTAACACCCATTGGTCAGATCATGAAAGGTTTCTGACGTATATAGAACTAAAGTATAATGGATCACTCACAAGCCCATTATGGCCCTAAGGCCAAAGGATCACGAATACTACTCAACTCGAAAGACCCTCTATTGACCGCTTTATAGGATGTCTATTAGAGGTCTTTGTGAGTCTGTTCAGTATTCAGTCCTTACTGAATACATGTATCTCTATATAAGCTTCCACTACACTATGGTCTGCTAAGACTAACCATTTGGACCCTTCAGATATAGACATACACCGATCTATATATTATCGAGTCTTTACTAACAGACCCGTATAAGTGAAGACAGATCATAAACATATTATTTAAGAATATATTTACATAATGAAATTTTCTAACACTGTTTACAACTATGTCATTACTAATATATTCTCAAGTCTTAATCTCATTTCAAATAAGGCTCTAACTCTTTAGATATCACTGACTCTTATAATCTGATAACTCTTATCAGTGCTAACTCTTAGCATTTATAACTCTCAGCATTGTTAATTTTTAGCACTGATCTAAACTTCTTTAGATTAGATCTGAACTCTTTTAGAACATACAATGTCTGAAACGTTACAAGCATCTTACCATATATAAAATATAATTAGCTATTTAATAAAATAATAATACTAGTATAAATGTTAAACAAATATTCATACATAAAGGAATGACACGTAAGTACAAATTCCAATAGAAACTTTAATTAAAAATCACATTAATGCATTCAACAAGATAAGTATAGATCTTAAGATGATTGTCAACAAGATTGAATATGATAAGGTAATTATCTTATTATGTTCTCTACCTCCAAGTTATTAGTACTTCGTGGATACATTTATGTATGGCAGAGAGACTTTAACAATGATTGATGTTAAAGCCTTGTTGAACTCAAAAAAATTGAGAAAGAGATCAGTGTCTAATAGTGTAGTAAGATTCGTTGTATCTAGAGATAAAAGAACAATCTATAGGGAAAATCCAAGAAGGCACTATCATTGCAAGAAAGAATGGCACTTAATTAGGATTGTCCAAAAAGAAAAGGAAATAACAGTGAAAATGCTACAATAGTCTGTGAATAACACTATAAGATTGTAAAATCCTTAATAGTTTCTTACGGGAAGTATGCTAGTAAATGGATATTGATTATGGCTATAGCTTTCAGATGTGTTATACTAAATCCTTTTTTACCAATTATAAATCCATTAGGTGTAAAGTACTAATAGATAATGATATGGCTAGTGAAGTTATGGGGATTGGTAGCATAAGAATGAAGATACATGATATAAAAATTAAGGAGTTACTTAGTGTAAGATATACTTCTAGAGTTAAGAGGAACTTTATATCCTTAGGAGTGCTAAATCAATAGGGATATCTAATAAAACAAAAAAAAAAGAATATTGGAAGTGATTAAAGAATCTATAGTAATAAAGGGTAAAAAACATAAGTGGTTGTATATGCTTAATGAAAATGCTATAAATGGCTCAACATGGGTTATTGAGGGATGTATACTAAGAGAGAGCATTGGAGATTTTCTCATTAAGGCGACAAAGTTCTAAAGAAAATATATAGTAAGGGAATTGTTGGCAAAATAAGTCACCGGGGTATTATGATGGTGCCGAGAGTAATGCTGGAGATCATAATACAAAGGCAATGAATGAAGGATGCATTCTTATCTTTGAAGACCAAAGTGATAAGGGCAAAATTGTCATATATTTTCTCATATTTTTATTATTGATATTTTATGATTTTATGATAAGAGATGGCTATTTATGTGCATTATTGTTATTTATAGGGACTTGAATAAAATTTAAAGAATTATGTGTCCCTATAAATAAAATGTAAAATTTTCAAAGTATGTGTCCATTGCCTCAGTGCCACGAGGATTATCGTCCCGGTTCTGGAATAGTGATCGAAATACAAAATACGACCTGATGAAGTCACATCTAGCGCCCCGGCGCCAAAGAGTCATCACGCTAGCGATGCTCCAGCGCCTCAGCGCTATAATACCACCGCTCCAGCGATAAAGCTGTTTTCATGCAGCGCTCCAGCGATAGTGCGAATCCTAGTGCGACCAGAATTGAGTTTTTCAAGTTCAAATCAAACCCTATAAAAGGCCACTCGACCCAAGACATAAAAGGAAGACCAGAGAAGAACCTAAATTAACCTAAGGAGAGTTTAGAGCAGTTCAAAAGCACCAAGAATCTAGAGCAACATCAATCAAGAGCAATTCAACGTCTACATCGATTTGCAATTGATTGTATCATGTTTTATTTTTATTTTTATTGCAGTGATTCTCTAGTAGCTATGAACTAAACTTATTTTCTAGGGTTAATACTTGAACTCAATATGTGCGCTTAATTGCCATATCTTTGGAATATTTAATAAACTTAGTTCTTTGATATTTAAATTACTTGTGTTTAATGCTTCAATATATCTGGCCAATATATGGTGAATGAGCTGGTAATATTGTTGATAAACTCGGAAAAGGAATCATAATATTTAGACCTAGGTAATTTGATGCATGATTATAGAGTAACATTCAATGTTGCATATGCAAGTTTCAATTTAGGATAGGAATATACCTAATTGGCATGTATGATCAATAAGACCTAATCTTAATGAATCTTAATTTATTACAAGTACCATAAGAATATAGGTATTTGGTAGATTAAGGTATACTTGCATGACCTTGGAAGAGGCTTGTGAATACATTAGTGTCTTGATCAATAACAAAGACTAAGGGAGTTAAATATTAAAAGATTGATCATTAGAAAATATATTGAGAAATAGTATTAATCTTGGTAGATTAAGGTATTAATCTTAATGAATCTTAATTTATTACAAGTACCATAAGAATATAGGTATTTGGTAGATTAAGGTATACTTGCATGACCTTGGAAGAGGCTTGTGAATACATTAGTGTCTTGATCAATAACAAAGACTAAGGGAGTTAAATATTAAAATATTGATCATTAGAAAACATATTAAGAAACAGTATTAATCTTAGGTTTTCTCTACGTTGCTATCTCCCTATTCTCTTTGCATTGTGTTTTTTCCGTTATATTTTCTACATTCATTCTTAGATTTTTATTTTTCTGAATAATTATTAGGAAGACATAATTTTAGTAATTGATTTAAAAGAAGAAATTATCCATGTGGGTTCGACATCTGACTTATTTAGTCCCTTTATTACTTGTATACGACAGTGTATACTTGCACTTCATTTTATGATATAGAAATATCGCATCATAAAGTCACGAGCCCAATAGGAGTTAAGTTTGTTCAAAGAATTAACTAAAGATAACGCTAAGTAAATTAAGCATTAGTATGGATAGATCATAGAAAACTTCTTAAAAATGGATATTCTCCAAGTGTGAGTATTGTGGTGCTGGCTTTTTAGCATCATAGCGCCGAAGATGGAAACCTTAGTATTGCGACATTGGCCTGACCATGCTATGGCACTAGATCGATATCATACTAGCGCCACGTGCCAAGTCGTGCAGAGTTTTCTTTTTTGTCTCGAATTTATGTCTTCAAGTCAGTTTTAAACTTTATAAACACGTGGACTTTTATTCCAACTGAAATTGGGATTTCTAGAAAATTTTTAGATCCTGTAAACCTTTATAACATCTTAAAATTGTCATTTTCATGATGTAACCGGCGATAAAAAGTAAATTTTGAATCAACGGATTAGTCCCTAAAAGTTGTTCTCTCTTTTCTTTGTCTTTGCCTTGTCTGAGCTTCACTTAGGCTAAATAACGCACTTCTTTTTTCATAAATATATATAATAAAAGTGAGTGCAGATATAACTACCAGTATTTGATATTGGGTCATTCATAGCATTATTATACCTTCCCTATTCATTGCGGGTTGGTTATTCATCAGTACAGGTTTAACTTATGATGTATTTGAAAGCCCTTGTCCAAACGAGTATTTTACAGAAAGCCGACAAGAAATTTTATTGATAATTGGCCGTTTTGATTCTTTGGAACAACTCGATAAATTTAGTAGATCATTTTAGGAGGACCCAATGATCATAGATCGAACCTATCAAATTTTACAGTGCGATGGTTGGCTGTAAAAATGCTTGGAAGGAAACAAGAAAAATGCTACTAGAAATATCCTTGGGGACGATAGAACTCAAACTACAAGAATGCCTTATATATTTGATAATATCTTCTTCAAATCAAGCAAGAACAGCGGAGTCAACAAGTGTTATCCATGTTCAAGCTCAAAGCAATCTAGCATTTTAGTTTGATTGTAGCTCGCATAGAGACGTTTACATTTTTTGGCTGAGCCACATCTTGCTAGTAATGGATTGATTCTTGAATCTTGCTTTTTAGGCAGGTAAGTGTTAAGAGACTCGTTAAGGCTTTCATTAGGTATACATAGCTACACATAGGAGTTTCTTGCATCAACAATAGAGAAAATATATAGTTTATGCAGTGCTTTGTGTGTAAGAGAGTACTATATAGATCCTTAAGAGCTCTGGTTATTGAGTATTCCTTGTAATCACTTATAAGAAGAACTTTATAATACTAAGTTTTTTGTGAACAAAATAAAAGAAGCTAGGATCCCGTGATCAATTGTGGACGTAGGCGTTTATTGCCAAAGCACATATATTGTTATGCCTTCTTTTATGTGATTGACTGCTGATTATGTGATTTCTTCATATTTTTGGTTACTTGTAAGAGAAGCCTTCTATAAAATGCTTAAAGGTTTTTAGGGTCCACGTTAAAAACCCCAACAAGAAGAATTACCTTAATGAATTGAATAGTTGTAATATTTTCTATCATCCTTAATTTTCAAACTCACGCATGTGGGTACATGGATCTCCCTTAATCTAAAAACTCACATTTACCCAATATGAGTAGCTTAATTCTTTTATCACGTAATAATATGTAAAAGAATTATTTTAATTATTATTTTACTACTCTTTACCTTTCTTATATATAGGCATCTCTTTTAAAGATTTAGAGTTTGATTAAGATTATGAATTTAGAGTTTGATTAGGATTATAAATAAAGTTTGATTTGGATTTAAGCTAGTAGAAGGACTAAAAGTCTCATGGGCTTCCTAGCTTCAAGATAAAATGCGCAGTTCCAGTCATCTCATAGCCCACCAGATCTTTAACCTCGTGTTATTCTACTAAACGTAAAGCCCTGCACTCTAGTTACCCATATAAAATAAATAAAAGCTTATTTTAATTAAAACTCTTTTAATTAAATTATGTTTGATCTTAGAGAAAAAAAAATAACCATTTAATTGACCCTCTAAATAATGTCCATAATTAAATTTAGGCCATGAAAAAAATGTCTCGCTTCTTTAATTATTTATTTACCATAAGTCACTGAATCCTCTGATAATCATTTTTCTATGTCTATATTTATAAATAAATTTACAAAAATAAAATTATTAGTCAATAAACAATTTATTAAATAAACTGCGGCCATAGATTTAAAAGATAAAGTACTGAACTTAGCTTAAGTAAGCATAATCATTAAGTAGATTTCATCTTGTAAATATATGTTTCTACGACTTATAAAATTACATCTTCAAGATAATTGAGGTTTTGACTATTTATATGGATCTTACTCCATTATAACTCAAAAGACATAATATATAAATGTAAATTTAGTACTTGCTCATGATTAAAGTTAATCAATCTTATTAAAGTTTTTGCGAATTAAGATCAACAACAGTTACTTAACCGTATCAAAATTTACAGTAGTCTCATTTAATGTATTATATACACTAGTTTTTCTACTTAAAAACTTTACTTTGATGACTAAAGTAAATCATCTGCTATAAGAAGTAAAAAAACTACAACCTTACAAAATGAATTATCATTTTCATTAATGGTTGTAAACAAGTTTTAATTTATAAAGAACCTGTTGTCTATACCTTCTGTATTAATGTTACATACCTAATACATAGATCACATTCTTTATAAATATGGGCTCATTAGCATATGCTCTAACATATGTAGTAATAAACTTATTAATCAAATAAAATATTATTTACATGCTTTAAAGGAAACAAATAGCATTATATGTCTAAAAAACTTGCCCTAAAACATGTAAGCATCTATCGAACCCCAATATCATCTATATGAGTTTGAAAAATCTTTGTTGGCAATGCCTTTTATAAATGGATCTACTAGATTATTTGCTAATGTAATGTTAGATACCATAACCTCACATTTTTGTACAAATTCCCTTATCAAATAATATTTACTCTCAATGTGTTTTTTCTTTCTAGTGGTATCTCGGTTCCTTAGACCATGCTACAACTTTACTATTATCATAACGAATAACAATAAAGTTCTTAGCATTAGGTACCACCTCAAACTCTATAAATAACTTTTAGAGCTATAAAGCTTCTTTTGTAGCTTTAGATATTACTACATATTCAACTTTCATGGTGGAGTCTGTAATAAATAATATTCTGCACTGCTCTAAGTTATAATCCCTTTACCTAAGGTAAGACATATTTTGAGATTAATCTCTGGATATCTTTATCTACTTGAAAATATGAATATATATTCCAAATATATATATGATCCCTATTAGAATACACAAGTGTTTAATATTTTGTTCTCTGAATGTTTTTGAATATATGCTTTACCAAAGTCCGATGTTCTAATCTTAAATTTGATTGATATTTGACTATTCAACCTAAATAACAAACAATGGTCTAGTACATAGCATGAATACAGAAGCCTTCTTACAACTGATGCATAAGGATTCCCTCTTATGCAATTTATCTCTGTAGGTGTCTTAAGACATTAGTGCTTGGATAGATCAATTATATGTATAAAAGGAAGCAATCCTTTTTTTTTTAAATCATGCATAACAATCTTGACCATAATTTTTTTAATATACTCAACTTGAGATAAACCTAACATTCTTCTCTCGTGATTCTTTATTTCTTGTAAACTCATTTACTCCCTATGAGTTTTATCTTAAATGTTTTTCTACAAGTTCTTAGACTTTGTTAGAATGCATAGAATCCATTTATAATTTTATAGCTTTACACCAATGATTTGCATCTATATAAACCATTGTTTCATCATATCAAGTGAGATCTAGTTTATATTCTTGAGAGATTGCCTGAAATGACTTTCCAATTAATATATACTTAGCTGAACATCTAACAATCCTCTTACTTGTATTTAGCTCTGGTAGGTCATAATGATCTGAATTGCGAACTAATTCATTGACTCTCTCAGTCATAATATTGGAGTTCTCAAATAACTTATAAAAAACTATCTTACTCCTAGGCTTGAAGTCTTTTATATAGTCTTTCTTAAGGAATGCATTCGTGCTTATAAATATTTTTCTATTTTGAGGATTATAGAAATACCTCATCTTGTTCTTTTAGGATAGCTAATAAATAGACAAATTTCTAACTTAGGTTCTTAACTTATCCAATTTTTCATTTCAATATATGTGCTGGACAACCTCATATGTGTATATGAAGCAAATTAGGTTTATGACCCATGTACATTTCTAGAGGAGTTTTAAGAACTGCTTAGATGGAACCAAGTTAAGCTGATACATGGCTATTTCTAAAGTATAATCCTGAAATAAGATGGATAAAATTGAATAACGTATCATTAACCTCACTATTTTAAGAAAAATTCTATTTCTCCCTTTTACTACACCATTTTGTTAGGGTAACCCTAGTGCATTCAACTTGGACAATATCCCATACTCTGATAAATAGGTCCAAAACTTACTATAAATTGTTTTGCCATACATATCATATTAAAGTGCTTTTATGTATTTCCATAGTTGCCTTTCTACTTTTTCTTGAAACTTATTAAATTTATCAAATACCTTAGACTTATAGTGTATTAGATTTATATAACTGAATCTAGAATCATCATCAATGAAAGTGACAAAATATTCATAACCTTCTCTAACTTGAGTGCTCATAGGCCCATACACGTCAAAGTGCACTGATTTTAACACTTCAGTGGCTCTATTACCTTTAGTATTAAAGGTCTTTTAGTCTTTTAGTGATTTAATCTCCTATGAACTCAAATGTCCATCTTTGACTAGTTTTTACATCCTATATAGACTAATGTGACTAAGATATAAATGTCATAGATATGTTTGAATAGTGGGAGATATTTTAATCATTTTATAGGACTTAGATTCATTATTCAATTTTGTATCATGCAATGAGTTAATTTTAGGATATATGCAGCATAAATTGTTAATCAGTGTGCTATATTGTAGTAACCAATATCCATAACCGGTAAGAATATGTATATTTATATATATAAATATACGTATTTTATTTGTATGTGGGTGATCCTTGATTTATATATTGTTATTAGTAGTGTTTTTATAGGTTAAGGATATACTATTAGTATTGAGTTTATTTGCAAGACTTTGGAATTATTTTAGGGACCAAATTGTTATACTTTGAAAGTTTTGGGGGTGAATTCGTAAATACCAAAAATTAACCACTTAGTATAAAAATACACTTTTAAAAACCCTAATTCTCTCATTTTGGTCGAGCTACCCATTTTTAGAGAGAGAAGAGAGAAATAAAGGAGAGAGAAAGAGAAGAAGAAGAAGAAAAAGAAGAAGAAAATGAGAATTTTGGATCTTTAGAGGTATATCACAACTAATTATCAATTTATTGGTGTTAATTAAGTTAATTTCTTTAAGTTTTGATTTCTGGAAATATGTATAATTAAGGATTTGATGTGTATTTCGTTTGATGTTGTGATAATTGATGATGATCTATAAGATAGTTTGATAAATCATGATGAATTATGGAATTTCTGCTGGATAACCTCTTGATCTAGGAATTTTATAAATTGTTGTGATACGATTCTGGTTTTGAATTTTGATTATATGAAATTAGACATGTTTAGGATCATCTGAGACTTTGAATCGACTGAAAATATCGGAAATTGAATTTGTAGTGAATTTACCAAAATGACCCTGGAATTCTGGAAATTTCCTGTGTAAACAGTATGATACAGTGGAAAATAATTTTTGACCTGCTGAATGATCTTTAAAAATTACTAATTTGTGGAATATGATAATTTTATATGTCTAATATGATATACTCGGAATTGAGAATTTGGATCAATGTGGTTGAAGTGTTATGAATTTCTAAAGTGTATCAGCTCATTGCAGTATTTGATTAACAGGTTTTTAAAGTTAGACAATAAAATACTTTTAAAATATTTTTGGCAGTTATTTGGAAGCCAAATATTTATCATGAATTGGTATATGTGTCAAGAGTATTTCTGTGGTAGTTTTACAATTTTTGAGTTAGTATATGATTTTATAAAATTAGGAGATTGAATACTGTTCAGTAAGTATCTTGATCCTGTCAGGTTTTAAGTTTGGATTCGATGGTGTGTATGGAATGGATTGTGTAGGAAATTTGATATAATATTCATATATAAGAAGGATATATGAGTCAAGAATGGTATATTCTGATTTTGGAGTAATTGGACATCATTTGATGTATTAGAAATTTTTGTTAAGTGTAAGTGGTCAGAATGACAGGTTTTGAGAAACCAAATATTTATACCAATTTGATGTGATAAATGCATTGTGTATAATTTTGTAAGCTATTTAAAGTATTTTGTGTGAATTGTGAGGCTTATGAAAGAATTAATATCCATTGATAGGTTAAGGAGATTTAAGCCTTGTAGCTGAAAGTGTTAAGAGGTAAGTATACTAGACTTTTTACTGGAATCACAATAAACATAGTAAGTGTTATGAATGATTTTGTAAATATGGTTAAGAATATGTTTATGTTATGTCAAAGTATGTTTTGATATGAAATGTAAATATATGTTTATGAATGTGAGCATTGACATTGAGTATGGACATACATGTGTTTTTTGAAAGTGAGCTTTCAAAATAAGATATGTTTAACAAAGAAAGCTTTTGAAGTGTAATATGTCCATGAGAAATATTTTGTGTTTTGAGGGTACTTGAACTCACTGTTAACTTAGTAGGCATTTTATGTGATTTGTGGAGCCTTTATGTGTGGCCTTTCCTTCGAGATTGGTATATGTTATGTGTTCCGTATGTAGGGAGGATCCTATTGGTACCTAAAGGAAGTGTGAGTCATCACATTCGTGTGGTGGCGTATTGGTACATGTGAGAGGACTCACCGATGATCAGGGTGAGGGTTTGGCTTTTACCTTCGGGCATAAGCGTTATATATGTGTGATTTAAAGACCTCACTTGTACTATTCCTCTCATACGGTATGTCACCTACGAGTGACATTTGGCTCATTATGTGATATGTGATATGTAAGTCCTACTAAGTAGTAGTTGAGTGATGGTATTCCTATTATGTGTTTTGAAAGAATGTGTAAGCGCTTACATGATATATGATTTAATAAGATTATGATTTTGATTGATCACAGCATATCATACATATGCATTGTGTACATATATGTATTTGTATTTGATATATGAAAAATTAGTATGCTTACTGAGTTTTATACTCATTATAGTTTATGGTGATTTCAGGTAAATAAGGTACATGTGTGCTTAGCGGATTTGGCAAGGCTTCTGCTGTTCCTTGGGTTCCCTAAGTTGTTAGGTTGCTAAGTGTTTCATTTGGGGACACGTGGGATAAGATATTTGATTTGTCCCTATTGAATAAATACTTATGTATTATTTTATTGTGTGTGGTTGGATTTAGTTTAAGTTTCACCAAGTGTAGTAATGGATTGATTTTAAGTAAGAATTTGCAATGAATATATTCTGGGCTTCCGGTAACAAAGTTGCTACTGGTGACGTAGTAGAGTGTTAATCTCTGAGAAAATTCTGCGTATCTCCGGTTTACTAATTGTCCCAGTCATAATTCAATTGCTATAATTCTGAAAGAAATTAAAATGAATGTTTAAGTTTTATTGAATGAATGTAAGTGATGTCGTGTGTCAGATCTTTTGGGTCTGGGGCGTGACATAGATAATATAAACAACTTATTTCTTTTGATCACTTTAATTGAGTCAAAAATAACATAATAATCAAATTTATTAAAATAACAAACTAAAATAAAATTGCGTTTGAGTTCTAATACTAATAAACAATACCATAATAGTAAAGTTCTAAAATTATTAAAATAAAGATAAACAACTCCCGCTGCTTTAGTTGCAATAGTTGTACCATTTTCTAGCTTAAGATCAATCTCTATTATTGAATGATTTCGTCCCATGGAACCCTTGTAACGAATTACAAGTATGGTTAGTGGCTCCAGCATCTACTATCCAAAAATCTGTAGAACAACCACTAAACATGTCTAAAAGAAAAGAATATTACTAGAAGTTGAAGCTGTCTTTTTAGCTATTGAAAGCTTATCTAAAAGACAACTTCTCTTTTAATGCCCTTTAACACTACATTGGAAAGATTTTCCTTTAGGCTTTATTTCTTCATTTTTTTTTGAATTTGCACAAATCCTGAATTAGATGTTTTCTTTAGCTTGTTCTTCTTTTTCTTACTACTCTTTCCTTTAGGATTGAAACTAAAAGAGAGGTAAGCCCTTAGTCAAGTACTACTTTAAGTATCTATTTTAGGTTGGAGTGTATTTTCACTAAGTTTAGGAGGGCATTTATTAGTCAAGATGACTTGTGCTTTTCAGTAATGAGTATAATATCTAAGTTCATTTTCCAATCTATAAAGTTATTCCCAATTAAATTTTCTTGGTTAAGAATTAAGGCAAGTGGGCTGAATAAAGACATAATTTTGAAAAATAAATTCATACATAAGTGTACATTCTTTTATATCACGTGAAACTTTTACATAAAATGCATGTATATAGAACTCTTTAACTACATTATACATCGATAATCTAATTTTCATTCAAAATACGCCTTTATAGGGTGGTCATTTCCGTCATAAACCAAAGTAGTGCCCTGCTAAATTATTATTATTATTATTTAGATATTTCATATCAAATTATAATAAACTACTAATTCGTTAACACTTAGATTTACTTGACAAGAACTCCATAAAGAGAATATCAATCAACCTAAGTTAAATGTATAACCATTATTTCAATATTCTATTTTTTCTATAAAGTAGTCAATTTCCCATGAGTTTTATATTGGAACTTATCTTTTAGGAAAATCTAATCTAGTAACCAGTTCTGATTAATACCCTCTATAGGAAATATCGCAAAATTTGAGATAATATATTAATCTACTTTACTGTATGACCAATAATAAAAGTTACATGTCTTATGCCTAAAGCCCTCTTCCACGTAATATTTTAGACTTTAGAGTTTTTAATCTTTTTAATATACTAATTAATTTATGAATTAAATTTTAGCTCATTAACATCTTATTTTATTTCATAAAATAATTAAAGCGGCCACATCAAATTAATAAAATTAATATAATATTAAAACTATGACAATTTTCTTGCCGTTATCTCATTAGAAATTAATATCATATAAGATGATATATTTGTGCATGGATATATAAATATGACACCCTTAATCTATATGATATGTTATTCAACTAATCAATTAACTAGATAAAAAAATAACCCACAACTTATGTCTTTTCCTAAGAAGAAAAATATTAAATCTAAGTCTAAATTCTTCAAAGTGCTCCTTGAAATCAACTTGGGCTCTTTCTTAATGTTCATCTCCACTTGTTTGTCTCCTTTTATAGGCTAGGCATTTTGGGATTTTAATGCTTTGTTCAATTTATTTTAAAAATAAATTAGGCATATTTTTTACTTAAAATTTCTATTGTGCATACTTAAAATAAAATTTATTTAAAAAATATTTTAGACCTAATAATTTTATTAAAACAACCCAAATAAAATTTAGGCGAAAATTAAAAAGAGTTTGAGCCAACTTCGGATTTGCAAAATATCCACACAAAAAAAAAGCCCACAAACTAATTTGAGTCAAAATTGGGACCTATTTAAAATTTTCTCAAAGTCTTCTAACTAAACCGCAATTACCTAAAACTAAGGAGGGCTAAAAAAATAGCTAATTTTGTTTAGGGTCTATTTGTAAAATTTGTAATCTCTTTTAGCCAAAATAAAAATAATCAAAATTAAAGGGGTCTAAATAAAAATAATCAATTTTTTTTAAAAGTTTATTTGCAAAATTTACAAACTATTTTTGCCAAAACAAAATAAACTAAAAGTTGAAGAGTTGAGTGAGAAAAGGCAATTTTGGTAAAGCAAGTTTGCAAAATATGCAAACTATTATAGCCACAATGGAATTAACCAAAATGAGGGCTTTTGCTTGATATTTGCCAAATAAAACTATAAATCCCTCTTTTCTTTCCCATCCAGCAAAAAGAGATGATTATTGCAGTTACAAATAATGAAAGAGCCCACCTAAATTCCTATACAAAGAATTGTTCGCTTTGGGGTTCATGCACGCGTCCTTTTCTTTCACAGTTTTGTCCTTTATGAGTAGAACGAATTACCATCCCAAAAGGCGCCTTACAAGTGTATGGGGGATTTCTATTTATAAGGCCTTCACTTTGGATGAGTCTACCCGATGTGGGATTTGAGTTGTTATAATACCCCCCGCCCATCAAAACAGAGCCGTCCTTTAGCTCTGAAACCACTTTGACAGAACTTGACCCAAAATCCTACAACGTGGACTAGGTAGATCCTACTGAGCACCTAATGAAATGCTTCCCAAAGTTCGCTATCAACCCTAGGAAATTTCATGAGACGAACCCTAAAATTTCTCTTAATTTCTTTTAGACATATTCTCATAAACACAGTTTTTTCCCTTTAAAAATTCTGAATTAAAACGGACAGAGTTTTTCCTATTTTTCTAAAAATCTATATTTCATAAACCTATATAAAATATACTTCAAATATTTCTCACATCTCTTAGCTGCAAAAGGGACCTCCCATCCCTATCGAAATCAATCAGCATATGCATTCTTGATTATACTCTAACAGACATTTATAACAGGAAAACCAATCATTTAAAAAAGGCATAAATATGTATCTTAGTTCCAAAATCATTTATGCATGTTATACAACGCAAAACTAAACATGATACATGTATATGCGCTAAATGTATACATATAACTCTGTATATACATAGAAGATCGTCGTAGGGTTGACCCATTACTGATCTACAAGAGAAACGATAGGCTGAACGCTCCTGGCTGTACCTGGGGGATAGAAACACCAAAAATAAAGGGTGAGTTGATAAACTCGGGTGTGAAATCTGAATAATTGTGGAAACATACTGAAATTTTTAAAAAGTACGAAAATTGTTCTTAATCGTTTCTAAATCTCGAATATTGGTAAAACTCTACCGAGCAGTTTTCTTTATTTAAAATTTTAAAACTTAATAGGCTACTACTGAAATCTATAAACATTATTAATAAACATTTTATTTACTGAAAAAATTACATATCTCATACAATTGTCTAAAACTTCCGCTTGGTTCTAGTCTGTCTGAAAAAGCACCAATGGCTACCTTAATGTTAGACCCACTCATCGATGTAACCTACAAAATGAGTCGGTCACAAGGTAGTCTCCGTAAGCAACAACCACTGTAACCAATCTGATAAACTGATAAATCTGAGACATCTCACTGTCTATGTGGTGGAATATACATCACAGACATATAGCAAGACAACACCCTTAGCATAAGCGACTCACAAACTTGACACCCCAACTCCCCGGAGTTAGTAGCACTCAACCCAACTAATTAACCTGCCCACACATACGAGGTGTATCGGCCGGGCCTATATTATCCTCACAAGGATCTGAATCTGCTAGCTGATAATTGATAAATGGGGTAGCACTGGCCTTTGAAAACTGAGAGTGTCTAAAACTGTTTATTACTGCTGAAAAATAAATCTCTAAACTATTAAAAATACTGAACTAAAATTCTAAAATTTTGCAGTATTTTTAAATAATAAATTTTTAATTCTCATTATATAAAAATATCATTATATTTTTCTTAATTCTTAAAAATCATGTAACTTAAGTAAATTACCTGAAACAACAACATTTAAATTAGAAAGTACATAAATACTAATAATTTAAAATAAATTACATTTAATTTCCTTTAATTGCTTTCTCACTCACCAACTGTCCTATGCTAAAGTTTCTTTTTCGGGCTTGTCTTTTCATCAGTTTCGACCTTCGGTAGCATAAATTACGCTTTAGTCCCCCTAAAATGATAAAATTACCAAAATACCCTTAGAGTACATCTATTGACCACCATCAAAATTCATTTCTAAATTTATAATTTTGCCCTCCAACAATATCAATTTATGCAAAAACTATCAATTTTTGTCAAAGGGGTCCATAATCCCTTATAGTTTTCTTTGGACATAATTACCCCTAATCTTTTCATAAATGACCATTATATCTCATATCCTAACTTTGATTTTCACTCATCAAAACTTATCTTAAGGGTCCTAGAATTCATTCTTAACCCTCAATTTTAGCTAATTGCACTTATAACACTAAAAATCCTAAAATGGCCAAAATGACCCAAGTGAGATTTTTATCATTTTTCAAATTTCTTCTTACTTATGGTATTATCTACTCTACAAATTCATTTTAATGCCCTAAATTTATTCAATTGAAGTCCAATAATACAAAAACCCTAATTTACTATTCTAAGGTTTGGAATTCTCACATTTTAAAGCAAATTTACCCTTTATCCACCCTTGAATCTTGCTTAGGCACTTAGAAACAACTTGAATTTGGTGTAGATTCCTTGATTTGGCTTAGAAATGTCATGAAATCACTGTTCATCTCCTTCCCATCTTCATTTTCAAAATCCTCTCTCTCTCTCTTTTGTTTTCTTTTTTTTTTTTCTTAACAATTCTTTGAAATAAAACATTTGGCCTTTATATATATACCCAAAAATTTCATAATGGCTTTTCAAGAAATGCCTAATTGCTACTTAGTCCTCCAATTAAAAAGCCTTTGATTGGTGGCCAACAATTTAATAATTATTACTAATAACTAATAAAATATAATATAATAGACTAATATATGCAATTATCCCAATTTGATTGGTCCATATGTCTTAAAATACACATATTTATCCAACAAAAATAGCTTTCGTAGGGTGTTATGCTTACAGAAAAAATTATTAGTACAAATATTGAATTTTCACTACTAGTCAACCGAAAAATTTCATAATATTCGGTGAGCACCCAACGGCCAAATTGGTTATGAAATTACCTAATTGGGTCTATTACGGCTCACGTAAACACTTAAAAAATATTTCAAGAAGGGTCAAAATCTAAAACTTCTACAATTCCCTAATTGTCAAATACCAAAATTCTAGATATCTGACTATTCATGGGAACTGGGCATTACAATTTCACCCCTCCTTAAAAAAATTTTGTCCTTGAAATTTTAAATCATACCTATCTCAAAAAGGTGGGATGTTGTACTATCATTTGGTCTTTACATTCCTATGTGGCTTCTTTTATTCTATGATTAGTCCATAACACTTTCACTAGAGGGATGCACTTATTACGAAGCTTATATTTTCTTTTATCAAGAATCCGCACTGGTTCCTCCTCATACATAAGATTTTTCCTCAATTCCACAGGCTGCTCCCGTAAGATGTGTGCTGGATCTGCTATATATTTACGTAGCATGGAAACGTAGAATACATTATGAATTATAGCCAAATGTTTTGGTAATTGTAGGCAGTATGCTACTTCACCAACCTTTTCTATGATTTCGTACGGCCCAATGTACCTAGGGCTCAGCTTCCCTCACTTCACAAAGCGTAGCACTCCTTTATAAGGCGAGATCTTCTAGAAGACGTTGTCCTCGACTTCAATTTTTAGGCCCTTTCTTCGATTGTCTGAGTAGATTTTCTGCCTATCATTAGCTATCTTCAACCTTTGTCTTATAATCTGAATTTTCTCTAAGGTGACTTAGACAATCTGAAGACCTAGAAACTTCCTCTCACCTACCTCATCTCAACAAACTGGAGTTCTGCACTTCCTTCCATACAATGCTTCATATGATGCCATTTCAATACTTGATTGATAATTGTTATTATAGGCGAACTCCATTAATAGTAGGTGGTTATCTTAGCTTCCCTTAAACTCTATTACACAAGTTCTAAGCATATCTTCTAATATCTGAATCATCCGTTCTGATTGTCCATCTGTCTGTGGGTGAAAAGCTGTGCTAAAATTTAGTTTATTGCCTAGAGCCTTCTGTAAGCTGCGCCAAAATTAGAAAGTAAACCATGGATCTCGGTCTGAAACTATGAAAATTGGAGTACCATGAAGCCACACGATCTCGTCTATATACAATTAGGCTAACTTCTCTAAGGTATAATTACTCTTAATGGGTAGAAAATGGACGGACTTAATCAGTCAGTCTACAATTACCCATATAGCGTCATGTCCCTTCTGGCTATGCTGAAACTCTACTATGAACTCTATAGTAATGTGCTCCCACTTTCATTCTGGAATCGGAAGCGGTTGTAGAAGGCCTGCAGGTTTCTGATGCTCCGCTTTCACTTGTTGGCATATTAGGCATTTAGAGACAAATTCAGCTATGTCTCTCTTCGTGCCCTTCTACCAATGATGCTCTCTCAAGGCCCAGTAGATCTTGGTCCTTCCCAGATGCATGGCATAGGCTGATGAATGAGCTTCTTCCAAAATCTCATTTCTTACTTCTCCCATATCTGGAACACATAATCTCTAACCCAACATTACTGTACCATCCTCAGCTACTATAAAATCTTTCTGTTGTTCTTCCATAATCTCATTCTTCAGTCTAATCATTTGAGAATCTTGAACCTGTAGCTCTTTAATCTAATCAATAAGTCTCAGCCTAACATGAAATGTAGCTAGCAATGCTCCTAACTCTAATGATTCTAGATTCACACCTAAAGACTTCAATTCTAATAACATCGATAAATGAGAGGCCCTTAAGTGAGTCGTTGAACCCATGGCCTTCTTACTAAGAGCATCTGCTACCACGTTTGCTTTTCCCAGATGGTACTTAATGGTGCACTCATAATCTTTTATTAATTCAAGCTATCTCCGTTTTCTTATATTCAACTCTTTCTGTGTAAACAGCTACTACAAGCTCTTATAATCTGTAAATATCTTGAAGGGAATTTCATATAAATAATGTCTCTAGATCCTCAGGGCAAATGCTACTGCAGCTAGCTCTAGGTCTTATGTAAGGTAATTTTGTTCATGCCTCTTCAGTTGTCTCGAAGCATAAGCTATCACTTTTTCATTCTGCATCAAAACACAACCCAGACCTTACCTTGAAGCATCACAATATACGATGAACTCATCATTTCCTGACAAAAATATAAGTACTAGGGCTAAGTTAATCTCATTTTTAACTCATCGAAACTCTGTTAGCAAACTTCCGAGCACACAAAATTTTCCTCTTTCCTAGTTAGCTTAGTCAGCGGGGTGCTATCTTAGAAAACCCTTCCATAAATTTTTGATAATATCCAGGCAAACCTAGAAAACTACCAACCTCTATTACGTTTATAGGCTACTTCCAATTCAGTATAACCTTGAACTTCTGAGGATCCACTAACACCCCATCTGCCGAGATAACATGCCTAAAAAATGTAACTTTATCCAGCCAAAATTGGCACTTACTAAGCTTGGCATATAATCGATGTTCTCTTAAAGTCTGTAGAACTGCCCTCAAGTACTCTGCATGCTCTTCCTTGCTACGTGAATAGATCAGTATGTCATCAATAAATACCACCACAAATCAATCCAAAAATGGTTTAAATATCCGATTCATCAGATCTATAAATGCAGCTGGGGCCTTTGTCAACCTAAAGGGTATAACTAGAAATTCATAATGCCCGTAACAAGTTCTAAAGGAAGTCTTAAGAACATCCTCTTCCCGTATCTTTAGCTGATGATAGTTGAACCTCAGATCTATCTTAGAGAATACTCTAGCTCCCTACAACTGATCAAATAAATCATTGATCCTTGAAAGTGGGTATTAATTGTTGGAGCTGGTGCTTACGTGTCATTCCAAGATTGTATGAATATTAATTGTTAATATTTATACAATAAATATTTCGAATAAAAATTGTTAATATAATATTTATATGGTATAATACTTGTAACATTACAGACACTGTTTGATCTGAAAGAGTTCAGATCTGGTTTAAAGTAGTTTAGACCAGAACTAATAGTTAGTAAAGCTAAGAGTTATAAATGCTAAGAGTTAGCACTGTTAAGAGTTAGCAGGTTATAAGAGTCAGCGAGCTCTAAAGAGTTAGAACCTTATCTATAATGAGACAAAGATCTGAGAGTATACTTGTAATGACATAGTTGCAAAGAGTTGCAATATGTGTTAAGAAATGTCATTATGTAAGTATGTTTCAAACACAATGTTTCTGATTAAAGATTCATTTCAGGTAGACTTCAAGCAAATTAATCTAAGGGCTTCATGGGTTAAATTTCTCAATCTCGTTTTTTATTTGATAAATATGTATTACATGTGTTCATTGTATTAATTTTAATCTTCCACTGTGCACATATATGTATAAGATATGTATATTTTTGTATGATGAACACATCCCATGTATACGCACCCTAAAATAATCAATACCCAACAATTGGTATCAAAGCAATTTTGTATTGTTATGGGTGTTTTTTAGTGTTGGCTATGTTGAAGGACAAGTTCCAAGACTGTTGGGGTGCATTTCAAGTGTTGAAAATGCAAACCGATAAAAATTGCACGTGGAACACCGCAACACTTATGTCCAGCAATTCTATAATTCAGCTGAACGAAATATATTTATTACTCCTAATGCCACTTTCCTAGAGAAAGAGTTTCTTATGAATCGTGGAGATTGTAGAAAGATTGAACTTAATAGAGTCAATAGATGAACCAATGATGGAGTTTTAATTTTAATTAAGTGAAATACCTCTAACACACACTCATAAGTCAAAAAGGATATCAAGGTCATCATTTAGGTATGTCTGATACCTGAAGGTGCCCTTGGTGTGTTCTTAGTTGAAGAAAATAATCCTTTAACTTATAGAGAGACGATGTTTGACATCGTTCAAGAAAAGGGTAAGATACCATAAAATTCAAAATTGACTCTACGCATGATAATTAAGTCTAGGATTTAGTTATGCTTCCTGTAGAAACTATTTCTATCAACTATAAATTAGTTTACGTAGTGAAAGTGTAGGCCCTATTTGAAGGAATAGTCCTTCATGACCTGACTAATGTGAAAGGTTACACTTAGAGATCTAGGATCGGAAATGAAGAAACCTTTTTCATCAATGACCATACCAAAGTCAATTTAGATTTTATTGGCTATTGTCACATATTATAATTTGAGGACTGAATAATGGATGTAAATAAGGTATTCTGAGATGTATATCTCGAGTAAGAGATATACATAGAACACATTGATATTTTTTCATCCAAGCCTAACTTCTAAAATAATATGCAAATTGAGGAAGTCCATCTATGGACTTAAGCAGTTTTTCTAAAACTGAAATCTTTGTTTATATGATGAAATCAGAAAGTCTGGTTTTATCAAGAATGAAGAAGAAGCGTATATGTTCAGAAATGGCAGTGGGAGTATGATTATCTTTCTAGTCCTCTAAGTGGAAAATATACTCAATTTCAGAAACGATGTTGATATAATGCAAGTAAATTAGATAAGTGTTATCTATGTAGGAAATTCTTCATAAAAGATTTGAGAAAGACTTCCTGTATACTAGATATAAAATTTTATGGAGATATAGCTAGGAAGCTAATAGGACTCTCTTAATCCCACTATATTGCAAAATAACAGTAATTACTCAAGCTAGGAAGCTATAAGGCACACCAGTATTCTAATCATGTGAACTTTGAATATCACATAATTAGAAAGTTCTTGGCAACAAGAGTTGTAATAAAATCTAGGGAACAATCCTTGAATAACATAGTAAACCCCCTAAACCTAAACTATTATAGTGTTTGAGAAACACGTGAAGTTATTAGTATGAGATACCAGTACGTATAGCACTGAAGCAAGTGGGAGTTTGTTGGAGCTGGTGCTTACGTGTCATTTCAATATTGTATGAATATTAATTATTAATATTTATATAATAAACATTTTGAATAAAAATTGTTAATATCATATTTATATGGTATAATGCTTGTAACATTACAGATACTGTTTGATCTAAAAGAGTTCAGTTTTGGTCTAAAGGAGTTTAGACCAAAACTAATAATTAGTAAAACTGAGAGTTATAAATGCTAAGAGTTATCACTGTTAAGAGTTAGCAGGTTATAAGAGTTAGTGAGCTCTAAAGAGTTAGAATCTTGTCTATAATGGGACAAAGACTTGAGAGTATACTTGTAATGACATAGTTGTAAAGAGTTGCAATAGGTGCTAAGAAATATCATTATGTAAGTATGTCTCAAACACAATATTCCTAATCTATGATCACTAATATGGGTCTATTGGTGAATTCACTTTATATAGATTAGTGTATGTCTATATTTGACTGGTTCAGATGGTTGTTCTTAGCTGACCATGAGCTTAAAGCTTCTATAGGCACGCGGGTATCCATTCGGGACTGGATACTGAACAGACTCATGAAGACCCCAAAAGATATCCTACGAAGCAGTCAAAGGAAGGTCCTCTCGAGTTGAGTAGTATTCATAGTCCTTTGACCTGAGCGCTACAATGGTCTTATGAGTGATCCATCATGTTTTGGCTACAGTGATCCATCAGAGACCTTTCATGGTCTGACCGCTATGTGTCGCTGGGTATGGTTCGATGCTCATAGAGTCCAGTATGCATAGATACGCGATCCGTCAACTTATATAGGCAAGTTGTATATCCAATGCTCTAAGATTGTATTTCATAAAGTTTTGTGGTCATAAGTATAAATCCGGAAAGAGAGTTTTCCATATGGTCAAACAATATAGCAAAAGTTTTTGTATATATTGTTTATCGAGATACGAATCTGGAGATAAGTTTAAGGATGTGCTTACAGTGATTTGACGGTGTTGATCTATATCCCCGCATATCCAAAGTATAAATGATGAAAGGATTATACGTATACGTTATGACCTCAACTTGTATAGTCTAACATGTTAATTTGTAATATTTGTAACGTGTGTAGGGCATCGATTACGAATTCATGAAATAGTTTCATTTGACAAATCGGGTGTAGACCTAGAGAGTCCTAATATGAAATGTATACTCTTTGAGCACTTGGCCAGTTTACCGTCTTAAATGGTTTAATGCAATATAATTCAACAAATTACTAAGGTTAAGTTAACTAAAGTATATGGTTAAATGATGGAACCCACTTTAGGTTAACTTAGTAACCTAGTTAACCTAGTAAGGATATAAATATAATTTCACTTCATGATTATCTTATTGTTATATAATTAAAATAAATATTTATTTATTTGATAAATAAATAATTTAACTTAACTATGGTTAAAGGTAAACTATATGGTTAAGTTAAGTTAACCTTACTTAATGGTTAAGTAAAGGTTAACCTAACTACGGTTAAGTTAGTTAACTATGGTAAAAATATTTAAATATTTATTAACTTAAGGATTAAGTTAAATTAACCTAACTAAGGTTAAATGTTAACTATGGTTAGGTTAAGTTAAATTAAATGCAAATAAAATTCAAATTAGTTTGAAATTTATGCATTAGTATATAAAGAGACATGAAATTCAAAAGTTATAAGTTTTTTAGATTTGCAATTTTGGTGCCATTTCAATTTGAGAAATTAAAATTCTTTGTTTTGTGTTTTAAGTGTTAGAACAACAAAACAAATAAATAAAATTGTTACTAATTGTAATAACTAATATAGATATGTTTTAATTATTCAAGAGTTGAATAAAAGATAAAACAAATTAATTTAATTAGATTAAGAGTTAATCTAATACGGTTAAGTTATTTTTGGTTGGCTAGAAAATTAAAAGAGAAATAAAGAACAAAATTGAAATGTTTCAAGAGTTGAAAACATTTTCTATTCATCATTTTCTCCAATTAATTTAGCCAGTAAAACAAGAATTAAATTTGTTTTTATTCAAGAGTTGAATAAAAAGAAAAACAAATTTAACTAAGTTAAAGAGTTTAACTTTGAATCAAGTTTAAGAGTTAAACTAAACGCTGGATTAACATACTACCATTCCAGACAATCAAACCCATACTTATTGATTTCTAGGATTAATCAAAACAACTAACACTGATTACGTACTGTTACCTTATTGAGTTCTCGGTAATCAATACACAATCGCATACTTCCATTTTTTTTTCACAAATAATACCAGCGCTCCCTATGTGGACGTACTCGGCCAAATAAAGTGCTTATTTACTAACTCCTCCATCTGCACTTTCAATTCATTCAACTCGAAAGGAGTTATTCTGTAGGGTGCCTTATATATTGGTCTTGTACCAGGGATTAGTTCTATTTTGAATTCCACCTCTTTATCTGAGGGCAATCTTGGTAAATTATCTAGGAACACGCTTGGAAATTTCTTAACTACTGGGATATCTTCCAATTTCGTACTCCCGTCTCTGGCCTCAATAGCATATACAAGATAGCCTTAACACGATTTCTTCAGCAGTTTCCTCACTTTAACTGCTAATATGATACTGGTGGGAGGAATTCTCTGTGTCCTACAGAAACTGACCTCAGATTCTCCTGGCTTACATAACCAAACCTCCTTTCTGAAACAATCCATTAGGGCCCGATAGGTGGATAACCAATCCATTCTCAGAATCACATCAAAATCCCCAATATAAAAAAGGATCAGATCTGCTAAAAACTCTTGACCCTCAATACTAATGGCACTATTCCTGCACACTCTATCAGCCACCATAACCTCCCTAGTAGGAAGAGATATAGCTACACTATCCTCTAATAATTGAGGCACTACGCCCACAATCGTTACAAATCTCATAGATACAAAAGAGTAGGTAGCTCTAGGATCAATTAATACATAAGCATCTCAATTAAATACTGATTGTGTACCTGTGACTACATCTGGTGTCGCCTCCGCCTCCTGCTGCATCACTACGGTTGTTTCTCAATTTTTGCGTGTCATCCTTATGCAGAAGCCATGCTAATCTTTTTTGTATCGTTTTAATTTGATCGAATGTCGGCTTGGAAAAGCCACAACAGCTATTTTTCCACCACGAGCACCATCAAACCTGGTAGAGAGAGAAAAAAAGAAAAGCAATGAAGAAACTCTAAATTAAAGGTATTCTAAAAAAACGAAAGAGCCCACCCGAATTCATGTGCAATGTATTGTCCACTTTGGGGTTCACGCACGCGCTCTTCCCCTTCACAGTTTTTTCCTTTATGGACTAAACGAATCACCATCCCCAAAAGGTACCTCATAAGGGTAGGGGGGATTTCTCCTTATAAGGCCTTAACTTTGGATGAATCTGCCCGATGTAGGGTTTTGGTTGTTACAATAGCCCCCATTATCGAAACAGAGCCGTCCTCAGCTCTGATACCAAATGAAAGAGCACACCTGAATCTATGTGCAAGGTATTGTCCGCTTTGGAGTTCACATACGCATTCTTCCCATTCACGGTTTTGTCCTTTATGGGCAGAATGAATCACTATTCCCAAAAGGCGCCTTACAAGGGTAGGGGGAATTTCTCCTTATAAGGCCTTCACTTTAGACGAGTCTGCCCGATGTGAAATTTGGGTTGTTACAAATAACTTGTTGTTTTAATTAAAACTCCTTTAATTAAACTAGGCTTGGTCTTAGACTGAAAATAATTATTTAATTGATTCTTTAATTTATATTTACAATTAAATTCAAGCTATAAAAAAATATCTCGCCTTTTTAATTACCTATTTACTATTAAGTCACCGAATGTTCTAATGATTATTTTTCAATATATCTATATTTGTAAGTAAATTTATAAAAAAAATATTATTATTTAATAAATAATTTATTGAATTAACTGCTATCATAGATTTATGTGATCAAGTACTGTACATCATTAAGTCGATTCCATCTTGCAAACTTATGTTTTAATGACTTATGAAATTATATCGTTAAACTGTCAATATTTTGACCGTTTATATAAATCTCACTCTATAATAACTCAAAAGACACTAATACAAAAATGTAAATTTATTACTTGCTTAAGATTAAGGTTAATATAGTTTATTAAAATTTTTGTGAATTAAGATTAACGATATTTAGTTAACCAGATTAAAATTTACTGTAATCTTATTCCATATATCATATAAACTATTTTTTCCACTCGAAATTTTTACTTTATTGATAAAGATAATTTCTCTATTATAAAAAGTAGAAAAATTACAACTTTACATAATTATAAATTACCCTTTTCATTAAAAATTGTAAACAAGTTTTAATTTATAAAGAACTTGTGATATATACATTTTATATTAAGATTATATACCTAATACATCATATACTTTATACATATAAGCTCATCAATGTATGCTCAAACATATATGTGAATAAACTTATTAATCAAATCAAATATCATTACACACATTTTAAAGTCACAAAATAATATTACATGCCTAGCTAAATGCTCATTTAAGAATTACTTCTATCTATTATCTTAATATATTTCCTTATTTTTCAAATTACTTTAGACAAAAACAAAATCAGCCTATAGTTGCAAGTCATTACGAATATGCAAGAGGGACTTGGGGGCTTAAGATTGACCAAAGTTTTGTGGGAATTTGATTTAAATTTGAAGTTAGGTAGGGGTACTAAGGTGAAAACATAAACCCGAAAGAACAAAAAGGGGAAAAAGAAATCCAAGATTAGGAGATGTCTTGTACGTGATCTTTAGAGCAATAAGAAGGGGAAAATGTGTGACAAATGATCTTGCTCAAGCATACATACTTTTTGAAGGATAAAAGTAAGCTATTATTAATTTCTTCTTCTAGGTTTTTTTTTGTTTTGTATCCATGAGAACAGAGTTTGGTTGGGTGCCACCTTCAAGTGAGGTTTTGTGCATATAATATTTTAAAGAGCAGAAGCGATTATGTTCGTGACCAGGTCACTTTTTTTTTTTTTTCGTTACTCTAAGCCGAAATTCGGGATTTATTTATAATTTTAATAGAAATAATGGGAGACATGTTCAATAGTTTTATTTTATTGTATAAAATAAATAGAGTTTGTATATGTAATACGAAAGAGCAGACACAACTTGCCATAACATTGTTAAATTGATTTCCTTTTAATTTGTTATTTATTATTTCATTTTGGGCCTTAGGGTTGACGCAAATCCATAGTGATCTTTCTAAGCCCAGGTCCATTGCTGGGCATAATATCATAAGAGCCCAGATCAAATTACGAAAATATGGTAAGAAAAAGAAAATTGGAAAAGGCTGGCGTCGCCCAGACTCGAACCGGAGACCTTCAGTGTGTTAGACTGACGTGATAACCAACTACACCACGACACCTATAGCAAGAGTAATTGGAAACGTAATAATAAACTTGTATTTTTGTCGCCTCAAATTTTATTGAACTTATTATTTCAATCTTTAGTTCAGACCTTAATATTACTGCGTAACCACTAATTTATTTCAAATTGATTTCATGTAATTTATTTTTTTAATATTACCTCAACATAAAAATATAAAACAAACTTTGTTGGGAAAATATGGTCGATTGAAATGTATATGTACAATGATATTAAAAAAAGAAACTATTTGAGAAGAGCAGGCTCCCATAAAAATAATGTTGCGATGATATTTATACTATAGTATAAATCATGATGATTCTCTCTCTCTCTCTAACATCAATAGATGTAATATCATTAATTAAATTATTAATATTAAATCTTAGGATTACTGATTTAAAATTAAACAAATTATTAGAATGCTACACAAATAGATCTATTGAAGTATACCTAAACTTAAGTCTCTTATCAGAAGAAATACATACAATCCCTATTATAAAGAACCATCTTTACAGTTAGGATCTCTGTCCCTATTGAGAATGAGAAGTCCTACTCTTATACATGAGGGACATAACAAATCTTACGTACAACAACTCTACGTAATAGGGATAGACCCTCGTGTAGGAAAAAAATTTAAAATAAACATCATTCTATTTCTAGCATCCTCCACTAATTACAATAATTAACACTTTCAAGTTTCAACCACCAATAATAGAGTCAAACACAATACAACACCATAACACATAATAGGTACATTTCGTGTTTAGGTTATTATACGTGGTGATGAATCTGTTCAACTTTAATAGTTAAGGGAAGCTTGAGTGCCACTGATAATTTCTTTTCATCGAAAGTAGACTAAGCTCAATTGCTAATGAACTGTGGCTACTTGGGAAGTGAAGAATTGATTCCTTAGCAATGGTCGATAGTAGCAGCGGGCTCCAAAAACTTTCTAGAGGAAGTTAGAGGCACCATTTTAAAAAAGGCACAGTGAATTATAATGACGGGTAACTGTTAGCAGAATTTTAAGGTAGTACAAAAATGCTCAAAGGAGACTAGCGAACTCATCATAGGCCAACAAAAAAGGGATTGGAGCTAGGAAAGCTCACCAAAGAAAAACTAGCATAGACAATCTACTAAGACTAATAGAGGCTTGACTGAGGCCAGCGGCTACAACAGAGGTTAAAAACAACTCAACAAAGCCCCCAACAGATTAGTGCAGAACCGGCGACAGCACAAAGCTCCACCTCAAATTAGAAACTAGATGATAAAAAAAAAATAAAAACAAACTAAGCAAAGGAAAAGTATAAAATTAGAAGAGAGGGAATGGGGAGATCATTCATGGGGAAAAAGGGAAAAGAGATCTCCATCTGAGAGGGGTCAAAGCATCTTCTTTGGTGGAGATAGGCTTGGCTTGATTCAGGTAGTGCTAGGGTTTGTTTGTTTTTGAATAAGAAGCCTTTTTTGAGTTGGGAGCTTGTCTTGTATGAAACCACTTTGTTGCTCTTATTCAAAAGATTGTTTCACTCCCACTGTTTATGGTGACTAAGGATGGATCAAAGGATTGAATAATAGGTTTAAAATTGTATCGAAAATGAAAAAAGAGTTTTGTATAATGAGCAAACTTAATTAGAATCAAAATCCTTGCACAATAAATGGAATGCTTCCATTTGCACCATACGTCCAGGAGAGTCAAAAACTATCATTACAGATGTAACAACTAAAACAGTGTAAGACATTTAGTTTAAAGGGAAAGAGTGTTGGAAAATTGGTGATTCAACAATTTTGGTTGAACAAGAATTAAGGTGAATACCAAAGGGAAGAGTTACAAGAAGTCTAGAATGTGTGGACACGTATGGAGAAGTCTAGGACATGTGGGACACGAAAGGATAAAGTGAAACAGGACTTGAAGAAACCAAGAAAATGCGGGATAGGTGCTGCCAGGGCTGAGTGCTGCGGTGCTCAGGATAGAAACCCAGCGCCGCAGTGATGGGCGCGATTATGCCCAGCGCCTCGGCACCCAGAGATAAGAGCTGCAGTGCTAAACATGTCAGTTGTCTGTTTTGGTTCAGAATTTCGAGTTTTGAAAAGTTTTGGACTTCAAAAGCAAGTGGACTCTTAATCCAACAAGGAATAGGATAGTAGGCATGAAATACACCCTATATAAACACTTGTATACCCCTTAGTTGAGATTAAGCATTAAGAGAGACTCTAAGAGAGGGAAAGAACTGCGTAAACACTAAATGCTTGTGTGCATGAAGGTTGAACCGTCGTTTGGGTGGTGGTAGAGTAAGGGTTCACTAAACATTAGGTCATTTTGAGGGTTCTTCAAATTGGGTTTTCCTTATAAAATCTCTAGGGAGTTAATAAGAGAGGTTAGGATCCTTGGATCCATCGTGGACGTAGGCAATTAGCCGAACCACGTAAGATTGTGTTGTGCTCTTTTATATTCTGTTTTGGATTCTTGCTATTTTACTTGATTAACAAGTTATTCCACTGCGCAAAGAGGTTAGAGTTTTAGGTTGAACTTTAGATTCCTCGCTTTAACATAACCTCAAAAGGGAGATGGGCGTTTCTTTTCTCAACAAAAAACAATAATAAGTGCTCTAGCAGTGATTAAATATCAAAGTCTACTTCTTGTCATTTGACTGGCTAGTCCTCAGCTTTACACAAAAGGGAGAATCCTTCCCTTGAAGTAGGGCAGGCAAGCACCAACAATAAAAATGGAATGCAAATACTTGAGTTCAAAGGTTGAATTTAGAGAAGATTGCCACTAATTATTCAAAAGGTGCAACAAAAGCTGTGAGCCAGGGGAAATAGAAGGCAAAAGCTAGAGTTCAGAGGTTGAACTTCAAGAAGATTGCCCAGTAGTAACTCAAATTGTGCAACAAGGGTTGGAATCAATTGAAGCCAAACATATGCTGAATGCTTGGAAACCAGTCAAAGGATATCTGCATAGTTACAAAGGCATTCTTAGTGAAACATCGCTTTCACTTTTCTTTATGCTGAAATGCTAAAGGAATTGTAAATGTTTAACCTTAGATTGAACTGTCAAGATCTTCATACTCTTAAATTCATGCGTTTGTTTATCATCACAATGAGGAATCTTTAATCAGATTTAAGAAATGATAATACTATAACATACCTGAAATCCATCACATACTTCGACTTCTCCACCCTTCCAAGTTGCAAAATCATTTGTTTCCCGTCCTTCTAAATAATTAACCACGTAAAAGTCAATCATCAGATTTATAATGGTCATCCCAGCCAAAACTTAAATCAAGAAATTACACCATACTTCCAACGTCAGCTGAAAATTCTTTACTGAACTTTGGATTCTTAGTCCACCTCTTCCTCTGGCTCTAAAATCCAATTCATATTGCTTTGAAATCTGAAGAAGCAAAATAAAATTTTGAAGAAGTGAGCAGAAGTTGAAAGACTCCATTTGAGGAAACACATTCACAGACTTACGTTATTGTAATGTCGAATTGGTGATAAATTCTTCACACCCAAAAAAAGAGGTCAAGTTTCCAGTTTTTGGAAGTGATATGAGAACATCATAGAGTGTTGTATTGAACCTGATCCCTTATAAGGTATTTTGAACCCATGAGATTTGAGGTCACCATCCCAATAAAACTATCATCTGAATTCGACTTTATTCCCCTTGTATTCTGAGCTATAGTAAACACTGACTTGCCATTACACAGTTTATGCTGAGCTACCACTAGTTTCCTATTCTGTCATCCCTGACCTTCCTGCAATATCTACACGCTGAGTTAAAAGATCCTATAACAAAATTTATTTTAAATACTGAGTCGAGCACACTCCAGAGACTAAAAGCATCAATTGTAGTTCCTTCACAACAGAGACCATTAGTCCATCCATACAATGATAAACAAACTGGGAATCGGGGGTTGAAGGGGGTTTAGAATCTCAGATTGAGGCGGGATGAATTCAGCAAGACATAAAATTAATAGTTCTTTTCCTGACAGCATGACCAGTACATAACACGAAATTATTACACAGAAGTAAAATAAATAAACAAAAACTAAAATTATTCAACAGAACAAAAATTTCTTTCATGTCAATACATAACCCACTGTACCAATATCCTCCCTAGAATACCAGAAACAAATACTTTTAGGTGCTGTTTTAATGGTAGCTTGTGATTACAAATAGCTGGTGTCTTCAAGAAAATTAATGAACACTGTGGAGTAATTTCTTTTCAAAGTAAGCAACCAGGGAATTAATCAAAACTCTAAACTAATCATAACAATGTTATCCTTACTTGGGTAATAACTTAAAAGAAGCAAGTCAAAACTTTGAATAAACATGAATGAAGCAATCAACCATCTCATCAAATGTCTTCAATGAAAGGAAAAATTAGTGTAGCAAGACAGTTTGCAAGGAAAAATTAATGACGCTATTTAGTTCAAAATTATTTGTTATAAAAAAAAAATATAGTTTCTAAAACTAATGTATTATGTAATTTGATTAACAGTTATTGTTTATGAAACCAAGAGAACTAGAAAACTGAAAAACTAGAAAAAATTGTGCCGCAACAACGCATCAAGTTCAATCAAGTGAAATACTTTTAACACACCTTTTTTATAGGTCGGAAATAATCTCAAGGCTACCTATAAAGTATAGTATGATGCCTGAAGATATCTTCAATGTTTTCTTAGTTGAAAAAAAATGATCATTTAACTTATACAGAAGCAATATTAGACAATGATTGGGGCAAGTGATAAAATGCCATGAAATCCAAAATCAATTCTATGCATGAAAATTAAGTTTGGGACTTGGTTGAGTTTTCTGAAAGAATTGTTCTTATTATTTGTAAATGGGTTTACAAGCGAAAGAGCGAACTTAATAAAAAGGTGAAAACCTTTAAAGCCCAACTGGTAGCAAAATGATATACTTAAAAAACTTCAAATGCATGTCTAACATGATTTTTTACGTATAACAATCAGTTAAGAGTTATAAGTAAAAAACTTCTCCATGAAGGATTAGGTAAAGACTTTTCATATACTAGGTACAGAGCTTTATAGAGATAGAGCTAGAGTTAGAAAGTTAATAAGACTTTCTCAATCCTATACATAAAAAATATTCTTGAAAGGGATAACTTAACAATTGTGAGATAGTTAATATATCTTTTAAATATGGCATTCATCTTTCTAGAAAAATGTTTCCTTAGATGAAAGATGAAAAGGTTAAAGTGTCTAATATAATATACACATCGGCTATAGGTAGCTTGACGTATGCCATGTTATGTACAAAATTTTACATTGGTATAGCTGTAAGAGTTACAAGCAAGTATTAGTCTAATTAGGTAACAACTATTATATTGTCGTGAAACATATCGTAATATATTTTAGAGATACAAATGATAAGTTTATGATATACGGAGAATATAACTTTTAAATGAGATGAAACATAATTAAGACTTGAAGTCTAATCCAGATGACAGAAAGTCTATATTCGGATATATTTTCTCCTAAATGGTGCCAAAGTCAATTAATAGCGTGTTAACTAAGCATCCAAAACTGATTCTACCTTAGATGAAGAATACTTTGTAGCTTTAGAAGCTATAAAGAAAATAGTGGATACGAAAGTTAGTCGTTGAACTCAGAATATTTCTAAGTTCAGTGGATCCCATCCCACTATATTATGACATATAATGGGGTAATTGCTTGAGTATAGTAGCCAATAACTTATACACAAGAAATCTAGTCATATGGAAATGAAATACCACACAATTAGAGAAATCTTAGATAAAAGAGATATAATAAGGGATAAAATAGATTATATAAACAATATAGTTGACCCGCGCACTAATACCTTAACTTCTAGGGTGTTTAAGAAACACATGGAGTCGATAGATATTATATATCATCGTAAATTACACTAGGGCAAGTGGGAGTTGTTAGAGATGGTGCTTACATGTTATTCTGATATACAATAAATATTTCAATAATTATCGTTAATACATAATTATATGGTAAAAAACTTGTAACTTTTTTCGATATTATAGATCTAAAGGAGTTTAGATATAATCTAAAAGAGTTTAAGTCAGTGCTAAAGATAGCAATTCTAGAAAGTTAGAACCTTGTCTAAAATAGGGACATAGACCGGAGAATAATATAGTAATGACGTAGTTGCAAAGAGTTGCAAATGGTGCTAAGAAATGTCATTGCATAATATATTCTCAAAAACATCATCCCTGATCTATGTTTACTAACATAGGTCGATCAGTATTCCTTTTATTGTATATTTATATCTGCATTGTTCAGATGGTTAATCTTAGCATACCATGGACTTAGCGGTAGTCTCTATAGGCATATAGATATTCAGTATGGATTGGATACTGAACAAACTCACGAAGACCTCTAATAGATATTCTATAAAGTGGTCAATAGAGGGTCTTTCCGAGTTGAGTAGTATTCGTGATACTTTGACCTGAGCATCATAGTGGACTTATGAGTGATCCATCATACTTTGGTTCTACGCATATTAGAGACCTTTCATAGTCTGACCACTGGTGTCGCATGGTATAGTTTGATACTTATAGAGTCCGGTGTACGTAGAGATGAGATCTGTCAACTCATATGGGTAAGTTATATATCCTGATGCTCCGAGATTGTATTTTAGAAAATCTTATGGCCACAATCATAAAACCCAGAAAAGAGTTTTTCATAGGATTAAACAATATCTACAAATTTTAAACAATATCGTAAAGGAGTTTGTAGATATTGTTTACGAAAATACAAATATAGAGATAAGTTCTTGGTCGAGCATATAGAGATTTGGCGGTGATGATGTATATCTCTACTCTTCCAAGGATATGGGTGACAGAGAGATTATACGGATATGGTAGATCTCAACTTGTATATTTGAATGCTCTATTCTATAATATTCGTAACATGTTTGTGGGGCATCATTCACGAACTCGCAGAAGTGTTCTATAAGATAAACATGTATGTGTCAGACTTATATAAGGCCTACCAACTCCTTGGTCCACCGGTTGGATGACACCTCAAAGCCACTAACGCACCCACATAATCTCCTTAAGTTACCTGCACCCCCAAGGATTCGAGCCTGGGATCTCATCCCTTTTTTAAGCCTTAATGACTAGTCGTTGTACCCATCAGGCTGACCTTCATGATGGGTACAAGGACGAGTCGTTAAGGTCTAAAAAAAGGGATGAGATCTCAGGCTCAAATCATTGGGGGTGTAGGTAACCTGAGGGGATTATGTGGGTATGCCCGTGGCTTTGAGGTGTCATTCAGCTGTTGGACCAAGGAGTTGGTGGGCCCCACATAAGTCTTACAAAAAGGTCGATCTTTTTGTAAGAATGTATGGGACCTATCAATACCTTGGTCCACTAGTTGGGTGACACCTCAAAGCCACTAGCATCCCAACACATAATTTTTTAGGTTACCTACGCCCCTAAGGAATCGAACCCTTAACCCCATCTCCATGGAGGCATTATAGACCTTTAGAGTTTTGTCCTTATACCTATCAGGTTAGCCAATTGTTAGGGTCGGTGCTTACGTGTCATCCCTGAATGTACATATACTTGTGTATTTATAAAAGTGTACATTCCTATTAAATCGCTAATACCAATTTATATAATATTATGCATGTAACGTTACAGATATTTTAGATCTGAAGGAGTTCGGATCAGATTTAAAGAAGTTTAGATAAGGGCTCATAGTCAACCACGCGGAGAGATATAAATGCTAAATATTACACAATTAAGTGTTGGCTGGTTATAATACTCAGCAAATCCAAGAGTTAGAGCCTTGTCTATAATGGGACATAGACCTAGGAATATACTGGTAACTGTATAGTTACAAGAGTTATAATCAGGTGCCAGAAAATGCATGCTGCGTAAGTATGTTCTCGAATAATTATTCATGATCTATTTTCGTCGATGCTGGTCTTTCGATAGATACCTTATATATATATATATCAATATATGTTGTACTTATAGGGTATAGATGGTCGTTCCTAGCCGATTGTGAGCTTAGAGCTCGTATTAACATATGGGTATCCAGTTATGACTGGATATGGGACAGACTTACGAGGGTCTTTAATAGACATTTAATGTAAGCCGTCAATGGATGGTCCTCTCGAGTTTAGTAGTATACGTAGTCCTTTGACCTGAGTGCCACAGTGGGCTTGTAAGTGATCCACCATACTTTGGTTCCACATATGTCATAGACCTTTCATGGTTGACCGCTGGGTATGGTTCGATGCTTATAAAGTCCGGTGCGTATAGATATGGGATTCGTCAGCTTTCATATAGAGTTTGATATCTAGATGCTTTCGAGACTATATCTTAGAAAGTCTTGTGGCCACAAGCAAGAATCTTAGGAAATAGTTCTGTTAGGGTGAAACAATATGGTAAAGGAGTTTGCCCATATTGTTTAGTGAGATACAAGTCTGGAGATAGGGCATAGATGAGCACAAAGGGATTTGACGGTGATAATCTATATCCCCGTATATCCAGGATATCATGACGAAATGCTATATATATGCGTTGTAACCTCAGCTTGTATAGTTCAACGCGCTGATTCATATATCTGTGACATGTACGTAGGGCATTACTCACGAACTCATGGAATAGTTCCATTTGATGAATCGGGTGTAGGACTTAGGGAGTCCCGCCATATAGAGTGTACGCGTTGTCTATTGAGGCAGCGTGCCAAATTAAATTGTTTAATTTAACAATATTCACCACTACCACAAGAATACGTACGTGTCTGTATTTAAGTGTTCAATACAACAATTAGTCAGTAATTATTATTTACTAATTATATAATAACACGTAGCGTATTATGGACCCTCGGTTGAGTTTATCCAAGTGTGGGATTTAGTGAAACCCACTAGGGAGAAAACTTTGTAACTATTTATGAAGGGCAAAATAGTCATTTTTCATTATGAGAGCAAGTGTGTTTTGGGGGCAAATGTTGCCCGAGAGAAAAGAGAAAGAAATGGAGGAGAGGAAGAAGAGAAGAAGAAGAAGAAAAAAAAGAAAAATGAAATTGTTTTATTTTCCTTATACCTCCAATTGGAGTAATTGTGAATTGCTTCAAATTCTCTATTTCTTATCCTTTAGGAGAAAGTGATATAAACACACTCGCGGCCATTTTAGGGATTAAGAGTTAATCCTGGACTGAATATAGGGCTACTGTGCTAGCTCACCAAGTCCACCGTTTTGGTGACTAGAACTTCACATGAGTTGTTCTCTATGTGGACTCTAGAAACAACACGTGTATAACGTTACACATTTTGGTGAGTTCTTTATCCTTTTAATATATTAATGTGATTAATATATTTATTTATTATGTTTATTGCAAAATTTATATGCTTCCGCTGCGTTAGGCACTAGACACAATTGCATATGCATACACCCATACGTGCCTTAGATCCGCCACCAATGTGAATCTAGAGAGTCTCATAATATAAAGTGTATTTATTGAGCACAAGGGTAGCAGGACGGTGTACGGATCGATCTGATAAGATTTCGAAAAGTATGATATATTTTAAGACCTATTTGGAAAGGGAAATATATAGTTTGCAAATAGGTCCCTATTATATGGAAAAAATCAACTGCACACATGGCATTCATACATAACTATTTGCGTGACAAATGGCAGTATGGAAGGACATACATGTGACAAATATCAACCATGCAAAGTGTTGGTATGGATAAGTGACATTTGTCATTCATGCATAAGTTTAATGGCAGCACATGCCTTAATGGTATACTGTGTACACATAAAGTGTCTTAGACCATTTAAAAAAAAAATTAAAACAACTTCATTTGTTGGTGAATTCAATTGTTGAAAGAAAAATTCGTGCAAAGCATTTGAGAGAAAATGCAAAGTTTGAAAAAGTTGTATTTAGGTTCTAATATACTATTTTAAGCATTTGATACTTCAACTAGTTCATATGTTGAAGTCTAAAATTGTTCAAGAAAGGACTTCATTGTGAGCTCAAATGGCTAAGTTTAAAACTCTTCACTAAATTGTCTACAAGGATATGTATTCAATTTTTGTACTATTTTTGATTCAATTATAATGTGTATGTATTGATTACATTATTTTTATTACGCTTCGTAATGCATGTTGGACATGCATTTGAAAGTTTTTCAACATATACACAATCATATGCATGTACCATTGAATACATTAATAGAACAACCTGAAGTTTTTATTCTAGTGAGATTTCTAATCTAGTGTGCAAACTAAAAACGTTAATGGGCATAAATAGCCTTTCTGAAGCTGAAATCTTCATTTTGAAGGTGTAATCAGAGCGTTTATCAAAAACAAAAAAAAGCATGTGTATATAAAAAATTCAGTATTAGCATAATTGTCTTTTTAGTACTCTATATAGATGACATACTTATTACTGAAAATGATATTGGTATGCTACAGTCAGTGAAGAGTTATTTGAGTAAGAATTTTTCATAAAGGACTTAGGTTAGACTTTCTTTATATTGGGAATAAAGCTTAATATAGATGGGGCTAAAAGAAAAATTGGACTCTCACAATCCTTGTACATAAATAGTATTTTACAAAGGTATAACTTCAGTAACTATAAGACAGTTAATATATCTTTCAGACTTGGCATTCGTCTTTCTAAGAGGATGTGTCTACAAAAGGAAGATGGAGGGGTTAGAATGTATAACATACCTTATGTGTATGTCGTGTTATGTACAAAGCCTGATATCAATATGGCTGTAACTGTTACAAGCTGTTATTAGTCTAATCCGATTAATGACTATTGGATGGCCATGAAACATATCTTTAAATACCTTAAGGGTACGAAGGAAAATTTTCTAATATATAGAGAAAGTGACTTACAAATGAAAGGATTTACTGATTCAGGCTTCCAGTCTGATCTGTATAATAAAAGTCTACATTTAATTTTGTATTTCTTCTTAATGGTCCCGTTGTTAGTTAAAAGAGTGTAAAACAAGGATCCACAACTAATTCTACCATAAAGGCATAATACATTCCAGCTTCGGAAGCTATAAAGAAAGCAACGTGGATACATAAGTTTAATGCGGTGTTGGGAGTTATTCCAAGTATAGTGGATCCCATTCTATTGTATTATGATATAAACGGAGCAATAGTTCAAGCAAAAGAACCGAGAGCATATCAGAAGTCTAAACATGTGGAGCAAAAGTACCACATAATTAGAGAGATTTTGTTTAAATGAGATATAATAATTTGTAAAATACAAACTACTAAGCTATTTTTATAACATGTGGCATTTATAGATATTAGTGTTGGGATTTATGCTTACGTGTCATACCATTTTGTATGAATATTTTATTTTATAATATTTATACAATATATTTATTAAATCACTAATTTATTAATTAAATGGTACAATGCTTGTAACGCTGTAGACATTATATGATCTGAAAGAGTTTAGATCTGGCCTAAAAGAGTTTATACTAGTGTTAAAAGTTAGCAAAGCTGATAATTATAATTACTAATATTTGGCACTACAAAGAATTAGTAGGTTATAAAAGTTAGTAAAATCTAAGAGTTAGGACTTGTTTGTAACGGGACATAGATCCGAGAGTACATCAGTAATAATATAGTTGCAATAGGTGTTAAGAAATATTATTATGCATGTGTATTCTCAAACACAATGTTCCTGGTCTAATTCACCAATGCGGGTCTATCGATGAAATTTTTTATTATAAATTAGTGTATGACCATACTTATATGGTCTAGATGGTTGTCTTAGCTGACCATGGTCTAGATGGTTGTCTTAGCTGACCATGGGTTTACTGGAATTTTGTATGGCATACGGATATTCAGTAAGGACTAAATACTGAACAGGCTCAATGAGGATCCCAATAGACATCCCATAAAGCCATCAATGGTAGGTTCTCTCGAGTTGAGTAGTGTACATGTCCTTTGACTTGAACGCTTTGGTAGGCTTATGAGTGATCCATCATGCTTTCGCTCCATATATATCAGAGACCTTTCATGGTCTGACTGCTATATGTCATTGGGTATAGTTGGATGCTTATGGAGTCCGGTATGGCCAGATATGGGATTCGTCAGCTCATATGGGTTAATTGTATATCTAAATGCTCCGAGACTGTATCTTAGGAAGATTTATGACCATAAGCAATAAATCTAAGAAAAGAGTTTTCTACAAGGTTAAACAAGATCACAAAGGTGTTTGTGTATATTGTTTATCAGGATACGTATCGGGAGATAAGTTTACGGATGAGCGTGTGAGAATTTGATGGTGATGATCTATATCACCACTCCTCTATGATATAAATGGAATAAAGATTATACGTATATACTATAACCTCAACTTCTATAGTCTGCTGCACTAATTTGTAATATCCATGACGTGTGCATAGGGCATCAATCACGGATTCACAGAATAGTTCTGTTTGAAAAATCAAGTGTGGGCCTAGGGACTCTTGCAATATAAAGTGTACTCGTTGTGCACTGGGGCAGCATATCAGATTGAATAGTCCAATCTAGTAAAATTTAGCAGACCGAACATTTGCTTTAGCATTCATTGGGATGTGCACGTGTTAAGACTTAAGTGTTAAGTACATCAATTAGTTAACAATAATTATTAACCAATAGGATAAAGACATGTGGCACATTATAAGCCAATAATTGTTTGACTTAGAAATTATCAAATAACCTTACTTTTTGGACAAGCAAGATCATTATTTTATTCATTAAATTATTTATTGAATAAAATAATTACAATAATATTTGATATTATTGAACTAAGTCAAACAATTATTTAAATAAATGTGTGTGTTTCAATTGAATTTAATATGATTAAATTAAAGAGATGAAGTAAAAATGCATGGGCATGTAAAAGGTGAGGCCAAAGAGTGTTATATAAGAATTAGAAATTATTTCCCTTTGCTTGCAAAATTCGGCCAACACTCTTTCATTGTTTGCATTTGATTTGTTTAATGTAAACAATTTTATCACAAAGCAAAGAAACGCTTAAGTATGGCTAAGAAAGAATTGGTGGGACCAAAATATGTGTTACAAGCAAATGAAGAAATTGTTTCTTCAAATTGCTTTGTCTTTCTCAGCTATAACACAAAGTATTGCTTATTTGTTTTTGAAGTGAGAAATTATGCCAAGTCAAGAAGTGTAGAAAGAGATAAATGTTTCTTTTTCCAAGGGTTGGGAAAATTGTTCAAGTGTTAAGAACATCTAAAACTTCTTCTCTTTTTCTTAGTATATGGCCGTATTTACTACAAGCACTAGAAAACATGTTTTTGTTGTTTAAGTGTTAAACTTAGACAAAAATAATTGATAGCTTGTAGTAGTCCAAACTAGCTTAAGTGTTAAGCACTTAATTTAAATGTAAACTTAAGGTTTAAGTGTTAAACCCCTTGTTGGAATCAAGTTGCCATTCTAGACTATCCAAACCTGCCGAGTTAGCTACTAGAATTATGTACGAGTGCATTTCAAGGCGGGAACTCCGGGTCAATCAAATACAAAAGGCTTATAAGGAAATTCTCATCAAAACTTTGATATTTTAATTATGAGATAATTTGAAAGACTTATTGTGTTTATCATTTAGTAAATTATATTTTCAGACTTTTGTTGCACACAAATATGTATATGGTGCATATTTTTGTAATGATGAATATAAACCCACATGTATGCACTATAGAATAATCAACACTCACAATTAGATATCATTATGAATGATATTAGAGTAAGTGAAAATTGTTAGAATTGGTACTCATGTGCCATTCCATTTTTGTATAAAGTTTTTTATAGTTATACAATATACGTTTTCATAAATCGTTATTTATAATATGGTATTGATCTTATTTTTTCATACATTATAGATCTAAAATAGTTAAAATCAGAACTAAGAATTAGTATTTCTAAGAGTTTAGAACATTATTTAAATTGGGACAAAGAACCAAGAATGTTCATTGTAGTGACATAGTTGCAAGAAGTTGTAAATTGTGCTAAAAAATGTCACTATATATTATATTCTAAAAAATAGTTCTTGGTCGAAGGTTTATTAACATAGGTCGATTAGTAAACTATAAAGAATGTTGTATATCTATGTTTAGATTGTTTAGACAATTAATTTTAGAAGACCGTGAACTTAGTAGAAGCTTGTATAGGTATGCGCGTATTTAGTAGGACTGGATGTTGAAAAGACTTACGAATACATTCAATAGAAATTTCATAAAACCGTCAATGAATAAGCTTTTTGAGCTTAGTAGTATTTATAGTCTTTAGACCTAAGTGGCACGTTAATCTTGTCAATGATCCATCATACTTAAATTTTATATATGTCAGAAACCTTTCATAGTCTGATTTTTAGGTGTCATTTGGGTATGGTCCGATGCTTATGAAAGTCGGTGTGAGTAGATATGAGATCCGTCAGCTTATATTGTTGGGCCGTATACTCTGATGCTTCAAGATTATATTTTAGAAAGTCTTTTAGCCAAAAGCATTGCTTCAAAAATAGTTTCTGTAAAGTGAAACAATATCCAAAAATAATTTCTAGACATTATTTGTTTAGATACAAATCTAAAAATAAGTTTATGCTTGAGCAGATAGAGATTTTATGGTACAGATCTATATTTTTGCTTTTTCAAGATATAAGTAATTGAGGAATTATACAAATATGTATGATCTCAACTTGTATAGCAATGCGTCGTCTTGTAATAACCGTGATACATAGGTGAGTAGAGTTCACGGACTCATGAAAATGTTCCACATAACAAATAAGTATAAACCCAAAGAGTTTTACAATATAAGTCTACTTATTAAGTATTAGGGTAGCAATTAGTCAATTAATAACTAGTTGTAGTTGTGTGAATAATAATTATTAGATAATTATTATTTTAATTAAAATATTTTAGGATTGAAGAGTTTGATTTGAGGCATTATATTTTAAGATAAATGGAGGTCAAATTTACCATATGACAGGAATGACATATGTCAAATTTTAAGCGTTAGAACTTGAAGCGTTCATGGCCAAGTAAAGCATTTAGTGGCATTATGTGTTGACCTTTCTGTATGCTTAATTGTTAAGTATTGGATGGTATAAAAAGATAACTAAAAGTATGCAAAATAGTGGCTTAAGAAAATGGGCACATTTATCCCACTAAATTAGCTAAAATGTTGACACTATAGCATGCTTAATTGTTAAGCATTTCAAAATGCAAACACAGCACAAGTTTTTTGGTTAGTGGCTTAATGATATAAACATAAGTGCCTCACTAACTTGGTTAACTCTTACATGCTTAAAGCTTTGGCTTTCCACTTAGAAAAGACTAATGAAATGAAAGATGAAGGCTAAAATTGTTATCATATCTTTGATGAAATAAAAATCTAATTGAGTGAGTGCTTAAGGGTTAATCAAGAAAAATATAAATAAACAAAAGAATTAAATGCTACCAAATTTTTATAGAGCCAAAAAAACTCATCTTCATTTTTGTCTTAGAATTATTCGCGTGCTACACTTATTTGTGACCTCTATTCTTAAGGATTAAATATAGTATATCGAAACGCTTGATGAGGTATATCTTCTGTACATTCATTCTATATTTGATACGATGTATATTAGAGGGAAAAGTATGGAAGCATTATGCTTGGGTTGTACTATGTAGAAATTTCTGAACATATTAAGCTTTTTCTATGTATTTCAGTTTTAGATTTTTTATTTTACTTTCTATCATTTTCATTTGTTTTGACATTAAATACCTTACAACAGTATGGTTAATAAACACAATAATTGAAGAATGATGAGCGTATTTTATACATATTATTTAGGCTTTTTTAGGCATAAATATTAGGCTTTTTTATGTGCTTTATTGTTACTTTGTAGGTTAGAAGCCAACAGAACTATTTAGGATTAAAATTCAAAAATAACAAAGTAAAAATATCAAATCTGCTATAGTAATCTACTGTAGGAGATTTCTATAATACTCTGCTATAGTACCAGCACTGTAGCACCAAAGTCAGTGTTCCCAGCGATGTAGTGCTCAAAACCCAAGGCCGTAGTGCTTGAACAATACTTTTTAAACAGTGTCGGCACTGGGCACAAAAGAAAAATTCTTAGTTTAACTTATATTTGATATTTTGTCTTAATTTGGAAACTACAAAAACTTATAAATAGAAGATCAAAAAGGCTATTTTAAGAAATTAAGAAGTGAGGAGAAAAAAGAGCATTGGAGAAAATTACATTTTAGAGAGAGAGAGAGAGCAACTTTTAGAGGATCAAAAAGCTTAGAAGATTAAAGATTACAGTAAAATTAGTTTTATTTCTTCATCTTTCTAGTTTTCATAATTTTCAGGATGTTTTTTTTAATAAGCTCTTGAACTTTTTATTTCATCATGATCTAAGTTTTATATTCAGGGTAACAACTTTAAACTCGATATGTGATTAAATTCTAATTCTTTTTTTAATTTTATGACTTTAATAATAGAATTGTTCAATTATTTTATACTTAATGCTTTCTAATTACTTTATCACTAACTAGATAGTTTTGGGAACCCTAATGAACTTGATGAAAAAAAATTTGTGTTGGCTTTAAATAATTTGATATATGATCATAACGTAGCATTTATGAGTTTAATATAAGATCAACATATACTTATATGATATATATGATAGTAATAAATTAGTTCTTAATGAATCTTATTCTCATCTGATTAATGTTGACATATAGGTAATTCTTATGATAAGATATAGTCATTCGATCATCAACAGAGTCTTATAATGATATTATAGATCTAACTAACAATTCATATTAAGAGATTAACAGAGGCTTGTAATGATATTAAAGATTTAGCTAACAATTCATATTAAAGAATTAACTTTAAAAAAGATTAATTAATTCAAGTAAAGTATCGATGGATAACTGTAATCCTAGATTTTATCTATTATTTGTGATTCACTTTTGTTATCTTTAGTCTTGTTAGTTTCTGTTTATATAGATTAGATTACTTATCTTTTAATTTTTCTTCATCTGAAAAAAAGTAGGAAGAGACAATTTTAGTATTTAGTATAAAAATAACAACAATTCCTTATGAGAATGATACTCTTCTCACACTCTATTATTTGTTTATGATAGCGTGCATTTGTGCTTTAGTACAACACAACAAAGAACCAATTAAGTGAGAGTAAAATTTGTCTACTACAAATATTATAATAAAATTTGTCTACTACAAATATTATTTGTTTATGATAGCGTGCATTTATGCTTTAATACAACACAACAAAGAACCAATTAAGTAAGAATAAAATTTTTCTACTACAAATATTACAATAAGTAATTCTTTTATAATTGTTGTGCAATTTATTTGTACACTATTTAAAATTCTACATGTCTAATAAATTATATAAGATTTATCTTTCTTTCTATTAAATTTAAGCAAAATATTGAAAAAGAACAAAGTCTTAAGAAATCCCTCTGTCTATTGTCGATCGCACCTAAATCTAAAGGAAGATTCTAATAAAGAAATTAATCATTTCAAGAATTAAACCATTTTAAAGAACCCATTTGAAGTTTATTGTAAATGAGGTGAGAATGAATTGAGACTAAATAGGGGAATGTTCTTTCTAATGTTTATATTTTGTTTGATTAAGGATGTTGTTGAGTGTGGGTTTAATGAATGAGTTTTATGAATAGGTTTAATGATTGGGTTTTATGAAAACTCCTTTGTGAAATATTGTTTTTAATCCCAAAATCCATAAAAGGTTTCAAAGTTTTCTTTCGCTCCTCAAGATGTCAGAACCAAAGCCCCAAATTAATCCTATATAAAAAGCAAGAATTATGAAAATTTTCCACTTTCAACACCCGAATTTGGTTATTGGTGGATCATTTCTTACACTGATTATTGAAACCATGAGCGAAACCGTTGTTCTTGAAGCTTATGAATTCTCAAGTCAATCTTGACTAAAAATAATTGCAAGACATACGTTTGCTCAAACTCAATAGAATGTCTTAATGATCGGTCCACTTTTGAATTTTACGGGGCAAGTAGTGTTTAATTTGATGAATAGTATGATGGGAGTGATATAAGGCTATTAATATATGAATAGTATAACATCAAATTAATTATTCCTGAATGTAGTGCTCGGCAGAAGCATCCGAGGAGCCTTCCCATATCACCATAGGTAGGAAACGGCCTCCCATCATGGCATAAGAAGTGGGTTCAACTAAAGCGCTTGGGTAAAAATGTTACCGTGATGTGATGATTAAAGGGGAGTTTGAACTATGATGCCTAAGTGAATCAATAATATTTGATGGAGTTCCGTAATAAAGAGAGAGATGAGAAAGAGAAAAATAAGAAAGAGGATTGATTTTAGATTTTTTTTTTTTTTTGGTGAGGTAGGGGGAGGAGAGGGTAAAAGGGGGAAATGAAAATTAAAAATTAGAGTGGAAAAATGAAAAATTGGGATGGAGGGAAATGAAGATTATTTTATTTAATTTTTTATTTAAAGATTTATTTGTCACATTAAGGATATTACGATAAAAATATAAAAAATAATAATTTAACATAATTTTTTTAACGATAAAAATTAACATAGTATATATTTAAAAAAAGAATTAAATTAATATATATCAATAAAATCAAAAATTAAAATGATATTTTTTTATTATATAATGAATATTTTGTCCTACATTTTTGTAAAAAATAAAAAAGAGTAATGTTATGCATACATAGTTGATTGTTTATTAATATTGTATAATTATCATATTAATAAAAAAAATTATCTGATAAGTAATAATTACTCATTAATAGCATATGAAATATAAGTTTTATATTCCAGTTATATATATATAGCACTACTTTAAAAAGGGCGTAGAGAATAATTTTATAGATTCAAATAATCTCACTATTTTTTTAATTTAAATATGAGTTATCACTCTTATACATTCATATTTGTTTGAGTTTAATTTTGTACCATAAAACCTCCAAAAGACAAGATGTTAAAAGAGCAAACAAATAATAATTTATTAAAAATGAAACAAATTATTTGATTTGTTAAAAGAGTAAATAAATTAAATAATTTTCTCCTTAATTAATTTTTAGATTAAATATTCTCAATTACCTTTTAGGTGTATTTTCCTTTTATATGTAATTAGTTTTTTTTTTCTTTTTTTCAACATAAAAATAGTCCTATAAATATAAAGCTTATTCTTTATATTTTGATGTACAGTAATAAATAATTTTTGTCCAAATTCATTTTTTTTATTCTCTTAATTTTTTATAGTATCAGAGTCTATTTTGGGTTAATTTTTCTTTCTTTACTACGTGAATAGTATCTCAAACAGTGCTATAAACAGTATCACAAACAATGCTATGAATAGAACCTAAAATATAGTGCTGTGATCAGTGTCACAAAACAGTACCATGAATAGTAGCTGTTGTGAATAGTGTCACCTTGAGCCCTAGGTTTCTTACGTGATTCTTGTGATTTGAAAAAAGAGGAGGAATTTACTAAGATAATAGAAAAAAAGTTGCTGAAGATATAGATGCATTCACTATATATCACTCAGATTATCTACATCTCCTTTTGGTTACCAAAATAATTAAAGGAGATAATTATGGACAATGGAGCCACGTGATGAGTATAGCTCTAAGTGCCAAGAACAAAATTGAATTCATCAATAGCACGATACAAGAACTACCTCAATCTGACCATAGGTTTTTGGTATGGCAACGGTGCAATGATATAGTATTATTACTTAGGATTTTGAATTTAATTCATTTTAATATTGTAAGAAGTGTTATTTATGCAGAAACTGTTGGAGTTGGTGCTCACGTGCCATTCTAATATTGTATGAATATTAATTGTTAATATTTATACAATAAATATTTTGAATAAAGATTGTTAATATCATATTAACATGGTATAATGCTTGTAACATTACAAACATTATTTGATCTGAAAGAGTTCAGATCTGATCTAAAGGAGTTTAGACCAGAACTAATAGTTAGCAAAGCTGAGATTTATAAATGCTAAGAGTTAGCATTGTTAAGAGTTAGCAAGTTATAAGAGTCAGCGAGGTCTAAAGAGTTAGAACCTTGTCTATAATAGGACAAAGACCTGAGAGTATACTTGTAATGATATAGTTGCAAAGAGTTACAATAGGTGTTAAGAAATATCATTATGTAAGTGTGTCTCAAAAATAATGTTCCTGATCTATAATCACCAATGCTGGTCTATCGGTGATTCACTTTATATAGATTAGTGTATGTCTATATCTGACTGGTTCAGATGGCTGTTCTTAGCTGACCATGAGCTTAGAGCTTGTATAGGCATGCGGGTATCCAGTCAGGACTGGATACAGAATAGACTTATGAGGACCCTAATAGATATCCTATGAGACCGTGAAAGGAAGGTCCTCTCGAGTTGAGTAGTATTCGTGGTCCTTTGACCTGAGCGCCACGGTGATCTTGTGAGTGATCCATCATGTTTTGGCTACAGTGATCCATCATGTTTTGGCTACAGTGATCCATCAGAGACCTTTCATGGTCTGACCGCTATGTGTCACTGGGTATGGTCCGATGCTCATGGAGTCCGGTATGCGTAGATACAGGATCTGTCAGCTTACGTAGGTAAGTTGTATATCTGATGCTCCAAGATTGTATTTCATAAAGTCTTGTGGCCACAAACATAAACCCGGAAAAAGAGTTTCCCACAGGGTTAAACAATATAGCAAAAATGTTTGCGCATATTGTTTATCGAGATACGAATTTGGAGATAAGATTATGGATGAGCAAATGGGGATTTGACGGTGCTGATCTATATCCCCGCACATCCAGGGTATAAATGATGGAATGATTATACGTATACGTTATGACCTCAACTTGTATGGTCTGACACGTTGATTTGTAATATTCGTAACGTGTGCGTGGGGCATCGATTACGGATTAATGAAATAGTTTCATTTGACAAATCGGGTGTGGACCTAGAGAGTCCCAATATGAAATGTACTCTTTGAGCACTTGGGCAGTGTACCGTATTGAATTGTTCAATACAGTATAATTCAGCAATTTACTAAGGTTAAGTTAACTAAAGTATATGGTTAATTGGTAGGACCCACTTTTGGTTAACTTGGTAACCTAGTAAGGATATAAAAGTAATTTCACTTTATGATTATTTAATTGTTAAATAATAAAAACAAATATTTATTTATTTAATTGTTAAATAAATAATTTAACTTAACTAAGGTTAAAGGTTAACCATAAGGTTAAGTTAGTTAACTTTACTTAATGGTTAAGTAAAGGTTAACTTAACCAAGGTTAAGTTAGTTAACTATGGTTAGAATAATTAAATATTTATTAACTTAAAGGTTAAGTTAAAATAATCTAACTAAGGTTAAATGTTAACTAAAGTTAGGTTAAGCCAAATAAAATGTAAATGAAATTCAAATTAGTTTAGAATTAATGCATTAGTATATAAAGTGAAATGAAATTGAAAATCATTAAGTTTTGAAATTATTTTAAATTTTAGGTTTTGCATTTTGGGAGCCATTCTAATTTGAGAAATTGAAATTCTTTATTTTGTGTTTTAAGTGTTAGAACAACAAAACAAATTAGGCAAATGGTTACTAAACGCAATAACTAAAATAGAGATTTGTTTTATTTATTCAAGAGTTGAATAAAAAGAAAAACAAATTTAATTAAGTTAAAGAGTTTAACTTAGAATTATGTTTAAGAGTTAAACATGATGCTGGATTAATAAACTGCTATTCTAGACAATCAAACCCACCCTTGTTGATTGCTAGAATTGATCAAAGATTCATTTTATAGTGGATTTCAAGCAAAATAAATCCAAAGGCTTCATTAGTGATATTTCTCAATCTCGAATTTCAGTTTATTAAATATGCATATTGTTTGTTGTATGATGAACACAACCCACATGCAAGCACCCTAGTGATTTAACAACACCCCAACAAAAACTGCAAACAAAGTCTGGAACGGCTTAAAAGATAGGTTTTTATTAAGGGATTGACTTTCGAATTTATCAAATTTGACAATAAATTATTGAACAACGACAAGGATCTCTGTCAATTTCAGCCTATTACACCTAAATGAAGTCACTTTAGGATGAGTTAGCTTCTTATCATGATCCAATTTCTTGTACTTATAGGGTTTAAAAGGCTTTGTTGAACGAAAAGAAAAAAAAAAGGGGTCATGCAATTTTTGATGGGACTAAATGAATCTTATACCAACGTGCGAGGTTCAATCCTCATAATCAGTCATCTCCCAGACACGCAAGGTTCATACCATGATACTTCAATAAGAGAGACAAACAGAAATGGCCATTCGAAGAGAGAGAGCTAGTTATGCTGAAATGCAAGTTTTAAAAACTTCAAAAACCAACAAAGGAACATCAAAGAAAAAGAGTTGTATTCATTATGGAAAAGACAACCATACCATTGACTGTTGCTACTTTCTCCATGATTTTTCACCTAGGTACAAACTATATGGCAAGAAAATGTAGTTAAGAGGAAAGAATCCTAATGTTAATAACTCGAAGGCCGAAGAAGAATCTGAGAGACAAAGTTTTACCAACACCTCTTTCACTCCCGAATAGTACAATCAACTCAAAACTCTACTTTGAAAAGATAATAACACTTTTCTTTTTATGAACACTATAGGTATTAGCTCACATTTCTGTTATAAGATTAAATCTCCCTCACATACTGAATGGATTATTGATGGTCGGGTTATCAACCATGTTTCTAATGTTTAACCAACATTACATAGGACAACTTCTTCCCATAATCCATTTAGCTACCAAATAGAGGCCAAGTTACAATTGAGTGTGTTGGGTCAACAAAAGTTGTCGAATTATATCACTCTAAATAATGTCCTCTGTGTACCAAAATTTAGAGTTAATCTATTATCAGTTAGTAAAATTACTCGGGCATTAAGTTGTTGTATAACATTTTACTCTAATTTTTGTGTGGTACAAGACAAGGCTACGAAGAAGACATTTGGTCTAAGCAAGCAGCTTAATGGTTTATACTATCTCGAAGCCAATCAAACATTACCCATCACACTTCATATCCAATGCAAACCTTATATTTAGCATCCACGATTAGGTCATCCCTTCATTGCACCCTTTTAGGTACTCTCCAAACTAACCCAGAAATATCTTTTAATTCTTATCTATTTTGTGATGTTTATCCTTTAGCTAAACAAATACATTTATTTTTTCCTAGTAGTTTTATATGTACTAGTGCACCTTTTGAATTAATCCATTGTGATATTTAAGGACTTTATAAAATTACTTCTCATATAGGAGCCTGTTATTTCTTATCCATTATTGATGATTATTCTCGTTATACTTGAATACATTTGATGAGTTTTAAATTTGAAACCCAATCATTGATAAAGTCCTTTTTTTATGAGTCCAAACTTAATTATATAGTGGGATTAAAGCTTTACGATCTGACAATGAAAAAGAATTTTTATCTTTACAAGCCTTTTTTATAAATAATGGTATCTCTTTCCAACATACTTACCTATACATACCCAACAAAATGGAGTTCTAGAGTGTAAGCATAGACTTCTCTTAAATGTTAGTCGTTCATTTTATTTTCAAGCTAACCTACCTTTGCATTTTTAGGGGAAAAGCCTACAAACAACTTGTTACCTAATTAACTGCTTTTCAACACCTGTCTTATCCAGTCAAACACTATATCATCAACTTTATAATAAAACCCCAGTATACTCTCATCTCTGCACCTTCGAGTGTTTATGTTACCTTACCAACCTTAAACTAAATCATAAATTTGATACTCATGCCCAAAAATGCATATTCCTTGATTATCCACTTGGCCAAAAAGGCTACTGTCTCTATGACCTTTAGTGCCATCAAACCTTCATCTCTTATGATGTAGTATTTCATAAATTCATATTCCCATATTTAACCACTCTAATTCAAAATCTTGATGACCATATTGACACACCAGCCCTACCCTTACCATTTAACACAACAAAAATTCAAGAGCCATTCTAGAACATCAGTGCCACGATGCCACCCACTCCACGCCATAGAAGCGACATCTAGATTTCTGATACCCTGATGTCAACCATTCCCTATCACGATGTCCTTTCTATCAATACCTAGAAACCAATCCAGATACCTATTTTTTACAAGAAATCGAATTACTCCTTGATTCTTATCCACTTTGATGTTCTTGTCACTCCATAAATCTCCCAACAAATCTCCAAGATTACAAGATAAACTATTCCAAACTTCTCATTCTAGGTCTTTTTTCTTCTTCAGCTTTGTCTGGCACACGCCACCCAATTTTAAGGTATGTCTCATACACCCATCTCTCTCATTAACATTAGACTTTTATCAATGCTATTTTTCACATGGTTAAACCAAAAATATATGAACAAGCTTACCACAATCCACATTGGATGACCACCATGAATGAAGAAACCTCAGCCCTTAAAGCAAATCATATCTTGAACATGAACCTGTTACCTTCTGGTTACCGACCCATTAGTTGCAAATGGATCTACAAAATCAAGAACAACTTTAATGGTTTAATTAAGCATTTTAAAGATCGCCTCGTAGCTAAAGGGTTTAATCAACACGAAGGTATTGACTACACTGAAACCTTTGCTACTGTGGCTAAGTTAACTACTTTTTCAGTGTCTTTTTGCCATTACTTCCATTCGTCATTGGCATTTTCATCAATTGGATGTTCAAAATATTTTCCTTTACGGGAATTTGACTAAGGAGGTCTACATGACTCCTCATCTGGGTTTTTGTCAATAGAGGGAGCAACCCTTGGTTTGTCGACTTTATAAATCTCTCTATAAATTGAAGCAAGCCTAACGGAGATGATTTCACAAGTTTCTTGATGTCATCCAAAAAATTAGTTTCCAACAATCACAGGTAGACTATTCTTTATTCACCAAGCTTAATGGTAGTTCTCTCACTGTTATCTTTTTTTTATGTCGACGATATGATCATCATCAGTAACAATGAGAAAATGATACAAGAGGTAAAGAATTTCTTGGCCAATTATTTTCGGATTAAGAATCTCGGTCATTTGAAGTATTTTTTTCGAATAAAAGTTGCTAGATCCAAAGTACGAATTTATTTCAACCAAAAGGAAATACACACTTGACATCTTAGCAGAGGCTAGACTTCTAAGTGCCAAACCTGTAAAGTTTCTCATAGAATAAAATCTCAAGCTTGCTTCTAATGAGGTAAAGTTGCTTGATGATCTAAGTCACTATCGCAGGTTGATTGAGAAGTTAATTTATCTTACCATTATTAAACCAGACATTACTTACTTAGTCAACATACTTAGTCAGTTTATGCAACAACCCAAAAAACCATATCTCGAAGCAGCATCGAGTATTGTGGTACTTAAACAATGCTCTAAGTCAAGGTCTTTTATTTTCTTCACACGGAAAGCTACAATTAACAGGCTTTTGTAATGCAAATTGAGCTAAAGGTCTAGATACCCGACAATCAGTTACTAGTTATTGTGTTTTTCTTAGTAATTCACTTATTTCATAAAAAATTAAGAAACAAGTCACAGTATCACGGTCCTTAGCAGAATTCGAATATAGGTCTATGGCATTGATTACTTGCGTATTAACTTGATTACGGTACTTATTAAAAAATTTGCAAGTATCTCACTTTGAGCTAGTTCAACTTTTTGTGACAACCAAACAGCAATTTATATTTCAGCCAATTCTGTCTTTCGTGAAATGATAAAATATATTGAGATAGATTGTCATACAATCTGTGAATGGATACAAAAAATAGAGCTTAAAACTTCTTTCGTAGAAAGCAAAAAATAAGTTGTCAGCTTTTTTACTAAGCCACTAGGTCAAGATACTTTCTTCTTTCTGCTTAACAAGTTAAGAGTTCTTGACAAATTATTTGATTTGTTAAAAGAGTAAACAAATTAAATAATTTTCTCCTTAATTGATTTTTAGGTTAAATATTCTCAATTACCTTTTAGTTGTATTTCTCTTTTATATATATGTAATTAACTAATTTATTTTTTTTTCTTTTTCAACATAAAAATAATCTTATAAATGTAAAACTTACTCTTTATATTTTGATGTATAATAATAACAATTCTTATCTAAATTCTTTCTTCCCATTCTCTCAATTTTCCAAGAGTCAAGCATCAATAATACAAATTAATGATATAAATAAGTTCACTTTATTATATCAAGTACAGTACTTAAGCAAACGTCTGAAATTTATTTGAAAAGAAAACATATCATATATCTATTTCTTGATGATAGTCAGGATCCAACATGTAGAATCTTTGAGGGATCTTTTGAGCCCATGTTGGAAATCCATGTGGCAGATGCCAAACCTCAGAGTGAACCATAATTCCATTTGAAGTTGTCAAGCGATTTAGTTTTTCGTATAGAGTTTTTAAAAATAAAAATTTTTAAAGTAGAGTTTATTAATAATTGTTTTAAAATTCTTTTTTTAAATATTTCAACTAAACAAACCTTTTCGTCTACCTTTACTTGACAACATCGAATTGAACTATAGTTACACTCAGGAGTTTAGCATCTGCCATGTGGATTTCCAACATGGGCTCAAAGATCCCTCAAAGATTCTGCCCGTTGGTTCCAGACCGTCATGAAGAAATAGATATATTTTATGTTCTCTTTTTAAATAAATTTCAGATGTTTTGCCCTTTGAATATAATATAAATGCTGGGAAAGGAGATCAATCCTATCATTGTCAGCAATGGTTTCCTCGAGTGTTAATGCAGTGCCATTCTGATCAATTCCTACAAAATATTGATATTTGAAGTTAGCATTTTTTTATATTTACATAACGAATTATATTCACTCAAAATATATTTATTTAACTTAAGGAAAATAACATAATAATAATACAACATTAATTACTTACCATTCTTGGTTATATAAACAGGTGGGTTATTATACTTGGTTTTGATGCGAAACAACAGATCTTGAATGCCCCTTGGATATAAAATGGTGAACTCTCCGACCTGCAGTAATATTTCATTTATAGGATGCATGAAGATAATGTTTTGTTCTGAGAATGTGGGCAATCTTCCAGCCACAAGAGAATGCGTGATCTTTGGATAATCACCGTTTGTTAATGGCTCCATAAACCTGAAAAATTAAAATTCATTTAATTTGAAAATTGGGAAATTACCAAACAACAAGAATAATATAATGTAGAGTTTTAAATTGAATTAGGAAATTACCATCCCAGCATGAAGTCCAGAGCTCGCTCGTGGGCTTGAATGTTCTCAGAGTGCCATTGAGGGGTTGATACCAATGTGATATCACTGTGATGCCAATCTGGCCTTTCTGAGGTGCCTGGATAAAAATTTAATAATTGATATTAACGTGTAATCTCCAACGTTATTAACATAAACACAGATTGTTGTATAAATAACATTTAAATAATAAGTTGACCTGGTATTTCTCCTTACACAAGTTTGCAGCTGCTGCATGAGCAAGAAGCAGGTTGTGTGTCACCACATAAACTTCTCTTCTCATGTCTCCAGAAGCGCAATGAGTCCGATTGAGACAATGCCCTGGTGCATAGACACCAAATGCATAACCTCCAATGCTGAAAACCCATGGCTCATTCACCGTAATCCAATTTTTAACTCTATCGCCAAATTCTTTAAAGCAAACGTCGGCTTAATCTCGGAAATCATTTCTGAATATCCGATGACAAATTACAAAATTATATCATTTCTAACTTTAGCCGTATACGAGCTGTAATTATTTACTGTAATTCCTTTACGTTATGCACCGACAGGTTTTTTTCTACCGCACGATACGCTGTATTAATTCATGTATTACCAGACCATGAAAATCATCCTCTGTAATCATTCACGCATGCATAAACTCTCTTTAAAAACTCTCTTTAAGAAATTAAAGATTGAAATCGTTCACATCACAGTTAGAAAAAAATAGTTTATGATTATAGTTTTTTTTTTTAAATGGGTTTATAATTATAGTTTAAGTACACATAAATGAGTCACGTACACAATTTCCAAGCTTAAAAACTTCCATAATCGTCTTCTAAAGCTTGGGGCACATTCTAATAGAAGAGAACCACAAAGGGCTCAATAACTGTAAAAAGTTTTAAGCAATAAATTAATTACCTAACATAAATTTTATTGATCTAATATTTTTAATATCAAAATGAAAATAAGATTGAATGAATTTAATTTACCATTGGCTAAGAGTTCATTCATGAGGTTATTGTAGTATAAAATCCCTTCTTTGTTCACACCCCACTTAGTTTTCCATCTGAATATTGTTGTCATATTTTTGAAGAACAATGAAATGAATTAGGAAGTACAGTGATAAAATAAGTAGCTAGTGATGACAGTGAAAATGTAAAATTATGAAAACTATATATATCCGTACTTTTCAAAATTCTGGGCCATGAAATTGAGAATTTGTAAGCATCAAGCCCAATTTCTTTCAATAGTGCAACATCTTCCTGTAACAAAATTATCATGGCAAGTGATTAAACGCAAATTAAGTGTTGATTCTCGATTTATTTATTTTAAAAAAACCCTTTTTAGTTTACATAAATACCTTATAACGATTCTTTAAAAAACAAATACCTTATAACGAGGATATAAATCCGTAGCCACATCTCCATTGCTCTTAACTCATATCCTTTCTGTCATTTCATCACGTATATATAAATTATATTTCCAGATTATAAATTGAAATGAAAAATAAATTCAATTATATAGATACAAGTAAATTTATTTAAGTTTGTTTATAAAGTAAGGCATAATGCGTTTGAATATGCAGCCACCTCCTCCATTTATGTGGCTGAATGTGTCCCACATGCTTGCTCCTTTACCTCCATTCGCCGCATCTTCAGATTGAAAATGAATAAAAGACTTATATAACTAAAACACAAATTATTTTAATTTTTGACATCTCCCAAAAAAAACTACACGAAGAACAAAAAAAAAAAAAAAATTGATGACTTTGAATAAAGAATTAATCTGGTAAGCAGATGTCGCTCCTCCAAAAATAAAATCGTCTGGAAAACTTTCCTAGCCAACCAAAGTGCCATCAAGAGATGCAACAGCTTTCACACGAGTCATTAAACCCGAAAGAACAAGGAGGAAGAAACCATGAATTGCCATGATAGGAAATTATGGCAGCGAAGTAGAAAAGTGTTTGTGTACGCAATAATAGTGCATCATGGATTTATATAATAACTATACAATAATGCTCGATATTGATTTGCCCAATCGCTGCATGCAATTCTAATTTTGTAGGGAGCGTTAGCAATCACTATGACATTCTTAATGCACCGCGTACGCGAAATTTCACATTCATTAGCCCATCGTAATCACATTCTTAATAAAAGAGTTGAACGTTGAAGCGATGCATGCGCGTCATTTTCGGCCCTTTAGCTGCTGCTCAGCCGCTGCCCGCAGGTGGCTAGCTCTCACTCTCAATATTCTCTTTATCTAAATTCGGCGTTTGTGATAATGAACTTTAGTTCATTGCTATGGTGTGACCTTATTTTTTTATTTTTTTAAAACATTTTAATATCACTGATAAAATCAATATATTACAAGGACTGCCTCTATAAAAGTAGAGAATTATCAGGATAATATAATTACATATTTATTGACGAACGCTTGAACTTGAAGCTTTTCTTATAAAAGGAGACAATAACCTCATTACTAGATATCATCTACAGATAAATTCTTCTATCCCTGTTGAGGACAGAGAGTCTTACCCTCACATAAAAGAGATTTTACAACCTCATAAGAAGGATATCTACCTCACGCGGGAGAAAAAATACAACAAAATATCCTCACGTAGGAGAAAATTTACAAAAGTACTCCTACTATATAACATTTACTCAAACTACCCCTAAACTAACTAAGACCACAACTAAAACTGACAAACTTTGGTTGCTCAAACTACCCCTAAACCAACAAAGACCACAACTAAAACTGACAAATTTTGGTAAGCGGGAGCTAGCAGTAGCCGAAAATAGGGGATAGCAGCTGAATCTATAAGAGGTAAGGGCAAGCAATGGGCGACTAGTTTCGATCCGGCGAGCCTGGCAGGGTTTCACCTCAGCCAAGGCTAACAGAATAACATTAGGGATTATGGACACAGACAGACCTCCATAGAAACTCGCTGGAGTCTGAAATGAGCCGGCTAAAGCGCGGCCGCTCGAAAAAGGCTTAGAAGGTTGACGGTGGTTGATGACACAACGGCTTAAGTGACTTCTAAAATAGTGGCATTCGGTTAAAGAAACTTTTATTGTTGGTGGCTAGACAATACTGTAGGAGAAACAAAACAAATTTGAAAAATAAAAAAGAAAAGGACAACAAAGGAACCAAAACCAAGAGAATGAAAAAAGAAGGGAGTAGGAGGTAGAGCTGATATGTTAAGAATAGAGAGAAGGGGAAGGCCCCTCTCTGGTGAAGTAAGGAGAAAAACAAAGGGCTTGGCGCTATTTTCTTTTGGAAGAAAAAGATAGAGAGCAAAGCTAGGGTTTACAATTTTTTTTTATGGTGCGACTTTATTTAATTTATCCTCATTTACTTTTATATGTATATATTTCTAGAACCCTTCTTTTTAATTCATCCTTCGAGTTATTCTACTTAGTGAGTTCAAATAATTTTGTCAAGAAACCATCAACCATGAAGAGACTTGATCATATAGTTTGCACAAAAATTTAGAATTTTACTATGTGTTGTAGATATCACGCCATGCATTTCAATTTAATACTCCTATGGCATCAAATAAGCCATAGCCTTGATATCCATTTTGTTCTATGCGCAGCGAAAAATTATAACTTGATATCATAAGAAAGAACAAATAAGATTAACACACCAATAAAGATAAAGAAAATAAACCAATCAACAAGACACAAGATTTACGTGGTTCAGCCCAAAATTGCCTACGTCCACGAAGGATCCATGATCCAGCTTCTTATTATTGATATAGATTACTAAATATCTTCTTACATCATCAATGATCCCACAAGACCTCTTAGTATCTCCCATAGAAACCTCTAAGTATTTACCCTTGATCACCATGACTCCCTAAAACCTCTTAGTATCTCCTTATAAGAGATTTTTACAAGGGACACAAGAATAGTCCGAGTATCTAAGCCAAAGGGATTTATGGTATTTTTTTAATTCACTCAAAGAACTTAAAGAAAAAAAAAATACTCCCTAAAGATTACACCCTAGTGCACCATGCACTTAGTGCCTACCTAGCTCCTCTATTCTCTCTTATGGTTACATCTTGAAACCTTATATGTTTAATATTAAACAAATGATTTACAAGTGTTTATATAGCGTGTATTTTGTGCCTACTAACCCTGTTCCTTGTTGGAGTAAGAGTTCACTTGTTTTGGAAGTCCAAAACTTTTCAAAATTAGAAATTCGAATTAAAACAAACTTCTGACCCGTCTGGCGCCGCGGCACTGGGCATTATCGTGCCCATCGCTACGGCGCTGAGGACCCAGCGTTACGGCGCTAGGTTGCTGTCCTGGGTGCCGCAGCGCTCAGCCTTGTAGCACCTATCCCGTGTTTGTTTTTACTTCTCTCACGTCTTTGAGTCCCGTTTCGCTTCACCTTTCATGTCCCATACATCCTAGACTTCTCCATATGTATCCCACACATTCTAGACTTCTTGTAACTCTTCACTTTGGTATTCATCTCAATTCTTATCCAACCAAAATTGTTGAATAACCAATTTTTCAACATTATGGTTATGTCTATTGCACGTATGAATGAATAATTATGAATCAATAGTAGTAGTGAATAATCATCTATGTTTAGTACATATATGTCCATATTAATGCATCTATCTCTTATTTTAATTAATAGAAAATTTTAAATGGGGTTGTCCACTCTTGAAAAACCCTTCTTCATGTTAAATTTCAATTAAATAATTTAAGTTGAAATAAAAATAATAATTTGTGCGAAGCCTTTTACCCATTTATGAAGGTCCATGGATTATTGGGTTCTGGTAACCTACATTTGAAAACTAGATCTGACTCTAAAGTTGATCTGGTCTTGTACCATTCAACAATCATGCTTAATTTTCTCTTAACTCGCTTGATAAGTAAAAACAAAAAGACCTTTCAAGCACGTGCTAGTTGAGTCTACTAGAAATAGGCTTGACACTTTTTATGTATCTTAGGGATTTAATACTTATATAAAGGCAACTTTGTGGAATTATTATTAAGAATGGAAATACAAAAATTTCAATTTCACAAATATTTACTTAATTTTTTTATAATTTTTTAATTTTAAAATAAGTATATGTAAATGAGTCACTTACACAATATTCTTGTGACATACTATCATAATTTGCCAAAATAATTTAAAACTTATAAGACAAAAGTTTTGGTAATTACAAACCAAAAGGTCTTTTGGTAATTATAACCGGAAGTTTTTATAAACCAGAAAGTTGCGGTATTTTTCAATTGCTTTATGAAGAATGAAAAGAGCTGCAGAAGGATTTGTATAGGTTTATTGGACGTGCATAGCTTTTTGAGAAGCTTAATTTTCCGTTTCGCGTGCACGGGAAAAGTGAATTGATTGTTTGATTAATTTACTTAATCATGCTGTTTGAAAATAATGTAATTAGAATATTTACCAAGTTATGATTACGTAATGTTTGCTTGCTAGTAGAATTGCAGAAATAAACCATAACAATCATCAAGATGGGAAGAATGTGAATGTTCCATTTGCACATCAATGTAATAACCCTTATGGCTTATGCATGTTTAAGGGACCGACAGCTGCATTATCCTATGATTTTTATTTTTATTTCTTTTTCACACAAATATTCTGTTCTCAAGTGTCTGCCACACTAAGCTTCTATAGGAGAGGATCCTACAGGCTAAATATCATAAACATATGTTCACTTTTCAAGTACTTCAATTGGAAAATGGTCTTGGAAATAAAGTCTTTAGACAACTTGAGCAAGAAATTAAGGGAATTTTTAAAGAGTTGAGATTTCTTTTTTAGGCTGCACCTAGTTCTAAATTGCAATACAAGTTTTTCATCGGGTAATTCTGGGCTTTTTGCCTGATTCTGGCACATGCCACTATTAATACTAAGCAAAAAATATATAACTATACAGCTGATACAGTTGTCAATCCACAATGCATTAATGTTGCTCGCGCAAGCTCTCTTCTACTAGCTGTCATGATTTCCTCTTCTGCCAATTCATGTCTTCTTCTTGGCTAGATGACTCGTACTAGTGGCGTTACTGAATCTATCCATGGCACTTTACCAATTATCGAAAAGATTCCTGGAGGACTTTCTTCTTGTTAGAAATTTTATATTATTTGTACCTTTAAAGTATATATAATAAGATTTTATGAGTAATGCAATTTGTTCATATATATATATATATAAAAGTATTTATTAATGAATTCGAATTTATAAATTATGTAATTTATATATTATGTATATAATATTAATATAGAAGATATAGATCACAATGTTTTATAAATTAAATAGTGTTTACAATTATTAATAAAAAAAGGCACTATGACTTCTTTACTTTTTATAATCGATGATTTATTTTGATCGTTGAATTAAAGACTTCGAATATAAAAACTACTGCATATAATAAATTAAACTGAATTAATATGAATTTAAATTTAATTAACTAAATGTCATCGATTATTATTGAACCCATATTTGATCAAGGTCCAACTTGGTGAGACACCCTAATTAAAGCCTCACTCATAAAAGGAATTGAACACACTTGTAAAGCCTAAATGTAGAATTGACAATGGGAACTGATAAGCTCAGGATACTGTCAAAACCAACAGACAGGCCCGTTAGGTTTGTAAATTATCGAAATACCCCTTTGATTAACAAGAGTCCGAATTCAAGCATAAGACAGAGTTCCATTCAAACTCATGTTCCCTCATGTTTTCTGAGTAGGAAATGAACGGGGAACTTGATTCAAGTTTGAACATCTCTTCTTTTACTATTTTTATCTTAATTTAATTAATTATCCAAGTACCATTGAAGTATAATTTGATTAAAATTATATCATATGACTCACTTATCATGAATTTAGTCGAAGAGTGAGAATACATTCTGCCTTAGAGGGTGAATTGAAATCTAAAGAAGGATCATGATGAAACTTCTCTTTAGGGAAGATAAAAATAATCTCAAAACACAATTAAACCACTTCAATCTTGAAATAAATTGAATTTTATCTCATTATAAACTTTTTGCATGTTAATTAAACACTACCATTTTGCACTATAAAATAAGGACTCATAATTTGATTATAGTCGTTCATAGAGAGACTCAGACATTAAGAGAGAAAACATAGCACTAGCATGTATGCAAAGTACTCTTGAGATCTTTAATTGATCTCCAAGAACCCACACACATACAAAGTCTTCTTACTTGCTAAACAATCTTCACACACAGTATGACCTTCTTCTGCTATTTACTAACTTGAGTGTCGAAGTATTTTCTTTTATAGATAAGGGTCTTATCTCAGAAAAAGGTTCTTGGAACCGGTTAGAAGTGAGCGCAAGATCATTCTCAGAATTCCAACGAAGAACTAAGGGTGCGAATGTAATTTTTGAAGGTTCTAAAAAATAGAGGGCTTCAATCATAATTCACAAAAAGTTTTAATAAGCTTCATTGACCTTAATCTTGAGTAAATAATAAACTTACATTTATGTATTATATTTTTTTAATATCACAGAGTGAAATTCATATAAACTGTTAAAATCTCGATGACTTGGTGATACATTTTCAAGGGTTATAAGAGCATATAATTGCAAGATAAAATTTATTTAGTGTTGTTCACCTAAACTATTTGCTAGTGTTTGATCATTTAAATTTGCAGTTACAGTTTATTTAATAAATTATTTATTTACAAATGTAGACATTTTGAAAAATGATCATTAGAGCATTCAATGACTTAGAGATAAATAGGCAATTAAACAAACAAAATATTTTTCCTAGTCTTAACTTTAATTATGGATATTAGTCAGAGAGTCCATTTGAGTAGTTATCATTAGTCTAAGACCAAACCAAATTTAATGGTTTTAATTAAAATAAAATTTCATTGATTTGACATAGGTTATTAGAGTGTGTAGCCTTTGACTTTTAATGAAATAGCATGGGTTAACTTAGAAGATCTGGTGGTCGTATTTTAACCTTCATTTGCTCAATATAGGTAGAGATTGTTATTAGGGTCGGTGCTTATGTGCCATCCCTGAATGTATATATACTTGTGTATTTATACAAGTGTACATTCTCATTAAATCACTAATACCATTTTATATGGTATTATATATGTAATATTACAGACATTGTAGATCTGAAGGAGTTCAGATTAGATCTAAAGAGTTTAGATAAGGGCTCATAGTTAGCCATACTGAGATATATAATTACTAAATGTTAGCATAGTTAAGTGTTAGCTGGTTATAATACTCAGCAGATCCAAGAGTTGGAGTTTTGTCTGTAATAGGACATAGACCTGGGAATATACTAGTAACTACATAGTTGCAAGAGTTGCAATCGGGTGTTAAAAAATGCAAGTTGCGTAAGTATATTCTCAAATAATTATCCCTGATTTATTTCTTCCGATGCAGGTCTGTCGGAGGATACTTTTATATATATTAGCATATGTCGTACCTATAGGGTATAGTTGGTTGTTCCTAGCTGACCATGAGTATAGAGCTCGTATTGATATATGGGTATCCAGTTAGGACTGTATATAAGACAGACTCACGAGGGCCTCCGATAGACATCCTATATAAGCCGTCAACGGAGGGTCCTCTCGAGTTGAGTAGTATATGTGGTCTTTTGACCTGAGTGCCACGGTGGGCTTGTAAGTGATCCACCATACTTTGGTTCCACATATGTCACAGACCTTTCATGGTGTGACCGTTGGGTATCGCTAGGTATGGTTCGATGCTTATGGAGTTCGGTGCGTACAAATATAGGATCGGTCAGCTCTTATAGAGAGTTTGATATCCAGATGCTTCGAGACTTTATCTCAAAAAATCTTGTGGCCACAAGTATCAATCCTGAGAAAGAGTTCCGTCAGGGTAGAACAATATGGTAAAAGGGTTTGCGCATATTGTTCAGTGAGATACAAGTCTAGAGATAAGATATGGATGAGTATATGAGGATTTGATGGTGATAATCTATATCCCCGGACATCCAAGATATCATGATAGAAAGACTATATGTATGCATTGTAACCTTAGCTTGTATGGTTCAATGCGCTGATTTGTATATCCGTGATATGTGCGCGGGGCATTACTCACGAACTCAGGGAATAGTTTCATTTGACGAATTAGGCATAGAACCTAGGGAGTCCCGTAATATGGAGTATACTCATTGTGCACTAGGGCAGCATGCCAGATTAAACTGTTTAATCCAGTAATATTCAACATTATCACGGGAATACGTGCGTGTCTGTATTTAAGTGTTAAATACAATAATTAGTTAATAATTATTATTTACTAATTATATTAAGACACGTAGCGTATTGTGGACTCTCAGTTGAGTTTACCCAAGTGTGGAATTTGATGGGACCCACTAGAGGGTAAACTTAGTAACTATTCATGAGGGAAAAAATAGTCATGACACACTATGATTATTTAATTGTTAAATAATCATTATCTCTCTCTCTCTCTCTCTCTTTTATATTATATAATATATTACTGTCACGCCCCAGACCCAACAGATCTGACACACGACATCACTTACATTCATTCACTGCATGTGCACTCATAAATAATATTACACAAAATTTTCAACTTTCATTTCAATTTCTTTCAGAATTATAGCAATTGAATTATGACTGGGACAATTACTAAACCGGAGGTACGCAGAGTTTTCTCAGAGATTAACACTCTACTACGTCACCAGTAGCAACTTTATTACCGGAAGCCCAGAATATATTCATTGCAAATTCTTACTTAAAATCAATCCATTACTACACTTGGTGAAACTTAAACTAAATCCAACCACACACAATAAAATAATACATAAGTATTTATTCAACAGGGACAAATCAAATATTTTATCCCACGTGTCCCCAAATGAAACACACAACAACCTAGCAACTTAGGGAACCCAAGGAACAGCAGAAGCCTTGCCAAATCCGCTAAGCACACATGTACCTTATTTACCTGAAATCACCACAAACTATAATGAGTATAAAACTCAGTAAGCATACTAATTTTTCATATATCAAATACAAATACATATATGTACACAATGCATATGTATGATATGCTGTGATCAATCAAAATCATAATCTTATCAAATCACATATCATGTAAGCGCTTACACATTCTTTCAAAACACATAATAGGAATACCATCACTCAACTACTACTTAGTAGGACTTACATATCACATATCACATAATGAGCCAAATGTCACTCGTAGGTGACATATCGTATGAGAGGAATAGTACAAGTGAGGTCTTTAAATCACACATATATAACGCTTATGCCCGAAGGTAAAAGTCAAACCCTCACCCTGATCATCGGTGAGTCCTTTCACATGTACCTATACGCCACTACACGAATGTGATAACTTACTCTTCCTTTAGGTACCAATAGGATCCTCCCTACATACGGAACACATAACATATACCAATCCCAAAGGAAAGGCCACACAAAAAGGCTCCACAAATCACATAAAATGCCTACTAAGTTAACAGTGAGTTCAAGTACCCTCAAAATACAAAATATTTCTCATGGACATATTACACTTCAAAAGCTTTCTTTATTAAACACATCTTATTTTGAAAGCTCACTTACAAAAACACATGTATGTCCATGCTCAATGTCAATGCTCACATTCAGAAACATATATTCACATTTCATATCAAAATATACTTTGACATAACATAAACATATTCTTAACCCCCTTTTGCAAAATCATACAAAACAATTACTATGTTTATTGTGATTTCAGTAAAAAGTCTAGTATACTTACCTCTTAACACTTTCAGCTACAAGGCTTAAATCCCCTTAACCTATCAATGGAGATTAATCATTTCATAAGCCTCAAAATTCACACAAAATACTTTAAATAGCTTACAAAATTATATACAATGCATTTATCACATCAAATTGGTCTAAATATTTGGTTTCTCAAAACCTGTCATTCTGACCACTTACACTTAACAAAAATTTCTAATACATCAAATGATGTCCAATTACTCCGAAATCAGAATATATCATTCTTGACTCATATATACTTCTTATATATGAATATTATATCAAAATTCCTACACAATCCATTCCATACACACCATCGAATCCAAACTACAAACCTGACAGGACCAAGATACTTACTGAATAGTATTCAATCTCCCAATTTTATAAAATCATATACTAACTCAAAAATTATAAAACTACCACATAATTACTCTTGACACATATCTCAGTCCATGATAAATATTTGGCTTCCAAATAACTGCCAAAAGTATTTTAAAACTATTTTATTTCATAACTTTAAAAATCTGTTAATCAAATACTACAATGAGCTGATACACTTTAGAAATTCATAACACTTCAACCACATTGATCCAAATTCTCAATTCCGAGTATATCATATTAGACATATAAAATTATCATATTCCACAAATTCATAATTTTTAAAGATCATTCAGCAGCTCAAAAATTATTTTCCACTGTATCATACTGTTTACACAGGAAATTTCCAGAATTCCAGGGTCATTTTGGTAAATTCACTACAAATTCAATTTCCGAGATTTTCAGTCGATTCAAAGTCTCAGATGATCCTAAACATGTCTAATTTCATATACTCAAAATTCAAAACCAGAATCGAATCACAACAATTTATAAAATTCCTAGATCAAGAGGTTATCCAGCAGAAATTCCATAATTCATCATGATTTATCAAACTATCTTATAGATCATCATCAATTCTCATATGATCTTACGAAATACACAACAAATCCTCAATTATACATATTTTCAGAAATCAAAACTTAAAGGAATTAACTTAATTAATACCAATAAATTGAGAAATACGTATGATATACCTCTTGAAATTCAAATTTCTAATTTCTTCTTCTTTTTCTTCTTCTTCTCCTCTTTCTCTCTCCTCTATTTCTCTCTTCTCTCTCTTAAAATGGGTAGCTCGACCTAAAAATGGTAAATTAGGGTTTAAAAGTGTATTTTTATACTAAGAGGCTAATTTTTTATATTTACGAATTTGCCCCCAAAACTTTCAAAGTATAACAATTTGGTCCCTAAAATAAATCTAAAGTCATACAAATAAACCCAATACTAATCGTATATCCTTAACCTATAAAAATATTACTAATAACAATATATAATTCAAGTATCACCAACATACAAATAAAATACGTATATTTATACATATATAAATACTTATTCTTACCAGTCGTGGATACTGGTTACTACAATTCTCCCCTCCTTATAAGAATTTCGTCCTCGAAATTCATAACTTAAGCAAATAGATGAGGATACTTAGATCTCATTTCCTCTTCTCGTTCCCAGGTTGCCTCTTCAACTGCATGGTTTCTCCATAAAACCTTTACCAAATCAATCTTCTTAGTACGAAGAATTTGCTCCTTATTGTCCAAAATCCTAATGGGCACTTCTTCATAAGTGAGATCATCCCTAAGTTGAAGTGGCTCATAGCTTAACACATGTGAGGAGTTTGAAACATATTTTCGCAACATGGACACATGGAACACATTATGAACTCCTGATAATGATGGAGGAAGGGCAAGTCTATAAGCCACATCACCTATCCTTTCAAGGATTTCAAATGGACCAATGAATCTTGGACTCAACTTTCCTTTCTTGCCAAATCTCATGACTCCTTTCATTGGAGCAACCTTAAGAAATACTTTTTCACCCACCTTAAATTCTAGATCTTTTCTTCTATTGTCTGCATAGCTTTTCTGTCTACTCTGAGCCACTTTCATTCTTTTTCTTATCTTCTCTATAACCTCACAAGTTTGCTGGACAATCTCTGGCCCTAAAATTTTTCTTTCTCCAACTTCATCCCAATGCACAGGAGATCTACATTTTCTTCCATACAAAGCTTCATATGGGGCCATACCAATAGTTGATTGATAACTATTATTGTATGCAAACTCCACTAATGAAAGGTGTTTGTCCCAACTACCTTTAAGGTCTAACACACATGCTCTCAACATATCTTCTAGAATTTGAATGGTCCTTTCAGATTGACCATCAGTCTGTGGGTGGAATGCAGTACTGAAGTTCAACTTTGTGCCCATGGCATTATGTAGGCTCTTCCAAAATATTGAAGTAAATCGGGGATCTCTATCAGATACAATTGACACAGGTACTCCATGAAGCCTCACAATTTCATCAACATATAATTGGGCATACCTATCCATGGAATAAGTGGTGCATATTGGAATAAAATGTGCTGATTTTGTTAGCCTATCAATAATCACCCATATGGCATTGTAGCCCTTTTGTGTACTTGGCAACCCAACTACAAAATCCATGGCTATGTGCTCCCATTTCCATTCCGGTACCAATAAAGGTTTCAATAACCCAGATGGTCTCTGATGTTCTGCCTTAACTTGCTGACATGTCAAACATTGCTCTATAAATTTTGCAATCTCTCTTTTCATATTAACCCACCAATAAATAGCTCGTAGGTCTCGATACATCTTGGTACCTCCCGGATGGACAGTATATGGTGAACTATGAGCTTCAACCAAGATCTCATTTTTCAACTCATCATTATTAGGCACACAAAGTCTACCTTCAAAATGTAGAGCTCCATCATCAAAAATAGCAAAGTTAGGCCTTTTACCCAATGAAATTTCTTCCATAATTTTCTTCAGATGCACATCATTACCTTGTGCTTCCTTAATTCTCTTAATTAGGGTAGGCTGAATGGACATACTTGCAACATAAGCCCTATCATTAGATCTTACCACTTCAATGCCAAGCTTTTCTAAATCCAACAAAATTTGCTTTTGAGTAGTCAAAAGTGCTGCCATATGTCCTGAAGATTTTCTACTCAAAGCATCTGCTACAACATTAGCTTTTCCCGGATGGTAGTTAATCACACAGTCATAATCTTTGACTAGTTCCAACCATCGACGTTGCCTCATATTTAACTCCTTTTGAGTAAAGAAGTATTTAAGACTTTTGTGATCTGTGTAAATTTCACACCTTTCTCCATAAAGATAATGCCTCCAAATTTTCAGAGCAAAAACTACTGCAGCCAACTCCAAGTCATGAGTAGGGTAATTCTGCTCATAAGTCTTTAGTTGTCGTGAGGCATATGCCACTACCTTTCCATCCTGCATTAATACACACCCAAGCCCTTTCTTGGAAGCATCACTATAAATCACAAATCCAGCAGAAGCAGAAGGGATGGTTAGTATGGGAGCAGATACTAACCGATGCTTGAGTTCTTGAAAACTTTTCTCACATTCTTCTGACCACTGAAACTTGACATTCTTTCTTGTCAATTGAGTTAAAGGTGAAGCTATCTTAGAGAATCCTTCAACAAACCGTCTATAATATCCTGCCAGCCCAAGAAAACTTCGAATTTCCCCCACATTAGTTGGTCTGGACCAATTCACCACTGCTTCAATTTTGCTTGGATCCACTGAAATTCCCTTTGAGGAAACAACATGTCCCAAAAATACCATTCGATCTAGCCAGAATTCACATTTCTTGAATTTTGCATAAAGCTGCTTCTCCCTTAACACTTGTAGGACTTTTCTTAAGTGTTCTTCATGTTCTCCCTTACTCTTAGAGTACACTAGGATGTCATCAATAAACACAATAACAAACCTATCCAAATAATCCTTGAATACTCTATTCATTAGATCCATAAAGGCAGCAGGTGCATTTGTCAACCCAAATGGCATAACAATAAACTCATAATGCCCATATCTGGTACGAAATGCAATCTTTGGAATGTCTTCTTTCTTGATCTTCAATTGATGATAGCCAGAACGAAGATCAATTTTTGAGAATACACAAGCTCCTTGCAACTGATCGAATAAATCATCGATTCTTGGAAGTGGATATTTATTCTTTACAGTCACACGGTTCAACTCTCGATAGTCAATACATAATCTCATTGAACCATCTTTCTTCTTAACAAAAAGAACTGGAGCACCCCAAGGTGAAACACTCGGGCGAATAAACCCCTTCTCAAGCAATTCATGTAGCTGTTCCTTCAACTCTTTAAGCTCTACTGGTGCCATACGATAAGGTGTTTTAGATATAGGACCGGTTCCTGGCAGAAGTTCTATCGTGAATTCAATCTCTCGATCTGGTGGAACTCCAGGTAAATCTTCAGGGAATACATCTATAAACTCATTCACGCCTGGAACATCTTGGATTTTCATTTCTTCTTTCTTTGTATCCACTACAGTCGCTAAGAAACACTGACAACCCTTCTTAAGACTTTTCCAAGCTTGTAAAGCAGATATTACTTTTGGCAAAGAGCATAACTTAGAACCAATAAAACTAAACTCAGGCTCCCCGAGTGGTTGGAAAACAACTTCTTTCTCAAAGCATTTAACATTAGCATGGTACATAGACAACCAATCCATGCCAAATATAACATCAAAATCATACATATTCAAGATAATCAAATCTGCTTGTAGCACCTTATCTCCTATTTCAATTTTACATGATTTTACCACATTTGTAGCACACATCAAATCTCCTGAAGGAGTTGCAACACATAAATCTACACCCAAAGGTTCTGGCACAACCCCCATATTACTAACAAATGCATGTGACACAAATGAATGGGTAGAACCCGAATCAAAAAGAGCTAAACCATGCTGGCCAGATATGGAAATTGTACCTGTCACCACAGAAGGTGAATCATCTGCTTCTTTTCTGGTAAGAGCATAGACTCTTGCTTGAGCTTTCTGATCTTTCTTAAATCCTCCCTGATCATTCTTCATCTCTGGACAATCCTGAATAAAATGACCAATCTTTCTACACTTAAAACAAGCTCCACTTTTTCTGAAACACACCCCTCCATGTGGTCTCCCACATGTATCACATAATGGAAAATCCTTCTTTTCAATGTCATCATTCCTATGCCTCTTCTTTCCTTTCCACCTGTCAAACTTTTTCTGATTATTTTTAACCCAAGGTCTCTTTTCTGATCGATGATAACCCATATGTTTGGACTCAGATGGTGCTGCCAATTCTTCATCCCTTGCTAATATTTCAGCCCTCTGTAATACTGCACTGTAAGTCTGTAGATCAAGGACAGAGAGTAACCTTCTCACTTCTGGTTTAAGACCCATCTGAAACCTCTTGGCCTTACGTGCTTCTGTGTCTACTAAGTGGGGAGCAAACCTAGACAACTCCTCAAACTTCCTCTCATATTCTGTTACTGACATTTTGCCCTGAGTAAGGTGGATAAATTCTGCCTCTTTCTCATCTCTTAGGGACTGGGGAAAGTATTTTTCATTAAATACTTCTTTGAATCTTTCCCATGTTATCTTGTTCTTATCAATATTCAGTGTCCGCATGGTCATCTCCCACCAATGACTGGCTCCCTCCTTAAGCATGTAAGTGGCACAACTGACTTTATGTGAATCTGAACATTCGAGGAGGCTGAATATCTTTTCCAACTCACGGATCCACTCCTCAGCAACCAGCGGGTCTTTTGAGCCTTCAAATGATGGTGGTTGCAATTTTCTGAATTTCTCAATAACATGGAATTTATCATTATGGTCTGCTTTGGGTCGTTGTTGTTGAAGCACATTATTCACTGCTTGAACAATATTTTGGATGGTAGCAGGGTTTTCTCCTGAAGTACTCTCATTCACAGTATCAGCACTTCTAGTAATTCTTAGATTACGCCCCATCTTTTCAAAATCACAAAGATAAGTAAGTAAGATATCAAATAAATCAATATACATAAATAAGCACACATACAATCTTAAGGATTTGGCATCGGCTGGGTTCCCTTCACTAGACACATAAAGTCTACAGAATCATACCTTAGCTCTGATACCAATAAAAGCTGTCACGCCCCAGACCCAACAGATCTGACACACGACATCACTTACATTCATTCACTGCATGTGCACTCATAAATAATATTACACAAAATTTTCAACTTTCATTTCAATTTCTTTCAGAATTATAGCAATTGAATTATGACTGGGACAATTACTAAACCGGAGGTACGCAGAGTTTTCTCAGAGATTAACACTCTACTACGTCACCAGTAGCAACTTTATTACCAGAAGCCCAGAATATATTCATTGCAAATTCTTACTTAAAATCAATCCATTACTACACTTGGTGAAACTTAAACTAAATCCAACCACACACAATAAAATAATACATAAGTATTTATTCAACAGGGACAAATCAAATATTTTATCCCACGTGTCCCCAAATGAAACACACAACAACCTAGCAACTTAGGGAACCCAAGGAACAGCAGAAGCCTTGCCAAATCCGCTAAGCACACATGTACCTTATTTACCTGAAATCACCATAAACTATAATGAGTATAAAACTCAGTAAGCATACTAATTTTTCATATATCAAATACAAATACATATATGTACACAATGCATATGTATGATATGCTGTGATCAATCAAAATCAAAATCTTATCAAATCACATATCATGTAAGCGCTTACACATTCTTTCAAAACACATAATAGGAATACCATCACTCAACTACTACTTAGTAGGACTTACATATCACATATCACATAATGAGCCAAATGTCACTCGTAGGTGACATACCGTATGAGAGGAATAGTACAAGTGAGGTCTTTAAATCACACATATATAACGCTTATGCCCGAAGGTAAAAGCCAAACCCTCACCCTGATCATCGGTGAGTCCTTTCACATGTACCTATACGCCACCACACGAATGTGATAACTTACTCTTCCTTTAGGTACCAATAGGATCCTCCCTACATACGGAACACATAACATATACCAATCCCAAAGGAAAGGCCACACAAAAAGGCTCCACAAATCACATAAAATGCCTACTAAGTTAACAGTGAGTTCAAGTACCCTCAAAATACAAAATATTTCTCATGGACATATTACACTTCAAAAGCTTTCTTTATTAAACACATCTTATTTTGAAAGCTCACTTACAAAAACACATGTATGTCCATGCTCAATGTCAATGCTCACATTCAGAAACATATATTCACATTTCATATCAAAATATACTTTGACATAACATAAACATATTCTTAACCCCCTTTTGCAAAATCATACAAAACAATTACTATGTTTATTGTGATTTCAGTAAAAAGTCTAGTATACTTACCTCTTAACACTTTCAGCTACAAGGCTTAAATCCCCTTAACCTATCAATGGAGATTAATCATTTCATAAGCCTCAAAATTCACACAAAATACTTTAAATAGCTTACAAAATTATATACAATGCATTTATCACATCAAATTGGTCTAAATATTTGGTTTCTCAAAACCTGTCATTCTGACCACTTACACTTAACAAAAATTTCTAATACATCAAATGATGTCCAATTACTCCGAAATCAGAATATATCATTCTTGACTCATATATACTTCTTATATATGAATATTATATCAAAATTCCTACACAATCCATTCCATACACACCATCGAATCCAAACTACAAACCTGACAGGACCAAGATACTTACTGAATAGTATTCAATCTCCCAATTTTATAAAATCATATACTAACTCAAAAATTATAAAACTACCACATAATTACTCTTGACACATATCTGAGTCCATGATAAATATTTGGCTTCCAAATAACTGCCAAAAGTATTTTAAAACTATTTTATTTCATAACTTTAAAAATCTGTTAATCAAATACTACAATGAGCTGATACACTTTAGAAATTCATAACACTTCAACCACATTGATCCAAATTCTCAATTCCGAGTATATCATATTAGACATATAAAATTATCATATTCCACAAATTCATAATTTTTAAAGATCATTCAGCAGCTCAAAAATTATTTTCCACTGTATCATACTGTTTACACAGGAAATTTCCAGAATTCCAGGGTCATTTTGGTAAATTCACTACAAATTCAATTTCCGAGATTTTCAGTCGATTCAAAGTCTCAGATGATCCTAAACATGTCTAATTTCATATACTCAAAATTCAAAACCAGAATCGAATCACAACAATTTATAAAATTCCTAGATCAAGAGGTTATCCAGCAGAAATTCCATAATTCATCATGATTTATCAAACTATCTTATAGATCATCATCAATTCTCATATGATCTTACGAAATACACAACAAATCCTCAATTATACATATTTTCAGAAATCAAAACTTAAAGGAATTAACTTAATTAATACCAATAAATTGAGAAATACGTATGATATACCTCTTGAAATTCAAATTTCTAATTTCTTCTTCTTTTTCTTCTTCTTCTCCTCTTTCTCTCTCCTCTATTTCTCTCTTCTCTCTCTTAAAATGGGTAGCTCGACCTAAAAATGGTAAATTAGGGTTTAAAAGTGTATTTTTATACTAAGAGGCTAATTTTTTATATTTACGAATTTGCCCCCAAAACTTTCAAAGTATAACAATTTGGTCCCTAAAATAAATCTAAAGTCATACAAATAAACCCAATACTAATCGTATATCCTTAACCTATAAAAATATTACTAATAACAATATATAATTCAAGTATCACCAACATACAAATAAAATACGTATATTTATACATATATAAATACTTATTCTTACCAGTCGTGGATACTGGTTACTACAATTATATTATTATTATTTATATTATATTATATATATAAAGAAAAAGAAAGATAGAAGAGCAAGAGATTTGGCCAAACGGCCGAGAGGGAGGAGAATAGAAGAAATGGAGGGAGAAGAAAAGGAAGAAAGAAAGAAGAAGAAGAAGAAGAAGAAAGAGAGAAAAAATGAAATTGTTTCATTTTCCTCTATGCGTCCAATTGGAGCAATTATGAATTTCTCCAAACTCTCAATTTCTTATCCTTTTAGAGTAAATGATATAAATTCACTCCTGGCCATTTTAGAGATTAAGAGTTAATCTCAGGCTGAATATCAAGCTGCTGTTCTAGCTCACCAAATCCACCGTATTGGTGACTAAAATTGCACAGGAGTTAGTTTTCATGCAGACTCTAGAAAAAATACGTGTATAACGTTACACATTTGGTGAGTTCTTTAACCTTATTAATATATTAATGTGATTAATATATTTATTTATTGTGTTTATTGCAAAATTTATGTTTCCGTTGCTTTAGGTAATAGATACTATTGCACATACATACGCCTACGTGCCAAGATCCTCCGCCGATAATTGTTTCCCCTCGTTTAAAGTATGATCAAACATTGGCCATTGCTCTGACCGACTTAAAGAGAGTGTAAGTCTCATTTTTAAGTATGACTAAAAAAAGTAGCCAAATTTTGACTATTGTTCTAACCAGCTCGAAGGTTATAGATTATCTTTTCTTTTTTAGAGTCTGATCAAAATGGTTGTCGGGCTTTAACCATTGTTTTGATTAGCTTAAAGATGGTGCCTTAGGCTCTAGGGCGTTTAGTGGGCCGACAACTTCTTCTTAGGTCTTGTAGATCGAGATCATCTTTGTGCTTTATGGGCTGCATACTTTGAGCCTTGTAAGTTGAAATCTATAGGGGAACAAGGGTTCCTCAGTTTTCAATATTAATTTGTTGACATTGGAAACTTTATAAATAATTTTCCTAGATTGAGGTGCTCTTTAAAGTTCATTTGATTGTGTTTAGCCAATGTCCTCAATTTATTTTCAGGATCTTTTTATTTTATCAGTTTAGTGAGCTTTTCTCAAGTAAATGTTTCTCGGGCCCATAAGTTGTGGATGTGTAATTTATGATAATAATTGGACTTCTATTTAGAGTTAACACCTTTATTGCTTTAGATATTGGTAATTTCTTGAGAAGTTTACCACAGTCTGATGAATTTAATGAGTGACAACTCTCATTTTTTGAATGTTTGTTAATGTATCTTCATCTTGGGGATTGTTTACTGATTGCATGGTTGAGTTGCATTGGTTAATGAGATGTGTCTTTTAATAGTTTTTTTTATCTCCTAAAATTTAAATTTACAGCTGATATCTCTCTTTATTTGACTGGATATATAATTTCGCTGCCCTTTTAATTCTCCAATTTTTTTTTTATTTTTCTAATGCCATTTTCTGAAGAAAAATTATTGTCACATTTCAAAGCTTTACTTCTCTTTTTTAATTTTATTTTTTTGGGTCTTCTTTCTATTATTCTTTTGTTTTGCTTTTTTTTTTTTGCATTCTTTCTGACTTGGTGCCTATTATGAATCTTTGCTCCTTGAGGTCTTTCTTTTATTCTTCTAATTTTTTTTATTGATATCCAAAACTTGGGGTTTTTTCTTATGTGTGGCTGGAAACTACAATGTTGCAAAATTAAATTTAGGTCAATGCCAAATATAAAGGGAAGAAGTATGTTGAATTTCTTGAGAAAAAACTTCACATCACAAATTAACATAGGAGGATGACAACATAAAGTAACATAGGAGGAAGAAATCGCAAACTTCATATGCTATATAGCCAGAGCCATTGTTTGAGCTAAGCTGAAACGGCGTTAATGAGTCTGTAGCAGCTATTCCAGCTATACTTAATAGAAGCGAAATGAAGAATACCATGGATGTTTTCAAGGAAATCATTAGATGAAGCTTTGTCAGGGGACGATGGATTGGGGGGAGGATTGGTTGAAGGCTATAAAAGAATAATTGAGAGAAAGACGAGAGAGTTTGCTCATTGTCCCCATAGTAGGCTACTTGTCATTGTCCTGAATGCAATTTGCTTGTTGCCATTCATGTTTGTCATTTTCGATTATCTGTTATTTTGTGAGAGAGGGTTAGGGTTTGTCTATATGAGAAATAGTCAAGGGAAATGGCTAATAGAGAAGACTTAAGGGTGGGCACGGTCCGGTTTGATTTGGTTTTTTTATAAATAAAATCGAAACCACTTTTTTTAATGGGAAAAACCAAAACATTTTTTTTCGGTTCGGTTTTTTCAATTTTTTTTGTTTTTTTTAAAATACTGAACCGGACTGGTCTATGTTTTTCCAAAAAAAAGGGACCAAACTAACTAGTTCGGTTTGGTTTCTAATTTTTTGTGTCCACCCTTAAAAAGACTTGATTGATTGAAGAATAATTAAATTGAGGGTAGCAAACTTGATTTTACAAAAATTTAGTGCCCAAATGACGTCATTTAGGGCTTTTTGTTTATCTTTATTTCTTTCATTTTTTTAATCCTAAAACAAAGTTGTTTTGTGAGTTTTCTTTTAAAATTTAAACACCCAACACAACGTCGTTTTAGGCGTTATATTAATTTTTTTAAATTTTAAATTATTTTTAATAATTAAATTTTTAATTAAAAAATAACTTCACGATACTATAATATCACTAACTCATTAACACTTCATTTTTTAATGCTATTGTATCATGAATTTTATAGCACTTTATATTTTTAACATTATAGTATCAATAATTCACTGACACTTTGCTTCATTGATACGATTTAAAAAGTATCAATGGTATATTATCAGTGAAACCTTTTTTTATAGTAGTGCATAATAGCAGTTCAAATAACTTATATAAGTCACCTTTAATTAATTAATTATAAAGAATGTAACCTTTTTTTTGGTAAAAGTAAGTGGAATTGTTACCTATGTATTTAATGTTTCATGAGGAATATTATCTCTTTAAGATGTAAGTTTTATTGGGGATTTAAAATATGTGGGTGTATATATGTACAATTGTGTCTATTGCCTAAAATATGTATCACATACATATTTAACATGACAGAAGTATTAAAACATGCGATAAACACAATAAATAAAATATATTAATCACATTAATATATTAGTAAGGTTGAAAAATTACCTGAACGTGTAATGTTATACACGTATATCCTTGAAGTTCGCATGAAAATCAACTCGTTGGCAGTTCTAGTCACCATCTCGGTGGGCTTGGTGAACTAGAACAACAACCCTATAGCCAGCACTGAGTTTAACTTTTAAACCCTTAAATGGTAGTATGTGTGTGTATTTTTCTTTTTCTCTAAAAAGATAGGAAATAGAAATTGAAGCAATTCACAATTGCTTCTCTCGGTACCATGAGAAAAAATGAAACAATTCCATTTTTTCTTTTCCCTTTTTTTTTCTTTTCTCACCACCAAGCATTTTCTTTCTTTCTCCGTTCTGTTTCTTTCTCTCGGCACCCAAAAACACACACTTCTCTCATCTTTCACACAATCACAAAAAATATATATATCTAATATATAAAATAATAATATAATATAAATAATAATGGGCTACAACTATCACCCATTATAATATAATAATAAGATATTTTAATTATTTAACAATTAAATAATCAATATGTAAAATAACCATTTTGCCTCTTATAAATAGTTACCAAGTTTACCCCTAGTAGGTCCTACTAAACTCGCACTTAAATAAACTCAACTGAAGGTCCACAATACACCACGTGTTCTTATACAATGACCAATAACAATGATTGATTAATTATTATATTTAATGCTTAAATACAGACACGCACGCATTCCTGTGGTATTGTTGGATTAAACAATTTAATCTAGTACGCTACTCCAGTGCACAACTAGTATACTCCATATCACAGGACTTCCTAAGTCTACGCTCGATTCATCAAATGGAACTATTTCATGAGTCCATGAGCAATGCCCTATACACAGGTCACGAATATACAAATCAGCGCGTTGAACTATGCAAGTTGAGGTTACAACGCATACGTATAGTCCTTCCGTCATGATATCCTAGATGTGCGGGATATAAATTATTACCGTCAAATTTTCATGTGCTCATCCATATCATATCTCCAAACTTGTATCTCACTGAACAATATGTACAAATGCCTTTGCTATATTGTTCTATCTTGGCGGAAACTCTTTTCCGAGATTAACGTTTGTGGCTACAAGACTTTTTTAGATACACTTTATAAGCATTTGGATATCTAACTCCCTATACGAGCTTACGAATTTCATATCTGTACACACCGAACTCCATAAGCATCAGACTATATCCAACGATACCCAACGGTCACACCATAAAAGATTTGTGACATGCATGGAATTAAAGTATGGTGGATCACTTACAAGCCCACCACGGCACTCAGGTCAAAGGACCACCTATACTAGTCAACTCGAGAGGACCCTCCATTGACAGCTTACATTGGGTGTCTATAAGAGGCCCTTATGAGTCTGTTATTATCCAGTCTTAATTGAATACCCATATGTCAATATAAGTTCTAAGCTCACAGTCAACTAGGTATTGTTGGAGCTGGTGCTCACGTGCCATTTCAATATTGTATGAATATTAATTGTTAATATTTATACAATAAACATTTCGAATAAAGATTGTTAATATTATATTAACATGGTATAATGCTTGTAACATTACAGACATTGTTTGATCTGAAAGAGTTTAAATCTGGTCTAAAGGATTTAGACCAGAACTAATAGTTAGCAAAGCTGAGAGTTATAAATGCTAAGAGTTAGCACTGTTAATAGTTATCAGTTTATATGAGTCAACGAGGTCTAAAGAGTTAGAACCTTGCCTATAATGGGACAAAGACCTGAGAGTATACTTGTAATGATATAGTTGCAAAGAGTTGCAATAGGTGCTAAGAAATATCATTATGTAAGTATGTCTCAAATATAATGTTCCTGATCTATAATCACCAATGCTGGTCTATCGGTGATTCACTTTATATAGATTAGTGTATGTTTCTATCTGAATGGTTCAGATGGTTGTTCTTAGCTGACCATGAGCTTAGAGCTTGTATAGGCATACGGGTATCCAGTCAGGACTGGATACTGAACAGACTTATGAGGACCCCAATAGATATCCTATAACACCATCAAAGGAAGGTCCTCTCAAGTTGAATAGTATTCGTGGTCTTTTGACCTGAGCGCCACGGTGGTCTTGTGAGTGATCCATCATGCTTTGGTTCCACATATGTCAGAGACCTTTCATGGTCTGACCGCTATGTGTCACTGGGTATGGTCCGATGCTCATAGAGTTCGGTGTGTGTAGATACGAAATCCGTCAGCTTACGTAGGTAAGTTATATATCCGAAGCTCCGAGATTGTATTTCATAAAGTCTTGTGGCCACAAGCATAAACCCGGGAAAAGAGTTTCCCATAGGGTTAAACAATATAGCAAAAGTGTTTACGTATATTGTTTATCGAGATACGAATCTGGAGATAAGATTATGAATGAGCAAATGGAGATTTGACGGTGCTGATCTATATCTCCGCACATTTAGGGTATAAATGATGGAAGGATTATACGTATACGTTATGACCTCAACTTGTATGGTCTCACACACTGATTTGTAATATTCGTAACGTGTGCGTGGAGCATTGATTACGGATTAATGAAACAGTTCTATTTGACAAATCGGGTGTAGACCTAGAGAGTCCCAATATGAAATGTACTCTTTGAGCACTTGGGTAGTGTACCGTATTGAATTGTTCAATACAATATAATTCAGCAATTACTAAGGTTACGTTAACTAAAGTATATGATTAAATGGTGGGATCCACTTTAGGTTAACTTGGTAACCGAGTAAGGATATAATAGTAATTTCACTTTATGATTATTTAATTGTTAAATAATAAGAATAAATATTTATTTATTTAATTGTTAAATAAATGATTTAATTTAACTATGATTAAAGGTTAATCATATGGTTAATTTAGTTAACTTTACTTAATGGTTAAGTAAAGGTTAACCTAACTAAGGTTAAGTTAGTTAACTATGGTTAGAATAATTAAATATTTATTAACTTAAAGGTTAAGTTAAAATAATCTAACTATAGTTAAATATTAACTAAGGTTAGGTTAAGCCAAATGAAATGCAAATGAAATTCAAATTAGTTTGGAATTTATGCATTAGTATATAAAGTGAAATGAAATTGAAAATCATTAATGTTTTTAGATTTTAGGTTTTGCATTTTGGGAGCCAATTCAATTTGAGAAATTGAAATTGTTTGTTTTGTGTTTTAAGTGTTAGAACAACAAAACAAATTAGATAAATGGTTACTAAATGTAATAACTAAAAATAAGATTTGTTTTATTTATTCAAGAGTTGAATAAAAGGAAAAATAAATTTAATTAAGTTAAATAGTTTAACTTTGAATCATGTTTAAAAGTTAAACATAGATGCTGGATTAAGATGCTGTCATTCTAGATAATCAAACCCACTCTTGTTGATTGCTGGATTAATCAAAGATTCATTTCATGGTGGACTTCAAAGAAAATTAATCCAAAGGCTTCATTGGTGATATTTCTCAATCTCGAATTTCAGTTTAATCAAATATGTATTTTCTGTGTTCATTGTATATAATCTTCCGCTGTGCACATATATGTATGAGATATGTATATTGTTTGTATGATGAACACAACCCACATGCAAGCACCCTAGTAATTTGTACAACACATCCAACAGGTATAACTATTTATACCCTATAAGTACGACATATGCTGATCTATATATAAAGGTATCCACCGACAGACCCTTATTGGCAGAAATAGATCAGGGACAATATTTTTACATACTTGCGCAACTAATATTTCCTAACACCCGATTGCAACTCTTGCAACTATGCAGTTATTAGTATATTCTCAGGTCTATGTCTCATTACAGATAAAGCTCCAACTCGTGGATCTTCGCTGAGTATATAACCAACTAATACTTAGTTTTACTGACATTTATCATTTATATTTCTCAGCGTGGCTAATTATGAGCACTTATCTGATCTGTACTCCTTCAGATCATACAATGTCTGTAATGTTACATTGTATAGTACCATATAAATAGGCATTAGCAATTTGATAGGAATGTATACTTGTATAAATATATAAATATATGTACATTCAAGATAGCACGTAAACACCGACCCTAACAAGTTTCACAAGTTAGCCATTAATACTCCTGATTAATTTTTGCAAAAGCATCACCACATACATTCAATTTTCATTTAGTTATTTTTAGTATAATTAAAAAGAAAGTTGTTTTAAAATGTTAAAACGTTTCCCAAATAATATGTATTTACTGTGCTATTAAATTTTAATATAAAATGTTTGTCCATAAAAATTATACTTAATTTTAAATATAGTATATACTATTTTAAATTCTTTTTTAATCGTATATTTGATAGATATACTTTCATGTTCCTCAAGACTAAACATATGTTAAACAGGCCATATGTATAAAGTTGCGAAGGGGTGAGGTGGCCATCACTTGATCAATGTAAGATTTGTACTAAAAGTGTTAGAAGCCATAGATCCCCCAACAAACTAAACATATAAGATCAAAGCCCAATTATTAATTTTATTTTCATCATCATTGTCACATGTCAAATGGAAGTACTCACGCTTAACAATCTATGTCTCTCGAGTTATGAAGAGCAACTTGCATGCAATTTTCTATTTAAATAGAGATCCCCTGCATCAATAGGGGCAATTCTCTTGGAGGCAATCTACACAGGCCTAAAGTCGTAAAGAGTTGGGAGCTAGAAGAAGCTATTAGCGAGAAAATTGTATGAACTAGAAAAAGCTATTGTGAGAAAATTGTCAAACATACAATCAAGAACTAAAGGCAATAAACTTAGCTAAAGATTTTATTTAGATGAGATATAATAATATCTATAGTAATTTCTAGTGATAATGTAGCAATCCACTCACTAAAGTCTTAATTACTAATACTTTTTTAAAACATTTAGAGTCAATAGGCATTAGATACAATGGTTAATGGCACTAAAATAAGTGAGAGTTGTTGGAGATAGTGCTTATATGACATTCTATTTTTTATATGAAAATATTGATATTTATAAAATACATATTTCTATAAGTCGTTAATTTATTACGTAGTAATAATCTTTTTTTCTTTTCTGACATTGTAAATCAAATGAGTTTAAATATGATATAATGGTATTTAGATCAAGATTGGGAGTTAGTAATTCTAAGAGTTAAAGCCCTGTCTGAAATAGGATAAAAATCCGAGAATATTTATTATAATGACATAATTATAAGAAGTTACAAATAGTGTAGAAATGTTATTATACAATATATTTTCAAACACATCGTTCCTAATCAATGTTTACCAACATAGGTCAATTAGTAAATCTTATAAATCATTATATGTTTATTTTTGCATTGTTTAGACGACTAATCTTAGTAGATCAGGAGTTTAGTGGAAGCTCGTATAGGCATGCATGTATACGGCTAGGATTTGTACTAATTGACTCACGAGAACCTCCAATAGACATTCTATAAAGCTATAATAGATAGTCTTTTCGATTTGAGTAGTATTTGTTATTCTTTGACCTGAGCACCATGGTGGCTTGTGAGTGATCTATTATACTTTGATTCTACACATGTCAAAGGCCTTTTATAGTGTAACCTCTAAATGTTATTAGGTATGGTCCAATGCTTATAGAGTTTAGCGCGTGTAGATATGAGATTGGTCAGCTTATATGTGTAGGCTATATATCATGATACTTTGAGATTATATTTCAGAAACTCTTATGGCTATGGGGATTATCTCAAAAAAGAGTTTCACAAGGTAAAATAATATTACAAATGAGTTTATAGATGTTTATTAAAATACAAATCTGGAAATAAGTTCATAGTTGAGTAAATAAAAATTTGACGGTGAAGATCTATACCTCTGCCATTCTGAGATAAAGGTGAGGGAGAGACTATATAAATATGATTAACCTCAATTTATATGGTTCAACACGCCGTTTGTTGTATTTGTAACATATGAGTGGGGTAGTGTTCATGAACTTATAAAAATATTCCATAAAATAAATTGACGTAAATTTAAAGAGTCTCACAATATGAAGTGTACTCATTGAGCACTAAGGTAACGAATAAGATCAAAAAATTAGATCTCAAAAAATTTTGAATAAGCAAGATTTAGTTTTAACACCTCTTAAAAAGAACACGTGTCAAATTCTAATTGTTAAAATTTGATACATGTCATTAAGCCATAAGAATTAATGGCCATTGTGCATTATTTTAATAAGGTTAATAGTTAGGCTTTGCTACATGTTTGACAAGTATGGGATGCTTGTCTTGATAGCAAATTAAGAAATTAACACTTATAATGAATAATGGTTAAGTTTGCTTAAACTATTGATAAATGTTAGACACTTGTTATAGTTTTATTTAATTTTTTAACATTTGTCCATTTCAAAGGACATAATTTTGGATAAGGAAATGGTTCGACCAATGTGTGCTTTTAAAGATAAGAATGTGTGCTTTTGAAGATAAGATCTAGCTTTGGATTTCTAATGGAAAAAAAAATCAAGAGTGAGAGAGAGCTTAAAAAGTTTTAAGCTAAATCAAAATAAATCTGACAAATAAAAAAGTTAGTCCTAAGCTCACCGTAGTCAAGACCTAGAATCGTTCGTGGGAACATTTTAAGGTAAAAGACGAAGACCTAGAATTGTTCATGTGAACACTTTAAGATGAGACTTCATCTTTCAATTGTCCAATTAATTCTTCAAAAGAATATTTTTTATTATCGTAATCAGAATTATCTTTGAAGAAATATGATTTTAAAATCTATTCTATATTTCCGCTGTATGCTATATATGTGACACATTTATATTTCACTAATCACACGTACTAACACTGATCTCACTTAGCGAAATTATATTATTCCTCGAGCAAATTAAATTAGTCTAATGCATGCGTAGAACAACTAAACTAAATGAGAGAATACGTATTAAGTGTTTAAAAATTATTACTATATAATATTATAAAAATATAATTTTTTTAAATTAAATATTTTTACATATTTAGAATTATAAAATATGCTATAATAAATTTTAAAAATATTTTTTTAATATAACTAATTAACATAAATTTTTATTTATCTAAAAATAAATTATAAATAAAATAAATATTATAAATTGCTGCATTAAAAATATAATATAAATAAAAATATATTATTAGAATTGATATATATTATAAAATATTAAAATATAAATATATTTTAATATTATAAAAATATTACCCACTAAAATTACTAAACATAAATTTAATTACCCAAACTTAATTTCTGAAATTCTCTTCTTACTTTCTTCGTTTTCTCTCCTTCAGCTCTCTCTCACCTTTGTTTTCTTTCTTTTTCTTTTTTTCATTTCGATTCTCTCCTCTTTTTTTTTCTTTTTTTTATTTTTAATGAAGCACACTGTCCCATTAACTAACCCGTCAATGAAGCACCCATTATTCCCCTTGCTTTAACATTTGCCACTACCAACATTTCTCTCTTAAATTGCCAAGTATGGCCGACATGCATGCCATTGAGCTGCATATGCAAGAAAGATGGGCATTAGCCACGTTGTTACATTACAGCACCTACCATACCGTGTTGCCATCTATCTTTCAATTTGAGGAGACAAAATTAATAGTAGAATACAGAAATAGATCCTTGAATAAATTGAAAGAAAGCACAAACTTACAAGCTAAGAGGAAACACACAAGGTAAAGTTTAATACAACGCATAAACCATTTAGGGAAGCATGAACCACTAGTTAGTACTGAACAGTAAAACAATTATTATTCATATAGTTTAGAAGGCAAGCGCGGTTTCAAAAGAATTTCAAGTGGCGTGGCCCGGGGATTTGTCAATGAAGCAGTTCCAGTCATATCAACCGGTGCATTTGAAGGAAATGATATGTCGAATGCATGTAGCAAACTAGCCAGAGCCAAATGTGATATTTGCAGAGCAAATGATATTCCAGGGCACACTCTTCTTCCACTACCAAATGGGAGAAACTCAAAATGTTGACCCTTCATATCAACATTCTTATGAGTGGTTAAAAATCTCTCTGGTTTGAATTTCAGCGGATCCGCCCACACACGTGAGTCTGTATGCAACTTCCAAAGGTTAAGCACAAGCCAGGTTCCTTTTGCGACATGGTAGCCAGCTATGTTGCAATCTTTAGTGAATTGTCGCATTCCTGAGAGTGGTGCAGGTGGGTATAACCTTAGTGTTTCCTTAACCACGGCTTGAAGATAAACCAGATTATCTATATCTGATTCACTCAATAGTCTTTCCTTCCCGACTACATTGTCCAATTCCTCCTGAACCTTTTGCAATATGTGGCGATTGTTCAAAAGTAGTGAAAGTGCCCAGCATAGATTAATAGTTGTGGTATCTGTAGCCCCTGAAATAATTGTCTGCAAAGTGCATCTAAATTTTGTGATTATACATATATAAATCTTTAAACATAATAATTAAAATTAATTTACACCATTTTCCATATAAAATTTAGCTGTTGATAGAAATTAATCGGGCCAGCAAGGCATAATAACTTGTTTGCATAGACCCATTCAAAATATGCATGTTCATGAAAAAGGTGCCAGGAGGAAGAGAAATACCAAGGTAGTGGATTTGACAACTGTATCATCGTCGTAATCGTAGAGGTCAATACTATCAAGAACCGATAGCAGCGCGTCCATGAAATCTTGATCCTTGGCGTCCGCCTCATCCCCGGAATCTCTTTTCTTACGATGCTCCTCTATCCACTCCTCAAGAAGACTGTCCAATTCTTTGCCTGTTTTCTTCATGGCCTTTTCATGTCCGCCAATATCAAGCCATCCAAGAAAAGGTAAGCAATCTCTCACCATAAAAGTCCCAACCAAATGATAGAAATCCCTTATGATAGTCCTGCAGCGTCTCAATTCTTTCTCATCGCCTTCAGCACGAGCACCAAAATACCTCTTCCCAGCAACCATCCTTAGAATCACGTCCGAGTTCAAGTCCTTAAACCATTTTTTCATCTCGATCAAAACGTGGTTTGACTCATTATTTTTCTTGGTACAAAGCTTGTAAATCTCTTTTATTCCGCCTTCTACTTCATCAGATCCAATACGTTTTAGTATCTCAAGTCTGCGATTCGAGAGGAGCTGTAAGTTCGTTATTTTGCGCATTTCACGCCAGTATGCGTTGTAGGGAGAGAACGCGAAACTGGCATAGGTGTGGAAGAGGTTTCCAACTGTGAATTTCGGGCGAGAAGATATATCCACATCATACTTGGTGAACAATTCTTTAGCCACTTCCCAGTGACTGACAACCAAGGCTGGTTGCACGCCTATCCGAATGGAGAAAACCGGTCCATACTTGTCGGCTAAGGCCCCCAACATAATGTGAGGGATTTCGGATCCTGTTAAGAGGCGGAGATGGCCGATCACGGGCCATTTGCCAGAAGCTTCTGGTGGCTTTTGGCCCTTTGTGGAGTCGGACCTTCTCAGTAAATAATAACAGCAAAAGAGAAGTATAACAAAGAGTAAGATTATGGTGCTGTCTAGGAATTCAAGAAGGGAATTCATGGTAGTTAGTAGAGATGGAAAACTTAGATAACCAAGATTGTTGAAATTTTAGGTTGCTTTATTTTCGTCAGAGAGTCTGTATATAAATACAAGGCTACGCCTCTTGGCCCAACCGATTGTGCCGAACGACTGCCTTACAAGCACAATGCTTTTTGTAGCTGGCAGACAACGGAGGTATTTAACTCTAAAAAATTGGAGTAAGATAATTTATTATAAATATATTTATTATAAAATTAAAAAGGCGTTATAAACATTTTCAAGTTAATACTATAAATTAAATATAATTTTTATTAATGAAATAAATTATAATTCTAAAATGTAATTTAAAATGAATTTATTAAAACATTAAGTTAATACTATAAATAAAATAAAATTTTAATTGATGAAATAAATTATAATTCTAGAATGTAATTTAAATTTTAATTACAATAAATGTTATAATTTTAATTTTAAATACATTAAATATTATAATTTTAAATACAGTTTAAATTTAAATAATGTTAAATGCTAGAATGCAAAATCTAATTTTAATTTCTAATACATTAAATGATATAATTTATAATTCAAATAATTTTAATTTCTATTACGTAAAAGGTTATAATGAAAAATCAATTTTTATTTAGATTACATTAAATATTATAATCTAATTTTAAATCTATTTTTAATTTGAATTACTATGTGATCATTTTAATTTCAATTTTAAATTTAATTACATTAATAATTTTAATTGCAAATGCAATTTTAATTTTTATAATATTAAATATTATAATTCAAATATAATTTCAATTTCAATTACGTTATATATTCTAATTCTAATTTCAATTTCAATTATGCTAAATGTTATAATTCTAAATCTGATTTAAATTTTCATTACATTAAATATTATAATTTTATTTTTAATTTTAATTTCACTTTCAATTACGCGGAGTTATAATTTGAATTTCAATTTTAAATTCAGTTTTAATTATATTAAATATTATAATTTTAATTTTAAATTCAATTTCATAATATTAAATGTTATAATTTCAATTCAAATTTTAAATTAAATTTTAATAACGTTAAATGTTAATAATTGTAAAATCTAATTTCAATTATGTTAAATTTTGTAATTCCAATTCTAAGAATAAATTCAACTTCACTTACATTAAATATTATAAATTCAATTTTAATTACATTAAATTTTATAATTTCAAATTTAATTTCAATTTCAATTACGTTAAATGTTATAATTTTAATTTAATTTTAATTACGTTAAATGTTATAATTATAATTTATATTTTAAATTAAATTTCACTTATATTAAATGTTATAATTTTAAATTTATTTCAATTTTATTTACATTAAATATTATAATTTTAAATCTAATTCTAATTTTAATTAAATTAAATTTTATAATTACTATTCTAATTACATGACGTTTATAATTTTAATTCTAATTCTAATTTTAATTACATTAAGAGTATGGCTCCAGTACATCCGATAGTTCCAAATAACCAGATGACGTTAGTGCGCCTCTTCCATTGGCTGACAAATGGCAACCAATGAAGGAGGTTAACCCATTATTACCGATGCCCAACCAATAATAATGACATTTAACAAAACAAACCCTTTATTTTTTATAAATTAAAATAATAATAAAATTTGTTGATAATTAATAAATTAATCTTTTTTATTTATTAGTTAAATTTTATTAAAATTTAAATTTGTTAGTAAAAACTTTTTTGAATTAATCCTATTAAAATGAATTAATTATCCTTATAACAATAAATTGTATGTATGATAAATATATTATAGAAATACATATATTTGTAAGAACTGTATGATCATCATCTGCATAATCTTATATATGTTAATTCTAAAATATATTATCTATGTAGGGAGCACCTCTAGGATACCCCGTTGTGCCAAACAACCAGCTAATGTCAGAAAAATGGACAATTAAAGGTAATTACCAGTCATTTTGACTTTTATAAAAAAAAAGCTCCTTTTAATAAAATTAATACATAAAAATAATGTTATTATAAATTTATTTTGATAAAATAAAACATATTTTATATTAAATTTAAAAATATAAATTAAATATTATTTCAATGATAATGATCAATAAAAAAGTAAAGAAAAAATAAATACTAAAAAATTTTAATTTTAATTATATTAGATATTATAATTTTAAATTCAGTTTATATTTAAATTATGTTAAATGTTATAATTTTAATTCTAATTTTAATTTTAATTACGTAAAATATTATAATTTCAAATCCAATTTTAGTTTCAGTTACATTAAATTTTATAATTCAAATTTTAATTTCAATTTTAATTATGTTAAATACTATAATTTCAATTTTAATTTTAATTACGTTAAATTTTCTAATTTTAAGACTAATTTTAATTTCAAATTTAATAATGTTAAATGTTATAATTTCAAATCTAATTTCAATTACGTTAAATATTATAATTCTCATTTCAATTTGAAATTAAAATTTAATTACGTTAAATGTTATAATTCTATTTTTAATTTTAATTTTAATTTTAATTTCAATTACATTAAATGTTATAAGTTTAATTCTATCTACATTTACGTTAAATGTTATAATTTCAATTCCAATTTCAATTTGATTGCGATAAATATTATAATTCTAAATCTAATTTCAAGTTTAGTTATGTTGAATATTATAATTTCAATTTCAGTTTAAATTCAATTTCAATTTCAGTTTAAATTCAATTTTAATTACATTAAATGTTACAATTCTATTTCTATTGAAATTATGTTAAATTCTATAATTTTAATTTCAATTATGTTAAATGTTATAATTTTAATATTAATTTCAATTACATTAAATATTATATTTAATTACAATGTCGATTTCAATTATGTTATATATTATAATTCTATTTTTAATTTCAATTAAATTAAATGTTATAATTTCAATTTTAATTTCAATTTCAATTACATTAAATGTTATAATTACAATTCCTATTCAAATTTTAATTTTTACATTAAATATTATAAGTCCAATTCTAATTTCGATTTCAATTATTTTAAATGTTATTATTTCAATTCTAATTTTAAGTTAAATTTTAATTATATTAAATGTTTTTATTGTTGGCGCAGTCGAATCTTAGGCACGTGGGTGTATACATGTGCAATTGTGTTTATTATCTAATGTAACGAAAATATAAATTTTGTAATAAACACAATAAATAATATATATTAATCACATTAATATATTTATAAAGTTAGAGAACTCACCAAACGTGTAGCGTTATACACATGTTCTTCCTAGAGTCCGCATGGAGACCAACTCATATGCAGTTCTAGTCACCAACACGGTGGGCTTGGTGAGCTAGAATAGCAGCCTCATATTCAGGTTGGAATTAACTCTTAATCCTTAAAATGGCCGAGAATGAATTTATATCATTTTCTCCAAAAGGATAAGAAATGAAGATTTGAAGCAATTCACAATTGCTCCAATTGAAAACGTAGGGAAAATGAAACAATATCATTTTCCCTACCCTTTTTTTCTTTCTTTTTTCTTCTTTCTCTTTTCTTTCTTCTCCATTTCCCTCATTTCTCTCTCAGTCGAATTCGGCCTTCTTACTTCTCCTCTCTTTCTTTTTCTTTCTTTACATATATAATATATATAATAATAATATAATAATATAATATAAAATAATATATATATAATATAAAAGAAAGATATTTTGATTATTTAACTATTAAACAATCAAACTGAGAAATGATTATTTTACCCTTCATAAATAGCTACCAAGTTCACCCCTAGTGAGTCCCACTGAATCTCACACTTGGATAAACTTAACTGAGTGTCCACAATACGCTACGTGTCATAATCTAATTAATAAATAATAATTATTAACTAATTATTGTATTTAACACTTAAATACAGACACGCACGTATTCCCGTAAAAATACAAAATATTACTGGATTAAACAATTTAATCTGGCACGCTACCCCAGTGCACAACGAGTATACTCCATATCGCAAGACTCCCTAGGTTCTATGCCCAATTCATCAAATGGGACTATTCCATGAGTCCGTAAGTAATGTCCCACGCACACGTCACGTATATACAAATCAGCGCCTTGAACCATACAAGCTAAGGTTACAACGCATACGTATAGTCTTTCCGTCATGATATCCTGGATGTGCAGGAATATAGATTATCACCGTCAAATCCTTATATGTTCATCCATATCTTATCTCTAGACTTGTATCTCACTGAACAATATGTGCAAACCCTTTTGCTATATTGTTCGACCCTGGCGGAACTCTTTCCCGGGATTATTACTTGTGGCCATAAGAGTTTCTGAGATACAGTCTTAAAGCATCTGGATATCTAACTCCATATGGGAGCTGACGGATCTCATATCTATACGCACCGGACTCCATAAGCATCAGACCATACCCAGCGGTCACACCATGAAAGGTCTGTGACATGTGTGAAACCAAAGTATGGTGGATCACTTACAAGCCCACCGTGGCACTCAGGTCAAAGGACCACGTGAGTCTGTCCCATATCCAGTCCGTTGATGGCTTACATTGAATGTCTATCGAAGGCCATCGTGAGTCTGTCCCATATCCAGTCCTAATTGGATACCTATATGTCAATACGAGCTCCAAGCTCACAGTCGATCAGGAACGATCGTCTATACCCGATAGATACAATATATGCTGATTTATATATAAAGGTATCTACCGACAGACCCGCATAGGCAAAAATAGATCAGGGACAATTATTCAAGAACATACTTGCGCAACTTACATTTCTTGGCATCCGATTGCAACTCTTGCAACTATGCAGTTACTAGTATATTCCCATGTCTATGTCTCATTACAGACAAAGCTCCAACGCTTGGATCTGCGGAGTATTATAACCAACTGACACTTAGCTGTGCTAACATTTAGCAATTATATCTCTCAACGTGGCTAACTATGAGCCCTTATCTAAATTCTTTAGATCTGATCCGAACTCCTTCAAATGTACAATGTCTGTAACATTACATGCATAATACTATATAAATTGGTATTAGCGATTTAATAGGAATGTACACTTGTATAAATACACAAGTATATGTACATTCAGGGATGGCACGTAAGCACCGACCTTAACATTTATGTCCCTCCCCCCTTTGGGGTTGAGGCCTCTAGGCCCAAAGGATGACGGACCCCTAAGGCCCAGAGATGTTTCCTTGTGGAATAGCCCTCCACGGGGCTCATTATTGCTTGAAGAACAGTCTACTCTAAAGATAGGCCCAGGGTAGTTGCCAACATTTCGCCCTCAGCAGAGCTGAACAGTAAAGAGCCGGCTCAGACTCGCAGAACCTAATCGGTCATCTAAAGCACTTGTCTAGCAAGGTTAGCCAGGATACAACCAAAGTAGCCATCTATATACTAATCAGATCGATTCATCCCACTACCTGTGTAATCAGCAAAGAAACTGAGTCAACCGTCTGCCGAATGGGCCAACCAGGCATGGTCAGTAAAATCAGTAGAAGGCCAGCTCTTGAAAAAATCTCAGATTACAACCGAGCCGAACAGGAAGATGCCACCAAAAAGCTGACCCGAACAACTCAAATCTAGTCTCACACTTAACCAAATCCACCAGCGAAGATAGACCTAAGGAATATACTTAACACATCAGAAGGGAACCTGGCATGTAACAGAACCAGGATCAGAAGATCTATCGAATGATATTTAGCGTATGTTAGATGCACAACAGAAGGATATTTGGCGTATGTCAGACGCACAGTAGATGGATATTTGACGTGTGTTAGAAGAACAGCAGAGGGGAAAAACCCAAAAATATCCTCAAAAATTGGCGCTCTAAGAATGAGAAAAATAAATACTGAAGGGGATGATTCCAAAAATATCAGGAAGATGAATACATACAAAAACAGTTTTTTCCTTTCCATTTATTAAGGACATGTTTTTACTTTGTTTCTCACGAACTTTCCACCAAAAAATCAAAAGACCCTTTCAGACTTAAGCATCGAAGTGTCTTCGCTGGAACCCACCCTAACGATACTGTCACTAATTTTGTGTTATATTTTGTAGGTTCTGTTATATCTCATAGCAGAGAGGAAATCCAAGCCCACGTAAATAAGCTCAATCAAGACGAGGCTTGAGGTTCTTCTCTCACTCACAAATAAATTTAAGGCTCGTTGACTCGAAGAACTATTTTTCAGGTCAAAAATTTTTGGCGCCATTTGTGGGAACCAAACAAAAATCTTTGTCTGAGAAGGCAACAACCGACTATGGCAGAATGGTCATCCGTCAGTAGGAATTGCGTTATCGGAAAGCGAGGCTCAAGCCCAAATAAGCCCCTCTCTTGAATAGCAAGCTCTCTACCACTTGAAATACATGAAGAACTAAGAACTCTGAGGGAGGAGAGAGAAGAATTGAGACAGCTCATGATCGAATTAATCAGGAATAAATGAATGAAAGTAGGAAACTATAAGAGGGAATCTGAAGAGGAGATTCTAGAACAAGCAGAGCAAAGGGATGAGTCGGGGACTCCGTACAATTTGGTCGGGACTAACAGGCCATGTCAAGCAATTCCCGAGAGAGAAGAGGAAGAGTCTGGAGATTTTGAGCTAGCAACAAGAAGAAATTTGTCTGCCAAATAGCGACAGCATCAAAAGAGCGAGTTGGGCCTAGAGAGCAAAGTCCATAATTTGGAGGAAATATTAGAGAGCCTTTTGGTGAAAAGGGAGAAGAAAGATTAACCTCTCTTGAAGAAGATAGTAAGGGAGAGAATGTCACCGCTGACGGACGAGCTAAGAGACGTGGAGCTCCCGAAAGGTTTTCGTCTCTCAAACTTGCCCATCTACAATGGATTCACCGACCCTAACCACTATGTCAACCAGATCACCGACCTGCTATCCATTGCAGGACTGAGGCAGGACCAAATATGTAATCTCTTCTACATGAACTTGGAAAGGCCTGCTCAACTCTGGTATAAGAGCTTGAAGCAGAGCAATATTGCCTCTTATAACGAGCTGATCAAAAAGTTCACATAACATTTTTAAGGCTAGTGCAAGGTAACCAAGGACTCGAAGCAATTGAAGCAGATCAGACAAGGCCAAAAAGAAAGTCTAAAGAACTACATTTGGAGATTCCACAAGGAAGTGATAGTCTTGGGAGCGTTCGACTAGGCCGTCGCTCTGGACGCCCTCAAAGTGGGACTAAGGCTAAATAGATTCTGGTACCACCTGGCGAAAAGTGGTGTCATGAATTATGCGACAATGTATAACAGGGTGTTGAAGTACATGTCAATAAAAGATGGCAAAGAGGCCAGGAGATCTCTTGCCAAACTACCTCGAGGTAAGGCCCGACCACGAGAAGAAGCTAGATATAAGGGAAGAAAGGGACCCCCGCCCCCTCCGCAGAAATACTGGAGTATGAACAACGAATACCACCCTTCGCAGAGGGAAAATCTCGTAAACTGGCATAACACGCCTAATATCTGAAGGAATAATACGTCGAATAATGAACCTAGGAATCGAGGAGAAAGGTCAAACCAATTCTGTCTAGGTAACCCCCCAGCACTGTTCAAAAATACTGTAGCACTTGAACAGTACAATTACTGTTCATTAGCTATTGTTCAAGTGAACAGTTCCAGCGCCACGGCGACAACTACTAGCATTGCAGCGCCCAGTGTACGCCTTTGGCATACCCGTTTCAACACTTAAAACGCATCATTTTACACTAGGTCTTTTCATTCTATCCACTCAAACAACACCCAAATAACATAGAACTGATTCTGATACCATAATTTGTTGGGGATCAACTGTGTTTAGGTGTATGCTTGTGGTAGTGTGTTAATTGAAAAATACGCATCTAATACATATTTTAACGCAGCAAAATATAAAAACATAAAATTAACACACTAATCATATATTAATCAAATTAATATATAAATGATAAAATTGAGAAATTACCAATACGTGTAACGGTTTACACGTTTTATCTTGCAGTCCGCCTGGAGGTATTCTCGTTATCAGTTCTAGTTATCAACTTTGGTAGGCTTGATAATCTAGAATAGTAGCTCCTGTATTCAACGTAGGATTAACACTTAATCCAAATGGTTGGTTCAAAAACTATTGCTCTTATCTCTCACGATGAAGAAAATAAAAATGGAAGCAACTCTTGCTTTTCTTCTTCACGAGCAAAATAAAACGAAAATGGTAAAGAAATAACCCTTTATTTCTTTTCTTTTTTTTCCTTATTGTTTCAATTGAAAACTTTTTCAATTCTCTCTTACATTTCCGTTTCAATTCACACACACACATATATATATATATCTCTTAACATTAAAATAATATTACCATAATATAATATAAATAAAATAAACTTTGTTGGCAAAATTAAAAAATAAACAAAGAAAATAATAGTATTATATATAATGCATGACAACTATCATGCATTATATATATTATATTTGATTATTTAACATTTAAATAATCAAAGTATGAAATAACCATTTTACTCCTTATGAATAGTTATCAAGTATACCCCTTAGCGGGTCCTCCCAAATCCCACACTTGAGTAAAGTCAACCGAAGGTCTACAATGCGTCACGTGTCATTTTACAATTAGTAAATAATAATAATTGACTAATTGTTATATTTAACACTTAAATACTAGCACGCATACATTTCCGTAGTTACGTTGGATATTACCGGATTAAACAATTTAATTCAGTACTCAACCCCAGTGCACAATAAGTACACTCTATATCACGGGACTCCCTAGGTCCACACTCGATTCGTCAAATGGAACTATTCTATAAGTCCGTGAGCCATGCCCCACGCACATGTCACAAATATATAAATCAACGCGTTGAACCATACAAGTTAAGGTTACAATGCATACGTATAATCCTTCCATCATATATATCTTGGATGTACAGGGACATAGATCCACACCATCAAATCCCTATATGCTCATCCATAACTTATCTCCAAAATAGTATCTCAATTGAACAATATGAACAAAACTCTTTGCCATATTGTTTAACCCATGGAAACACATTTCTGGGTTAACTACTTACAGCTATAAGACTTTCTTGAGATACTATCTTAGAGCATTTAGATATATCACTCCCTATGAGAGCTGATGGATCTCATATCTACACGCACCAGACTCCATAAGCATCGAACCATACCCAGTGACACCCAGTGGTCAGACCATGAAAGGTCTCTGATATGCATGAAACCAAAACATGGTAAATCACTCACAAGCCCACAGTGGTGCTCAGGTCAGAGGACCACGTATACTACTCAACTCAAGATGACCTTCCATTGACGGCAACATAAGATGTCTATTGAGGTCCTCATGAGTCTGTTCAGTACTCAGTCTTAACTAATACATGTATGCCTATATAATCTCTAAGATTCTGGTCAACTAGGAACAACCAACTGTACCCTACAGATATAAACATACGTTGATCTATATAAATTAATAGAATCTACTAATAGACCTGCATTAGTAGAAATAGATCAAAAACTATGTATTTGAAAACATGCTTGCATAATGATATATTCTAGCAACCTATTGCAACTCTTGCAACTATATCATTATTAGCATATTCTGATGTCTTTGTCCTGTTACAGACATTGTTCCAACTCTTGGAATATTTGCTAACTCTTAGCACCAGTCTAAACTCCTTCAGATATAATAAAGTTTGTACTGTAACAAGCAATAAACTATATAATTAAAAGGTAATTAGCGATATAACAAAAATACTCTGTATAGATATCAAATATTCATACAAAACTGGGATGGCACGTAGGCATAACCTTAACAAATAGACCTAAAAAAGTGATACAGCATGCACAAGGGGCCAGGACACGCTACTGGGGAATGCCTCGAGCTGAGGAAGCAGGTTGATAACCTGATGAGGAATAGGTACCTGAAAAAGTTTCGAGCGAGCTGACAGCTTACAACCGCCAACCAACTCAACAGATCAAATCGTAATCCTGTGATAATTATTTTAGGCAAACCCACATTGGCGGGAGATTTGAACAAACAGCGAAAAAATTACTCCAAATACTCAATGGTGGTACATCAGGTTATGTGTAATGCCCCTCTCGCCAAACAAACCGAGGCTACTGCAAGAAGTGTCGATCATGTTCATAGAGGAGAATGCATAAGGGGTTAGTTATCCCATGATGACAAACTTGTGATCAAAATGTTGGTGGAAAGAGAAAAGATAAATAGGGTATTCGTCGACCCCGGCAGCTCATTTGATATAATCTTTAAAGAAACCATAGTTGATTTGAAAATCGGAAACCTGCACATGGAGGGGACTTAAACTTTGTTGCAGAGGTTTGAAGACAAATGTGTAACACTGGTTAGGGTGGTGACTCTCCCCTTCACCGTGGGACAGAAGCCCTTTGAGAAAATAGTGATAACAAAATTCATAGTGGTGGACCGACCCTTCCATATAAGATACTTCTCGGATGACCCTTTATGGTAAGTACTAACACAGCCCTATCATTCATTACTTGAAACTAAAATTTCCCGCATGAGATGAGATCGAGATAGCGTCAGGTGATTAGAAAGCAGCCATGAGTTGTTACGCAATGACAATAAAGAGAACGTTCTATATTTTCACCATCAACCTGAAGGAGGAAGTTTACGAATCCCCGGAGCCAGCAGAAGAATTACAAGACCTATAAGTCAACGTAGAGGAACCTGAGAAAGTGGTTAGGATGGGAACCCAATTAATGCCAGAGGTCAAGGAAGAGCTGACTTAGCTGATTCGAGAATTTTCACATGTTTTTGCCTGGCCCTACAAGAAATGCCTGGAATGGTCCATTGACCGCCCACAAGCTGACCATCTGCCCTATGTCTCGACCAATCAAGCAGAAAAAAAGAATCTTTAACCAAGAGCAAAGTAAGGTTGTAGTAGCAGAAGTAGAGAAACTGTTGGTGGCAAATTTTATCCGAGAAGTCCATTACCATGATTGGTTGGCCAACGTGGTGATGGTAAAAAATGGCCAACAGAAAATGGAGAATGTGCATGGACTTCACCGATCAGAATATGGCGTGTCTCAAGGATAGCTTTCCTCTCTCAAAGATCGACCACTAGTGGACGATATGGCTAGGCACGAGCTACTGAGTTTCATGGTGCCTTCTCTAGCTATAATTAGATTACGATGTTTCCCCCAACAGGAAAAGACGTCATTTATCACCCACCAATGGACTTACCGCTATCAAGTAATGTTATTCTGGTTAAAAAATGCTAGAGCCACCTACCAGTGATTGGTTAACAGGCTCTTTAAAAATTTGATCGGTAGGAATATGGGAAGTTTATATGGACAATATGATAGCCAAGTCGATAAAAATGGGGGACTACATAGCCGACCTGAGGGAAGCTTTTTTGGTATTGAAAATGAATGGGATAAAGCTAAACCCAAAAAAATGCGTCTTCGGGGTAAGGTCCAAAAAATGCTTAGACTTTATAATAAGCTAGAGGAGAATAGAGGCCAGTCCAGATAAAGTCTGAGCCATCCTGAAAATGAAGTCCCCAAGCACGATGAAGGAGATCTAGTGGCTCACAGGCAGGATCGTGGAACTAAACAGGTTTATTTTTAAAGCCACGGACAAATGCTTTACGTTCTTCCAAACGATCAAGAGAAAGGAGAAGAATCGGTGGACAAAAGAATGCGAATAAGATTTTCAACAACTAAAAGCCTACCTAATCGAACTGGTGCACTTAGTCATACCCGTGCAGGGGGAGGCATTAGTTCTGTACCTAGGAATCTTGAAATGGGCTATCAACGCAGTACTAGCTAAGGAAAAGGAAGGGGTACAACAACCCGTGTACTATACAAGCAAAGTCTTTACCAGACCGAAGACTCGATACCTCCCCTGATTATAACAGGAAAGAAGCTGCGACTTTATTTCCAGGCACACACAATCATTGTGCGGACCAACCTACCATTGAGATAGATCCCGCATAAGCCCGACTTATCCGGCCGATTGGTTAAGTTTGCCATGGAGTTAAGCAAATTCGACATCTACTATAAGCTCCGAATCACCATCAAGGGGCAGGCATTGGCTGACTTTGTAGCTGAAAGCACATATGAATCAGTCTTGGATGAAGAAATGGGTGACTAGGCCCCTAAGGCGACTTCAGAAAGATGGCTGCTCTATATTAACGGGGCATCCAACCTGTAGGGATGCGGAGTCGGAATTAGCCTCACTTTACGTTCAAGGCTTTAAACAACGAGGCAAAATAGAAAGCTCTCCTAGCCAAATTAAGAGTAGCTCGGGTGCTGGCCATAAAAGAAGTGCTAGTAAAAAGTGACTTTCAGTTAGTAGTGAACCAAGTCAATGGCAGCTTTGAAGCAAAAGAATGGAGAATAAACGCATATCTAGCAATAATGTGGAGGCTAACTAGTTAGTTCAGGGAAATACGAATGGAACTGATCTCAAGAAATAAGACTCATCAAGCAGACTTGATTGCCCAGATGGCGTCAGCAGAAGATGCTCTACTACCTCGAACAGTGCCTGTAAAGCTCAGCCCAGTACCTAGAAGGAAGAGCAAATTATGCAAATCGAGTCAGACTTAAGATGGATGGATCCTATCAAGGATTACATTTCGAGCAGGATAATTCTGGCCAACAGAAAAGAAGCCTAAAGAATTAAATACCAAGCCTCCAGATACTCGGTGATTAGTGGAGTATTGTACCGAAGGGGTTTCTCACACCCCTACATGAGGTGTCAGGCTCTTGGAGGCGGAGCAAGTGTTGAGGGAAATTTATGAAAGAATTTGTGGCAATGGAAGCCTTAGCTCACAAAGGTAATGAAAGCCCTAGCTCACAAGGGCAATGAAAGCCCTAGCTCACTATTGGCCAACCACCCTGCAAGATGCTAAAAACCTGGTTTAGCTCTACGACGCATGCTAAAGATTTGCAGATAAGATCCAAGCGCCTACAAGAGAGCTGACCACAATGAGCGAACCATGACCGTTCATTCAATAAGGGCTCGACCTGATCAGACCACTACCTTGAGGCAAGGGATCTTGCAAGTATGTAGTCGTAGCGGTTAACTACTTCACTAAATGGATTGAGGCTGAGGCTGAGCCATTGTCAAAAATCACGGAGAAAAGTATCCGAAAATTCGTATAGAGAAGTATGATATGTCAATACGGAATCTCTGACACCATCATCACCGACTATGAGAAACAGTTCAACAATAACGGCTTCAAATATTTCTGCGCACAACTAAGAGTGCGGTTGTCATTTGCCTCCCCCGTACACCCTAAAACCAACGGTCGGGTCGAATCTTCCAACAAACTAGTCAAAAAATTGCTCAAGAAGAAACTAACAGAAAGAAATAGAGCATGGGTGAAGGAGCTATTAGAAGTATTGTGGGTACTCCAAACTAGCAAGACAACCACTGGTGAGACGTCGTTCTCATTAACCTTCGGGAGTAAAGCAGTAATTCTCGCAAAAATTAGAACCCTGACTCACCGAGTCCTGAACTTTTTCTAGCCATCAACGATGAACTAATAAAAGGGGGATTAAACTGGGTAAGACAACTTAGGGACCAGGCTCAGATCCGAGCAGTAGCCGACTAGCAGAGGATAACCAAGTACTATAACAAAAGGGTCAGGGCCCGAGACTTCGAAGAAGGGGACCTAGTACTGAGAATAGTAGTGCTCAACACAAGGAATCCTACGGATGGAGTTCTCAACCTGACCTAGGAAAGGTCGTACAAAGTCCTCATACTTATCGAAGGGGGTACAAACTCGAAGGGGCAGAAGGACGAGAAGTCAAAAAATCGTGGAACACCGAGGTACTAAAAAAATTACCTTTAAACTTTTTATGCATAGTTATTTCCTATATGTAAACATCGTGTCTAAATAAAAATATTTACGTTCTTGTATGTATGCCTTATAGGGGCAAAAACACTAGTATGATTTGTTCCAAACCTTTGTATTTTGCTCCAAATCATAAATATTTGGCTATTTAATTGTGTTTTCTAATCATAAATAGATGCACAACAGAAAATGTGACGTATATAAAGGAACAAAAGGCGAATCGAACGTCAAACCAAGAAGTTACGCTTAAAATATGAAATGGGTACCAGGGATGGGCGCTGCAGCGCCCATAACTGAGCCCCGGGACACTCAGGTCAATAACTGAAAGCCGCGACTCCCACAACCCGGTGCCGCGGTGCTCGTGACGGTGAACAGTGTAGAAAGAACAGTATTTTGCTATAGTAACTTGTAAACAGTATTATGCTACAATGACTTATAAATAGTGTTTTGAAGACAAAAACCTATAAATAGAAGGTTAAAATAACCTAAGGGAGGAGAGGAAAAATAGGAGAAAAAAGAAGGCAAAAACTTAAAGAAAGATTTCACAATACAAAATCAAAGATCAAAGCCAAAGATTGAAGAATCAAGATCAAGATTCAAGTTTCAAGTCAAAATTGAGGGAAAAGCACATCAAGGAGTCACTTTGATTAGTTTGTTTTCTCTATCTTTATCATTATATTCTTGTTCTTGTTGATCTTCATGGATTGGTTTGATACTTTTAGTTTTATGATGGGCTAAATTGTTCATCTAGGGTTTGACTATGTAAACTTAATATAAATTTAAATTGTGTTAATTTTTAGTTTATGAACTTGATATATTCAATTAATTCATTCTATCTTGTGTTTAATACTTTCATTATACCTGATCAATATTTTGAATGATTAAGGAACCATGATGAACTCGAATGATGGATTCATGTATTTAGCCTAGGATAGTTTGATGCGTGATCATAGGGTAACAACTATGAGTTTCATCTAGGATAAACATATACCTAGGTGGCATTTATGGTATAATTTAGACTTGATCTTAATGAATTACATTCTAATTTGATTACTATAGACATATAGGTGATTGTTAGAATGTGTAATATAATCATTTGACCATCGACAGAGGCTTTGTGATGTGATTAGTGTCTAAGCCAATTAATTGGTATTAAGGGATTAACTAAGTACTTAATGAGTCTAATGAAATATTAAGGGACAAGTCAAAATCCTGAATTATCTTTATTTGTAATTCTATCATTTACTTGTTCAGTTTAATTGATAGAGTAGATTAGTTAAATAAATTCTAAAATTTAGTTTTTTGAATAAAAGTTAAGTAGGTACAATTTTAGTATTTGATTTATAAAATTAGATTGCATAGTCTCTGTGGGATCGATATCTGGACTTAAAATCCTATATTACTTGATAGAATAATATGTACTTGCACTTAGCTATTATAGCACATAATCAATGCCCACGAGAAACAAATGGCCCGTGACACAGAATGGATCACTCACAAACATTGCCCTCGGGTTATCTAACCAAGGCCTTGCGATGATTATTTCGAACAAATTATTCGGGTTAACCCAAATAGGTTAACGCTCCTTAAAAGGTACGCCTCAAATCATCTGAAACATCCTATCTCATCTCATCATATCATTATCATCATCGTCACGATATGATTGATACATCATACTGTTATCCCTCATGATGCATGATTGATGTTATAGTAGCTAAGTGCAAGCGCACGCTATCGTATCAAGTAATATAGGATTTTAAGTTCAGATATCGATCCCACAGGGACTATGCAATCTAATTCTATAAATCAAGTACTAAAGGTATCACTGATTAACTTTTATTCAAAAAATCAAAAGCTAAAATTTATTTAACTAATCTACTCTATCAATTAAACTGAATAAAGTAAATGATAGAATTCACAAATAAAGATATTCAGGATTTTGACTTGTCCCCTAATATTTTATTGGACTCATTAACTACTTATTTAATCCCTTAATACCAATTGATTGGCTTAGAAATTAATCACATCACAAGCCTCTGTCGATGGTCAAGTGATTATATTACACATTCTAACAATCACCTATATGTCTATAGTAATCAAATCAGAATGTAATTCATTAAGATCAAGTCTAAATTATGCTATACATGCCACCTAGGTATATGTCTAACCTAGATGAAACTCATAGTTGTTACGCTATGATCACTCATCAAACTATCCTAGGCTAAACACATGAATCCATCCGTCGAGTTCATCATGGTTCCTTAATCATTCAAAATATTGATCAAGTATAAAGAAAGCATTAAACACAAGATAGAATGAATCAATTGAATGTCTCAAGTTCATAAACTAAAAATTAACACAATTCAAATTCATACTAGGTTCACATAGTCTAACTCTAGGTAAACAATTTAGCCCATCACAAAATCAAAAATATCTAACCAATCCATAAAGATCAACAAGAACAATAACATAATGATAAAGAAATGGTATAAAAACTAATCAAAGTTACTCCTTGATGTGCTTCTCGCTCAATCTTGACTTAAAGCTTGAATCTTGAATCTTGATCTTGATTCTTTAATCTTTGGCTTTAATCTTTGATTTTGTATTGTAAATTCTTTCTCTAAGTTTTTGTCTCTTTCTTCCTATTTTAATTAGAGTTTTTGGCCTTTTATTTATAAATTTTTGTCTTTAAATTAGGGTTAAACATCAAATACAAGTCAAAGTAGGATTACTGTTCACGTGTTACTGTAGAAAAATATTGTTCACGAGGTACTGTTTGGGCGTCGCGACGCTGAATCATTGTAGCTCGTTATTGTAACAATCTGATATTTTTGATTTATTTTTATTAAAGTTTCGACCCCATTTACTCAATTGACTCTAAACCTACAAAAATAATAATAAAATACATCAAAAGCCAAATAATTTTAATTTCTACAAACAAATATTAAGTTTAGAAGATGAAAATATTAGACTTAATTAACCCTTATCAATGCATCATTGAATCGTCCACACTTCACCATGACTAGTTCAATGCTCACGGAGCACTTCACCATGACTGGTTTAACGCTCACAGAGCCCATTCACCATGACCGATTCGACGCTCACCGAGTACTTTACCGTCACTGGTTCTATGCTGACGAAACCCCTTCACTATGACCGGTTTGACGCTGACGGAGCCCCTTCACCATGACCGGTTCGATACTCACAGAGCACTTTACTGTCACTATTTTGACACTCATTGAACATATCACCATTACTAGTTTAGCACGAGGGCAATTGAGATGGCTCGAAGGGGCAAGGGCTTTGGCATTTCCATAGCGTCACCATGGGTTACACCATGGCACTTGTTAAATAGGGACTTGACTGTGGCTTTTTCACTATATCATAAAGCCTTTTCATAGCAAACGTGGCATGCTATTCAATAATATTACGTCGTGCCGATCTCCCGAAAGCACTGAGAAGCTGCTCGGTCAACATTATTATCACGAGCCAACCGTTCATCAGCATTACGACAGACCAGCTATATTATGCCATACCCACTTTGTTATTACTGCTCAACAGCACCTCTATCAAGTGAAGCGTTATTTATCATAACTTCTGAGTCTTTACAAGATAATTTTCATTACAATAACGGCTCGGTTATCACCTTGATTTCTACTAATTGTTGTCATGTTTCCGTACTGAGCCAATTGTTATTTGATAACTTAGACCCAAAGGAATACGTTTATCCCTGCGCCAACCCAGTTATTATGTAACCATTGTTATTAACGATTAATTAGCCTTATCTACTCACCAAATCAACTATCACCGCAGAGTGCACCGAGCGAGTCTTTACTTTAAAATTATTCAAGATTAGGTTGCATGATTATTATTAGCGTTCAAGCAACCAAGCTTAAAACTTAACGACCATAGGGGAGTTGTTTGACCCTAATGAAAGTTGTTCGGCAATACTGTTAGCCTTTATTACAAGCTTTATTATCGTAAACGAATCATCTCTATTGAAACAGTGATTATTATGAACGACCCGATTATTTTAACATTGTTCACGTAGTGTATTCTATAAGTAGTTCGGCTATGTTACCATGTTTTTGCGGCAACAAAAACATGGTTACTATGAATATATTATAGAGAACAGATCCGCATATATATTGAGAAAACAAATATGATTGCGTCCATTCAAAAAAAAATTTATTACAGGTTTCATTACAAGAAAACCCTAACACTAAAACTCCTAGACTTTACAAGGGGAAGAGAAAGGAAAGGTAGAGAAGGCGATCACTCATACTGTGGGGGCTGTGTCGGTCACCTCCATATCCATAATAGGATCGGCTTTAGAATCAACGTTGGTTGGAGGATTGGTGGTAGCATAAGGATCGGTTAAAGCTTCGACTAACTTAGATCGCCCAGCCGGTGTAACCTGTGTTGGAGGAGTAGCCAGAGAACCCTGCTCCCTGCTTTGGGTTTGGGGGGTAGAGGTATCTTGTGATCGAGTCTAAGCAAAAAATTGCTCCCTCTCCAAAGAGCCGCTCTAGACCTATCCTCTCTCCAGACAGATGGATTCTGGGCACCCCTTTTCTTACGAGTCTGCCCCCACCAGCGACTTGAGAAAATGATCTCCTCCCGTGGGAGGGCCTCTTTGCTGGGCTTTCCCTTGAGTCAAAAAGCATACCCATGACACTGTCGAGGTTCAGAGGTTCCCGACCACCTGAGGAAAAGCCTATGGTCCGACTCTTTTTTCTCCTCTCCCTCTACCGCATTGGTCGAACATCCCTATATTTTACATATGTAAAAGGAAATGAATCGGTCCAAAATAAAGGAACAAGAACTCACTTCGAATTTTGGGTAGAGACGGAGAGAAATGAATCGGTCTGGAATAAAGGAACAAGAACTCACTTCGGATTCAGGGTAGAGATGGAACGGAGGTAACCAAGCTTGATCCAACAAGGCTGGATGATGATAGCAACTCCTGAACTAGACAAATATGTTGAAGGGCGGTGTTTATCCAACTGAGGGTGTGCTCGGATGTTTTCACATCAGTAGCCCATGTCACTGTAAAATAAATAAACAAGAAGATTCAGCCGAGTCATACAAGATAAAAAAAAAGATACACATACAAAAAGAAAATGGCCTGCATCCGTTAAAAAGGCGGTAGGGATGACCTACTCTCCACCATCCCTCTTAGGGACCCTCTGACCCCATTCTCTCCCAGCGAAGAATCATTTCCCCTTCCAGTCCTTCACGGAGATAGGCCGACCAAGGACTGAGTTCTGAAGACCGTGGAAGGAAAGGTAATAGAATCCCATTTGGCTTCTGGCATTGCTCCTAAAATGATACAGGTAGCATAATTTCTGGAAATAGAAGAGGGATTGTCCTGCCCTTGCCTACAAGACATACAGACCCGTTAACACCATCTATGAATTAGGTTCTAGCTGAGATAAAGCTATTCCGATGCGAGCAAGCATCTTAATGAAATATCGCTGCATGGGAATCCTGAAGTCCAACCTCAAAAACTCTATATGAATAGCCACCTCACTATTGATAGAACTGTTAAGGTAATCCTTCTTAATAGGCAGCCTAAGGGTGACTATTTCGAGAATGTCATATGAATACCTGATGAGGTCTAGATCGCCCTTGTTCAGGTAAGAGGTGGGATATTTAGTGTTCATCTCAAAACCTACCACCTCCACATCGTCTCCTACCTCAGAGTCCTCGCGATCATTTCCATCCCTATCTTTAGCATTAGAGACCGGCTAGGCCTGGCCTAGAACTACCTTCAACAAGTAAAATGCATCACCTATGGAGGTGGACGCCCCCTCATTCGTCCTAGTCCCCCTGCCCCTCTTAACCAATGGAAGCCCTGGGGACTGTTCCCTCTCCTCATTGGCCATATTCACAATCGAGAAGCCTAAATTGTCCCTATAGGCCATCAATACACAAGGATGCTCCCTAAATAAAGTTATTGACAATATGGCAAGAATAGAAACAAACCAACTACACCTAGAAAATGGTGAAAGCAAGCAACAAATATCAAGACCAGAGAATGCAGAAACAACCAAAATAAAAAAATAGTGACAAAAGCCCATTAAACGGCCTAAAGAAACTATCTAGCTACCTTCAAAATAGAGGCAATAACAAACGCAAGCAAAATGAACACGAAGATGCTGAGGGGGAAATGGAAATACAAGCTTACCCGAAAAAAGTGCAGAAAGTCAAAAGAAATTGGCAGCGACGGTGACTGAGAATCATTAAGTATGGAAAATGCCTTAAACACAGAAAAAGGGATCGATAACAACACGATAGAGTGAGTAAGGAAGAAAAGTACAAAATAAAGAAGACAAAATGAAGGAGAATGTGGCTACTTATAGCAGCGGTAAAATGATTCAGACCATCTAAATCAAAATGAATGAACAAGATCAGTGGGAAAATCGAAGAGACCATCGAAGACAATGAGGCGTGACATTTCAGGTTCCTAGATGTAATAAATATGCATCCCTTCAAAGAACAGTGATCTAGGTTACCGGATTCGATAGATCAACGGTCCAGAACATTTTAGCCAGCTAAACGACACTAAAAAATAAAAAGATGCGACCCTTGAGTCTCAGATACTGTCAGCTGCACGATTAAGAGTGGATCAATGGCTAGTAGCAAGTTCTTTGCTCGAGAAGCTCTTCACACGGATCAAGGATGACGTTTGAGAAGATTCACCATTATTACTAAGGAAAATTTTGGGGAAGTCGCTATTATATGGTAGAAACCCACCGAGCAACTATGACATCATCACACCAAGCCGATCAGCCTTGACATCCCTAAAAAATAGCGATTCACGTGATAGTATACGCCGCTCAGAAACAAGTTTGGACCAGCTTGAAAAGAGAAAAACCGATAATAAAAAAGGAAGTAAAGAAAGCAAATAGAGACTAAAAGGGTGACCCGAGCTGGCCAGGACAGAATAAAGTTTTTAATTTTGAGTAAATCAAAATTAAAAATGGTGAACCCCTGTCCCTCTCTTGGGCCTGAGGCCTCCAGGCCCAAATGAGGACATCCGGTAAGGCCTTGAGATGTTTTCTTGTGGAATAGCCCTCATCAAGGCCCATTATTGCTTAAAGATCAGTTCACTCCGAAGACAGGCCCAAGGTAGTAGCCAATAGGTCTGGCCTAGCAGAGTTGAATAGCGAAGAGCCAGCTCGGACTTGTAGAATCTGATCCACAATCTAAAGTACCTACTCGACAAGGTCAGCCCGGATACAACCAAGGTCGCCATCTACGTATTAATCAGATCGATTCACCTCGGTACTTGTGTAATCAGCAAAGAAATCGGGTCAACCATCTGCCAGATGGGCCGACCAGGCACGATCAATAAAATCAATAGAAGGCCAACTCTTGAGAAAATCTCCAATCACGATCGAGCCAAACAGAAAGATGCCACTAGAAAGCTAACTCGAGCAACTCGAATTTAGCCTCACACTTAACTAAATCCACCAGTGAAGACAGACCTAAGGAATATGCTTAACACATCAGAAGGAAACTTGGCATGTAATAGATATGGGATCAGAAGATCTACTGAAAGATATTTTGTGTATGTTAAACGCATAGCAGAAGGATTTTGGCGTATGTCAAGCACTCAGCAAAAGGATATTTGTCATGTGTCAGAAGCATAACAGACGCAAAAATCCCAAAAAAGTCCTAAAAAATTGACGCTATAAGAAGGAGAAAAATAGATACTAAAAGGGATGATGCCAAAAATATCAGGAAAAGAAACACACATAAAAATAGGTTTTTCCTTTCCATTTATTGGGTACATATTTTTACTTCGTTTCCCACGAACTCCCACCAAAAAATCAAAAGACTCTTTCTGACTTAAACATCGAAGTGTCTTCGCCAGTAACCCACCCCAGTAAGGCTGTCACCGAGTTTGTGTTATATTTTGCAGGTTCTGCTATATCTCATAGCAGAGAGAAAATCCAAGCCCACGCAAAGAACCCCGATAGGACGAGACCCGAGTTTTTCTCCCACTCATAAATAATGTAATTAGAATTATAAATAAGCCCAATCTAATTTTGATTTCAATTACGTTAAATGTTATATTTCAATTTCAATTTTAAGTTAAATTTTAATTATGTTAAATGTTATAATTCTAATTCTAAATTTTAAATTTAAATTCAATTACGTTAAATCTTATTATTCTAATTCTGATTTAGATTCAATTTCACTTATGTTAATTGTTAAATGTTATAATTTTAAATCTAATTCTAATTTTAATTTCAATTGCAATAAATTTCATAATTGCAATTCCAATTACATTACATTTTATAATTCCAATTCTAATTCTAATTTCAATTCTATTAAAATTTATAATTCTAATCTAATTTTAATTCTAATTACATTTAAGTACATGTTGTTTTACCTTTCTAGGGTAACCACCTATGTTCGTGGTTGTATTTGACATACTTTTTATTTTAATAATGTATTTTATCTTATTCTTTTTAAAAAATATATATATTTGGTATAATCATTTTAACAGAGATAGAAAAATAATTAAATACATAAATATTTGTTATATTTTGGCCTTCTTTGTTTTATAAAAAAAAATCTTTTTGTATTGCGATCAATTGAAGTTTTTGATTGATTTTAGCCTTTTTTTGAAATATTTTTATATTTAAATTTTTTTTATAATTTTTAAGGCATTTATTGGACTATGTTAATTTTCCAAGCTCTAATTTCTAAAATACATAACAAATCAAAAAAAATTATTTTCAAATTATAATATTAATGTAATTAAAATTAGAATTGGAATTGATATTGAATTATAATATTTAATATAATTAGAATTACAATTATAAAAGTTAATATAATTAAAATTGTTAACTTAAAAAAATGATTATTCGTGTCAACAAGTCTTAAATTTATTTGTTAGCGGGAATCAACATTTAGGCCTTATCCTGGTTGGGCTTACTTGCAGAAGCCTGGATCCTCTCTTCCTCGTTGGCTATGACAAAACCTGCAAATCACAAGCAAAAATTTTATCGTGATCGTCTTGTCGAGGCGAGTTTTAGTGAAGACTCTCCAATGTTCAAGTCAAAAAGGGTTTTCGTGATGGAAAAACTAAAGAGAAAGGTAAAAGAAAAATGCCCCAGAATAAAAGAAAAATACCTTTTTTCTTCATTGTGATTTCTTTTCTTTTTTGGGTTTTCTGAGCCTCTCATTCTTATGCGCTTCTGTCACATGTCAAATATTTTTTTGTTGATCTTCCTCTGACATACTTCTGACTCTACTTCTATTGTACGTATGTCACACGCATAATATTCTTCTACAAATCTCTGCTTGTCATGCTTTTACTACACGCCAGACATCTTTTTGACATTCGTTTAAGCATATTTTTGGCATATTTCTTATATCTGCCTTCACCGGTGGATTTTAAGTGTGAGGTTTCTTCTGCGCTTCTGTCACATGTCAAATATGTTTTTGTTGATCTTCCTCTGACATGCTTCTAACTCTGCTTCTACTGTACGTCTATCACACGCATAATATTCTTCTACAAATCTCTGCTTGTCATGCTTCTACTACACGCCAAACATCTTTTTGACATTCATTTAAGCATATTTTTGGCATATTTCTTATATCTGCCTTCACCGGTGGATTTTAAGTGTGAGGTTTCTTCTGCGCTTCTGTCACATGTCAAATATGTTTTTGTTGATCTTCCTCTGACATGCTTCTAACTCTGCTTCTACTGTACGTCTATCACACGCATAATATTCTTCTACAAATCTCTGCTTGTCATGCTTCTACTACACGCCAAACATCTTTTTGACATTCATTTAAGCATATTTTTGGCATATTTCTTATATCTGCCTTCACCGGTGGATTTGGTTAAGTGTGAGGTTTCGCGATCCGATCGAGTTAGATTTTTTGTACTCTCTTTCTTTTTGCTCAATCGTGGTCAGAAATTATCTCAAAGAGCTGGTCTTCTGATGACTTCACTGGTTGACCTATTTGGCAGAGAGCTGACCTGACATCTGTTCTGAGATGGTTTCTTCGTTGACCCTATAGGTGTTGAGATGAACCAATTTGATTAGCGGGTAGAATGTTGTTTTAGTCATATCCTGGCCTGTCTCACAGAGCAGGGGCTTCAGATTACCGATCAGGTTCTTTAAATCTAAACAGGTTCTACTACACGCCAGACATCAATGTGGGCCTGTCGCTTGAATAGGGTGTTTCTGAAAAGAGTAGTGGATTCTGAGAAGGGCTATCCTGCAGAAAAATATCTAGCTGGTCCCTTGGGGGCTAACTTCCTTTGGGCTTATTTTCTGGTCGGGAATAAAAATTAAAATTGAATTGGAATTAGAATTGTAACATTTAACGTAATTATAATTAAAATTGGATAAGCAATTATGACATTTAATGTAATTAAAATTAAAATTATAATATTAACGTAATTAAATCGACATTGTAATTAAATATAAACATAATTACAATTACAATTGGATTTTAAATTGTAATATTTAACGTAATTAAAATTGATACCGAAATTATAGTATTTAACATAATTAAAATTAAAATTATAAGATTTAACATAATTGAATTGGAATTGGAATTGTAACATTCAACGTAAATGAAATTGAATTTAAACTGAAATCGAAATTATGACATTTAACGTAACTAAAATTGAAATTAGATTTAGAATTATAACATTTAACGTAATCAAAATTAAAATTTGAATTGAAATTATAACATTTAACGTAATTAAAATAGAATTGAAGTTATAATATTTAATGTAATTGAAGTTAAAATTAAAATTGAAAATGAAATTATAACATTTAACATATTGAATTTGAAATTAAAATTGAAATTTTAACATTTAACTTAATTGAAATTGGAATTGGAATTGCAATTACAATATTTAATGTAATTAAAATTGAATTTAAAATTAGAATTAAAATTAAAATATTTAATACAATTTAAATTAAATTTAAAATTATAATTGAAATTATAACATTTAGTGTAATTAAAATTAAATTTAAAATTAGAATTGAAAGTATAACATTTAACCTATTTGAAATTGAATTTAAAATTAGAATTGAATTTATAATATTTAATATAATTGAAATTGATTGGAATTAGACTTATTTAACGTAATTATAAATTAAATTACAATTATATCATTTAATATAATTAAAATTGAAATTATATTTGAAATTATAATATTTAACATAATTGAAATTAAATTTAAATTAGAATTAAAATTATAATATTTAACGTAATTGAACTTGAACTTAAAATTATAATTTGAATTATAAAATTTAACATAATTAAAATTGAAATCAAATTAGAATTGAAATTAAAACATTTATCATAATTAAAATTGAAATAACATTTAGCATAATTGAAATTAAAATTAGAATTTAAATTATAACAATTAATATAATTGAAATTAAATTAAAAATTGAAAATTGAAAATGGAATTATAGTGAAATGAAGACTAGAATCTGAATTATAACATTTAATGTAATTTGAATTGAAATTGAAATTAAAAATTAAAATTATAATATTTAACGTGGTTAAAATAAAAATAGAAATTGAATTATAACATTTAACATAATTCAAATATTTCTATTAAAAAAAGGTAATTCAAATATAAATTTAATTTAAAATTATAATATTTAACGTAACTAAAATTAAAATTTGATTCGAAATTTGAATTATTTAATGTAATTAAATTTGAAATTAGAATTAGAATTATAATATTTAAAGTAATTTAAATTTAAATTTAAATTTAAATTATAGCATTTAACGAATTTAAAATTAAATTTAAGTTGTAATTGAAATTATAACATTTAATATAAGTGAAACTAAAATTGAAATTCGTATTATAACATTTAATATAATTAAATTTAAATTTAAAATTTAAACTAAAATTATAGCATTTAATGTAATTAAAATTGTAACTATAGTATTTAATGTAATTGAAATTGAATTTAAAATTAGAATTAAAATATTTAACATAATTGAATTTATATTAGACTTAGAATTAAAATATTTAATATAATTTAAATTTAAATTTTACATCAGAATTATTTAACGTAAATAAGATTAAAATTAGAATTAGAATTTCCCATTTAATATAATTAAAATTAAAACTAAAACTAAAATTATAATATTTAACGTAATAAAAATTAAAATTAAAATTATAAAATTTAACTTAAATATAATTAAAATTATAATATTTCATATAATTTAAATTGAAGTTAAAATTGAAATTATACTATTATAATATTTAATGTTATTCTAATGAAATTGAATTAAGAATTATAACATTTAACCCTTCAGTTTATATTTTTTATTGATTTATAATTATAACCTTTAACCCTTCAGTTTATATTTTTTTATTTTATTGAAATTTATAAAAAATAAATAAATATATATATTTTTATTTTGTTTTCATATTTAAGAGGAGGGAATATTTGCATTAATTTGTAATATAATAGATAATTGTATATTTTACCAGAATATGAGGGGGTAACATACAAAATTAACCTTCCATTAGTTTTATCGCCAGCAACAAGTTAGCCAAATCATTTTGGACCATTGGATCTCCACTTAAGAAATCCAATGGCTCCGGCTGCATGGCACAGCAAAGACCCACACATAAATAATGATGGTTTCAATCTTTTCTGGTTTTTTTGGAATAAAGTTTCAAAGTGGAAGACAGGGTGTCAATCTTATCACTTAGCCCATTTTGGGATAAGGTTTCAATCTCGAGGACAAGTTTTCAATCTTGACTATCTATTTTGGGTAAGGTTTCAATCTTGACGGATGAAATTTAAAGTTCCTTCCGGCGGAGTGAGATTTGTTTGGGATGAGATGAGGTTGGCGTTTTGGAAGGATTTTCTTGTTTTTACATAGACATTATTGGCGCAATTTTGATCATTGAAATACTTTATGCTGGTGAGGTATGGGCTTATTTTTTAATGCGATTTTGTTTTAATCAATTATTTGCTTTATAACTCATAATTGTGTATTTTTAATTAGATGTTTCAACTTAGTGGCGAAATTGTAAAATTATATTTTTCATTTATAGTTTCGCTTCATTCATACAGAACGATGAAATTGCATATAGCTTAGCAAAAATTATTTTGAATTAAAATGATTTTATTTAATAGTTACTGAAATACTTGCATATTCACAATAAATAAGAATAATAATTATACTTACGTTGTTCATATTTTATTTGAACGTTATTTGAGAAGACAATTAATTTATATATTATTATTAGTTTTGTTTATAATTTTTTTTAAAAATTAGCATTTATCTAGTACATCATATTCAAAATAAATTGTTATAATTTTTTAAATTATGTAACCTCAATGCAATATTTTATTTGATAAATTCTGAAAATCTTGGAGTAAAATTATTTTAAAATATGATTTGTTTGGATTTAACTATTGATTATTTTTTTGGGACTTAGTTATTGTGAAGAGCAATTCTTTTATAGTTTTATGATTTTTAAGTTGATATTTAATTTTATAAATTTGAAAGATTGAATAATTTTTTTAGTAAATATTTTGATCTAACGGGTTAATGATGTAGATTTGAGAGTGATTATAAAATGAATTTGTATGAATTATCATATAATTTTCATAATGAGAATGATATCTAAGTAAAAAAATGATATATTCTGATTTTGACATAATTAAACATCAATTAATATATAAATTTTTTTTGTAAAATACTAGTGGTTAAAATTGATAGATTTTAAGAAGTCAAGTCAATGACCAATTTGGTGTTATAAGTGTGAATGTGTAGTTTTTATAGTTATATTAAGCTTTTTAGTTTCATATTTATGTTTATGAATGAAGTAATTATTGAAATTGATGCTTACGTGCAATTCTAATATTATATGAATATTAATTATTTAATATTTATAAAATAAGCATTTCGTATAAAATCATTAATGTAAAATATATATGGTAAGATGATTGTAATATTTTAAACATTATATAATTTGAAAGAGTTCAAATCTAGTTCAAAGGGGTTTGGACCAGTGTTAAGAGTTAGCTACGCTGAGAGTTATAATTGTTAAAAGTTAGTACTAATAAGAGTTAGCAAGTTATAAGAATCAGCCAAATCTAAGGAGTTAGATCTTCGTCTAAAATGGGACAAAGACTTTATAGTATACTAGTAATGACATAAGTACAATGGGTTGCAATATGTAGTAGAAAATGTCATTATGCAAGTATGTTCTCAAACCCTATATTCTTGATCTATTTTCATCGATACGAGTTTGTTGATGAATTTATTTTACATAAATCAGTGTATGTCTATTTTTGTATGGTACAAATAATTGTTCTTAACTGATCATGAGTTTAGAGGAAGATTGTATAAACATGCAGGTATTCAATGAAAATTGAGTACTCAACAGGCTTAATTAGGATCTCCAATAAACATCTCATAAATTCATCAATGAATGATCATTTCGAGTTTAGTAGTATTTGTTGTCCCTAAACCTGAGCACCACGGTGGACATGTGAGTAATCCACCATGCTTTGATTCTATACATGTCAGAGACCTTTCATGATTTGACCGCTGGATGTTGCTTTGTATGATTTGATACTCATGGAGTCCGGTGTGTATAGATATGAGATCTATCAACGTATATAGGTGAGTTGTATATCGAGATGCTACAAGATTCTATTTTAAAAAATGTTATAGCCATAAGTAATTCACTCAGAAAAAATTATTTCCTATACAAGAAACAATATCGCAAAAATATTTGCAGATATTATTTATTAGAATATAAATCTGAGAATAAATTTTAGTGTCGAGCATATGAGGATTTGACAATAATGATTTATGTCTCCGCTCTTCTAAAATATAAATGGTGGAGGGATTATATGAATATATATTAACCCCAACTTATATGGTTCAACATGTTGTTTTGTTATTTCTATAACGTGTATGTATGGTCACGTTTATGGACTTACGAAAGAGTTTTATAAGACAAAACAAATGTGAACCTAGAGAGTCTCATTATATAAAATATACTCGTGTACTGGAGATATCGCATTGGATTGAATAGTTCAATTTAAAAAAATTTTAAAAAATTAAAATTATCTTTATATTTCTCGAAGAAATTATAAAATTTAAATATTAAGTCTAAAATCTTGACAAGTTAAATTTATCACTTTTACTTTTTTATTAGATGTCACATTTTACACTGTTAATTTATTTAAGTATGGCAAGTGATAAAATTTATTAGTTAATATTTAATTTTCCAAGATTAAATAAATTGCCATTGATTACAAAACGTTGGCCATGTAAATTATTTTTAATTAAGGCTTTGGAAGCAAAATAACATCCGGCAAAATCATAGCGTAATAGTTCAGCCACTTTCATCAACAAATCATATTTATTTTGTTTTGTTTCAAGCAAAACATGACGTGTTGTATTGATAGATTTTTAACAATCTACTAAGTCACTCCTTCAAGCAAAATTCAGTCAGCAAATTCACATGCACCTAAGCTAAGTCTTAAAGCATGATATGGCAACAAAAAAAAAAAGGCCTTGTCATGCTTATATTTATTGGCCAGTGTAATGATATTCATCGGGCAAATGTGGTGGTTGCAAAAGCTATATATATGAGCTTGTTTTTTAAATTATAAGTTAAGTGAATTATGAGCTAAAAATAGATTATGGGTCGAGAGAAAAAAAGTAGTTATAGCTTTATGTTATTAGTTGAAAATAAAAAGTTATTGTGTTAGTCTGAAGGATTTTATTAAATTTTAAAGTAAAATTGAATAAAATATAATATATTTTAAGTTTGAATTTTTTAATATTTTATTATAGTAATAAAATATTTATGTATTTAATGTGTAAATTAAAAAATAATAAAAAAATAAAGTTTACACGCTTACTCAATGTATAGTGCACTTTCATTTATCTTCATTGATAGGTGAACGAAATTAAGTTTTATTATGCGATCGATTCAAGGCAAATATACTAGACTTGCACTAAAATCACAATAAATATAATATTTGTTTGTTTATGATTTTATAAATATGATTTAAAATATGTTTGTTTTATGTAAAGTATATTTTGATTTGAAAATATGAATGACATATGCATATGAGAATATGAGCCATGGTTATGTGGCATACATTTATTTATAAAAATGAGCTTTTGAAATAAAATGTATTTTAAAAAAAAATTTTGAAGTGTAATATTTTCATAATTTTTTTTTTTTTTTTGTGATCTCTAAAATACTTGACCTCAATAACATTTGGAAGTTGCACTAAAAGTAATATATATATGAATATATTATTAGGATACTTGACTTCACACACAATTACATTGGTCTCATTTAACGAAATTGCATTATTATTTGAGTAGAGCAAATAAAATTGGTTTGATGCATGTGCAGAATAACTAAACTAAATGAGAAAATATGTATTAAGTGTTTAAAAACTACTATTATATAATATCATAGAAACATAATTTTTTTAGATTAAATATTTCTATGTGTTAATAGAATTGTCATAATAAATTTTGAAATAATTTTTTTAATATAACTAATTAACATAAATTTTTATCTGTCTAAAAATAAATCAATAATAAAATAAATATTATAAATTGCTGCATTAAAAATATAATATATATAAGAATTTAATATTAGAATAGATATATAATATAAAATATTAAAATAAAATTATTTTTTAATATTATAAAATTATTACCCACTAAAATTATTAAACATAAATTTTAATTTTTAATTGTGTAAAATATTATAATTTTAAATTCAATTTCAATTTTAGTTACATTAAATTTTATAATTCAAATTTTAATTTTAATTTCAATTGTGTTAATACAATAATTTTAAATTCAACTTCAATTTTAATTACGTTAAATTTTTTAATTCTAAATCTTATTTAAATTTAATTTCAATTACGTGAAATTTTATAATTCTAAAACTAATTTTAAATTTAAAATTAATAATGTTAAATATTATAATATCAAATCTAATTTTAATTTTAATTACGTTAAATATTATAATTCTAATTCTAATTTGAAATTAAAATTCAATTACATTAAATGTTATAATTCTATTTTTAATTTCAATTACATTAAATGTTATAAGTTTAGTTTTATTTTTATTTACGTTAAATGTTATAATTCCAATTCCAATTTCAATTTTGATTACGGTAAATGTTATAATTCTAAATCTAATTTAAATTTTAGTTACATTAAATCTTATAATTCTAATTTCAGTTTAAATTCAATTTCAATTACGTTAAATGTTATAATTTTATTTCAATTTTAATTATATTAAATGTTATAATTTTAATTTCAACTAAGTTAAATGTTATAATTTCAATATCAATTTTAATTACGTTAAATGTTATATTTAATTACAATATCGATTTCAATTATGTTAAATATTATAATTTCTTTTTCAATTTCAATTAAATTAAATGTTATAATTTTAATTCTAATTTCAATTACCTTAAATGTTATAATTGTAATTCTAATTTTGATTTAAATTACGTTAAATCTTATAATTCCAATTCCAATTCAAATTTTAATTTTTATTACATTAAATTTTATAAGTCCGATTCTAATTTCGATTTCAATTATGTTAAATGTTATTATTTCAATGCCAATTTTATGTTAAATTTTAATTAAGTTAAATTTATAATTCCACTTCTAATTTTTAAATTTAATTTCAATTACATTAAATCTTATAATTCTAATTCTAATTTAAATTTAGTTTCACTTATGTTATTGTCATAATTTTAGTTCTGATTTTAAATTCAATTTTACTTATGTTATGTTAATTGTTAAATGTTATAATTTTAAACTTAATTCTAATTTTAATTTTAATTACATTAAATTTCATAATTGCAATTCTAATTACATTATATTTTATAATTCTAATTCTAATTCTAATTTGAATTCTATTAAATTTTCTAATTTCAATCTAATTCTAATTTTAATTACATTTAAGTACATGTTGTTTTACCTTTCCTGGGTAACCACTCAAGTTCATAGTTGTATTTGACATACTTTCTATTTTACTAATATATTTCATCCTATTTCTTTTATAAAAAAATTATATTTGGTATAATCATTTTAAAAGAGAGACAACAAAAAAAATTACATACAAAAATATTTGTTATGTTTTGGCCTTCATTTAAAAAAAAAATCTTTTTGTATTGCGAGCAATTGAAGTTTTTGATTGGTTTATAGTGTTTTTATATTTTGGAAATCTGTATAATTTTTAAGGCATTTATTAGACTATGTTAATTTTCTAAGTTCTAATTTATAAAATACATAATAAATAAAAAATAATTTATTTTTAAATTATAATATTTAATGTAATTAAAATTAGAATTAGAATTCAAATTGAATTATAATATTTAATATAATTAAAATTACAATTATAAAAGTTAATATAATTAAAATTGTTGACTCAAAAAAATGGCTCTTCGGGTCAACGAGTCTAATATTTATTTGTTAGCGGGAATCAAAATTTGGGCATCGTTTAAGTTGAACTTACTTGCGAAAGCTTGGATCCTATCTTCCTTATTGGCTATGGCAGAACTTGCAAAACACAAGCAAAAATCTTATCGGATAATCTCGCTGAGGTGGGTTTCAAGGAAGACTCCTCAATGCTCAAGTCAGAAAGGGCCTTTGTGATGAAAAAACTAATGAGAATGTCAAAAAAATGCCTTATAATAAAAGAAAAAAGGGCCATTTTCTTTATTGTGATTTCTTCTTTTTTGGTTTTCTGAGCCTCTCATTTTTCTATTATTCTGTCATACGCTAAATATTTTTCTGTTGATCTTCCTCTAACATGCTTCTAACTCTGCTTCTGCTGTACGTCTATCACACACCAAATATCTTTCTATAAATCTTTGCCTGTCATGCTTCTACTACATGCCAGACATCTTTCTAACATTCGTTTAAGCATATTTTTACAAATTCTTATGCTTGCCTTCGCCGGTGAATTTGGTTAAGTGTAAAGTTTCTCAATCTGCTCAGGTCAATTTTTTGGTACTCTCTTCCTATACGGCTCGGTTGTGGTCAGGAATTATCTCAAAGAGCTAGTCTTTTGATGACTTCACTAGCTATACTTGGTCGATCTATTTGGTAGAAAGCTGACCTGACACCTGTTCCGAGCCGGTTTCTTCGTTGACCCTGCAGGTGCTGAGATGAACTAATCTGGTTAGTAGGTTGAGCGTGGTCTTGGTCGTATCCTAGCCTGTCTTGCAGAGTAGCGGCTTCAGATTGTTGATCAGGTTCATTAGATCCGAACAGGTTCTTCGCTGTCTAATCCTTCCAAAACCTAGCTTGATTGTTATCAACGTGGGCTTGTCTCTAGAATGGGTGTTCTGCAAAGAGTAGTGGGTTTTGAAAAGGGTTGTCCCACATGAAAACATCTGACTAGGCCCTTGGGGGCTAACTTCCTTTGAGCCTAGAGGCCTTAGGTCTAAAGGTGATTTTATTGGGGGAACAAAAAATAAAATAAAATTAGAATTAGAATTATAACATTTAACATAATTATAATTAAAATTGGATAAGCAGTTATGACATTTAATGTAATTGAAATCGAAATTGGAATTAAAATTATAACATTAACGTAATTAAAAGCGACATTATAATTAAATATAAATGTAATTAAAATTACAATTGAATTTGAGATTGTAATATTTAACATAATTAAAATTGATATTGAAATTATAACATTTAATATAATTAAAATTAAAATTATAACATATAACATAATTGAATTGAAATTAGAAATTGCAGCATTTAACGTAATTAAAATTAAATTTAAATTAGACTCAGAATTATGATATTTAACATAACTAGAATTAAAATTATATTTAAAATTATAATATTTGATGTAATTAAATTGAAATTGGAATTAGAATTATAACATTTAACATAGTTGAAATGGAATCAAAATTATAACATTTAATATAACTGAAGGAAAAATTATAACATTTAACATAATTGAAAATGGAATTATAATATTTAACATAATTGAAAATGGAATTATAATATTTAACATATTGAAATTGGAATTGGAATTAAAATTAGAATTATAATATTTAACGTAATTGAAGTTGGAATTGTAATTGAAGTTGGAATTGAAATTGTAATTATAATATTTAACGTAACTGAAATTGAATTTAAAATTATAATATTTAATGCAATTGAAATTAAAATTAAAATTGGAATTAGATGTAATTGAACTTGAAGTTAACATTATAATTTGAATTATAAAATTTAACATAATTGAAATTAAAATTAAAATTAAAACATTTACCGTAATTGAAAGTAAAATAACGTTTAGCATAATTGAAATTGAAATCAAAATTGTAAGTAAAATTAAAATATTTACTGTAATTGAAATTAAAATAACATTTAGCATAATTGAAGTTAAAATTAGAATTGAAATTATAAAATTTAATATAATTGAAATTAAAATAAAAAATAAAAATGAATTATAGTGAAATGAAGACCAGAATCTGAATTATAATATTTAACGTAATTGAAATTGAAATTAAAAATTAAAATTATAACATTTAGAGTGGTTAAAATTAAAATAGAAATTAAATTATAATATTTAACATAATTCAAATATTTCTGTTAAAAAAATTAATTCAAATATAAATTTAATTTAGAATTATAATGTTTAACGTAATTAAAATTTGATTCAAAATTGAAATTATTTAATGTAATTAAATTTAAAATTAGAATTAGAATTATAATATTTAAATTAATTGAAATCAAAATTTGAATTTAAATTATAGCATTTAACGTAATTAAAATTGAATTTAAAATTGTAATTGAAATTATAACATTTAATGTAAGTGAAACTAAAATTGAAATTAAAATTATAAAATTTAACATAATTGAAATTGAATTTAAAATTACAACTAAAATTATAGTATTTAATGCAATTATAATTGAATTAAAATTGAAACTATAATTTTAATATAATTGAAATAAATTTAAAACTAGAATTAAAATATTTAACATAATTAAATTTATATTAGACTTAGAATTATAACATTTGACACAATCGAAATTTAAATTTTACATTGGAATTATTTAACATAATTAAGATTAAAATTAGAATTAAAATTTAAATATTTTATGTAATTAAAATTAAATTTTAACATTTACGTAATTAAAATCAAAGTTTAAATTAAATTATAATATTTAACGTAATGAGAATTAAAATTAAAATTATAACATTTAATTTTAATATAATTAAAATTAAAATTAAAATATTTCAAATAATTAAAATTAAAATTAGACTATGTAATTAAAATTGTGATGGAAATTAAAATTATAATATTTAATGTTATTCTAATGGAGATTGGACATAAAATTATATTATTTAATGCTTCAGTTTATATTTTTTATGAATTTATAATTATAACATTTAGCCCTTCAGTTTATATTTTTCATTTTAATGAAATTTATAAAAATTAAATATATATTTTGATTTTATTTTCATATTTAAAAGGAGGGATTATTTGCATGAATTTGTAATATAATAGATAATTGTATATTTTACCAACATATGAGGGAGTGACATACAAAATTCAGCTTCCATTATTTTTTTATCACCGGTAACAAGTTAACCAAATGATTTTGGACCATTGGATCTCCACTACAGAAATCCAATGGTTTCAATTTTTGCTGGTTTTTTTAGAATAAAGTTTCAAATTGGAAGACAGGTTGTCAATCTTTGCCACTTAGCCAGTTTTGGGATAAGTTTTCAATCTCGAGGACAAGTTTCAATATGGACCGATGAAATTTAAAGTTCCTTCCGGTGGAGTGGGATTTGTTTGGGATGGGATGAGATTCTCTTTTTGGAAGGATTTTCTTGTCTTTAAATAGAAATTATTGGCTCAATTTTAATCATTGACATACTTTATGTTGGTGGACGGTATAGGCTTACTTTGGAATGCGATTTTATTTTAATCAATTATTTGCTTTATAGCTCATAATTGTGTATTTTTAATTAGATGTTTCAATTTAGTGGCGAAATTGTAAAATTATATTTTTTTCAATTATTGTTTCGCTACATTCATACAGAACAATGAAATTGCAGATAGCTTAGGAAAAATTATTTGTATGATAGCAATGAGACAAAATTATTTATATAATAACAATGATACAAAGATTTGATTGTATATTAGTAATGATATAATTGTAATAAGTTGTAATATGTGCTAAAAAATATTATTATATAAGTATGTTCTTAAATTTTATATTCTTAATTTATTTTTATCTATGCGGATCAGTTAATGAATCCATTTTATATAAATCAGTGTATGTTTATATTTGTATGATACAGATAATTGTTCTTAATTGACTATGAGTTTAGTAGAAGATTGTATAGATATGCGGGTATTCAGTGACGATTGAGTACTTAACAGGCTCAATTAAGATCTCCAATAAACATCTCATAAAACTACAATGGATGATTTTTTAGAATTAAATAGTATTCGTAGTCCCTAAACCTGAGTACTACAGTGGATATATGAGTGATTCACTATACTTAGGTTCCACACATGTTAGAGGCCTATCATGATTTAACCGCTGAGTATTGCTGTGTATGATTTCGATGCTCATGGAGTCCAATGTATATAAATATGGGATCCGTCAACTCATATAGGTAAGTTGTATATCTAGATGCTCTAAAATTTTATTCTAAAAAATCTTATAGCTATAAGTAATTCACCCGAAAAAAATATTTTCTATGTATGAAATAATATCGTAAAAGTGTTTACAGATATTGTTTATTAGAATACAAATTTATATATAAGTTCTAGTGTTGAGCATATGAGGATTGACAGTGATGATTTATGTTTCCGCTATTTTAAGATATAAATAGCGGATAGATTATACGAATATATATTAACCTCAACTTATATGGTTCAACATATTATTTTGTTATTTTTATAACAAGCAACGTTTATAGACTTAGGGAAGAGTTTCATACGAAAAAACGGATGTGAATTTAAGGAGTCTCAATATATGAAGTGCACCGAATTAAATAGTTTAATTTAAAAAATTCTCAAAAAATTAAAATTATCTTAGAGTCTCTCGAAAAGATCAAAAGATTTAAGTGTTAAACATATAATCTCGACAAATGATACTTGTTACTTTTATCTTTCTATTAGATATCACATTTTATGTTATTAATTTATTTAACTATGACAAGTGGTAAAATTTTATTGGTTAATATTTAATTTTGCTAGATTAGATAAATTGCTATTGATTACAAAATGTTGGCCAAATAAATTATTTTTAGTTAAGGTTTTGTAAGAAAAATAACATTAGGAAAAATTAAAGCGTAATAGTTCAATAGTGTTATGTGTAACAATAATTGGCATTATTATATGTATTTAATAGCCGTTTAAAAACAAATCCTTTTGCCACCATTTCAAAGGCCATTCAGCCACTTTCATCAACAAATCATATTTATTTTGTTTTGTTTCAAGCTAAACATGACGAGTTGTGTGATAAAGTTTTAACAATCTATTAAGCCACTTCTTCACATGCCACTAAGCTAAGTCTTAAAGCATGAAATGGCAAAACAAAGGCGCTGTCATGCTTATATTATTGGCAACTAAATGCTATTCATTGGCCAAATGTGGTGATTGTAACAGTTATATATATATAACTTTTTATTTTGCTTATATTTATTGGCAACTAAATGCTATTCATTGGCCAAATGTAGTGATTGTAACAGTTATATATATATAACTTTTTATTTGAATTGGAAGTTAAGTGAATTGTGAGTTAAAAAGAGATTAAGGGCCTAGAGAAATAATGAAGCAATTGTTGCTTCAAGTTAAAAATTTCAGCTGAGAATATAAAATTATTATTTTAATTTGAAGGATTCTGTCGAATTCTAAGTTAAAATTGTACAAAATATATTTTAAAAGTGAATTTTTTAATATTTTATTATAATAATAAAATATTTATGTATGTAATAAATAAATTAAAAAATAAAGTGTACAAATTCAATCAATGCACAATGCACTTTCATTCATCTCTGTTGATAGATAAATGAGATTAAGTTTTGTTATGTGATTGATGAAATGCAAGTGTACTAGACTTGCACTAAAATCACAATAAATATAACATTTGTTTGTTTATAGTTTTATAAATATGATTTGAAATATGTTTATTTTATGTAAAGTATATTTTGATTTGAAAATGTAAATGACATATGTATATGAATATGAGCATGGATACATAGCATACATTTGTTTATAAAAGTGAGTTTCAAAAATAAAATATATTTAAGAAAGAAATTTTTTGAAGTAAAATATTATGTACATGAATATTTTTTTGTGATCTCAATAATACTTCACCTCAACAACCTTTGGAAGTTGCATTAAAAATATAATATATATAAGAATATATTATTAGGATATATGACCTCACACACTTATTAAGGACTCATTTGGCGGAATTGCATTATTATTTGAGTAGAGTAAATTAAATTAGTCTAATGCATGCACAGAACAACAAAATTAAATGAAAAGATACATATCAAGTATTTAAAAATTATTATTATATAATATCTTAAAAATATAATTTTTTAAATTAAATATTTCTACGTTCTTAATAGAATCACTTTAATAAATTTTGAAACCATTTTTTTAATATAACTAATTAACATAAATTTTCATCCATCTAAAAATAAATCATGAATAAAATAAATATTATAAATTACTGCATTAAAATATAATATATATAAGAATTTATTATTAGAATATATATATTATAAAATATTAAAATATAAATATTTTTTAATATTATAAAATTATTACCCACCAAAATTATTAAACATGAATTTAATTACCCAAACTTAATTTCTGAAATGCTCTTTTTACTTTTTTCGTTTTCTCTCTTTCAGCTCTCTCTCACTTTTATTTTCTGTTTTATTTTCTCTTTTTCTTTTTCGTTCTCTCTTTTTTTTTTTTTAATTTCTAATGAAGCTCTCTGTCCCATTAACCAGTCAATGAAGCACCCATTATTCCCCTTACTTTAACATTTGTCACTACCAAATTTCTCTCTCTTAAATTGCCAAGTATGGCTGACATGCATGCCATTGAGCTGCATATGCAAGAAAGGTGGGCATTAGCCACGTTGTTACATTACAGCACCTACCCTACCGTGTTGCCATCTATCTTTCAATTTGAGGGGACAAAATTAATAGTAGAAAACAGAAATAAATCCTTGAATAAATTGAAAGAAATCACAAACTTACAAGCTAAGAGGACACACACAAGGCAAAGTTTAATACAGCGCATAAACCATTTAGGGAAGCATGAACCGTAAAACAATTATTATTCATATAATTTAGAAGGCAAGTGCGGTTTCAAAAGAATTTCAAGTGGCGTGGCTCGGGGATTTGTCATTGAAGCGGTTCCAGTCATATCAACCCGTGCATTTGAAGGAATTGATATGTCGAATGCATGTAGCAAACTAGCTAGAGCCAAATGTGATATTTGCAGGGCAAATGATATTCCAGGACACACTCTTCTACCACTACCAAATGGGAGAAACTCAAAATGTTAACCCTTCATAATAACATCCTTATGAGTGGTTAGAAATCTGTCTGGTTTGAATTTCATCGGATCCGCCCACACAAGTGGGTCTGTATGCAACTTCCAAAGGTTAAGCAAAAGCTAGGTTCCTTTTGCGACATGGTAGCCAACTATGTTGCAATATTTAGTGAATTGTCGCATTCCTGAGAGTGGTCCAGGTGGGTATAATCTTAGTATTTCCTTAACCACGGCTTGAAGATAAACCAGATTATTTATATCTGATTCACTCAATAGTCTTTCCTTCCCGACTACATTGTCCAATTTTTCTTGAACCTTTTGCAGTATGCGGCGATTGTTCAGAAGTAATGAAAGTGCCCAGCATAGATTAATAGTTGTGGTATCTGTAGCCCCTGAAATAATTGTCTGCAAAGTGCATCTAAATTTTGTGATTATACATGGGATAATGAATGTGAAATTCCACGTACGCGGTGCATTAAGAATGTGATTGTGATCGCTAACGCTAACTACACAATTAGAATTGCGTGCATCGATTGCGCAAATCAACATCGATCATAATTGTATGAGTTATTATATAAATCCATAATGCATTATTATTGCATACACAAACATTCTTCTACTTCGCTGCCATAATTTCTTATCATGGAAATTCACGGTTTCTTCCTCGTTCTTTATTCAACGTCATTATATATGTATTTCTTATCCCATATGCATTATTTTATAAACAAACTAAAATAAATTTACTTGTGTCTGTATAATTGAATTTATTTCTCATTTCAATTTATAATCCGGAAATTAAATTCATACATACGTGATGAAATGACAGAATGGATATGGGATAAGAGCAATGGAGATGTGGCTACGGATTCATATCATCGTTATAAGGTATTTATATAAACCAAAAAGGGTTTTTTTAAAACAAAATCCAGAATCATCACTTAATTTGTGTCTAATCACTTGCCATGATAATTTTGTTACAGGAAGATGTTGCACTATTGAAAGAAATAGGACTTGATGCTTACAAATTCTCAATTTCATGGCCCAGATTTTGAAAAGTAAAGATATATATACTTTCCAAAATTTTACATTTTCACGGTCATCACTAGCTACTCATTTTATCACTCGACTTCCTAATTCATTTCACATTGTTCTTGAAAATATACAACAATATTCAGACGGAAAACTAAGTGGGGGTGTGAACAAAGAAGGAATTTTGTACTACAATAACCTCATAAATGAACTACTAGCCAATGGTAAATTATATTCATTCAATCTTATTTTCATTTTGATATTAAAAATGTTAGATCAATAAATTATATGCTATATAATTAATTTACTGCTTAAAATCTTTTACAGGTATTGAGCCCTTTGTGGTTCTCTTCTATTGGGATGTGCCCCAAGCTTTAGAAGATGATTATGGAGGTTTTTTAAGCTTCGAAATTGTGTAAGTGACTGATTTATGTGTACTTAAACTATTTTTTTTCTAACTGTGATGTGAACTATTTCAATCTTTAATTTCTTAAAGAGAGTTTATGCATGTGTAAATGATTACAGAGGATGATTTTCATGGTCTGGGAATAGATAAATTAATACAGCATATCGTGCGCTAAACAAAACCTGTCGGTGCATAACGTAAAGGAATTACAGTCAAATAATTATAGTTGCTTCGTGAACCAATAATTGATCGATACAGAATCCTTTAGATGTGCTTGTGTGTGAGTAGAAGTTATTTGTTAGGTAGTACCCGCTCACTGTCCATTGTTATACAGAAGCCTAAATAAATCTTTTGAAGGTAGACTAAAGAAATGATATAATTTTATAATTGTCATGGGATTTTCAGAAATGATTTCCGAGATTACGCAGACGTTTGCTTTGAAGAATTTGGCGATAGAGTTAAAAATTGGATTACGGTGGATGAGCCATGGGTTTTCAGCGTTGAAGGTTATGCATTTGGTCTCAATGCACTGGGGCATTGTCTCAATCAGACTCGTTGCGCTTCTGGAGACATGGGCAGAGAAGTTTATGTGGTGACCCACAACCAGCTTCTTGCTCATGCAGCTGCTGCAAACTTGTATAGGGAGAAATACCAGGTCAACTTATAATTTAAATGTTATTTATACAACAATCTGTATTTATGTTAATAATTTTGGAGACTACACATTAATATCAACTACTGAATTTTTGTGCAGGCAACTCAGAAAGGCCAGATAGGCATCACAGTGATATCACATTGGTTTCAACCCCTCAATGGCACCTCTGAGAACATTCAAGCCCAAGAGGGAGCCCTGGACTTCATGCTGGGATGGTAATTTTTCTTGGTTTCTTGTTTGGTAATTTCTTAATTTTGATGTTTAAAATTAAATGAATTTTAGTTTTTCAGGTTTATGGAACCATTAACCAACGGTGATTATCCAAAGATCATGCGATCTCTTGTGGCTGGAAGATTGCCCACATTCTCAGAACAAGAGTCCATGATATTGAAAGGGTCGTTTGATTTCATTGGTCTGACTTACTACACATCGTTCTACGCATTTGCCGTAAATAAATCGTCGGAAGAGAACTACATCAAAGACACCCTTGCTGATATTAACTGTGAGTATCAATTCTACCAATACTTTGCAGTTGCAGTTATCAATTATCATATATTTTTATTACACGTTAATTTCTTAGGTGATGAATTAACTCCGTATTGACAAGTTTCTTTTTTATTTATTTATTATAAAATTCCTACACACAAGCTACAATTATAAAAAACATATGAGATTGTCTAGCTGCGAAATTCTCTTTATGGACTAGATGGATGATTGATAATAGACTTAAAAAATTAGACTTTTGGGGGATATCAAAACCATTAGATTGTAGTTGGGCATGTCAAAAACTCCTAGATTTACAAATCCACATAAAGAAGCTGTTTGGTTGTGAATTGGGTAATGGATCAAACTTCTTTTTTGGAGTGATCCATGGTTGGATGGTGAGTCCATCATCGATAAATTCCCCTTGGTCAATATTAGTGACTTTGATATACCACGAGATGCAAAAGTGAGTGAGCTATGGCGCAATGGCAATTAGACCATACCAAACCCGTTAGATGAATACACTGCTCAAGCTTGGGTTATTTACCTCATAACTTCTTCATTAATGTATTTAGAGAGGATAAGATCCTTTGTAATGGTTGCCCTAATAGGAGATTTTCAATTGTTAGTGCATGGAGGAACTTGACAAATAAAAGATCTGTGATGGGATGGTACAGGTTACTATAGAATCTACAACATATCCCTAAAAATAGTTTTATTACTTGGCTTGCACTGACGAAGTGGTTATCTACTAATAGGAGATTTGCTAAATAGGGGCTCAACATATCCATAAATTGCCCATTTTGTGATAAAGTCAATGAGACGGTGGAACATATTTTTTTTCAGTGTAGCTTTATAGAGGGAATATTAAAAAAAAGTTCTACTAGCATGCCATATCAACAGACGCCCTGTCATTTGGAAAAAAAGAGGTATCCTATCTTTGCGAAAAAACTAGAAGTAAATTCTTACTTAGCAAAATTAAAAGAATAGCCTTTTGTGCTTTATCTACTCAATATGGCAAGAGCGCAACCAGGTGGTGTTTCAGTATAAAACTTCAAATGCAAACAATGTATTTCAATATATTAAAGATGTTGTTTGGATTACATGTTTGTCTACCCTCTAATCAAAGTATAGATGATTTTGTAACTAGGTGGTAAGTCATAAGTTATGATTTTGTTCTCTTTATGTTATGACTCTATGGCCATTTGTATTTTGGATTGTTTTATTAATAAATTTCTCTTAATTGATTAAAAAAAAACACTCAACTATTTGTACATAACATTACTCTTTTTATTTTTAACAAAAATATATATGATAAAAATACCCATTATGTAATTTACTATTGTGACAAAAGAAAAACTTTTACTTTACAATATCATAAGTTTTAAAAAAATCAATTATGATAAACTTGAGAAAAATTTATATAATCAATTAATATGCATATTAAAGTTAGAGACCTAGGTTAACTTTCTTAATATCTATTATTTAATCTCGTTCCATGAAAAATAAAAGCAATTAATAAGATCCACAAAATAATTCAACCAAAAAAAAAAAATGGCAAGCCATTATGTTTTTTCGACTTCTTTGAAATCCAATTTAGTTTAAGTTTTAATCCTTTCACATATGAATTTAGGAAAGTTTTAGAAATGACTCCCTTTTTAAGGTTTATATTTTTTAACCACATATCTAATTTTTAATCTTTTATAGTTAAACATCAAACTTTAAGATGTTCATACAAGAAGGCGGTAAATTGAATGACATACTAGAAGGCAGACCATTTAATGTTCTAATAGTTCTCTTCATGAGCCATATAATGTGTATGATTCACATGCAAGAAAAGACAGAGTTCAAGTAGTAAACCATTTTCAGTTTATAGATATGTTACCATCATTAGACTTGAACTTATTGGATAAGGTATCGTGTACTAGAATTAGGGATTTGCTTTTAAAAAAGTTGTATGATAGCAATGATGAAATTCATGAGGCTATAAGTACACTAGCACTTAAAGTTAATTAGAGCTTCAAAGTTCATATGTCCACCAAAGATTATTTTGAGGTGAAAGCAATTATGAGATATGAAAATAGTGATTACGTACAATGTCGATGGAAAAGTAGAAGTTCTTCACTATGAGTAGAATAGATACATAACACACTTGTTTTTTGGATCGACAAGGAAATGATCACCAGAAAGTCAAGAGTTGTATTATTGATAAAATAACAAAAAATAAGTTTGCATCAATCAATAGAATTTATAAATCGAAAAATTGTAACAGGCATGCCTTAAGAATTTAGTGTTAAATTAACATATTATATAGTTTGGTGATGAATACTTAAAATTACACATTTAATAAAGATTTTTCAGCATCATTTTGTACCATTAGTGTTATTAATCTCCTTAACTTGAGCATATTTTTAGAATTGTATCTATTTAAGTTTTTAACTATTTTAATGTATGTTCTGTAAATTAGGTATAACATTTTACCTTGAAATCTAATTGAAGTAATTCTTCAACCTGTGAAGAGCTAATTTCATGTACAACAAAATTTGATTTTACATATAATTTGTAATTCAAAAGTTTGAAGGGTGAAAAGTGGCTTTGAAGAAGACTCATCCACAGTGCAGGCACAGTCTAAGCATGCTTTAGTATTTGGACCGTATCTCACAAAATAAGAATCTAATTGATATGATTCAAGAAGCCACAGAAAGATAGTATTTGTTGCAGGTTTTTCTTTTCAATAAAATATGTTTCAAGTGATATCTTTTATACTCTACTCTTACTGTATTTTGACATTAAGGACAATGTCTCAATCTAGTTGGGGGGGGGGGAGAGAGAGAGAGAGAGAGATAGTCCATATATGATGTCGATATTACATTTTGTTATTTTCTAAAAAAAAATAAAATTTGACATCAGACTTCATGAATGACATGAGCAAAGGGTTTATTTTTGGAGTCTTGAGGCGCATTCTAACCCACTTGTTATGTTTAATTTTATATTTCATGCATATGTGTTCTTAGTGACTCTTGTGTAAACAAGTTTGATCTTCTATCGAGGTATGATTTCAAAATTGTTTGGTTTTAGTCACTTTTTTCTCTATAGGTTATGAAAGAGTAACTTTCAAAATCATTTCTTGAGCACAATACTAAACCTTGTGGTAAGATGGGTGATTTAATGTATATAGCTAAGACATTTTTCATGTTTAAGCATACATTTTTTTTCTCACACATCGTTTTGTGAGTAAATAGAGAGGTTTGAAAAAATAGCTTATGAACTTTCATTGATCTTTTGAATTGGTTAATTTTTATTTGGAGTGACATTATTCGGATAATGAAATGATTTAATTGTCTAGTCGAAGGATGACTCAAATTTGTGAAATGTATTTTGGTGAGAAGTAATTCTTATTTTATAATGTTTTTCGATGTTCTTCATATTCTCAAAAAAGAAAAGAAAAAAGAAAGAGTTACTTCAGTTCATTAAAAGTCTTCGTTCAATGTTAGATAACAAAAGTATAAAAAAAGAAGAAGAGAGAATCAATACATTACAATAAACTCTTTATTTTTAAAGACAAAAATCTTTAAGAAACAGTGTTTCTCACTGGGCTCTATTTATAATATTCGTGATTAAGGTCCTAAAAACTAGCACGTCGCAAGAATGGTGTAACTCTAAATAATTAATTTTTTTTATCTTTAGATCAATGTTAATTTGTTTGTCTGTCTTTAAATATGACATTTTCTTGAGTGTTTATCTATTTTCCAACTCCATTAGTGAAACCCTAGCCTTGTATTAACAAGACGGACCATGCATAACATTTTCTCAAAATGAAATGCATTTCAATATGATTTTAAGAGTTTGTTTTTGAAACTATCCACATCTCATAAGATATGATTCTCAATCAAAATATTTGTTTTATGCAAGCATAACTAACCTCCACTATTAGGGCTCCTATTACAGTTAAAGGCATAAACAACCGATCACGTATTTAAAATAAAGATATAATTGCATTATTTAATCATTATATGTAAAAGAATGAAAAATAGAGTGATTAGCTTTGAACATTGCAATGTTAGGAACTAGAATAGCTCGACGCTAAAATTTGTCAATGCCTCAACATTATCACATAACTCCTTAGTGTAGCAACATACAACACCCTTGCATTGATTCCAATGCTTAGAACACCCTAGCATCAAAATTGAAATGCCCCTACATTACAGTGCCACCAACATCCAAGCGACAGACACATAATGCCTTTACATTCATCCAACCATTATGAATGCCTTGTAGAAGTATGCAACGTTCTTGTAATCCATCAAACAATAACTTGATTTTTCACTTTCAACACTTTAAAATACAGTACCCATTGTCCCTTGGCATTCCAAACAACTCAACTACACACTCCATCTAACCCAAACAAGACACAAATATGCCCTGATATCATTTGTAGAGCGCTTGATGAGTGCATGTATGTGATAGTGTGTTCATTGAATAATTAATGCATGTCATACATATATGTGCATGTTTAATCGAAATTTAATTTCCTATTCAACAAGCACATATTGAATGTAAATCGATTACATTAACAATGTTAGAGACTCAGCATTAAAGTATTTCAGTTTTAGAGTCACACTAAAGTGTAATTGTAAACAATTCTAGTCTGCAATAATCAATGGGATTGTAAGAGCTCTTAAGGTAGCATATAATTCTAGTATGATGAATTTGAACAACTCTTGCTCACTTTTAATTGGCTAGCTATGGCTTAAGGGGCTAAAATGAAAAATTTTCAAAGTATTTTCCACTTTTGCCGATTTTTCAACAACCGCCAAATGAAAACAATTTCACTTGCTTATATACTTTGAATTTAGCAAGGACATTTGTCCTTTATTAAGCTAATGATCACCAAGTGTCAATTAAAAGCCATGCCAACTATTTATATGAGTAACATTTGTCAAGCTTGCTTTTCCATGCAAAGTGTCGTTTGTCACACAAATGGCCATGAATAAATTATGTGTCATTTTCTAATTAGTTAATAACTATTATTAACTAATTAAACAATAAGTTTAATACTTAAACCTTGACATGTGTGCTTCATGAGAATCGTATAGATATGCATGTATTTAGCGTGGACTGGTTATTAAACAGGCTCAATTAGGATCTCCAATAGACATTTCATAAAGCCATCAATGGATGATCATTTTGAGTTGAGTAGTATTCATAGTCCATAGACCAAAGCACCACAGTAGGCTTGTGAGTGATCCACCATACTTAGGTTCCATATATGTCAGAGACCTTTTGTCACGCCCCAGACCCAAAAGATCCGACACACGACATCACTTACATTCATTCACTGCATGTGCACTCATAAATAATATTACACAAAATTTTCAACTTTCATTCAACACAGAAATCCTTAGCAAGTTGCTAGTAAGTTCAACACTAAAATCAACCATAACCTAACATATAAATATAAACTTCTCTTGACAATATTTAAACATTCATTTCAATTTCTTTCAAAATTATAGCAATTGAATTATGACTGGGACAATTATAAAACCGGAGATACGCAGAGTTTTCTCAGAGATTAACACTCTACTACGTCACCAGTAGCAACTTTGTTACCGGGAGCCCAGAATATATCCATTGCAAATTCTTACTTAAAATCATCCAATAACCACACTTTATAAAACTTAAACCAAATCCAATCCACACACAATGAAATAATACATAAGTATTTATTCAATAGGGACAAACCAAATATCCTATCCCACGTGTCCCCAAATGAAACACACAACAACCTAGCAACTTAGGGAACCCAAGGAACAGCAGAAGCCTTGCCAAATCCGCTAAGCACACATGCACCTTATTTACCTGAAATCACCATAAACTATAATGAGTATAAAAACTCAGTAAGCATACTAATTTTTCATATATCAAATACAAATACATATATGTACACAATGCATATGTATGATATGCTGTGATCAATCAAAATCAAAATCTTATCAAATCACATATCATGTAAGCGCTTACACATTCTTTCAAAACACATAATAGGAATACCATTACTCGACTACTACTTAGTAGGACTTACATATCACATATCACATAATGAGTCAAATGTCACTCGTAGGTGACATACCGTATGAGAGGAATAGTACAAGTGAGGTCTTTAAATCACACATATATAACGCTTATGCCCGAAGGTAAAAGCCAAACCCTCACCCTGATCATCGGTGAGTCCTCTCACATGTACCAATACGCCACCACACGAATGTGATGACTCACTCTTCCTTTAGGTACCAATAGGATCCTTCTTACATACGGAACACATAACATATACCAATCCCGAAGGAAAGGCCACACATAAAGGCTCCACAAATCACATAAAATGCCTACTAAGTTAACAGTGAGTTCAAGTACCCTCAAATCACAAAATATTTCTCATGGACATATTACACTTCAAAAGCTTTCTTTGTTAAACGCATCTTATTTTGGAAAGCTCACTTTCAAAAACACATGTATGTCCATGCTCAATGTCAATGCTCACATTCATAAACATATATTCACATTTCATATCAAAATATACTTTGACATATCATAAACATATTCTTAACCCCATTTACAAAATCATACAAAACAATTATTATGTTTATTGTGATTCCAGTAGTAAGTCTAGTATACTTACCTCTTAACACTTTCAGCTACAAGGCTTAAATCTCATTAACCTATCAATGGAGATTAATCCTTTCATAAGCCTCACAATTCACACAAAATACTTTAAATAGCTTACAAAATTATACACAATGCATTTATCACATCAAATTGGTCTAAATATTTGGTTTCTCAAAACCTGTCATTCTGACCACTTACACTTAACAAAAATTTCTAATACATCAAATGATGTCCAATTACTCCGAAATCAGAATATATCATTCTTGACTCATATATACTTCTTATATATGAATATTATATCAAAATTCCTACACAATCCATTCCATACACACCATCGAATCCAAACTACAAACCTGACAGGATCAAGATACTTACTGAACAGTATTCAATCTCCCAATTTTATAAAATCATATACTAACTCAAAAATTATAAAACTACCACATAATTACTCTTGACACATATCTCAGTCCATGATAAATATTTGGCTTCCAAATAACTGCCAAAAGTATTTTAAAACTATTTTATTTCATAACTTTAAAAATCTGTTAATCAAATACTACAATGAGCTGATAGACTTTAGAAATTCATAACACTTCAACCACATTGATCCAAATTCTCAATTCCAAGTATATCATATTAGACATATAAAATTATCATATTCCACAAATTCATAATTTTTAAAGATCATTCAGCAGGTCAAAAATTATTTTCCACTGTATCATACTGTTTGCACAGGAAATTTCCAGAATTCCAGGGTTATTTTGGTAAATTCACTAAAAATTCAATTTCCGAGATTTTCAGTCGATTCAAAGTCTCAGATGATCCTAAACATGTCTAAATTCATATACTCAAAATTAAAAACCAGAATCGAATCAAAACAATTTATAAAATTCCTAGATCAAGAGGTTATCCAGCAGAAATTCCATAATTCATCATGATTTATCAAACTATCTTATAGATCATCATCAATTCTCACAACATCAAACGAAATACACATCAAATCCTTAATTATACATATTTCCAGAAATCAAAACTTAAAGAAATTAACTTAATTAACACCAATAAATTGATAATTAGTTGTGATATACCTTTAACGATCCAAAATTCCAATTTCTTCTTCTTTTTCTTCTTCTTCTTCTCTTTCTCTCTCCTTTATTTCTCTCTTCTCTCTCTAAAAATGGGTAGCTCGACCAAAATGAGAGAATTAGGGTTTTTAAAAGTGTATTTTTATACTAAGTGGTTAATTTTTGGTATTTACGAATTCACCCCCAAAACTTTCAAAGTATAACAATTTGGTCCCTAAAATAATTCCAAAGTCTTGCAAATAAACCCAATACTAATAGTATATCCTTAACCTATAAAAACACTACTAATAACAATATATAAATCAAGGATCACCCACATGCAAATAAAATACGTATATTTATATATATAAATATACATATTCTTACCGGTTATGGATACTGGTTACTACACCTTTTATAGTCTGACTACTTAGTGTTGCTGGGTATGTGATGCAATATTTTTATATATTAAAATTAAGTGCAAGTATACACTATTGTAATAAGTAATAAATGGACTTTTAAGTTAGATATCAAACCTCTAGAGATAATTTTATTTTCTACCAAATACTAAACTAGTATATTTCACGTAATTATATAAAAAATTGAATCTTCAAATTGCAAATAATAAAAGTGCAGAAAATAAATGACACAACTTAAATAAAATAATAAGATAGCAATATAGAAAAATCGTAGGGTTAATTATTCACCAAATCATTACCAGCAAGCTATTTTAAAACTCATATATATGATATGGGAGTTTGACAGATGCCTGACATGCTTTAGGGAAAGTGGGAGATTGTTAGACATTTTATGTTATTTTATACTCTCAAAGCATGTGTAATAACATTTTATTAGAAAAATAAAGTTTATTCATACGTATAATTGAGCATACATTGATGAACCCATACTTATAAAGTATATGATCTATGTATTAGGCATATGATGCTAATACAAAAGGTATAGATCATAGGTTCTTTATAAATTAAATATAGTACACAACCATTAATGAAAAAAAGCATTTCATTTTGTAAGGTTGTAGTTTTTCTACTTCTTATAGTGGATGATTTACCTTGATCATTGAAGTAGAGACTTTGAGTAGAAAAACTAGTGTATATATTACATTGAACGGGACTACTGTGAATTTTGATTTGGTTAACTAAATGTCGTAAATCTTAATTCACAAAAGCTTTAATAAGCTTGATTGATTTTAATCCTGAGTAGGTAATGAACTTACATTCATGCGTTGTATCTTTTGAGCTATCACGGAGTGAGATCTGTATAAACGGTCAAAACCTCGATAGCATAGAGATATAATTTCATGGGTCATATGAATATATATTTATAAGATGGAATCTAATAATTAATGTCCACTTAAGATGTTTACAATACTTGATCATTAGAATCTGTGGCCATAGTTTATTCAATAAATTATTTATTAAATAATAATATTTATTTGTAAATTTATTTATAAATATAGATATATTAAAAATGATCATTAGAGTATTCAATGACTTAAGGGAAAATAAGTAATTAAAGAGGCAAGACATTTTTTAAATATAGACATCAATTAGAGGGTCAATTAAGTGGTTATTGTTGGTCTAAAGACCAAACCCAATTTAATTTAAATGAGTTTTAATTAAATTGGCTTTTATTTTCTAACATGGGTTATTAGAGTATAGCTCTTGGCTTTTAGTGGAATAGCCTGGGGTTAACTTAGAAGAATTGATATATTATGAGATAATAAGGACTATATTTTTTAAATTGGAGTTAGGAAGCCCATAGGTCTTACAGTTCATCTACTAGCTCATATCCCAATCAAACTCTAATTTTCTAATCCTAATCAAATTTTAAATACCCAAGGAAGAGATCCCTATATAAATGGGAGGTATGTAATAAAACGAATATACCATAACTATATCGAGAAAAATTCTTTTATGTATTCTTACGTGAGAAAAGAAATTAATTAATACCATTATCTCAGATTTAGGTATTACTGGTTTTAGAGACTAAGAAAGATCCACGTACCCACATGCGTTGAGTTTGAAGATTGAGGATAGTAGAGAAGATTGCAGCCAGTTAATTCAAGATTTTTCATAACAATGAATTGAGGTAATCTTCTATCCCTATACATGTAATTATGAACGAGACGATTTGACTTTTGCTGCGTTTATTTTTATTATACAGAAAAAAATTTATTTTCTACCAATAATTGATATTAGAGCCACCTTATTTCATATTACATGTATAATTTATTTTGTGTATGGCAGTAATTATTTATTGTGGCACCAATTGCATATTAATCTATATTTTGATTTTTATTTATTATGTGATGAATGGTTACGCCCAATAATTCATGGTTAGATATTTATTTGTATTTTTTCATAAAAATTATAACAAGAGGGGGTGATGAAATAATATCACAATTTTCCCTCTTGATTAAGATTAAATCTTAGATTAAATATATATTTTCTATTATTTTTGTTGTAATTAAAAAAAAGAAGAAGAAAAACGAACAAAAAAAACAAGAAAAGCCATGCACACAACCACTGTTTATGGCAGCGGCTTGCATGGTTGCTCGGCAACAAGTCATGATAGCAACAACAATGGGCAGCCTCCTTTTCAGCGACAATGCAACGGTGGCTTGGTTTAAACCGGCGATGAAGTGAGGGGTTTTGGATGAGGTCCTGCTGTTTTCACGGCAACGGAAAGCAGGCCGGCGTTGTAAGAAGCTGGCTGCAAGTTGCGGTAACAGCAGCGGTCCCCTTTTTGGCATGAACGACGGTGGCTGGGAATGAGAGAGCGTGAACAGCGCGGGTGAATATTGTGGAATTAAGGTTTCCACTGGTATTTATCACCCAGGCCTTATTTGTTATAATTAATTCTGATTTGGTCAAGATTATTTGTATATCATACAAATAGACCCTTAAAAGTTTATCAATTATGCAAATAGGCTCAATAGAATTGATTATTCTCACTCGGCCCCCTTTGATTTTGAGTAATTATAGTTTGACTAGATAACTTTAAAAATTTAACAAATAGATCATAAATTTAACCTAAATTTAATTTTGGATTTATTTTGGGTATTTGCAAAATTTAAAGTTGGTCTAAATTTTTTTAATCTTGGTTCAGTTTTATAAAATTTTATTTTGACTATTTTATTAAAATTATTTGGTCTAAAAATAAAACAAGACAAGTAAGAGGAGATAAAATTATAGAAGAGCTCAAGTTGACTTCAAGGAAGATTTTGAAGAATTTAGGCTTAGTTTTTAATATTTTTCTTTTTAGGAGAAGTCATGAATTATGGGTTATTTATTTATCTAGTTAATTGATTGGATGAATAACATGTCATATAGATTAAGGGTGCCACATTCGCATATCCATGCATAAAATATATAATATTATATGACATTAATGTTCTAATGAGATTAGAATAAGATTATTGTCATAATTTTAATATTATATTAATTTATTATTTGATGTGACTTTATTAATTATTTTATGAAAATAAAATTAGATATTAATGAGTAAAACGCTATATTATAAATTAATTAAAAACTTTAAGAATTAAAATATTGAGTGAGAGAGGACTTTAGGCATAAAGCCCAATGACCTCTATTATTAGTCCTATCGTAAGGTAGATTAATGCTTTGCCTCAAATCTTGTTAGCTCTTTACGAAGGGTATTAATCAGAACAAGTTACTAGATAAGACTTTCTTAAAGGATAAGATCCAATATAGGACTCATGCGAAACTAATTACTCTACGGTGACTTTTTTAATTGAGAAATATAAAGGATTAAAATAATAGTTATACACTCAACTTAGGTTGATTGATATCCTTCCTACGGAGTTCTTGTCAATTAAATATATGGGTTAAAGAATCAGTTGTTTATTATTATTTGATATGAGATATCTAGATAATAATAATAAATTAGTATGATACTAGTTTGATTTATGACGGATATGACTATCCTACAAAGGCGTATTTTGAATGAAAAATAGATTACCGATGTATAATGTAGTTAAAGAGTTATACATAAATGCATTTCATGTATTCATGCAAAAGTAACACATGCTTTCAGATAATATATGCTCATGTATGAATTTATTTTTCAAAATTATGTCTTCATTCAGCCTACTAGCATCCATCCTTAACCACAATAAGTTAACCGAAAATAATTATATGGATTGAAAGAGGAACTTAAACATTGTTCTTACAGCTGAAAAGCACAAATATGTCTTAACTGAAAAATTCCCTCCCGAACCTAATGAAAAGGCATCTCAAGCTGAAATAGATGCTTATAACAAGTGGCGACAATCTGATGAAATAGCCAGATGTTATTTTTAGGGTTGTGCCTATGTGCTATCCCAGTTTTGTATGAATATTTGATATCTATACAGAGTATATTTTGTTATATTGCTAATTACCTTTTAATTATATGGTTTAATGCTTGTTACGCTACAGATTTTATTTTATATGAAAGAGTTCGGATACGGTCTAAAAGAGTTTAGACCGGTGCTAAGAGTTAGTAAATATTCTAAGAGTTAGAGCATTGTCTATGACGGAACAAAGACCTCAGAATATGTTAATAATGATATAGTTGCAATAGGTTACTAGCATATGTCATTATGCAAGCATGTTCTCAAATAAATAGTTTCTAATTTATTTCTACTAATGCAGGTCTGTTAGTAGATCCTATTAATTATATAGACCAGTGTATGTCTATATCTGTAGGGTACAGTTGGTTATTCTTAGCTAACCAGGATCTTAGAGATTATATAGGTATACGGGTATTTAGTTAAGACTGAGTACTGAACAGACTTATAAGGACCCCTATAGACATTCTATATTGCCGTTAATGGAAGGTCCTTTGACCTGAGCACCACAGTGGGCTTGTGACTGATCAACCATTCTTTAACTCCACGCATGTTAGAGACCTTTCATAGGTTGATCACTGGGTGTCGTTGAGTGTGGTCCAATGCTTATGGAGTCCGATGAGTGCAGATATGGGATTCATCAGCTCTTATAGGAAGTGAGATATCTAAATGCTCTAATATAGTATCTTAGGAAAGTCTTATGGCTGTAAGTAATTAACCTGGAAAGGTGTTTCCATCGGGTTAAACAATATGGCAAAGAGTTTGCTCTTATTGTACAATTGAGATACTATTCTGAAGATAGGTTTATGGATGATCTTATAAGGATTTGACGGTGTGGATCTATGTCCATGCACATCTAAGATATATATGATGGAAGGACTATACGTATGCGTTGTAACCTTAACTTGTATGGTTCAACGCATCGATTTGTAATATTCGTGACGTATGCGTAGGGTATGGCTCACGGACTTATGAAATAGTTTCATTTGACGAATTAGCCGTGGATCTAGGGAGTACCGCGATATAGAGTGTACTCATTGTGTATTGGGGCAGAGCACTGGATTAAATTGTTTAATCCAGTAATATCCAACATAACCATAGAAATACGTGCATGTGTGTATTTAAGTATTAAATATAATAATTAGTCAATAATTATTATTAACTAATTATAAAGTGGTACGTGACGCATTGTGAACCTTCAATTAAGTTTACCAAAGTGTGAAATTTAGTGGGACCCATTAAGGGGTATACTTGATAATTATTTATGAGGGGTAAAATGGTCATTTCATATTTTAATTATTTAAATATTAAATAATCAAACATCTCTAATATTATATATTATTTTATAATGCTTTATTTATAACAATATAATATATATATATATATAATGCATGATAGTTGTCATGCATTATATATAATAATATTATTCTCTTTTTATATTATTATTTTTTGCCATCTATGACATTTATATTATTATTATATTGTGATAATATTTTTTAATGAAAAAAGAGATATATGTGTGAAGAATTGAAACGAAAATTGTGAGTGAAATTGAAAAACAAAAGGAATTGGAAAAGGTAAAGAAAAAAAAAAGGTTATTTTCTTTAGCATTTTCTATTTCTTGCTCTCGGGAAAGAAGAAGCAATTGTTGCTTCCATTTTTCCTTTTTCATCAACGCAAGAAAGAAAAGCAAAGAGAACCGGTTATTAATGATTAAATTTTAATCTTACATTAGATTCAGGAGCTGCTGTTCTAGATTATCAAGCCCATCACGTTGATAATTAGAACTGACAACAAGTATAACTTCAAGCGGATTCCGAAGGAATACGTGTAAAATATTACACGTACTGGTAATTGCTCAATTTTATCGTTTATGTATTAATTTGATTAATATATGATTAGTGTGTTAATTGTATGTTTTATAATTTTGCTACATTAAAATATGTATTGGATGCATATTTTTTAATTAACACACTATCACATGTATACACCTGTACACAATAGATGCCCTACATTTATATATTAGTGCCTTTGTCTAGTACTCAAACAAATCAGCATGATACTATAGAAATGGCTGCTGATATGGTCTTTGGCCTTTCAGAGATGTTTGTTGATAAAAACAGAACTCTGAGGCAGGCTGCTTTGAAAGAGATTATAAATACCAGGCAAGCCGAAGAAACTCCTGTGCAAGATCACATGTTGAAAATGATAGCACTATTTCAACAAGCTGATGATTTAAGTAGGGAATACACTGGGCAATCTAAGGTTGAGATGGTCCTAGAAACCTTAGCACCATTATTTCAGACTTTCTTATAAAATATGTTAATGAATCAGTTGAATTTTTCTTTAACTAAGCTAATGAATCAGTTTAGAGCTGTTAAGGCCATAATAAAACCTGGACTGAGTGATCATTTGACTAAGGGCCCATCTTTCTCGTCTGGTCCTAATCTTAAGGGAAAGGGTAGTAAGAAGAAAAAGAATAAGCCTAAGAGAGCACCTAACTCAACTTTGGTGTAAATTCAAAAGGATAAAAAACTCAAAGAAAAATATTTCCAATATGGTGTTAAAGGGCATTGGAAGAGAAATTGTCTAGTTCATTTAGTAAAGATTTCAATAGCTAAAGGGACAACTTCTACTTCAGGTAAAATTTTTTCATTGAGACATGTTTAGCGGTTGATTCTATTGATTCTTGGATAAAAGGTTTTGGAGCCACTAATCATATTAGCAATTCATTGCAGGGGTTCTAGGAAACTAGACAACTTAGTGAATAGGAGATCAGTCTAAGGCTAAGAAATGGCATAACTATTGCAGCCAAGGCAATGGTAGTTATTCAACTTTATTTTGATAATTTTAGGACTTTTGTATTAGATGATTGTTTGTTAGTGCCGAAACTTAAATGTAATTTAATTTTAGTTAGTTATTTGAATAAATTTAGTTATTTTTTTTTATATTTGACTTAACTATGGTGATTAAAAAAAAAGTTGAATATATGTTCTGGTACACTAGTTAACAATCTATACTGCATATATCCTAAAATTAACTCACTGCATGATACAGAATTGAATAATGAATCTAATTACCATAAGAGGATTAAAGTGACTCTCACTAATCAAACGTATCTATGGCATTTACATTTTGGTCATATTAGTTTAGATAAGATCCAAAGACTGGTCAATAATGAACCTTTGAGTTCATTAGATATTGAACCATTACCAGTCTGTGAATCTTGTATAGAAGATAAAATGACTAAAAAAACCCTTTAATACTAAAGGTAATAGAGCTATTGAAATGTTAAAATTAGTGCACTCTGACGTATGTGAGCCCATGAGCACACGTTAGGAGAGGTTATGAATATTTTATCACTTTCATTGGTGATTATTTTAGATTCGGTTATGTGTACCTAATGCGCTACAAGTCTAAGGTGTTTGATAAATTCAAAGAGTTTCAGGTAGAAGTGGAAAGGCAATTAGGAAAACACATAAAGGCACTTCGATCTGATCGAGGTAACGAATACCTCTATAGTAAGTTCAGGACCTATTTGTTAGACAATGAGATTTTATCCCAGTTGACTGCACCAGGGTCACCCCAGCAAAATGGTGTAGCAGAAAGAAGAAATAGAACTCTTCTTGAAATGGCAAGGTCAATGATGAGTTATTCAACTTTACCCATCTCGTTCTAAGGTTATGCCTTATAAACAATCATGTATCTTCTGAACTTAATTTCATTTAAGTCAGTCCCTAAAACATCTTTGGAAATATGGATAGGACTTAAACCAATTTTACGTCATATACATATATGGGGTTGTCCAACACATATGCTAAAAGAAAAGACAGACAAGTTAAAATCTAAGTTAGAAGTTTGTCTATTTATTAGCTATCCTAAAGGAACAAGACGAAGTCTTTCTATAGTTCTCAAGATAAGAAAGTATTAGTTGGCACTAATGCAATCTTTCTTGAAGAAGACTATTTGAAAGACTTTAAGCCAAGGAGTAAGATAATTCTTGATGAGTTATCTAGGACCTCTAATATTATGCTTGATAGAGTCACTGGGTTAATTCATAATCTAGATCATAATAGCAAACCAGAGCCAGTTGCAGAACAATAACCACCAGTACCTCATCATAGTGGGAGTATTATTAGACACCTAACTAGGTACATTTTAATTAGAGAGTTATTTCAGACAGTTTCTAATGAGCATGAACTAGATCCCACTAATTATGATGAAGCAGTGGTTGATAAAAATGCAAACCATTGGCATAAAACTATGAAATCAGAAATGGATTCCATGTATTCTAATAAAGTCTAGGAACTTATAGAGAAACTTGAAGGGATAAAACTCATAGGGTGTAAATGAGTCTACAAGAGAAAGAGAGGGGTAGATGAAAATGTGAAAATCTTCAAAACTAGGCTTGTTGCTAAAGAGTACACTCAGAAAGAAGGTATTGATTATAAGGAGACCTTTTCACCGGTAGCCATGCTTAAGTCTATTAGAATTCTCTTATCCATTGCAGCAAATCTTGATTATGAGATTTGGCAAATGGATGTGAAGACTGCCTTTTTTAATGGCAATCTTGAAGAAAGTATTTATAAGATACAACCAGATGGTTTTATAGCTTTAGGCCAAGAGCACATAGTTTGTAAATTGAACAAATTTATCTATAGGCTTAAACAAACATCTAGATCATGAAACAACAAATTTGATCAGGCAATCAAATCATTTGGTTTTAATCAAAATCATAATGAACCTTGTGTTTATAGGAAGATAGATAGGCAGTTGGTAGTTTTTCTAGTCATGTATGTAGATGATATACTACTAATTGGAAATTATGTAGAAGTATTATCATTAGTTAAAATTTGGCTATCTAACTAATTTGATTTGAAGGACTTAGGTGAAGCTAGTTACATCATTGGATTAAACTATTGCGAGATTGTAAAAATAAGATGTTAGCTTTATCTTAACCTGCATATATAGATAAAATTCTGAATAGGTTTGTTATGCATGAATCCAAAAAGAGAACACTTCCTTTTAGACATAGAATTGATCTATCCAAGAATTAGTGTCCCAAAACTCCTGAAGAGATAGATCACATGAGAGGAATTCTTTATGCATCAGCAGTATGAAGTCTCATATATGCAATGCTATGTACTAGACCAGATGTTTGTTATATAGTCGGCATGGTAAACAGATATCAATCTAATCCAAGACTAGAACACTGGACTGCAGTAGATATTTAAGTACGTTCGAAGAAGGAAAGATTATATGCTCGTGTATTCCAATGAGGATCTTATACCTATTAGGTATATAGATTCAGATTTCCAATCAGATAAGGATGCCCGGAGATCTACCTTAGGATATGTGTTTACTTTAGGTGGTTGAGCTATAAGTTGAAGGAGTATAAAGCAATCATGCATCGCAGACTCTACCATGGAAGTTGAATATGTAACTGCTTCAGAAGCTACAAAGGAGGCTATATGGCTTTGTAAGTTCCTTATAGAACTTGAAGTGGTGCCTAGTGCTAAGATGCCCATTGTTATTTATTGTTATAATAGCAGAGTTATAGCACAATCCAAGGAACCAATATACCACTAGAAAGGAAAACACATTAAGAGAAAATACCATTTGTCACAGGAACTAGTGCAAAAGGGTGAAGTTATGGTATCTAAGGTTGCATCAGCAGAAAATCTAGTGGATCTATTCACTAAATCATTACCAGCAAAGTGTTTTGAAACTCATATATATGATAAGAGAGTTTGATAGATACCCGACATGCTTTAGGGCAAGTGGGAGATTGTAGACATTTTATGTTATTTTATGCTTTTAAAGCATGTGTAATAACATTTTATTAGATTAATAAAGTTTATTTATACATATAATTGAGCATACATTGATGAACCCATATTTATAAAGTATGTGATCTATGTATTAGGCATATGATACTAATACAAAGGGTATAGATCACAGGTTCTTTATAAATTAAATATAGTACACAACTATTAATGAAAAAAAGCATTTTATTTTGTAAGATTATAGTTTTTCTACTTCTTATAATAGATGATTTACCTTGATCATTGAAGTAGAGACTTCGAGTAAAAAAACTAGTGTATATGTTACATTGAATGGGACTACTGTGAATTTTGATTTGGTTAACTAAATGTCATAAATCTTAATTCACAAAAGCTTTAATAAGCTTGATTGATTTTAATCCTGAGTAGGTAATGAACTTACATTCATACGTTTTATCTTTTGAGCTATCACGGAGTGAGATCTATATAAATGGTCAAAACCTCGATAGCATGGAGATATAATTTCATGGGTCGTAGGAACATATATTTATAAGATGGAATCTAATAATTAATGTCTACTTAAGATGTTTACAATACTTAATCATTAGAATCTGTGGCCATAGTTTATTGAATAAATTATTTATTGAATAATAATATTTATTTATAAATTTATTTATAAATATAGATATATTAAAAATGATCATTAGAGTATTCAATGACTTAAGGGAAAATAAGTAATTAAAGAGGCAAGACATTTTTTTTTAAGGCCTAGCTTTAAATATGGACATCAATTAGAGGGTCAATTAAGTATTATTGTTGGTCTAAAGACCAAACCCAATTTAATTTAAATGAGTTTTAATTAAATTAGCTTTTATTTTCTAACATGAGTTATTAGAGTATAGCTCTTGGCTTTTAGTGGAATAGCCTGGGATTAACTTAGAAGAATTAATATATTATGAGATAATAAAGACTATATCTTTTAAGTTGGAGTTAGAAAGCCCATAGGTCTTACAGTTCATCTATTAGCTCATATCCTAATCAAACTCTAATTTCTTAATCCTAATCAAATTCTAAATACCCAAGGGAGATCCCTATATATATGAGAGGTATGTAATAAGAAAAATTACTACAACTATACAGAGAAAAATTCTTTTATATATTCTTACGTGAGAAAAAAATTTAATTAATACTATTTTCTCAGATTTGGGTATTAATAATTTTAGAGATTAAGAAAGATCTACGCGCTCACACGCGTTGAATTGAAAGATTAAGGATAATAGAGAAGATTGCAGCCAATCAATTCAAGATTTATTATAACGAAAAATTGAGACAATATTCTATCTCTATATATGTAATTATAAATAAAATGATTTAACTTTTTCTACGTTTATTTTTAATAAAAAAAATTATTTTCTACTAGCAGAAATGACAAAGTATATGGGATAAGAGCAATGGAGATGTGGCTACGGATTCATATCATCGTTACGAGGGATTTATATAAACCAAAAAGGGTTTTTTATAAAGAAAAATCCAGAATCATCACTTAATTTGTGTCTAATCAATTGCCATGATAATATTGAAAGAAATAGGACTTGATACTTACAAATTCTCAATTTCATGGCCCAGAATTTTGAAAAGTAAAGATATATATACTTTCCATAATTTTACATTTACACCGTCATCACTAGCTACTCATTTTACCACTCTACTTCCTAATTCATTTCACATTGTTCTTGAAAATATACAACAATATTCAGAGAAAACTAAGTGGGGGTGTGAACAAAGAAGGAATTTTATACTACAATAACCTCATAAATGCACTACTAGCCAATAGTAAATTACATTCATTCAATCTTATTTTCATTTTGATATTAAAAATGTTAGATCAATAAATTATATGCTATGTAATTAATTTACTGCTTAAAATCTTTTACAGGTATTGAGCCCTTTGTGGTTCTCTTCTATTGGGATGTGCCCCAAGCTTTAGAGGATGATTATGGAGGTTTTTTAAGCTTCGAAATTGTGTAAGTGACTGATTTATGTGTACGTAAACTATAGTTATAAACTATTTTTTTCTAAATGTGATGTGAACTATTTCAATCTTTAATTTCTTAAAGAGAGTTTATGCATGTGTAAATGATTACAGAGGATGATTTTCATGGTCTGGAATAGATAAATTAATACAGCGTATCGTGCGCTAGACAAAACCTGTCGGTTCATAACGTAAAGGAATTACAGTCAAATAATTATAGTTGCTTCGTTAAGCTATAATTGATCGATACAGAATCCTTTAGATGTGCTTGTGTGTGTGTAGAAGTTATTTTTTCTTAGGTAGTAGCCGCTCACTGTCCATTGATGTTATACAGAAGCCTAAATAAATCTTTTGAAGGTAGACTAAAGAAATGATATAATTTTATAATTGTCATGGGATTTCAGAAATGATTTCCGAGATTACGCAGACGTTTGCTTAAAAGAATTTGGCGATAGAGTTAAAAATTGGATTACGGTGGATGAGCGTTGGGTTTTCAGCGTTGAAGGTTATGCATTTGGTCTGAATGCACCGGGGCATTGTCTCAATCGGACTCGTTGCGCTTTTGGAGACATGGGCAGAGAAGTTTATGTGGTGACCCACAACCAGCTTCTTGCTCATGCAGCTGCTGCAAACTTGTATAAGGAGAAATACCAGGTCAACTTATAATTTAAATGTTATTTATACAACAACCTGTATTTATGTTAATAATGTTGGAGACTACACATTAATATCAACTACTGAACTTTTGTGCAGGCAACTCAGAAAGGCCAGATAGGCATCACAGTGATATCACATTGGTTTCAACCCCTCAATGGCACCTCTGTGAACATTCAAGCCCAAGAGGGAGCCCTGGACTTCATGCTGGGATGGTAATTTTTCTTAATTTCTTGTTGTTTGGTAATTTCTTGATTTTGATGTTTAAAATTAAATGAATTTTAATTTTTCTAGTTTATGGAGCCATTAACCAACGGTGATTATCTAAAGATCATGCGATCTCTTGTGGCTGGAAGATTTCCCACATTCTCAGAACAAGAGTCCATGATGTTGAAAGGGTCGTTTGACTTCATTGGTTTGACTTACTACACTTCGTTCTACGTATTTGCCATAAATAAATCGTCGGAAGAGAACTACATCAAAGACACCCCTGCTGATGTTAACTGTGAGTATCAATTCTTCCAATACTTTGCTGTTGCAGCTATCAATTATCATATATTTTTATTACACGTTAATTTCTTAGGTGATGAATTAATTCCTTATTGACAAGTTTCTTTTTTATTATTATTATTTTTTCCGTAGTTAATGTCACCACTGGTCCAAAGGTACGTTTACATACTCCATTTCCTTAATTATGTATCTCAATATTTCTTTCATTCTTATTTTATTTTATAGATCGTGCATTTAATTAAAACAATAAGGCAGGTTCAAAAACAGAAAATTAGAATCCTAGGGGTAACTTCACCTTTTTTATGTGCTCCTGCCCCCATAGATTTTACTTTGTACTGTATCATGATATAATTATTATGTAGCTTCTTGGTAAGTATTGTGCCATTCTGAGTATTATCTAATGAATATCAATATGGAAAATATTGTTCAATTAATTATGGTAATATATGTGTCCTAGAGTATACATTGAAGTCATTCATTCGCATTTCCTGATACAGATAATAAAAGGGAAAAAAATATGAATAGTCTGCTATTATTGATCTTTATATATCATCATTTTGTTTTGTAACCTGTGCAATATTAATACAAAATATTATCTTCATGCATCCTTTAAATGACATATTACTGCAGGTCGGAGAGTTCACCTTTTTATATCCCAGTGGCACTCAAGATCTGTTGTTTCACATCAAAACCAAGTATAAAAACCCACCTTTTTATATAACCAAGAATGGTAAGTAATTAAGGTTGTATTATTATTGTTATGTTATTTTCTTGAAGTTAGATAAATATATTTTGAGTGAATGAAAATTCTTTATTTAAATATCAAAAAAGCTAACTTCAAATATCAATATTTTGTAGGAATTGATCAGAATGGCACTGCATTAACACTCGAGGAAACCATAGCTGACAAGGATAGGATTGATTTCCTTTCCCAGCATCTGTTTTATCTTCAAAGGGCAACAATCACCACGTAATTACAGAAATTCTATTATCTAATTTTTTTTTGTTCTTATTCTGCATACAATTGTATATGATCATTTTTATGTTATTTATTTATGATGTTGGTAATAGGGATGGAGTCAATGTAGCATCTGCCACGTGGATTACCAGCAGGGGCTCAGAAGATCCCTCAAAGATTCTGCCCGTTGGTTCAAGAGTGTCACCAAGAAATAGATATATGATATGTTTTCCTTTAAAATAAATCACTAATCGATGCTTGACTCGTCTGATCGGAGGTTTTATGGTGCAATATTCAAGACGAACAAATACGCATGTATAAGAGTGATATCATATTTATATTAAAAAAATGGGTGGAATTATTTAAATTTATAAAATTATTTTTTACATTTTTTTATAAGTGCTACACATATATAATTGGAATATAAAATTTATATCTCAAATAATATATTATTAATGAATAATTACTACTCATTAAATAGTTATAATAATTGGAATACAAAATTTATATAATCAATTTTTTGGGTAGTTTTTAATTATGCTGGATGCAATGTTGAAATTTTAAAAAAATATTGGCAATTTTTACATTATAAAGTTTAAATGGAAGGTTTAGAGTTTTATTGGACCATTGTTTATGATGCATCTGATGCTTTGGATAATGAGACTCTGTGGAGTGATCTTCATGCTAGGATGGTGGTTGCACAACATCCTTGATGATCCAGGAGAATTTTAATAATATTCTTAGCAATAATGAAAGGATTAGAGGCAACTAAGACTATGATAATATGATGGAGCCTTTTAAAAATTGGATTTCAACGCTTGAGCTCTTTGAGCTAAAATGTCGAGGCTGCAGGTTTACATGGTGTAATAATTAGCTGGGTTCCCAAAGGATCTAGAGGAAGATTGATTGGGCCTTTGTAAATGAAAAATGGTTAGACATATGGGAACGGTCTGAGAATAAAGTGTTAATAGGAGGTGTTTCTGATCACTCCCCTCTTGTGGTGACTATCTTAAAGGATCTCCCAGAGATAGATTACCTTTCAAGTTCTTCAATGCTTGGTGTTCTCACCCTCAATTCATCGAAGTAGTTGAAAAGATATGGCAAACAGAGATTCAGAGGTCTTCAATGTGCAAAGTTTGGTGTAAACTTAAACTCTTAAATGTGACGCTAAAGGAACTCAACAAGGATTGCTTCATGGATCTATCTCAGAAGATTATAGATCGAAAGTTTGTGTTGGATTCCTTACAAAACTGTTTGATGGCTAACCTATTCAATAAAGTACTTCAAGATGAAGAAATGAGTGGTTATCAGCATTTGAGGAAGCTCATTATCACTGAGGAAAGCATCATTAGATAGAAATCCAGAGTTAATTAGGTGCAAATTGAGGACTCAAACTCTAGATATTTCCACAATATGGTAAAGTAGAGAAGAGTGAAGAATAAAATCTTTTGTATAGCAAATCAGAATAATAGCCTTATCCAATACCTTGAGGATATTAAAAGTACCATTGTGCACTACTATAAGGACTTGCTGGGCACAGATGCAGGTACCAGAGAGCCCATCAATCATGAAGTCATTAATAATGGGCTAAAGTTGAGGGAGGAAATCGAGATATGCTTTGTGCCTCTATCTTTGACCTAGAAGTGAAAGATGCAATGTTTAGCATAAATAAGGATAAAGCACCAGGTCCTGATGGTTATAACAGTTTCTTTTTAAAAAAATATTGGACTATTATTGGCAAAGATGTCATTCAAGCTGTACAATATTTCTTCCATATAGGTCAGATCTACAACTCTATTAATGTCACTGCTATTATTATTGTTCCTAAGGTGCCTAATCCTCACACCCTTGGGGACTACAGACCAATATCTTACTATATAGTTATGTATAAATGTATTACAAAAATAGTTACAAGTAGATTAAGGAAGGTTATTGGCTACCTTGTATGCCCTAGCTAAATAATTTTCATTCTTCACTGGATAATTATTGATAATGTTCTCTTGACTTATGAATTGGTGAGGGGTTATCATAAGAAAAGTGGCGTACTTAGTTATGCCCTTAAAATAGACTTGTAGAAGGTATATGACTCAATTTCTTAGGATTTCTTAGAAGAAGTCTTACTGAGGTTCAACTTTCCTTTCTCATTCATTCGACTAATCATGTGCTATATAGGATCATATATGTTTCGGTAGTAATGAATGGTAACCTAGAGGATTTTTTCCCAAGAAAAAGGGTTAAAGGCAAGGGGATCTTATATCCCCTCTGTTGTTTATCTATATAATGGAGTATCTAAGTAGAAGCCTAACTTGTATTCCTGACAATCAATTTATTTTCCATAAAGGGTGTAAACGAATGAAATTGAACTACCTGATCTTCGCTAATGACTTGTTCATATTCTCCCATGGTGACATAATTCTGTTGGTTAATTCAAAAAAAGTCCTAGATAACTTCTACTGAGTTTTAGGCTTACATATAAATGTAAGCAAGAGCTTAAATTTTTTTGGCCATATTCTTGCATCCACAAAGGCTATTTTGAATCTAACCTAGTTTTAATGTGGTATTCTTCCAGTTAAATACTTAGGGGTCCCCTTAATTTTTGGAAGATTATAAATACCTTCCACCTCTTTAACAACTATCTTCGGTAAGATAAAAATAAAGCACCAATACACATTCATACTCATTACCAAAGAATTAATCAGTTATAGTTGCAAATAAAGCACCAATACATATTCATACTCATTACCAAAGAATTAATCAATTGTAGTTGCCTTACATATGATAACATCTTACCTACCTAATACAAACTCTTAGTGTCATTTTAGTCTTGGTCATACTTCATAGAAAAAATGATGTTTAGTCGCTTGGGATGATCTTTGTTATACCAAAAAGGAATAGGGATTATGAATAAAATCTCTACATATTTAAAACCAAACTGCTATTATCAAACACATATGGGATCGTCTGGCTGCGAAATCTTCCTTATGCATTAAATGGGTGACTGATAGTAGGCTTAGAAGATTGGGCTTTTAAGGGATAATAAAACCATTAGACTGTAGTTGGGCATGGCAAAAACTCATAGATTTACAAAGCTACAAAAAGAGGCTGTTTGGTTTTTGAATTGGGTAGTGGATTAAACTTCTTTTATGAAGTGATCCATGGTTGAATTGTGAGTCCATCATCAGTAAATTCACTCATGTCAATATTAGTGAGTCTAATATACCACGATATGCAAAAGTGAGTGACCTATGGCACAATAGAAATTGGACCATACCAGACCCCTTGAATAAACACACTGCTCAAGCTTGGAAATACATATTCATACTCATTACCAAAGAATTAATCAGTTGTAGTCGCCCTATATATGATAACATCTTACCTACCCAATTCAAAACTCTTGTTGTCATTTTAGTCTTGGTTATATTGCACAGGAAAAATAATGTTTAGTCGCTTGGGATGATCTCTGTTATACCAAAAAGGAATGAGGATTATGAATAAAATCCCTACACACTTGAAACCGAGCTACTATTATCAAACACATACGGGATCATTTGGCTACGAAATATGCCTTATGGACTAGATGGGTGACTGAAAGTAAGCTTAGAAGATTGAGATTTTGAGGATAACAAAATCATTAGACTGTAGTTGGGCATGGCAAAAACTCATAGATTTGCAAAGCCACATAAAGAAGCTGTTTGGTTTTTGAATTGGATAGTGAATCAAACTTCTTTTATGTAGTGATCTATGGTTGAATTGTAAGTCCATCATCAGAAAATTCACTCATTTCAATATTAGTGACTCTAAGATACCATAAGATGCAAAAGTGAGTGACCTATGGCATAATGGAAATTAGACCATACCAGACCTCTTGGATAAACACACTGCTCAAGCTTGGGTTATATATATCATAACTTCTCCATTAATGCCTTTAGAGAGGATAAGATCCTTTGGAATGGTTGCCCTAATAGGAGATTTTTAATTGCTAGTGCATGGAGGAACCTGGCAAATAAAAAATCTATGGTGTAATGGTATAGCTTACTATAGAATCTACAACATATCCCTAAAAATAATTTTATTACTTGGCTTGCACTAAAGAAGTGGTTATCTACCAATGGGAGATTGGCTAAATAGGGGCTCAACATATCCACAAATTGCCCATTTTGTGCTAAAGTCAGTGAGACGGTGGAACATTTATTCTTTCAGTGTTGCTTTATAGAGGGAATATGGAAAAAAGTTTTGCTAGCATGCCATATCAACAGACGCCTGTCATTTAGAGAAAGAAGATATTCAATTTTTGTAGGAAAACTAGAGGTAAATTCTTACTTAACAAAAATAAAAGAATAACTTTCTGTGCCTTCATCTACTCAATATAGTAGGAGCGCAACCAGGTGGTGTTTTAACATAAAACTTCAAATGCAAATGATGTATTTCAATATATATGTTAAAGGTATTGTTTGGATTAAATGTTTGTCTACCCTCTAGCCAAATTATATATGATTTTGTAACTAGGTGGTAAGTCATAAGTTATAGTTTTGTTCTCTTTGTGTTATGACTCTATGGCCATTTGTATTTTGGATTGTTTTATCAATAAATTTATCTTAATTGATTACCAAAAATAAAAACACTCAACTATGTATACATAACATTACTCTTTTTATTTTTAACAAAAATATATATGATAAAAATGCCCATTATGCAATTCACTCTTATGACAAAAGAAAAAATTTTACTTAGTTTTACAATATCATTAGTTTTTTAAAAAATCAATTATGATAAAGTTGAGAAAAATTTATATTATCAATTAATATGCGTATTAAAGTTAGAGACCTAGGTTAACTTTCTTAATATCTATTATTTAACCTCGTTCCATGAAAAATAAAAGCAATTAATAAGATCAACAAAATAATTCAAAAACAAAATTGGTAAGCTATTATGTTTTTTTGTTTTCTCTGAAATCCAAATTTAGTTTAAGTTTTAATCCTTTCGCATATGAATTTAGGAAATTTTTAGTAATGACCCCCTTTTTAAGGTTTAATTTTTTTTAATCACACATTTATTTTTTATCTTTTATAGTTAAACATCAAATTTTAAGACACTTTGTTTTTTCTCAACTATATTTTTTCCAAATTAGAACAATTCACCAAAAAAAAAAAACAACCCAAAAGCATTAAACAAGCACACACACACACACACACACACACTTCTCTTCATAGATCTAATTAAGTAGAAGAATTGTTTTTGGCAAATTGACGTCAAGTATTTAGTAAGTTTCTCAAATTAAAGATATATTTGTAATAATCTCGAAAAAGAAATATTTTTTTTACAATATATGTATTTAAAATAAGTACATTTAGGTTGAAAACTATAAAAAATAATGCAAAAAGAGTGAAAAAAATGAATTGGGTGTGAATGTCGCGCATAGTATTTTCACGTACTATGTATGATTTTTGCGAATTTGTTTATTTCATTCTAATCACAAATTTGACAAGTTTTCTTTTGTTTTAGGTATTATGGTACGTGTTTCAACTATTGTATGCTTCGATAGAAGAATTTTAGTGATGGTGATGAGAGATATATTGAATTCTAGAATCTTGGCATTTCGGTTCCACGTAATGTAAAATATGATACATTACTAAGGAAAGTTTAGCATATAATTAGAGATGATCAGATGCAGTATAAAATAACTAGTAGACTTTCTATCATGAAAAGAGGGTGAAGTTGAGACCAATTGCACTTGAAAATGATGACAATATGGAGTTTTTGATGGGTCTCTATAAAAAAAGTGACATCTCTCTCTATATAACAGTTGATGTTTGAGATCCCGTATATAAACATAATGATTAGGTGCCAGTTAAGAATCAAAAAGCTTACCCTAATCACTTCATGTATGCAAGTAGTGGCAACCAAATGAGTAGTATAGTCCTCATAATGCCAACATTTGTGTTTTTGACAAACTCTCTAAATGATTATCATTATTCCATCCAATGTTCAACAAAGACACAACTTACGCGTATTATGATTGTCAGACATATGGGGATGATGATGGTAGTGATGTTGGTAACAATGATGGTTATAAAAATAATGATTATCGAACTGAAGCTGGTAAATTGAATGACAAACCAGAAGGCAGACCATGTAATGTTTCTAATAGTTCTCTTCATGAGCCATATAATGTGTATGATTCACATGCAAGAAAAGATAGGGTTCAAGTAGTAAACCCTTTTCAATTTATACCTCTACTACCATCATTAGACTTGAAATTATTGGATAAGGTATCGTGTACTAGAATTAGGGATTTATTTATAGGAAAGTTGTATGATAGTAACGATGAAATTCACGAGGCTATAAGTACACTAGCACTTAAAGTTAATTAGAGCTTCAAAGTTCATATGTCCACCAAAGATTATTTTGAGGTGAAAGCAATTATGAGATATGTAAATAGTGATTACGTATAGTGTTGATGGAAAAGTAAAAGTTCTTCACTGTGAGTAGAATAGATGTATAACACACTTGAATTTTGGATCAACAAGGAGATGATCACTAGAAAGTCAAAAGTTGTATTATTGACAAAATAATAAAAAATAAGTTTGCATCAATCAATAGAATTTATAAATCGAAAAATTGTAACAGGCATGCCTTAAGAATTTAGTGTTAAGTTAACATATTATACAACTTGGTTATGACACTTAAAATTACACATTTAATAAAGATTTTTCAGAATCATTTTGCATCATTAGTGTTATTAATATGTAGAACTTGAGCATGTTTTTAGTATTGTATCTATTTAGGTTTTTAACTATTTTAATGCAGGTTCAGTAAATTGGGTAGAACTTTCTACCCAGAAATCTAACTTAAGTAATTCTTGAACCTGCGAAGAGCTAATTTAATGTACTATATAATTTGATTTCGCATACAATTTGTAATTCAAATGTTTGAAGGGTGAAAAGTGGTTTTGAAGAGGAATCATCTACAGTGCAGGCCCAGTCTAAGCATGCTTTAGTATTTGGACCGTATCTCACAAAATAAGAATCCAATTGATTTGATTCAAGAAGCCACAGAAAGATAGTATTTTTTGTAGGTTTTTTTTCTCTCAATAAAATATGTTTTAGGTGATATCTTCTATATTTCACTCTTACTGTATTTTGACAATAAAGACAATGTCTCAATCTAGTTGAGGGAGAGATAATTCATCTAAGATGTCGATGTTACTTTTTGTTACATTTTGTTATTTTTCACGAAAAAAAAATTTGACATTAGACTTCATGAATGGCATAAGCAAAAAGTTTATTTTTTTTTACTTTTGAGATGCATTCTAACCTACTTGTTAGTTTTATTTTTGTATTCCATGAATATGTGTTCTTAGTAACTCTAGCCCTTTAATGCATATATTTGTTTATTCTTAAATGTGACATTTTCTTGAGCGCTTATCTGTATTCTAACTTTATTTGTGAAACCTTAGCTTTTTAAACAGTTTTTCACCCATGAGGATATAAAGTTAAGGCTTTTATGTGAAGAAAATTTTCAAGGCTATATATTTTGTAGTTTGTGGTAAGAAAGATTTGGCTTAGTTCACACACTCACAATTTTTGAAGTTATGAAATAACCTTGATAGTAATTGTGATCTTAAATTGACATTTTGTTTCAAATGCTTAGATAGTTATTTTTAATTTATTTATACTTGAATTGCTAGGGACTAGTAGAAAGCTGGTTATAGGGTATGATGAATACTTAAAATTACACATTTAATAAATAATTTTTACTACTATTTTGCACCATTAGTGTTATTAATCTCCCTAACTTGAGCAAGTTTCCAGTATTGTATCTAATTAAGTTTTTACCTAATTTAATGTAGGTTTGGTAAATTAAGTATAACTTTAAACTCAGAAATTCAATTAAAATGATTCTTGAACCTGTGAAGATCTAATTTCATGTACAACAAAATTGAATTTCACACATAATTTTTAATTCGAACATTTGAAGGGTGAAAAATGTCTTTGAAAAGGACTCATCTGCAATACAGGCTCAGTCCGAGTAGGCTTTAGTATTTAGACGTGTCTCACAAAATAAGAATTCAATTTATATGATTCAAGAAGACATAGAAAGTTAGTATTTGTTGTAGGTTTTTCTTTTCAATAAAAGATATTTTAAGTAACATCATTTATACTCTACTCTTACCTATATTTTGACATTGAGGACAATGCCTCAATCTAGTTGAGGGGAGAGATAGTTCAGATATGATGTCGATGTTACTTTTTGTTATTTTCCAAAAAAACAAATTTACATTAGACTTCTTGAATGGCATGAGTAAAGGGTTTATTTTTAGACTTTTGAGACGCATTCTAACCTATTTGTTATTTCTATTTTTTTATTTCATGTATATGTGTTCTTTGTAACTCTTTTTGCAAACAAGTTTGATCTTCTATCGAGGTATGATTTCAAAATTATTTAGTTTTAGTCACTTTTATTCTATCTAGGTTACTAAAGAGTAACTTTCAAAATTATTTCTTAAACACAATACTAAGCCTTGGGGTAAGATGGGTGATTCAATGTATATAACCAAGAGATTTTTCATGTTTAAGTATACATTTTTTTTTCACACATCTTTTTTTGAGTGAGTGGAGAAGTTTAAGAAAACAACTTATGAACTTTCATTGATCTTTTGAATTGGTTAATTTTTATTTGGAGTGACATTATTCGGATAAAGGAATAATTTGATTGTCTAGCCAAAGGATGACTCAAATTTATGAAATGTATTTTTGTGAGAAGTAATTCTTATTTTGTAATGTGTTCTGATGTTCTTTATATGCACAAAAAAAAAAGAAAAAAAAAAAGAAAAAAAAAGAAAGAAAGAGTCACTTTAATTCAATGAAAGTCTTTGTTAAATGTTAAATGACAAAAGTGTATTAAAAGGAAGAGTGAAAGAGAGAATCAATCTGTTACAATAAAGTCTTTATTTTCAAAGACAAAAATCTTTAGAAAATAGTGTTTCTCACCGGGCTCTATTTATGATATTCGTGATTGAGGTCCCAAAAGCTAGCACATGATAAGAATATTGTAACTTTAAACAATTAATTTTTCAATCTTTAGATAAATGTTAGTTAGTTTGTCTATCCTTAAATGTGATATTTTCTTGAGCGCTTATCTGTTTTTCAACTCTATTAATGAAACACTAGCTCTTGAAACAGTTTTTCACCCGTGAGGATATATAGTTAAGGCTTTTACGTGAAGAAAATTTTCAATGTTATATATTTTGTAGTTTGTGGTAAGAAAGCATTGACTTAGTTCACACACTCACAATTTTTGAAGTTATGAAATAACCTTGATAGTAATTGTGATCTTGAACTGACATTTTGTTTTAAATACTTAGATAGTTATTTTTAAGTATTTGAAACAAAATGTCAGTTCAAGATGCATAACAATAAGCTGGTTGGAGGGGTATGATGAACACTTAAAATTACACATTTAATAAATAATTTTCAGCATTATTTTGCACCATTAGTGTTATTAATCTCCCTAACTTGAGTATGTTTTCAGTATTGTATCTAATTAAGTTTTTCATTATTTTAATGTAGATTCGGTAAATTGGGTATAACTTTCAACTCAGAGATTTAATTAAAGTAATTATTGAACTTGTGAAGATCTAATTTCATGTAAAACAAAATTTGCTCTCACATACTATTTTTAATCCAAACGTTTGAAGGGTGAAAAGTGGCTTTAAAAAAGACTCATCTATAGTGCCAGCCCAGTTCGAGTAGGCTTTAGTATTTGGATTGTATCTCATAAAATACGACTCTAATTGATATAGTTCAAGAAGCCACAGAAATATATTTCAATTATATACAAATTCTTAGTTGAGAAGAGTGTCCAATTCGGCCACCTTACCAGTCAAATGAGTGTTATAAATTCAATAGAAAGTTTGATAGTAAAAAATATTGAACATTTTGTCATACGTGAATATTTAAGGCTAGGAGTGAAACACTTAATAGAGGTGTAGTTTTGTCACTTTGATCCTCCTTTTGGATTTTATGTTTGTGTTTAAATGATTTAATTTATCATTTTTTAAAGTAGTTTTGGTTTGTTTGAAGCCTTGATTGATTGTAGACTAAGAGCACAAAGAATGCTTGAAAATATCTTTTATATATCAACAAAATATTTTTACAAATGATTTTTTCTATCAATTAAAATTATTTTTCAAGTGAGTAAAAGGATCAAAGGAACTCTACAACAACCAAAGTAAGTGTGGACCTTGACACGTCCAGAATATAGGAGTTTATTTCTAAGTGCAGGATTGTCAAAGTAATAAATAATCGATGAGAACGGGGTCGATCCACAGGGAAGTAGAATTAAAATTACAAATTATAAACACTTTTAAGATAATTAATGCAGCATAAGATGTTTGCAAATCTTAATTCAATTAACCAATTCAATTAAAAGCTAAGGTCAGGGGAATCCACTTTTGGCATAAAAAGTAAGAATATATTTAACTCTTTTTATAACTTAGTTGGAATCCTCACACAAAGGAGGTTCCAACCGAAAAATATAATAATTAAAGTTCATAATCATTTATATATTGTTTAGTATTTATTTCTTTCAATTATTATACACTAAATCTTATAAATGGGTTCAAGTATTTATTATGCCAATCTTTATATTTGTCTACAATAAATCAAGACTTCCACTTTACAAAAGAGGGTATATACACAAAATCTTATAAATAGTTTCAACAATTTATTGTGCAAAGTATAAAGTTTGTCAATAATAAATCAAAAATCACCACTTTAGAAGAAAGAGTATTAATTCTATAAACAAAATAAATACATCATATATAAATTTGCATAACCTAAGAATGAAGCATTAAATTAATGAATAAGTGTTAAGTATATTTTATTACCTTACCAAGAGTTTCAGCCTTTTACCTTAGCATAAAGAAAATTATTTGGACATAATAAAACTAAAAAAAAAGAAAAGAAATGGAAGAAGAAATAACATGACTTAATAGTAAACAAGAGAAATAATATTACAAAGAAATAGATACAAAGGACAAGTATTTTGAACTAAATTCTAACTTTTTAATTACATGCTTTAGGCATAAACAAGCCACCTATTTATAAAAAAACATGGATAAATTGAGAAAATTTAGGAGGGAACCACTTCGATGATGAAAGTTAAGAATGGTGGCAAAATAATTTGCATTGATTATCACTAAGGTACCTGTTTGATTATCCAATTTGAAATTGATGTGATCCAAGTTAGCTATTACTCAAAGCATCAAAGTTGTAGATAAGTCTCTTATCTTTCCAAATTGAATTGTCTCATACGTATTAGATACGTATTGCTATAGTTATAGGCCAAATACTAATAACTGTTCAAACTGGGCCTGTACTGCAGATTAGTTTTATTCTAGGCTATTTTTACACTCTAAATACTAGAATTTAAAATGCTTTGTGAAATATAATATGTTAACTCATTGAGTCAGATCTTCACAGGATTAAGAATTACTCAAATTGGATCTTTAGGTAGAAAGTTATGCCTATTTTACCGAACCTACCACAAAACAGTTAAAAGATAATTAGGTACAATATTTTAAACATACTTAAGTTAAAAAAATTAAATACACTGGTAATACAAAAAAATGATGTAAAAATCTTATTAAATGTGTAATTTCAAGTGTTCATTATGTTAGGGTCGGTGCTTACGTGCTATCCTTGAATGTACATATACTTGTGTATTTATACAAGTGTACATTCCTATTAAATCGCTAATACCCAATTAAATAGTATTATGCATGTATCATTACAGACATTGTAGATCTGAAGAAGTTCGAATCAGATCTAAAGGGTTTAGATAAAGGCTCATAGTTAGCCATGCTGAGACATATAATTGCTAAATGTTAGCACAACTAAGTGTTAGCTGGTTATAATACTCAGCAGATCTAAGAATTGGAGCCTTGTCTGTAATGGGACATAGACTTGAGAATATACTAGTAACTGTATAGTTGCAAAAGTTGTAATCGGGTGTCAGAAAATGCATGTTGCGTAAGTATGTTCTCGAATAATAGTCCCTGATCTATTTCTACCAATGCGGGTCTGTCGGTGGATACCCTTTTATATATAGATCAGCATATGTCGTATCTGTTAGGTATAAATGGTCGTTCCTGACCGACCATGAGCTTGGAGCTCGTATTGACATATGAGTATCCAGTTAAGACTGGATATGAGACAAACTCATGAGGGCCTTCGATAGACGTTCAATATAAGCTATCAACGGAGGGTCCTCTCGAATTGAGTAGTATACGTGGTCCTTTGACCTAAGTGCCACGGTGGGCTTATAAGTGATCCATCATGTTTTGGTTCTACACATGTCACAGACCTTTCATAGTGTGACCGCTGGGTGTCGCTGGATATGGTCCGATGCTTATGGAGTCCGGTGTGTACAGATATGGGATCCGTCATCTCCTATATAGAGTTTGATATCCAGATGCTTCAAGACTATATCTCAAAAAGTCTTGTGGCCACAAGCAATCATCCCGGGAAAGAGTTCCAACAGGGTGGAACAATATGGCAAAGGAGTTTGCGCATATTGTTCATTGAGATACAAGTCTGGAGATAGGATATGGATGAGCACATGGGGATTTGACGGTGATAATCTATATCCCTGCATATCCTGGATATCATGACGGAAGGACTATACGTATGCGTTGTTGATGCGATATTTCTATATCATAAATTAAGTGCAAGTATACACTATCGTATGCAAGTAATAAAGAGACTAATTAGTCAGATGTCGAACCCACAGGGATAATTTCTTCTTATTAACCAATTACTAAAATTATGTCTTCCTAATAATTATTCAGAAAAATAAAAATTCAAGAATGAATGTAGAAAAATATAAAAGTAAAAACACAATGCAATGAGATTTAAAGATAGCAACGTAGAGAAAACCTAGGATTAATATTATCCCTCAATATGTTTCTAATGATTAATCCTCTAATATTTAACTCACTTAGTCTTTATTATTGATCAAGACACTAATGTATTCACAAGCCTCTTCCAAGGTCATGCAAGTATATCTTAGTTTACTAAATACCTATATTCCTATGGTACTTGTAATAAATTAAGATTCATTAAGATTAGGTTTTATTGATCATACATGCCAATTAGGTATATTCCTATCCTAAGTTGAAACTTGCATATGCAACATTGAATGTTACTTTACAATCATGTATCAAATTACCTAGGTCTAAATATTATGATTCCTCTTCCGAGTTTATCAATAATATTACCAACTCATTCACCATATATTGGCCAGATATATTGAAGCATTAAACACAAGTAATTTAAATAATAAAAGACTAAGTTTATTAAATACTAAAAGGATATGGCAATTTAAGCGCACATATTGAGTTCAAATATTAACCCTAGAAAACAAGTTAGCTTATGGCTACAAGAGAACAGCAGTAAAAATAATTATAAATCATGATACAATTATTAGCAAACCGATATAGACGTCGAATTGCTCTTAATTGCGCTGCGTAGGAACTCTTGATGCCGAAGAGCGTCTTGTATCTCTCTCTAAAGTTGCTTCAATTAAGCTCCTATTGCTCTCCAAGACTTGTGCTCTATATTCTTGGTGCTCTTGGGTCGTCTTGGATTCTTCCTTGAAGGCTGGGAACGAGTGGCTTTATATAGGGATTGATATGAGCTTGAAAATCTCAATTCTCGTCGGACTAGGACTCGCACTACCGCTGGCGCGCTATGAAGTTGTCGCTGGGGCGACGCGTGTAAAAGCTATTACCGCTGGAGCGGTGGGATCTTGGCACTGGGGCGCTGCATGAAAACGGCTTCACCGCTGGCGCGGTGACTCTTCGGCGCTGGAGCGCTAGACGCGACTTAAGCAGGTCGTTTTTCTTATTTCGATCACTATTTCAGCGCTTGGGCGAAAATCCTTGTGGCGCGGGGGCGCTGGACTTATATTTTGAAAACTTTGCATTTTAGTCCCTGTTTTTGCTCAAGTCCCTACAATTAACAATAAAGCACATAAATAGCCATCTATTCTCATAAAATCATAAAATATCAATAATAAAAACATGAGAAAATATATGACAAATTTGCCCTTATCAGTTGTAACCTCAGCTTGCATGGTTTAACGTGCTGATTTATATATCCGTGACGTGTGCGTGAGGCATTGCTCACGGACTCATAGAATAGTTTCATTTGACGAATCAGACGTAGAACCTAGAGAGTCCCGCGATATGGAGTGTACTCGTTGTGCACTGGGGCAGCGTGCCGAATTAAATTGTTTAATCTAGCAATATTTAGTAATTTTATGGGAATGCGTGCGTGTTTATATTTAAGTGTTAAATACAACAATTAGTTAATAAATATTATTTACTAATTGTATAAGGACATATAGCATATTGTGGACCCTCAGTTGAGTTTATCCAAGTATGGGATTTGGTGGAACCCACTAGGGGGTGAACTTGGTAACTATTCATGAGGGACAAAATGGTCATTTCTTAGTTTGATTATTTAATAGTTAAATAATCAAAATATCTTTCTTTTTATATTATATTATATATTTATTATATTATTATTTTTATATTATATTATATATATTATATATTATATTATATATGTTATATTATATATATATAAAAGAAAGCAAAAAGAAAGAGAAGCAAGAATTGAGAAGTCCAAATTCAACCAAGAGAGAAAGAAAGAAATGGAGAGAAAGAAAAGGAAAAAAGATAAGAAAGAAAGAAGAAGAAAAAAGAAAAGAAAAAAAAAAGAGGAAAAGAGAGGAAAAATGAAATTGTTTCATTTTTTCCTTTGCTTTCAATTAGAATAATTATGAATTGTTTCAAATTCTCCATTTCTTATCCTTTTGGAGAAAATGATGTAAATTCACTCATAGCCATTTTGGGGATTAAGAGTTAATCCCAGGCTGATTATGGAGTTGCTGTTCTAGATCACCAAGCCCACCGAGTTGGTGACTTGAACTGCATGCGAGTTGGTCTCTGTGCGGACTCCAGGAAAAACACGTGTATAACGTTACATGTTTGGTGAGTTCTCTAACTTTATTAATATATTAATGTGATTAATATATTTATTTATTGTGTTTATTACAAAATTTATATTTTTGCTGCGTTAGGCAATAGACACAATTGCACATGCATACACCCACGTGCCTAGATCCTACTGCGCTAACACATTACACCCTCCAACTAGCTTATTGCTAGTCCCTAGCAATTCGAGCATAAATAAAATTTGAACACTACCTAAGTATTTCAAACAAAACATCAGTTCAAGATTACAATCACTATAAATGTTATTTCAATTATAACTTCTAAAATTTTTTGTGTGTGTGAATTAAGACAAAGCCTTCTTACTATAAACCACAACATATATAGCCTTGAAAATTTTTTTTCTAGGTAAAAACCTCAACTCCATATTCTCATAGGTGAATAACTTGTTTAATGGCTTAGGATTTCACTCATGGAGTTAGAAAACAGATAATCGCTCAAGAAAAAGTTACATTTAAGGATAGTCAAACAAACTAACATTGATCCAAAGATAGGAAAATCAATTATTTAGAGTCAAACCATTATTACCACATGCTAGCTTCAAGATTTTAATTATTTTATGCAAATCTTATAAATACAGAATCTGGTGATAAGATTGCTTTCTAATGACTTTAGTCTTCTAAAATTGAATGAAGACTTTATTGAATTAAATTGACTTCTTTTCTTTTCTTTTTTTACTCTTTTTTTTTAATTTTTTTTAAAGACATAAGGAATCATTACAAAATAAGAGCAATTTATTACCATAATACTTTTTTAATTTTTTTTTTCATCATTCAGCTAAGCAACCAAATCATTCATCATCCCAAATAATGTCATTCAAAAAAAAAATTAACCATTTCAAAAGATCAATGAAAGTTCGTATATTGTTATTTCAAACTTCTCCACTCACTCATAAAAGATATGGAAGTTTAGAAAATAATATGTATACTTAAACATGGAAACTCTTGGCTATATATATTGAATTATCCATCTTACCATAAGGCTTAGTATTGTTCTCAAGAAATAATTTCAGAAGTTATTCTTTAGTAACCTAGATAGAAAAAGTGATTTAAACTAAACAATTTTGAAATCATACATCGATAGTAAAGCAAATTTATTTACGCAAGAATTACCAAAAACTTAAGCAACAAATATAAAATACATTAAAAATAAACTAATTAGAATGCGTTTCAAAAGTTCAGTAATGTAGTATTTACTCTGCCATTCTAGAACTAGAATGCGTCTCAAGAATGCATAAATAAACCTTTTATTCACACTATTTATGATTTTTTTTAATAGAACAAAGTGATAACAATAATAAAATAAAATAATTAACACTAACATTATATATCAACTATCCTTTCCCCAACCAGGTTGAGACATTGTTCTTAATGTCAAAATATAAAAAAAGTAAAGTATAGAAGATATCACTTGAAACATCTTTTATTGAAAATTAAACCTGTAACAAAATAAAGCAAACCACACAAAATGCTTAAAAATACATAGAAGTAGATAGGTGTTTATGCTCAAAATATAACGCGGCTATCGCAGTATAGATTGAGGTGTCGATCCCACGAGGAAGCTCTTGGCAAAATAGGTTAGTGAAGTAAAATATTAAAGCAGTAGCAAAGGGTTAATTGATTTAAACGGATGAGATAAAATTGTCTATGAATTGAGAAAAATGTCTTATGATGATTTAAGCAAGGCTTTGAGAATCACAATTATGCTTTATAAATCTACTCTATACTTTGATTCGATATTTATAACTCAACTGAAAGTTTCACATCCCAAACAATCAATCGGAAGGTATGTAATATATAGCACATTTGATAACACATGTATTTGATTTAGTTAAACTCTTTGCAAGCATTAACACACATCATGTTATTTATACAAGTTATCTAAGATCGATAATATATCATTTTGACAATATTGTAGTAAAAGATTAACTTGAATATCAAACATTTATTGCCCTTACATGTTATCCAAGATCGACAATATATCAAATTGACAATACTGCAGTAAAAGATTAACATATAAAACAATGTAACCAGTAACAATTATAAATCAACATGAATCACATAAGAAAAGCATGACTGAACATATTTGAGACATGAGAATTATAACCTCTGGATTATAGAAAATAAAATAGATAAGAGTTTAATCAAAATCAAACTTACAACATTTATAGCTCTTGACACCGAATCAAAGCATGGAAGTAGATTTACTACACATAAAAGTTCATCTCTTAGCCTTGCTAGGAACTCTAGCCTAAATTACAATACATGTTAATGAGAATAAAAGAAGAGAGAAATTATCTATTAAAAACGTCCTAAGGGTCTCCTTATATAGGCAATGAATGGACATATGTCATGGATGACATCAATCTTTAATAATTTTAAGCCAATAACTCGTGGATCCTCTTGCAACACATTTTTGATAATGTAAATGATCAATTCAGCTTCTGCAGCCGACATAAAAGTTGTAGAATTTTGACTCTTCTTTCTATAGGCACTGATTTCATGCAAATTGGATGAGTATCCAATGAGATATGAGCAAAATTCCAAAGATACATCAGAATTCGGCCAACAACCATTTTACCCACTTGCAATGCGATTTGGTCCATGATAACGGCTAATTTGGACTTTACCATAAACATACGAGTTGTTGATAGTAAAGTCAGCAATTCACATCTTCAAGAATTATACCAATTGAGTACGTATTTTGTGAGATACGGTCCAAATACGTGAATTGGGTCAAGCTGGGTAAGAGTTGTAGTCCGATTTTAATGTATCTCAATTTTTGGCCCATAAAATGTTGGATTTGGCTTTTCCACTATTCTTCAAATTTGTGTAAGATTGAGTCATGTTGCACCAGGTTCAAGAATTTCTTCATTTCGATTTCTACATTGAGAGTTATGTCCAGTTTACCTAAACCTATCCAAATAACATTCATTAATCACAATTTAAGGAGAACACTTTATTTCAAGCTAAAAATACAGAAAACACTAAAATTAGTGACATTAAATGGTGATTGAATCTCTTAACAACATGAATTTTCATGTGTTCATCACAGCCCCCAACCAGCTTATTGCTAGTCTCTAGCAATTCAAGCGTAAATAGAATATGCAAAACTACCTAAGCATTTCAATCAAAACATCAGTTCGAGATCACTGTTGCTATCATGGTTTTTTCAATTACAACTTCCATAATTTGTGTGTGTGTGAACTAAGCCATAACCATCTAACCACAAACCACAATAGATATAGCCTTGAGAATTTCTCCAAGTAAAAGCCTCAACTCCATATCCTCACAGGTGTATGACTGTTTAAAAGGTTAGGACTTCTCTTATGGAGTTGGAAAACAGTTAAGCACTCAAGAAAAAGTCAATTTTAAGGACAGACATATAAACTAACATTGATCCGAAAATAGGAAAATTATTTGTTTAAAAATCAATTATTCATATCATACGCCAACTTTAGAACTTTAATTGGCTTGTGAGAATAATACAATTATAACTTGGTGAGAAAACTGTTTTACAAGGTATTTGTCTTCTAAAATTGAATGAAGACTTTATTAAAATGAATTGCTTCTTTCTTTTTTTTTTTTTCTTGTTTTTGGTACTTTTGTGTTTTTTTTTTTTTTTGAAGAATACAAGGAAGCATTACAAAGGTTTCTCACCAAATTATATTATGCACAAATGTAACCAACTTATCCCTTAATTCAAATAATATCATTCTAAACAAAAATTAACCAATTCAAAGGATCAATGAAAGTTCATAAGCTGTTTTCTCAACCTTTCTACTTACTCACAAAAGATATGCGAGATTAGAAAAATATATACTTAAACATAGGAATTCTCTTGGCTATATAAATTGAATCATCCATCTTACCACAAGGCTTAGCATTGTGCTCAAAAATATTTTGGAAGTCATTCTTTAGTAACCTAGATAGAAACAGTGACTCAACCTAAACAATTCTGAAATCATACTTAGGCAGAAAAGCAAATTCCTTTATACAAGAATTATCAAGACTACAAGCAGTAAACGACAATGCATGAAATATAAAACAAAATAACAAAAAGTTAGTTAAAATGCATTTCAAAAGTTAGTACTAAAACTCCTTACTCTGCCATTCTAATTTGACCTAGAATACGTCTCAAGAGTTCAAGAATGAACTCTTTACTCTGCCATTTTAATCAAATGTCGGACCACAATTTTTTTTTTTTTTTGCAAAATGCAACGTATGTCTACTATCCTCCCCCCAAACCAGATGAAACATTGTCCTCAATGTTTAAATAGAAAGAGATAAAGTATAGGAGACATTACCTGAAACGCCAGTTATTTGAAAGAAACAAACCTGAGAGACACTTAAGCAAATATAAACTAAAATGATGGTACTGATAAATAAATAAATAAAAAGAAAAATTTACAAACGGAGTGTCAGATCCAATTTTCGCTTGTTAAGGCCCACTGACCAATCGATCCGAGTTATTGCTGGGTCAGGTTCGTAGGTAACTGCCTGTAATTTGTTAATCAATTCATCCGCCTCAGTAGCAGAAACCAGGATCTGTCGCGCCGAATGTGAAATAAAATTCTGTTCCACAGCTTGATCAAGAAAACAAAGTAAGCAATCAAAATAGTTATTAACATTCAACAAACCTATGGGTTTTCGGTGGATATTCAGTTGGGCCCAAGAGACAATTTGAAAAATTTCTTCCAAGGTACTAAAACCACCTGGTAAAGCAATAAAAGCGTCTGCATTGCAAAGCATTCTGGCTATACGTTCATGCATGGATGAGACTTGTAATTCTTCCCCTATTATTTTCCCGGTCAGGTTTTCCACGGCCAAAGCTGTAGGAATAATACCTAAAACTTGACTTCCTCCTAAATGTGCAGCTGTTGACACACACCCCATTAGCCCAAGGCTACCTCCTCCATAAATCAAATGAATTTTTCTTACAGCTAATATTTTTCCTAGATTGTTTGCTGCTTCTACGAACACTTTACTCTCCCCAGGACTAGATCCACAAAATACACATATATTTCGAAATTGTCGAACTTGGGTTTCCTCCATATCTACTTTCACCTTTATCTCAATATATAAAAATGAAGAAACTGAGGTGCTGTATTTATAGAGTGCCAAATGATAACAATGATTATGGTAACCCGACAGTTTGTCAAAAGAGAGTTAAAAATAAAATACAAAAATTTAAACATAATGACCCACATGCATTATTGAACAAAAAGATTTGAATTTAAGACATCTACATGAGTAGCCCTACTATTCATAAAATAAAGTTTGAAATTAAAACACATGTATTTACAAGTAGTTGTGATTGTGGCTCACATCTTCCTCTGGTTTTACGTCCAGTAACGGCTTAAACGCCCTCTATGGGTCGGGGATAGGCTTCCCATCCAATTTTCTTATAAATTGGCAAACAGGGTCTTTTAGAGTCAGATTCCCGAGACTATACCGTTGATGTTCATTTTTGAATTTGTTCCATAAATCGAGAAGTTCACGTTGCACGAGCCCACAGGGATGCGTCTCAAGAGTCAATAGGATATCATCCAAAGACTCCTTACTCAGTCCATCCTTAATGAACTGAATTTTGTCTTCTCGATTTCTAGATACGAATCCTAAAGAACGACAACTCCGATTACAATTCCATCGAGCACATTTATGACAGACTTGTAACCTTTTTGCTCGTCGCCTTTTGGCATAAGAGCTTCTTCCAAGACCAGGCATATGAGAAACAAAATCATTTTCAAACCCACCAGACAACCGAACCTTGGCTTCAATTAACCAACGAAGGTCCACAGGGATATTACCCAACATCAATAGCCTTAGTCTTTCACACCGTGCTTTGTAAATCTTAAGTAGAGCATTTTGAGGAAATGAAGGAAAATGTTTTTTAAGGTTGGCAAGAATGCGATCCATTTTGAAAGAAAGAAAAGAGATGAATGCACAGTTTGAGGGACAGTTTTTAGGGAACTGAGAAACCGACTTTAATAGTCACGGAGTACCGTATCCGCCACTTGACCGGAAAATAAAATCACACTGAAGAAAAAATAAAAAGAAGAAAATAAAGTAAAATAAAATGTGCAGGAAAATAAAAGCAGAAATAGAAAGTCAAAAGATAAAGTATAGACAAAATATAAAATATGTTACAGATAGATTGAACCTAATCAATCATGATAGACAGGATTCACAAGAGGGATCTCGCTTAGGTACATAGAGTCGTTTACCTTTTCCACGTAGCTTTTTAGCCGTTGTCCATTTACTTTGAAAGTCCGTCCATCAGTGGGGTCTTCTATTTCAACAGCACCATTAGGAAAAACATGTCTTACCATAAATGGACCAGTCCATCGAGATCTCAACTTTCCAGGGTGTAAATGCAATCGAGAATCATAAAGATAGACCCGTTGATTTGGCTCAAAGTGTTTCCTTGAGATCTGTTTATCATGAGCTACTTTCATTTTAGCTTTGTAAATTTTGGAGTTGTCATATGTGTCATTTCGTAGTTTTTCTATTTCTGACAATTGTAACTTTCTCTGGAGACCTGCAGCATTCAAATCAAAGTTAAGGGCTTTGACAGCCCAATAAGCTTTATGTTCTAGCTCAACAGGTAAATGACAAGCTTTCCCATAAACAAGCCGGTATGGGGACATTCCTAAGATGGTTTTGTATGCAGTACGATATGCCCATAATGCATCAGAAAGGCGTAGAGACCAATCTTTGCGATTCGGGTTAACCATCTTTTCCAAAATCTGTTTAACCTCTCTATTTGCTAGCTCGGCTTGTCCATTTGTCTGTGGATGGTATGCAGTGGAAACTTTATGAAGAACACCATACTTGCCCATCAAAGCTTCAAAAGAACGATTACAAAAATGTGTTCCTTGGTCACTAATGATGACACGTGGCGTACCGTACCTAGATAACACATTTTCTTTTAAGAATTTTACCACAGTTGTATTATCATTAGTACGACAAGCTACAGCCTCCACCCATTTTGATACATAGTCAACAGCTAAAAGGATGTAAAGATAGCCAAAAGATGAAGGAAATGGACCCATAAAATCAATACCCCAACAGTCAAATATCTCGATAACAAGAATAGGGTTAAGAGGCATCATATTTCTTCGAGATAAAGCACCTAACTTTTGACATCTTTCACAAGAACGACAAAAATTATTAGTGTCTTTGAACAAAGTGGGCCAATAAAGACCACACTGTAAAATTTTCACAGCTGTCTTCTTCATAGAAAAATGGCCATCGTAAGCAGCACTATGGCAAAAATTTAAGACACTAGAAACTTCACTTTCAGGAATGCAACGTCTCATGATTTGGTCAGGACAGTATTTGAAAAGATATGGATCATCCCAATAAAAGTTACGTACCTCAACCAAGAACTTACGCTTATCTTGTGCACTCCAGTCAGATGAAAGTTCACCACAAACCAAATAATTTACGATATGTGCATACCAAGGTATTTGGCTTATAGCAAAAAGATGTTCATCTGGAAAATCGTCTCGAATGGGTGGCAAATCAGTAGAGTCAGTGAACTCAAGGCGGGATAGATGATCAGCAACAACATTTTCAACGCCTTTCTTATCTTTGATGGTTATATCAAATTCCTGCAAAAGAAGAATCCACCTAATTAAACGGGCTTTAGCATCCTTCTTAGAAAGAAGGTACTTAAGGGCTGCGTGGTCAGTAAAAATAACAATAGGTGAACCAATCAAATAAGAACGAAATTTATCTAAGGCAAAAACAACAGCTAATAGTTATTTTTCAGTAGTAGTGTAATTCATTTGAGCATCATTCAAAGTCCTACTAGCATAATAAACAACAAAGGGTTTTCCCTCCCTCTGTTGCCCAAGAACTGCTCCTACAGCATAATTACTTGTATCACACATAATTTCAAATGGGAGGTTCCAATCTGGTGATTGCATGATAGGAGCGGTGGTGAGTTTGGCAATGAGTGTTCGGAATGCCTCCTCACACTCTTGTGTCCATGTAAATTCTGCATCTTTTAGCAAAAGGTTACACAATGGTCTAGATATGGCAGAAAAATTTTGTATAAACCTTCTGTAAAAGCCAGCGTGTCCAAGAAAGGATCGGACATCTTTTACCGTTTTAGGTGTAGGTAATTTAGAGATTAATTCAATTTTTGCCTTGTCAACCTCTATCCCTCTTTCAGATACAATATGCCCTAAAACGATTCCTGAAGATACCATGAAATGACATTTCTCCCAATTTAGCACAAGTCCTTTTTCTTCACACCTACTCAAAACAGATTTCAAGTTAAGTAGGCATAAATCAAAAGAATTACCAAAAACAGTCAAATCATCCATAAAGACTTCCATGCATTTTTCAACCATATCAGAGAAAATACTCAACATGCAACGTTGGAAAGTAGCTGGTGAATTACATAATCCAAATGGCATTCTACGAAAAGCATAAGTACCAAAAGGGCATGTAAAAGTAGTTTTTTCTTGATCTTCTATAGCTATCTCAATCTGGTAATACCCTGAATACCCATCAAGAAAGCAATAAAAAGGATGTCCAGCTACACGTTCTAAAATTTGGTCGATAAAAGGCAATGGAAAATAGTCTTTCCTAGTGGCTGTGTTTAACTTTCTATAATTAATACACATTCTCCAACCACTTACTACCCTAGTTGGAACAGGTATCCCATTCTCATTTTCAACAACAGTAACCCCAGATTTCTTAGGAACTACTTGAGTTGGACTTACCCATTGACTATCAGAAATTGGGTAGATTATACCCGCATCTAATAGTTTCAAGACCTCTTTCTTGACTACTTCTTTCATTGTTGGGTTAAGTCTTCTTTGTGGGTCTCTACGAGGTTGGGAACCTTCCTCTAAATGAATTCTATGAGAGCATATCAATGGAGAAATACCTTTAATATCAGCTATGGTCCAACCTAGTGCAGACTTATGTTCTTTTAACAATTTTATCAATTTTTTCTCTTGTTCAGCACTAAGTTCAGAAGAAATGATGATAGGAAAGGTATCACCTGGTCCCAAGAATGCGTGTTTCAAACCTTTGGGCAGTGGAGAAAGCTCAACTTGTGGTGTCTCGAGGTTTGATGGTTTTGGTCTCTCCCTCTCTCGTGGCAACTCTTCAAAGTGTGGCTGCCAAAATCGAGTCCGTTTATCCTGTGAGTCAAAAATACTAAACACATTAGTTGTTACATCAGGATAATACAATTCTTCAAAATCAAAATTGAGAAGGTTTTTCGAAGAATCATAGCCATGATTTTTATAAGCTTCATCCGCTACAAGTGTGTCTATCATATATGAATGATAGCACTCATCTTCTTCTCGTGGTTATTTGCCAATGTTAAAAATGTTCACCTCAAGAGTCATATTCCCAACAGATAATTTCATTAGACCATTTCTGCAATTAATAAGAGCGTTAGCAGTGGCTAGAAAAGGTCTCCCCAAAATAAGAGGGATTTTTGACTCCATGTTAACAACAGAATGAGTATCTAAAACAAGAAAATCAACAGGATAGTAAAATTTGTCAATTTGCAACAAAACATCTTCTACTATTCCCTGTGGTTTCTTGATTGATCGGTCAGCTAATTGTAGGACTACAGATGTTGGTTTAATCTCACCAAGTCCCAACTGCAAGTAAATAGAATAAGGCATTAAATTTACACTTGCTCCTAAGTCCAATAAAGCTTGACCAAACTCATGTGTCCCAATTTAGCAGGAGATTGTGGGACATCCTAGGTCTTTATACTTGGGTGGTGTCTTTTGTTCAATCACTGCACTTACCTGTTCTGCCAAAAATGCAGTTTTCTTCACATAGTGTTTTCTTTTGATAATGCATAAATCCTTGATGACTTTGGCATAAGTTGGAACCTGCTTAATCAAATGTAACAAGGGAAGATTAATTTTAACTTGTTTCAAATGTTCCAAAATCTCACCTTGAATTTCTGAATTTTTCCCAACCGGTCGAAGAGCTTGAGGAAAAGGCACTGGGATTGAAAACTTACTTTCGGGCTCTTTTTCCATTGTGGCCTCTTTTTCAAGTGGGGCATCTTTACTACTCATAGATGTGTTAATTTCAGGAGTAGGCTCACTTACAATCTTACCACTTCGAGTAGTAATGGCATTGACTTCTTTGAGATTTTGAACATCAGAAGTAGAAGCTTGTGCCATGAATTGTCCTTTTGGATTGGATTGAGGTTGAGATGGAAACTTACCTCGCTCTTGTACAGTTAAGGCACTGGTCAATTTTGTGATTTGACTCTTGATTTCTTTGTTTTCGTCCACCACCTGTGCAAGAATTGTTTCAAATTTTTGATTAGTCTTACTTTGTGCCTCCATAAATGCTTGTAATGTATCCTCTAAAGAACTCCTAGTTGGTCGTGCATTATATTGAGGTGCAACATAAGACTTGGGTGCTTGTTGTTCTTGTTTCCATTGGTTGTTGGCTTGTGGTCAGATTTCCAACTGAAATTTGGGTGGTTTCTCCAGCTAGGATTATATGTTTCAGAGTAGGGTGAATAAGGCTTCGTGTACATCCCTAGGGCATTACATTGTTCCTCATAAATCCCTCTCATCTCACTATACGTGGGGCAATCCTGAGCTAAGTGTTCCGCTCCTCCACAGACAAAACAGACATCGTGTGACTCAGCTTTAGCAACCGTGTGGGTGACCTTTCTATCTTTGGTTTTCAAGGCCTCTAACTCCCTAGTTAAGACCTCTAATTGGGCTTTGAGGTTATCCTCTTCCCTAAGATGGAAAACTCCATTGGGTCGTGACCTATTTATGCTTTCAGTAATGCTAGGTCCAGTCCATGTATGGGCTTTTTCGGCTAAGTCATTAAGAAATTCTATGGCTTCCTCAGGATCTTTGTGAAGGAACTCCTCATTACACATCATCTCAACAAATTGGCGCTCTCTAATTGTGAGTCCCTCATAGAAATAACTAACCAAGCGCCAATTTTCATACCCATGGTGAGGGCACAGATTTAGCAACTCTTTAAACCTTTCCCATGCTTGATATAAGGTTTCACTGTCTTTTTGGGAGAATGAAGAAATTTGTCTTTTCAGGCCATTAGTTTTGTGTTGTGGGAAGTATTTATTGAAAAATGCTTGGGTCATTTCTGCCCAAGTTCCTATAGACCTCAGCCTCAAAGAGTATAGCCAACTCTTTGCTTTGTCTTTCAAAGAAAAAGGGAAAAATTTAAGCCTAACAGTGTCTATGGCTTCAGGTTGGCTATGGAAGGTGGCAATTACCTCTTCAAATTCCCTAACATGTACATAAGGATTTTCACTATCTAGACCATGAAAAGTGGGAAGAAGTTGTATCATTCCAGGTTTAAAATCCGAATGTGGTATGTTAGGTGGAAATATAATGCATGATGGTGTGGCTGTGCGAGTAGGATGCAAGTAATCTTTTAGAGTTCTAACGGGGTTGGCTCATTGTGTTGGCTCATTGTGTTGGCTCATTGTGTTAGAATTACAAGAAGAACTAGAAGGTGAATTCTTTTCACTTACAAATTGTGGGAGTGGTTCTAGTTCTAGTTCTCTCACAAATCTTCCTCGTCTGTCTCTAGGTCGATGCATACATCCTAATTTTTATTTTTTTAAGGAAAGAAATGCTTAAGAAAAATTAAGAAGTGGAATAAACATAACAAGAAATAGAAATGAGTTAGGTGGTAAGACCAACTATGAAATATAAATACAATAACTAAACAAAAGACTATAAAGTACGAAAAAAAAAGTACAATAAATAAATAATAAAAAGAAAATACAATAAGTAAATAAATAAAAGGTTAGGCGGTAGAACCGGCCATAAAAAGAAAATACAACATGTTAACTTTAAATAAAGTGCAATAAATACGTAAAAGAAAATGAAAATAACGTGCAATAAAAAAGTGCAATAAATAAATAAAGTACAAAAAAAATAAAAAAACTAAGTTAGGCGGTAGAACCAGCCACAAAATAAAAAGAAAATGCAATAAATTAACTAAAAAAATAAAGTACAATAAATAAATAAAAGAAAGTGAACAAAGTTAGGCGGTAAAACCAGCCATTAAAAAAAAAGTGCAATAAATAAACTAAAGAAAATAAAGTGCGATAAATAGATAAAAGAAAATAAACTAATTAGGCGGTAAAACCAGCCATTAAGATAATATAAAATATAACAAATTAACTAAAGAAAACAAAATAAATTAGGTAGTAGAACCAACCATGAATAATAAATAAATTACAACAAAGGAAATAAAACTAAGATTTTACAAAGAAAAAAAAATGTACAAAGTTACCACTTTAGTATTTATATTCGCAATCGCCTTTCGCTTAGTGTGCTTCCCCGGCAACGGCGCCAAATTTTTGTTTACGCTCAAAATATAACGCGGCTATCGCAGTATAGATTGAGGTGTCGATCTCACGAGGAAGCTCTTGGCAAAATAGGTTAGTGAAGTAAAATATTAAAGCAGTAGCAAAGGGTTAATTGATTTAAACGGATGAGATAAAATTGTCTATGAATTGAGAAAAATGTCTTATGATGATTTAAGCAAGGCTTTGAGAATCACAATTATGCTTTATATATCTACTCTATACTTTGATTCGATATTTATAACTCAACTGAAAGTTTCACATCCCAAACAATCAATTGGAAGGTATGTAATATATAGCACATTTGATAACACATGTATTTGATTTAGTTAAACTCTTTGCAAGCATTAACACACATCATGTTATTTATACAAGTTATCTAAGATCGACAATATATCATTTTGACAATATTGCAGTAAAAGATTAACTTGAATATCAAACATTTATTGCCCTTACATGTTATCCAAGATCGACAATATATCAAATTGACAATACTGCAGTAAAAGATTAACATATAAAACAATGTAACCAGTAACAATTATAAATCAACATGAATCACATAAGAAAAGCATGACTGAACATATATGAGACATGAGAATTATAACCTCTGGATTATAGAAAATAAAATAGATAAGAGTTTAATCAAAACCAAACTTACAACATTTATAGCTCTTGACACCGAATCAAAGCATGGAAGTAGATTTACTACACATAAAAGTTCATCTCTTAGCCTTGCTAGGAACTCTAGCCTAAATTACAATACATGTTAATGAGAATAAAAGAAGAGAGAAATTATCTATTAAAAACGTCCTAAGGGTCTCCTTATATAGGCAATGAATGGACATATGTCATGGATGACATCAATCTTCAATAATTTTAAGCCAATAACTCGTGTATCCACTTGCAGCACATTTTTGATAATGTAAATGATCAATTCAGCTTCTGCAGCCGACATGAAAGTTGTAGAAATTTGACTCTTCTTTCCATAAGCACTGATTTCATGCAAATTGGATGAGTATCCAATGAGATATGAGTAAAATTCCAAAGATACATCAGAATTCGGCCAACAACTATTTTACCCACTTGCAATGCGATTTGGTCCATGATAACGGCTGATTTGGACTTTACCATAAACATACAAGTTGTTGATAGTAAAGTCAGAAATTCACAGCTTCAAGAATTATACCAATTGAGTACGTATTTTGTGAGATACGGTCCAAATACGTGAATTGGGTCAAGCTGGGTAAGAGTTGTAGTCCGATTTTGATGTATCTCAATTTTTGGCCCATAACATGTTGGATTTGGCTTTTCCACTATTCTTCAAATTTGTGTAAGATTGAGCATGTTGTACCAGGTTCAAGAATTTCTTCATTTCGATTTCTACATTGAGAGTTATGTCCAGTTTACCTAAACCTGTCCAAATAACATTCATTAATCACAATTTAAGGAGAATACTTTATTTCAAGCTAAAAATACAGAAAACACTAAAATTAGTGACATTAAATGGTGATTGAATCTCTTAATAACATGCATTTTCATGTGTTCATCAATAGGTTACAGACAAAGCGTCAAATCTATCTTGCATTTCTTTTCACTATTATCAGTATACTAATCTATCTGACTCATTGTTGGATTAGATAGAGGTGTAAAAGCTTGTAGTTTATTGAGTAACTGATCAACAGTTGAAGCAAAAATGAGGATCTATCGTGCTGCAGATGAGACGAATTATTTTTCTACTACATAGTCAAGAAAAGATAATAACCTATTATAAAAACCATCAACATTTAACAAACCAATGGATTTTTTTTATGGATATACAATTGTGTCTATGAGATAATTTGAAAAATTTCCTCTAATGTTCCGAAACCTCTAGGTAGAGCTATGAAGACATCAGCATTACGAAGCATAAAAGACATTTGTTCATGCATTGATGATACATGCAACTCATCCCCAATTGTTTTTTATACAATGTCTCCAACAGCTAGCGTTTTCGATTTGATACCCAAAATTCGACTGCCTTTATTTTGTGTAGCAGTTACCATACGTCCTATTAATCAAAGAGTACCTCCCTCATATACTAAATGAATATGTCGCTCAGTTAACACCTTACCAAGGATTTCTGCTGCTTTTATAAACTCACTAGTTTTTCAGGGCTAGATCCACAAAAGACACAAATTTTTGTGAATTTATGAGTTGATGATCCTTCCATGATTACACTTACCCTCCATCTTGAATGATTTTGAGTTTGTACAAAGATTTAGAGACAATGCAATGTATTTATAGAGCCAAAAGGTGTTACAAAGTTAAGTCACATAAGCTGTTAGCTTGAAATACAAAATTTTAAACATATTTTTACCAATTTTCAATTTGTTAGCTGGAAAAGTCACATGGATTGTCGGCTTAAAATGAAAATTTTTCAAAAAGGACTATAGGTGGTTGGTTATTAAAAAGACGTTTGAGTTTGAAATAAAACATTTAAAAATAATAGCTATAGTAAATATATACAAGTAGTTGTGATTGTGGCTTACATTTTCCTCTGGTTTTACGTCTAGTAACGGCTTAAACGCCCTCTATGGGTCAGGGATAGGCTTTACATCCAATGTTTTTATAAATTGACAAACAGGGTCAGATTCCTAAGACTATACCACTTATGTTCTTTTAGAAATATGTCCCATAATTCACAAATTGCAATATGCACAAATCCATTAAGATGCATCTCAAGAGTTGATAAGATATCATCTAAAGACTCTTTACTCAAGCCATCCTTAATGAACCTAATTTTATCTTCGCGATTTACAGACACCATTCCTAAAGTACGACAACGTGTATTACAAGTTATACGTGCACACTTGTAACAAACTTTTAATTGTTTTGCTCTTCGTTTTTTTGCAAAAGAGTTTTTACCTAAGCCAGGCATGCAGGAATTAATGAGTCTAAAAATTAATCTGTTAATTGAATATTAACTTTAATTAACCAATATAAATCAATAAGTATATTCATAATCATTAATAACCTTAATCTTTCACATCTTGCTTGGTAAATTTTCTTTAAGGAATTTTGAGACAATTAGGAAAAACGTTTTTTCAAATTTTTTAGAATGTCATCTATTTTTTTTTAGAAAAGGCGGAAGAAGAGAAGATATCAGTAATTATGAAAAACTGACAAAACTAACTTGAAATATCACGGAGTACCATTATCCGCCACTTAACTGAGGTGCAAAATAAAACTTTAACAAAAATACTAAATTAACTTGGAAGTAAAAAAAAAATATATAAAGTTAGAAGAAAAATAAATATATATAAATATGTAAATATGTAAAACAAAGATTAATTGGTCTCGTAACAAAAGTCCGACAGGGACGTAAATTCTTCATGAAAAGCTTAGTCTTTTAAAACGGCTTGAGTCATTGCCCACTTACATTAAAAACATTTCCCTTTCAAGGATTTTCAATGTCAATTGTTCCATAAGAGTACACATGTTTCACAATAAAAGTGCCACTCTATCTTGATCTTAATTTTTTAGGGAATATGTGAAGTCGAGAATTACAAAGCAAAACTTTATGATAAGTGTCAAATGTTTTTCTCTGAATTTTTTTATCATGAAAAGCTTTGATTTTAGCTTTATGAAATTTTGAATTCTCATATGCATCATTTCTCAATTCTTCATGTTCATTTATTTGTAATTTATGTATGTGTTCAGCAGAATCAAGATTTGCATTGAAAGTTTTAATGGCCCGGTAGACTTTATGCTCAAGTTCCACAGGTAAGTGACAAGATTTTTCATAAACTATCCTATAAGAAGACATACCCAATGAAGTTTTAAAAACAGTTCTATAAGCCCACAATGCATCATTTAGTTTTAAAGACTAATCTTTGCGATTTGGGTTTACAGTTTTTTCTAAAATTTGTTTTATCTTCCTGTTTGCTAATTCATTTTGTCTACTTGTCTAAGGATGATAAGGGGTGGCAACTTTATGAGTAATACAATAATTTTTTCATTAATGTTTCAAATGGTCCATTACAAAAATGCTTACCCCCATCACTTATAATGGCTTGAGGAATTCCAAATCGACTTAAGATATTTTCTTTCAAAACTTTCATGACTATTTTGTGGTCATTATTTCAACATGGAATAGCCTCAATCCATTTTGAGACATAATCCACTGCAACTAAGATATACTTAAATCCAAATGATAACGAAAATGGTCCTATAAAATCTATCCCCTAACAATCAAAGATTTTAATAACAAGAATGGAGCTCAAAGGCATCATGTTTCATTTTGAAATTAATCCCAACTTCTGAAAATTTTCACACGTTATATGAAATGCATGTGTATATTTAAATAAAGTGGGTCAATAAAATCCATATTGCATGATTTTTGCAGTTGTTTTCTTTGATGAGAAATGTCCCCCACATGCTTCAGAATGACAAAATTCAATAACTTTACTTACCTCATTGTTGGGAATGCATCTTCGAAATATTTGGTCACAACAATATTTGAAGAGATAAGGATCATCCCAATAAAACTTTCTTACCTCAGTTAAAAATTTTCTTTTATCTTGAGCATTCCATTGAGGTGGCATTTTTTTATTTTGTAAGAAAATTAACAATATTAGCATACCAAGGCATTATAACAATAGAAAATAAAAATTCATTGGGAAAAAAATCATTAATAGGTGTTATTTCTGTTGATGAATTTGGTGCGAGTCTTAATAAGTGGTTTTCAACAACATTCTTAACTCCCTTCTTATCCTTGATAATGATAATAAATTCTTAAAGTAATAGAATCCATCGAATCAGCCTTGATTTTGCATTCTGTTTTGACATTAAGCACCTTACAGCAGCATGGTCAGTAAATATAACAGTTGAAGAACCAATAAGTAAGAATAAAATTTGTCTAAAGCAAATATTACAGCAAGTAATTCTTTTTTAGTTATTGTATAATTCATTTGTGCATTGTTTAAAGTTCTACTTGCATAATAAATTACATAGGATTTACCTTCCTTTCTTTATCCCAATACAACACCAACAACTTAGTCACTAGCATCACACATGAGCTCAAAAGGTAAAGTCCAGTCAGGAGATTGTATGATAAGAGCAGATGTTAAGAAGGCCAATTAATTTTTCAAACCAATTTTGACACTTTTGAGTACACTCAAATGATACATCTTTTGCTAAGAGGTTACAACGAGGTTTAAATATAGCACTAAAGTTTTTTATGAACCTTCTATAGAATTCAGTATGTCCTAAAAGGGATCGGACTTCTCTAACTGTTTTTAGTGGAGGAAAATGTATAATGAGTTTAACTTTTATCTTATCCACTTTAATTTCTTTAGAAGACACTACATGTCCCAAAATAATTCCCGAAGTAACCATGTAATGACATTTTTCCCAATTCAACACAAGGTTCTTTCCTTCACATATTTTTAAGACATTTTCTAAGTTTTCAAGACAATTATCAAAAGAATTTCCAAACACAGTTAAATCATCCATGAAAACTTCTAAATAATGATCAATCATGTCACTAAAAATGCTTAACATACATCTCTGAAATATTGTTGGGGCATTACAAAGTCCAAAAGGCATTCTTCTAAAAATAAAGGTTCCAAAGAGGCATGTGAATATAGTCTTTTCTTGATCCTCTAGTACTATAGAAATTTGATAATAGCTAGAATAACTATCTAAAAAGTAATAGCAGGGATGTCCTGCAACTCTTTCTATAATTTGATCAAGGAATGGTAAAGAAAAATGGTCTTTTCTAGTGGCCGAGTTCAACTTTCTATAATCTATGCACATCCTCCAACTAGATGAGACTCGAGTTGGTATGAACTCACATTTTTCATTTTCAATGACTGTGATTCCAGATTCTTTTGGTATTACCTGAGTAGGACTTACCCACTTACTATCTAAGATGGGATAGATGATTTATACTTCAAGTAATTTGAGAACTTCAGCTTTCACTACCTTTTTCATATGTGGACTTAATCTCCTTTAAGATTATTGGAAAGTTTTGGTATTATCCTCTAGGTGTATTGTGCAAATCAAAGGATTAATACCATTTATGTCTTTTAAAGTCCACCAAATTGCATTTTTATGCATTTTCAATAATTCAATCAACTTACTTTCTTGTTCGCTTGTGAGTGTAGAAGAGATTACCTTCAGGTAAGTTTTTTTCTCTCTAAGAAATGCATATTTCAGTCCTTCAAGCAGAGGTTTTAACTCCAACTTTGAAATTTCGTTCTATTTATCCTTATTTTCTTCCAATTCTTCAAACTTTAGTTTTCATCCTTTATTTTTAATCACATGTGCACGGTCAAGTAAAGAATATATGTTAGAGATTTCAGGATCTAATTGTATATTTGACTCAAATGAATTTATTAAACATATTTCTAAGGGATCGATAGAACTTTATTTTTGAATATGATCCTCTATAATCGTTTCAATCATGTCACCTTTTTCACTTTCATCCTCCCATTCATATGGTTGCTTACACATATTGAAAACATTGAGTTTAATGTCATGTTTCCAAATGAAAGCTTTATTACTCCATTCCTGCAATTAATCAAAGCGTTAAAAGTTGCTAAAAATAAACGACCCAAAATAATAGGTATCGGATTACATCCTTTAATAGGTTCTGTGTCCAAGACAATAAAATTCACAAGATATATGAATTTATCAACTTGAACTAAAACATCTTCTCATGTCCTTCTTGGTACTTTTATTGATCTATCGGCAAGCAAAAGAGTTACAAAAGTTAATTTTAACTCATCGAGATTGAGCTGCTGATAAACTAAATACGGCAATAAATTCACACTAGCACCAAGATCAAGTAAGGCTTGTTCAATTTTATGACTTTCAATAATACACGAAATTGTAGGACAACCAAGGTCTTTATATTTTAAGCATTATTGTTCTGAAGAATGGCAATTACATGTTCAGCTAAAAATGCTTTCTTTTTCAAATTCAGTTTTCTTTTTACTGTGCATAAATCCTTCAAAAATTTTGCATAAGAGGGAACCTGTTTAATAGCGTACAGTAAAGAAATATTAACTTTTACCTGTTTGAAGATTTTAAAATTTTTAGGATTGTGATTCATCTTCTTAGTATTACGTAATGAATGAGAAAATGAGGGGTAGATGTGAGGGTTTGGTATTTTCTCCATTAGGTGTAGGTTCAATACTTTCCTTACCCTTAGAGATTGATTCATCTCTTTCATGAGGTTTCGAAAATTATTTTTCAATAATTTTACCACTCCGAAGAATGATAACTGCTTTAACTGGATCCATTAGTTGGCTTCCTGAACTACATGCATTTGAGTTATATTGTCCTTTGGGGTTTGGCTATGGTTGAGAAGGAAATTTTCCTTTCTTATGAATGTTCATGCAGATGCAAATTTAGCAAGAGTATCTTTTAAAGCAGCAAATGTTTGAGCATTTTAAGAATTAACAGACTCTTACTTTTCAATGAATGTATGCAAAGTTTCTTCAAGATTTTTCTTAGGAGGTAGGACATATGGTGCATAACCTTGATGATTTTGAAAATTTTAGAATGGTTAGAAAGGTGGTTGTAAAGCCTGTGCTTAAGTGTCATTCCTCCAATTAAAATTCGGGTGATTTCGCCATCCAGGATTATAGTTTTTTGAATATGGGTTATTGTTTGACCGCTTAAATGTGTTTAGAACATTTACTTGTTTATGGAGACATTCTCTAAATGCAGGCAAAGTTAGGCAATCATTGGTAGAGTGATAATGGGTTTCACAAATGTAACACACAATTTCTTGAACAGATTTTATTTGACCACTCTTTTTTATTTCTAAGGTTTTGACTTTTCTAGCAAGGGATGCTAATTTAGTTTGAAGGTCATGGTCTTTCCTAAGATTATAAATACCCCCACTAAATTTAGTGGTTTAATTTTTGCTAGGTGCCTCACAGATACCAGCAGTGTCCTAATGCATTGCATTCGGAGAAAACATCAAGCAAAATGGTGCACCGGTTCATATAGGGTTCATATAGTCTCTAAGTGTTCTAGGTCGGTTATGGTCATTATGTTGAGACTGATTATCCCCTAGGTCTATGAGTCCCTCAATTTGATTTTCGCTCATAGTGTTAATTGGTGAAAAATGAGAAGATGAAGGAGAATCTAACAAATTATTAGAGGAAGTTTCGAAATTACCTTTTACCAAACGATGAGAATTAGAATCTTGAAACCAACCGCTCATAAAAAGACATAAAATAAAATACAATAACAATAAATAATACAAATAAGAAAAAAAAATATTAAACACTAGTAAATAAAATAGGCAAAACTAAAAGTAAAATAAAGACAAATAATTAGAAGTTAGATTAGTAATGTTAGATTATATAATAAAAAGTTAATAAATAAAGAGTAAGAGGCTCAGCCTTTCATGAAAATAAAACAGAATAATAAATAAAGTAAAGTAAGTTAGGAGGCTTGGCCTTCCATGAAAATAAAAAGCGAATAATAAATAAAGAGTAGGAGGCTTAACCTTCCATAAAAATAAAAAGCAAAAATAAAAGGCGAATAATAAATAAAATAAAGCACGTTAGGAGGCTAAGTTTTTCATGAAAATAAAATAAACAAACAAACAACAAAAGAAATAATGTTAATTTCACTTTTCTGGCAACGGTGCCAAAAACTTAATACGTCCAGAATATAGGAGTTTATTCCCAAGTGCAGAATTGTCGAAATAATAAATAACCCGATGAGAACGGGGTCGATCCACAGGGAAGTAGAATTAAAATTACAAATTATAAACACTTTTAAAATAATTAATGCAGTATAAGATGTTTGCAAATATTAATTCAATTAACCAATTCAAATAAAAGTTAATGTTAGGGGGATCCACTCTTGGCATAAGAAGTAAGAATATATTTAACTCTTTTTAAATCAATTGGAATCCTCACACAAAGAAGGTTCCAACCGAAAAATATAACAATTAAAGTTCATAATCATTTATATATTGTTTAGTATTTATTTCTTTCAATTATTATACACCAAATCTTATAAATGGGTTCAAGTATTTATTATGCCAATCTTTATATTTGTCTACAATAAATCAAGACTCACACTTTACAAGAAAGGGTATATATACCAAATCTTGTAAATGGTTTCAATAATTTATTGTGCAAAGTATAAAGTTTGTAATAAATCAAGAATCAACACTTTAGAAGAAAGGGTATTAATTCTATAAACAAAATAAATACATTATATATAAATTTGCATAACCTAAGAATGAAGCATTAAATTCATGAATAAGTGTTAAGTATATCTTATTACCTTGCCAAGAGTTTCACCCTTTCACCTTAGCATAAAAAAAATTATTTGAACATAATAAAACTAAAAAAAAGAAAAGAAATGGAAGAAGAAATAACATGACTTAATAGTAAACAAGAGAAATAATATTACAAAGAAATGGAAACAAAGGACAAGTATTTTAAACTAAATTATAACTTTCTAATTACATACTTTAGGCATAAACAAGCCACCTATTTATAGAAAAACATGGATAAATCGAGACAAATTAGGAGGGAACCACTTGGAAGATGAAAGTCAAGTATGGTGGAAAAATAATTTGCATTGATTATCACTAAGGCATCCACTTGATTATCTAATTTGAAATTGATGTGATCCGAATTAGCTATCACTCAAAACATAAAAGTTTTAGATAAGTCTCTTATATTTTCAAATTCAGTTATCTTATGCGTATTAGATATGTATTGCTATAGTTATAGGCCAAATACTGATGACTGTTCAAGCTAGGCCTGTACTGCAGATTAGTTCTATTCTAGGCTATTTTCACCCTCTAAACCCTAGAATTTAAAATACTTTGTGAAATACAATATGTTATCCCATTGAGCCAGCTCTTCACTGGATTAAGAATCACTCAAATTGGATCTTTAGGTAGAAAGTTATGCTTATTTTACCGAACCTACCACAAAACAGTTAAAAGATAATTAAGTACAATATTGTAAACATACTTAAGTTAAGAAAATTAAATACACTAGTAATACAAAACAATGATGTAAAACTCTTATTAAATATTTAAATTCAAGTATTCATTAGACCTCTAATGACTTAGTATTCTTTTAAGTTGATTTCTTAATTTACACTTGGTAATATTTGCTTTTAAAATCAACCAATATTCTTCATCTTTGGATACAATACTTTATTACTCTTGAACATTGACAAACAACCTTTACTCTTGGTGATCCGCCCTATGGATTTGACACTCGGACTCACAAGTAAATACTATAATTAAGACAACCTATACTTCGGTAATACAATATTTAAGTTGTAATACAATATTCTTTATTTTGTTATTTTTATTTGACTGTGGTTAGTTTGACCACCTAACCTTTTTTTATTAACCTTTCTCTAATATAATATTTACTAATTTAACTTTTAATTATTCTTCTAAGTTCTATTTTATAGTTGGCCTGGCCATCTAATTTGCTCTTAATATTTTTATTTTTCCTTCTAATTTTTTATTTATCTTATTTCATTTTAATTTGCTTTATTTTATTTTATTTTTCTTTCTTCTTTACTTTACTTCTCTTGTTTATAGCATTTGTTATTATATTTTGTTTTCTTTTCTTTTCTTGTATGAGTATATGGTTTCGAGATCCTAACTTTCTTCGATTAATGAAAGGTAATTCTAAAACTCCCTTTGATAATTTGTTTAATTTTTCATCATCTTCTCATTCTTCATCAAACACATCACCCTATGGGCAATAATGAAAGTGTTCACGAAGATCATGATAATGTATATATTCGAACCATCCATAAATACTTGCAACCTCCTCGCAACTCTACATCCTCATGATTCATTTTTCTATTGAATGCTAATAGTTTTACATTTAAGCCTGGAATGATTCCCTTAATTCTAAATTTTCGTGGCTTAGAATCAGAAAGCCCATATTTGCATTTAAAAGAATTTGAGGAAGTTTCTAGTATATTTAATGATCGAAGATGTAGTGAAGAAATAATTAGGCTTAAGTTGTTTCCATTCTCATTGAAAGATAAGGCAAAAACTTGGTTTAATTCTTTAAGACCAAGGTCAATAGGTACTTAGCAAGAAATGCAACGTGAATTCCTAAAGAAATACTTTTCAACACATAAAACTAATGCTTTGAAAAGAGGAATTCAAAATTTTTCTCTAAAGGAAAGTGAAACATACTTTCAGTGTTAGGAAAGATGCAAAGATTTGTTAAATTATTGCCCACATCATGGTTTTGAAAAATGGAGAATATTTAGTTTTTTCTATGATGGTTTAATTCCTAAGACAAAATAATTCATTGAAACCATGTATAATGGTGAATTTTTAGACAAAGATCCAGATGAGGCATTTGATTATTTGGATCATTTATCGAAAAATTTTCAAAATTGGCAAATCACTAGTTCTATCAATTCAATTAGATATAATCTTGCAATTGTTAGTGGAAGAAAATATCAATTGAGTCAAGAACATGATCTAAGTGCTAGGGTAGCTAGTTTGGCTAGGAAAGTGGAAGCCATGAAAATATGGAAACTAAGGAAAACCAAATTCATTCTTACTGAAGAAGTTTATGGTATTTATTATATTGTTGGCCAACCCATAAATGAGCGCCAAAACCTTCTAATCTTTAAAGAAGCTATGCATGAGGAAGTGAATGCCATAAACTATACTAAAAAAACCTTTTCCATCTCAGTACTTCAACACCTATAACCTAAAATTAGAGAAATCATCCAAATTTCAGTTAGAGAAATGATAACAATACTCAAACACAACCTCATCAAAAGCCTTCAAATCCCTATCCAGATCACTCACTAAACATAAAAGCTCTTGAGGGGACGTTGCAAGCATTTATGCGTGAGCAATGAAGATTTAATGATCAAACTTCAGTAAGTCTCATCTTATGCCAAAATTTTGTAAGATTTATGTACAGTAAAAAGAAAACTTAATGTTAAAAAAAAAGTATTTTTGACCGAAAGTGTAAGTTTAATCATTCAACAAAACACTCCTCCAAAATACAAGGATCCTAGATGTCCAACCATTTCTTTTGTGATTGGTAATTTTAGGATTGTTCGTGCACTATTTGATTTAGGAGCTTGTGTTAATCACTTGCCTTATACTATTTATGAGCAATTAGGACTTGGTAAGCTTAAACCTTCTCTAATCACTCTTCAACTTACTGATAGAAGTGTGAAATTTCCAAGAGGAATAGTGAAAGATGTGCTTGTTCAAATTGATAAATTTTATTTTCCTATTGATTTTATTATTTTGGATACACATCTTGTTTTGAACTTGAATGCTCAAATTCTAGTCATTCTAGGCCGTTAATTTCTTGCAACTTCTAATCCTTTGATTAATTGTAGAAATGGTCTTTTGGTAATATGACTTGTGAATTGAATGTTTTTAATATTTTCAAGCAATTTATTGATGATGTTAATGTCCATGAAGTTGATCTAATTAAAGAACTTGTACATGATGAATATAATGTCTATTCTTCTGATAATGATTTTGAAATGAAAAATAATTTTGAAACTCATTCTTGTTCATAAGTTTTTAGAATAAACAAATAGAGATCAATATATGAAGAATTACCACAAATACGAAATCTCCCTTGCCATCAAATGTGCAACCACCAAAACCTAAATTGAAGCCATTGTCATTTCATCTCAAGTATTCATTTTTGGGTGAAAATGAAACTTTTCCTATAATTAACTCGTCTAAGTTGAATTCACTCCAAGAGAGAAAGTTACTCGATACTTTGAAATTGTACAAAAATGCAATAGGATAGACCATTATTGATATTAAAGGAATTAACTCCTTTAATATACACACATAAGATTTATTTATAAGATAATGGCAAACCCTTTAGATAGATGTAACGAAGGCTCAATCACAGCATGAAAGAAGTGGTAATAAATGAGGTCCTTAAGCCTTTAGATGTAGGAATCATCTATCCCGTTTCTGATGTTAGGTAAGTCCCACTCAAGTTCTACCTAAGAAATCTAGAGTAATTATAGTAAAAAATGAAAACAATGAATTAATTCTAACTAAAACTGTTAATAGTTGGCCTATGTTTATTGACTATAGGAAGCTAAATTTGATGACTATAAAAGATCACTTTCCTCTTCATTTAATGGATCAAATTTTAGAAAGGGTAGCTGGGCATATATTTTACATACATTTTTGGAACATTTGTATACAAAAGAATGCCTTTAGGTTTATACAATACACCTTACCACCCACAAACATGTGGACAAGTCAAGCTTGCTAATAGAAAAATCGAACATGTTTTAGAAAAAAAGGGTAAACCCAAATAAAAAAAATTGGTCTTTACGACTAAATGATGCACTTTGGGCTTATCGTACTGCTTTTAAATCACCAATTGGTATGTCTTTCTATAGGCTTGTTTTTAGAAAACCTTGTCATTTACCTGTAAAATTAGAACATAAAGCTTTTGAGCTATCAAAATGATTAACTTTGACTTATATAAAGCTAGTCCTCTAAGGAAACTCTAATTGAATAAATTAGAGAAAATCAAGAATGGTGTTAATGAAAACTCTATGATCTACAAAGAGAAAATAGAGACATTTCATGACAAATACATTGTCAGAAAAACCTTTGAACATTGACAAAAAGTTCTCTTGTATGACTTAAGATTACACTTATTTCCTGGCAAACTTCATTTTTGATGGATTGGACCTTTCATTGTCAAAAACATTTTTCCTTATAAAGCTGTTGAAATTGAAAATCCAAAGAATAGAAATATTTTTAAAGTCAATGAAAAACGATTGAAGAGAAGGTAAACAACTCTATGTGTCTCAGGGAAATCAACTTGCGAATCTTATCTATGATGCTTGATCAGGTTCTATCTATCTGTACCATATTTTATGTTTTGATTTTTTTCTTTATTTGATTTTATCTGTTATTTTCTTCTTTTTGTGATTTTTTTCTTTTGTATGTTTTCATTTCCAATAAAGTGGCGGATAACGGTACTCCGTGACATTTCAAGTCCGTTTTGCCAGTTTCTTATAATTACTAACACCTTCTTTTTCTCATTCTTAATTAAGAAAAATAGATGACATTATAATGAATTTGAAAAAATATTTTCGCTCATTGCCTCAACATGCCTTAAAGAAGATTTACCAAGTAAAATGTGAACAATTAAGATTATTAATAATTATAAATATACCTATTAATGTACGTTGATTAATTGAAGCCCACGTTCGATTAGCAAGTGAGTTTTCAGACTCATTGATTTCTCACATGCCTGACTTAGGTCAAAATAGATGACATTATAATGAATTTGAAAAAATATTTTCGGTCATTGCCTCAATATGCCTTAAAGAAGATTTACTAAGTAAGATGTGAACATTAAGGTTATTAATGATTATAAATATACCTGTTGATGTACGTTAGTTAATTGAAGCCCACGTTCGATTGGCAAGTGAGTTTTTAGACTCATTAGTTTCTCACATGCCTGGCTTAGGTAAAAGTTCTTTTGCAAAAAAGTGAATAGCAAAAAGATTAGGTGTTTGTTACAAGTGTGAACATACGACTTGTAACACAAGATGCCACAGTTTAGGAATGATAATTATAAATTAAGAAGATAAAATTAGATTCATTCTGGATGGCATGAGTAAGAAGTCATTGGATGATATCCTAATAACTCTTTAGACACATCCATGTGGATATGTGTATATTATCATTCATGATTTATGAGAATTATTCCTAAAGAAACATAAGCGGTACAGTCTCAAAAATTTGACTTTAAAAGATCATGTTTGTCAATTTATAAGAAAATTGGATGGGAAGCTATCCCTGACCTATAGAGGGCGTTTAATCCATTTCTAGACTTAAATTCAGAGGAAGATGTGAGCCACAATCACAACTTTTTGTACATATTACCATACTTGTTAATTTTGAAAATATTTCATTTGAACTTTAAACGTCTTCTCCAATAATAACCAACCACCTATAGCTGACTTTGATTTTGAAAATTTTCATTTAAAGCTTAATCTCATCCAATAATAACCAGCCACTCAATTAATTTTACATTGCAACACATTTTTTTGGCTCTATAAATATATTGCATTATTTTTGCATCTTTATACCTACTCAAAATCATTCAAGAGTTAGAGAGAGTGTAACAATGGCAAAAATATTAACTCATAAATTCACCAAAATTTGTGTCCTTTGTAGTTCTAGCCTTAAAAAAAAATAGAAGAGTTTGTAAAAGCAGCAGAAACCCTTGGTAAGGTGTTAGCTGAGCAAAAAATTCATTAGTATATGAGGAAGGTAACCATGGATTAATAAGATGTGTAGTAGTAGCCGTATATAATAAAGGCAGTTGAGTTTTGAGTATCATACCAAAAGCTCTAAATATTAGGAATATTGTAAGAAAAATAATTGGAGATAAGTTACAGGTATCATCAATTCATGAACACATGTCTCTAATGCTTATGAATGTTGATGCCTTCATAGCTTTACTAGGAGATTTCAGAACTATAGAGGAAAAATTTCAAATTACCCTATGGGCATAATTACAAATCCACCCAAAATTCATTGGTTTGTAAATGTTGGCGGTTTTTATAATGAGTTGTTATATTTTCTTGACTATGCGAGGAAAAAATTATTCATCTCATTTGTACCACGATGGATCCTCATTTCTGCTTTAACTATTGATCAGTTGCTCAATGAATTACAAACATTCATACCTCTATGTGATCCAACAATGCGTCAGATAGATTGGTATCTTAATGACACTGAGAAGAAACGCAAGATAGCTTTTACTTTCCATCTGTAGTCTCTTTACTTTTATTTCTATTTTAGCATTTTGTATGGTTTGTTTTATTTTGTTGCAGGTTTTTCTTTTAAATAAAAGATGTTTCAGGTGATGTCTTCTATACTCTACTCTTTATATATTTTGACATTGAGGATAATGTCTCAATCTGGTTGGGGGGAGATAGTTCATATATGATATCGATGTTACTTTTTGTTATCATATAGTTATTTGCCAAAACAAAAATTGGCATTTGGCTTTATCAATGGCATGCATAAAGGGTTTTTTTTTGGACTCTTGAGATGAATTCTAACCCACTTGTTATTTTTATTTTTGTATTTCATGTATATGTGTTCTTAGTAACTCTTGTGTAAACAAGTTTGATCTTCTATCGAGATATGATTTCATTTTTCCATTGGCATGATTGCTAACTTAGAAAATAATGCTTCTTGGACATGGTTTATGCCTAAAATTTGGGGGATTATTAGTAACCATTAGAATCTAGTTTTTATAATTGTTCAACATGCCAATATTGAGAGTGTCTGTTAGGGTGTGTTTCCTAATGCCTATTATGGGTTTTGCATCTATTACTTGAAGGGAAATTTAATGAAAAAAAATACAAGATACCACCTGAAAAGAAAAAAAAAAGGATTCTTAGCTACTTTGTTTCTACCAAGGCATACCACTTTTTCTGACTTTCAACACCAAATGATCAAGATGCAAGAGATGAGGCCTAATGCAGCTAAGTATTTGAAGGAGGATGTTAGTCCAAGAAAATGGGCTTTATCAATTGGTCCTGTCAGAATATACAATATCATGACTACTTAATAAAGGTGCCGACTTTAAATAGAAGTCCAATCATTTCTATAAATTGCACACCCATAACTTGTAGGCCCGAGAAACATTTACTCAAGAAAAACCCACCAAATGGATATAATAAAAGGACACTTGAATCAAGGGCATTAACCGTACATAACCTATAGGCACTTTGAAGTATAGTCACAAACCATTCCCTATAAAGGATGGTTCTGCTTCTTTCTCGAAAGAAGACCATGATGGAGGAAGAGACAGCGCTGCAAAATTGAAAGCAAAACACATAAAAATCAGGACTTCTATTAACTAGATAACTCCTTACATTGAATTCTTTACATGATGAGAAGCTTCCTAGTAACCAAAAGAAAGCTCAAAAGCTTAGGAGCAATGTCAAAAGGTTAGCACTTTTTGAAGGAACATTGTACAAATAGGTGTTTTTAGATTTATAGTATAAGTACACGAGGGAACCTGTAGAAACCACTCCAATGATCGTTCCCTAGCACATAAGATCCTAAGCCAAGGATACTACTAGCCTACTATAAAACATAAGCATCCAACTATGTGAAAAGGTGCGAGAAGTACCAGAAACATGTTGTGCTTATCCACTTTCTAGCAGGCAACATTGTCACTAGGCTATGGCCCTTTATATAGTGGGGGATGGATATCATAGGACCATTACCTTTAGCAGCTAAAGGAAAGTAGTTCGTTCCTCTTACGATGGACTATTTCACAAGATGAGTCAAAGCCAATGCATACTGAAACATAATTGGATTTGAGGTAAAAAAAAGTTCTTATCAACTAAATGAAATGGGTAGTTATTCTTTTATAAGGCCCATATAATAAAAAAGCCCACAAATCAGCCTTTTTTGTCTATTTTAATGGGTGAATAAAGCTTATTATTAAACAAAGAAAAAGGAGAAACTTGATTCCTTTAAAGGTCGTTTCTGCCGAAAGAACAAAGGTAAGTTTCTATGACTTTCCAATCAATTTCTTCATTTGTTTTTGTTATTTTAAGTATGATTTTGAATTATTATGTTGTGGGTAAGTTTCTAAACATAAATGTAGAACTCTAAGTGTTGGGAGTTTTCTAATTAGAGAGAGATTCAAACATTTAAGGTTTTAAAGACAGAACGCTATTGTAAGAAAAAAGTATCTAAGCTTATGGGAGCAAGATTATTACTATAATATAAGGTTTTTATTCATATATATATATATATATGTTCGAGAGTAGGATTTCATGAAAAAAGAGAGATTTGGATTTTGAAAAAACCCTTGAATTCGGGGTTAATTTCATAATTCACTAAATTAGTAGCCTAAACTATTTTTTTTTTCTTCATTTAAGGATATGTAGATGATTTATATGTATTTATATAGTTTAATTCTCACATTAAAGTTTTTTTATTTATTATACATGATTTTATAAAAGTCTATGAAACATGAAGAATATTTAATTTTAGTTAAATTATTTATTTTACATAAATAATTAACTTTCTTAGACATATGTAATTCAAGTATTTATGTTACGTTATAAAAAACTCATTCATATTATGGTTTAACTCCTCAAACCTTTGTAAATGACCTTATAGATCATCTATATTGATAGAAATATGTTTAAATGATTTATAAGTTTAAAGTGCAAGGCTTAAGATAACATTCTATGAGTTTATAATTGCATAAATAGAAGTGGTTTTCAAACCACTAAGAAGTACCCTCCCCTTTTCAGATAGAGATATGAGATTCAGGTTTTTAGGGTTTGTCTGTACACACACAAAGTCTTTGGGCCGTGTGTGTGGGCGCTTTACTATTTGAGAGCCAGTTTATTCTACGCATGCGTAAGACAATGATATAAGATAAGATAGAGATGAGTACATCAAATGCTGTGCCTTAGTGACATTTCGGGTACAATGAGATTTTCCCTTGGGCACTAGTTTAGTGTAAGATTTAAGAAAAATATTTAGTTTCCATTAAATGAATTTATGCATAAACTAGTTTATAAAAATCATTTATGAGATCATTTTAGATTTTGCAACACTTTGATATTTAGTATGAACAAATGAAAATTTGATGCTTCTAATGATATTTTAGAATGTTTATATCTTATACATTAAGAATGGTATAAATGGTATTAAAGTTTATTTTTATTATAGTTATTGTTATTCTATTATCTCTGTTATGTTACATGTTTATATAAACTATTCCACTTACTGTGTTTGTCAAAACTCATCCCCACACCTTTTCCTATTTCAGAAGATTGTAGACTTCCTTAGTTCAGTGACTAGTTGAGGTGGGTCACGTGGTAGTACCTTAGGTCATTTTGTGAGCCATATAGAATATATGGACTTTATAATTAAACTTGTAGACTGTGGATTTGTATCATGTTTATTTTTAGGCATTTGATGCCATGAGCTTGTAAATTTTATCCTAGATACTTAGATTATATTGATGAATGAGTTATAGAGGTATTATTTTTCATTTGATGTTGATGGTTGTGAATTACGGATGAGACATGAGAAGTTTAGAAGTATGGTTGATGGTATTATGTTTATAAATGTGTTATACTTTAAATTGCAGGTTTGGGAATGTCAATACAATATAGGAAACTTTGTTGAAATTTCGCTAAAATTTCTATTGTAGTGAGCGTTCATGAATGTTCATAGGATAACAACCAAGATCAATCCTAAAGTTTATAAAAAACTGTAGGGGGATTCATTTTAGTTGGTATCAGAGCATAAGATATAAATTATGTAGACTTTCTTGTCTTTTAATGATTTTAGTGTTGTAGTTAACATAGTTGGGATAATATTTTTGTAGGCACCATTATGCCACCACGTTGCACTAGACCCATCACTGAGTTGAACCCCTATCCTAGGCATCGTAGGGGAAATGAGTTGATAAATAAAGATTCAGTAGAATCTAATGCACCTCCACCTATTCAGCAAGTGTATGTGACCCTGCCCACGATCGATATGATTCGTCAATTCATGATTACAGTTGTGCAAAATCAGGCTCAAACACATGCTAGTATTAACACCATGAGCAAGTGAGGAAACTTGGGGTAAGAAATTTTGATGGTTCAAGAAATCCCTCAGAGGCTAAGACTTGGTTAGACAGGATGAGGCGTATATTTGATATAATGAGGTGCTCAGATGAGGAGAAGTTATCTTTTGCCACATTCTTGCTTGAGGGAGGTGTACTACATTAGTAGAGATTAGTACAAGAGCACTATTATACTCTTAAAGAGATTACTTGGTCAGTCTTCTGAAAGGAATTCTATGACTGCTTTTTTTCCTAGTGTGTATTAAGAGAGTAAACGAAAAGAGTTTCTTTGCCTAACTCAAGGTCCTATGTCTGTTGAATAGTATGAGAGGAAGTTCTTAGATCTTTTACATTTTGCTAGTGCATTAATTTCTATAAAGAATGAGAAATGAACTAAGTTTGAGGATGGTTTACGCTATAAGATTCATACAGTTGTGAAAATATCTAGCTTCAATGAATTTGGGAAGTTAGTGAAGGCTGCAATGAGGGTAGAATGGAGTATCAATGAGTTGCACAAGATTTTAGTTGCAAGAAAAAAGCGTAATCATGAGTGGATAGATAGTAGCCCTAACAGTAGGCTGCCTAAGAGAGGAGGCAGTCGTGCAACTAGTTTAGATGGCTTCTAAAAAAGCCAGGCTTTGGGGTACAAAAGAGGACAGGGAAGGTTTTAGTCAAGGCTCAATATAACAACCCATGGAAAATAAGAACCAGGGATCTTATGGTAGAGGTAGCAGAGGTTACCATGATGACCGCTCAATAAACTCTAGAACTTATAGCAAGAACCATCAAGGATAGCGTTTGGTTGAGAGCAGTGCTTGTTACCATTGTGGTCAGATTAGACATATTAAGAGATATTTCCTAACTTTATCTCAGGGTGATAACTTTACTCAGAGGTTTACCTCATAATACTTTCAGAGAGACTTCAATCAGACTTAAGGTCAGAGAGGTGTATAGATATAAAGATCCACCTCGAATAGTAGGAATCAAACTTTCACTTCAGGCCAGAGGGGCTAACTTGGTCGCTCCATACTAAAGCTTGAGTTCTTACCTTGACACTGCAGGAAGCTTAGGCTACACCATATATTGTTATGATTACATTATCTATTTTGAGTCACGAGGCCCATATTCTCATTGACCTAAAATCTAGGCATTCATTTGTTTCATATGGTTTTTTTCGTATATTTAGGTAATGAGTTGAGACATCTAGAGTATGGTTTAGTTGTTTCTATACCCATTGAAGATTCATTACTTGTTAAGAGTGTGCTTCAAAATTGCAGAGTTTAAGTGGGTGAGTATAATTTTGAGGCAAACTTGATACCATTTGATATTAGAGACTTTGACACTATATTATGCATGGATTGGTTTGTCAATCATAATGCTTCTATTGATTATTTAAAAAAATATGTGGTGTTCAAGAAACTAGGGAAACCGTAGGTTAGATTTTATGGGAATGAAAGCTTCTCCCTTTGTTTATTACGCTTTTTTTCGTATATTTAGGTAACGAGTTGAGACCTCTAGAGTATGGCTTAGTTGTTGCCATATCCATTAGAGATTCATTACTTGCTAAGAGTGTACTTTAAAATTGCAGAGTTTGAGTGGGTGAGTATGATATTGAGACAAACTTGATACCTTTTGATATTAGAGACTTTGATGCTATATTATGTATAAATTGGTTTGCCAATCATAATGCTTTTGTTGATAATTTTAGAAAAGATGTGGTGTTCAAGAAGCCAAGGAAACCGAAGGTTAGATTTTATGAGAGTGAAATTTTCTTCCTTTAAGTATTATACCTTCTATTGGTGCTAGATGATTACTTAAAAAAAGGTACTCAGCCTACTTAGCTCGTGTGGTAGATACTAGAGTGGATAAGGTAAGGTTGAAGGATATTCCAATGGTGCAAGATTTCTCAAATGTCTTTCTTGATGATTTACCAGGGCGACCACTAGATAAGGAGGTTAAGTTCACTATAGATTTAATCCCTGGGAAAAAATCTATCTCATTAGCACCATATAGAATGGCTCCAATAGAATTAAGGAACTTAAGGGTCAATTACAAGAGTTGATTGATAAAGGGTTAGTTAGACGTGTATCTATAGTGTTATATCGAGATCCCAATTTTACATCTAAATTCTAGCCCAGTGATAAGGGCAAATTTGTCATATATTTTCTCATGTTTTTATTATTGATATTTTATGAATTTATGAGAATAAATGGCTATTTATGTGCATTATTGTTATTTATAGGGACTTGAACGAAATTTAAAGTATGTGTCCATCGCCCCAGCGCCACAAGGAATTTCGCCCCAGCGCTAAAATAGTGATCGAAATAAGAAAAACGACCTGCTTAAGTCGCGTCTAGCGCCCCAGCGCCGAAGAGTCAGCGCGCCAGCGGTGAAGCCGTTTTCATGCAGCGCCCCAGCGCCAAGATCCCACCGCTCCAGCGGTAATAGCTTTTTCACGCGTCGCCCCAGCGACAGATGCATAGCGCGCCAGCGGTAGTGCGAGTCCTAGTCCGACGAGAATTGAGATTTTCAAGCTCATATCAATCTCTATATAAAGCCACTCGTTCCCAACCTTCAAGGATCAATCCAAGACAACCCAAGAGCACCAAGAATACAGAGCACGAGTATTGGAGAGCAATAGGAACTTAATTGAAGCAACTTTGGAGAGAGATACAAGACGTTCTTCGGCATCAAGAGTTCTTAGGCAGCGCAATTAAGAGCAATTCGACATCTATATCGGTTTGCTAATAATTGTATCATGATTTATAATTATTTTTACTGCTGTTCTCTTGTAGCCATGAGCTAACTTGTTTTCTAGGGTTAATATTTGAACTCAATATGTGTGCTTAAATTACCATATCTTTTAGTATTTAATAAACTTAGTCATTTATTATTTAAATTACTTGTGTTTAATGCTTCAATATATTTGGCCAATATATGGTGAATGAATTGGTAATATTATTGATAAACTCGGAAGAGGAATCATAATATTTAGACCTAGGTAATTTGATGCATGATTGTAGAGTAACATTCAATGTTGCATATGCAAGTTTCAATTTAGGATAGGAATATACCTAATTGGCATGTATGATCAATAAGACCTAATCTTAATGAATCTTAATTTATTACAAGTACCATAGGAATATAGGTATTTGGTAAATTAGGGTATACTTGCATGACCTTGGAAGAGGCTTGTGAATACATTAGTGTCTTGATCAATAATAAAGACTAAGTGAGTTAAATATTAGAGGATTAATCATTAAAAAGCATATTGAGGGATAATATTAATCCTAGGTTTTCTCTACGTTGCTATCTTTAAATCTCATTGCATTGTGTTTTTACTTTTATATTTTTTACATTCATTCTTGAATTTTTATTTTTCTGAATAATTATTAGGAAGATATAATTTTAGTAATTGGTTAAAAAGAAACAATTATCCCTGTGGGTTCGACATCCGACTTATTTAGTCTCTTTATTACTTGCATACGATAGTGTATACTTGCACTTAATTTATGATATAGAATTATCGCATCACCCAGCATATAGAAGGTATTTGGCATAAGGTTGAATTTTAGTATTACTTTTCATCCCTAGACAGATAGACAATCAACGCATACTATAAAAACCTTAGAAGACATGATGCGAGCTTATGTGGTTAAGTTCAAAGGTAGTTGGGATGCTTACTTACCTTTGATAGAGTTTTCCTATAATAATAGTTATCAAGCTACTATTGAGATGGCTCTATATGAGGCTTTGTATGGTAGAAAATATAGAACTCTAGTTTGTTGGGATAAAGTGGACGAAAAGAGATTATTGGGTCCAGAATTAGTGCAAGATATTAATGAGAAAATACAAATTATTTGAGAAAAGATGAAAGTAGCTCAAGATAGACAGAAGAGTTATGCTAACAAGTTCATATGAGATTTTGAGTTTAATATTGGAGATCGAGTGTTTCAACGGATCTCTTATTGGAAATGTGTTCTTCACTTTGGGAAGCATGGTAAGCTAAGCCTATAGTACATTGGTCCATATGAGATCGTACAGTATTTTGGTGCAGTTGCCTATTGCTTAGCTTTACCACCAGAGCTATAGAGAATCCATAATGTGTTTCATGTCTTAATGCTCTAAAAGTACATATATGACACCAGCCATGTGTTAGAACAACAACCTATTCAGTTGAGGGCATATTTAATCTACAAGGAGGAACTAATAAAGATATTAGAAATAAAGCAACAAGTCCTATGTTCTAAAACATTTTTCTTAGTGAAGGTTATGTGGATGAATCATACGAAGGAAGAGGCTAGTTGCAAGCGCAAGGACTTAATACAAGTACAATAGTCGCATCTTTTTTCTCTCAGGTATGTTATTTTCGAGAACGAATTTTTTTATAAAAGGGAAGGATTGAAATGGATTATTATTCTTTCATAGGGCCTAGAGAATAAAAAAAAATGCCCATAAAGCAGCCCTCTTCCTCTCTTTTAATGGGTGAACTAAGCTTATTATTAAACAAAACAAGAAAAAAAAAGAACAATGGTAAATTTCAATGGCTTTCCATTCAATTTCTTCAATTGTTTTTGTTGTTTTAAGTATGATTTTGAATTATTATGTCATAGGTAAGTTTCTAAACATAAATTTGAACATGTAAGTGTTAGGATTTTTCTAATTAGAGATGGATTTAGACATTTAAGATTTTAGAGAGAGAAAGCTATTATGAGGAAGAGTATAGAAGCTTATAGGAGTAAGATTATCACTTTAATCTAAGGATTTATTGATATATATATATATATGTTGGAGAGTATCATTTTATAAAAAGACAGGGATTTGGGTTTTGGAAAAATCCTAACCCTTGGATTTGGGGGTAATTTCATTATTTACTAAATTAGTAGCCTAAATTATTATTATTTTTTTCATTTTAAGACTCGTAGAAGATTTACAAAATGAGTTAGACCCCATACTACAAAGTTCACATCAATTTAATAAGTTGGTAAGTATATAACTTGTTGTGCTATCTTTTTGTCAAATAGATTTCCTCTCTCAGGAGATTGTAGACTTTTTCAGATCAGTGACTATTTGAAGTGAGTCATATGGTGGTGCTTTAGGTCATTTTGTGAGCCATATAAGATATATGGACTCTCTTATTCTTTTTGAGCCTATAGGAATTTAGTGTACAAGAATGGTAGACCGTGGATTTGTATTATGTTATTTTTTTGGGGCATTTGGTGCTACGAACTTGTTACTTTTATTCTAGATACTTAGATTATGTTGATAAATGAGTTATAGAGGTATTATTTTTCATTTGATGTTGGTGGTTGTGAATTGCGAATGAGACATGAAAAATTTGGAAGTATGGTTGATGGTATTATATTTATAGAAATGTTATACTTTAAGCTGCAGGTTTAAGAATGTCTATAAAATAAGAAAAACTTTGCCAAAATTTCGGTAGAATTTTTATTGTAGTGAGCGTATATGAATGTTTATAGGATAGCCATCAAGATCCATCCTGAAGTTTATAGAAAACTACGTGGTGGGTCATTTTACTAAATTTATAACAAAGTTTGATATGCTATAAGTACTAATATCTGATAACAAGAAGCAGTTTATCAGCTCGATAGTAACTACTTTCTGTAACAAGTTCAAGATTGGACAAAGATTTTTCTCCCAAAATTATCCACAAGAAAATGGCCAGACTGAGATTAAAAAAAAAGACCATCTTCACAGTCTTTACGAAAAGGTTAGAAACAAAAAAGGAAAATGGTTAAAGAAACTCTGAGGAGCGTATTAGGCATACAAGATGACAGATGATTGCGCAACTGAAAGCTCACTTTATACACTAGTATATGGAACGAAAGCATTGTTCACCATGGAAGCATTCATTCCAACTTTATGGACTAAGCTAGTGAATCTAGAACTAAATGTAAAGCACTATCCATAGCCAAAGACTTCACAAACGAAGCTCGAGACATCACAACCATCCATGCTACCATTTACAAAAAGATATTGAAGAAACAAGTTGGTCAGAAAAGATAAAAGATGAGAAATAAATAATGGAGATCTAATACTGGGGGGAACCCTGCCATTAACATAGAGATGAGTGCTAAAAAGATGTTTGAGATATAGAAAGACCCAAATAAAGTTATCAAGAAACTAAATCGATGAGCATATCTACTGTAGACCATAGAAGGGGAACCCATTCCTATCTTATGGAACATATCTAAATTGAAGAGATTATATGTATAAACATTTTTTCTAATTCAATTATTACAATTAATGATATAAATGATATTCTCTTCAAAATTTTCCTCGCTTTATTATCATACTTGATTAAAAACAACTTCCTATATCTTCATATCGCCTTTCCACAAAAAGTCCAACTTTAATGTTATGATAATTAGATTGGTAAACTAGGCTTACTTTTTCAAAGATAGCCAATACTAGCCTAGACATGACAATTTGACCGATATTCTTCCTTAGAAGGTAATGGACCCTTGGGATAACCTTTTTTGAAAGCATAGATGATATATGACTTTTTTGGAAGGACTATTTATCTTTAGATCACCTTTTTTATAAAAGCAAAAATCTTCATTGAAAGGTAATGAACCTTTAAGTGAACCTTCTTTGGAAACACATATGACAGATGACTTCTTTGAAAGAGTCATGTATCTTTAGATTACCCTTCCATGGGTGCAAAAAGTCTTCATTAGAAGGTTGTGAACTTTTGGGTTACCTTTCCCTTAAAACACAAATGATAGATGACTCATTTGGAAGGGTCATGTATCTTTAGATCATCATTTCGTAAAAGTAAAAAGTCTTGCTTGGAAGGACATGGACCTTTGGGTTACCATTTCTTGGAATCAAAAAAGACAAATGACTCACTTTGAAAGGTAATGTATCTTTAGATCACCATTGTATAGAAGCATAAAGACTATCTTAGAAGGCCACAAACCTTTAATTCACTAGTCCTGATAATACATATGACAAACGACTCATTCAGAAGAGTTGTGTATCCTCGAATCACCCTTCCACATAAACACAAAATTTTCCTTAAAAGATCGTAGACTTTGAAGTCACACTTACTTAGAGGCATAGACAATATATTATTTCTTTTAAAGGGTCATTTCTTGGAATGGCTGTAGACCCAAGGGTCACCCTTCCTTGAGGGCACATAAGTATAGGCCGATAAACTATTATAATTCTAGATTCAATGAAGAATTCCTATAAGGGTTATATGTCCTTAGACCACCCTTCCATGAAAACACAAGACAACATAAACCCTTATTTGGAAGAACTGTGGACCCAAATGTGACTTTTCCTTGGAAAGGTAGAGGAGCATATCAATAAGCGATCATAATTTCATATTCCAAGAATACTTATGTAGAAGGGTTCTGTATCTTCAAATTACCATTTCATAGAGACGTAAAAGGTTAGAAATCACATCACTAGGTTCATAATCTAAGAAAAAGTATTCCTTGAATGGGTTACTAATGGAATGCATTTCATGGAAGCACAAAATGCCAAGAACCCTCATTTGAATGATGTAAAGATCTACTAACCACCTTCCCAAAGAACGCATCTATAACAAGGAAGTCATTCTTTACCAAATTTTCTTATTTTACATATACAGACAAAACATTTAGCATTTTTACATAAATTATCAACTCTCATCTCACTTACATAACATGAAAGCAACACTTAGAAACCTTTTTTATACACTTCACTTGCAAAATACTAGAAATCAATTAAATGAAGTACTCAAAAGCATAGAAGATAGTAAAACTTCATCTCTCATTAAATAAATATTTGTTTAGTATATGATGTTATAGATTTACAAGTATTTTTAGGATGAATTACAAAAAGGAATAGGAGGCATGGGTGAAAAAGCTCTTATAATCCCTATTAGTTGAGTCATCAAACAGCTCCACAACAACAGGGTCTATGTCTAAAGCTATTAGGGTTGGTGCTTACGTGCCATCCCTAAATGTACATATACTTGTGTATTTAGACAAGTGTACATTCACATTAAATTGCTAATATCAATATATATGGTACCATGCAATGTAATGTTACAGACATTGTAGATATGAAGGAGTTCGGATCAGATCATATAATTGCTAAATATTAGCACAGCTAAGTGTTAGCTGGTTATAATACTCAGCAGATCCAAGAGTTGGAGCCTTGTCTGTAATGGGACATAGATCTGAGAATATACTAGTAACTGTATAGTTATAAGAGTTGCAATCAGATGCTAGAAAATGCTAGGTACACAAGTATGTTCTCGAATAATTGTCCCTGATCTATTTCTGTCAATGCGGGTCAATCGGTGGATATCTTTATATATAGATTATCATATGTCGTACCTATAAGGTATAGATGGTCGTTCCTGACCGACTGTGAGCTTGGAGCTCGTATTGACATATGGGTATCCAGTAAGGACTAGATATAGGACAGACTCACGAGGGCCTCTGATAGACATTTAATGTACGTCATCAACGAAAAGTCCTCTTGAGTTGAGTAGTATACGTGGTTCTTTGAACTGAGTGCCACGGTGGGCTTGTAAGTGATCCACCATACTTTGGTTTCACGCATGTTACAGACCTTTCATGTTGTGACCGTTGGGTATGGTTCGATGCTTATGGAGTTTGGTGCGTACAGATATAGGATTCGTCAGCTCTTATATGGAGTTTGATATCTAGATGCTTCGAGATTGTATCTTAAAAAGTCTTGTGGCCACAAGCATTCCATCCCAAAAAAGAGTTCCGCTAGGGTGGAACAATATGGCAAAAGAGTTTGCGCATATTGTTTAATGAAATACAAGTCTGGAGATAAGACATGGATGAGCACTGGAGATTTGACGGTGATAAACTATATCTCCGTACATCTAAGATATCATAACGGCTAAGATATCATGACGGAAGAACTATACATATGCATTGTAACCTTAACTAGCATAGTTCAACGTGCTGATTTGTATATTCGTGACGTGTGCGTGAGGCATTGCTCACGGACTCATGGAATAGTTTCATTTGACGAATTGGGTATAGGACCTAAGGAGTCCCGCGATATGGAGTGTACTCGTTATGCACTGGGGCAGCATGCCGGATTAATTGTTTAATCCAGCAATATTCAGCACTACCATAAAAAATATGCGTGTCTGTATTTAAGTGTTAAATACAATAATTAGTTAATAATTATTATTTACTAATTGTATAATGACACGTAGCGTATTGTGCATCCTCAGTTGAGTTTACTCAAGTGTGGGATTTGGTAGGACCCATTAGGAGGTAAACTTAGAAACTATTTATGAGGAACAAAATGATCATTTATCACTTTGATTATTTACTAGTTAAATAATCAAAATATATTTCTTTTTATATTATATTATATTATATAATTATATATATATAATACTATTATATTAGAAATAGGTGTGATTTGTCACCCATTATCTTTATTTTATTATTATTGTATATATATTATATTATTATATATATAAAGTGAAAGATGGAAGATAAGTGTGTGTGTTTTGTATTACGGGAAGAAAGGAGAAGAAGCGAAAATGGAAGAAAAGATATGAGAAGGAAATGGAACCAGAGAAAAGAAAAAGAAAGAAGAAGAACCGAAGGAGAAAAAAAAAAAAGAAAGAGAAAAATAAAATTGTTTCATTTTTCTCTATGGTTCTATTCGAAGCAATGGTGAATTACTTCACATTCTCCATTTTTTTTTTATCCTTTTGGAGAATGGTTTTATTTAAACTATTTTGGGGTTTAAGAGTTAAACTCAGTGCTATGTATAAGGCTGCTGTTCTAGCCCACTGTGTTGGTGACTATAACTGCCCACGAGTTGGTCTCTATATGGACTCTATAGAGATGGGGGTGGGGGTTCGAATCTTTAGGGAAGCAGGTAATTTGAGAATTGTGTGCTGAGATGCTAGTGGCTCTGAAGTGTCACCCAGTTAGTAGACCAAGGAGTGGGTAGGTGCCACATACTCTTACAAAAGCACCTTCTCTTGCAGAGTAATAGTTGATCTAACAAGGCTTAGCATCATAGTACCTCGTGGACTAACTTTGGTACCACCTACAAGTTATATCAAAGTCCTTGGGCAACTTCTTATATGTAAAGGGCTCATGTTCAGATCTAAATCCCTTGTGAAAGCTCTTTATAGATGCCACCAGTACTTGACTTACACCACTATTAAGTATTAAAAGCCTTAAATGCAGCCTATAAACTTTTTAATGATGGCTGAAGCTCACTAGTAACACTCTTTAGCTTAGACGTTTAGGCTTTAGACACATTCAATAAGTTTGCACCTAAGGTAATATAATTGGTACCTTCTTTCAGCTCATAGTGCTTCCTTCTAAATTGGGCATTAGTCACAAAGACTTGCTCTTTTAGCTCGCTGAGAATAGTTTCCAGAGAATTCTTCCAAGTCTTTACAACCTTATTCTCCTCTTTTATAGAGGTCACCATAGCTTTACATTTTGACAAAAGAGGAAAGTAAAACCTCGTTGGCCTTATTTAGATTTTAGATCTTAGTAGTTATAAGAGCCACCTCTTGCATAAACTCAACAGCAGTGGCTATCTTTTCTTGATCAACATGTAAATTTTTGTTCTCTTCCTTAATCTGTCCAAGAATATTTTAATGGATAAGATTCTGCCCTTAAATAAAGACTTCAAACTCTCCCTCAGCTCTTTTAACTCATATTGAGAAGCCTTCAATTTATCCATGTAACCCTGAACATGTAGAAACCAACATCTTATATAGCCTGCATAAAATTACTAAGTTAAAAATTAAACATAGAACTCAAATCAAAATACACTCAAAATTTAAACTTATCATGACCATAAACGCAAAGTTCTTTCACTCTAATCTGCCTTATTCATCTTGGGAAAATTTTCTATATCACCTGAAGTGAACAACCTACTGAGAATAGACAGGGAACTTTCTCTATCAAAGCGGAAGATGGTGGACTCTCTCACTATATTCTCATCCTCCTTCTAATAGTGAGGCAGAATTCATCATTAAATTGAGGAACCCTCTTTAGAGGTTCCTTTGGTGTCTCCCTTATAAGGGAATGGAACCTTTTAATAAAACCTATTTTCTTCCTCACTCTTGCTTATGACTAGGGAAGAGGCACCGTACTCTGTTTATCCATACTTCAGGGTAGAGGGAGTAGAACCTTATGAATTGCTATCTATATTAATTAAATCCTATGCAAATATAGGACCAAGAAGAGTTATAACTAAAATTGAATAACTAGAACCAAACTCTAAAAAGAATACAAACAAAAAAAATGTAACTTACAATAAGTGACGAAACTCTCTCTATATAGCAATCCAAAATTGAAGATGAATTCATTACAGACCTAAACTAGGAACTTTCCTCCTCAATAGGTTCATTTGGAGCCTCTGAACTAGCTCTTAACCCATATGAGGCTTCAAAATAACCTAAGAAACAACAATAGGTTTTTATGAACCCCCAAAACCATCTCTTAAGCATTATAAAATTAGTGGTTGTCTTAAGAATTATGTCACGAGTAGGCTCAGAGATCTTCTGCCTTTTGTTGGGAGAGGCCTTTTAGCAAAGGCCTTCAAATATATCCTTGGACACTTTCTTTATTTTCTTAGACGTCAATATTTTTTTAGGACCTTGGGGGAAGAATCTCATAACTATGTTAAGAATGCCTTCCATAAGGGCCTAGACATCTGATGCGATATTTCTCTATCTTAAATTAAGTCCAAGTATACACTATCATATGCAAGTAATAAAAAGACTAAATAAGTAGGATATCGAACCTACAGGGATAATTTTTTCTTTTTAACCAATTACTAAAATGATATCTTCCTAATAATTATTGAGATAAATAAAAATCTAAGAATGAATGTAGAAAATATAAAGGCAAAAACATAATGCAAAGAGATTTAAGTGATAGCAATATAGAGAAAACCTAGGATTAATACTATCCCTCAATATGCTTTTTAATGATTAATCTTCTAATATTTAACTCACTTAGTATTTGTTATTGATCAAGACATTAATGTATTCACAAGCCTCTTCCAAGGTCATGCAAGTATACTTTAATTTACCAAATACCTATATTCCTATAGTACTTGTAATAAATTAAGATTCATTATGATTAGGTCTTATTGATCATACATGCCAATTAGGTATATTCCTATCCTAAATTGAAACTTGCATATGCAGCATTGAATGTTACTCTATAATCATGCATCAAATTACCTAGGTCTAAATATTATAATTCCTCTTCCGAGTTTATCAATAATATTACCAACTCATTCACCATATATTGGCCAGATATATTGAAGCATTAAAATCAAGTAATTTAAATATCAAAGAACTAAGTTTATTAAATATTCTAAAGATATGGCAATTAAGCACACATATTGAGTTCAAGTATTAACCCTAGAAAATAAATTTAGCTCATGGCTACAAGAGAACAACAGTAAAAATAATAATAAATCATGATACAATCAATAGCAAACTGATATAGATGTCAAATTGCTTTTAATTGCGCTGCCTAAGGTACTCTTGATGCCAAAGAACGCCTTGAATCTCTCTCTAAGGTTGCTTTAATTAAACACCTATTGCTTTCTAAGACTCGTGCTCTGTATTCTTGGTGTTCTTAAATTGCTCTAGGTTGCTCTAGGATGATTCTTGAAGGCTGGGAATGAGTGGCTTTTATAGGGATTGATATGAGCTTGAAAATCTTAATTCTCGTTGGACTAGGAATCGTGCTACCGCTGGGGCGCTATGTAGTTGTCGCTGGGGTGACACATAAAAAGGCTTCACCACTGGAGCGGTGGGTTGATGGCGCTGGGGCTCTGTATTGTCGCTGGAGAGGTAAAGGTCTGGTGCTGGGGCGCCAGATGCGACTTAAACAAGTTGTTTTTCTCTTTTCGATCACTATTCCAGAGCTGGGGCTATAATCCTCGTGGCGCTGGGGTGATGGACACATACTTTGAAAACTTTGCATTTTATAAATAATAATAAAGCACATAAATAGCCATCTATTCTTATAAAATCATAAAATATCAATAATAAAAACATGAGAAAATATATGACAATTTTGCCTTTATCAACGTCTACAACATAAAGGAGTAAAAAGTCAGAAGAAGAACAGTTAACTAACTTAGAGGAATAACAAGGCAAATGATAGTTTACCTTTCTCTAGAAAAGCTACTAGAGTAATTGACATCTATTCAAGTGCAACCACCTCTTAGGAGTGGAAACTTTTTGGGAAGGTATAGACACACAAACCACAAATTGAGTAGCAATGAAATGACCCTCAACCAATAGAACTGATTACAAAGGTTCTAGAGTGTAGGGAGATGAAAGTCCAACCATGGAAGAATCACCCTTGAAATGGTGAGTAGTAGTAAGAGGATCTTAAGGAATAGTATTTTTTTAAAGAACTACTCTCATTAGCAAGTTCTATGCCTCCATTAAGAAATAGAGGATCGTTAAAATTATATTGTGGTTTCCACGCCTCCTATATTTATAGTTGTAAGAAGAATCATAAATTAAATAATAGAAGAGGTAAGAAATTAATAAATAAATTTATGGTAGTAAAAAATGCTAACTTATTTCAGGAAAGAATTTGCAATAAGTAAACTAGCAGTAGATGGCCACACTGTTGCCATTGTGTCATTCGAGTCTAGAGAAAGTAAAATGATGTTGGTGAGGTTCTAGTGCAACATTACTTATATAGAATTAACAGGCTTCAAAGGTGGGATACCTCTACATGAATTTCATATAGAAAGGAATTAGAGGTAAGAATCCATCCTCATATGTGAGGGCACATGGTAAATGACGTACTCAAAGGTGTCCAGCATAGTCCCATAGTATGTATATTCAATAGAGGTGTTTATGGAGATGGGATTAATTCAGATGAACTTTAAGAATCTTTCCCTTCCTGGGATAAAAGAGAGGTTAAACTTGTTCTCTAATTAAAATCTCTGAAGGATATGGCCATTTTGTAAGAGTAGCCTGGCCTTTTCTAATCATCGCTCACTATGATCATATGTTTCTCGAAACTGGCTATTTAACCCAATAGTAATTTTTGCTTGAGTGTTGTAGGTTATATGTAATAAATACATTGTATAAGGTCAAGCTATATAGTAAAGGGATTGTATCATTTAGGATGGCCATGTGAAACAAGTGGAAGACACTAGTTTGAATTTAAAGAGGAGAAAGACTAGTCATATGTAAGAACTGATAGATAATGGAAGAAATAAGAAATTGGAAGCATAGAAGGTGCTCCCTAAATAAGGATAGTTCCCCAACACTTATAGATGGTGATTTGCATGGGGTTCCCTGGAGAAAATTTTGAATGTTTACGCTCGTTGAAAATTGAAATAGGGATTTGAGTTCGTTTAGGGAAAACGTTTTTATACTTTTCACTATTGTTGTTTTAAGGGTTTTTTTTTTTGCAGATCATTTTTTTTTAACAGAAGAATAAATTAATGGTTAGGGCAGAAAAAAAGAGTGAAAAGTAGGGATTTCAATTTTTTTTCTTGAATTTAAAAAATTGTAGTAGTAAGCAAATGATCAAATATTAAAGAGGGGAAATAAAACCGCTTAATTGAATTGGAAATGTCACGTGGATTCAAAAGGACTTATTCATCATAAATAGTAACAAAGCAAAAATGAAATGTCTTTTTAAATGGATTTGTGGTGCACGCTGGTTATAAGTGAAGAATCTATTTGGAGTTAGTGCTTTTGTGCCATTCTATTTTTATATGAATGTTTTTAATATTAACACAATGCACATTTGCATAAATCGTTATTTTTTTATATGGTAACTTATTCCTTTTTATTTATTATAGATCTAAAGTAGTTTAGATCAAAACAAAGAGTTACTATTTCTAAAGGGTTAAAATTTTGTTTGAATTAGGACAAAGACCTAAAAATAGTTATTGTAGTGATGTAGTTATAAGAAGCTACAAATAGCGCTCATAAATGTTACTATATAGTGTATTCTAAAAAATTATTCTTAGTCATTTGTTACAATATAGGTCTATTGGTAAACTATAAAGATCGATGTATGTTTGTATCTAAATTGTTCGGATGATTAGTTGATAAATGTTATTGTCATTTTATAGGTTTATAGTTAAAAAAACTCTTTAGGATGAAATAAAAATAATAATAAGGCAAAAATATCAAATATGCTACAGTGGATTGCCAAACTGAAATGCTACAGTAATAATGGACAATATTTTGCTACAGTGGTTTTTATTAGAGTGCCCCTAGGTGCCAAAAAAATCCAAGACTTGGCCTCTAGGCCCCAAAAAGTGGCACTTAGGCACCAAATCAATCTCCATTGGCAAAATGCTTGGCACCTAGGTGCCACCAGCACCCAAAATCAACTTTGAAGTCACTGCCCTAATTTTTAAGCCTATTGTTGGAGCCTATATAAAGAAGATTAAAATCCATACTTGTCAAGAAGGAGAAAGCATGAAATTAGAGAGAGAAACAAGGGATTGTTTTGTGAAAGAAAGTACCACGGAGCTGAATTCTTGAAGACTCTTAAAGATTGAAGGCCCAAAGAAACATCTCTTACTAGTTTTCTCCTTTTTCTTTCTTATTTACTTTAATTTAGAGTTTATATTTGCAGTTTGTACTGCTTTAAACATGATTACTCTTGTAAACTTTTGTATTATTATAATTTTGTGCTTGATTATGGTAGCTAAATTTCTTGTTCTAGGGATGTAGCTCTATAATATACTATGTTTAGATATTTTTTTGTTGATTAATGACTTTCTTGTGTTATGCATTTATGCTTTTATAGATTTAATGCTTCTAATTGTGAAATTGACTAAATGATCTAAACTTGTAGGTTGTATGCTTAGGAAAGATTAACCCATCTTTTAGATTTAAAAAGCATGAACTTCACTTTTATTTAGTAGAGAGACTAATAAAAACTTAGGTAATCAATTTAAGGGTTGTGTGATGCATGTATAGATAAAGATAACAACTTGAATATTTATGCATGGGATCTCATTTGATGCTCAGGGGAGGTAATGAGATTTAAACCCTTGATTAATGAATTCATAAGAGTACTTGTTAATCACTAAAACATGAAGAACATAATAAGGTTAAGTGAGATCAAGACTCTATAACCCTTTACCATAGACTTCTCACCTCTTTAAATTGTTAGTTTAAATATCTTTCATTTTTTTAATCAACTTAGAATTAAAATTAGCTTAGATAAAATTAGGTTGTTAGCACTATAGTATTTAGCATTAATTTAAAAGATTAATCCTTGTAAAAACGATGTTCATTCATCACTTTGTTACTTACTCAAGACCAGTGCACTTGCAGTTAACATTCTTGTGTATTAGTTTTACAAACATTAGTCTTAGTGAACCGTGAGTTTACTAAAAGCTCATATAGGCATGTGTTAAGTAAGGACTGAACGCTTAAAAAATTCACTAAGACATCTAATAAATATTCTCTATAGCCATTAATAAATGTTTTTCTTGAATAAAGTAGTATTTGAAGTCCATAAACCAGAAAGTCATTGTGACCTTGTGAGTGATCCATTATATTTAGATTCTATGCATGTCAAAAACATTTTATGTCTGACCTCTGGGTATCATTGGGCATGGTTTGGTGCTCATAGAGGTTGATGTGCATAGATATAGGATTCGTCGGCTCATATAGTTAGACCGTATTTTCCAATACTTCAAGATTGTATTTTAAAAAGTCTTTTAGCCGAACAAAATACACCTCGAAAAGAGTTTCTGTAAAATGAAAGAATATCACAAAAAGAGTTTACATATATTTTTTAAATTGAAATAAAAATCTAGAAACGAGTTTATGGTTGGGCAAATAAAGACTTGATGATATAGATCTATGTCTTTACTATTCTCGAATCGAAGTAACAGAGGGATTATACAAATATGTATGACTTCAACTTGTATAATTTAACATATCATCTTATAATAATCATGATATGTAGGTGGACAGAGTTCACAAACTTATGTAAATGCTCTACATAACAAATAGAAGTGAACTTAAAAATCTTACAATATAAAATATATTTGTTGCGCATTAAGGTAGCAATTAGTTAGTCAATGACTAGCTGGATTTGTAAAATTAATAATTATAAGATAATTATTATTTTGGTTAAAAGGTTTTAGGGTCAAAGAGTTTGATCCGAGATATTTTTGAGTGAACGAGACTTGTTTTTTTTCATGTATAGGGAAGAACACATGTCAAAGCATTGGAACTCAATAAGTGTCATGACATTTTAAGTTGGCTTTTTAGCATGCTTAGTTGTCCCACAAACTTAGCCAACATGTTGACACAGTAGCTTGCTTAATTGTTCAGCATTTCATATTGCAAAGACAATACATAATATCATAGTTAGTGACTTAAGGGTATAAGTACACGTGCCGGCCCATTAACTTGGACATAACTTGCATGCTTAAAGCTTAGGCTTTTTCACTCGACAAAAACTAATGAAACGAAAGATGAAGGCTTAAGGTGTTATTATATCTTTGATGAAATAAAATCTGTGTGTGTGAGGTCTTAAAAGTTAAGCAAGCAAAACACAAAAAATAAAATTTTGAATTGCTACCAATATTGTTTTAGAGCCCAAAATCTCACCTTCATATTTGACCTAGAATTGTTCATGTGATACACTCATTTGTGATGCATGTTATATCTTTATGCTGAACTTACTAGATTCACGCATGTTATATTATTTTTCTAGATGATCATTTTATTTATATTGGTAACCATAATGGGAGCCATATTGGGAGAGGTTAGTTATGCTTACGTAAAATTAATTAAACATTAAAAAAAACTAATCCTCATGAGATGAAAATGTATTTAAAATCTTTCAAAATCAAATTGTTATGTTTTTATTCTTGAAGAATGTTAATATGGTCTATCTTGCCAATACAGTGTTGATAGATCACCTCAGTCCTCCCAATATTACTAAAGTATGAGTGATTTGAACTATACTAGTTAAATATGAGATAAGGCTAATATAAGCGAAAGCATTGCCCAATATTGCATGACGGTAGTATTAGTAATGTATATTTGATGACTGACAAGATGATTCAAAACATGATTTATTTAATATTGATAAAATGTGAGGATAAGAAATGATTTTGGACTAAAGTCAAGAGTTACATGAGATGCAATTAACAAGTGTTGTCTATCTTTTGGAATTATAATGACCAATATTGCTAAAGACTAAAGTCAGAGTAAATTTGATTAGGTCTACTTTCGTTGTAAAGTTTAAGAGTTAAAATTTTGTATTCCTATCTAAGAGATTAAAAGGACTACGTAAAGCAGTGGTAGAGCACTTTTAATTGAAAATATGTAAATAGTTATATTCGTGATCTAAATGGCGTTTAAATGATTTAAAAATGTTCCATTAACATCTCTTCATTTGTCTTTTAAAGATAAAATGAGTTCAAGCAATTAGTTGGCATGCATATTGGATACAGGACTAATAGGTTTTGAAAAGAGAAACATGGATATGGGATTAATCAGAATATGACTAGAAGTGCTTCCGCTAAAGCCATTTATAAAAGAGCTTAATACTTATCATAAGTATTAAGCTATTTATAAAAGAGTCTTGAAAATTAAGTCTTATATCCTAGCCTCGATATCTATTAAACTTTATAGGAAGCATATGCATATGGGTAATGTAAGTAATATCATGCTTTATATAAAGGAGCCATTTGGTGACTAGCCATAAGTCGAGATGTATTAGATCTTCAGATGACAATCCAGTCTATCCTCATATTTTGTAAATAATATCATGTATTGATAAACTCGAGACTATGGAGATAGTTTTGAATAATTCTTAAAGGAATAGTTTGATAGTTACTTTTGTAGTTGTTTGCTTAGTTTATCATAAACTTTAATATGCAAAGTTTGGCGTCGAATTATACAGAGCTTCATAATATTTTAAAGACTACATAAAAGGGTTGCTCTCTTTTCATTCAAGGTGTTTTATCTTTTGCACTGAAGGCTTTTAGTTAGTCTAAAGGTAAGAAGAAGATGAAGAGGACACTGTTTATTGGTCCTTGAAAAAGTAATATATCAAAATCACAAAGTAAGAGCAAAAGCAACAACAAAGGAAAATGTGTTCAATACCATAAAATTGGACATCAGAAGCACAACTGTCCGAAATATCTTGCTAGAATAAAAAGAACCCCTTAGGCATATGTTTTTTTTATCACTGACATTTCACTAACTAGCACTAGTTAGGTATTAGATAGCGTTTGTTCTTCTTATACTTACAATGTAGTGCAAGGACTAAGAGTAGTTAGAAAGCTAAAGAAAGGAGAAGTACAACTTCGTGTAAAAAATTGAGATATTTTAAAAGTTAAAGCTGTTGAAAATTTTAAGTTACTTCTTACTTTGGGTTGTAGTATTATATTATATGACTACTAATTTTGTGCCAACAATAATATGGAAAATGATACCCATTTTTATACTAGACTAGGAAGTTAATCGTGTATATATTAGGAATGGTTCTTTATATGATAAAGATAACATTTTTCTAACTTATTGTCTATTGATTAATGGCCATTATATATTAGATACTATACAAATGTCTTGAATGTATAGAATAACAAAAGGAAAAGTTCAAAAACTTTAAATAATACAGAATTATAGTTAAGGATTATCAGATACCTGATCTAACCATAGAATCTTGCTTAGTTTATGAATCTTGTATTCAACGGAAGATGACCAAATATTAATTTACTGGTATAGGACATTGGGCCACATATTTGCTGAAACTAGTACATAATGATGTATATGATTCGATGAATCATACTGTTATGGATAGGTTATGAAACACAAGTAGGAAACTTTTGAAATGTTTAAAAAATTTCAACTTGAAATAGAGAAACAAACCAAGAAATTCAATAAATGCCTTCGATCAGATCGAGACAGTGAATACATAAGTAGTGAATTCATTAATTATTTAAAGGAGAATGGAATTCTCACTCAGTATATTCCTTCAAGTACTCCTCAATACAATGGTGTCTCAAAGAAAAGAAATTAGACTTTATTAAATATGGTCTAATTGATGATGAGCTTAACTAATCATTTTGAATATCTTTAGGGATATGCTCCAGAAACTATTGCTTATTTATTGATGGAGTTCTATCAAAGGCCATTTCTACACTCTATATGAGATATGGACCAATGGAAAACCATATCTTAATTATGTTAAGATAGGATCAGTGGAAACCAAGTCTTAAGTATGTTAAGATATAGAGTTATCCTACTTATGTAAAAGTTACACAATAGGATAAACTTGCACCTAAGGGATATAAGTATTAATTCATTAGATATCCTAAATATTCTATGGGATTTTAGTTCTATGATCTCGAAGAATGAAATGTGTTTATTGCTTGTAATGCCACTTTCTTAAAAAATAGTTTCAATCGGATCATGGGGATTATAAAAATGTCGTACTTGATGAAGTCAATGAACATATCAATGAACCGATGACGGAACCTTAGGTTCAATCAAGTGAGATATCTTTGATATACTCTCCTTGTAGGTTGAAAAGGATCTCGAGGCTACCTATAAAGGTATGGTATGGTGCCTAAAAGTATTTGCAATGATATTTTTAGTTGAAGAAAATGATCCTTTGACTTATAGAGAAGCGATGTTGGACATCGATTCGGGTAAGCAGAAAGATGCCATGAAATTTGAGATTGATTCTTTGTATGACAATTAAGTTTGGGGTTTGATTTAGCTTCCTAAAGAAATTGTTCTTATCGATTGTAAATGGATTTACAAGTGGAAGTATAGTCTTGATGGAAAGGTGAAAATCATTAAAGCCTGACTGGTGACAAAAGGATATACTAAAAAATATATGATAAATTATGAGGAGACCTTTTTACCAGTAGCCATGTTAAAATCAGTTCAAATTTTATTAGACATAGTTGCACATTATGATTATGAAATATAGTAGATAAAGGTAAAGATGGTTTTTTGGAATGTAAATCTTAAAGATAAGATTTACATTGAACAACCTGAAGGTTTTACATCCAGTGAGACTTCTAGTCTAGTGTGTAGATTGAAGATGTATATTTATGGGCTTAAACAAGCTTCTAAGTTCTATTCCTTATTTTGATGATGTAATCAGAGCATTTGATTTTATAAAAAATAAAGAGAAAATATATGTATATAAAAAAGGTCAATGAAAACATGATTGTCTTTTTGGAGCTTTATATAAATGATATGCTAATTATTGGAAATAATATTGGTTTGCTACAATCAATCAAGAGTTATTTGAGCAAGGATTTCTTCATAAAGAATTTAGGAGAAGCTTCTTTTATACTAGGCATAAAGCTTTATAAAAATAGAGCAAGAAGGCTAATTAGACTCTCTCAGTCCTTGTACATTAATAGTATTTAGAAAGGTAGAACTGATAAGGGCATATTTGTTATATATTTGCTTATATTTTTATTTTGATATTTTATTATTTTATAAGAATAGATGACTATTTACGTGCTTTATTGTTATTTATAGTGTATAATTGGACTCAATTATAAGATATAGAAATATTGCATCAAGAACTTCAATAATTGTAAGACAATTAATGTACCTTTTAGACATAACATTCATCTTTCTAAGAGGATGTGTCCTCAAAAGGAAGATGAAATGGTTAGAATGTCTTACATACCTTATACATCAACTGTTGGTAGCATAATGTATGTTATGTTATGTATAAGACCTAACATTAGTATGATTGTAAGTGTTACAAGTCATTATCAATCTAATCTAGGTAATAACCATTAAATAGCCGTGAAACATATCCTAAAATATATTAAGGGTACGAAGGATAAGTTTCTGGTAAATGAAGAAAGTGACTTGCAAGTGAAAGAATTCACTAATTTAAACTTTCAGTTTTATTTAAAGGATAAGAAAGTCTACATCTAGTTTTGTGTTTATTCTCAATAGTGTCGCTGTTAGTTGGTAGAGTGGAAAATAATGATACAAAGCTGATTCTATCACAAAGACAAAATACATTATGACTTAAGAAGCTATAATGTAAGCAGTATGGATACCAAGTTTAGGACCTGTTCCAAATATAATGGACCACATTCCATTATACTATAATAACAAGGGAGCAATAACTCAAGTAAAGGAACCTAAGGCAGATCATAAGTCTAAGCATGCGAACCGAAAATAACATATAATTAAAGAGATTTTATTTATAGGAGCTATGATAATTTGTAGAATAAAGACTATATAATGAACCTAATTACTAAAATCTTAAGTCTTATGCTGTTTTTAAAACTCGTGGAGTTCATGAATATTAGATATCATCGTGAATGATACTACAGCAAGTTGGAGTTGGTACTCGTATGCCATTTTATTTTATATAAATTTTGTCAATATTGATACAATGCGCATTTCTGTAAATAATTATTTAATTTCATAAAGTATTTATGTTGTTCCTTTTTCATATATTTTATATCCAAAGTAGTTTAGATTAAAATTATGAGTTAGTATTTTTAAAGGGTTAGAAGTTGTATAAATTAGGACAAAAATCCAAGAATAGTTATTATAGTGATAAGTTACAAGATGATGAAAATGGCACTAAAAAATGTCACAATATAGTGCATTCTAAAAAATTGTTCCTGATTATTGGTTTATGACACAGGTTGATTGGAAAACAATAAAGATAAGGACTAGTGTATGTTTGTAGTTAGATTGTGCAAACAATCAATCTTAATGAATTATGAGCTTAGTAGAAGCTCGTATAGGTATATAGGTTTAAGTATGGATTGGACACTGAACAGACTCACGAAAACATCTAATAGATATTCCATACAGCCTTCAACATATTGTTTTCTCGAGCTAAGTAGTATTTGTGGTCTATAAACATTTGCACCATAGTGGCCTTGTGAGTGATCCTTCATACTTAGATTTCACGAATGTCAGAAGTCTTTTATAGTCTGACCTCTAGGTGTTATTGGGTATGGTCCGATATTTATGGAGGTCGGTGTGCATAGATATGAGATTCTTTAGCTTATATTGTAGGGTTCTAAATTCTAATGTTTTAAGATTGAATTTCAGAATGTATTTTAGCCAAAAGTATACACCTTAAATTTTTTTTTTTTGTAAGATGAAAAATATCACAAAAGAGTTTATAGATAATTGTTTATTAACATAAAAATCTGGAGGCAGCTTCATGGTTGAAATAAATCTATGGCTTTGCTCTTCTAGGATATAAGTTACAGAGAGATTATACAAATATGCATGTCCTCAACTTGTATAGTTCAACAAATCATCTTGTAATAATCATGATATGTAGGTGGGCAGAGTTCATGGACTTATATGAAAAATTAGTGTGAACTTAAATAGTCTCACAATATAAAAGTGTACTCATAGAGTATTAGGGCAGCAATTAGTCAATCAATAACTAGTTGGATTTTTATGAATAATAATTTTTAGATAATTATTATTTTGATTAAAAGGTTTAAGGTCAAAGAGTTTGATCCAAGATATTTTTGAATAAACAAAATTTTGTTTTTTTTAATATCGAATTCTAAATATTGAAACTCGACATGCGTCATGACCTTTTAAGATAACTTTTTGGCAATTTCATGGTGTAAAAGACAACTAAAAGCATGGTGGCTTAAGCAAATGGGTACACTTACCCAATAAGCTTAGATAAAATGTTAACACGGTAGCTTGCTTAACTGTTAAGCATTCTAGATTGCAAAGACAAGACAAAATTCTATAGTTAGTGGCTTAAGGATATAAGTGTACATGCCCCACTAACTTAGACATAACTTGCATGCTTAAAGATTAGGCTTTCTCACTCAACAAATACTAATGAAAAGAGAGATGAAGGCTTAAGATGTTATCATATCTTCGATTAAATAAAATCTGTGTGTGAGTGCTTAAAAGTTAAATAAGCAATGCATAAAAATAAAAAAAAATTGAATTGCTACCAATATTATTCTAGATCTGAAAATCCCACCTCTATTTTTGGCTTAGAATTGTTCATGTGATACACTTATTTATGAGATCCACTCTAGAGGATTAAATACATTCAACTAGAACACTTGCTAAGGTACATCGTCTACACATTCATTCTATATTTCATTATATATTATATTTGATGTAATGCATGTTAGAGGAAAATATATTTAAGCATTTTTCTTGGGGTTGTAAAATGCAGAATCGTGTCTTAGAAGCTTCCTATTTGAAATGCCACTCTTCTTTACTTATAAGGGGATAATTGTTAAGCCCATATCTAATTGCGTAACTAGCCCACATCTATTGCGGATCTTTTAAGTGGTAGTTAGCATTAGTGGAAGGCCCAATTTTATAAAGCCATGATCTTAGATCTAATATGTAGGTAACTAGACCAGTCGTGGCTCTCCAAAATTGATTGTGTAAGTTATGACGAGGTGAGAACAAATTAAACTTCCAATTCTATTTGATTTTTTTATTGATTATTTGAAGTTTTATATAAAGAATGATTTTTCCACAAATGGTTGAGTATCACTTAAATTCTTTTATTTGATTAATGATATTGTAATGAACTTAACTTTTATTAGTATATATTAATTAAGTATGAATGCTTATGCATATTTTTAGTAAGATTATGACTCACGCACTAAAGTCAGTTTATTCATTCATGGATCAATAATACTTTCTCATAGTTATATAGAATTGTTAATTGAGAGTTCACTACATCCTTCTTATCCTTGCAAATAGTTGCCTACACATAACATCTCTTTCATTGAATAAACACTGAATTGAGTTTCGAAGAATCTTTTCTTGTAGGAGGATAGAATGTTTCATAGTTTTAAGAAGTTTATACGGGCAAGACGATGATTGACACAAAGGTTGTAAACGTTAGAACTTTATTATTAAAGATAAAAAAAATCACAACATATATAATTTGTAAAATAAAAAAAGGTTCATATAACTAGTTCATTGCTTTCATGCATTGGTCTTTAATATTTTTTTAGAATGGCATGTTGAGAACAAACTCTAAAATTTGTTGAAATGATTAGCTCGATGAAGTTGATGATTTAGAGACATAAATATAAATGATTAGCCTAAAATGAACATAAACTAATTATTGTTGGGTCCATTATCTAGATGGCCCAAACAACTATACATAGCCTGGTCTTGAAGAGGACTTAACCCAAATTTGAAATTTACCATGCAAAATAATCAAACCCACCAGCCCATGGATCCTACAAACATGTCGTACACATCATAGAGAGGCAGGAATGAATTAACTTTGAATCCTATTTAGATTTTAATTAATTAATTATTGTTTACATGGAAAAAATATCCTACAAGTGGAAGAATTTCACTTACATCATTTTTTTATTGAAACAAATTAGAATTCTAAATTAAATAGGTTTAATAAAATTCGTACTTTGATAAGGATATAAATTCATAGATTTACACTTTGGTTTGGATTTGGATTTATGCACTATAAATAAGCATGCAACGTTGCTTATAATTCATTCAATCAATTCTATTCTACTTGAATTCTTTTAGAAGCAATTAAGCATTAATTACACCATTATATTCCTACTTATCATTGTAACTCCTACACACAAATACCATATTTCTCATATAAACACTGATTTGAGCGTCAAAGTATTTTTTCTTGCAAGAGGATAATGTATTATTATAATTTCAAGGTATTAACAAGAGGAAAAAGGTGATTTCATAAAATCAAACTTCTAAGACTTTCAGTGGCACTGCCTACGGAAGCTTGAACGAAAAGCCAAAATTCTTGACTAGTTACAAAAAAGAAATAAAAAGATGGAAAGAAGAAAGAAAATCAAAACAACTAGTCACAAAGAAAAGGAGAAATAAAGAAATAAGAAAAAATAGGAAAAAATAGGGAAGAAAAAGACAGAAGACATTATTGCCAAAATTGAACCTAGGTCTCTTGGGTGAAAACCAATAATCCTAACCATTGCAATATAGCAAATCTTGCCAAAATAATTTTAGAACAAAACTACAAAAATAAGAGAATGAAAGAAATCCTAGCCATCGCAAGAGTTGCTACCCACTACCGTGCTGATCATTGTTTACATCTAATAAACATTAAGGTCAAGTTAGAAATGGTTGATCAATTTATTATTGCAATCCTCATCATTATCCAACATCGAAAATCGCCAAAATTGTTAACTACTTTTGATGTTGTCATTCTAGTTAAAGTTCATTGTTGATCAACCTTCCAATTAACTATAAAAGAATGGGCGACCTATCCCTCAATTCCCTACTATCATCTATTGCCAAAATAATTAAAAACAAATTAAAATTTGATTAGTCGCGATGCATTTGAATCCTACTATTTTGATTGTTATTGATGACGACAAACATAACTCTCGAACTCAACAAGACATAATAAATTTATTCTAAGTATCACTGACCTTCAAAGAAGTTAGAAACAAATCATATCCTGGCAAGTCTTAGGCTAAAAAACCATTTCCTCAAGCCACATACATCGCTATACCTCTAGATTCCACCACCGATAAACATACAAGAGACATCATCAAACAACTCTGACGAACCTTTTTCAGTCATCGCTAACTTTGCATGCCATCAGAAAGACTTATTTAAAAGATTCTAGTACCTTTACCAAAAATGTATATGCATTGAAAGAATTCATTGGAATGGCCTTGTACCTTAATCAAAGAAGCACACGCATTGAAAGATTTTCTTAGAATTCTCTAGTACTTGTTTTAAAGAAGCACACACTTTGAAATACTTTATTGAAAGGCTCCAGTAGCTTCACTAAAGAAGCGCACATATTGAAATACTTTCTTAGAATGGTCTAGTATCTTTATCGAAGAACTATACACATTAAAAGACTTCTATAGAAGAGTCCAATACCTTTACCAAATAGGCCTCCACATTGAAAAACTTTATTGGAAGGGCCCAATATCTTTACTGAAGAAGTGCATGCATTGAAATACTTTCTTCAACAATTCCAATACCTGTACCAAATAATTGCACACATTGAATGACTTTTCCTAGAATGGTCTAATACTTTTAACGAATAAGCATATGCATCGAAGTACTTCTTTAGAATGGTCCACCACCTTTATTGAAAAAGTACATGCATTGAAAAACTTCCTTTAAAAGGTCTAGTATCTTAATCAAAAAAGTGTAGGCATTAAAAAACTTCATTGGATAGTTTCAATACCTTTACCAAAGAAGCATAGGCATTTAAAGACTTCCTTAAAAGGGTTTAGTACCTTAACCAAAGAAGCAAACACCTTGAAAGACATCTATGAAGGGTCTAGTACCTTTATTAAAAAAGTGCACAAATTCAAATACTTTCTTGGAAGACTCTATCACCTTTACAAAAAATCCTTTGCATTGAAGGACTTCCTTAGAAACGTCTAATACCTTTACTTAAGAAGCGCACCAGTGAAATACTTCTATAGAAGGGTTTAGTACGTTTACCAAGGAAGCACACACATTGAAAGACTTATTTGAAAAGGTCCATTACCTTTATCAAGGAAACACACACATTGAAAGACTTCTTTGAAAGGTCTAATACCCTTATAAGAAAGTGTACATATCAAAACACTTCTTTGGACTGGCCAATATCTTCACTAAAAAAGTGTACATACCAAAAGACTTCTTTGGAAGAGTTCAACACCATTACAAAAGAAGTATATTGTAGTAACTGCGAATGAATAGTAAGTGAAATTGTTTGTTTCATGATTATATATGATTGTTGTTTGTATAGTATTAGAACCATTTTATTAAGGCTTTGTTTGTTACTTAGAGTATGAATCAATTACTAATTGAGACTTATGTAGCATAAGCATCAATTATTATAAATAGACTAGAATTTATGTAGGCTTAATGATATTAAGCCTAAGAACATGTGATATGAGTAAGAATGTGATTTGTTTGGGCTCAATGAGGCTATACCGAAATAATATGCTATAATTGAACTAGAGGCTATTGTGAAAAGAAAGGATAGATGTTGGATTAGAATTATAAAAGTAACTAAGGGCAAAATGAGCAAATTTGTGGACATTATATAAACCCTTCTTTCCCTTAAACCTAGCATTATGAGCCACCCAACCTTTTGAGACATACAGGAGAAGGAGAGGAGAGGAAGAAAATAAGAGATTAAAAGTGATATAATGATCTTATGCTACTAAGAGGTATTTTAGAGTGCCTTCTCTAATATGACATACTTGTTGTATGATATTTATGAGGTTATGATTTTTGAAAAGTTGCTAAAATTGAGGATATGATGATTATTTTGAGATATATATATATTGATTATTGAGGATGATTACATGGATACGAGGATGAATCCTGACAGACCTACAGAATTACTGTATAACCATGGCCAAGTTAATGGTTTTTATAAACTATTGTGCTTTGATTTTTGATATGGGTTTTCAACCAATGACACTAGACATCCTATTAAATTTGTAGAACTTTTATTCACTTGAAAAAAAATCCATAAACTCAATTTTTGTTGATTTTTTAAATATGACCTTACAATTTTAAGAATAGTTAGTTTCTGTTGAAGGTTCAAGTGACAAATAGGTTTTGATTTGCCAAATGAACTTCAAAAATTATGATTGTTTAAAACATGATTCTTTTATATGACTAGTACAACATACCTAAATTTTAGCATTTAACACACTACTTTTAAACTGTTTGATTTTCTAAACTATATAAATTCAGTGTAGGATTTTGCTTGGTAGATTTTAAAAGTTATGAAGTAAAAACATTTTAAAATATGATTAGCGTGGATTTAGTTATGGATTATTTAATTAAGGACTACACTATGTGTTAAGAGCAATTCTATTATGGTTCCATGATTTTTTAGCTGATATTTAATTTTATAAAATTAAGAGACTTATTACTGTTCACTAAATATTCTAATTCTATCAAGATTATGGTTTAGATTTGAAAGTGATTATGAATAAATTTTGTGGGAATTATGATATATTATCTATGTATGAGAATGATATATGAGTCAAGAATGATATATGAGTCAGGAATGACATTCTGATTTTGTGGTAATTGGACATCAATTGATGTATAAGAAAAATTGATTAGGTGGATATGGTCAAAATTGACAAGTTTTGAGTAACCAAGTCATTGAACCACTTTGATGTGATTAGTGTAATTAGAGTAGCTTTATGAGATATTTTAAATATTTTACGCGAATAATGATAGGTTAAGGAGATTAAGTTTTGTTATGTGATCGAGGAAAGGTAAATATACTAGACTTTTACTAGAATCACAATGAACATAGTTATTCTTGTGCATGATTACTAGAATCATAATAAATATAGTATATATTTGTGCTTGATTTTGTAAATCTAATTTGAAATATGCTTATCTTATGCTAAGTATATTTTAATTTGAAAATGTGAATGGCATATGTTTATGAATGTGAGCATTGACATTAAGCATAGATATATACGACATTCATGTGTTTATGAAAGTGAGCTTTCAAAGTGAAATGTGTTTAAGAAAGATAGCTTTTGAAGTGAAAAGTGTCCATGAGATATGTTTTATATTTTTCTAGAATGCTTGAACGCGTTATTTTCTTAAGAGGCATCTTATGTGATACATGGAGCCTTTACGTATAGCTTTTTCTTTGGGATTGGTATAAGCGATATGTGTTCCGTATGTAAGAAGGATCATATGGGTATCTTAAAGAAAGAGTGAGTCGTCACATTCATGTAACGGAATATTAGTGGCATGTAGGAGGACTCAACGATGATAAAGGTGAAAAAGTAGCTCTTACCTTCGGGTATGGGTATTTTATGTGTGTGAAATCTAGGCCTCACATGCACTATTTCTCTCATATAGTATGTCGTCAAAGAGTGATATTTGGCTCATTATGTGCTTTATTATATGTGAAGTCCTACTAAGTGATGGTTGGGTGATGGTATTCTTATTATATATTTTAAAAGAATGTGCAAGTGCTTGCCCTACATGTGATTTTGATAAGATTTTAATTATGACTCACCATGACATATCATGCTTATGAATCACTTATATGTATATATATTTTTGTATATGAAAAACTAGTGTATATATTGAGTTTTATACTCATTATAGTTTATTGTAATTTTTAAGTAACTGAAGGTATGTATGCATATAGTGGATTTAGCAAGGCTTCTGTTGTTCCCGAAGTTCCCTAAGTTATTAAGCGTTAGTTGGTAGATATGTCTTTTAGGGGATAATTGGTTTGTCCTAAATGTACATATTTATAACTTATTGTACATAAATCTGAGTTATGATCCACCACAAATGCTTATGATTTAATTTTGTATAGGTTTACTAGTGACTTATTAAAGATCTATATGATGAAATCTAAGTTTGAAATATTATAAAATTCTGATTATGAGCGTACATCATAGAATAGGTGTAGGTAATGTCGCATATCAAATCTTTCCGGATCTAGGGCATAATAGCTTTTAGTGGTATCAGAGATAAGGATGAGATTTTGTAGACTTTCATGTATCTTGTTAAGGGAACCCAGCAAATGCTAAATCCTTATGGTTATGTATGTGTTTTTTTTATGTGTGTTTGTTTGACATCTTACTTACCTTTTTGTGTGACTTAGAAAAGTTGGTTCATAATTTAAGAAATACTAAAGTTGTTGAGGCTGCGATGAGGGTACTTTTGGAGGTGCTAATACCACTATCCAAAATTTTGTTCAAGCTGTGACTAATGTGATTCAATAACAACGACCTCAAGCAGCTTATTTTAGTAATTTGCAAGTTGTAAAGCAGTTTTGAAAACTCCAACCAACATCTTTTAGTTGTTCAAAGGACTCATTAGTTGCAAAAGAATGGATTCGGGAGTTAGAGAAAATATTCTACCTCATAGGATACATAGATGGCCATAAAGTAATTTGTGCCACTTAGATGCTTAAGGAATGTACCAGTCATTGGTGAAAAATGACTATGCGCATTTTGAATGCTAATGAGAGCCAAATGACATGGACCATGTTCAAGGAAATATTTTATGAGAAATATTTTTTACAATCCTTGATAAATGAAAAAGAAGTAAAGTTCATCCACTTTACCCAAGGCACAATGTCCTTGACAGAGTATGAAAAGAAGTTTGAAGAGTTGTTTAAATTTGCTTACCACTTAGTAGATACTGAAGTATATAAGGCCAAATGGTTTGAGAAAGGTCTTAAGCTAGAGCTGATGAGCTTGATATTTGTACTTGAGTTACAGATATATAGTGTAGTGCTACAGAAGGCTCAGATCTTGGCAAGGGATGAAGAATTAGTTGCTACATCTGAACCCAAGCATGTGGGTTAGAACTTATCAGAAAAGAAATAATGGGGTAAAAATAGTCAGAAAAAGTTTGACAAGTGGAGAGGAACTGCCTTGAAATGAAGAGTGATAAAAAAGGAATTAATAGGACCAGAACATGTAAGCAAGAGTTTATGCTCTTACCAAGCAAGTGGCAGAAGCTTCACTATCTGTGGTTGATGAACACATGAAAATGCATGTTGTTAAAAGATTCAATCACCATTTAATGTCACCAATTTTAGTATTTTCTGTATTTTTAGCTTGAAATAAAGTGTTCTCCTTAAATTGTGATTAATGAATGTTATTTGGACAGGTTTAGGTAAATTGGACATAACTCTCAATGTAGAAATCGAAATGAAGAAATTCTTCAACCTGATGCAACATGACTCAATCTTACACAAATTTGAAGAATAGTGGAAAAGCCAAATCCAACATGTTATGGGCCAAAAATTGAGATACAACAGAATCGGACTACAACTCTTACCCAGCTTGACCCAACTCACGTATTTAGACCGTATCTCCCAAAATACGTACTCAATTGGTATAATTCTTGAAGCTGTGAATTTTTGACTTAACTATCAACAACTCGTATGTTTATGGTAAAGTCCAAATCAGCCGTTATCATGGACCAAATCGCATTGCAAGTGGGTAAAATGGTTGTTGGCCGAATTCTGGTGTATCTTTGGAATTTTGCTCATATCTCATTGGACACTCATCCAATTTGCATGAAATCAGTGCCTATGGAAAGAAGAGTCAAAATTCTACAACTTTCATGTCGGCCGCAGAAGCTAAATTGATCATTTACATTATCAAAAACGTGCTGCAAGTGGATACACGAGTTATTGACTTAAAATTATTGAAGATTGATGTCATCCATGACATATGTCCATTCATTGCCTATATAAGGAGACCCTTAGGACGTTTTTAAGAGATAATTTTCTCTCTTCTTTTATTCTCATTAACATGTATTGTAATTTAGGCTAGAGTTCCTAGCAAGGCTAAGAGATGAACTTTTATGTGTAGTAAATCTACTTTCATGCTTTGATTCGGTGTCAAGAGCTATAAATGTTGTAAGTTTGGTTTTGATTAAACTCTTATCTATTTTATTTTCTATAATCCAGAAGTTATAATTCTCATGTCTCATATATGTTCAGTCATGCTTTTCTTATGTGATTCATGTTGATTTATAATTGTTACTGGTTATATTGTTTTATATGTTAATCTTTTACTGCAGTATTGTCAATTTGATATATTGTCGATCTTGGATAACATGTAAGGGCAATAAATGTTTGATATTCAAGTTAATCTTTTACTGCAATATTGTCAAAATGATATATTGTCGATCTTAGATAACTTGTATAAATAACATGATGTGTGTTAATGCTTGCAAAGAGTTTAACTAAATCAAATACGTGTGTTATCAAATGTGCTATATATTACATACCTTCCGATTGATTGTTTGGGATGTGAAACTTTCAGTTGAGTTATAAATATCGAATCAAAGTATAGAGTAGATTTATAAAGCATAATTGTGATTCTCAAAGCCTTGTTTAAATCATCATAAGACATTTTCCTCAATTCATAGACAATTCTATCTCATCCGTTTAAATCAATTAACCTTTTGCTACTGCTTTAATATTTTACTTCACTGACCTATTTTGCCAAGAGCTTCCTCGTGGGATCGACACCTCAATCTATACTGCGATAGCCGCGTTATATTTTGAGCGTAAACAAAAATTTGGCGCCGTTGCCGGGGAAGCACACTAAGCGAAAGTTGGTTGCGATTATAAATACTAAAGTGGTAACTTTGTATATTTTCTTTTCTTTGCAAAATCTTAGTTTTATTTCCTTTGTTGTAATTTATTTATTATTCATGGTTGGTTCTACCACCTAATTTATTTTGTTTTCTTTAGTTAATTTGTTATATTTTATATTATCTTAATGGCTGGTTTTACCGCCTAACTTCGTTCACTTTCTTTTATTTATTTATTGTACTTTATTTCTTTAGTTAATTTATTGTATTTTCTTTTTATTTTGTGGCTGGTTCTACCGCCTAACTTAGTTTCTTTATTTCTCATTGTACTTTATTTATTTATTGCACTTTTTTTTTATTGTACTTTATTTTCATTTTCTTTTACGTATTTATTGCACTTTATTTACTTTAGTTAACATGTTGTATTTTCTTTTTATGGCCGGTTCTACCGCCTAACCTTTTATTTATTTACTTATTGTATTTTCTTTTTATTATTTATTTATTGTACTTTTTTTCGTATTTTATAGTCTTTTGTTTAGTTATTGTATTTATATTTCATAGTTGGTCTTACCACCTAACTTATTTCTATTTCTTGTTGTGTTTATTTCACTTCTTAATTTTCCTTAAACATTTCTTTCCTTAAAAAAAAAAAAAAAAAAAAAAAAAAAAAAAAAAAAAACAAAATTAGGATGTATGCATCGACCTAGAGACAAACGAGGAAGATTTGTGAGAGAACTAGAACTAGAACTAGAACCACTCCCACAATTTGTAAGTGAAGAGAATTCACCTTCTAGTTCATCTTGTAATTCTAACACAATGAGCCAACACGAAGAAAACCCCGTTAGAACTCTCAAAGATTACTTGCATCCTACTCGCACAGCCACACCATCATGCATTATATTTCCACCTAACATACCACATTCGGATTTTAAACCTGGAATGATACAACTTCTTCCCACTTTTCATGGTCTAGATAGTGAAAATCCTTATGTACATGTTATGGAATTTGAAGAAGTAATTGCCACCTTCCATAGCCAACCTGAAGCCATAGACACTGTTAGGCTTAAATTTTTCCCTTTTTCTTTGAAAGACAAAGCAAAGAGTTGGCTATACTCTTTGAGGCCGAGGTCTATAGGAACTTGGGCAGAAATGACCCAAGCATTTTTCAATAAATACTTCCCACAACACAAAACTAATGGCCTGAAAAGACAAATTTCTTCATTCTCCCAAAAAGACAGTGAAACCTTATATCAAGCATGGGAAAGGTTTAAAGAGTTGCTAAATCTGTGCCCTCACCATGGGTATGAAAATTGGCGCTTGGTTAGTTATTTCTATGAGGGACTCACAATTAGAGAGCGCCAATTTGTTGAGATGATGTGTAATGGGGAGTTCCTTCACAAAGATCCTGAGGAAGCCATAGAATTCCTTAATGACTTAGCCGAAAAAGCCCATACATGGACTGGACCTAGCATTGCTGAAAGCACAAATAGGTCACGACCCAATGGAGTTTTCCATCTTAGGGAAGAGGATAACCTCAAAGCCCAATTAGAGGTCTTAACTAGGGAGTTAGAGGCCTTGAAAACCAAAGATAGAAGGGTCACCCACACGGTTGCTAGAGTTGAGTCACACGATGTCTGTTTTGTCTGTGGAGGAGCGGAACACTTAGCTCAGGATTGTCCCACGTATAGTGAGATGAGAGGGATATATGAGGAACAATGTAATGCCCTAGGGATGTACAAGAAGCCTTATTCACCCTACTCTGAAACATATAATCCTAGCTGGAGAAACCACCCAAATTTCAGTTGGAAATCTGACCAACAAGCCAACAACCAATGGAAACAAGAACAACAAGCACCCAAGTCTTATGTTGCACCTCAATATAATGCACGACCAACTAGGAGTTCTTTAGAGGATACATTACAAGCATTTATGGAGGCACAAAGTAAGACTAATCAAAAATTTGAAACAATTCTTGCACAGGTGGTGGACGAAAACAAAGAAATCAAGAGTCAAATCACAAAATTGACCAGTGCCTTAACTGTACAAGAGCGAGGTAAGTTTCCATCTCAACCTCAATCCAATCCAAAAGGACAATTCATGGCACAAGCTTCTACTTCTGATGTTCAAAATCTCAAAGAAGTCAATGCCATTACTACTCGAAGTGGTAAGATTGTAAGTGAGCCTACTCCTGAAATTAACACATCTACGAGTAGTAAAGATGCCCCCCTTGAAAAAGAGGCCACAATGGAAAAAGAGCCCGAAAGTAAGTTTTCAATCCCAGTGCCTTTTCCTCAAGCTCTTCGACCGGTTGGGAAAAATTCAGAAATTCAAGGTGAGATTTTGGAACATTTGAAACAAGTTAAAATTAATCTTCCCTTGTTACATTTGATTAAGCAGGTTCCAACTTATGCCAAAGTCATCAAGGATTTATGCACTATCAAAAGAAAACACCATGTGAAAAAAACTGCATTTTTGGCAGAACAGGTAAGTGCAGTGATTGAACAAAAGACACCACCCAAGTATAAAGACCCAGGATGTCCCACAATCTCCTGCCAAATTGGGACACATGAGTTTGGTCAAGCTTTATTGGACTTAGGAGCAAGTGTAAATTTAATGCCTTATTCTATTTACTTGCAGTTGGGACTTGGTGAGATTAAACCAACATCTGTAGTCCTACAATTAGCTGACCGATCAATCAAGAAACCACGGGGAATAGTAGAAGATGTTTTGTTGCAAATTGACAAATTTTACTATCCTGTTGATTTTCTTGTTTTAGATACTCATTCTGTTGTTAACATGGAGTCAAAAATCCCTCTTATTTTGGGGAGACCTTTTCTAGCCACTGCTAACGCTCTTATTAATTGCAGAAATGGTCTAATGAAATTATCTTTTGGGAATATGACTCTTGAGGTGAACATTTTCAACATTGGCAAACAACCACGAGAAGAAGACGAGTGCTATCATTCATATATGATAGACACACTTGTAGCGGAGGAAGCTTATAAAAATCATGGCTATGATTCTTTGAAAAACCTTCTCAATTTTGATTTTGAAGAATTGTATTATCCTGATATAACAACTGATGTGTTCAGTATTTTTGACTCACAGGATAAACGGACTCGATTTTGGCAGCCACACTTTGAAGAGTTGCCACGAGAGAGGGAGAGACCGAAACCATCAAACCTCGAGACACCACAAGTTGAGCTTTCTCCACTGCCCAAAGGTTTGAAACACGCATTCTTGGGACCAGGTGATACCTTTCCTATCATCATTTCTTTTGAACTTAGTGCTGAACAAGAGAAAAAATTGATAAAATTGTTAAAAGAACATAAGTCTGCATTAGGTTGGACCATAGCTGATATTAAAGGTATTTCTCCATTGATATGCTCCCATAGAATTCATTTAGAGGAAGGTTCCCAACCTCGTAGAGACCCACAAAGAAGACTTAACCCAACAATGAAAGAAGTAGTAAAGAAAGAGGTCTTGAAACTATTAGATGCGGGTATAATCTACCCAATTTCTGATAGTCAATGGGTAAGTCCAACTCAAGTAGTTCCTAAGAAATCTGGGGTTACTGTTGTTGAAAATGAGAATGGGATACTTGTTCCAACTAGGGTAGTAAGTGGTTGGAGAATGTGTATTGATTATAGAAAGTTAAACACAGCCACTAGGAAAGACTATTTTCCATTGCCTTTTATCGACCAAATTTTAGAACGTGTAGCTGGACATCCTTTTTATTGCTTTCTTGATGGGTATTCAGGGTATTACCAGATTGAGATAGCTATAGAAGATCAAGAAAAAACTACTTTTACATGCCCTTTTGGTACTTATGCTTTTCGTAGAATGCCATTTGGATTATGTAATGCACCAGCTACTTTTCAGCGTTGCATGTTGAGTATTTTCTCTGATATGGTTGAAAAATGCATGGAAGTTTTTATGGATGATTTGACTGTTTTTGGTAATTCTTTTGATTTATGCCTACTTAACTTGAAATCTGTTTTGAGTAGGTGTGAAGAAAAAGGACTTGTGCTAAATTGGGAGAAATGTCATTTCATGGTATCTTCAGGAATCGTTTTAGGGCACATTGTATCTGAAAGAGGGATAGAGGTTGACAAGGCAAAAATTGAATTAATCTCTAAATTACCTACACCTAAAACGGTAAAAGATGTCCGATCCTTTCTTGGACACGCTGGATTTTACAGAAGGTTTATACAAAATTTTTCTGCCATATCTAGACCATTGTGTAACCTTTTGCTAAAAGATGCAGAATTTACATGGACACAAGAGTGTGAGGAGGCATTCCGAACACTCATTGCCAAACTCACCACCGCTCCTATCATGCAATCACCGGATTGGAACCTCCCATTTGAAATTATGTGTGATGCAAGTAATTATGCTGTAGGAGCAGTTCTTGGGCAACGGAGGGAGGGAAAACCCTTTGTTGTTTATTATGCTAGTAGGACTTTGAATGATGCTCAAATGAATTACACTACTACTGAAAAAGAACTACTAGCTGTTGTTTTTGCCTTAGATAAATTTCGTTCTTATTTGATTGGTTCACCTATTGTTATTTTTACTGACCATGCAGCCCTTAAGTACCTTCTTTCTAAGAAGGATGCTAAAGCCCGTTTAATTAGGTGGATTCTTCTTTTGCAGGAATTTGATATAACCATCAAAGATAAGAAAGGCGTTGAAAATGTTGTTGCTGATCATCTATCCCGCCTTGAGTTCACTGACTCTACTGATTTGCCACCCATTCGAGACGATTTTCCAGATGAACATCTTTTTGCTATAAGCCAAATACCTTGGTATGCACATATCGTAAATTATTTGGTTTGTGGTGAACTTCCATCTGACTGGAGTGCACAAGATAAGCGTAAGTTCTTGGTTGAGGTACGTAACTTTTATTGGGATGATCCATATCTTTTCAAATACTGTCCTGACCAAATCATGAGACGTTGCATTCCTGAAAGTGAAGTTTCTAGTGTCTTAAATTTTTGCCATAGTGCTGCTTGCGGTGGCCATTTTTCTATGAAGAAGACAGCTGTGAAAATTTTACAGTGTGGTCTTTATTGGCCCACTTTGTTCAAAGACACTAATAATTTTTGTCGTTCCTGTGAAAGATGTCAAAAGTTAGGTGCTTTATCTCGAAGAAATATGATGCCTCTTAACCCTATTCTTGTTATCGAGATATTTGACTGTTGGGGTATTGATTTTATGGGCCCATTTCCTTCATCTTTTGGCTATCTTTACATCCTTTTAGCTGTTGACTATGTATCAAAATGGGTGGAGGCTGTAGCTTGTCGTACTAATGATAATACAACTGTGGTAAAATTCTTAAAAGAAAATGTGTTATCTAGGTACGGTACGCCACGTGTCATCATTAGTGACCAAGGAACACATTTTTGTAATCGTTCTTTTGAAGCTTTGATGCGCAGGTATGGTGTTCTTCACAAAGTTTCCACTGCATACCATCCACAGACAAATGGACAAGCCGAGCTAGCAAATAGAGAGGTTAAACAGATTTTGGAAAAGACGGTTAACCCGAATCGCAAAGATTGGTCCCTACGCCTTTCTGATGCATTATGGGCATATCGTACTGCATACAAAACCATCTTAGGAATGTCCCCATACCGGCTTGTTTATGGGAAAGCTTGCCATTTACCTGTTGAGCTAGAACATAAAGCTTATTGGGCTGTCAAAGCCCTTAACTTTGATTTGAATGCTGCAGGTCTCCAGAGAAAGTTACAATTGTCAGAAATAGAAGAGCTACGAAATGACGCATATGACAACTCCAAAATTTACAAAGCTAAAATGAAAGTAGCTCATGATAAACAGATCTCAAGGAAACACTTTGAGCCAAATCAACGGGTCTATCTTTATGATTCTCGATTGCATTTACACCCTGGAAAGTTGAGATCTCGATGGACTGGTCCATTTATGGTAAGACATGTTTTTCCTAATGGTGCTGTTGAAATAGAAGACCCCACTGATGGACGGACTTTCAAAGTGAATGGACAGCGGCTAAAAAGCTACGTGGAAAAGGTAAACGACTCTATGTACCTAGGCGAGATCCCTCTTGTGGATCCTGTCTATCGTGATTGATCAGGTTCAATCTATCTGTACCATATTTTATATTTTGTCTATATTTTATCTTTTGACTTTCTATTTTTGCTTTTATTTTCTTGCACATTTTATTTTACTTTATTTTCTTCTTTTTATTTTTTCTTCAGTGTGATTTTATTTCCCGGTCAAGTGGCGGATACGGTACTCCGTGACTATTAAAGTCGGTTTCTCAGTTCCCTAAAAACTGTCCCTCAAACTGTGCATTCATCTCTTTTCTTTCTTTCAAAATGGATCGCATTCTTGCCAACCTTAAAAAACGTTTTCCTTCATTTCCTCAAAATGCTCTACTTAAGATTTACAAAGCACGGTGTGAAAGACTAAGGCTATTGATGTTGGGTAATATTCCTGTGGACCTTCGTTGGTTAATTGAAGCCAAGGTTCGGTTGTCTGGTGAGTTTGAAAATGATTTTGTTTCTCATATGCCTGGTCTTGGAAGAAGCTCTTATGCCAAAAGGCGACGAGCAAAAAGGTTACAAGTCTGTCATAAATGTGCTCGATGGAATTGTAATCGGAGTTGTCGTTCTTTAGGATTCGTATCTGTAAATCGAGAAGACAAAATTCAGTTCATTAAGGATGGACTGAGTAAGGAGTCTTTGGATGATATCCTATTGACTCTTGAGACGCATCCCTGTGGGCTCGTGCAACGTGAACTTCTCGATTTATGGAACAAATTCAAAAATGAACATCAACGGTATAGTCTCGGGAATCTGACTCTAAAAGACCCTGTTTGCCAATTTATAAGAAAATTGGATGGGAAGCCTATCCCCGACCCATAGAGGGCGTTTAAGCCGTTACTGGACGTAAAACCAGAGGAAGATGTGAGCCACAATCACAACTACTTGTAAATACATGTGTTTTAATTTCAAACTTTATTTTATGAATAGTAGGGCTACTCATGTAGATGTCTTAAAATTCAAATCTTTTTGTTCAATAATGCATGCGGGTCATTATGTTTAAATTTTTGTGTTTTATTTTTAACTCTCTTTTGACAAACTGTCGGGTTACCATAATCATTATTGTCATTTGGCACTCTATAAATACAGCACCTCAGTTTCTTCATTTTCATATATTGAGATAAAGGTGAGAGTAGATATGGAGGAAACCCAAGTTCGACAATTTCGAAATATATGTGTATTTTGTGGATCTAGTCCTGGGGAGAGTAAAGTGTTCGTAGAAGCAGCAAACAATCTAGGAAAAACATTAGCTGCAAGAAAAATTCATTTGATTTATGGAGGAGGTAGCCTTGGGCTAATGGGGTGTGTGTCAACAGCTGCACATTTAGGAGGAAGTCAAGTTTTAGGTATTATTCCTACAGCTTTGGCCGTGGGAAACCTGACCGGGAAAACAATAGGGGAAGAATTACAAGTCTCATCCATGCATGAACGTATAGCCAGAATGCTTTGCAATGCAGACGCTTTTATTGCTTTACCAGGTGGTTTTGGTACCTTGGAAGAAATTTTTCAAATTGTCTCTTGGGCCCAACTGAATATCCACCGAAAACCCATAGGTTTGTTGAATGTTAATAACTATTTTGATTGCTTACTTTGTTTTCTTGATCAAGCTGTGGAACAGAATTTTATTTCACATTCGGCGCGACAGATCCTGGTTTCTGCTACTGAGGCGGATGAATTGATTAACAAATTACAGGCAGTTACCTACGAACCTGACCCAGCAATAACTCGGATCGATTGGTCAGTGGGCCTTAACAAGCGAAAATTAGATCTGACACTCCGTTTGTAAATTTTTCTTTTTATTTATTTATTTATCAGTACCATCATTTTAGTTTATATTTGCTTAAGTGTCTCTCAGGTTTGTTTCTTTCAAATAACTGGCGTTTCAGGTAATGTCTCCTATACTTTATCTCTTTCTATTTAAACATTGAGGACAATGTTTCATCTGGTTTGGGGGGAGGATAGTAGACATACGTTGCATTTTGCAAAAAAAAAAAAAAATTGTGGTCCGACATTTGATTAAAACGGCAGAGTAAAGAGTTCATTCTTGAACTCTTGAGACGCATTCTAGGTCAAATTAGAATGGCAGAGTAAGGAGTTTTAGTACTAACTTTTGAAATGCATTTTAACTAACTTTTTGTTATTTTGTTTTATATTTCATGCATTGTCGTTTACTGCTTGTAGTCTTGGTAATTCTTGTATAAAGGAATTTGCTTTTCTGCCTAAGTATGATCTCAGAATTGATTAGGTTGAGTCACTATTTCTATCTAGGTTACTAAAGAATGACTTCCAAAATATTTTTGAGCACAATGCTAAGCCTTGTGGTAAGATGGATGATTCAATTTATATAGCCAAGAGAATTCCCATGTTTAAGTATATATTTTTCTAATCTCACATATCTTTTGTGAGTAAGTGGAAAGGTTGAGAAAACAGCTTATGAACTTTCATTGATCCTTTGAATTGGTTAATTTTTGTTTAGAATGATATTATTTGAATTAAGGGATAAGTTGGTTACATTTGTGCATAATATAATTTGGTGAGAAACCTTTGTAATGCTTCCTTGTATTCTTCAACAAAAAAAAAAAAAAAAACACAAAAGTACCAAAAACAAGAAAAAAAAAAAAAAAAAAAAAAAAAAAAAGCAATTCAGTTTAATAAAGTCTTCATTCAATTTTAGAAGACAAATACCTTGTAAAACAGTTTTCTCACCAAGTTATAATTGTATTGTTCTCACCAGCCAATTAAAGTTCTAAAGTTGACGTATGATATGAATAATTGATTTTTAAACAAATAATTTTCCTATCTTCGGATCAATGTTAGTTTATATGTCTGTCCTTAAAATTGACTTTTTCTTGAGTGCTTAACTGTTTTCCAACTCCATAAGAGAAGTCCTAACCTTTTAAACAGTTATACACATGTGAGGATATGGAGTTGAGGCTTTTACTTGGAGAAATTCTCAAGGCTATATCTATTGTGGTTTGTGGTTAGATGGTTATGGCTTAGTTCACACACACACAAATTATGGAAGTTGTAATTGAAAAAACCATGATAGCAACAGTGATCTCGAACTGACATTTTGATTGAAGTGCTTAGGTAGTTTTGCATATTCTATTTACGCTTGAATTGCTAGAGACTAGCAATAAGCTGGTTGGGGGCTGTGATGAACACATGAAAATGCATGTTGTTAAAAGATTCAATCACCATTTAATGTCACCAATTTTAGTATTTTCTGTATTTTTAGCTTGAAATAAAGTGTTCTCCTTAAATTGTGATTAATGAATGTTATTTGGACAGGTTTAGGTAAATTGGACATAACTCTCAATGTAGAAATCGAAATGAAGAAATTCTTCAACCTGATGCAACATGACTCAATCTTACACAAATTTGAAGAATAGTGGAAAAGCCAAATCCAACATGTTATGGGCCAAAAATTGAGATACAACAGAATCGGACTACAACTCTTACCCAGCTTGACCCAACTCACGTATTTAGACCGTATCTCCCAAAATACGTACTCAATTGGTATAATTCTTGAAGCTGTGAATTTTTGACTTAACTATCAACAACTCGTATGTTTATGGTAAAGTCCAAATCAGCCGTTATCATGGACCAAATCGCATTGCAAGTGGGTAAAATGGTTGTTGGCCGAATTCTGGTGTATCTTTGGAATTTTGCTCATATCTCATTGGACACTCATCCAATTTGCATGAAATCAGTGCCTATGGAAAGAAGAGTCAAAATTCTACAACTTTCATGTCGGCCGCAGAAGCTGAATTGATCATTTACATTATCAAAAACGTGCTGCAAGTGGATACACGAGTTATTGACTTAAAATTATTGAAGATTGATGTCATCCATGACATATGTCCATTCATTGCCTATATAAGGAGACCCTTAGGACGTTTTTAAGAGATAATTTTCTCTCTTCTTTTATTCTCATTAACATGTATTGTAATTTAGGCTAGAGTTCCTAGCAAGGCTAAGAGATGAACTTTTATGTGTAGTAAATCTACTTTCATGCTTTGATTCGGTGTCAAGAGCTATAAATGTTGTAAGTTTGGTTTTGATTAAACTCTTATCTATTTTATTTTCTATAATCCAGAAGTTATAATTCTCATGTCTCATATATGTTCAGTCATGCTTTTCTTATGTGATTCATGTTGATTTATAATTGTTACTGGTTATATTGTTTTATATGTTAATCTTTTACTGCAGTATTGTCAATTTGATATATTGTCGATCTTGGATAACATGTAAGGGCAATAAATGTTTGATATTCAAGTTAATCTTTTACTGCAATATTGTCAAAATGATATATTGTCGATCTTAGATAACTTGTATAAATAACATGATGTGTGTTAATGCTTGCAAAGAGTTTAACTAAATCAAATACGTGTGTTATCAAATGTGCTATATATTACATACCTTCCGATTGATTGTTTGGGATGTGAAACTTTCAGTTGAGTTATAAATATCGAATCAAAGTATAGAGTAGATTTATAAAGCATAATTGTGATTCTCAAAGCCTTGTTTAAATCATCATAAGACATTTTCCTCAATTCATAGACAATTCTATCTCATCCGTTTAAATCAATTAACCTTTTGCTACTGCTTTAATATTTTACTTCACTGACCTATTTTGCCAAGAGCTTCCTCGTGGGATCGACACCTCAATCTATACTGCGATAGCCGCGTTATATTTTGAGCGTAAACAGTGGTGGCAGGTACTATTTCTATGTTCGGCCGCCATGGATTAGGTATTTTTGATTCAAGTGCTATGCATTCATTTATGTCACATGTATTTATTAAAGGTATGAGCATTGTGCCAGAACTTTCACATTCAGAATTATGTGTTGCAACTCTTTTAAGAGATTTAATGTGTGCTATAGAAGTGGTGAAATCATAAAAGATTGAAATAGGAGTAGGTTGCTACAAGAGGATTTGATAATCTTGAATATGCATGATTTTGATATCATATTCAGCATGGATTGGTTATCTATGCACCATGTTAATGTTAAGTGCATTGAGAGAGTAATTGTTTTTCAACAGTTTAGAGAGCCTGAATTTAGATTCATTGGTTCCAAGTTATACTCAATGCCAAGAGTGTATCTACTTTACAAATATAAAAATAATGAGAAAACAGAAGTGGAAATTCAAGATCTTTCTATAGTGAATGAGTTTATAAATGTCTTTCTTAAAGACTTACTTGAAGTTCACCTGATTGTGAAGTTGAAGTTATCATAGAAATTTTTCCAAGAACAATTCCCATATCTAAAGCACTTTATCGTATGGCACCAATAGAGCTTAAAAAGTTAAAGGAAAAATTATAGGAATTACTTTAAAAGGGTTTTATTCGCCTAAGTGTTTCACCTTGGGGTGCTCCAGTTCTTTTTGTTAAGAAGAATGATGGTTCGATGAGGTTACACATTAACTATCAATAATTGAACCATATGATTTTGAAGAATACTTTCAAGAATTGATGATATGTTTGATCAGTTGCAAAGAGCATGTATGTTCTCTAAAATTAATCTTCATTCTGGTTATCATTAATTAAAGATTAAGAAAGAAGACATTTCAAAAATTGCATTTCATACAAGAACTGGCATTACAAGTTTGTAGTGATGACATTGACAAATGCTCTTGCTGCTTTTATAGATCTTATAAACGTGGTATTTAAGGATTATTTAGATAAATTTGTTATTATGTTCATTGATGACATCCTGTTGTATTCTTAGAGTAAAAGAGAATATAAAGAGCACTTAAGGATGGTTTTATGAGTGTTAAGGAAGACACAGATTTATGCTTATATCAAAATGATGAACACATTACACACATAATCATCCTAGAACAATACACACCCAACAATTGGTATCAGAGCATGTTTGTGTGTTTTTTGGTGATTAATGTGAAAGTTGTGATATATTTTGACAAGATGATGTTATTTATATTTTTACAACTTGTTAATGTTTTATTTAAAATATTTGTGATATATTTGACATGATGATGTTATTTATACATTTGACAATTTGTTAATGTTCATTTTAGAACATTTGTAATATATTTGACATATTGATGTTATTTATATTTTACAACTTATTAATGTTTTATTTAGAACATTGGTGACATATTTGACATTATGATGTTATTTATATATTTTACAACTTGTTAATGTTCATTTTAGAACATTGGTGATATATTTGACATGTTGATGTTATTTATATATTTTACAACTTCTTAATGTTCATTTTAGAACATTTGTGATATATTTGACATATTGATGTTATTTATATTTTACAACTTGTTAATGTTTTATTTAGAACATTGGTGACATATTTGACATTATGATGTTATTTATATATTTTACAACTTGTTAAGGTTCATTTTAGAACATTTGTGATATATTTGACATGCTGATGTTATTTATATTTTACAACTTGTTAATATTTTATTTAGAACATTGGTGATATATTTGACATCATGATGTTATTTATATATTTTACAACTTGCTAATGTTCATTTTAGAACATTTGTGATATATTTGACATATTGATGTTATTTATATTTTACAACTTGTCAATATTTTATTTAGAACACTGGTGACATATTTGACATTATGATGTTATTTATATATTTTACAACTTGTCAAGGTTCATTTTAGAACATTTGTGATATATTTGACGCGCTGATGTTATTTATATTTTACAACTTGTTAATATTTTATTTAGAACATTGGTGATATATTTGACATCATGGTGTTATTTATATATTTTACAACTTGTTAATGTTCATTTTAGAACATTTGTGATATATTTGACATATTGATGTTATTTATATTTCACAACTTGTTAATATTTTATTTAGAACACTGGTGACATATTTGACATTATGATGTTATTTATATATTTTACAACTTGTTAAGGTTCATTTTAGAACATTTGTGATATATTTGACATGCTGATGTTATTTCTATTTTACAACTTGTTAATATTTTATTTAGAACATTGGTGATATATTTGATATCATGATGTTATTTATATATTTTACAACTTGTTAATGTTCATTTTAGAACATTTGTGATATATTTAACATGTTGATGTTATTTATATATTTTACAATTTGTTAATGTTCATTTTAGAACATTTGTGATATATTTGACATGTTGATGTCATTTATATTTTACAACTTGTTAATGTTTTATTTAGAGCATTGGTGATATATTTGGCATGATAATGTTATTTATATATTTTATAACTTGTTAATGTTCATTTTAGAACATTTGTGATATATTTGACATATTGATGTTATTTATATATTTTACAACTTGTTGATGTTTAATTTATAACATATATGATGTTTAATTTAAACATATTATTTGATGTTCATGAACATGTTGATGTTTTTGAATGAACATATTATGTTTGGACATTTTGTCCATGTGATAAATTTGAGCACTAAGATGAGAAAAATTATTTGCGAGATGCATGTATATTGTTTGTGCATTTGGCTCCTAAAAGGTGGTGCCATGGCGCCCCTCCATTTTTCTTATAAGTGTTGGTTGAATTTATTTTATTTTATTCTATTCATATTCTGACTTGTTTAAATATACATATTATTTGTCATAACATGAGATGATTATTGATTTATATTGATAACTACAATGGGAGCCCTACTGGTGGGGGTTAGTTGTGCTTGCATAAAATTAATTATATTATATAAATTTTATATCCTTATGAGATGCGAATGTATTTTGAAATCTCTCTTAATCAGATTAAATTATATCACATTATAAGATAATGATGTATGATGATCCATCTTGTCAATACGGTATTAGCTGGGTCATATCGATCTTTTTCAAAATTGCTGCAGTGTGCGGGTATTGGTTAGTATGATTTGAACTATGCTGGTTAAACATAAGATGAGGCAAATATATGTGAAAGTATTACCTTAGATCGCTACAGCGTATGGGAATACCGGAGCATATATTTGATCATTGACAAGTTAATCTGGAATACACTTACCCTAGATCGCTATAGCATGCGGATAATATGTATTTAGGATTATGAGTAAGAGTTGCATGAGATGTAATTGACAAAAGTTGTCTGCCCATTGGGTTTACAAGGGCCTAGATTGCTACAGAGTGCGGTCCGAATAAAATACCAATGGGGTCTACTTCCCACTGTATAGTTTAAATCAATTTAAATTGTCGTTATCCCGTTTTGAGAGATTAAAGGGATTATGTAAAGCAATGGGTGGGCGTTTTAAATTAAAAATTGTATATACATTATACCTATGATTTAAAAATGTTATATTAGCGATTTAATGTCTTAAATATCCGCTGACATCTTCTAATTTTGTCTTGTAAAGAATAAATGGCTTTCTATTAACCTTTTGATTGGCATTCTCAATGAACACCAACTCAAATGTGTAGAAAACTATTATAACTGGCTAATGAATCTCATAATAGTTATAGATTTTGAGAAGTTTGGGTATGTAATTGATCAGCGCTTACCCCGAGGTATTTCTGATGATGCTTCTCCAGATGAAAAGGAGACATATCAGAAATGGTTGGATGATGATTTGAAAGTCAAATCTTACATTCTAGCCTCGATGTCTACAAAATTACAAAGAGAGCATGTCCGCATGAATGATGCTAGCAGAATAATGCTCTATCTGAAGGAGCGTTTTAGCAACAGACCTCAGGTCGATATATACAGAGTTGTCAAAGCTCTTTTTCAGACTAGACTCCCATAAGGTAGTCCTGTTAGTCCTTATGTCTTCAAGATTATTGGAAACATCGAGAGATTGGAGAGTATAGATATGGTACTGAGCAATACGTTGGGGAATAGTTTACTTCTCCAATCGCTTTGAGGGTCATTTGCACAGTTCATCATAAACTTTAACATGCAAGCATTAACCCCTACTTATGCTGATCTGCATAACATACTTAAGACATCACAGGAGGACATGAACAAATGGGGCACAACCCGCTATGTTCAGGGTACTTCATATTTTACCCTAAAGGCTTTTGAGAAATCTAAAGAAAAAAAGACTCTCACAGATAAATGCTTACCTATTATTGGCATTTCTTTAGCATTTGATGCTAGTATAGGATAGCACTAGTAGTAGCTTAAGAACTTTAAATGATACAGAACTATAGCATATGAGATTAGGTCACATAGGCATAAGTAGGGGTGCGCATTATTCCCGAACCCAACCCGTCCCACCCGACCTGTCCAAAAATTTTGGGTCGGGATGGGAACGGGAATGGGTTCAGAACTCGTTCGGGATAAAAAATTCTCTCCCGAACGGGACGGGTCGGTTCGGGAAATTCCCAAACTGAACGGGAATTCCCGACCCGTCCCGAACCCGAACCGTCCCACACCCGAACCGACCTGAACTGTTCCGACCCAAACCATCCCGAATTGTTCGAAATCCATCCCGAACCCGAACCGTCCCGACCCGAACTGTCTCGAATTGTCCCGAACTGTCCCGACCTAAACCGTCCCGAATCGTCCCGAACCGTCCCAAATTGTCTCGACCCGTCCCGAACCCAAATCAAAACTATGTCGTTTCAAAGTAATTTTTTTCCAAAAAAATTAATCGGGAATTCCCAACCTGACCCGAGGTCGGATCCCGACCCAAAATGTGTCCCGATCGGGACACATTTTGGCTTCCCGATTAGGTTTGGGTCGGGTTCAAAAATTCCCGAACCCGAAATTGCCCACCCCTAGGCGTAAGACGTCTAACCCATCTGATTAATGATGGTTGGATACCTGATCTGACCATACAATCTTATCCAGTTTATAAATCTTGTATTCAAGAATAAATGACTAAATCTCCATTTATTGGTGTTGGACACCATGCCATTGATTTATTGGAATTAGTGCATAGAGATGTATGTAGTCCAAGGAATCAAGCTGCAATGGGTGGTTTTCAATACTTCGTTATGTTTATCAATGATTTGTCACGATACGGGTATGTGCTTCTTATAAAGCACAAGTTAAAAACCTTTGAAAAGTTCAAAGGGTTTAAACTTGAAGTAAAGAAACAAACCGACATGTATGTCAAATGCCTTCGATCAGATCAAGGAGGCGAGTACATGAGCAGTGATTTTTCTCATTATTTAAAAGAGAATAGGATTCTCGCTTAGTATAGTCCTCTGGGTACTTCACAACATAATGGTGTTTCGAAAAAGAGAAATCAGACTTTATTAGACATGTTCGATCGATGATGAGTTTCATCGATCTTCCAAAATATCTGCGAGGATATGCTCTTGATACTGCTGCTCATATATTGAATAGGGTTCCATTTAAAGTTATTCCAACCACTCCGTATGAGATGCTGAAAGGAAAGAAATCAAGTCTTAAATAATTTAAGATTTGGGGCTGTCCTACTTACGTAAAAGTTACACAACAGGATAAACTTACACCTAAGGGATATAAGTACCGGTTCATTAGGTATCCCAAGAATTCAATGAGATACCAATTCTATGATTTAGAGGAACGAAACGTTCTTGTTTCTCAACATATCACTTTCTTTGAAAAAGCGTTTCTCATGAATCGTAAAGATTGTAGAAAGATTGAGCTTAATGAAGCCAATCAAAACCATGGCAAGAAGCCATGAAATTTGACATTGACTCAATTTATCAAAATCAAGTATAGGACTTGGTTGAGCTTCTCAAAGGAATAGTTTCTATTGGTTGTAAATGGATTTATAAGTGAAAGCGTGGGCCCGATGGAAAGGTAGAGACCTTCAAAGCCCGACTGGTTGCAAAAAGTTATGTTCAACGATCTGAGATCAATTATGAGGAACCCTTTGCACTAATAGCTATTTTAAAGTCAATACAAATTTTATTGGCTATTGCTACATATTATGACTTTAAAATATAGCAGATAGATGTAAAAATGGCATTCCTAAATGGATATCTCGATGAAGATATATACATGGAATAGCCTGAAGGTTTTGCATCCAGCCTAACTAGTGGTATAATATGCAAACTGAAGAAGTCAATTTATGAATTTAAACAAGTATCTTGAAGTTGGAATTTTTGTTTTGATAAAGTAATCAGAGGGTCTGGTTTCATCAAAAATGAAGAGGAACCTTGTGTGTATAAAAAGGTTAGTGGGAGCATGATAGTTTTCTTAGTTCTTTATGTGGATGATATACTGATCATTGGGAATGATATAGGTATGTTGCAGTCAGTAGAAGGTTATCTGAGTAAGAACTTCTCCATGAAGGACTTGGGAGAGGCTTCTTATATATTAGGTATAAAACTTTATAGAAATAGAGTTAGGAAGCTGATAGGACTCTCTCAATCATCGTACATAAATAGTGTCTTAGAAAGGTACAACTTCGATAACTGTAAGATAGCTAATGTGACTTTTAGATATAACATTCATCTTTCGAGGAAGATGTGTCCCTAGATGGAAGATGAAAGAGTTAGAATGTTTAACATCACATATGCATCAGCTATTGGAAGTTTGATGTATGCCATGATGTGTATAAGACCTGATATCAATATGGCAGTAAGTGTTACGAGTTGATATCAATCTAGTCCAAGTGATAGCCATTGGGTGACAGTGAAGCATGTCCTTAAATACCTTAAGGGTACAAAGGACAAGTTACTTATATATGGAAAAAGTGACTTACAACTGAGAGGATATACAGATTCAGACTTTCAGTCTGATCTAGATGATAGAAAGTCTACATTTGGTATGTATTCATTCTCAATGGTGCTGCAGTGAGTTGGAAGAGCACCAAACAAAGATCCACTACTGATTCTACTACAAAAGTGGAATATATTTCTTTCTCAAGAGCACCAAACAAGGATTCACTACTGATTCTACTACAAAAGCAGCAAAGAAAAAAACAGTTTGGATACGTAAGTTTGTCATCGAGATTGGAATAATCCCAAGTTTGATGGATCTTGTCCTATTATTTTGTGACAATAATAGAGCTATAACACAAGCCAAATAGCCAAGAGCACACCAAAGATCTAAACATGTGGAGAGAAAATACCAAATAATTAAAGAGATCTTTACTAAAGGAGATGTAATAATTTGTAGAGTTGACTTTGTAAATAATGTAGCAGACCCGCTAACTAAGGCCTTAACTCCTAAGGTGTTTGAGAAACACGTGGAGTTAATGGGTATAAGATACCATTACAAATGGCACTAGAGCAAGTGGGAGTTTGTTGGGATTTGTGCTTACGTACCATCCCATTTTGTATGAATATTTAATTTTAATATTTATGCAATTGACATTTCTTTTAATTGCTAATTATATTTATTAAAATGGTAAGATGTTTGGAACATTTAAGATATTGTATGATATAAAACAGTTTAGATCAGGTCTAAAAACGTTTAGATCGGTGCTAATATTTAACAATATCTAAAGAGTTAGAGCCTTGTCTAAAATAGGACAAAGACCTTGGAATATATTAGTAATGATATAGTTGCAAAAGGGTTCAAATAGTGCTAAGAAATGTCATTATGCAAATATATTCTAAAATACTAAGTTCCTGGTCTATTTTACTGTTGCGGGTCTATTGGTGAAATCCTAATATAAATAGATTAGTGTATGTCTATATCTGGATGGTCTAAATAGTTAATCTTAGTAGACTATAAGCTTAGTGAAAGCTTGTATAGTGTCATGTCCCACATTGAATAGAAATTGGGTGGGTCTTAGGTATATAAGGGTAGGTATGCAACATTACCTAACAGGCTAGTCTTTTGGGTCAATGGCAAGCTCCCGGCCCATGACAAGTAGTATAGTATCAGAGCAGACCCAAATTCTCATTTGTATGTGGGCCCTTAAAATTACCCCAATAGAGATTGTCACATGGGATGTGGGTCCTTTATGCCGTTAAGGGATGGGCAATATGGGCTAAGTGGGCCTTAAAAATCCTGTGTCTTGAGCCCCAATAGAGGTTGCCACGTGGGCAATAGGTCCCTTATCCTCGAAGGGATGGGCAATACGGGCCAAGTTAGTCCTTGAGTTTGGGCCACACCATGACGAGGACATCACGTGATTGGGTGGGGGAGAATGTCATGTCCCACATCGAATAAAAATTGGGTAGGTCTTGGGTATATAAGGGTGGGTATGCAGCATTACCTAACAGGCTAGTCTTTTGTGTCAATGGCAAGTGCCTGACCTGTGAAAATAGGCATACGGGTTTTCAATAAGGACTGAATACTGAACAGACTCATGAGAACCTCCAATAGACTTCCTATGAAGTCGTCAATGGAAGGTCTTCTCGAGTTGAGTAGTATTCGTGATCCTTGGACCTGAGTGCCACAGTGGACTTATAAGTGATCCACTCTACTTTGGTTCCACATATATCAGAGATCTTTCATGGTCTGACCACTATGTGTCACTGGATATAGTCTGATGCTCATGGAGTTCGGTGTGTGTAGATACGGGATCCGTCAGCTCACATAGGTGAGTTGTATATCTAGATGCTCCGAGATTGTATCTCAGAAAGTTTTATAGCCATAAGCAGTATGCTCAAGGAAAGTGTTTTCCGCATGATTAAACAATATTGTAAAAGTGTTTGCATATATTGTTTATCGAGATATGAATTTGCAGATAAGTTCACAGATTAGTAAATAGAGATTTGACGGTAAGAATCTATATCTCTGCTCTTTTAAGGTATAGACAGATATGGTTAACCTCAGCTTGTGTGGTTTAATGCATTGTTCTGTAATATCCGTAATGTGTGTGTGGAACATTGTTCACAGACTTACGAAAACGTTCTGTAAGACAAATGAGTGTAAACCTAGGGGGTCTCATAATATGAAGTGTACTCCTTGAGCACTGGGATAGCAAGCCGGGTCGAACGGTTCTATCTGGAAAAATTTTAGTAGTAGAATTCGTTTTAAAGACCTCTTTATAAAATGAAAAACCTAGTTGCAAATGTTACAAATAGGTTCCTTTTTTGTTGAAAAATGTACTTTTGACACATGTCATTAATTCATTGGCTCTTGTAATTAATTGGATATTATTTTATTTAAATAAAAATATGATATTTATTATATTATTTTATTAGGCATGAGTGGGACACTTGTCATTAATAAACATGAGATGTTTATTATATTATTTTTCATTTAACATGTGTTGGACACTTGTCTTAATGAATTAATTAAATAATTAAAGTGTGTTTTCTTATCTTGCATTGATAAGGTAAAAATATATTTTAATATATTATTTTAAATAGTATTTGGGCCATTAAGAGAATATTTATCTTGCTTTGAATAATTTATTTAAAAATATTTGCATTGAAACACTTTTAATATTAATAAATATAGTCAAATAAGAAAAATATTTCATTTTATCTTTTTAATAGAGATAAAATTCGACCAACCATTATTTTAATGAAATAAATATTATTTTTGTTATTTATTAATTCATTTAAAATGTTATTATCCAATTAAAATTAAGTAAAAGGCTTTTTGTTAATTCTTTTATAGAAAAGAAAGGTAAAAACATGTTTATTATTCACTTAAGAAAAAGATGGCGTAATGGTTATGTAGAGAGTAGAGTGAAATTCAGCCAAGTGAATTCTTTCACTCTTTAGAAGGCTTTCAACCGCAACAAATACTTCTTCATATTTTTCTCTCAAGTTAGACTTGGTAGGAAAAATAAATGACAAAAGAGTTTTTGTTACAAGGGTAAAAAAGAGAGTTTGTTTTGCTTAAAGAGTTTAAGTACTAAAACAAAAATTCTATACTAATTTTAAGCTACCATTTTAGCTTTTCTAAACCCACCAAGAGTTGGAGACTAGAATTATTCAAAAATTAATTTCAAGGTGAGTTCCAAAAATTTTTGTTCACACCGAATCGTCGGCAAAGGTATGTTCGAATTACCCTAATGTTTAGATTCGGTTTATATTAATGTATTTATCATGTTGTAAAATTTAATTTATTATTCCGCCAACAATATTTATATGTATAACATATTTATATCAAAATAATGAACATATTACACACATAATCACCCTAGTATAATACACACCCAACATACCATTCTTTCATCACTCTCATATTAACCATAAAAAATGCAAATGTGGGTTTAAGAGTAAGAGCCAGAGAGAGCCAGAGAGCTGAAGCCTTGCCATTTGAAAGAGATTGAAAAGAACAACGATTATTATAAGAGGAAAAAAGAGCACACATATATAATTATAATTTTAGAAGTATAAAAATTATTATTCCTAGCTTCTTCTAGACGATCTTCATTTTGAATGCATGAGGATGAGAACAAATTCTTCAATTTATTGGAAGGCTTTTCCTGACGCAGCTGGTGGTTTAGAGTACGTAATATTATAATCAAAACAAAATGTTGGGGGCCAAAGCATCGAATTGCAAAACATATGCAGTGAATCAAAGCATTGATTCCAAATTTCGTCCCCTTAGCCAAAATTTGGGATTGATTTTTCGAAAATCCTGACGAAAGTAATTCGACAAACTCATCGTAACAAGATCTTCCTGTAGTTACAAGGTTTTGACAACAAGGATTATAAAATAAGCCCTTTTTCCTAAGAAGTGTTTCTGATCCTTTGTACAATGATTCTGAAATTTCTTTTACACAGTCATTGGTTGATTTTTTTATGCATTTTTTTTTAAATATCTGAAACGATTAATGGAACTTCAGCTTCTGTTTTCAGACTATCGGCTACAAGCATGGATGAAGAGCATTATTATTTTGCCCAGTAGTACAAATGATATCACGAGTGAGTAGGCAAAACTTGCCATGGTGCTTGTAAATTGATTGATTTTTCGTATTCTTTTGTAAGTGGCTTGTTTGTTGAAGCATAAGAAAAAAGGGAAAAAGATATTTATAGTATAAGAAATTAAGGACGGTACGAGTATGTTATAGTGTATTTATTACTGAAATTTAATCGAACTTACCGTTTATGAAGATAGAATTAGTAATGGTGTGGGTTGAATAAGTTGTATTTAATTATTAATCAAGTAATTAAACTCACAATGGCAGTTCAAATAACTTGCATAAGTTGTCTTTAATTAAGTAATTAATTATAAGGAATGCAACTCTTTTGTATAAGTGGAATTTTTGTCTATGCATTTAATGTTTCGGGAATATTATCGCTTTAAGATGTAAGTTCCACAAGTTAGCCACCAATATTCTTGATTAATTTTTGCAAAAGGATCACGACGTACATTCAATTTTCGTGAAGTTATTTGTAGTATAATTCAAAAGAAAGTTGTTTTAAAATGTTAAAACGTTTCCCAAGTAATTATATTTACTGTGCTGTTATTTTTAATATAAAATGCTTGTCCGTAAAAATTAGACTGAATTTTAGATGTAGGCTAAACTATATTAATTATTTTCAGCGCAGCCTAAATGTAAATCTAAAGGGGAAAATTTTAAAAATGGCTCCATATTAAGTAAAAATTTATTTTAATCCCCCAATATTTTTATAAATTTTATTAGTTAAATATTTGATTTTCGAACTATTTTATTTTTGTAGTATTTTTGCATCTCTCTCTTACAAATCATTCGAAATGTTGATCCAAAACACACTTTGAAATTAGTTAAAATTAATAGATTTATAGTATAAGTTACAAATGGATAAATTTGATTAAAAATGACTAGAAAAATAATAGAAAATAGGTAAAAGCCGACAAATAATGTCGGAGAAGAAGGTTGAGGCCACGCACCTCGCTACAACAGCATGAGGGCAAGGCACTGCTTGGCTCATCCTAGTGACAAGGCCGCGTGCTTTCCTCACGGTGTATTGAACCATACAATGTGAGGTTAGCCACATTTATATATTTCTTCTCTGTCACTTATATCTCAGAATATCAATGATATAGATCTTTATTGTCAAATCTCTATTTGCTCGATCAAAAACTTATCTCTCAGATTTATATTTCAATAAACAATATCTAAAAATATTTTTGCGATATTGTATTACCTTAAGGAAACTCTTTTTCGGGGTAATGCATTTGGCCAAAAGATTTTCTGAAATACAATCTTAAAGCATCAGGATATACAGCCTACCCATATAAGTTAACGGATCCTATATTTATATGCACTAAACTTTAATAAGCATTGAACCATATACAACAATACCTAAAGGTCAGACTATAAAAGGTCTCTAACATATGTGGAATCAAAGCATGGTGGAACACTCACAAGCCCACAGTGGCGCTCAAGTCAAAGGACCACAAATATTACTTAAATTAAGAAGACCATTTATTGACGACTTTATGGGATGTCTATTAGAGGTCGTTGTGAGTATATTCAATACCCAATCCTTACTGAGTACCTTTATGCATATAAAAGTTTTTACTAAACGCAGGGTTTGCTAAGACTAGCCTTTAAAAAATCTAGATAGAGATTTACACTAATCTAGAATGTTTACCAATCGACCCATGTTGGTAAACATTGATCAAGAACAATGTTTTCATAAATATACTGTATAATGACATTTCTTAATACTATTTACAACTCCTTACAACTATGTCATTAAAATAAATATTCTCCATAGATCAAGATGTATCGAGTTGCCAAAATATTGTTTCAAGCTAGACTACCAGAGAGCAATCTATTTAGTCCTCATGTGCTTAAGATGATTTCTCTCATGTGCTTAAGATGATTTCTTACACTGAGAAACTAGAGATGATGGACATTGTTCTAAACAATAATTTATGGGATAATTTAATTCTTTAATCTTTATCGGGATCATTTTAATAGTTTATTATGAATTTTAATATGCATGAGTTAATTCTCACTTATGCTGAGCTACAAAATATATTGAAGAAAGGTCACGGGGACATGAAAAAAGGGTCTAGCCCACTATGTTAAAGCTGTTTCATCTTTAGTCCCAAAGGCTTCTTAGAAGTCTAAGGGGGAGAATAGGGTGAAGCAGATACCATCTACAAGTCCTTAAAAACATGACATATCTCAGCCACAGGAAAAGAATAAAGGCAAAGGAAAGTATTTTCATTATGGCAAGGATGGATACTAGAAATGGAATTATCTAAAGTAACTTGCCATAAAAAATAAAAACCCCTTTAAGTATATATTTACCTATTATTGATATTTCATTGGCTTTTGATACTAGCATAGGTTGGGTATTAGATACCACTTGTTCTTCTTATATCTGCAATGTGTTATAGGGTTTAAGGGATGCTAGGAAGCTACAGTGAGAAGAAGTACAACTTTGCATAGGAAATGAAGAAGTTGTTGGAACTTTTGAGTTACTTATTCCTTCGGACAGAACTATTTTGTTGTATAATTGTTATTTTTTTATCAAATATTATTAGACAGATCATATTCTTTCTGTACTTGACATGAAAGGTTATTATTTACATATTAAGAACAGTTCCTTGTATTTATATGATAAAGATAATGTTTTGCTAGTTGATTGTCAGCTGATGAATGGCCACTATATTTTAGATACAATAGGAAATGTTTTGAATATAGAGATAAATAATAAGAGGAATAATTTGGATACTTTGAATGATACTGAATTGTGACATACAATTAGGTCATAGGCATAAGATATCTAACTCATCTGATTAAGAATGGTGAAATACTTAATCTTGCTATAGTGCCTTATCCAATTTGTGAATTTTTCATTCAAGGGAAGATGATCAAATCTCATTTTGTTAGTGTAGGACACTGGGCCACTGATACGAGCGTAAAAGCACTAGTATAATTTGTACAGAACTTTTATATTTTGCCTTAAATCATAAATATTTGGCTACTTAATTGTGATTTTTGATCATAAATAGATGCACAATAAAAAATGTGACGCATAAAAATAAATGAGAGGTGAATCGAATGTCAAACGAATAAGTTACGCTCAAAATACGAAAGTAGCGCAGCAAGTGATTGGGCACCACAGCGCTCATGTTTTGAAGATAAAAAACTATAAATAGAAAGCCAAAAACTCTAAGAGAGAAAAAGGAGAGAAAAAGAGAGAAAAGAGGCAAAAACATAGAAAGAGAATTCACAACACAAGATCAAAGATAAAAACCAAAGATTGAAGAACTAAGATCAAGATTCAAGCTTCAAGTCAAGATTGCGGGAGAAGCACATCAAGGAGTCACTTTGGTTATTTTTTCTTCTCTTTCTTTATCATTATATTTTTTTACTTGTTGATCTTTATGAATTGCTTTGATACTTTTGATTTTGTGATAGGTTAATTTGTTCATCTAGGGTTAGACTATGTAAAACTAGTATGGATTTGGATTGTGTTAAATTTTAGTTTATGAAGTTGATATATTCAATTGATTCATTCTATCTTATGTTTAATGCTTTCATTATACCTGATCAATATTTTGAATGATTGAGGAACCATGATGAACTCAACGGAGGGATCCATGTGTTTAACCTAGGGTAGTTTGATGCATGATCATCGGGTAACAACTATAAGTTCCATCTAGGATAGACATTTACCTAGGTGGCATGTATGGTATAACTTAGACTTGATCTTAATGAATTACATTCTAATTTGATTACCATAGATAATTGGTGATTGTTAGAATGGGTAATATAGTTACTTGACCATCGATAGAGGCTTGTGATGAGATTAGTGTGTAAGCCAATCAATTGGTATAAGGGATTAACTAAGTGGTTAATGAATTTAATGAAATATTAAGGGACAAGTCAAAACTCTAGATTATCTTTATTTATGAATTCTACTCTTTGCTTTTATTTAATTTAATTGATATAGTGGATTAGTTAAATAAATTTCAGATTTTAGTTTTCTGAATAAAAGTTAAATATGTACAATTTTAGTATTTGATTTATAGAATTAGATTGCATAGTCCCTGTGGGATCGATATCTAGACTTAAAATCCTATATTACTTGATACGATAGCGTGCACTTGCACTTAGCTACTATAGCAACCCAATTAGCCACTAATATGTTGGAACTAATATATAGCAATATATATAGTCCAATAAATCACACTGCTACGGGTGAGTTTTGGTAGTTTGTGATCTTTATTGATGATTTGTCATGATATAGATATATGTTTCTTATGAAATACAAGTAAAAAACCTTGAAATATTCAAAGAATTTTGATTTGAGAAAGAAAAAGAAACTAGTAAGTTTATTAAATACATTCGATCAGATCAAAGCGATGAATACATGGGCCATGTATTCATTAATTATTTAAAATAGAATGAAATTGTCGCTCAATATAGTCATCTACGTACTCCTTAACATAATGGTGTTTTAGAGAGGAGAAATCAGACTTTATTAGATATGGTCCCGTCGATGATAAACTTTATCGATCTTTCTGAATTTCTTTGGGGTTATGCTTTATAGAATACTGCTCATTTATTGAATAGAGTTCCATCAAAGGCTGTTCCTACCACTCCGTATGAGATATAAATTGAAATAAAATCAAGTCTTAAGTATATTAAGGTTTGGAGCGGTCCTACTTACGTAAAGGTTATACAATAAGATAAACTTGTACTTAAGAGGTATAAGTATCAATTAATTGGATATCCCAAGCACTCTATATGATATCAGTTCAATGACCCTGAGAAATGAAATGTGTTCATTGCTCATTACGCCACCTCTCTGAAAAGCCAGTTTGTAATGGATCATAGGGATTGTAAAATGACTAAACTTGATAAAGTTAACAATACATTAGTGAGCTGATGATGGAAGCTCGAGTTTAACTAAGTGAGATGCCTTTAACATACCCTCCCCGTAAAGTCAAAAAGGATTTTGAGGTCACCTGTTAGGTATGTTATGATGCCTAAAGGTGCCTTTGATTTTTTTTCTTTGTTAAAAAAATGGATCATTTAACTTATAAAGATGAGATATTGGATATCAATTTAGAAAAATGGCAAGACATCATAAAATTCTAAGTTTATTCTATGTATGACAATCAAGTTTGGGACATGGTTGAACTTTCTGAAGGATTTATTCCTATCAAGCGTGGCACCAATGGAAAGATAGAAATCTTCAAAGCGTGACTAATGGCAAAAGAATATACTTAAAAATCCAGAATAGATTATGAGGAGACCTTTTCACCAATAGCCATGTTAAAGTCAACCAAATTTTTATTGGCAATTGCTGCATATTATGGTTATGAAATCTAATAGATGGATGTAAAGATGACTTTTCTGAATAGATATCTTGAGGAAGAGATATACATGGAGCAGCCTAAAGGTTTTGCATCAAGCATGACTTCTTATTTGGTATACAGACTAAAGAAGTCCATTTATGAACTTAAATAGGCCTCTTGAAGTTGAAATCTTCATTTTAATGATGTAATTAAAGGTCTAGTTTTATCAAAAATGAAGAGGAAGCATGTGTATGTAATAAGGTCAGATGGAGCATGAATACCTTTCTAGTTTCTTATAGACGACATACTCATTATTGAAAATGATATTGGTATGTTGCCGTCAAGAATTACCTAAGTAAAAACTTCTTCATGAAGGATTTGGGAGGTGCTTTTTTATGCTAGGTGTAAAGCTTTATATAGATAGAGTTAAGAAGCTAGTAGAACTCACTTAGTCCCTGTACATAAATAGTATGCTAGAAAGGTATAGTTTTACTAACCATACGACAATTAATATACCTTTTAGACATGGCATTCAATACAACTTTAGCAAGAAGCCTATTTGATTTCTTTGCACTAATCTTCCAGTGTTACTTTCATCTTAATACACCATAAGATAGACAATGAGATAGATATTCATACTCTTTTCTATATAAAATACAATTGTTATAGCATGCATCAATCTTTTTATACTCAATACCTAAAGTACTCATTATCTTTTTTCGCTTTATAAGTAGAAGCAGGAAGTACATTATTTTTAGGAAGAATATCTTGAAGAGTTCTTAACAACTCAGAAAAAATTTTATCGGACCACCTATGTTTCTCTTTAATATTGTACAACTTCACTAACCCAGATAATTTTATATATTTACTACACCTGAGGTTTAAAGGCATTTGGAAATCCTTTAGTAATTCACTAAAAGAATCCCTAACATTGTCACAATGCCTATATGCTTCATATACTTTTCCACAGTTTCTTCATCAAGCATATATTCACCACTCGGGGAAGATACCTTCTCTCCATGATAACACCATGTCTAATAACTTTCATCGATACCACAAATAAGTGTTTAATTTGTTGAGTTGTATTGAATATCGCATCACGATATTTAACACATAGGCATCTCATTGTATTACTATTTTCAGAATGCAAGGTTGTAAACTCTATAAAATTTTCAACTCTATTATCATATTCCTTACTTAATCTATCATATAGCATCTAAGATTTATCCATATTGTAGCTAATAACTATGTCCTGAACATGAAAAAAGTAAAATTTGATGATATTCAATGTTAATGAAATGAGTAAAATGTGTAAAATCACCCCGGCCCAAAGACCTTTCCAATAAGATAAATTAAAGCCAACACACAAAGCAACAGTTAACCTCTCTATACAAAGTTCTAACTTTTAATGCAAATATTCAATTCTTTAAACATATTTGATTCTCTATCAGTGAAATTAAGCTATTGTAATCAATTATTGAAACTATTATTTAAGTCATGTACTAAACTACACTCAACAATCATTTGGATCAAAATAACCACATCTTCATTAAGGTAGAGAAATGAATGTAAACAAACCCTTTCAAGTTAATTAATATAATTGTATGCATATAAACTTTAACGATTAGGAAATATTTTTACTTTTAGTTATCCATTAAGCTCAAAGCATTTACAATTCATTAGAAATTGTGGACCTCACAAGAAACAAGTCTTAATGTCCAAAGTTAACATCAAAATGTGCCAATGAGATGTAAATGCAATAATGGAAGATAAAAATTATTGGATAGAAAATAGAATATGTTTATTGATTTCAATGTTACCATTTCCTTTTCTTTACTAAAACTATCAAGAAAATAAAAAGAAAAAAAAAGCGAAACCCTATCATATATATTAAAAATTTTGACCAAAAAGACATAAAAGTTGGAAATACACGGTGTTTAGGAATAATGTTTATGTGCCTAGCTGCGTAGCATGCTGAGTGGGGTAAAAGGCTTGGTTTATATCATGACAAATTTTCAAAATGAATCAAATGAGAAATTTAAAAATATTTCTATGTGAGACGAAGGCAGCACATTATCTACATTTATTCAATAAACATTGGTTATATACATATATTTTAAAAATAAAAGATGTCTTTAAAATATTTTATTGGGATGGTCTAATTGAATTTATCCCCTTCAGCATCTTTCTCTAACAGATTGGCATCTTACTCACTCCTTTACAACTTCAACTACACTAAAATGGTTATCTAATCTAAAAATTTGGTTAATTTCATATTTTCTCTCTTTGGTTATTTTAAGCACTACCCTAACAAGATTTGGAAGCATAAAATGCAAGCTTTATCCAAATTTTTTGATATTAAGTATTGTCACAATAAATTTTTTTTTATAAAAATACTAACAACTAGAAGCACAAAAAGCTGGCATGCTCGATGGGTTGGAAGCACAGCAAACCCCGTATGGTTACTAAATTCAAAAACTTGATAATAAAAAAAGAAACAATTTTTAAAGATGTTAAACAATTTGGTTTGGCTAAAAAAGGGATACCAAACTCCCACACGCTCAACACAATAGTTTTTGCTACCAACTCAAAGAACAAATCAAGGGACTACATACCCAACAGGAAAAAAAAAAGCCTGTCTTCTTCAAACAAAATGACCACAAATATAAATCTTAAAAAACACAAAAAGGCAACTGTCACAAACAACAATGAAACAAAAATCCCACAAGCACACTTGCGATTTTGTTAAACAACCAATGCTAGAACAAAAAACCCACATAAACTTTTGCTAAAAACAATACAAATCTTAAACAATAACTTGACTTTTTCAAACAAAGGAACTACAAACACAAATCTTAAAAACTCACAAAAACCTCATAAGCACATACACAAATAAACATAAAATCATGCGGTCGATAGGTCAAAATAGAATTTTTGCTAAAAATAAAATAAATCTTAAATAATAACAACACATGCTGAGAACCAAACAAAAATCCACATGGTCACAATAGCACTTTACACGATTCAAAATAATAAAGGTTTATAGCTCTTTATCTTAATACAACACCTTGATTTCTCGTGAGTGATGATGTGCAAATATAATTTAACTCCTTCAAAATTTGAATTAATGGAGAAGATGAAATTAGAATCAAAATCTAGGGTTCGGATTTTAGGAGAACATAAAAGATTGTTTTTTATTTGTCTTGTGTCTTTAATTAGTGTTTACTTCGAAAAATGGCTAAGAAGTTTTGCACAATCAATTTTCAACGGCAAGGCACGAAACAACGTTGTCTAGCAAGGATTAAACAAACAAAAAAATATCGTTTTTAGTTCAATGTATATTCAAACTTCTTCATTGAACAATGCTCTTTTTTATAACTAATATTACATTTAAAAATGGCATCATTTTAAACTGATTAGTCTTATATACTTAATCTTGAAATGGCACTTTTATAGTGACAAAACAAATACCAAAAAGGTGCCGTCTTACTCTTTTTGCAAAAAAGTAAATTAATGAAATGATGTCATTTGAATGTCCACGTCAGATATATAATTATTTATTAATTATTTTGAAAACGTATCTATCATTAATTATTGAAAAATATTTTTCAATAAATTCTGTCACAATTAATGATAGATAGTTTATTTTAAAATAAACAACATTGTTTTGCATTTGTACGTCAGATTTAATATTTTTTTTAATAATCTAACAACGTATCTATCAGCAACATATATTATTTATTTCTTGATAAATTCTATCACTGTTTTGTGATAAATTTTATTAGAAATTATAAATATTAATTTTTAATAGAATCTATCACGAATTATTAATAGTAAAAAATTTGTAATAAATTATATCAGAAATTTATGATAATAATATATTTTTATCATAAAATTTTTATTATTAAAATTCTTTTGTATTGGTAATGTATCATTTTTTCTCTTTCAGCTTTCTCTCACTTTCATTTTCTCTTTTTTTTCTCCGTTCTATTTTTTTTTCCATTTTTTTATTTTTAATAAAGCTCACTGTCCCATTAACCCATCAATGGAGGACCCATTTCCTTGCTTTAACACTTGCCACAACCAACATTTCTCTTTCTCTTAAATTGACAAGTATGGCCGACATGCATGCTATTGAGCTGCATGCAAGGTAAGTGGCCATTAGCCACGTATGTTACATTACAGCACCTACCATACCGTACTGCCATCTACCTTTCAATTTGAGGAGACAAAAGTAATAGTAGAAAACAAAAATAGATCCTTGAATAAATTGAAAGAAAGCACAAACTTACAAGCTAAGAGGACACACACAAGGCAAAGTTTAATACGGCGCATAAACCATTTAGGGAAACATGAACCACTAGTGATAGTACTGAACTGTAAAATAATTATTATTCACATAGTTTAGGAGGCAAGCTCGGTTTCAAGAGAATTTCAAGTGGCGTGGCTCGGGGATTTGTCAATGAAGTGGTTCTAGTCATATCAACTAGTACACCTAATGTTTGCACGAATACTCTTTATATTGTTGAAGAATAAACAAAGTTATGAGATGAATTATACAAGCGAGGGTCTTTCCTTTATATACTAGCAGCCATATACAATCAACGGTTAAGATCTAAACTATTTAACAGTGTATATACAAAATAGAATAATATGTCCTAAAATATTCTTAGATGCCATCACATATTCTCTGGAATATTCCTTTTTTAATTAAGGTTAATAACCCTAATAAGTTGCGGGTTTGACCCAGTTCTCCACCTATGTCAGTGGATCTTCTAGAAGTTTCGGTCCGCGATCCATTCCAGTAGCCCTTAAAGCCTCTAGGAGGCTTTGTCAAGCACCAAAATGTCATGGATCTTTTCGAGAACCGTGCGACCTTAGATGCGTTGCATGCTAAGCAGCCGAGAAAACCATACAAAGAGAAGAAAAACATGCATACCAAGTGTTTGTACGAATGTTCTCTATATTGCTGAAAAGAAAACAAAACTATGAGATGAATTATACCAGTGAGAATATCCCCTTAGAATATTCCTAGATGCCATCACATATTCTTTGAAATATTCCTTTTCTAATTAAGATTAACAACTTTAATAAGTCGTGGGCTTGGCTCGGTTCTTCACCAATGTCAGCGGGTCTTCTAGAAATTCTGGCTCGTAATCTGTTCCAACAATCCTTAAGGCCTCTAGGAGATTTTGTAGTACACCAAGTGTTCAAAAAAATGCTTAAGAACACTTGGGACGTGACACAAGATAGTGGCTTTGACAACTGTATCACCGTCGTAATCGCAGAGGCTAACACTATCAAGAACCGATAGCAGCACGTCCATGAAATCGTGATCCTTGGCGTCCGCGTCATCCCAGGAATCTCTTTTCTTACCATGCTCCTCTATCCACTCACCAAGAAGACTGTCCAATTCTTTGCCTGTTTTCTTCATGGCCTTTTCATGTCCGCCAATATCAAGCCATCCAAGAAAAGGTAAACAATCTCTCACCATAAAAGTCCCAACCAAATTATAGAAATCCCTTATGATAGTCCTGCAGCGTCTCAACGCCTTCAGCACGAGCACCAAAATACCTCTTCCCAGCAACCATCCTTAGAATCACGTCCGAATTCAAGTCCTTAAACCACTTTTTCATCTCGATCAAAACTTGGTTTGACTCATTCCTTTTCTTGGTACAAAGCTTGTAAATATCTTTTATTCCGCCTTCTATTTCATCAGATCCAATAAGTTTTAGTATCTCTAGTCTGCGATTCGAGAGAAGCTGTAAGTTCGTTAATTTGCGCATTTCAAGCCAGTATGCGCTGTAGGGAGAGAACCCAAAACTGGCACGGGTGTGGAAGAGGTTTCCGACTGTGCATTTCGGGCGAGATATATCCACATCATACTTTGTGACAATTCTTTAGCCACTTCCCAGCGACTGACCACCAAGGCGGGTTGCACGCCTATCCGAATGGAGAAAACCGGTCCATACTTGTCGGCTAAGGCCCCCAACATAATGTGAGGGATTTCGGATCCTGCTAAGAGGCGGAGATGGCCGATCAGCGGCCATTTGCCAGAAGCTTCTTGTGGCTTTTGGCCCTTTGTGGAGTCGGACCTTCTCAGTAAATAATAACAGCAAAAGAGAAGTACAACAAAGAGTAAGATTATGGTGTTGTTTAGGTATTGAAGAAGGAAATTCATGATAGTTAGTAGTGATAGAAAACTTAGGGAACCAGGATTGTTGAAATTTTACGTTGCATTATTTTCTTCATAGTGTCTGTATATATATACACATCAATAAAGGTTTTTCCTAGGTGTACGTGTCAAGGTTTCAATCTTTGCTATTTTGAGAATAAAGTTTCAATCTTGGAGACGGTTTCAATCTTAGCTAGTTTGGCATAAGGTTTCAATCTCGAGGACAAGTTTTCAATATGACCATTGAAAATTTAATGTTCCTTGCGGTGGGATTTGTTTGGGATGAGATAAGCTTTTTTTTTTTTTGGAGTCTCTTGTCTTTTACACAGTCACTATGGGCGCGATTTTGGTCATTGAAATAGTTTATGTTGGTGTGCAGTATGGGCTTATTTTTGGAATACGATTTTATTTTGGTCATTCATTTCTTTCTAATTTAAAATTGTGTACTTCTTAGTAGTTTCAACTGAGTGGCGAAATTGTAAAAATCATATTTCCCATTTGTAGTTTCACTTCATTGATACATTTTAAGAAAATAATGAGATTGCAGATGGATTGATAAAAATTCTTTAGAATTATAATGATTTTACTTAGTAGTTACAAGCTCTGTAATACTCACATATTCATAATAAGTAAGAACAATAATTATATTGTTATTAGCTTTGTATTTGTATTTGCGTATTAAAATTATATTTATTTTATTATAACATATTATTTATTTATTTTAATTTTAAATACATTATTTATTTTAATATTATTTAGGTGATATTTGATTTATATATTATTATTGTTTGTTATTTAGAGTATAATCTCCAAAAACTATATTTTTCTAAAAAATGATATTCTTACATGTCTAGTACATTGTATCCAAAGTCAAGCAATTAACTCACGACTTTCACACTATTATAATTTTCTAAATTATGTAACATCAGTGCAAAATTTTATTTGATAGATTCAAGTTTTGGAGTAAAACTATTTTAAAATATAATTTGTGTGGATTCAACTATGGATTATTTGTTTGGGACTTAGCTAAGTGTAAAGAGAAATTATATTGTAGTTTCATAATTTTCAAGTTGGTATTTTAATTTATTAAATTGAGAGATTGAATACTATTTAATTAATATTTTGATCTATCGCGTTATTGGTTTAGATTTGATAGTGAATATGAAATGAATTTGAAAGAATTATGATATAATTTCCATGATGAGAATGATATAAGAGTAAAAATTAACATGTTCTGATTTTGAGATAATTGGACTTCAATTGAAGTATAAGAAATTTTTTTTAAATATTAGTGATTAGAATTGACAAGTTTTGAGAAGTTAAGTCAAGACCAATTTGGTGTGATAAGTGTGAATGTGAAGATTTTTTAGTTATCTTAAGCTTTTTAGTTTCATATTTATGTTTATGAATGAATTAACTCTCATCGATAGGTTAAAGAAATTAAGTTTGTTATGTGATCGATAAGAGGCAAGTATACTAAACTTGTACTAAAATCACAATAAATATAATATTTATTTGTGTATGATTTTATAAATATGATTTGAAATGTATTTATTTTATGTCAAATATATTTTAATAACATATGCTTATGAATATAAGTATGGACATTAAACATAGATATATATGACATATATTTGTTTATAAAAGTGTGCTTTTAAAATAAAATGTGTTTAATAAAAAAAATTTAAAGTAAAATATGTCTATGAAATTTATTTTATATTTTTTAAAATATTTAAACTTAATAATTGCTTAGTAGACATTCTCGTCTGTTTTGAAGCCATTTTGTTTGGCATTTCTTTCGAGATTAGTATCCGTGATATGTGGCTAACTTTTACTCTCAAATTTGGTGCCACTAGTGAAGACAAATGCATCGACTTTCATGAAGTGACCAGCACAAGTGAAACTACTGGAAGTATTCGAAGCTTCGACGAGGAGGAAGTTGAACCTTGTCCAAAGAGAATCAAAGCTCCCTAACCGAAGTTCCATCTTTTCTTCTGTTTATTATACAAGAGGCTACTTATTCTCTCTTCTTATGCAAGTTCGATGCTCTAAAAAAGTTTTGTTTCTTTATCTTTTAGATGTGCTTTTTTTTTTAATTTAATATCGTACAACTAAGAATATATACAATATTGAACCAAAGAAATTTAAAAAAAAAAAACTAATCCATTGGATGAAAAACAAGGAAGACGCTCAAAGACTGATACAAAATGAATTGGATCTAGTCTATTGTAAAAACACTATAAACGTTCAAATGAAGCTCGAAATAAAACCCCAACATTTTTCTTCCTTCTTTTTTCAAACTAAAAGAAAATTGAAACTTATTCCGCCATTACAAATATTTGAATATTGAACTATGGGTTTAGATAATCTCATTCATGGGATTGTTTCGATAACAAACTTTTTAATTCTTGATAACAGTATAATCTTTAATTTTTGAGAGGCCCCTGAGCACAAAGTTTTTGGGATCCGGTCCCATATATAGATTCGGAAAAAAAATGGGTCTATTCTCAATAATTAATTGAAATTCTACACATTTTATACTAGAAGAGGATTAAAAAAATTTTGTTATGGAAAGAAAAAGAGGTGACGCAATGCCCAACTAATTGGAGATCTATTTTATTATTTTCTTTAGATTGAATTTCTCTTTAAAGAGATAATAATATGTTTACTTTTATATATTCTATTGGGGTTAAAGTTGGTTCATCCTTCCAAATCTCCCAAACACCCAAGAATTTATTGAGTGTAGAGAAAATTAAGTTTGTTGGGCTTGTCTATATCAAGAGATAGGACTTGAATTGGTTACAAGATGATGGAAGATGGGATGTTGAGTTGATCTCTTCTAGTTATTCAGTGACTATAGAAGAACTGTCTTGCATATATTTTAGAGTAGGAGGAATTTTGTCTTATGAGGTCATAGCTGGTCTTATGACCGTAAGAAGATTTACAAATAAATTTTATTCTCTTGTTATCGAGTCCTTTCATCTCAAATCACTTAGGCCCCACAAATCGTCATAAGCGATAAATGACAAGCTCGTTGAGCATTTGCTTCTAGCAGTAAGGGGGTGAATTTTTCCTTGTCTAGTCATGTCATCTCAAGGAACTTTTCTTTCCCCTTTCTGCTTATAGCCTCTGGTGAATTTGGGCTGCGAGGTATATTGTGCCTACTATCCTCCGTAATGGTACTCCTATTAGCTTGTTCAGTATGTTGCTTGGGCTTCTATTAAAGTTGAAAGACCCACTCCGACAATTTGCCTATAAAAATTAAGGTGGAACTCAATTACTATTTTATAAACATTCTTGTAGTTTCTCTATTATCGAAATTTTATCGAAATTTTAATAAAATTTTATCTTTTTTTAGACATTCTGAAATTTGTAACTTAAAATATAAACACTTTTATAAAATCCAACATAAGTTATTATACTTCCACACTTTCCATTTCTTATTCATAACAACAACCAACATCATTAAATAAAAATACATCTATAAAATATTCATCAATATTTTTTAAGTATCTAAAATAATGTTAATGACATCAAGACATCAAATGCTCAAAATAAAAAAATATATATCTAAAGTCAAGAAGTTTAATATAATAAATTTTTATAGGCCCAAAAAGACAAAGAGAGTTCATGAGTCTCATATAGCTCACAAAATAACTTAAAGCATCACTGTGTGACCCACTTCAACTAATCACTGAACTGAAAAAAGTCCACAATTTCTTGAGAGAGAAAAATGAGAGGGGTGAGTTTTTACAAAACCATTAAATGGAATAGTTTAAACAAATAAGAAACATAAGAGATAATAAAATAATAATAATAAACTTTTATACTATCATGATAAGTATGATATAAATATACTAAACCCTCAAAATAATCGTAAAATTTCATATTTTTCATGCTAACTATGAACATTTTAGAAATTCTAACATGATTTCATAAATAATTCATATGTAATACATGTCATGGAATTTAAATATATATTTTTAAACCTTATACTAAATTAGTACCAAGGGAAACCTCGTCAGGCAACGAGTTAGACGAATTCATTTTATATCATCTCATATCCATGTGTTACGCATGCATATAGTAAAATGGTTCTCAAAAAGCAATGCACATATACATACGATCCAAAGCCTATATGTGTGTACAAACAAGTTCCAAAATCCTTAATCTTATCTATAAATCTAAAGAGGGGATGGTATTGCTTAGTGGTTTGAAAACCACTTTTATTTATGCAATTATAAACTCACAGTACCTCATAGTTTACAGAGTCAAGTGATAAAAAGAATGATTTTTTATAATGTAAAATAAATACTTGAATTAAATATAGTATAATTTAAGGAAATTTTAATTAAGTAAAATAAATATTTATCTTTAAAAATATATTTATCATACTTTCATAGACTTATTAACATGATGTATAGTAAATAAAATCTTTGATATAAGAATAAACTATATATGTGTATATATAATATAAATCCTACTCACAAAAATAATGCGGCTAATAAAAAACACGTTCTCAAGACATGTCATGTATGGAAACTCTCCTAAATAAGAGGAAGTATACAATTATTAATCGAAACAGAAACTAATACTCGTATTAATATATCTAAATAAAAATTTATTAAACAGTCGGTATTGCGACGAGTTATACACATACTAAATTATGAAATCGGTGTGGGCTTTGTAACTTAGGGTCCAAGTTATTTCGTCTAACTCCTACGGGTCCTAAAATGAAGAAACAAATTATATATTATGCTAATAATATAATAAAATTCAATATGAAGCCCAAATCAAAGGGTTAAGGTTTTTTCAAAACCCAAACCCTCTCTTTTTTATGAAATTCAACGCTCTAACATATATTTATATATGATTAAATCTTTTAATTTAATAAGTAAATCTTGCTCCAAACCTCCAACACACTATCTTATACTCTCTATCTCTCTAAAATCTCCAATACTTAAACTTCTCTCTAATTGAAAAAATTCCAACACTTTAGGGTTCTAAATCATTCATAAAATATCACCTATATCATAATATCTCAAAGCATACTTTAAAAAAAAAAAAAACTGAAATAAAAAATGGTCATGGAAGCTTACCACTCTCTTTCAACAGAGACACCATTTTTTTTTTTTTGCATTTGTGTTTGGCTAATTTAAAGATTAGAGAGGCTTAATGTGCTTTTTAACAAGTGGCTTAATTTTTTTTCAAAAAACTCATGGCCCATTTTAATCTTTTCCACCTATAAAAATTTTGTTTTCAAAATTTAAAATACCTAAAGAAAAAAGATGTGGATATTATGCTCGTATTAAGTCCTTGCACTCCTAGTTTTGGGTGATTTTTTCACATAACTTTCACTAAAGAAATAGTTTTAGAATGTAGGACTTGTTGCCTCCTTTGCAATATCTTCACTGATTCCTCATCATAGGTCAAATAGTTTTTCAATTGAACAGGTTTTTGTTCGAACACATGGCTCAAGTCATATATGTACTTTTAGAGCATTGAGACATGAAACACATTATGGATTCTCAATAGCTCTAGAGGTAAAGCTAAGCGATAGGCAACTATTCCAACATGCTCAAAAATCTCATACAGACTGATACATTGTGAGCTTAGCTTACCAAGCTACCTAAAACAAAGAACACCCTTCTAATGAGAGATCCATGAAAATACTCTTTCTCCAACATTAAACTAAAGAACTCTTTTACGCTTTTCAGCAAAAAATTTCTGTCTATCTTGAACAGCTTTCATCTTTTTCCTTATAATTTGTATCTTCTAATTAGTATCATGCACTAAGTTTGGACCAAATAATCTGCTTTCACCTATTTCATCCTAATAAATTAAAGTTCAAAATTTCCTACCATACAATGCCTTATATGGTGTCATCTTCATATTAGCTTGGTAATTATTATTATTCAAATTCTGTCAAAGGCAATTAAGTGTCGTAACTAACTTTGAACTCCATCACGTAAGCTCGTAGCATATATTCCAAGGTTTATATAGTATGCTTTAACTACCTATTTTTCTAAGGTTGAAAAGCACTCATAAAAATTTAACCTTTTGCCTAATGCCTTCTGTAAGCTAGGATATAATTTAGATATAAAATGAGATCTCAATTTGATACTATAAACACGAGTAATTTATGAAGACGTACTAACTTAGCCACAGAAATACTAGCTAACCTATCAAGTGAATAAGTAGCTTTGATAGGAAAAATGTAAGTAGACTTTATGAGCTAATCAATAATCAAACTATACACTATAATAACCCTTCTTAGTACATGAAAGCCCTGCTACAAAGTCTATAGTAATATGCTTCAATTTTCACTCAAGAATAAAAAGCAACTGAAAAATTCCAACAGACCTCTTATGCCCAACCTTGATTGACTAATAGATTAAAATTGAGAAACAAATTTTACCTTATCTCTATTCATACCCTTCAACTAATAATGATCTCTCAAGGTATCATGCATCTTCATACTATCCTAATGCATCATATAGACCGAGCAATGAGCTTCTTCCATAATCTTTGTTTTCAAATCTTCTATATTAGGTACACAAAGTCTACTACCTATAGTTACGGTCCCATCATCTCTTACCATGAAGTTGGCTCGTAAACCCTTTTTTTCATATCATCTATCAACTTCATTAACTGAAGGTCTTGAGCATGCATTTCCTAAACTTTACCAACTATGGTAGGCCTGACCTAAAAATTAGCCATCAAGGCCCTAGAAACACAAATTGATAGCTCAACTCTTAGAGATCTCAACTCAGTCAATCAAGGTGTTAGTGTCACTCTCAAATGAGCAATAGAAGTATAGGATTTCCTACTAAGGGCATTAGCTACCACCTTTTCCTTGCCTAAGTGGTAGTTAATGGTATACTCTTAATCCTTGATCAGCACAATCCATCTCTTCTTATTTAAGTTCAAGTCCTTTTGAGTAGACGGATACTTACGACTCTTATAATTAGTAAAAATATGGCAAGTCACTCTATATAAGTAATGCCTCAACGTCTTAAGTACAAATGGCACTGTTGCAATTTCCAAATCATATGTTGGTTAGTTTAGCTTTTTTTTTTTTAAGTTTCCTGGAAGTATCAGCCACTACCTTACCATGTTGTATCAACACACAACCCAATCCTTGTTTAGAGGCATCGCTATATACCACAAATCCCTTTTACCAAATTAAAGAGTGAGTACTGGTGCTGAGGTTAATCATGCCTTGAGTTCTTCAAAACTATTTTGACAATCTTCATTCCACATAAACTTAACATCCTTTTAGGTTAACTGTGTCAATGGGTTAGCTATTTTGGACAATCATTCTACGAACCTACGTTTTTATAGTAATTGGCCAATCCAAGAAAACTCTTAACCTCTAATATATTAGTAAGTCGCTCCCAATTCACTGCTACTTTAACCTTTTAAGGATCTACATAAATGCCCTTAGCAGATATCACATGGCTATTGTGTATTTTCTAAAGCATAAAACGAAGTACAAGTATACGCTATCGTAATAAGTAATAAAGAAAATTGTAAAGCTGGATGTGGAACCCACAGGGATAAATATTTCTCAATCAAATACTGAAATTATATTTTTCTAGTAATTATTCAGAAAATGAAATTCTTAAATTGCAAAAGTAATTAAATTAAATTAAAGGAAAAAAAAAGAAATAACACAACTCAATTAAATAACAATATAGAGAAAGCCTAGGATTTATTACTATCCCTCAATATGCTTTTCTAAAGATCGATCCTCTAATATTTAAATCCATCAATCCTTATTACTGATCAAGACACTAATGTATTCACAAGCCTTTTCAAGATCAAGCAAGTATATCTCAATTTACCAAATACCTATATCTCTATGGTAATTATAATAAATCAAGATTCATTAAGAACAAGTTTGATTGACCATACATGCCAATTAGGTATATCTCTATACTAAATTAAAACTTGTAAACTCCTTCATAATCAATTATGCCTTTCTCAAGTTTATAAAGTATTACCAAATCAATCATAATATTGATCAAATATAATGGAGCATTAAGGGCAAAAATTTGAATAATAAAGAATTGAATTCAAATAAATATTAAAAAGATTCAACAACATATTGAGTTCAAGTAATAATTCTAGAGAATAAATTTAGTTTATGATAACAAGAAAATTATTACTGTAAAATAAAATAAACATAATATAACCAAAAGTAAACCAATATAAATGTCAAATTACAACTAGTTGATCAACCAAATATTTTCCTATAATCTCTTACTTCTTTGAATTGCCTTTGTTTCTCTCTCTAAAATTTTTGTAATTATGCTTAAATTGCTCTTTAAAACTTGTGTTGTATGTCTCTTTAGGGCTGAAACAAGTGGCCTTCATATAATAGTTTGATTGGAGTCTTGGGGTTCGCTTTAGTTCATAAAATGGCTTACCGCGGCAGCAAAATCCTTCCATCACTAAAGTAAAATTCTTTTTTGCTATTTTACACCAGCTAAACATGTGTATCGTTTCAGCCCTTTTTACGACCAATTTAAGATATTTCCTTTAATCGCGTCGCTAGAGTGACACGTTCTTTACCACTGGGCAGTTTAGCGTTAGGGTAAAAATCCTTTCTTGCTGTAGTGATTTTGATTTAGAATTTGCCACTGGAGTGAAAATTACTTCACTATTGAATTAATTTTGTTAGCAACTTTGAATTTTTTGCAATTTGGTTTTGCTGTTTGTTTTCAAAACTTGCGATTTTGTTCTAATTTCTTCTTTCATCTATTTTGGTCTCATACTTATAAATAAACAATAAAGCCTATAAATAATTATTTAAATTAAAAAAAACCCCAAGTAAAATGGGGATAAATATATGACATTTAAACCCTAAGTAAAAAAAACCCAAAACTTAGAAAATTGCTTGTCCTTAAGCAATGAAAAGAAAACTTATAAAGAGAACAAAGAGATTATACTTGACTCAAATAAAAATAAAAAATAAAAACACAACTTACTAAGTTGAATAGGTGATTATAATAATTGTCTCAAAGGCTAGTAAAAATGAAACCAATCTTTTAAGAAATTAGATATATAGCTCTTAACAATTTTTAATATTTATATTTAGTCCTTTATCCTTCAGTCAAATTGTACTTTGATTTTCACCATACTTAAGACTGTACAGAAAAGATGATGTCTCGGTATATACTTTATAATGACACTACTATAGGCTTATTTTTCGTACCACTCTCTACTAATGTAGGATAACATATGTCTAGGTATGTATTTAGGAATTTAATTAACTTGTAATGAAAGGCTAAGATTAAGGTGAGATAAAAGGATAAATAATTTGAGGGTTAGATCATACCATGAATACTTAAACTTTATTTAAAAACATCTTCATATTTGTTTCCTTGATTTGATCTCCTCCCCCAAATTTATTGTGTTTCCTATTCTTCTTTTCTACTACTATTTTTTTAAAGAATTTCTTATTTTTCTTAAGCTGGGGGAATAAAGAATTATCTCAAGTATCTATGATTTTATAGGGACATGTGAAAAAGCATTCAACCAATTATTATATTTCTTATCATTGACTTATAATCATGACAACCTAACAAGAATAAATAAATGATAAAAGAAAAAGTCAATATAGTAGACATGGTTTCATTACTACTCTTTTGGTTTTTCTTTATATGGACTAAATAAAGAATGATATAGTAGAGTTGGAAATCCACATCCATCATCCCTACCTTGAGATGGGATGGAAAGAGATGAAAGGAATTGTTATACCCTATTTATTCTCATACAACTTAGATTCCATGATCTCTATCTATTACTCTATTTATGGATTACATCCCCTTATACAGAATGCAGAAGGATTGGTTAATTCCACGCTCAAGGGATTTTTAGCCCAAAAGGGAACTCGCTTGATCATAAAGTAAATTTTCAATCCACTTTCATGGAGAGCTTTCCCCTCATTTTCTGCCCCCACTCTTTGGTCTTAAAGATTAAAAATGGATCACTTTTTTTTTTTGACTAATGATTAGGAATAAATGGACTTTTCCTAGGACATATTTTACTAACAGGATTTAGAGCATTCAAGTAATGGCCTTTGATTTCAACTATTTCATTGCGTTTTATAGATTACTTCTGCACAAAATAAGAAACGGTCCCTTTAGCACATTTTGAAAGAAATTATTGTCAACCTTTTTTAGATATAAATCTATCTGATTCAGAAGAGAAGAACTTGAATCAGTTTCTCAATTTACTTAAATAGTAAAATAAAACATAAAACACAAAATATAAACATAAAAATATATTAATGCCAGAACAGATAGGGGTGTATCTGCTCCATAATACGATTTAGCTAGATTTAAGGTATGGTACAGGGGCAATTTACTCGAGTACATCAGTTCTAATAGGTGCCTCTCTTCTTTCTAGTACTAAGGGAGATTATAGTTCAGCCACAGGTTTCATGCAAGGTCATCCACATGGATGCATGATGAAAATATATAAAATGTAACAAATTATTAATAACATCTCTAACATGCATGCATCATATACTAGTTTACGAAACATAAAATCATGCTTTGATATTAAATTGATAGGACCTGACTCGAGCCATCCTAGGAATTCAAGGCAGATCCTACAATGATATGGGACTAACATGTTTTATACTTTGTACATCTAATAAAACAAGGCTTCATGCCTCAACAAAGGTGTATACGTGTGCACAAATATATAAAAAAGATATAAAAAATGTGACAACACATACAGCTATGTGTATAATGGTCAGACCTCTAAATGTGAAGTATAAATCATATTGCACGATGTGCCTACGATAACTTGAAAAAATAGAAAATAAAATTGGTGAGCTTGTGGCTCAATGAGTGAACATGATTTTAAAATTTGTAAAATAGAAATCACAAAGGAGTTTGCGAATAATTTTTATTGAAACACAAATCTGATATTTAAATTCATGATCCAGTGGATAGAAATTTAACAATGAAGATCTATATCTCTGTTCTTCTGAGATATAGGTGATAAAGAGACTATATATATGAATATGGTTAACCTCAACTTGTATAGTTCAAAGCATCATTTGATATATTTACAACATGTGAGCAGGGTAGTCTACGGAATTATGAAAATGGTCCATAAGATAAACAGGTGTAAAGTATACTCGTTGAATACAAAGGTAGTCAAGAGGGTCGAAGAGTTCAATCTGAATAGCTTTTGGATAAATAGGATTTTATTTTAGCATTTCTCAAAAAGGACACGTGTTAAATTCTAATTATTAGAATTTGATACATGTCACTAAGCCATAAGAATTAATGGCCATTTTACATTATTTTATTTAGGTTAATAGTTAAGCATTGCTTAATGTTTGACAAGTGTGAGATGGTTATCTTGATAGAAAATTAAGAAATGGACATTTGTCATGAATAATTATTAAGTCTGCTTAAACCATTGGTAAGTGTTGGACACTTGTCATAATTTTATCTAATTCATGAACATTTGTCCATTTCAAAGCAAAAGACATGTATTTTGACTGAGGAAGCAGGTTTGGCCAATGTGTGCTTTTGAAGATAAAATTTGGCTTTGGCTTACTAATTAAAAGAAAAATTGTGAGAGTGGGGGAGAGAGCATAAAGAGTTTAAGCTAAACCAAAATAAATTTAGCAAATAAAAATAGCAACCATTCTAAAATCTTGAGCTTACCATACTCAAGATCTATAATTGTTCGTGGGAATACTTCAAGATGAGAATTTGTGTTTTAGCTTTCCAAGTACATCGACGATTCTTCAAAGATATATTATCTATAACTGTAATAGAATTATATTTAAAGAAATATGGTTTTAAAATATATTTTATGTTTTGGCTATTGTGTGTGACACATTTATATTTCACTAACCACACACACTCCCACACAACCTTACACTAGTCTCACTTAGCGAAATTATGTTATCACTTGAACAGAACAAATTAAATTGGTCTAACGCATGTGCAAAGAAACTAAACTAAAAGAGAGGGTATGTATCTAGTGTTTAAAAACCACTACTATATAATATCATGAAAGCATAATTTTTTTAGATTAAATATTTCTACATTTAATGAAATCATAAGATATGTTATAATAAATTTTGAAAATATTTTTTATTATAATTAATGAGCATAAATTTTTATCTGTCTAAAAATACATCATTACTAAAATAATATTATAAATTGTAACACTAAAAACATAATATATATATATATCAAGTATATATAAGAATATATTATTAGAACTGATATATATTATAAATATTAAAATATAAATACTTTAATATTATAAAACTATTATCCACTAAGTTACTTAACATGAATTTAATTACCCAAACTCAATTTCTGAAATTTTCTTTACTCTGTTCATTTTCTCTCCTTCAGCTCTCTCGCACTTTTATTTTTCTTTCTTTTTTCTTTTTTTCTTCTTAGATCTCTCGTTTTTTTTTTTAATGAAGCTCACTGTCCTATTTACCCATCAATGAAGCACCTATTATTCCCCTTTCTTTAAGACTTTCACTACCAACATTTCTCTATCTCTTAAGTTGACAAGTATATGACTGACATACATGCCATTGAGCTGCATGCAAAAAAGGTGGCCATTAGCCACGTATGTTACATTACAGAACCTACCATACTGTATTTCCATCTATCATTCAATTTGAGGAGACAAAATTTATAGTAGAAAACAGAAATGGATCCTTGAATAAATTGAAAGAAAGCACAAACTTACAAGCCAAGATGACACACAAGGAAAAGTTTAATATGGCGCATAAACCATTTAGGGAAGCATGAACCACTAGTGATACTACTAAACCGTAAAACTATTTTTACTCATATAGTTTAGAAAAGCACGGTTTTAAAAGAATTTCAAGTGGCATGGCCCGGGGATTTGTTAATAAAGTGGTTCCAGTCATATCACCCGGTGCATTTGGAGTTGATATGTTGAATGCATATAGCAAACTAGCCAGAGCCAAATGTGATATTTGTAGGGCATATGATATTATAGGACAAACTCTTCTATCACTACCAAGTGGGAGAAACTCAAAATGTTGACCCTTCATATCAACATGCTTATGAGTGGTTAAGAATCTCTCTGGTTTGAATTCCAGTGAATCCGCCCACACAGGTGAGTCTGTATGTAACTTCCAAAGGTTAAGCACAAGCCAGGTTCCTTTTTTGACATGGTAGCCAGCTATGTTGCAATCTTTAGTGAATTGTCATATTCTTAAGAGTGGTCCAGGTGGGTAGAATCTTAGTGTTTCCTTAACCACGGCTTGGTGTTAAACCAGATTATCTATATCTGATTCACTCAATAGTCTTTCCTTATCGACTACATTGTCCAAATCTTCCTGAACTTTTTGCAATATGTGGATATTGTTCAGTAGTGAAAGTGCCTAGCATAGATTAACAGTTGTCGTATCTAAAGCCCCTAAAATAATTATCTGCAAAGTGCATCTAAATTTTGTGATTATACATATATAAATCTTTAAACATAATTATTAAAATTAAGTTCCACCATTTTTTGTATAAAATTGAGCCTAAAAATTTAGCTGTTGATAGAATTTAATCAGGCGCAAGGCATAATAACTTGTGTTAAAGTGGAAGCAATCACACAAGTAATAAACCCAAAATATAAAACGCAATAAGCAATTAAGAAAGCCATAGAGAGAAAGTAAAAGAACAACACAGAATTTACGTGGTTCGACAATTTACCTACGTCTACGATGGATTAAAATCACATTCTCTTATTATTGAATCACAAGACAATCACAAAGTATGCCTTTTACAAATAAGAACTTATTTTCTCTTATAAACTAGGAGTTTCTCTACTAAAAATTACAAAGAATTCTAAGACCATAAAGATATATTTACAAACCAACATATGGCCTTTATATAGGTTTTAGTTCTCTTAGGGAGTCCGGGTGTGTTTAAGAGACAATTCAAAATGGAAAAATAATTTTTTGTACTAGCGCTATGGTGCCAATGCGCTGGTTGAAATCGTGCCTAGTGTTGTAGCGCCTAGGTGCTATCAGCAAAGCTGCAGTGCTAGCTTCTAAAAGTTGTGGTGCCCAAGCCTGGGCAGTAACGCCTTCTCATTTTGCCTCATTTTGTGTCCCTCTTGCTTGCTTTCTCATGCATCCAACACACTTAACTTGTTCCCCAAATCATATTGCAGTGAATTTTAATCAATTTTCTCACTAATCCCATCCTTGATTCAAAATTATTCACAAAGTATTCTCGATCTCTTATATTCGCATAAGATGAAGTTAACTGAGGGCAATGGTTTAGTCAATATGTCAGTAGAGTTTTTAGACGATGCTATCTTTGTTAGACTAACTTTACCACTTTAGACATTCTCTTGAATGTAATAAAGCAGCACATCAATATGTTTGAACCTCTCATAAAACACTTGATGCTTGTTTAAGTGTATGGCACTCTGGTTATCACAATATACACCGATGTTCACATCTTCAGCAGCCACTACCTCTGTGCATATGCCTTTCAATTACACAACCTCATTACTAGCTTCTCCAACAACTATGTACTCCACCTCTATGGTAGATAGTTCAACTATTATTAATACGTAACCTATTAACGATTTTCTTCTATCTAGATCACCTGCGTAATCTAAGTTTACATATCCTCTTACCATTGCACTATTGTCTTTATCCTTTTTATAAATCAATTTATGATCCAATATCCCTTTAAGATATTTCAATATCCACTTCATTGCAAGCCAATGATCCATCCCCAAATTCACTATGTATCTACTCACCACACTCATAACTTATGCTATTTTTGGTATTGTAAAAATCATTGCATATATGATGCTCCCTATAATGTTTGTATACGGTACTTTGAAATACATAGCGATTGTGCTGCTAAAAGTTTAAAATATATGGCAAAAGAAGTGGAGACAGCCTTTGCATTGAACATACCAAATCTTTCTAGGATTTTGAGTATATATCCTTATTGTGTCCAGATGATAACATCCATTCTTTCTCTCATAATATACATACCAACATCTTTTTTACTACTCACAAATTCTTTATCTCAAACTCGTCACTCAACTACTTCTTGAGTTTTTATATTTCTTTTATATTTCTACACACGATCAACACATCATTGACGTATAGAAGCAAAAACATTATCCTACTACTCAAGCTCTTAAAGTACAAGCATCGGTCATACTTGCTCCTACTATATCCATAAGTCATCATAAACTCATTAAATCCTCTATAACACTGTCTAGGTGATTATTTTAACCTATATAATGATTTCTTTAGTAAACAAACATGATCCTTTTTTTCGAGCTCTACAAACTCTTGCAGTTATGCCGTATAAATCGTCTCTTCAAGCTCTCCATGCAAAAAAGTTGTCTTTACATTCATCTGCTCTAAATGTAAATCAAGGATTGCACATACGGCTAACAGAATTCTAATGGATGTGTACTTGACGACTTAAGAGAATATCTCATCAAACTCAACTCCTTCTCTCTATGTAAAACCTTGTGTAACTAGCCTAACTTTGAATCTTGTAGGCTCTGCCCCTGGTATTCCCTCCTTAACCTTAAACAGCCACTTATGTTTCAAATGTTTCTTTTGATGTTTCTCCACTAACTTCTAGGTATTATTTTTCCTAAGAAAACTAATCGCTTCTTCCATGACTTATTGCCATTCATTCTTATTTTCACTCTTTATAGTCTCACCATATATTTTAGGCTAATCAAATTCAAGAGCGTAAGTAAAGTTATGAGAGCAACTAAATCTGTTTGTGCATACCTAATTAATACGTTAATCCTTCTCCTTAGCCTATCTCTAGCTAATTGATATTCTTCAAGTCTCATCTTTAGATTCCTAGTCTTTTTTTTGGTGGATTTAGAGGAACTCGCTAGAGTTCTTGGCTCATCTTCAAGGATTATATTTTTGAAATGCTGATATGGGGGCATATCAGATTTACACTCAAGCTTTACTTCAACTTCTATTGACTCAGGTGTTGAGTTTTTCTTGGACACAAGTTTTTCTTTCTCATCTTCTTGGGAGGCTTTTAACATCATCATCTCATCGAACAATACATCAAGGCTTATGATACTTCTTGATGGAGTCAACTCTCTACACCACACCTTGTATACATTTATTCGGGATACCCTATGAATACCTCTTTTATAACTCTAGATTATAATTTCTCCTCATTAACATAAACAAAGGCACGGCAACAAAAAATTCTAAGATGGTCATATAGGAGGGTTATCAGACAATTTCTCTTCTAGTGTCTTGTAGTATATTGCTGAGGATAGACTTTTATTAATCAAATAAATGCAGTCACCATAGCTTCTACTCATAATTCCTTATACATCTTTGCATTGGTAAGCATGCATCTAACCCTTTCAAGTACGGTTTTATTCATTTTCTCAGCTACCCAATTCTGCTATGATGTTGATCTCACAGTTCTATGCCTTGCGATTCCACGCTTAGTACAAAAGCCATCAAACTCTTTGTTGCAAAAATTGAGGCCATTATCAGTTCTTATCCTCTTAACGCTTTTGCCAGCCCGATTCTCAATAAGAGCCTTCCAAGTTTTGAACGTATCAAAACTTGATTCTTATTCTTCAACACCTAAACCCACAGCTTCCTTAAATAATCATCAATTAAGCTAAGAAAATATCTAGCCCCACCATGAGTAGCTGTCAGAACTAGTCCCTAAAGATCCGAGTGTATGTAGTCAAGAGTCCCCTTAGTCTTATGTTTGCCAGTACTAAACCTCACTCCATATACTTTTTCAAGCACACAATGTTCACAAAACTCAAATGGCTAGAACCTATCCTCACCAAACGCCTTTTAACTAAATAACTCTTTCGGGTTTTTCTTACCTAAGTATGCTAGTTTAAGATGTCACAACTTGGTTTTTATATTCTCATTATCTACAAAGAATAATGCACCATTCTCGCAGCACATAATACCCTTGTGTTTCTCACCTCTCATTACCACTATGAAACCCTTTACATACTCTCAAAACCCCTCCATCAATTCTATTCTAGTCTAAAGTTCCTAGTGAGATCAAGTTCCTCTTGAGGTCAGGAACATAACTAACTTCTGTTAACTCTTTTACTCGCCCATCATGCAACCTAAGTTTAATACTACTAATTTTCATCATCTAACAAGTAATATCATTACCCATTAACACCTTACCACTACTAATGGGCTGAATATTTATAAACCAAGATTTTTATAGGCACATGTGAAAAAAGAAAGAATTAACAAACCATTGTTCATTACTCTTTCCATCGGTAAGGACTAGAGTCTCTGCGCTATTGTAGCAATCAACAAAGGTAAGTACACCATCTGCTTTCTTCTTGTTTTGTACTTTCTTCTCCGGATAGTCACTTATGAAATGTCCCATTTTCTTATAGTAATAGCATTTTTTAAAAGTCTTGGACTTTGATCTTGAGCCCTTTTTTCTTTTCATGTCTATATGAGAGCTTTCCTATTATAGATAAACTTTCTACATTGCCATTAATTTAGTTTTTCCACAGTTTTGAGTTTAATGATAATTTCACATCGCTAATCGTTAAACTCTCTTTGTCATAGAGTAATGTATCAACAGAGCTCTCATAACTCTTGAGAATTGAACTCAGTAGGATGATTGCCTTATCTTCATCCTCTATCTTGATGTTGATAGATTTAAGATCAACAATGATCTTATTGAAGGCATTTATATAATCTTTCATCGGTGTCCCCTCTGACATGGACAATTAATACAGGTTCTATTTATATGTAATCTGTTAGCAAACGACTTTCACATATAAAGAGAATCAAGCTTCTTCTAAAGGCCAATTATAGTTGTCTCACCTATTACTTTGCTCAATACTTTATCGCTTAATGACAGAATGATTGTATTGTGAGCTCTTTCTTGAATGTCTTCTCTTTCTGTTTCAGGTTCAGATAACTATAGCATCTTCTTTTCTTCACTAGATGTAGCTGCAGTATCCTGTAATGTTGAGCCTAATCGTTGGCTCACCAATAATGCCTTAACCTTCATCTTCTAAAGATTAAATTCGTTCATCCCATTGAATTTTTCTACCCTATACTTGGGTGTAGCAATGTTTACTTTAGAACTTGATTCTAATATCAATTTATTAAAGCAGAAACGATCAAACGAGCAACAAATCCAAAATATAAAACACAACAAATAAGCAATTAAGAAAGCTATAGAGAGAAAGTAGAAGAACAACACATAGAATTTATATGGTTTGGTAATTTGCTTACATCCATGGTAGATCAAGATCACATTCTCTTAATATTGAATCATAAGGTACTTATAAAGTATTCCTTTTATAAGAAAAAACTTATAAAAAACTTACATTCCTTGTAAACTAGAGTTTTCTCTCACTAAAGAATTGCAAAGAATATTATAACCACAAAAATATATTTACAAGCTAATAAAGGGCCTTTATATAGGCTTTAGGATGATTTAAGTTAACCTTAAATGTGTGACAATAATTTTAGTGAGTCCAAATATGTTTAGGAGACAATTCAACGCACTTTACTTGTTCTCCCAAATCATATTACAATAATTTTAAATCAACTTTCTCATAACTTGTTTGCATAAACCTATTCAAAACATGCATGTTCATGAAATATATGCCAGGAGGAAGAGAAATACTAAGGTAGTGGCTTTGACAACTGTATCAACGTCATAATCAGAGAGGTCAATGCTATCAAGAACCAATAGCAGTATGTCCATGAAATCTTGATCCTTGGCGTCCATCTCATCCTCAAAATATCTTTTCTTACGATGCTCCTCTATCCACTCCTCAAGAAGACTATCCAATTCTTTGCCTATTTTCTTCATGGCCTTTACATGCCCGATGATATCAAGCCATACAAGAAAAGGTAAACAATTTCTCAACGTAAAAGTCCTAACCAAATGATAGAAATCCCTTATTATAGTCCTGCAGCGTCTCAATTCTTTTTTATCACCCTTCACTGTGAGCACCAAAATACCTCTTCTTAGCAACAATCTTTAAAATCACGTCTGAACTCAAGTCTTTAAACCACTTTTTCATCTCAATCAAAACACGGTTTGACTCATTCTTTTTATTGGTATAGAGCTTGTAAATCTCTTTTATTCCACCTTCTACTTCATCAAATCAAATACGTTTTAGTATCTCTAGTCTGCGATTCGAGAGAAGCTATAAGTTCATTATTTTGTGCATTTCACGCCAGTATGAGCTGTAAGGAAAGAACGCAAAACTGGCATAGGTGTGAAAGAGGTTTTCAACTGTAAATTTTGGGTGAGAATATATTTCCACATTATACTTGGTGAACAATTCTTTAGCCACTTCCCAGCGACTGACCACCAACACTACAGAAAAAAGGGTCTTTTGCGACCCCTTTTACGATAAGTATATTAGCCATTGCAAAAAACTTTAAAAGAACAATGTTGTTTAGTTTTTAAAAGGTTTAAAAAAAACAATAACAAGGATAAAAATGCTTTGCTCTTCTTTTCTCCTCTCAGACATTCTCAATTTTTAATTTTCTCAAATTTTAAATCACGGGCCACAGCTCTCAACGACAAAAACCAAATCTCATTTCAATATCAGTCTCTCTCTTTCTCGTCGGCTCTCATATCTCAGGTATCACCATCAATTGTTAAAAAAAATCTCAGATTTTAGCTGTAAAGACTATTGAAAATTCAGTTCTTAAGTTAGATAACCTTACATGCGGCTTCATCTTCTGTTCATTTGTTAATATATTCTTATTTTATAGGTTTAAAGTTAATGAAATAAATAGGGATGAAAATTTAAAGAAAATAAGACAAAAGCATCAATTTTACTACAGTACTCTACAATAATATATTGCTACCGTGCTAGCACCCAGAACAATGTATTAAGTGTTGCGGTGCTTATTGAACAGTGTTCATAAATAGTAAATTCTAATCTGACTTATATTTAATATTTTATCCAAATTTAAAAATATAAACCTATAAATAGAAGACAAAAAAACCTATTAATATGAAAATAAAGAAATGAGAGAAGAAGATAGAGAGTAATTTTTGGAGGATCAAAACGACCAGAAGATTGAATATTACAGTAAAATTAGTTTTATCTCTTCAACTCTTTATCTTTCTAGTTTTCTATGATTTTTATGATATTATTCTTGATAAGTTCTAGAACTCATTATTTCACCTTGAACTAAATTTTTATTCTAGGGTTACAACTTTAAATTTGATATGTGATTAAATTCGATTTCTTTTCTTATTTTTAAGAACTCAATAATAAGAACTCCTCAAAATGAAAACATATATTTATTTTATAGGTTAATTTACTTCATTTGATAAGTGATAAAAATGGCCCTACAAAGACATGCATCCCATGCCTTGTTGTTTACCAATTATTGCCTTTTTAGCATATAAAATATAAGACAAAATAATTGTCTCCAATTAAAAAGCAATGGCATAATGCTTTACATGATAAAATTGAAACATATTTAAATTTATTTGTTTTTCAATCAATTTGGTCAAGAACAAGGTCCTACCATACCTTGTCATGATTATTCCTCCATTTGCTTTGTTTTCCTTTAGTATTAATGGACTTTGTTGATCAAAAATTATGCAAGACACCTCTTGCAAAAGACATATATAGCCAGTCATGTAGATGTTTAAAAAAATTATTTTTTCGGTAATATAAAATCAACACTTATTTTTTTTAAAATTATTAGCCCATGTCACCTTGTCTTTTCATTTAATATTATATTGATTTGACTTAGCAATAATTAATTAATAAAATAACTTTGTAATTCATTAATGACTTTGCTTATCTCATAAGCAAAGTCATTTTGGTTATTTTCAAGTCAAACATCCAAGGGTCCAAATTTATGTCATTTGTTATCATCCCATTAGTTAATAACTCTTATTCATTAATTAATGTACTTAACTCTTAAGTCTTGACACATGCACATCGTGAGAGAATCATAAACAAATACCTCAGTTTGCTAAAATTTATTGGATTGAACTATTCAATCTAATACGCTACCCCTATGCACGAGTACAGTTCATTTGTAAGTGATATTATAGGTCATCTATATCAATATAAATATGTTTAAATGATTTATGAGATGAAAATATAATTTATGAGATCGTGATACTCTATGAATTATATTTGCATAATAGAAGTGATGTTCAAACCACTAACAATACCCTTCCCCTTTAGGTTTATAAATGAGATTAAAGTTTTTGGGATTAATCTATACACACACATAGAATTCAGGCTGTGTGTATGAACGCCTTACTCTTTGGGAGTTTAGTTGTGCTCATGCATAAGACAATGATATGATTAGTGAGTTATGTGTACGTCCAATGCTCCGCCTGATGAGTATTTTGAGTGCGACAGGGTTTCCCACAAGTACAATGAGATTTTTCCTAGGTACTAATTTAGTGTTAAATTTTAAAAAAATATTTAATTTTCATGTCATAAATTACGCATGAACTATTTTCAAAAAGTCATTTACAAGCTCATGTAAAATTTTGCAAAAATTACATATTTAGCATGAATAAAATAGAATTTGATGCTTTTCATAAGATTTTGGAATATTTCTATCTTTATAGGTTAAGATTGGTATCTATAGTATAAAATTTTATTATTATTGTTATCATTCTTTTATCTATTATGTTACATATTTATTTAACAATTAGAACTATTCCACTCATTTAGTTTATGAAGCTCACTCCCCTCACTTTTTTTTTCTCTCAAGAGATTGTAAACTTCCTCAGCTTAGTGCCTAGTTGAGTCTGTCACGTAGTGGTATAGCTTTTTTTCTTTGGTCATTTTTGCCCTATAGTAATTTATTGTATTAGACTTTTGGACATTGGATATGTATTTTGCTATTTGGGGTATTTGACATTATAATGTTGTTAACCTTATCCTAGATACTTAGAATATGTTGATGAATGATTTATCAATATATTTTTTATTTGATGATGTTGGTTGCGTATTGTGAATTAAAAAATAAAAAAGTTTGGAAGTATAGTTATTTGTGCTAAATTTATAGATGTATTCATATTTTAAGTTTCAAGTTTAGGAATGTTCGAAAAATGGGAAAAATTCTGTTAAAATTTATGTAGAATTTCTACTGTAATAAAAGTATATAAATATTTATATGATAGCAGTGAGATTCATCCTAATGTTTATAGGAAAACTGTGGGGTGGATTGTTTTAATAAATATCATTTTATTTCTTAGATGAAGTGTTTAATTCATTATACTCATTGTTTTATAAAATTCCATAGAAATATGATACACGTCTTTTTTTTATACATATAGTTAAATAATATATTTCTCTTAATGACTAGTTGTCTTGAAATATGTCATATTTTAGTAAAATATTTATTTTATGCTAAAAAAATTCATATTATAGTTTGGAATCTTAAAATGTTTGTAATTGAGATTACACATCACTTGTTTTAGTATGAATGAATTTAAATAGTCAAGAGATTAAAAAGTGTGAAATTGGAGATAATGATATTTATAAGTTTATATTTGTATAAATTAAAGTGGTTTTTAAATCATTAAGTGGTATCCCCTTCCTTTAAATTTAGAGATAAGATTTAAGTTTTTGATACTTTTCTGCGTACACACAAAAGTTTTGAGCCGTGTGTGGGGGATTCTTTACTCTTTCAATTATAAGTACGTCCAATACTTTATTCGAAGAATATTCAAGTACGACAAGGTTTTTCTTTGGCACTAATTTATTGTAAGATTTTTCTTTTAAAAAAATTTCAAATATTGATTGTAAATAAACAATTTTATGAAAACTATTTACGAGATCATATAAGATAGTGCAAAATTTTTATATTTAGCTTGAAAAAATAGAATTTAATGATTTTCATTAGATTTTAGAATACTAACATGATATGCATTGATATCGGTAACTATAATATAAAAGTTTAATACTTTTTTTTATGGTTCTATTTTTAAACTAATCCACTCATTTGGTTTGCAAAAATTCACCCTTCTCACTTTGTTTTTAGTCAGTGACAGTTGGGGTGAGTCATGTAATGGTGTTCTAGGTTAATTTTTGTGGGCTATGCTGGTCCTATTTTCCTAATTATTTTTTATTGTAAAACCTTATTCATATTAGAATATTTTATATTTTGGATATGTATTATTTGGGCATTGGATGTCATAAATATTATTAACTTTGTTTTGGATATCTAGGAGTTAAAGATGGATGGGTTATATATAAGTATTTTGATATGATAATGATAATTGTGTATTGTCGGTGAGAAATAAAAAGTTTAGAAGTATGGTTATTTGTGTTACAATTATAGAAGTGTTTATCTTTTAAGTTGTAATGTTGAGAATATCTATAAAAAAAATTAAGAGAAACTCTACTGAAATTTCAGTAGAATTTTTAATATAGGGAAGATGTATGAATTAACAAGAAAATATCGATTCTAAAATTTTTCTGAAAATTTGGGGCTGGTTGCTTCAGACGATTTGGATAAAAAGAAAATGTAAAGGCAAGTGGCGGTCAAGCCTCTTTGACAAGTTTTCCCCAAACAAGATGGTTGAACGGCAATGATAACTGACTGGTAGTGTAGTATCCATGTTGAGAAGTTGAGTGGTGGTGGTGGTGAGGTACAAAGCATAGCTAACTACAACCGAAGAAGTGGCGGTGTCAACAATGGTTTTGCCTCGATTTGGACTTTCCCAACCGCAGAATAAGGACAATGATGGTTGGAAAAAATGGTACTGGACGATATAAAATTTAAAATATAATGAAAAAAAAATATAAACTTGAGTCTTATGCATATATGTTTCAAAAAATTCTATTTATACAAGTAATTGAGAATAAAGGAAAAAAAATATTACATAATTTCAGCGACATTAGATACTTCAATTGTAATTACGGTCGCCATATTTGCATACTAATAATTCAACCAATGAATATGACACAGAATATACTTTGGTTCTTATCAAATAGACATATAAAATGAGTTTCATGCGCGGACGTCAATATTTTGTCAAAATACGAACATTCATTTCTTTACAAGATTTCTTTATATAAAACATGTTTTAACTAAATGTTAGAATTTAGTTAAAAAAAAAAATAGATTTTTACATTTTGATAAAATGAAAAGTGAAAAAAAGATGTTAGTGAAAAATATAAATAGTGAGATCACGTGGTACGTTAAATGAAATATAATATATATGATGTTGTTTATATTTTTTTTTATAAAATAAATAAATTTTATACTTATTTAGGATATCTATAAAATAGGATTTTCTATGTTATGTAATATTTTTTAAATGATAACTGACAATACGCTAAATTTTTTAAAAGGGAATATCTTCTAGTTTATTTGTAAAAAGTGTAAATTGTGAGAATACATAATATGTTAATTGGAATACAATATACATAATATTATTTATATTTCTTTTTTTTTATAAAATATATAAAAAAAAACTATACTTATTTAGGCACCTATAAAATAACATCTTTTATATTATATAACATATTTTGAATAATAACCAACAATTGGCTAAATATATAGAAGTATCGATATCTTAGACTTTTGTTGATAAAAAATATAAATAGTAAAAATATATGATACGTTAAGTAGTATATTGTTTGTAATTTTTTTTATTAATATATAAAATATATGTATATTTAGGACACGCATAAAATATCATTCTCTTATATTATGTAACATTTTCTTGAATAATAACCGACAATGCACTACGTATATAAAAGTAGGGATATCTTACACGTTTGTTAATGAAATATGTAAATAGTGGAAACACATGGTACATTAAGTAGGATTGTTTGTATTTCTTCTTTTTTTTTGTCTTTTGTAAGATATATAAAAATTATGCTTATTTAGGATACTCATAAAATATTATTTTTTATATTATATAATATTTTTTAAATGATAATTAAAAACATGCTAAGTATGTAAAAGTGGAGATATCCTAGACATTTGCTGGTGAAAAGTATGAATAGTAAAAACACGTAGTACTTTAAGTGGAATACAACATATATGATGTTATCTGTATTTTTTTTTTTTTTGGTAAAATGTATAAAAACTATGTTTATTTAGTACATCTATAAAATAACATTCCTTATGTAACATTTTTTAAACGATAACCGACAACATGCTAAGTATGTAGAAGTGGGGATATCTTAAACTTTTGTTTATAAAAAAATAAAAATAGTGGGAATACGTAGTATGTTAAATGAGGTACAACCTATATGATGTTGTTTGTAATTCTTTTTTTTTTATAAATATATAAAAACCATATTTATTTAGAACACCTATAAAATAACATCCCTTTATATTGAATAACATTGTTTGAATGATAATCGTGCTAAGTATATAGAAGTGAGAATAACCTAGACGTTTGTGAGTGAAAAGTATAAATAGTAAAAATACGTACTATATTAAGTGAGATAAACATATATGATGTTTATAATTCTCTTTCTTTTTTTTTTTTGTTTTTGGTAAAATATATAAAAACCTTGCTTATTTATGACACTCATAAAATAGCATTCCACAAAATGTAACATTTTTCTTGTGCATCATTTATTAGACTATCTTAACATTCCAACTTTTTATTTCAAAAAAATATATTAAATCAAAATTTTCAATTTATAAAATAAATAATTTACCTTCAAATTCCTTTCTTCTATAATATATTTTTAATTTTAAAATTTTTGCTTAGTTGCAAAACATAAACAAGTCCAAAATATTTTTTAATTTTTAATTATAGATTTGTTGTAGTTCAATATGTAATTAAAATTATAACATTTAATATTATTGATATTGATTTTAATATTCGAATTGTAATTATTACATTAACAATTACTGAAATTTAATTGAAATTAGATTTTGAATTATAAAATTTAACGTAATTGAATTTAAAATTCTATTTCAAATTAAAAAATTTAACGTAAATGAAATTGCAATTAAAATATTTAGTGTAATTAAAAATTAAATTTTAAATTATAATTGAAATTATAACATTTAACATAATTGAATTAGAATTTAACTTTAGAATTTGAATTATAACCCTTAACAAAATAAAATTCTAATTTGATTTTCAATTAGAAATATTTAACGTAAGTAAATTTCAAATTACAATTGGAATGATTATATTTAATGTAATTAAAATTTAAATTTAAATTTAAATTCAATTTTAATTTATAACATTTAGCATATTTCAAATTTAAATTAGGTTTGAAATTATAACATTTAAATAAATTGAAAGTAAAATTTGATTTCAAATTTTAACATTTCACGTAATTTAAATTGAAATTTGTTTTGAGTTACACCATATAACAAATATGAAATTGACATTGAAATTGATTTGAAATTATAATTTTTTTAATTTTTTAAATTGAAATTGAATTTTGAGTTATAACATTTAACGTAATTCAAATTAAAATTTAAATTAGAATTAGAATTATATCATTTAACTTAATTAAAATTAAAATTAAAATATTGTTAATTCAGACTTATAATATTTAACATAATTCAAATTAAAAATAAAATTTGAATTGGAATTATGTCATTTAACATTATTAAAATTATAATTATAATTGGATTTCCAATAACAACATATAATGTAAATTAAATCGAAATTTGAATTGATATTATAACATTTAATGTTATTGCAATTAAAATTTTATTTCAATAATAACATTTAATATAATTAAAATTAATCTTATCTTTCATTTTTACATTCAACGTAATGATATTGAAATTGTCATTAGAATGGGCATAATATCATTTAACATATATTGAATTTTAAATTGAAATTCAATTTGTAATAATAACATTTAACACAATTAGAATTAAAATTAAATCTTTTAAAGTAATTGAATTTTAAATTTAAATTGAAATTATAACATTTAACATTATTCGAATCAAAATTCTAATTCTAATTATATCATTCACAAGACTAACTTCAACTCTTTCACTATATAATTTATTTAACAAAGTAAAATTTAATTAAAAATAACATATATTGTATTAATTTGAAAAACATTTAGAATTTTATTTTTCAATTAATGAATTTATAAATTTTCTTTTGTATGAATAACTTCAACTCATTCATATGAAATATGTATATTAATATAAAAGAAATATCTTTCCTATTCCTACAATAGTTTATCACACATACAATTTTTTGTTATAAGCATAACTAATTCATTTTAATAGGATTAACTTGAAGTCTTTAAAATAACAAATTAATGTGAAAATACGAATTTTATTAAAATTAATCTAACAAGAAGAAAAGGATCAAATTATTAATTATCAAACTTTCTAAAGTTTTGGAATTTTCAAAAAAAAAAAAAACAACAGGACTTCTTTGATAATGTGGCTGACAAAACTGATGTCATCCGGTTGTACCGGAGATGCACCCGATGTAAGTTGGTTATAATTTGAACTTTGTTTTAAACTTTTGACTTTTATTAACGTGGACCTGAATATCATCATGAAATCTCAACATCCTTTTATCTTAAAAATTATGAAATTTTATCATTCTTTCAATAAAGATAATGTACACTTACAAATTTAAAACACAAATATTAAATCATAATATATAGAAACGTAATATTCACCATTTAAATATAAAACAATAAATTTTTACTTATTATAATTACGTTGTCATTATAACTCTCTCCTTTTTTAAATAAAAAAAGTTGAGATTAAATTATAAAGGCCGAAATTATGGCTGTAGAATTTACTAGCTTACAGAAATACGAACTTCAAAACTTTAATTTGTTGTTTTTATTGTCAACAGTGGGCAAGGAAGTTCGTTTAAGGGCAGCTTGAAAAGGGAAATATCACTTACTTAAGTAATGATGTTTGAAATTTAGTGAAAAATCAGTACATTTACATAATGATAAAACTCAGATAGCTTCATCTTATTACACTTTGTTTTAGTTAGGAGAAGCATTAGGGAATGAAAGGCAATTTGTCACTGCTCTGTAATTCAAGTCTGGGGAGGGCTTAGATTTAGTGTTAATGTCTTGCTTAGTAGGCTTCACGTGTTGGACGTGTATCCAATGACACCCCCGTAAGCTTAGAAAATGAACTACTTCTTGTTTTTTCAGTAACAGTTACAAGAAAACAGTTTTCATAAACATCTTTTCAATGTCGACCGTGGCAGGGTGGTTTTTGGCATGCTCGGTTCTATTGTTCCTGTCTTCCTCTTCTATGTGACTGCCACCATTAGGTCTTCTATGGTTGTTTGTGGAAAAATTCTTAATGCTTGTGTCCCTTGGAATGGATACTTTTAAAAATTTTTGATTCCCCACCACTCGTATATTTTCTGAGTAGCGGTGGTTGCCAAATTTTTTTAAGACTGTTGGGTATGTTTGTGGGCACTCTCTGTATCTATAATCTAGGAAGCCGCAGAGGGTACAGAATTCTAGAAGTTTTTCATACTTGAAGTCTAACAATATTAGGTTTTCAGCTGACCCGAGTTTGAGAAAAATACCTTTTCGTATTAGTTGGTCCAGGTATAATTTAACTCGTATACTCATAAACTTTCCTGTGCATGATCCTGAGTCATCAGCATCCATATCAAAGAATTTACCAATTCTGTTCCCTATTAGTTCGGCTGTTTTTACATTCATGTGGATTATTGGTACATTGTTTACTTGGATCCAGAACGTGGCATATCGGAATGTGAGTTTAACAGTCAAGTCTTCCTCTGAGGCTAGTTCCATTGCTATCAGAAATTTGTTGAAATTCCAAGGTTCATTCATTAAAACTTTTTTCCGGTCATCTTCTAAGGTGAACTCACACAGGAAACTGTCACCGCCTAGCCACTTGAATTTCAGTTCGCCAGTAGGCCGCCATAGGCTTCGTATTATATTTTGGAAGGCCTCTCTTTAATAATTTTTTCGAATCGGGATCTTAACATGTAGGCTGAATTTTGCTACCAGACGATGTCTCTTGACTACAGCTTCTGGTACTCCGAGAACCTCTTCATTGTGTGAGTTGTCGATTGAAAATGAGTTCTATAGGGCTTCGATATCTTCCATATATTTGAGAGAGATGAGAGAGTTCGCTGAGTGGACGAAAGTCAAATCCCTGGCTTAGGGAGAGAAAAAGAGTTCAAAGTTAGTCCACTTTTTAAATGCTCCAAATTGAAAAGATAAGAAACTGAAAAGCAAGGGAGCAAGAAAATTATTGGAAAATTATTCAACATAGAGAGCTGTAATTTATGATAATTATTCAAAAAAGAATAAAAAATTTGTGGTATTTATGTTAAACATAATAGAGCACAAATAGAATACTTTTTATTAATACACAACTTACTTATACACAACAATTATATATATGTTTATGTTGAGATTTTTACCGTGCAATCTAAAAAAAATTTATGTACTTTGCAAAAAATTTCATTTACAAGTAACCAAAAATAAGAAGAAATCACACCATAATAGAAATAGATAATCTCAAACACAAAAGGAATAAGCAACACACATAGTTTAGCAATGAATACCTACAGCCATAGTAGATCATGAGATCTTAACTTCTTTTATTACTCATTTTATAAAGAATTCTCAAATTACAAAGATCTTTCCACAAGAAATTATAATGAATACTCAATAGCTAGAGCTCTCAAGGATCTATATTGTACTCTCTTGCACACAAAGCACTTAAGGGCTACCTAAGCTCTCTATTTTACTCTTTTGTTTGATACTTTATTAATCTAAAGAGTTTATAAGTTTCGAATATTTAGTTAGAATAAGCGTGCATGCGTTTAAGAAGTCCAAACATGACTTAAACATACAAATTCGAGACAAAACGAGAAACTTTGCATGACTTCGCACCCAAGTGTCGCAGCACTCACACCTAGAGATTACCTCATTGTGATTTCTTGCCTCCTTTCCTTACTTCTAGCTTTCTTTTTCTATCAATTTCTCATCCATCAATCGTATACTTGACTATGTGTCAAATCTTCATTAGTCTTCAATTTAAAATTATGTTCAAATACGATTTTGAATCACTAATTCTAACAAACTCTTCATTTGTTCAAAATTTCTCTTTAAGAAGCTTTCTAAAATCTATCGGCATCAATGCTCAATTTACTTAGCGTTATCTTTAGTTAAGTCTTTGTATAGACTTCACTCCATTTGGACTCTTGACTTCGGCATCAATGCTCAATTGAATGTCGATTAATAAATGGCTGCTATATCTTAGATACAACACAAAATATCTAGGTGAATTGAATAAATAGTAGTTTAAGAACTTTGAATAATTAAGAATAATGGCATATAAGATTAAGTCATATAATCATGATACGACTGTCCCATCTGGTTAAGGATGGTCAGATACTTGATCTGACTATAGATCCTTGGTGAGTTTATAAATTCTAAATTCAAGGAAAAAAATGACCAAATCCTTGTATAGGTGTTAGACGATGGGCCACTAATTTATTAGACCTGGTATTTAATGATGTATTTAGTCCAATGAATCATACTAATATGGGTGGATTTCAATACTTCATTGTCTGCATAGTAATTTATCACTATATGGACATGTATTTTTGGGAAACACTGGTTGGAAACTGTTAAAGTGTTCAAAAACTTTCGACTATGAAGTAGAGAAATAAACGTTTATGTATATTGAATGCCTTGGATTGGAACAATGTAGTTTATACATAAGCAGTATATTCACATATTAGGAGAATGCAATTCTCGCAGCATGAATTAGACTTTATTAGATACAATTCAATTGCTGTTGAGCTCTACTAATCTTTTAAAATATGTATGAGATTATACTTTAGAAACTACTGTTCACTTATTGAACATAGTTCCATCAAAATAATTTTCTTTTACTCTGTATGAGATATAAACTAAAAGGGAACTGAGTCTTAAAGTATGTTAAGGCTTGGGATTGTTCTGTTTGTATAAAAGTTATGTAACAGGATAAACTTACACCCAATGGATGCAAGTATCAGTTCATTAGTTATCCCCAACATCTGGAATACCAATTCTATGATCTAAAGCAACGAGACTTGTTTATTGCTCATAATAACACTTGTTAGAAGAAATAATTTCTCATGGATCTTGGGAATTGTAGAATGATTGATCTTGATGAAGTCAATCAGAATGTATATGAATCAATGGTGGAATTTTAAGTTCAAATGAGTTAAATACCATATAATTAAAAAGGTCTTGACTAATGGAGATGTATAGTATCTAGGATACATTCCCTAGATAACGTAGCATACCACTCAGGCCTAAACATCTAAGGTATTTGAAAAATACGTGGAGTGTATTGGTATGAGATACAACTAGGAATGACACTAGAGCAATTGAGAGTTTATTGGAATTAGTACTTATGGATAATTCTAATATTGTATTAATATTAATTGTCTAATATTTATACAATAAACATTTCATATTAAATTGTTAATACAATAATATATGGTACCATGCTTGTAACAGTATAGACATTGTATGATCTGAATGAATTTAGATCTGATCTACAAGAGTTTAGATTAGTGTTAAAAGTTAGCAGTGTTAAGAGTTGTAAATGCTAAAAGTTAGCAAATTATAAGACTCAGCCATATTGAAGGAGTTAGAGCCTTGTCTGTAATAGGATGAAGACCTAAGAGTATACTAGTAATGACATAGTTGCAAAAAGGTGCAATAGGTACTAAGAAATATCATTATAAAAGTATGTTCTTAAATATTATATTCATGATCTATTTTTGCTGATGTGGGTCTATTGGTGAATCCCTTTTATATATAGATCAATGTATGCTATATATGTATGATACAGATAGTTATTTTTAGCTGACCATGAGCTTATTAGAAGCTCATATATGTATATGGGTATTCAGTGATAACTGAGAACCAAACAAACTCAGAAAAATCTCCAAAATGACCTTACTTGTGAGATAAGAAATGTTATTTATTTATTCAAAAATATTTTGAATGAATAATTGCTTTGAGAAATCAAGTGTTAATTTTGTATTACAAAATGAAAAATTATTTTTCATTTTGGACAAAAGTGGCCGGCCACACTTGTTAGACAAATGACTTGTAAATATTGTAAAAAAAATTGTTTTTATATTATTTATGTAAGCCAACAAAACAAAGCATGGAAAAATTAAATGGTCTAAATTTATTATGAATAAATTTTAATTCAAGCACATGTTTTTTAATTGATTAAAGAAATTAAAAACATGTGAATGATTGGAAAATGTTGACCATGCATGGTGGGGACATATGTTGGCAATATTAAATGGAGGAAAAAATATATAAAAAATGAAAAGTATTCTCAATTAAAGGGTTGTTGGTTTGGCCAAGATAGGAAAAAGGAAAGAGAAAGATAATTTTTAAAGAATGAGATCAATAATTGCTTTTAAAGAGATTTTTCTTCTTCTTATTATACCATGGCTGGCCATGGCTAAATAAATTGGAAAATAAATTTTGTTTTATCAAATAGTTGAATAAAACAATATTTCATTGGAAATTGTTTTCAAGTGTTGTGCAAGAGTTACATACTCAATACATTATTTTTAATTTTAAAAAAAATAAATGTAATTAGTTAAAGTATTTAACTAGTGACCAAAGCTTAAAGAGTTTAAATAATGGTTACACAGTTAACCATTTGGTGTTTAAGAGTTAAACACCATTGTTGAAAATTAGAGCCATTATTCTTGCAATCTAAGCCCACACCATTTGCATCCTGAATTGTCGGTGAGTACACTTCATGGTGGACTCTGATTTAAATAATTTCAAAGGCTTATCAGGTGATTTTTAATCTTTATTTTTCATCAGAGTAATAAACTTTAAATTTCAAATGTGTTTATTGCACTAAAAAATTCAATTTCTAATTCTAGTGCGCTTAATTTACATATGTGATGCATAAATTTTATTGTAATAAACACACCATATGTATGCACTCTAGAAAATTAGCATACTTTCAAAAAGATCTCGATTTGAAAAACTCTTGTTTGAGTTAGTTCTTAGCAATTAACACTACACCTCCCAAAGCTTTAACTATTACTAAGGATCAAAGACTTGACAAAATTTCTAAGATACTCAAAGTTGGACTCTTGATCAATCTAATCCCTATAATCTCATAAGCTTGTCAATCAATCTCATTCCCAAATATATCAAAACCCATAAATTTATGCCTAAGCTAAATAAAAAAAAACAAAAGATAAAAAAGGTACATGTTTGCATTAATCCTAATAGAACTCTACACTATTCATCTATAAAAAGTCTTAGATTATCTCTATCTACCTCTAATGATCCTTTGTCCCTTTCCTTTTCTAATACCATTAAAAACCTGATGATGCCTTCCCTCCTCTAAGTTGGTGCCTTAGATCCATCCTTATCTAATTGAGACCTTTTACTATGATTGTTGTCTTCTCTTAGCATTTCTTTATAACAAAGACAAAACAGTAACTAATTTCTTCATAACAAAGATAAAACAGTAAATCCAACTAAGAAAATAGAAATAATATATCACCAAGCGACAAACTATACTTCTTTTCCTTTTTTTTTGCGGTTAAAGCATTTGATGGCAAAAAAGAAATGAGGTTCGAAGTCTAAAGGGATTCTACTAATAGAAGATCCTACTAGCTCGATGCATATCACTAAACAGCTCTACCCTTTACTTCAACCTCATCAAAGATTTCTAGTCTTGAAGGCTAAAAAGCTATGAAATAATTAGGGTAATAAGGAAAAATCTTTTGGTAAAAATAAAGAAAGGCTAACATAATAAGTAAAGACAACCTGCATTCGACGTGCACTTTATAGGAATGAACTAAATCTCTAACATAGGTGTTTGTGGGTCTCTCGGCCTCAATCCCCTCCTACAAAAAAAAATATTGTAACTTTTACCCCTATTGGCAGTGGGCGATCACATGATAAGTGTTGGACTTCTATTTGGGGATAGATTATAGGACCCTCTAAGCTTGGATTGCTTAGATTTCATCCAGTATATTATAATTCTTGAAATGAGGGCTCGGTCTGACCAACCCTCACCCATAAGACATAACCCCAGACAAGATCCTCAAAGAGTTTAAGATAACCTGAGAACATATGATCCTATCTAAGTGAACATTTTTACAAAATATGGTTGCATGGGCAACCAGAAACCCAGATCAAAAAAATTGTAAATGAAGAGTCACCTCCCCAAGTTTAGGGCGACTAGGAAAACCATCATTAAGAGAGAACCTTAAGGTTACCGAAGAATGGATATTAAATCAAGCCTTTAAGCATTCTCAATCCTTCTCAATTACAGTAGAGTTTTAGTAAAGGAAGTCCAACTCAAAGTTATTCATTCCTTCAACACTTGAAAAGGGATCGAGGCCTTCTTCATCGTCAGATCCATCTTCTTCACCATCTTCGAGGTCTTTTTAACCATCAGTGGCCTCTAAGTCTTTGGACTCGACTACCTTAATAGAATCATTTCCTTCTTTCTCACCTCTAACTTCGGCCATGATGGCCTTAAGTTCTACTCAGATAGTTCCCAAACATTCTACTTAAGAAGATTAAAGAGTCGAGGCTTCTGGTTTCTTAGACTAGTTATTCTTTTTAATCAGAGGGGTCTCCTTTTATTTCTATATCACTAAGATCTAGCTTTATTTTTACAATAATGTAGATATTCATATTATGCGAGTCTATTTGACTATGATCGACATTTTAAGGCTAAGGAGACTAAGTGTAATATAGGTAAGATCAGACATCTTAACCCAAAGATAGTCAACAATAAGCAATAAATTTTAGAAAAAAAACTTCAAAAACATTACAATATAGAAATAAAATCTATAACAAGATCTAGAACTATAAAATATTCCTAAGAGTCCAAATGCAATATAATAACAGTATTCATACAAAGTAAATAAGTATCTTACAAGAAATAGAGCTTAAAAAGAAAAAACTTACTATAAAATGTCATAAAAAGATTAAAACATGGGAAAAATTATACTACAATCTACAATTTGAGTCAAAAGAATTATTATTGGAAAGACGTTATGGGCTTTCTTTTTCTAGAATTAAAAAAAAAAGCTTTCTTTCTCTTTGAAGGATAATAATAAGCAAAATGGACAAAGTAACCCAAAATTCTTGTACTTATAATAAGACGTATGAATCAATCTGAGTCATTAAACCAATTATAACGCCCAATAATTTTGTGTCTAAAGATGTCTCTTCAGAAACATAATGATGAAAGACGCATAATATTTAAAAAGGCACCTACAATTAATGCTATAACAATATGTAATCCAAATTAGAAACCATGAAATAACTCTCAAGTGACTGAGGACTCCTCTTACTTGAACATTTCTAAAAGAGCAATAAGAATGATTAAGATAAGGACAAAATATCATGATGAACTATATAAAGTTTTCAGTACTAAAGACTGAGGGACCCTATTACCTCTTGAGTTTCTAGCCTAACCCCAATTCTCCAAAATGATTGAAGTGACCTATGGTTTGAGTGACCCGGAACCTTCTTGCTACAATGACTATTACATAGCCAATATGTTGATCCATAAGGCTTTGGCCCATCACCGAGGAGACCCTAGTCATAAACTATAAGAAGTCCGTAGGATTCACTTATGCCTTATGACATGGAAGACCTCAACATAGAAGACCTTGACTTGAGTTAATATATTGGACTATTCCACAAACAAGTGCATCATCATTGCCATATATTAAATCAGCAAATAACTACCATGGTGATTAATGGTGACAACTTTAAAAGACACAGCAAACCGAAACTACATTCATATTATTTTATGTCCAGAACAATGTAGAAGAAGGAATTCATGGCACTTAAACAGAACATGTTAATAACGTATATATGTGGTTGATGAAAAATTAAGAATGTAATGTTTGAGTTGATACTGAATAAGAATTATTAATTACAAATTTTGGGTTATTTTGGACTAATGAATTGAATTTGTATTTTTAGAAGGAAATAATGTTTGAGCCTATTTTTGAACCTACGATAGGTGATGGGCAACACATGAGAGCTCTTTTTATGCCATATTTAATTAAAAAATAAAGAAACATTAACATATACAAATATGACATAGAGGAGTTATAGTTGTTAAGCTTCATAAAAGCCTACATTCAGTTTACCAAACCTTAGTCTACTTCTGATACACAATTAAACAATATTCTTATAATAAGTGTATGAGGAAGCATAGCCTCTACATATCATAAGATATAAAATAAATTACTTTTTAATCATAAGAACTTTCAGGGTAACTTTCTTGGAGCCATAGTTGAGACATTTGATGATTGTGATTTTTAGAGAGGATCGTTGAAGAAAAGAGTTTTAGAAAAATCCCATCCTTCCCTAAAGGTTGAAGAGAGTTCAAGAGCCAAATAGAATTCACTTCCCATCTTAATGCCTTTAAAGGTCTAAGAAAAGACCTATTCTCATCATTTAGTCTTTTATTTATAGGCATTGATGATAGTTGAATTCTTGTAAGACTAAGGCAAGTTGTCTCCTTTCCTGTCTAGGACAGTCCAAGATTATAAGAAAATTTTCTTCTGAAAATCTTTAAGATTTGAGGATCTCGGAATTAAAGGTTATCCAAGTCTTCAAGTTAGCTTGCTAGTCCTAATTCTAGTTCTCGATTAGTAACAATGAGTTCAAATAAGAGTTCTAACCAACTTGGGAAAGAAAAGTGCATGATCTTATTAGAAGTGCTTAGAGGACCTTGTTTGATTAATACTGCATTAGAGATAGTATTTACATGTCATTTTAATATTATATAGATATTAATTACTTAGTATTTATACATTAAATATTTCGAATAAAATCATTAATATTATATATATATATATATAGTACCAAGCTTGTTATGTTTCAAATATTGTATGATCTAAAAGAGTTTAGATCTGATCTGAAATATTTTAGGTCAATACTAAACTTAGAAGCGCTAAGAGTTAGCGATGCTAAGAATTAACAGTTCTAAAAGTTAAAATTTTTTAAGAGTTAAAACCTTGTCTGAAATAGGACAATAATCTGATAATATATTAACAATAACATAGTTTCAAGAAGTTATAAATAATGCTAAAAAATGTCATTATGTAATATGTTCTCGAACACCTTATTCCTAATCTATCTTTATCAATGCAGGTTAATCAGTGAACCATTCCAGATTAATGTATGTCTATATATTGATTTGTCCAGATGGTTAGTCTTAGCAAACCACGAGCTTAGTGGAAGCTCGTATAAGATGTAGTTATTTAGTAAAAATTGAGTACTGAACAGATTCATGATGACCTCCAATACACATCTTATATATTTATCAATGAAAGGTCTTCTCGAGTTGAGTAGTATTCTTGGTCTTTTGACCTAAGCACCATAATAGATTTGTGAGTGATCCATCATGCTTTGGTTCATCGCATGTCAGAGACCTTTCATGGTCTAACAGTTGGGTGTCGCTAGGTATTATTCGATGCTCATGAAGTCTAGTGTGCATAGATATTGGATCTGTCAGCTCATATAAGTAAGTTATATATCCTAGTACTCTGAGATTGTATTTCAGAAAGTCTTGTGACCACAATCATAAACCCCAAAAAAGAATTTTTCATAAGGTCAAACAATATTAGAAAAAGTATTTGCAAATATTATTTGAAGAAATACGAATCTGTAGATAATTTCATATCGAGCATATAAATATTTGACGTAATGATCTATGTCTTTACTCTTTCGAGATATAGGTGACAAAAGGATTATACATATATACTATAACATTAACTTGTATGGTTCCATATACTGCTTTATAATATTCATAACGTGTGTATGGGCCATTATTCACGAATTTATGGAGAAATTTCATATGATAAATCGGATGTAAACCTAGAGAGTCTCACAATATGAAGTGTACTCGTTGAGTAATAAGATAGTAGATTCGATCAAAAAGTTTGATTCGAAAAGATTATTAATGAACTCGATTTTAGAACCTCTCGAATTAAACACGTGTCAAAGTCTAATTGTTAGAATTTGACTCATTACTAAGCCTTAAAAGGATATGCTTGGAATAGTAGTTAGACAAGTGTTGGTCACTTGTCATGTATTTGATTATTTTAAGAATGCTTAATTGTTAAGTATGTTAGTAGTTGATTATTCAAGGGTGTTTGCATGTGGGTTTTGTATTTAACAACAAAATATACATATTTTATACATATAATCACACAGTAGAAGCTTAAAACATTACAGTAAATACAATCATTACATATTAATGGAATTAACAAAAATGAAATTGAGAAAAAAAACCCTTGAAGCCTTTGGATGGATATTGTTGAAGTCCACCGAAATGTTATCTTTGATCAATTTTAGTAATCAATAATCGTGGGTTTGATTATCTAGAATGATAGCCTTTGATCCAGCAAAAGTTTAACAACTTAAACTTATGTTCTTGATTTTTTCTTTTGATGAACACTTAATCAATTAATCAAAACTTCTTTTGCTAAATTGGTTTTAATTTATAAAAGAAAATTATGAATTCAACTCTTGAATCCAATAATTAGAAAATAATTTCTCTTTTCTCTCTTTGTAATGGTTGGCCAAGCTTTTAACAAAACTTATAAATTTAATTACATTTGTCTTATTTATACAAATGAATTTAATTTCAATTTGCATTTAACCTAACCTAATCATAGTTAACTCTTAACTCTAGTTAGGTTAAATGAACATTTAAATATTCTAACTATAGTTAACACTTAACTCTAGTTAGGTTAAAAGAACATTTAAATATTTTTACCATAGTTAACTAACTTAACCATGGTTAGGTTAACTTTTACTTAACCATTAAGTAAAGTTAACCTAACTTAACCTTATGCTTAACTCTTAACCATAGTTAAACTAAATTATTTATTTAACAATTACATAAATAAATATTTATTTGAATTATTTAACAATTAAATAATTATTAAATAAAATTATATTTATGTCCTTACTAGGTTATCAAGTTAACCTAAAGTGGGTCCCACTATTTAACCATATATTTTAGTTAACTTGACCTTAGTAAATTGCTGAATTTTACTGTATTGAACTATTCAATATGGTATGCTCCCAAGTGCTCAAAGAGTACATTTTATATTGGGACTCCCTAGGTCTACGCCCGATTCATCAAATGGAACTATTCCATAAGTCTGTGATCGATACCCTACGCACACGTCGCGAATATTATAAATTAGTGCGTTAGACCATACATGTCGAGGTTACTATATATTCATATAATCATTTCGTCATTATATCCTGGATGAGCGGGATATAGATCATAACCGTTAAATCTCGATAATTTCATCCGTTACTTTATCTCCAAATTCATATCTTCAAATCTTGAACATTTGTTGTAATATTCAAACCTATAGGAAACTCTTTTTCCAGGTTGATTACTTACGGCATAAGACTTTATAAGATATAATCTCGAAGTATCAGATATACAACCCATCTATGTAAGCTGGCGAATCTCATATCTACGTACACCGAACTCCATGAGCATCGAACCATACCCAGCGACACGTAGCGGTCAGATCATGAAAGGTCTCTGATATACGTGGAACTAAAGTATGGTGGATCTCCCACAAGCCCACCGCGGCGCTCGGGTCGAAGGACCACAAATACTATTTAACTCGAGAGGACCTTCCTTTAACGGTTTCATAGGATATCTATTGGGGTCCTCATGAGTCTGTTCAGTATCCAGTCCTAACTGAATACCTGTATGTCTATATGAGCTTTTTCTAAGCTCATAGTTAACTAAGAATAATCATCTGTACAATATAGATATAGACATACACTAATCTATATAATAGTGTTTCACTGATAGACCCTCATTGGTGAACATAGATCAGGAACTCTTTATTTGAGAATATACTTATATAATGACATTTCTTAGTATCTATTGCAACTATTTGCAACTATGTCATTACTAATAGATTCTTAGGTCTTTGTTACATTATAAATAAGATTCTAACTATTTAGATCTCCCTTGCTATTATAACCTGCTAACTCTTAGTTGTGCTAACTCTTAACATTTAGAACTATCAGCATTGCTAACTCTAAGCCCTAGTCTAAACTTCTTTAAACCAGATATGAACTTATTCAGATCACATATATTGTCTATAATGTTATAAGCTTAATTACTATTTAATAAAGGTTATTAGCAATTTAAAAAAATATTCATTGCATATATATTACAAAATTAAATATTCATACAAATAGTGATGGCGTGTAAGCACATACCCTAACAAAGTATTGGTGTGAGATTTTGACAAGTATTGGACACTTGTCATGGACTTAATTATTTTATTAAAGCTTATTTAATAAGTTTTGAAAAAGTCTTTAGACACTTGTTTCTTTTATAATGTTCCTAATTATTTTAATAAAGTTTATTAGATAAGCTTTGTTTATGGAAAATGATATTTATTAAATGGTAGCATTATGATAATTAAAACTTAAGAGTTAAGTTTTGACTGAATGCTTGACAAGTGTTATCTTGTACTTAAATTAATCAAAAGGCTTAAGAGACATTTTTAAAGGCTTGGAATTGGTTCAACCTTTTTTGAAGGAATGAGACAAAATTAGTTTTTGCCTTTTATTCTTCATGAAAAGGGTAGAACACACAAGTGAAAGATGAACAAAAAGAGTTTTTGTCTTTCATCTTGAAAGAGAGAAATTTGGTCATTGAAAGAGAGGAGAAAAAACAAGAGTTACATTTTTTCTCTTAAGCCAATTTTGGCCAAATGAGAGAGTTCCAAAAAGCTTGAGAGTTAAGCTTACTAAAATCCTACAAATAAAAGCTATCATTTTAGTTCTTCAATCTCACTAGTTGTTAAAAACTAGATTTGGTCAAGAGAACACTCCAATGTGAGACTTTGTAACCCAAAATTGAATTCTTCACCAAAATTCTTTAAGAATGAGTTTCTAAAACTCTTAGTGTAATTAATTTACATTCAATATGTGTTTGTTGAATAAAAAATTATATTTTGATCCCGCTGTGTATATGTCTGTTTAATATACATAGAATATTCAATGAATACTATCACATACATGCACCCTAGAAAAATAACACACTCTCAATTGATTACCCTAGGATACCTTGTTTAGTGTTGAAGTTCTGAAGTCTGAGTTCTAATCGTACCCAGAGGTTATCTCATACAATTTTGAGCCTTCCAAAGGCATTTGGTTATAACCTACTATAATACTCCTTATAATAGGTTTAGTTATGACAAAAGAGCTCAAGATATTCAAGGCTTATGGGCTGATTTGAGCCCCTGAAAGAATGGCTTTAAATAAAAAATCTCAATGGGGAATAGGTGTCCCTCAATTTCAGTATTAACTTATAGATACTAAAAAATTTATAATATTCATTGACCTTAAAACACTCATTCGGCTTTTAGACGTTGAGTTCTTAGTGGTGACATGCTTCAAATGTGTATCTCATAGGCTCATATAATACTCTACTTGCATAGTTACAAATTGTGCCACCAGTGCAAACATGACTTTTGAAGTTGGGTCACGGTAGTTAGTCAACAATGTATCAATAGTCAATTAACACAAGTCAAATATTTAGTCATTGTAATGTTCGATCAACGATAATCAACAATAGTCAATAATAATTTTAACGAAAAATTTATTTGGTGAAGGTATAGATGTCACTTATTTCAAAACAAGGGATGTGTTTATCATTTTTGTTAGTGTCCACCATCTTTTTCCCTACTAAAGTACTATAAATTAAAAAATATAAACAAAGCTATACTTTATAGTTGGATATAAAATTTGTATTTCAAGTAATGTATCACCAATTGGTGACTATTATTTGTCAAGTAGTTATTAACTTTTTATTTATTAATAATATGATAATTATACAATATCAATCAATAATTGGCACATCAAATACCACGTCAATTAAGATACAAACTTTGTATCTCAACTATATAAACATAGTGTTGGAAGTGGTGATCCAACAATCATGCATAGGCATGAATTGAAATGGATACCAATGAAGGTTGTCATAAAGTCAAGTACACGTTGGATGTACAAAGAGGAGCAAAACGAAGAGTTTGAAATAAGAAAAGGGGTAAAGAAAAGTCTAGGAACCAGCTCTAGGCCACAATGCTGAAACATTGGCTTTGTAATGTCGCAGTGTTGATTCTATAAACTCTAGTACCCTAGCGTCAGACAAGTATCACTATAGCGGTGTGAAGAGGTCGCATCAACTACGGCAACAGACAAGAACCAATGCAATGAAGCAACGAGGTTGCACCAATGCTATAGTGAAAGCCAAACAGTGTTGCGGCGGTGTGACTTCAGGGAAATCTATTTTTAGCTCAAGTTTAACTTCTTTGAGTAAGTTTTGGACTCCTATACGAAAAGAATCTTATTCTAACTAGTTTTAGGATTTCTTAGGTAATTGTAAACACTATATAAACCCATGTAAACTCTTATAATTTATCAAGTATTAAAGAGAAACTCTAAAAGAGAATAAAGAATTAAGTAGACATTAAGTGCTTGTATGCATTAGGTGAAACTATTGTTGGGTGTTTATTGTTCTTGTATGAACAAATGAATGCCAAATAGATTCCTTTGAGAGTTCTTAATTCTGTATTTCTTGTAATCTCTAAAAGAGTTAATAAGAGAGATTAGGATTCCTTAATCCACTATAGACATAAGTTGTTGCCGAATCACGAAAATTTGTTGCGTTTGTTCTTGATTTAATCTTGTTTTTACTTCTAGCCCGTATACTTACTTGTGATTATACGCTTCTGCAACAAAGAGGTATTAAGATGAAATACTAATTTTTAAAAGAGATTAATGTTAAACCTAATTTCCCCCGCAACACATAGTATTACTATATATATATATATATATATATAAGGGCAGGATTTATGACACCTTTTTTTTTACACAACTTTTGATACAAATTTTAACCATTAAATCACTTTTTATTCAATGAATAAAATTAAAATTAATGTGTCATTATTATATTTTTTTTAAAAGTTATTTAATTACTAATGGACTACACCATTGAATGAAATAAAAAAAAAGAAATAAAAAATAAAAGAGAAAATAATATTATTATAATTATGATGGGTCTATTAATAATTAAATAATATTTAAAAAATATAATAATAATACATCAACTTTAATTTTAATCATTAAATAAAAATAATTTAATAATTAGAATTTATTTAAGAGTTGGTGTTATGAATGATGCTCCAAATATATATATATATATATATATGGCATTGTTGATCAACTCCAAGGCCTTACTGACGTGTGCTCTTGCTAATATATTAAAATCTTAGTTCCCAAAAGTTGATGCGTTAATATCAGTGTCTTATTTTTGCAATGTTATATTCTGATAACGCTATTTGTTGGTGTCTTATAAATCTTTCGTTTATCAACTTTCTTTATTGCCTTATAAATATTTTGCCTTACACTATAGAGAATATGTTGAATGAGCTTGTTTCTTTTTCTGACAATAATACTCAACAATCGGTCTACATGTTAAGATATACTTCAATAATGCTTTATTATGTGCTCAAAGAGATCTTCAAATTAAACGAAAAAAAAAAAATTACACATTCAAAATTTAAAATAAATAAAAACCCATAACAGTTTACTGCGTTTTCAGCCACCAATAGCAAAAAAATTAGTTTTAGATGTTAGTTAAAAAAATACTAATCTAGCATAAAAGAGATTACGACCCAATCACAAAGAGTTTTTAAACTTAAGAGTAATACTATACATACAAACTATGAATATAAACTCATATTTACAAATTGAAGTTGTAATATATTATTTGATCAATACAAATTCATCTATACAAATTAACTGATGGTGGTAAAATATTATTAGATGAGTGAACTATAAAAGTCAAGGTAATAATTGAAAATAAAAAATATGATAATAATATTATTTCACTTATCCAATCATTTAATGTCATATCAATTTGTATGGACGACTTTATATAAATAATTTGTATGCGTAATATTATTCTTAAGTTAACCATCTTTATTTTCATTTAAAATGGTAATACCCGTTCAAAAAAATATTAAACATTTTTAGCAATCTAGATTTTGATATAGATTTGAGGATAACTCAAGACTATACGAGACCCTAGACAAAAATTATAAATGAGACTTTATTTTTTTTTTTTAAAAATTCTCAGTTCATTCCATTGCATAGTTATTAATTAATTTTCATATAAATATACTATAAGTAAACAAACATGTTCTTTTTCACTAATAATAACACTAAAAATCAAAAAATAATTTTTAAATAATAAGAAATAGATTAAAGAGAAAATAAATTAATAGAAAAAGATAAGTCATTTTAATTGTTGTATCTTTAAGTTTTTCAAGGAAAAATCATATTCAATAAATTATTTAATTATAAAAAAAATTGATACTTACTCCATAGAAAAAGATATGAGATTTTATTTTACTCAAAAAAAAATTTTAAAAAGTAAACAATGTTAAATCTATTTTTCTTTTAATTTATTGGAGAATAACTATATAAGGTAGGAATTTTTAAATTAAAAAATCATTAATTTTAATGAAATTTAACTACAATGGAATCCTTCAATGAATTTTTTTAGTTTATAAAATGAGAAAGTATTAAGATTTTAAAAATAAAATAATACTAATAATTTAAGTCTTTTTAAATAAGTAAATAATATATTTATGGGGTATTTTCTCAAAATGGCTCTAGACAGTTGATGTCAATACTTTGATTATCAAAGTGACGAGTCAAGTCGAAATTCTTCAAGTTTTTTGAGAAAGTTATTTATTTTCTTTTAGTTATAGATTTAAGTTGAATTAAAGTTCCTCTAATTGTAAAGGTTATTTTTTTCTAATGATAATATTTTTATATATAAAATTTTATTAATTCAAATCTAATATTTTGCAAAATGACTAGAGTTATTTTTTGAACACAAACACCCCCATATAATCAAACTCATTGAATATAAATGATTTTTGAAAGCTTATAATTTGAAATGAAACCTTTCTTGACGATTATTTTCTGCATTCTACATTTTTCATGGATCACATAAAATGAAAAAGACTTCGCAAACTGCATTTTGTGAAAGATTTCAATCGGTTTCTAATTGGTGAACGTACTGATTTGTGTAGTAGATTTGTCAAGTAAATGGATAAGGAAGTTTTATTTTTTATTTTTATTTTTAGAAATTTAATCATTTTACAATGTTATTGAGAAGAATTTTGTTTGTTTTAAGGGTATTATAGGCAACTTAAAAATAATTTTGGGAAAAAAATAAATCAAATTAGTAAGGTTGCTATCTAAGAAAAAGTTCTCCAAATAATGTTAAAAAAAAAAAAAAAAAAAAAAAAAGAAACCAGGAATAAGAGATAAAGTGACTTAGGAATATTCACAAAATGAGTGGCAAAATCTCTCCAACAGCTACCACCTGACAGTGAAGTCACTCACTCTCACTCTCTAAAGTCATTATTAATTTTTTTTATTTTATTTAACAAAAAAGAGAATAAAACTTAAAACTTTGATTTTAATAAAATAAATAAATTATAAATTTATTATTATCGAATCAGTTAAACAAATGGCAAGTCATCACTAATTCTATTGTGTGGTTTTTCCTTTTTCTATATAGCAACTTTGTTCCTCATTTTTTATTTTCTCAATAAAAAAAACTAACAGTAGATTTTCAATTTTTGCAGCTAGATTTTTATTTTTCTTTGTCTTTTTTTTCTTTTCTGCATATGGTTTTTTTCCAATTTTTTATTTATTGAAATATTTCAAAATATTAATTTATTTTTTATGTTAAAATTCAAATATCTTTTAATTATAATTAAATTTAATATTGAGAAGAAAAAATTTAGAGCTTAAAGTAGAATAATTATAGATTAAACAAATGTTTGGAGTAGTAATATTTTTTTAAAAAAATGGTCAAAATGTTCTTTTTATTGGAATTAAACTACTTTTAATAGTATTATTTTTAGAATTAAATTTTTATCCAAAAAAAGTGTTCAGAGTGGTTTTACTTTTTAAATTATTATTGGAATTAATATTATGATAAATTATTAGAAAACAATTCAATAAAATGAAAATCTTAAATTTTATTGACAATTTGTTTTTTTGAAGAATTTAAAAAAGTAAATAAGGTGGGATAAGAGATAAATATAGAGAGAATATTCAACAAAATGAGTGGCTAATTGCTGATACAGTACAGTTTTTTTCACTTAAGGACATTCTCTCAAGTCTCTTTCTAATTCACCCTCCTCCTCCAACAAACCCTTCACCAAATCAAACCCAACAATGCCTCATTTCAAATCCTCACCCTCACCCCTACAATCTCATCATCATCACCACTTTCACAACAAATGGCTGCCAACGCATTGACTGCGAGGCTTAGCTTCCCTTCCACTCTTTTGCCCCAACTCAAAGCACCCACTTTTTCTGCACCCCCCAAATTCGTTAAGTCCACGCCTGTTTTCGCTATGGCCACTATCACCACTACCCTGGTCGCCCCCGCCGTCATCGTCGGCGGTGGACGCGTGGGAAGAGCGTTACAAGAAATGGGTAACGGCCAGGATTTATTGGTCAAGCGAGGAGAATATGTGCCGCTTGATTTTGATGGTCCCATTTTGGTTTGCACGAGGAACGACGATCTTGAAGCCGTTCTGGAGTCCACTCCTCAGTCCAGATGGAAGGGTAAGATATTATTTCTTTTGCTTAAAGAATATTTGATTATTTTTTTAATTTTTTTGTTATGGTTAATGGGTTTATTGTTTAACATGTTACAAGTTTCGGATTCAATTTAGCGTTTAATGGTATTGAATTTAAATGTTTTATATAGATGTTCATTGTAAATGTTCTAATTTTACTGAATGAAAGCGCCCTGATTTTTTCATCAGGGATCTAAGCTTGTCCATGTATTAATTTTAAAAGTGGTTGTATTGCATTGTTTGATATTTGATTTTTGATTGAAACTTAATGTCTTGGTCATTTGATGGTTGCTTTATTCTACTATATAGCAATAGGATTCTATATCTTACACAGTGATGGTGTTTGTGTTTTTTTGTTTATGTTAGTCAACTACAAAGTCTAATTGTGTTTCACTTGTTTTCAAAATGATTGGAGCTGATTTTTTGAATTTGTTTTATTTGCAATACCTTTTCGAAAATCTGGTGCGATCTAGCAGATTTGGTTTTTTTCCAGAATGGGATGCTGGAACCATGGCTTGAAAGTAAAGGATTGAGTGATGCAGACCAAGTGCTGGCTTATTTTGCTATATCCAAGCTTGGAGAACCTCCGGTTGATGGTAAGACCGACACCAATCCTGAAGGATTAACAGCAGCATATGGGAAATGGGCATCTGAAGTTGCTGCAAGATTACAAGCTGGAGGTCTTTCTTGCAAGGTAAAAAAAAAATCCTTTTTTTAAAGAAAAAATCCATTTAAAAAAAAAAATCAGGCGAGCAGTTGAATCTGTTTAATATATTTATATGTTTCTTGATGAATGGGGTGATTTATAGGAGTTAATACGATTTAAGGTTAGGAGTTTCAATTTTTGTTTTAACATCAAGCTTTCATATCTATGGTGCTGGAGTTGGTTATGCAAAACTGTGGTTTTAAATAAACATCATATTTTCTTTCTTGATAAGAAATTTTGAAGTTAAATTATATTTTTCTACAGAGTTTTTTTTCCTCAGCCAATTGTATTTTATGTGGTTTATCTTATGTAAATCAGGTTCTTGACAAGGAAGCATTCCAGAAACAAATGTTAGAGAAATTGATCTGGATATCAGCTTTCATGCTTGTTGGAGCTCGCCATCGTGGTGCAACTGTTGGTATTGTAGAAAAGGAATACCGCTCTGAGGTTAGACTACCTTTATCAAAAGATTGTGCTTGCTTGGTCCTCCACTCAGTTTTTCATCAAGTGCATTATTGTGTGTTACACTTCTTGTTGTGGAAGTTGGATTTGTGTTAATTCCACGGCACATCTCAGAATGATGCCATAGTGGATTATAATGAGAATAGACATGATGGAGATTGTATGACAATTGAGCTTCTCTTTCCTTATGCACATATGCGCATGCTTCTGCAATCATTTATTTATAGAGTTTTGGTCTATCATTTTCTTGTTTCATATTTGTTTATGTTTATCCCTTCCAAACATCGTGTGTTTGACGTAATATTCTTCATATTGATTACTCTATCTCATACTCTAATTAAGCCTGGATGCTTTACATAATTAAAAATTTTGCATACACATGATCATTGTACCACATAACAATTCCTTGTAGCTAAACACTATTGTACTTTATGGTTAAAATACAGCATAATTTCTAAAATGTGACATTTTGAGTTGTTTATTAGTATTTATGTTATTTCTCTTTTTCTTTCTCTCTTTTTTTCATGTTTTTATTTATTTTTATATATATTTTTAAAATTTTTATTTTGGTCATAGGAGAGGTTTGGTGGTTCCTTTGGAGCAAACATCTGTTGTACATTAAAAATGGGCTAATGACTAGAGCATATAAGGTTGCTTGGGCAGATAGGACTACCTTAAACAGTAGTATAAGTTGGACTGTATATTCAAGCATGAGCACTGGATTTTATAGTCGTGCTCAGCCTCTAGGCATATTCTGCTTAACGTCACTTGGCAATTATGTTTGTCTAGCAAAAATGCCTTAAAGCTCTAACAGATAAAAAATTTTGCTTTCTGCAGGTCTCTGGCCTCATTGCTGAACTTGCATCTGCAGCTGCTGCTGAGAAAGGGATAACATTTGAAGCAGCTATGGGGGATAGATTGTGTGCTTATTCACGATCTGTTGCGCACTTCCCAACTGCGGTTAAAGAGGTAAAATGGATGCAATTTGCAGTAATAGTTTAGTTACACCTGATTTCTTGAACTTGAATTCACTGTTATGTTTGCTCAATTCTTATAGTTTAAATGGAGGAATGGGTGGTTTTATTCTCTCACTGAGAAAGCAATTGCACAAGGGAACCCGGATCCATGCCCCCTGCATACAGCATGGCTTAAAGAGTTAAAAATCGTGTAGCAACTCAATTTGGTGTACTTGTAGGGCACATCTGGTTTGCTAGACTAAAGTAGACTAGACTGTGCCGAATTAGAAAGAATAGGATTAAATTTAATTATCCTAGTATTAGATAGAATAGGATTAAATTATCTTAGTATTATCTTGTATTTGATTTAGTAGAAGACTTAAGTTATATTATGTATTATCTTGTGTTTGTTATAGTATTGGATTGTAGTTATAAATTTACCATTAAAATAATTAATGAATTAAATAAATATTTATTAGATGCGTGAGATCTTATGTTTCTAACAAGCCCAGCCTCAGTGGGTTATAAGTCTTGGTTCTTTAGGTTACTAATTTTGGATTCTTCTAATTAAGTAGACACGTTTTAGGTTTTAGGTGAATTTCAAAAAGGAAAATGAAGGTTGTTGTGCATCATACCCGATTTGAAGTTTCGCCTGCTATTGTAATTTAGAGGGACGATGCTTTGCGGCTTTGGAAAAAAGCTTTTCTATAGTGAATCAAATGTTAAAAAGATATTAATATCTAATGCTTTTTTTATATAGAATTGGTAATATTATATTATAAGATTTTTGATATAAAATTAAAAGATTATTAAGACGTTTTATAATTATATGAAAGGTTTGTTATAATTCGTTCGGATTTACTTCTCTTATTTTAAGAGATTATAAATAATAAAAACCATAATAAAAAACTATTAGCGTAAGAATCGTTACCTCTATTAATGGCAGGAACAGTTTGGAAAAGTTTCTTTCTTATTGTCTTAGTAAACTTGGAAAAGTACGTATCTAATGGCAGAGAATTTTTTACACGGTGCTATCTTTACCACATCTTTTGTGAGACTATCATGCAGTATCTCATCACTAGTTGATGCCTATAATATCTTCTTATCTGCTGGCCTAATTAAAATCAATTAAATGTATAAATTTTATATATTTAATATTTAGTTATTTAAAAAATAATCGATTCATTAAATATATATTTACTGTCTAATATTCATATTAATAAATAAAATTGCAAATATCAATAAGTGTGGTAGAAAAAAATAGTAATAAATATACAAAGCACGTACAAAAAAAAAAAAGAATTTTACTAGTAAAATAAAATAGAGTTTACAAATATTAGATTACTTAATATATATATATATATATATATATAACTGAAAATTATAGCACAAAATTTAGTTAGTGACAAGCTTATTGCATGGTCCCCTATGAACTTGTCACATGAATGATGAATGATACTGGACGCCACAAAATTTGTTCCCTTCTCTAGAGGTGGATACAGTCTAGTTCGATTGGTTTTGGCTGAAAGTGAATTCGACCCTAATTTTTTTTAAATAAATTTTAATTTGAAAATTTTAACCAATTTTTTTTAGTTCGATCCAGTTTAATTTTTCGGTTTTTCAATTCAATTAAAAAAATTCAAAAAAAAAGCCACCCAATAACATCGTTGATCGTCGCATAAAGATAATGTTTGCCACCAATCAGACCATCGTTAAAGTAAAAAAAGACCAATCGTTCAAACCATGTCATCGCTGCCTTAAATAGCCACCGAAAATCACCCAAATCAACGCCAAAACGCTACGACTCCGCTACCTTGATCTTGCCATTCCAACCATCCTCATCGTTGAACAAACACACTAAAATACTCTTCACACACCATCCATCAAAACTCGACCACCCTTGCTGCCTTTCAAGTCATTGGTGACCAGAATCAAACAATCTAAATTGACCGCCCCATTTTTTTAATTTTTTCAATCAACCATTGACTTCTAGCCACATCCAACAATATCACATTACTCACTGACCTCTAGTTTATTAGATTCGATCCTCATCGATCAGTTTCCATTCACCATTCACTGTGGGGCAAATCCTTAAAAAATTACAAATTTACCACTTAACCAATTTTTCAGTTCGCTTTCGATTTTTAGTAAAAACAAACTACAAATGACCGTTTTTTGATTTTTTAGTTATACAGAACCATTCGGTTATTTGTTTTTATCTAAAAAATTGAACCGACCAATTCAGTTCAATCTAGTTCAATTTTTCAGTTTATGGTTATTTTTGTCTAATCTTACCCTTCACCCTTTTTTTTTTGAAAGAAGTGACTTTTTTTTTTTTTTTAAATAAAAGATTTCCATTAAGAGATAACTTTACAAAGACATGAGACCTCCACAGGGGCCTCTTCCATCCAAATTTTATCTCCAGAAACCCCTACAGCCATTTTGGCCTAACTTGTGGGCAGCAACATTACAGGCTCTTGGAGTGTAAGAAAACACCACATTTGTTGCCCTGTACTTGTAACTAAGAATCTCTGAAACAAGCCATCACATTTCAGATTGAAGCAAAGGCCTCTGCTGTAATAAGGAGATTACATTATTGCAGTCAGACTCAACTATAACAGGCAGCAGACCCGAATCAAAAGCTAGTTGTATACCTGTCAGAACAGCCATGGCCTCCATAAACTCAGCATCCCCTACCAACTGTCTTGGAAAAATGGCAGAAATCATCACTTCACCTCTATGATCTTTGATGATGACACCAATGCCAGCCTTGCCACTAGCAGAATTTAATGCAGCATCCAAATTAGCTTTAAAAAAATAAGGATTCGGAGGGGTCCAAACCAGATTGAGGTGAGAGGGAGTTTGAGAAGGCTTTGGCAGGCTTGGGTAATTTTCTGACTTAAAACACTCCAAAATTGCTTCAGCTTTGGGAACCACTTGATTGTAATCCATTGCTGTCTTCCCAAACAGAGTTTTGTTTCTGAAAAATCATATTAACCACATAATGGTAATAATGAGTTCAAGTTCTCCCTTTGAAAGTTTCTCTGCAATTTCTTTCACTGCCCTGGAGAATTCATGCTGCCTTAAGCCTATTACATTACCAAAGCCAGAAAATTCTACCAAATCTTGGTCTCCTGTTTGCAGCCAATCAGAGAGTGATAGACATCTTCAATTTGCTTATGGCTTCTACAACAATAAGGGTCATCAGTTAGCGTCCTCTTAACTAGGTTAATTCTTGTTGGCAACAAATCTCTTAGCGCTCTCCAAATGAAAAATTTTATTTTTGCTGGGATGCTCAAATTCCAAACATAAGTCCACCAAACAGATGAATTAGTAGAACAAGTAGGAGGGTCAGGGATTTTGATCTGCAATGCAACTTGGTAGCCACTTTTACAGATTATATCCCCCTCTTGTCAAAGTGCACATTAATTGATCTTTAACTTCCTCCTTTGGAATTAGAATTTTCAAGATCAGCTCCTTGTCCTCAGCCCTGAAATGTTGCTGGATTAGTTAAGTATTCCAGGTCCTGTTAGTTCCCTTCACCTTTTAAGTCTTAACATAAAAGCCAAAACATAGGATTTTATTTGGACGGTGCAATCCTAGTTATTTTCTCTTTTTTTTATTATCAAATGAAAGATTATTAATATAATAATTAGAAGATTATTGAGATGCTATATTATATGAATTTATTAATATACATCCAAACTTAATCTCTTATTAAAAGAGATCAAAGTTAAAATCTCATATCAAAGAATTATCTCTATAACTGAAATGACTGTTCTTATTAAAACAGAGAATTTGATTCTTATACAGAATAAACAAAATGCTCTCGTACAAAAAATAAAAATAACCCTTTAAAAAAATTAACACAAAATATATTATCACGTGAATAAATAATTTAGAATTATACTTTTAAGAATAAGAAGCTACTCATTTCATGTAAAAATATTGATTAAAATTTATCGGGATATAATTTGGAGTTATCGGGATATAATTTAAAGTGCAAGTCAAGTGTGTAAGGTGTGCACGGATTGAAGACTGACGTGAAAGGAGACAGAAAACGAAGAAGGGCGCACCAAGCACCAACGCTGCGGCGCTAGAGACGGGAACAATATCCCGAAATAAGGAAACTTTTTTATTTCGTCTCCCACTTGTTTCAGAACTCCCTATTACGACTCCCACACGTATAAGGTAAACCTAGGACGTTCCAAAACCTATATAAAAACTATCAATTGGCTTGTAAACTGAATCTTTGTGATAGGTTGAGAAATCTTAGTGATCATCAACAATCTTTGTGAGAGAAAATCTTTAGAGTGAGAGAGAAAGTTTTCTTTGTAATCTTTCTTGTAAAAGACATACTTTGTGAGTGCCATGTGATTCATAATAAGATAAGAGTGTGATCTTAATCCGCCGTGGACGTAGGCAAGTTGCCGAACCACGTAATTCTTTATGTGTTCTTCTTCTACCCATTCTCTCTTTATTTCATAATTTACTTGTTCTGCATATATTAATTGGGTGATTTTACTTGTTTGTGTGCTTTCGCTTCAACAAACTGGTATTAGAGCTTGGTTCTAAGCAGACATGGCCACACCCAAGTATGAGATAGAGAAATTCAACGGTATGAATGACTTCAATCTGTGGAAGATAAAGGTTAAGGCGTTGTTAGTGAGCCAAAGGCTTGGTTCGGCATTAGAGGAGATTGCAACTCCATCTAGTGATGAAGAGAAGATGCCAGAGTCATCTAAAGACGAAGCAGAAAGAAAGGACATTTAAGAAAGAGCTCATAGCACAATTGTTCTGTCATTGAGCGATGAAGTATTAAGGGAAGTAGCAAGTAAGACGATGGCAATAGGTCTTTGGAAGAAGCTTGACTCTCTTTATATAAGAAAATCGTTGGCCAACAGATTACATATAAAGAAGAAGTTGTATCAGCTGTCCATGTCAGAGGGGACGTTGATGAAAGATCATATAGACGCCTTCAATAAGATTATCCTTGATCTTGAGTCTATCAACATCAAGATAGAAGATGAAGATAGAGCAATTATCCTGCTGGGTTCACTTCCCAAGAGCTATGAGAGTTTTGTTGATACGCTACTCTACGGCAAAGAGAGTTTAACGATGAGTGATGTGAAATCATCATTAAACTCAAAGTTATTAGAAAAACAGACTGAGGGCAATGCAGAAAGCTTATCTGTAAGAGGAATGCCCTCATATAGAGATGGGAAGAAAAAAGGCTCAAGGTCGAAGTCTAGGACTCTTAGGAAGTGCTATTACTGCAAGAAAGAGGGGCATTTTATAAAGAACTGTCCTGAGAAGAAAGCACAAGATAAGAAGAAAGCGGATGCTGCGGTTGCCTATGATGATAGCTATGACAGCATAGAAACACTCGTCGCTACTGATGGTAAAAACTCTAAACAATGGGTTCTTGATTCTGGTTGCACTTTTCACATATGTCCACACAAATCTTGGTTTACAAAATTTCAACCTATTAGTTGTGGTAATGTCTTAATGGGTAATGACATTGCATGTCAGATGATGAAAATTGGTAGTATTAAACTTAGGCTACATGATAGGCGAGTGAGAGAGTTGACAGATGTTAGGTATGTTCCTAACTTAAAGAGAAACTTGATCTCACTATGGACTTTAGACCAGAATGGGTGTTCGATCAGGATCGACGAAGGAATTTTAAAAGTTTTGAAAGGTTCCATTGTGGTAATGAGAGGAAAGAAGCGCAAAAGGGTTTATGTGCTTAAGGGTGAAGTCATAAGTGGTTTTGCATTATTCTCTGTAGATGATGAGAGTATGCAAACCAAGTTATGGCATCTTAGACTGGCATACCTAGGCGAGAGAAACCTAAAGGAGTTATTCAGTCAAAAGGTGTTTGAAGAAGATAAGTTCCAGCCCTTAGAATTTTGTGAGCATTGTGTGCTTGGGAAAACACATAGGGTAAGGTTTAGTATCGGCGAGCACAAGACTAAGGGGACTTTTGACTATATATACTCGGATCTTTGAGGACTAGCTCAGACAGCTACTCGTGGTAATGCTAGGTATTTTCTCAGCTTGATTAATGACTACTCAAGGAAGCTATGGATCTGTGTATTAAAGAGTAAGGATCAAGCCTTTGAAGTATTCAAGACTTGGAAGGTTCTTGTTAAGAATTAGACTGGCAAAAGGGTAAAAAGGCTAAAGACTGAAAAAGGCCTTGAATTTTACAACAGAGAATTTGATGAGTTTTGTGCCAAGCATGGGATTGCAAGGCATAGAACAGTAAGATCAACACCACAGCAGAATAGCGTAGCTAAAAGAATGAATAAGACCCTACTTGAAAGGGTTAGATGCATGCTTACCAATACAAAGATGTCTAAGACATTCTAGGGAGAAGTTATAGTGACTGCAGCTTACTTGATTAATAGAAGTCTCTCCTCAGCAATTGACTTCAAGATGCCAAAAGAGAAATAATCTGGCAATCCTCCGAAGTATGACCACCTCAGAATATTTGGTTGCCCTGCCTTTGTACATGTTAAGGAGAGGAAGTTAGAACCTAGAGTTATCAAAGGGGTATTCATAGGATATCCCGAAGGAGTAAAAGGATACAAGGCGTGGTGTAAAGACTTGACACCACCAAGGAGTATCATAAGCCGTGACGTGACGTTCGATGAGATGACGATGCTAAAAATCTCCTAAGAAGACAAGAAAGAAGAACCTGTGCCAAGGAAGACTCAGCACCCGAGTCAATAGAAGTTGAAGTGGAGACTGAAAGTAGATTTAATATGCCCTTATATCAACACTTCAATGAGAAAATCCTTGAAGATGAACCAAGAACATAGACGAGTTCCTCCAAGTCCACCTAAAGAAAGACTAAGACTCCTGAGATGGAACTTGAAGAGTACTAGTTAGCTAGAGATAGTCTAAGGAGAACGATTAACCCACTAGTCAGGTATGCACACGCAGACTTAGTTGTTCATGCTTTTAATTCTGCTTACACTCTTGAGAATAATGAGCCTAGGACATATGGTAAGGCTATGAAGAGTGAAAATAAGAAAGAGTGGCAGCAGGCCATGGAAGAAGAAATTAGTTCTCTTAGGAAGAACAATACTTAAAAGTTGGTGGAGAGACCTCAAAAAAAGCTAGTTGGGTGCAAGTGGGTGTATAAGGTGAAGGAGGGGATACCAAGGATTGAGTCTACAAGATTTAAGGCTAGGTTGGTAGCACAAGGTTTTACTCAGAGAGAGGGAGTCGATTTTCATGAGATATTCTCTCCAATTGTCAAGCACACATCTATTAGAATTTTGTTAGCCATGTCTACAAACCTTAATTTACATATAGAGCAGATAGATGTAAATACAGTTTTTCTACATGGAGAGCTTAAAGAAACGATATACATAGCACAGCCGCAAGGGTTCGAGGAGCCCAGAAAAAAAGATCATGCTTGTTTGCTAAAAAAGTCATTATACGGGTTAAAGCAATCACCTAGACAATGGTTTAGAAAATTTGATGAGTTTATAATGGCTTGTGGCTTTAGTAGAAGCAAGTATGACGGATGCATGTACTTCAAGAACATAAGTTGTGGGATAATGTATTTGCTTCTATACGTCGATGATATGTTGATCGCATGCAAGAATATGGAAGAAATACAGAAACTCAAGAAGCGGTTAAGTGGGGAGTTTGAAATAAAAGATTTGGGAGCAATAAAGAGAATTTTAGGTATGGATATTGTGAGGGAAAGAAGAGATGTTATCTTCTTACCCCAACAACGATATATAGTCAAAAGTTTGGAGAAGTTTGGTATGTTTAACGCGAAGGCTGTCTCTATTCCTTTGGCCATGCATTTCAGACTTTCAGCAGCACAGTCACCGACATCTGAAGAAGAGAAACTGCAGATGAGTAAAGTACCATATGCAAGCGCTGTGGGGAGCATCATGTATGCAATGATTTGTACAATACCAGATATAGCACAGGCTATGAGTGTGGTGAGTAGATACATGGCAAATCTGGGTAAAGATCATTGACTTACAGTAAAATGGATTCTAAAATATCTCAAGGGGACGTCAAATCACGGGTTGATATATAAGAAGGATGTGGATAGGAATAAAATTATTAAAGGGTACGTAGACTCAAATTATGCAAGTGATCTAGACAAGAGAATATCGTTAACGGGCTACGTATTCACAGTGTTTGGGTGCAGTGTGTATTGGGGATCAGTTCTACAACGTGTGGTTACACTCTCTACCACAGAGGCAGAGTACATAGCTGTTGGTGAAGCTATCAAGGAGGCCATGTTGTTAAAAGGCATATGTGCGAAGGTATTAGCTAGTAAAGATGTGAATACCGGTGTATATTGTGACAGCCAGAGTGCCATACACCTAAGCAAGCATCAAGTATTCCACGAGAGGTCGAAACACATTGATGTGAGGTTCCATTACATTCGAGAGATTGTTCAAAGTGGTGAAGTTAATCTAACAAAGATAGCGTCATCTAAAAACCCTGCTGATATGTTGACTAAGCCATTGCCCTCGGTTAAGTTCGCCCTATGCAATGACTTAACCGGAGTCACTACTTTGTGAGGGTGAATAAAGATACGAAAATGAGAGATCAAGTTACTTTGTGAATAATTTTGAATCAAGGAAGGGATTTGTGAGAATATTGATTGAAAATCATCGAGATATGATTTGGAGAGCAAGCCAAGTGCGTAAGGTGCGCACGGATTGAAGACGGATGCGAAAGGAGGCGAAAAATAAAGAAGGGCGCACCAAGCGCCAACGCCTCAATGACCAGGCGTGGGCACCGCGGCAACTAGGCGATGAGCGCTGCAACGCTCAGACAGGCGCGCCAGCGCCACGGCGCTGGAGACGGGAACAGTATCCCAAAATAAGAAAACTTCTTTATTTCGTCTCCCACTTGTTTCAGAACTCCCTAATACAACTCTCACACGTATATGGTAAACCTAGGACGTCCCAAAATCTATATAAAGGCTATCAATTGGCTTGTAAACTGAATTTTTGTGATAGGTTGAGAAATCTTAGTGATCATTAACAATTTTTGTAGCTCTTTGTAAGAGAAAATTGCTAGAGTGGGAGAGAGAGTTTTTTTTGTAATCTTTCTTGTAAAATGCATACTTTGTGAATGCCTTGTGATTCATAATAAGAAAAGAGTGTGATCTTTATCCACCGTATATGTAAACAAGTTATCGAACTATGTAATTCTTTGTGTGTTCTTCTTCTACCCCTTCTCTCTTTATTTTATAATTTACTTGTTCTATATATATTATTTGAATGATTTTACTTGTTTGTGTACTTTCACTTCAACATTTCAAAAAATAAATAAATAACAAGTTACTGCTAAGTGCTAAGTTTATCCTCCCTCTGCGTTGTTCAATGCATTATGGTTAATATAAACCATTATACTGCTTCCAAAAGCATATGCTTTAAATTTTATACACCGTAATTCATATAATATATCACCAAGTAGACCAACACAAGAAAATTAGTCTATTAACACTATCGATACAATATACTACGTACTATTGTGTATTAAAGTATGCAAATTCGTAGGTAACATATTCTATAAAAAAAATGCTTTTTTGTAGAACTTAAAACAATTTCTTGCATATTACAAAATTATTATGCCAACTACTTTATTGGCTCAATCTTTGGTACTAATAATTTCAATATTTTTAGGTCAAATTCTTTTTTTTTTTTAAATGCTAAAGTTGAATCCATTTATTCAGATAGAGACTAATGAGTTAATATTTTTCTATTTCAATGTTAAAGTACTGAGTTTGAATCTAGATGGATTCTAAGTTTAAATCCCTCTACTCCTATATAATTGATATTTTTGTAATAGGTAAATTCAATTTCTAACATCTCAAAGTCGCTAAATTTAAATCCTTCTATTCTTGCGGAGTTCAACATTTTTGTAATCAATAAATTTAATTTCATCATCTGAAGGGGCGTTGAATCCCTCTATTTCTTATATAAAGTAATGAGTTAGACATCAATTTGATAATTACAGGATCAGAAATTTCACAATACAAAGATTTATTAACATTCTTGAAAGCAAACAGACAGACATTACTCAAGGCGTTAATGATAAAACAAACTTTGCTGCCTTCAAATTTATACAAATGGCAAAGATGCTATAGTGATAAAAGCATTGTTCAGTCATCACCATTCAATTGGAATCATGTCCATTTGATCAAATTGGTGACACAATTTCTATATAATCGTCAAATTCAAAATTTCGAATCACTGCAAGAACATATTGGCTACAGGGAATGTGGGAGCTATATCCATAGGCACCTGAAGACGTGAGAGTAACTGATTAATTAGGATATCCAAGCACAAGCAACAACATGTAAACTTCTGACTTCTAATCACAACATATATAAGCCACCAAATTCCAGAAATTCTAGTCTTCCATTTCACAAAATGACTGTAGAACACTAGACTGACAACCATGAATTTCTTTAGTCAAGAGAGATTAATTACCAAACATTTTAAAAGAAGAGCGGTAATGCAATTGCATTTTATCCACACAATTTCATGTCCCTTTGAAGGTTCCCGACGAAGCATCTAGGCCTCATCATGCCATAAACTTTAAGATTGCAAACCTCCAAGTTTATCAAATTTACAAAACAGACTTTTAGAACTTTTAAAGCTGAACAACCCTTCAGTTTGATACTAATTATATGTCATGCCATGTCAGAACTTTATTTTTTTCCCCTCTTATCTTATATGCTGTTATTGTAAAGCTCTTGTGAGAACCCCATCGAAGAATATTGCCAGTTCACCTCCAGGAAATTGTTATATGGAGTCATTCTTGCATGCAGCTTATTTTATTTCCAGATTAAACAATTCCATAACTGAAATGACGAAGATCATCTAACCGAAGAGCTAAATTTTGTGTATTCCAAGAGAGATTTTGCATGAGCCATGAGAGGTTCAATAATGACTCCTAGGCTCCACCTAAAATGTTTAATATTTTCCCGTAACATCTGCTAATTTCATTTAATTGTAAATCTACATATTAGCAAGTAAATGCACATTACCGGGTAATAGAGTGGCTCATACCTGAATGTTCTCTAATTTTTGCAATTCAACTTTCAGGGGCGGAGTCATTTTACAATAATTGTTGAAAATTGGCTTATATGCCAAATTGAGCCAATCCCACATTGGTGGGAGATGGCATGGAGGTGCTTTGGTAGGCCTATATAAGGCAAGGCTCTCCTTGAGATTTAATATACTTTTGAGAATATTTCTCTTCTCCCCTCTATTTGTAGGATCTCTTTATGAGAACCTCATAGTTCAAGGATTTTACATTTAAATCCTTGAAAGTTGTAAGAATTCAATTTTTCCCTTTATTTTTGGGCATTTGTAGTAATATCCTATTGTTTGGGTAATTACAGTATTAGCCCTACTATTTGGGTATTTGCAGTTTGACCCAATAGTTAGAAAATTTGTATTGTGGCCCAAAAATTTTGTAACTTCTCTTGAAGATAGTGGATTTGTTCTAGCGGCGCTCGAGGACGTAGGTAACATTACCGAACCTCGTTAAACTTGGTGTTCTTTCCTTTTTGCATATTGTTGGATGTTTGGTTGCCTCGTTATGGTATAACTAGCATTATTGATTGTCCGCATAACAATTGGTAATAATGCTAATTGTTATTTGAACACTTCTTGGCGTAACAAGTGGTATCAGAGCCCCAGGTTTAGGACAGTGAGTGGCTATTTTTTTAGCATTTACTACTATTCTGGGTTGGTGAATTTTTGAATTGTTAGTTGTTGGATATAATTATTTGGTGGAGCTTGGTTATTTGTGATATTGTGTATCGAGCTCATTTGTGCGAGGTGGCTATGGCATCATCATCATCTACATCGATGAGGACAGTGACAGTGTCTAGTGCAAAAATCGATGTGGAAAAATTTGATGGTCGGAATAATTTCGGCTTATGGCAGAGTGAGGTGTTGGATGGATTGTGTCAACAAGACTTAGATATAGTTCTGGAAGAAACAAAACCAGAAGATATCAAGGAGATAGACTGGGACAGGCTTAATATAAAAGCTTGTGGGTTGATTCGTTCTTGTCTGTGTAGAGAGCAGAAGTATCCGTTCATCAGAGAAAAGTCTGCCAATGCATTATGGAAGGCGCTGGAGAACAAATATATGAAGAAAAGTAATGAGAACCGGTTGTATCTATTGAAAAGATTGTTTCGTCTTCAGTTGAGACAAGGTACGAGTATCAGTTCTCATATTGATGAATTTAATAAGTTAATTGCTGATTTATTAAATTTAGAGGAAACCTTCAAAGATGAAATAAAGGCTATGCTGTTGATTGGTTCTCTTCCGGATGAATTAGATCATTTATGTATTACTCTCATTCATGGAAAGGATAAATTGTCATTTGAAGAAGTTTGTTCTTCTTTGACAAACTATGAAATCCGTAGAAAGGATCAGAGAGAACATAGAGATGAGTCAGTAGAAGCATTGACAGTGAGAGGGCGTAGCCAGAGTAGAAAACCGGGAAAAAGGGGAAAATCTAAGTCGAGGGGTAGAGTAGGAAAAGATGAGTGTGCCTTTTGTCGGGAGAAAGGGCATTGGAAGAAAGATTGTCCAAAGTTGAAAAAGAAAGAAAAAGATATGTCTATTTCTGATGCATGTGTTGTTGAGAGCGTAAGCGATGATAGTTTGTCAGATTTTTGTTTAAGTGGTCATTCATCCACGTCTCGTTCTGATGAATGGATTATGGATTCGGGTTGTACTTATCATATGTGTCCACATCGGGAATGGTTCTTTAATTTTGAAGAGCTTAATGGTGGAGTTGTGTATATGGGCAATAATGATAGTTGTCATACTGCTGGGATAGGTTCAATCCGGTTGAAAAATGATGATGGATCAACTAGAGTTCTGACAGACGTTCGGTATATACCGAAGTTGAGGAAGAATCTCATCTCATTGGGAGCCTTGGAATCTAAAGGCTGTACTGTATCTATACGAAATGGAATTCTGAGGGTTACTTCAGGTGCTCTTGTGACATTGAAAGGCACTAGGAGGAACAACTTGTATTATTACAATGGTAGTACAGTGATTGGATCAGCGGCTATGGTTTCTGATAATGATGCAGATTCAGAGATCATTAGATTATGGCATATGCGGTTGGGGCATGCAGGTGAGAAAGCCTTATTCAGTTTAGTGAAAAGAGGCTTATTGAAAGGTGCGAAGACTTGCAAGCTAGAATTTTGTGAGCATTGTGTTCTGGGAAAGCAGAAGAGAGTGAAGTTTGGCACCGCTATTCATAATACCGAGGGTATTCTTGATTATGTTCACTCAGATGTATGGGGACCTTCTCAGACTACATCTATGGGAGGTTTGCGCTACTATGTTATTTTTGTTGATGACTTTTCCAGAAGAACTTGGGTGTACGTTTTGAAATCCAAAGATGATGTACTTAGTGCTTTCCTTAAATGGAAAAAGATGGTTGAGACACAAACAGGCAGGAAAATCAGGCATCTCAGAACAGACAATGGTGGTGAGTATTGCAGTGATCAGTTCTTGAAATTGTGTCAAGATGAGGGTATTGTACGTCATTTTACTGTAAGAGGTACACCGCAGCAGAATGGGGTGGCAGAACGCATGAACCGGACATTGCTGGAGAAAGTTCGGTGTATGTTGTCCAATGCAGAATTGGGTAAAGAGTTTTGGGCTGAGGCTGTGATTTATGCGTGTCATCTCATTAATCGTCTACCGTCAGCTGCTATTGGTGATAGAACTCCATTGGAGGTTTGGTCTGGAAAACCTGTTTCTGATTATGATTCTTTACATGTATTTGGTTCCATTGCATATTATCATGTGAAAGAATCAAAGCTAGATTCCAGAGCCAAGAAAGCAATTTTCTTGGGATTTTCTTCAGGTGTAAAAGGATATCGTCTTTGGTGTCCGAGTTCGAGGAAGATTGTATCAAGTAGAGATGTAACATTTGATGAGTCTTCTATGTTGAAGAAATCAGAAAACCAGACAACAGTGAATAGTACTCCGCAACAGGTGGAGCGTACTCAGCAGCAGGTGGAGTTGGAAACAACTACATTGAACCCGGTTAGATCTGTAGAGACAGATAATGATACTCCTATGACAGAGGTGATTTTGGGAGATGATGGAGAAGGTTCTACTCATGAACCTCAACAGCAACAAGAAACTATTGCAGTAAATAGGCCAAGACGTGAGATTCGGAGACCTGCTCGATTTGTTGATATGGTGGCCTACGCACTTCCAGTTGTAGATGATGATGTTCCTTCCACTTATAGAGAGGCAGTCAGCTATTCTGAAGTTGATCAGTGGAAGACAGCTATGAAGGAAGAGATGCAGTCTCTTCAGAAAAATGAAACTTGGGAGCTAGCTCAACTACCAAAGGGTAAGAAGGCAATTGGGTGCAAATGGGTATATGCAAAGAAAGATGGATTTCCTGATAAGAAAGATGTTCGCTACAAGGCAAGGTTGGTGGCTAAAGGCTATGCACAGAAGGAAGGAATTGACTACAATGAGGTATTTTCTCCAGTTGTGAAACATTCTTCCATTAGAATTTTATTGGCCTTAGTAGCTCAGTTAAATATGGAACTAGTTCAACTCGATGTAAAAACTGCATTTTTACATGGTGACTTGGAAGAGGAAATCTATATGACTCAGCCAGAGGGATTCAAAGTTGCTGGTAAGGAAAAATTGGTTTGCAAACTGAAAAGATCGCTTTATGGTTTGAAACAATCGCCGAGGCAGTGGTATAAGCGATTTGATCGGTTTATGATGGGTCAGAGGTACACAAGAAGCAAATTTGACCATTGTGTGTATTTTCAGAGGCTACATGATGGTTCTTTCATTTATCTACTCTTGTATGTCGATGACATGTTGATAGCTTCAACGAATGTCGAAGAAATTGAAAAATTGAAGATTCAATTGAATAGAGAGTTTGAGATGAAAGATTTGGGTGAAGCTAGAAAGATACTAGGCATGGAGATTAGCAGGGACAGAGAAAGAGGCAAAATTTGTTTGACTCAAAAGCAATATCTGAAGAAGGTATTACAGCGTTTTGGCATTTCAGAGGAATCAAAACCTGTAAGTACCCCACTTGCTGCTCATATGAAGATCAGTGCATCTTTATCTCCTAGTTTAGATGAGGAACGAGAGTATATGTCTCGAGTTCCATATGCTAATGCAGTTGGTAGCCTAATGTATGCTATGGTGTGTACGAGACCTGATATTTCACATGCAGTTGGAGTAGTGAGCAGATACATGCATAATCCTGGTAAAGGTCATTGGCAAGCTGTGAAATGGATTATGCGGTATTTATTGAAAACCGTAGGTGTTGGCTTAGTCTTTGAGAGAGATGAAACATGTAATCACTATGCTGTTGGTTTTGTTGATTCTGATTATGCTGGTGATTTGGATAAACGTCGATCAACAACCGGTTATGTGTTTACTCTTGCGAGAGCACCTGTGAGTTGGAAGTCTACTTTACAGTCTACAGTTGCTTTGTCTACTACAGAGGCAGAGTACATGGCAGTTACAGAGGCTGTGAAGGAAGCTATTTGGTTACAGGGATTGCTGGATGAATTGGGAATTGGTCAGAAGAAAATTAATGTTTATTCTGACAGTCAAAGTGCTATTCATTTAGCGAAGAATCCAGTATACCATGTTCGAACGAAGCATATTGATGTTCGGCATCATTTCGTGCGGGAGATCATTAGTGAAGGAAGAATCTTACTTCAGAAGATTGGGACTACCGAGAATCCCGCAGATATGTTGACTAAAGTGGTGACAGCGATCAAGTTCAATCATTGTTTGGACTTGATCAATATAGTTCGAGTTTGATAGCGCCATTGGGCGCAAATTTAGAGGCGCTGCTTTTGGATAGAGAATTTTTGGAAAAATGAAGCTTTGTGGAGGATTGGCATATTCGCCAAGGTGGAGATTTGTTGAAAATTGGCTTATATGCCAAATTGAGCCAATCCCACATTGGTGGGAGATGGCATGGAGGTGCTTTGGTAGGCCTATATAAGGCAAGGCTCTCCTTGAGATTTAATATACTTTTGAGAATATTTCTCTTCTCCCCTCTATTTGTAGGATCTCTTTATGAGAACCTCATAGTTCAAGGATTTTACATTTAAATCCTTGAAAGTTGTAAGAATTCAATTTTTCCCTTTATTTTTGGGCATTTGTAGTAATATCCTATTGTTTGGGTAATTACAGTATTAGCCCTACTATTTGGGTATTTGCAGTTTGACCCAATAGTTAGAAAATTTGTATTGTGGCCCAAAAATTTTGTAACTTCTCTTGAAGATAGTGGATTTGTTCTAGCGGCGCCCGAGGACGTAGGTAACATTACCGAACCTCGTTAAACTTGGTGTTCTTTCCTTTTTGCATATTGTTGGATGTTTGGTTGCCTCGTTATGGTATAACTAGCATTATTGATTGTCCGCATAACAATTGGTAATAATGCTAATTGTTATTTGAACGCTTCTTGGCGTAACAATAATTTTGCAGAAGTAAACTTGCAGCCACTTTGTCACCTCTTGCCTGTATGGTAAGTATTTCTCTACTCAAGCTTTCAACTGCATTTCAACCTTCCAAATGAAAACAAAGTTTAGGGCTTTGCCTTTTGGTAAGAATCCATGAAAAGCAGAGGAAATTCAAAGGCTTTACCTTCGCAAAATCAACAGAAAATGTATCATCTGAATGCAAAACAAAGGCTTCTTTCTCAAATAACCACTTAAACTGCAATGCTTGTCCTTTCCTGACAACATTCATTAAATTCAGATAAGTTACAGAATAATTAGAGAAATTAACACCAACAACTGGATCAAAAGAAGTATAAATTGTCCTCTTACCCATGAGCTTCCTCTAAGCCAAATCGTAATGAGTGGAAACAACCAGCAAGGAAAGAAACATACATGGACTTCACTAAACTCTTTGAAAGCAAATCCTGCTGTCCATGGAAGGGGGAGAAAAAGAGAGAGAAAGGGGAGGAAAGGAGATTGATAATTAGAGACTGCATGTCTATAATCTGGACAGAATTTGGAAATTATTTTGTATTTTCTGCAACTGTGTAAAAGCTCTATATTAGCATGCCAACAAATATGGAAATTATTGATATCCAACAACTGAATACGCCCCTCAATTGCAACTTCAAATTTTAATTAACAGTGTTGTCACATTGATATCCAAACAAACAAACAAGTGATCCAAATTGAACAAACACAGACACGTTTGATGAGTTGTAATTTAATTAATACAAGGGAAGTGGAACAACACTCAAACACACCTCTTGGTCAACTTGGCATTACCATGTTGTCTAATCATTAATCATAAAAATCAAGCTTACAGGAAAGGCATTAATTGCAATTGAGTTTGAAACTTCTCGCTCTTCCTGCATCGCTTATACTCGAGTAAACCATCCATAACTGTGATACACGTAATGTTCTTTTTACGTACCCTGCAGATCAGAAACTTCAGTGCCCAAAGGCCAACTATATCAGCTTTTGCTTCTTCCAGAGCTGAGCGAAGTTCTTGCAGCTCCTGTATCAAAAATAAAAATAAGAGAAATCAGAGATGATGTTTGGTCATAAAAATAATGGTGACAACAAAAAGAGACATCTTAAAGCTATATCTGGAGGGAATGGAAAACCACAAAGTCACCTCAGAAAATTACAACATCTCTCATGTAGAGAGAAAGATGAAATCAGATTATCTCATAAGATGCCAAAATAAATCAGAACATCTAGAGTGGGAGTGAGGTCAAAGAAAATGGACTACTGAATTTGAAATGATAAAACCACAGAAATGAGACATAAATAAGAAATAAAAAGACTATGAACAGAGACATAAACTTGACTGCTATCACTTCTGTCCACCCATAATTACTCGAAGACAAACTTTCCTATGTCACAAAGTTGAAATATCAAAACGAGCTTTCTGCAAGGCTTCCATTTAGAATCAGAGCTCCTCCCGCAGCACATCATGAACACTTGGGACACTTGAGTGATTGTATTGTTTCTAGCCAAACATCGTAGTACTACTGACAGGAATAAGAAAAAATAAATGACAAAATCTCTACAAAGATAAAGCTGGATTGAAATTAGGACTAAACAAACATAAGAGCATGCAACTAAAAAGGAAAATTCTCAAGATGGACGATTTTAACATCGCAACATTTCCTTTTTCTATTGCACTGTGATGGTATGTTCTATAACGGAAAAGAATATGAAAAAATATTGACAATAAAATTCATAAACTGGAACATGTGCACTATTAACAGAAAATCAAATCATTTAAATTTGTATATATGAAAACATATTGACAAAACTGGAACATGTGAACTATTGACCGAAATTCAAATCATTTAAATTTGTATTAATTTCCTTGATTCTAGGAGATAATTATTTCCTTTTTTGTTTTGCCTTGTATTTATATATTTGTAATCTTCTTATTGATAAAACGTATAAGAAATATTCAGCAAAACTATATGGTATCAGAGTCAGGTTGTTCTGACTATCCCGATGTTTAGTCAAAAACTCAGAGACCTATCAGAAGTTCATCGGAGTCTTGCTGAAAGTTCACTAGAATTTTACCACTAGTCCAGACCACTCAAAATTCTCTGGCCGTTCTAACACCATCGAGATCACTCCAATCAACAGATTTATGTTCGTTTTACTTAGTCTACTTAGTCCAAACCAGATGCTCCTTCACGCGCCATTTAACAGCCTAGCTCTTTGACACTGGCTGTCTCAGATCCCGGCTATTTTCTGACAAGTGGTCGTACACCGCCCTTACCCAGACATTCAAAAAATGCTAGTGGTGACAGCCTTACAAAAATCAGGAGATTGGATCAACCTACACGTGCCGAAAAACCTTTTTACTGCTGTTCACCATTGTTGACTCAGATCCTGATCATTTGCCAGCACTTTTTCTCTCACCTACGACATCATACAATGTCCTCTTATCCGATCTATAGATGGTAATATTATTTTTGCCGTCCTCCATTGCTACCCAATTCTTTTTATATTATTTTTGTTATGGACACTATCATTCCTGTAACTTCCTCTAACAATAATGTCACCTCTGTAAATTTCAACAGCCACATTGTCTCCTTCTACACTGGAGACAACAACTCTCTCCAGATTATTGCCCATAAACTTCATGGTAGCAATTTTCTCTCTGCTTTAACCTAATCAATTAATTCTATAGCATCTTAAATTATTGATTTAGGTGCCTCCGACCATATGTCTGGGGTCTATTATATTTTTCACTCATACGTACCTTGCTCTAATAAAGCCACTGTTAAAATTGCCGATGGCTTCTTGTCTTTTATTACAAGAATAGGAATTGTTAACTTGTCCAATGGTCTCACTCTTACATCAATCATTCATGTTCTCTTGTTAACTTGTAATTTAAGTTTTGTTAGCAAGCCTACTAGTGATAATCATTGTGTCACTAAATTTGTGTCTTCCTTTTGTTATTTTCAAGATCTATCATCAGAGAGGACAATTGGCAGTGTAAGATTTATGATGGCTTTTATTTCCTTGAAGATCAAAATAAAGATAATCAACAACCTCTTATGTCAGACGTTGCTTTTATTTCTACGTCTAGTTCTAGTAAGATAATATTGTGGCATCATAAACTTGGTCACCCCAATCTTTCTTATTTGAAATGGTTGTTTCCCTCTTTAGTTGATAGTTTAGTTTCTTTTCAATGTGATATGTCAATTTGCCAAACACACTCGATCATCTTTTTTTCTAAGACCATATATTTCATCTACTCCTTTCTCCCTGATCCATAATGGCATATGGGGACCATAAAAAATTACAACTTTCAATAGCAAAACATTGTTTCTCACCTTTATTGATGCTCATACACGTATCAGTTAGGTTTATCATCTCCGCAAAAAATTTAAAACATGTGAGGTGTTAAAAAATCTCCACTATATGATCCAAACCTAATTTCAAACAAAAATTTGTGTACTTCGAATTGATAATAGTAAAGAGTATTTTAACTCAATTCTAGGTGAATATTTGCTCCATAATGGAATTATCCATCAAAGTCTTGTGTTGATACTCTACAGTAAAATAGCGTCTCCAAAAGAAAATTTCGTTATATGTTGGAGGTTGCTCGTGCTTTCACGTTTATTATGAATTTTTCAAAGTATTTGTGGGGGGATGCTATCTTAACTGCCACTTATCTCATAAATCATCTTTCAAGTCGCACTCTTAAGTTTGAGTCTCCCTTCTTTGTCCTCACCAAGTTCTATTCTTATATTTTCACCAAACACTCTTCTGTTAAAAACTTTTGGTTGTACTGTCTTTGTACACATTCATGATCACAATCGTAGTAAGCTTGACCCTAGAGCACTCAATACCATATTTATTAGTTATTCTCCGACCTAAAAAGGGTATCAATGTTATTGCCCTCATTCCAAAAAAATCTCTATTTCATGTGATGTCAGCTTTTTTCAGGATACTTCATACTACTGACCCACTTTGCTTTAGGGGAAGATTGTTTATTAGGAAGCTCAATGTTCATGGGATACTTTGGATTTACCATTAACCCTAATCTGTTACTCCAACCATGCATTCTTTTACTGAACCCAATCCAGCTCTAATAGTGTCTATTACTAAACCCAATTTGGCTTTAATAGTGTTTATTGTTAAACCTAGTTCAATCACTTCTTTAAACCAACCACAAGATAATTTTTCAATACTGGAAAAAGGAGGAGAAACAACTAGACCAAATCAGCAAGAGTTAAGTGTCTACTCTAGAAAAAATTTCTCTCAAGGAAATGAGTAAATCATGAATCCTATTCATGGTCAAGAAGCTGAACCAATAATAGAACCTCAGTCTTTAGATACGTCAAGTAAACAAAAAAAATACTCTAAGTTCTAATTCAGATCTAGATGTTCCTATGGCAATTAGGAAGGGTATTAGGTCTTGTACTCAACACCTTATTTCTAAATTTATTTCTTATTCTAATTTGTCATCTTCATTCCTTGCTTTCACTTTAAATATGTCTAGTGTTGTTATTCCCAGGACAATTGAAGAGGTTCTTAAATTTTTTAAATAAAAGGCTGCAGTACATAAAGAAATGTGTTCCCTTAAACAAATCAATACTTGGAGGTTAGTATAACTTCCGCATAATAAAAGTACTGTAGGGTGCAAATGGGTATTCACAGTCAAATATAATGCTTATAGTTCCATTAAAAGGTACAAAGTACGGTTGGTGACTAAATGATTCAACAAACGTATGGGATACACTGAAACCTTTGCTTTTGTTGCTAAACTCAATACCATCCAGATTCTTCTCTCACTGGCAGCAAATTCTATCTAACAACTACATCAGCTGGATGTAAAGAATGTGTTTTTGAATGGTGACCTCAAAGAAGAAGTCTATATGAGTCAACCTCCAGGTTTTGAAGAAAGGATTAAAAGTCGAACTGTGTAAACTCAACAAATCTCTCTATGGTTTGAAACAGTCTCCTTGTGTCTGGTTTGATCGATTCTCTACAGTGATCAAGAATCTTGGATATATCCAAGGGTAAGCAGACCACACATTATTTATCAAATACTCAAAAAGTAGAAAGATAATCGTTTTGATAGTTTATGTTAATGATATCATAGTCACCGAGGATAAAATTGAGGAGATAAATAGAATTAAACAAATGATGGAAAGTGAATTTAAAGTTAAAGATCTTAGAGCATTGAAATATTTTCTGGGAATGGAATTTGCAAGAAGCAAGAAAGGTATTTCTGTGTCACAAAGGAAATACACTCTTGACTTATTAGAAAAAACTGGTATATTAGGAAGTAATCCTAGTAAAAATGCAATTGAACTTGGAAATAAAGGAAAAATGTTCGAAGGAGATCCAGTTGACAAATGAAGGTATCAACAACTTATAGGAAAGCTCATTTATCTATCTTCTACAAGGCCCGACATTGCTTTTGCTATAAGTCTAGTGAGCTAGTATACGCATGCATCTTGTCAAGGTCATTTTAATGTGGTGTATAAAATCTTGAGGTATTTGAAAAACAAACACCTAGAAATAGACTAGTCTTTAAGAAGACCGATGATCGAAGAGTTAAAAGTTTTCACAGATGCTGATTAAGCGAGTTCTATTGATGATAAAAAAAATTAACGTCAAGTTACTGTACTTTATTATAGAGTAACTTGATAACTTAAAGGAACAAGAAATAATCTATTGTAGCAAGAAGTAGTGCAGAAGCCAAATACAATGTTATGGCTCGTAGAGTTTGTGAAGTTATCTAAATAAAAAGACTGATGAAAGAATTAAAGATGAATAGTACAAAGATCTCATTCATCTTTACTACGATAACAAATCAGTTATCAGTATAGCTCACAACTTGGTATATCATGATAGAACAAAACATGTTGAGGTGGATTGCTTTACTACAGAAAAAATTGATGGAGGTATTATTAGCATTGAGTATATACTTACAAATCAACAATTGGCTGATATACTTACTAAATGTCCTACGAACAAGTGTTTAATTTTCTCTTGGACAAGCTTGGTCTCATCAATATTTACAGCCAAGCTTAAAAGAGAGTGTTGACAAAAAATCGAATCATTTAAATTTGTATTTATTTTCTTATTTAAATTTATATTAATTTCCTTGATTCTAGAAGATAATTGTTTCCTTTTTTGTTTAGCACTGTATCGAAATATTTGTAATCTTCCTATCAATAAAAAATATAAGAAATATTAAGCAAAATTATATGAACCAGGTATAAAATAAATAAAGAGTGTATTAAAAAGAAATTATACAACTAACCAATCTAACTGTAGAATTTTTACCATCTGGAAGAGTGATGCTGTGAGGCCCAATACCATGACAGCATTCATGACAAATAGTGTGAGTAAAGAAAGATTCAAAATCTACAAGCTCCCGCTGTTCTTTTGTGACACATACATCTGCTATAAGCCGGAGAATATGCTTGAACCAGGATAGAAGACAAGTCAGACATTTGAAAGAATTTTCTGACTAATGATAACATCTGAAGAAGTTAGCAAAACGAGATCGATGCACTGAAACAACTTAAAAACAGATAGCTAAGAAACTTCAAAGTAATGAATTGTACTTTGCTTCTGAAACAATCTTAAGCATAACCATTGATGTTCCTCGATCTTTGGCTATATGCTCATCATTAGGCAAATTGAAAGCAATAATCTGAGGACCTTTCACATCCTCACATATAGACAAATTCATTAGTCTCAGTAGCTTACCAAAAATAATAATGTGCATATAAGCGACCTAACAACAATTACTAGTAAAGATATGGCATAAAGTAAAACCAAACTGTATATTTCTATAATATAATCATAGAACATAATTTGGCTCAATATATACTAGAAACGATACAGCATGATAATTTGTTGAACTGTATATTTTTCTATTATAATAATTGAATAGCAATATGGTTGTTGCGAATATCGCGTTATGCATTTCAATTTGACACCCTTATGGCATCAACTAAGCCATAACTTTGATACCCCTTTTATTCTATGCGCAGTGAAAAATCATAACTTGATACCATAAGAAAGAACACATAAGATTAACACACCAAGAAAGATAAAGAAAATAAACCAATTAACAAGACACAAGATATACGTAGTTCGACCCAAAATTACTTACGTCCACAGAGGATCCATGATCCAGCTTCTTATTATTGAAATAGATCACTAAGTATCTTCTTAGATCATCAGTGATCCCACAAGACCCCTTAGTATCTCCCATAGAGACCTTTAAGTATCTACCCTTGATCACTATGACTTTCTGAGACCTTTTAATATCTCCTCATAAAAGATTTTTACAAGGAACACAAGAATAGCCCGAGTATCTAAGCCAAAATGATCTATGGTGTTTCTCTTTTATTCACTCAAAGAACCTAAAGAAAAAAACGATCCCCAAAGGTTATACCCTAGTGCACTATCCACTTAGTGCTTACCTAGCTCCTCTATTCTCTCTTATGGTTACATCTTGAAACCTTAGATGCTTGACTTAAACAAGGGTTTACAAGTATTTATATAGGGTGTATTTCGTGCCTACTAACCTTATTCCTTGTTAGAGTAAGAGTCCACTTATTTTGGAAGTCCAAAACTTTCCAAAACTAGAAATTCCAAACCAAAATAGACATCTTGATGCGTCTGGGCACCACGGTGCTCATCCTTAGGTGCTGCGGTGCAGGCCCTTCTCGCGCCCAACGCCGCGGCACTTAGCCCTGGGAGCCACGGCGCTAGTAGCTTCTCCAGCAATTTCTTTGTTTCTTTCACCTCTTCAGGTCCCGTTTTATTTTCCTCTTCGTGTCCCACACGTCCAAGACTTCTCCATACGTGTCCCACATGTTTCAGACTTCTTGTGACTCTCTACTTTGGTATTCATCTCAATTCTTGTCCAACCAAGATTGTTGAATCACTAATTTTTCAACAAACCCCTCCTTAATTCAAAATCTCTCTCTATGAAGCTAATCACCGCCATCCCTCCATAACCAATGCTCACTAGCATGGTCTATAAGTCAAGTCCCAGACTTAACTAAGGCTCTTGTGACTATGGTCTCCAAAGATTCCTAAATGCTGATATCTAGAGTAGTTCAATGTTGTGATCTTTTATGTCCTGAAGACACCATAACCACAATCCTTAATGGTGAAAACACATTCTCGCCATTGCTACTCTTCCCATACATTCTCTTTCGACCCCTGCCACAAAGTGATATATCAAAAGCTACTTTATGGTCTGTTTCAAATCAACAACCTTATGTTGATCCCATTCTAAGCACTTTTTTACAAGCACATAGTCTCCCTTTATGCTTTATCACTCCCCCAATCCTTTTGCTTCCTATTTAGTATTCATTCCTTATGCCTTCCATGAATCTTCCTATTTCGATCTAGCAGTCCTGAGTCCTCTAGGTCTTTATGAGATGAAGAATGAAATCTCATGCCTAGTCTATCCTTTATTTTTATCACCATATAGTCTTAATCTTATCCTACCAATCCCCTATGACTTACCATAAGCCATATTACTCCAATTGGTAAATAACGATTCTCCATGACTCATATGAAAACACTACCCTAAATCCCAAAAATAATTCATCCATCAGACACTTATTCCTCTAGAAGCTCTCATGCAATTAAGGTCTTTGCCAAGTCATCCAACAGACTTGCAAATCCACCTTTCTTCTATCTTTGTCTTTCTCTTAGGACTATCCCTTTGAGTGCCCTAGACACCTTTTGGATCTACCCTTCAATTTTGATTGTTCTTTTTTTGCCATCTTTATTTTATATCCAATCTAAATGATTCTTTTAACTAAGACCTAGATGACACCATCTTCTTGGTAGTCTCCTTTTAAGAGTGATCCTTACTCAAAAAATAAAACTCCCCAGTAAGGTTATCATCTTTTTCTCTTTTAGATAATCATCTTCCCTATTGTTCTTCTATTATATTTGTGAGTCCCCATGGTTAACAATCTTTACTCTGCAATCTGACACTGCTGCCTATACTCTGCAATTTGGACTTTAACCTATGCTTTGATATTAGTTTCAACTCAGGCTCTGATACCAGTTTGTTGCGGATATCACGTTATACACTTCAATTTGACACCCTTATGGCATCAACTAAGCCACAACCTTGATACGCCTTTTATTCTATGCGCAGTGAAAAACCATAACTCGATACCATAAGAAAGAATACATAAGATTAACACACAATAAAGATAAAGAAAATAAACCAATCAGCAAGACACAAGATATACGTAGTTCGACCCAAAATTACTTACGTCTACAGAGGATCCGTGATCCAGCTTCTTATTATTAAAATAGATCACTAAGTATCTTCTTACATCATCAATAATCCCACAAGACCCCTTAGTATCTCCTATAGAGACCTCTAAATATCTACCCTTGATCACTATGACTCCCTAAGACCTCTTAGTATTTCCTCATAAGAGATTTTTACAAGGAACACAAGAATAGCCCGAGCATCTAAGCCAAAAAGATCTATGGTGTTTTGCTTTTATTCACTCAAAGAACCTAAAGAAAAAAACGATCCCCAAAGGTTATACCCTAGTGCACCATGCACTTAGTGCCTACCTAGCTCCTCTATTCTCTCTTATGGTTACATCTTGAAACCTTAGATGCTTGATCTTAAACAAAGATCTACAAGTGTTTATATATGATGTATTTCATGGCTATTAATCCTATCTTTTGTTGGAGTAAGAGTCTACTTGTTTTGAAAGTCCAAAACTTTTCAAAACTAAAAATTTTGAACCAAAACGGACATCCTGACACATCCCTGGGCCCATCGTCGTGGCACTGGTCTTCTGTGTTGAGCGCTGCGGCGCTCAGCCTTGGGCTCCACGGCGCTGGCAGCTTCTCCTACAATTTTTTCATTTTCTTCACATCTTCAGGTCCCATTTCACTTTTTCCTTTGTGTCCCACATGTCCTAGACTTCTCCATACATGTCCCATACGTTCTAGACTTCTTGTGACTCTCTATTTTGGTATTCATTTCAATTCTTGTCCAACCAAGATTGTTGAATCACCAATTTTTCAATAATGGTTAACAAACTTGATTCTAATTTGACAAGATAATTCAATGACACATCCATTCTTGTTTGGTTCAAATCCCAGACCAAATGAATTAATCAGAGTAGAGTAGTTTAAACTCAAAATTAAAAGGAAAATATTAGTTGAAAATTTGAGCTTGTGTGAACAGAGCATGAGAGTATGTGTGCATTTACTTGTAGAGAGAGAGCGAGAGCACAAGATACAGTAAAATAGTTCAAAATGATGTTAAAAGAAATGACAAAATTTTGGATTGCAATCCTTTGCTAACCACGTAGATGCAATGATCATGAGAGACTTTTTAAAAGATCACTCATTCCTGCATTATAAACAAGGTTGATAACACGAATAGGAGCAGCAATAATATCTTTGGATTTGTATGCATCGTCCATTAGAAGATTTTGTTCCATAACCTAGAAACGATGAAAATATAGATTAGCAAAAAACTGTTGTCACTATAGTAAAATGAAATTATTCAACTTATAATTGAGTCTACAAGAATACCTGCAAATTATCACCAAAAAGTTTAACTTGAGCTATTGCTTTGTCATCCCAAATTCCAACAAATGCTTCAAATGTTGCCTTATATGAACATAATACAACTAATGAGCTACATTGTCCATCTATAAAGTTATGATCATTATCAAGAAAGTACAACCAGATTATTTTTCAAAAATAACTTTCCATGTATATGTATGCAAGGAAATAAAATCTGAAGGAAAGCAATACTACTCTCACTTTCACCTATCAAAGTACGGTCATTTATATGCCACCACTACAAAAAAAAAGCTTTATTTGCGTCAGGCTTTAGGACGACTATTTAGCCGTCGTAAATGACCCTACACACCATTTAGATAAAGCATCAGAAACAAAAACAATTCTTCAATCCTATATCGGCTTCTCCCTTCTCACATTCTCTATCTCAAACACAAAACGCTTAAGATAATTCAAAAGTCCAAACGCAACCTCACTCTCTTTCATATAATTCACAGATCTTTCCCTCTATCGTTTCTTTTAATCAATAGCCCTAATCGATTAATTTCAAAGGTACGTTTACACATATAAAATACGTGTGATTTCTTTATTTTATACGTGTATTTATATTCTTAATCATCTCTAGTCATTTGTTAAATGATTGATTTCGATATTGATCAGACGTCGTTGTTTTAAGTATATCGGGTACGAAATTATTGGATTATGGTGTCGATTGATCTAATTACATTGGTGTTAATTTTAATAGGGAAGATCAAGGGTTTTGATTAATCAACCATGTCCATATTTAATCGAATTTTTGGGAAACCTAAACAGGAAACCAATGCACTAACCACGCTTGACAAGTTAAATAAGGTATTGCAATTTAATCGTTGGTTTAATTTGTTTATTCATTTATTCATTTTCTTTTTGCTTTTGTTGTTTAATCATTCTTTTTGGGTTGATTTGATTATTTTGTTTATATTTGGATTGATTGGGTATGTTTTATGTTAATTTTTGGATTGTATTATTATTATAACTTACATTTTGCTGAGAAATTGATGTGGGGGAAATTGTAACTGTGAATATTGGTCTATATGGATTTGTTGTAACTATAAATATTGGTCTATCTAGTTTTGTGAGCAACTTTATCTGAGAGTGTTCTATATGGATTCTTATTGCTTGAAAAAAGATATCAATGAAGCTACCTTTATGCATAAAACTCCTTTCAATCATTTTGTTTCATTTCATAAAAACTTTCTTGACCATTCCTATGTTTTTTTTCTTTTTTCTTTTGGTGGTGTTGTGCTCAGTGGTTCTGTAGAATCTGCTGCTCTATCCAGCAATTATTATTGCTCTGTCCAGCAATTATTAGTTTTGTTGAACAAAACTAGGGTTTGTTCTCTTCTCACTAAAGCTTTTTGAATTTTTCTTTTTATTATTGCTCGTTCTCTAATTATAATGAGTTGCAAGATAAGGAACAGTCCTCTTGTCATCTATAATTAACTTCCCACTTAATGAATGAGACAATGGATTATTTTGTAGCTGATGGCACCAAAAACAACTAGTCCTACATTCATTCTCTCCATACAATTGATGTCAATATGCTTGTACAGTGACCATAGTCTTGGGTAGGAACTAGGATAAGGAGTATTTTATTCAAAGAATATCATTTGGTGCAAGGTGGTTATCCATTAATGAAAATATAATTTTGCTACCCAACTCTTTCTTGCTTTTGTTTGGGTCTGAGAATCTTGAATTTTGGCTTCAGTTGATACTTTACTAGGTCTTTTAAGGAGATTTACTTCATATAGCTTTGTCCTCCTTTCAACTTCCATATTAACTTGCTGAGTTGGTTTCTCATCTCTAATGAGATTTTATTAAGTATTAGTCTATAAGAGGCCATAGGTTTCTTAGATACATTTGAGTTTGATAAGACATTCTTTACATTATCTAATTCAGTTTGCCTTTATGGTCAACCAGCTTATGTCATAAAATCAGGCTATGTCATGTCTCTAGTTGATATTTTGAGTTACTTTCTCCAAGCTTAATCAATTGTTGTTGACTTTATCGTTTGAATCTGATGACGTTATCTTTGATTAAATCCTCCTATCACTCACTTCAGGCAGAATCTGAATGAAAAGGCAATTTTCTAATTTGTCCTATTTGTATTTTCTTTTTATTTATTCTCCGAGAAAAAGAAAAAGGGCATTTGCTTGTTCTAGCTTCTTGACACTGGTAAATTTTCTTGGTTCAGTCGTTAGCCATGCACTCAAGTATCCAAGTCATACTGATTAATTCTTTTCATCTGCTGCATTTAGATACTTCTTCACTGAACTTGTCATACTGCAAATAACTTAGCTTTTCTGCTCATATGGAGTAGTTCCCATTTGATAGATAAACTTAGGATCTGATTGACAATTAAGGTTTAAACTGTTTTAAGTATATACTGTCGTATTTTCTTAATTAATTTAAAAAGATCAACTATATGTAAAACATCTTGGAGTTATTTCGTTATTCCTTGTCAAGTCTATCATTCTCAGGTATAAATATGGAACAATTTGGAACTAGCACAGTGCTGGAGATGGTTTGATATTCAAACTTATCTTAGTATTTTCATTGTATGTGGAGTTGGTTTTCTTGTGTGTTATGATTTTTCTATTCAAAGCATAGGTATTGTATTCTATTATTATCTACCCATGCTTTTAGTAATTATGAGGAAGTGGTAATCTGAATCTGCAAGGTTGCTTTATATTGTGCTCCTTATGTGCCTGAAAGCCTCTGCTATTTCTTTAGAGTTTTTAATTCTATATTTTAAATTTTCCAATTCCAAATTAAGTGTGTATGTTGCTTATAAGGCAAGCACAATAAATAGAAGGGTTGTGAATATAGTATAAATTGTTAACAGTGTTTAATTAATTTGTATAAATATTAACAGTGTGTATATTGCTTTCAGCACTGCTGACATCTTTCCCAATTAAGCTTCAATTTGTTGGTGGTGCATCCCTAATTTTAAACCTTCAAGACTATCTTATACAGCAGAATTCTATTGTAAGTTTCTAAGCACTTTAAATATAAATGGATGATATAAATGCCCACATACATAAATATATTAGTTGTATATGGAAATTCAATTTGTTTTATTTTACAAGTCCTAGCTTTTGAATCAATATAAATAGCTATACTTATAATAATATAATAATAATGATCATTCAACTTTGTATAGGTGATGTATGCTAATTGATGCTATAAATAGCTATACTTAAGCCTAAATGAATAATTAGTCCCAAAAATTCCTAACTAGGCCCAAAATTATTAACTTATCCCATAAATTCCTAATTAAGCCTAAATGAATAACATTCAAATTTTGATGAAGGTAATATAATCTTTTCTCAAAGATTAATCATTTTAGTTTTTGTGGTGCCACCCTGATGTTTTTATATGGGACTCATGGCATGCTATATTCATTCAATATATTTTACATTTGTAAATGATATTTATTAAAAAATACTTTGCAGTTTTATGCTTGCTCATAATCTATTAAATTTAATGGTTAGTAATTAAGCTGGTATAACTTTTAGATAAAGAACTATAAGTTAAAGTTAATAATGGTAAAGGCTATGTAAGTAAGGGGATTGTTTTAATTTATTAATATGCTTAAAATGTTTTAATATATATTCATTGATATGCTTCATATCTTTTAATTTATTTTAAAATAATATGCATTTAATTTTTGCATGTATGTAAACTTAGACCAATTCAAAAATATATAATAAATCATATTTTTCTCATTGTTATTTTCTTATAATGGTGAGAGCTGTATGTTATACGACTCTCACCATCTTTAGAAGATAACAATAAGAAAAGTATGTTTTATTATATATTTTTGATTGCCTAGATTTGGACAGTTTGGAAATGCATAATTCTATATAGTAGTAGTAGTTCAAGTTTTGTCTCACTCAGTAGATATTCCAGTGATGACCCCTATTGTTCTCTAGGTACATACTAGATTAATGCTTATTTTGTGTTATTTTGGGTACATATCTTAAAATAACACAAGCATGCATTAATTTATGTTATGTACGTGGAGAACTGAAAAGAGATACTACCAAAATTTCTATTGAAGTGAATAAAACTTGAGCTATTACTATCATATAGAATTATGCATTTCTGAATGGGATAGGACCACCTACCTTTTAGAAAAGAGTTAAAAGGAGATAGGTTTTATGTTGCATGTATTTATATTTATTTAAATTAAGAAGTTGAACATAATTACCTTAATTTTCTTTTACATTGAAGGGAGTAGATATGGACAAGAGTTGGATTGATTTGCCATATAGAATATCAAAGTCTTATATTGACGGCGTTGAAAGATTTTTAAATTTTGCATATATGAACAATACTGGTGATATAAGAATATACTGTCCATGCAGAAAATGTTGCAATCGTTATTTTTTTGTGAGAGAAGTAGTTAGAGAACATGTTATAGTAAATGGTTTTTTGTCAAAGTACAAAAATTGGACTGCACATGGTGAACATTTCACGTCTTTTGACTATAACCAAGAAACCAGCATTATTAATGATTGGGGTACTGATGATGACATGGTTAGAATGATACATGATGCCATGGGTACTCTAGATTTAGACTTTGGTTTAGCTGATGATAATTCATTAGACAATGAGCATGCTAAAGGTCCCAATGATGATACTAGAAAGTTTTTTAAATTGCTTCAAGATGCAGAATCCCCCTTGTATCTAAGCTGTGAAACGTTTTCTTCATTGTCATTCATTGTTCGACTTCTGTATATAAAAGTGTTGTGTGGATGGACAAACAAGTCATTTACAATGCTTTTAAGATTGCTAAAAGAAGCATTTCGTAAAGAAGTAAAGTTTCCAGAGTCGTATTATGAAGCTCAAAAAATAACTACCAACTTAGGTTTTACATATAAGACATGGAATACATGTCCTAATAATTGTTTATTGTTTAACAATGAGTATGAAAAGCTCAATATATGTCATTCTTCAAGATATAAGCAATTGGATGGTGATTCTAGTGGACATCAAAATAAGAACAAAAAATATCGGCCAAACAAGTGCGGTATTTTTCACTAGTGCCGAGATTACAAAGGTTGTTTATGTCTTCAAAAATTGCTTCCCTTATGAGATGGCATACTGATTCATGTACTGATGATGGTGTGTTAAGGCATCCTGCTGATAGTTCTGCATGGAAAACGTTTGATGAAAAAAATCCTGATTTTGCTTCTAATAGTAGAAATGTTAGACTTGGATTGGCAGCTGACGGTTTTAACCTATTTAGGACAATGTCTATATCACATAGTAATCCTTGCTCAGGAAATTTAACATTTCATGGGGTGTTGACAAATATACTTGAAATACGTTATACTAACGACATAAAGTTTGTTCTTTGCAAGGGCAATTAGGTAGATAATGAAATTGGAAGGATGCATGATGAATTTAAATTCACTTTGGTGAATTTCAATCATTTATTATACAAAAATAATCAAATAGGTGATGAACCTTTTTATTTTAGTAGGGCAAGCAGAGCAAGTTTGTTATGTGAAAGACCTTTTAAATATAGATTGGCATGTTGTTCTTAAAATGACACTTAGAGATTTATTTGACATGTACACAAAAGATTCTTCTTGTAGGCCATCAATAGTACCTCAGGTTGAACTATATGCTGAACAACAATTGGATGAAAGTTTGTATGTGCGAGATAAGGATATTGGTTGGGTTAGGCAAGGAGTTAATGGGACAATAGTAGATGCAAATGTTATTGATGATGATGATAACGATGAAAATGATGTCATGAAAAATGTTGAATGATCTTTCTTTACAGATTTGTTGAGTAAGTTGTAATAGATTGCATTTAAGGGGAAAGGCTAATTACGCCCCCCCTGTCTAGGTGTCATTATATGTTTTTTTGATAATGAATATTTTTCTTATATATTTTAGTAATTACATTCTTCTTCTTTTTTAATAATAAAATTCATTGATATTAATTTTCTTATGAATGTTTTCTAACAACATATTTTGATATCTAATTGTAGCTAGTTATGGCACCTAAAAAAAAAAAAGGCCCATCTATGGATGTCTGACTTCAGTAGTAGGCAAAGTCACAGCGACAGACATCTATGTCTTCTCGTTTTTTTTCACAAGATGATAAAGAAGGTATAATTATTAATTTTAACTTTCATTATTTGAAAAATCACACTAATATGAATTTTTTTAAGATCAAGTGAATCAACACATCGTGGTCCAGCTCTAGGTGTTAATGATTAGGGCACAGGAAATATTATGCATCTAGAGTTTAATTCAGCGTGGCGGGTAATTGGTCTAAATTCTAATCAGTTCAAATCCCAACTTGGGACCATAGCACGAAATGAACTGAAAGCACTTTTGACATATATTGAGTGAACTGACATGCCAGATGATCTCTTAGAAAATACTTGGAGAGAGGTGAAGGTAAGAAAATATTACTATAATATATAATTAGCTTAGGCTTATGTTTTATAATATAATTAGGTTCATATTATATTGTAGGCAAACACAGATACTCCAGATGCTTATAGACGCCACTGTTTAAGAAATGTAGGAAGACTGTGGAAAGATTGAAAATATTGATTGAAAAGTAAATATTATGATGACAAGACAAATGTTGAACATCTTGCATCTATTCCTTCTAGAGTTATTGAAGAGCAATGGAAAACACTTGTAGCTTATTGGGATAGTGAGGAAGCTAAGGTATAACTTAACTAAACTTCAGCTAATGTTGTAAGTTATAATTAGTATAAAATAATGTTTTGCATGATTATTTCATATTGTAGGCTATTGCTAAGAAGAATAAAAAAAATCGTATGCAAACGTCTTTACTTCCTAAAACAGGTCGAACTTCATTTGCTAATAAGAGAGAACAGGTTAGTTATATTTTTATATGTTTAATGATTTTTTGAGCGAGGACTTTTGTTAAATTAATCATTGCTTGAATTTGGGCTTATTGGTTTTTTTGAATTGGTTTGTTAGTGAATGTAATGTTGATAATTATTATTGTATTGAATATAATGTTAATTGTTGTGTGTATGTAATTGTTGATATTTATTGTTGTGTGTATGTATATGTAATGTAATGTTAACAATTATTAATTGTTAATTGTTGTGTGTATATATGTGCGTATTGAATGTAATGTTAATTTGCTAATAATGTTGATATTTATTGTTGTATTGAATGTAATGTTAATTGTTGTGTGTATGTATGTGTAATGTAATGTTAACAATTATTAATTGTTAATTATTGTGTGTATGTATGTGCGTATTAAATGTAATGTTAATTTGCTAATAATGTTGATATTTATTATTGTATTGAATGTAATGTTAATTCTTGTGTGTATGTATGTGTTTACAATGTTTTAGATAAAGAAAAAAAAACAGATCGTATGAGTATATTTATTGAGACTCGATCCAAATCTGATGGTAGCATAACTGATTCAAACAGTGCAGAAATAATTGTAAGTGATATAAATTTACAATAGTTATATATTTAAAAAATTGTTAAATTTCTATATTCTAACTAAGTTTCAATATTTTTAGGGTCAACTAAATGAACGTTTGTCTCAGTTGCCTAATAATGAACAAACAGAAGCTGCGAGAGACCAAATATTTATTGATGTGATGGGACGCGATAGTCATGGATATGCTAAAACTTATAGGCATGGTCCATCACCGTCAGATATTGCACAACAAAGTTTAAGTCAAAATAATGAACAGGTAAAAGTAGAGTTAGATTGTTTAAAATTCAATTATAATGATCTCAAGGCAAATATACAGTTTTGCAAAATCAATGTGATGAGATGTGTACAATGATGCAACGATTTTTTGATAGTCAAGGATTTCAGTTGTCCACTAATGATCAGGTATGAATGTTTAATATATTATTTTTAATTTAATACTTTTTTACTTATAAAATCACAACTAAAATACGAATATTTTATTTGTAGGTTCAAGATGCTTCCAGTGCACACCATCATCATACAAAAACTGGATAGATGCTAAAAAGTTTAGAATTGTTATTAACATATTTTGGATCTTATTAACACATTTTGAATCTTATTAATATATTTTGGATGGTTATATTTAGATGTTATTAATACATTTTGGACAGTCATATTTTAATGTTATTAATATATTTTGAATGTTATTAAAATATTATTAATATATTTTTAATGTTATTAATATGTTTTGGATGATATTGTAATATATTTATTTTAAAATATGATAAGACTTTTTGTTAGTGTATATTAAAAATTAAATTTAAAAAGATCTTTTTGCGACGGCTAATTAGCTGTCGTAAAATTTTACGACGGTCGCATATGCGACGACTTTTTGCCATTGCAATACCGTCGTAAAAAGCCTTTTCTATTGTAGTGCACATGCCATTTCACTTTCTCTGCATTTCAATCATTACATGCTCTCTTTTTCATGTTAATTTTGAACCAAATATTTAAGCTAGCCATGTTATAAGCACTTAGTCAACAAATAACTTGGTTTTTAACATGTCAGAGTTACACTTCTTGATAATTTAGTAGCAAGAAAATGCTCTTCAAATTCGATTGCGAATTTGGATTTACAATCAGCAAATTGTGAACTAGGTCCACTATAATGTCACTTGTGTATAGACATGTAACTTGCATGAAAAAATTAAACCTGATCCAATGCACAGATTATTACTGCCAAAAGAAAACAACAGAATGTCTCTCTAATATTCATAATTAGTGAACGTCTTGAAAGTTCATAATATTAGATATTTTGGCAAACTTGTGGCTAGTTCATAATATAAGTTTGCTTTAGAGCAGGTTTCACTAATATTATGACTACCACACCTAGCCCAAAAAAGTGGCTAATACTAGCATAGTATATTACGTTATAGGTACTTATCATTTTTTTTCCCCCTCTTTTCACTCTTGAGTACTTTTATGACCACTCCTTTTAAAAAAAATTTCCTGTTATTATTGTTTTCTTTAAATTCATATCATATGCACTGCACTGTTGTAGGTTCATTTGTCAACATCAATCTTAGGCTAATATTTATAAATCATTGGACTATTAACTTTACCTTGTACCCAAAAACTGTATCTTCATATGTCTCATATGGTCCAATGGTGACATCCAGCTTGGAATCCTACCTCCAACAAGAAGAAATGCCCAAGATAATTTAGCGAGAAAAATTTCCAGCTAACATATGAAGAGTTAAATAATAAAAAGAAACATGGACTACAAAGCACCAAGTTTGACACAATTGAAGTTACCAGAAGGAGTCAGAATAGGAAGAAAATAAAACTTTGTATCTTTAAGAGCTGGGAAAGAGGTTACTTCACATTAAAATAAATGTGAAAGTATCTACTAAACTAGATTAAACAGATAAGAAGGAAAAATATGACAACTAACCCTCGATGTTAATGGATATCAATTCATTATCATAATGGAATCTAGAATGCGGTTGCAAATTACTTGAAGAGGTGGATTGAAACTACGGAAGTAGAAAAGGCAAGAATATAACAGATTATAATCCCAACATGCTCAATTGGGCTTAAAAGTATTTTTACAAGGCCCTGGAAAACCATTTTATGTACATTCTTGGAAGATATTACTCATAGACAGCTCCCTTCCCTAAGAAAAGCTTTAATTAGCAAATTCACAATGGTCTTCTAAATGATAAACTGGGAAAAACATTGCCACCCACAAACATAGCCAATCTTTGTATCTAACTTGCCAAATTACAACCACCAAAGGACTTAACCCACCAAGAACAATCATTGAACATCATGCCAAAATCAATTTTATGGGCAATGCAGACTCCAAATTCGGCTTCACCTAAAACCAAATTAATTCTTCTTTTCATATTAAGTTGATAACCCTAAACAGAAGCTCCTAGCTCCTTTAGATTCAGTTGCATCTGATGCATTAAAATCTTGTTCAGTGGTTTACATTCTTATTTGAAAGCCCAAATCATTTGTTTGACATGCGACTTTCAAAACGCAGGAATCAAATTTTTACACTTTCTTTTCTAAATCATGTTACTATAAATAATTAGAACCTCAGAGGTACTTGAGCTTGTGCATATACATGTATGTTTGTGTTAGAGAAAAAGAGAGAGAAGTAAAGGCTAAAGCAGGAAAGATTAATATTAGTTTCTATTGAATTGTACAGTTGTTATAGCCTAATTGTTAGGAGATAAATTAGCATGTATATATTTAGGGAAATTATCTTGATCCCCTCAATCATGGGATTTATAGCATTGATTTTTTTTTCTTGATTTGATTAGATTAGTTTCCTATTATATTAAGTTTGCTAATTCATTTCTCCTTTTATAGTGTATATATTGTTGTGAAAAAATTATTTTGTATGATTAAGAAATAAAACTTTTTATTATTTTTCTCATCATGGTATCAAAGCTTTAGGTTTTTTTTTCTGGGAGTTATATTTATGTACAGCCTTCATTGTTACATTGTGGCAATCTGATCACAGCCTTCATTGAACCTATTTTTTTCTCTTTTCACCCTTCCCTTCATCGTGCTTCTGTCTTCCATTACAACCACCATGTCCACATCTGAAATCACAGCTTCAAACACCTCTGATCAATTAAATGAGGTCAATTCACAGCAAATGATTGGAGATCTACAAAATGTTTGAGCCAACTACAGACTAAATCAAAAAACTTATCTTAAGTGGTCTCAATTCGTAAAAACATATCTGAAGGGCAAAGGGAGACTTGGCCATATTCTTGGGACAAGACCAAAAAAATGAGACTCGAAGTTTGAAGCATGGGATAAAGCTGATTCCATGATCATGTCATGGTTGTGGAACTCAATGGATCCTGCGATTAGTGATACCTGTATGCTTTTTACAACAGCAAAGGAGATTTAGGACTCCATTCGTCGAACCTACTCAAAAGTTTGTGATGCAGCTCAAGTGTATGAAATTAAGGTAAAGACAAGTGCCATCAAACAGAGGAGTAAAACAGTGACAAAATATGTCAATTTGCTTAAAAATTTATAGCAAGAACTCGATCACTATCGAGTATTTGAGATGAAGTGCTCAAAAGATGCTACTATCTTGAAGAACTTCATTGAGAATGATCGAGTTTAAGATTTCTTGACTGGATTCAATCCTGAATTTTGATCAGGTTAAAGTTCAAATACTTGGCCAGGAGGAGACACTTTCATTGGAGGAGACAATCTCTTTAATAAGGGTAGAAGAAAGTAGAAGGGGTATAATGCTCGAACCAAAGCTTTAAAAGGTTCGACCTTGATGACTAAAAATGAACAACCCAAGATTCAAGATAAAGAAAAATCAGACCTGTCAAGAGTCTCCGGGAAACACAACAAAGATACTTTATGGTGCATCTATTGTAAAAAATCAAGGCATACTAAAGAACATGCTAGAAATTGAATGGTAAACCATCGACATCAAGTCGAGAATGGGGAAACTGAGAAGGACAACAAAAATCTCAGTCTCATTTGACAGAACAAGCTAATCAAAGCGAGGGACAAGTGAAAGAAGGCCTCAGTAATGAAGAGATTAAAAAACTTAGAGGTTTGATAGAATCTTTTGAGAAGTCTTCTGGTGCATGTTCATTAGCACTCTTAGGTAAGTCTCCATCTCCTTTTGGATTACATGTCTCATAAAAGTGTTTGGCCAACTATTAGGTAATTGATTCAAGAGCCACCGATCACATGACATATACTTCACAAAATTTCAGCACTTATACTCCGTGTCCTAGTAGCAGAAAAATTATTGTAGCAAATGGTTCTCTTGCTACGGTGGCAGGTTTAGGAGATATCTATGTAACACCTTCCCTCATGCTTAAAAATGTTGTTCATATACAAAAAATTTCAGAAAATCTGTTTTCAATTCAAAACCTCACAGAAGACCTAAAATGTTTTGCAATTTTTCATCCTTCTTATTGTGCTTTTCAGGATCAAGGTTCGGGGAGGAAGATTAGACTTACTAAGAAAAGGAATGGACTCTACTATCTTGAAACATCGGGTACTTCAAAAAAAAAGTCGTGAACACTTGTTCCTTATCATTTCTTAGTTCCTCAAATAAAGAAGCCATTTGGTTTCATCATTTTCGTCTTGGTCATACTTCTTTTAAAGTTTTAAATATTATGTTTCCCTCTTTGTTTAAAGGATTGGATATTACAGAATTTCATTGTGAAATTTGTGAATTTGCAAAACATACTCGTGTATCCTTTTGAATTGATACATGAGTATTTAGGGCCCGTCCACAATTCCAAATATTTTGGGGTCTCGTTGGTTTGTTTCTCTAATTGATGATTACACTAGGGTTACTTGGTATTCTTGATCAAACAAAAATCTGATGTCAATAGTATTATCCCTAACTTTCACTTCATGATTCAAAACCAATTTGGGGTAAAACTTAAAATCTTTAAGTCTGATAATGCAAGGGATTACTTCAACCAAATTTTGACACCTTACTTCCAAAAAGAAGGCATTATTCATGAATCATCTTGACACCACAATAAAATAGGTCGCTGAAAGGAAAAATGATCACTTGCTCAATACTACCCGAGCATTTTTATTTCAGGGAAATTTTCCTAAATCTTATTGGGGAAAGGCTATTCTTACTTCTACTTACATAATAAATAGACTACACTCAAGAATATTAAATTTCAAGACTCTCATGGAAGTTCTTGCAAAATTCTATCCACATGTCTGAACATCAAATGACCTCATACCAAGAATATTTGGTTGTACTTCTTTTGTCCATGTTCATAGTCCAAATAGAGGAAAGTTAAACCCTAGAGCAATCAAATGTGTGTTTCTTAGCTATTCATCTACACAAAAAGGGTATAAATGTTATCATCTTTCTTCTAGAAAATTTTACATATCTACAGATGTCACCTTTGCTGAGAACAGACCATACTTCACACAGTCTTATCTTTAGGGGGAGATTTCACTCATGAATGATAAAGACAGTGGTAGTCTCGGTTCTTTTAGGCCTCTTGACCTAACTTTAGTTCCATTTTCTTCTACTCAAAAACAGGATGTTCCAACCCCTATTGAGTCCATCTTAGTTCCTGAATCTATGTCAGTCCCAGAACAAAAACAAGATGTTCCAACCTTCATCAAGTCTATTTCAATTCCTGAATCTGTGTCAATCCCAGAACATGTGTCAAATCTAACATCTGTTCGTATTTATGATTCTATAAGATTTCCTCAAGTGTATTCAAGAAAAACAGCTGCTGTTCCAAACCTGACACAAGTCTAAACTGATGGCCCAAGCCTTGCTCATGAAGAAATCGTAAATTCTGATCCATCATTGCATATACAATCTGTTGAAACACCTAATAGAAATGTAGATCTTCCTATTGCTATTAGAAAAGGTACTAAAGCATGCACAAAGCAACCTTTATATCCATTATCTCATTATGTATTAATCAAGCATTTATTACCACACCATAGAAATTTTATTGTGAGTCTAAACACTATTTTATTCCAAATACTTTTTCTAAGACATTATCAAAAAGAGAGTGGAGGAATGCTATGAGAGAGGAAATTGATGCATTAGAAAATAATAACACATGGGAGATTGTGGATAAGCCAAATGGAAAGAATCTAGTGGGTTGCAAATGAGTTTTTACCTTGAAGTACAATGTTGATGGTTCTCTTGAAAGATATAAAGCGAGATTAGTTGCTAAGGGCTATACTCAGATATATGAAGTTGATTATCAAAAGATATTTGCTCCCGTGGCAAAAATAAATACTGTAAGAATCCTGTTATCTTTAGTAGCTCATTTTAATTGGCAACTTCAACAGTATGATGTGAAGAATGCCTTCTTGCACGGCGACCTAGAAGAGAAAATTTATATGAGCATTCCACCAGGTTTTAAAGGAGAAAAAACAGTTAATAAGGTGTGTAGATTAAGAAAGGCCCTATATGGATTGAAATAGTCACTTAGAGCTTGGTTTGGGAGATTTTCTAAAGTGATGAAAGCAATAGGATATAGATAAAGCCAAGGAGATCATACTCTTTTTATCAAACACTCTGCCACAGGGGGAGTAACAATAATCTTAGCATATGCTGATGATATTATTGTTATAGACAATGATGAGAAGGAGAAACAAAATATAAAGCAGTGTTTGATCAGAGATTTTGAGATTAAGGAACCTGGAAGACTGAAGTATTTTCATAGAATTGAAGTCTCATATTCAAGACAATGAATTTTTATCTCACAATAAAAGTATGTAACGGATCTTTTGAAAGAAACGGGAAAACTTGGTTGTAAACCAGTAGCTACACCAATTGAACGAAACCAAAATTAGGGAAAGTAAAAGAAGAACCAATAGTTGATAGAGTAATGTATCGAAGATTGGTAGGGAAAGTCATTTATCTTGCTCATTCGCCAGATATAGCATTCTCAGTAAGCATGATTAGTATGATTAGTCAGTTCATACATAATCTAAAGGAGACACATCTTCAAGCTGTCTACTGTATGTTACATTACCTAAAAGGTAGTCTGGGAAAAGGAGTTCTATTTAAAATAAATAATGAACTTAAACTAAAAGCTTACACAGATGCAAATTATGCAGGTTCATTAGTGGATAGGAGATCAATGACTGGTTATTGCACATTTCTTGGTGGAAATTTGGTAACATAGAGAAGTAAAAAAGAAAAATGTGGTGGCAAGGTCTATTGCTGAATTAGAGTTCAGGGCAAAGGCCCAAGGAGTTTGTGAATTATTATGGTTAAAGATCATCTTGAACGATTTGAGAATTAAGTGGGAAGGTCCTATAAAGCTATATTGTGACAATAAATCAGTAATAAACATTGCTTATAATCCAGTGCAACACAACAAGATGAAACATATCGAGATTGACAAACACTTCATCAAGGAAAAGCTGAAAGAATATCTGATTTGCATGCCGTATGTTTCCTCAAGGAGTCAACTAGCAAATGTTCTAACCAAGGTACTTAACAGTGCTACCTTTCATGAATTTATTTTTAAGTTAGGAATGGAAGATATCTATTCTCCAGCTTGAAGGGGAGTGTTGAATTGTATAGTTGTCATAGCCTAATTGTTAAGAGATAAATCAACATGTATATATTTAGAGAAATTATCTTGATCCCCTCAATCTTGGAATTTATAGCATTTGATTTCTTTTTTCTGATTTGATTAGATTAGTTTCCTATTAAATTAAGTTTCCTAATTCATTTCTCATTTTATAATCTATATATTGTTGTGTAAATATTATTCTGTATGATTGAGAAATAAAACTTTCTATTATTTTTCTCATCAGTTTCTACATTGTAGGATAGTTTCTCATGTAAAGGCAAAAGAACATCATGTGAGTTTCATGATTTCTTTCTACATACTAGAAAAGTCCCTCGGGTAAGTTTTATCCTCTTCCTTCCCCAAAGGGGAGAAAACGAAAGGGAAAAATGAAAAATGAAAGAAGAAGAAGAAGAAGCAATTACCAAATAAATACTATTTTCTTTATAATTGTACCAAAAAGATATGTAGTGTATAATGAACAATTTCATAAATGTAAGCATATACATAGAGAGCTAACCAATTCCATCTAGGCTATGTCAGAGTCATAATAGTCATTAGAAAGGAACGCATCGACCTTACCATGTAGCAATCTTTTCAAACTAAACGAGGCAAGAAACACTCAGCCAATACCAGTATGTAGAATATAATTCTGGAAAACTAGTAAGAAATGAGTTATCAACAACTGAGAGTTCAGAAAACATACCTAGGTGAACTGGCCATGTCCCCAGCTTTATGCAATAGTTCAGCAGCTTTTGTGAGATAAAAGTTATACTCCTTGGAATATGGACTGCTATATAGATCATGAATGGAGCTAACTGAATGATTTGTTCCATCCACTGTATAACTAGATAAAGAACAGTCTAAACTAAGTTCAATCCGCCTTTTGATAACAGTGAAAAAGCTTGTTGCGTCTTCTTGTTCCTTTTCCTTTAAGCTGCTCTTCCACAATTCAAATTCCTAGTACAGTAGAGAAACCTATCAGTCATGCCGGATGCACTGGTCATGCATATAAGACGCCATGCTATCTGAACAGACTTTTTGCTTTTAGCATATTACGAACTTCTCATCCATTACTATTTTGTCCATGTCTAGATGGTAGAAGTTAGCACCAGGAGGTTTCAGCATAGGAAATGCAGCTTTATATTCCAGACCCTTCCACCCTGTAACGGGTTTCGTAGCATGGGGAAGCAACTTTACAGCTGAATCTGCGGTAGTCAGAAATGCCTCGTTTTCATCAAGGAAAGACCTGTTAGAGAATGAAATATAAGTGATAAATAGACATCCCCGTTGCAATACTACTTCTAGTCAGTAATAAATGCAGTGAAAACACCAAAATGTTGGGGGGGAATCCTAGTAATCAAGTAGTATATGAGAAAGGAACTTATTCATATATATATATATATAATTTTATAAATCAATGAACTCTTAAAATAATCAGAGAAATTAGAAGACAATAAAATCAAAAACCATGGGAAGAGGTTCCTAAAAGTGTGAGATTTCAACTCGATCAAGTATTCCGTTCCTTAGAAAGCAATCCAACTTTACTCAAGAAAAACACCAAAATAAACAATGTCAAACTACACTCCAAGTAAAATAGGTTTTACCCCTAACAAACAAACCTCTCCAACTTGCCACATCTATAAAACTGTCTTAGGCATTACCCATAAAGCTCCAAAAGTGAAAACATGGACCAAATTTCATGGCAACTGGACAATGAATTGACAAGTGATCCACAATTTTTACCATCCTTTTACACACATAACACCAACTCACAACTTCTCCCTTTCTTTGTTTCTTTTTTAGTTCAATAAGTTCCATGACTCAAAAAACGAGAAAGAGTTTCGAAGTAAAAGGAAACAGAGATTTGGCATTTCCTTTCAAAAAGTCCATATAAATATTTTAGTCGTTGAAGAACTACTAAGAGGGTTGCATTAAGAAGACAGTTAACATATTTTCACAAGAAAAATCAGTTATATTGCTTCACATAAACAGCTTGAACCCAGTCACTAACATTTTGACTGATAGCCAGTTTTGATAAAATCTCTTTGCTTCAAAATTTCCGAAACTCAAAAACTTAAGAACAAAGAATAACTTCCTCTACCGTCTTCTCTTGCTCAGACACACAAAAAAGACCCCACTAAATCTGTATCAGAATTTATACATGTCCAAATGGGATGGTCATTCTTTATAACTAATCACATTTTCATTTCACTTCTATCCTCCTCAGATTTGATTGTCCTCAATAATTATCTCCCTAATTTGACCAAGGAAACCAACATCGCAGCATTAATGGAAGCTGGAATTGATATTTTAAATGAAGACCTCTTTGCTGACTGCATTATAACAGTTTTTATCAGAATATTATACTCTCCAGTTAGTTTGCACCACACACACTTTTTCATGGATAAACTATCTTGGTAAAATAAACTCACAAGCGGACGCATATACTGTTCCACCTTGTTTATTGATAAATTTAACAACCATAATCCCTTAATTACATACAGGCAAGCATATTAAAAAGCTTCACAAGAAGGCATACCATGGACTCTTATTAATCAAATAGTACATCCATTTTAAGTTGTCTAATTCTGACGCATCAGCTCGCTTCTTTAACCAATCTCTCAGAACTGAATTGCTATGCCAAACCTGATTGGGGAGATAAAAATGCTTATATTAAAAAGAGCTTGAATTGACTAAAAGTGAGGAGCAGCTGCTGAGGTGTAAAAGAAAGAGAAGTAAATCCTCAACTATCAAGCATACTGTGGATCACATATTAAAGTCCATTTCAAATGGGCATTTCATTATATGTGAAGCAGATATTAGTAATAAAGTCTAAGGCACAGATCACCATATTGAGGCGTAATAAATAAAAAGTAGCATGCTTATTTTTCAGTATGTCTATTTGTTAGACATGCCCAAATACAACCTGCAAGTGAAACTGACAAAATCGATTTGAAATATCACGAAGTATCGTTATCCGCCGCTTAATCGGGGTGCAAAATAAAACTTTAACAAAACTACTAAATTAACCTGCAAGTAAAAAAAAAATGTTAGAAGAAAAATAAATATATATAAATAAGTAAATATATAAAACAAAGATTAATTGGTCTCGTAACAAGGATCCAACAGGAACGTAAATTCTTCATGAAAAGCTTGGTTTTCTAGAAACGGCTTGAGTCTTTGCCCATTTACCTTAAACACATTCCCATTTCTAGGATTTTCAATGTCAATTGTTCCATAAGGGTACACATGTTTCACAATAAAAGGGCCACTCCATCTTGATCTTAATTTTCCAGGGAATATGTGAAGTCGAGAATTATAAAGCAAAACTTTCTGACCAATGTCAAATGTTTTTCTCTGAATTTTTTTATCATGAAAGGCTTTAATTTTAGCTTTATGAATTTTTGAATTCTCATATGCATCATTTCTCAATTCTTCAAGTTCATTTATTTGTAATTTACGTATGTGTCCAGCAGAATCAAGATTTTCATTGAAAGTTTTAATAGCCCAGTAGGCTTTATGCTCAAGTTCCACAGGTAAGTGACAAGGTTTTTCATAAACTATCCTATACGGAGACATACCCAATGAAGTTTTAAAAGCAGTTCTATAAGCCCACAGTGCATCAATTAGTCTTAAAGACCAATCTTTGCGATTTGGGTTTACAGTTTTTTCTAAAATTTGTTTTATCTCCCTATTTGCTAATTCAACTTGTCCACTTGTCTGAGGATGATAAGGGGTGGCAACTTTATGAGTAATACCATATTTTTTCACTAATGTTTCAAATGGTCTATTACAAAAATGCTTACCCTCATCACTTATAATGGCTCGAGAGATTCCAAATCGACTTAAGATATTTTCTTTCAAAAATTTCATGACTGTTTTATGGTCATTATGTCGACATGGAATAGCCTCAATCCATTTTGAGACATAATCTACTGCAACTAAGATATACGTAAATCCAAATGATAACAGAAATGGTCCCATGAAATCTATCCCCCAACAATCAAAGATTTCAATAACAAGAATGGGGTTCAAAGGCATCATGTTTCGTTTTGAAATTGATCCCAACTTTTGACAATTTTCACAAGTTATACAAAATGTATGTGTATCTTTAAATAAAGTGGGCCAATAAAATCCGCACTGTAAGATTTTTGCAGCTGTTTTCTTTGATGAGAAATGTCCCCCACATGCTTCAGAATGACAAAATTCAATAACTTTATTTACCTCATTGTCGGGTATGCATCTTCGAAATATTTGATCACGACAATATTTAAAGAGATAAGGATCATCCCAATAAAACTTTCTCACCTCCGTTAAAAATTTTCTTTTGTCTTGAGCATTCCATTGAGGTGGCATTTCTCCTGTTACAAGAAAATTAACAATATTAGCATACCAGGGCATTGTAACAGTAGAAAATAAAAATTCATCAGGAAAAGAATCATTAATAGGTGTTATTTCTGTTGATGAATCTGGTGTGAGTCTTGATAAGTGATCTGCAACAACATTTTCAGCTCCCTTCTTATCCTTGATAGTGATAATAAATTCTTGAAGCAATAGAATCCATCGAATCAGTCTTGGTTTTGCATCCTGTTTTGACATTAAGTACCTTACAGCAGCATGGTCAGTAAATACAATAGTTGAAGAACCAATTAAGTAAGAACGAAATTTGTCTAATGCAAATATTACAGCAAGTAGTTCTTTTTCAGTTGTTGTGTAATTCATTTGTGCACTGTTTAAAGTTCTACTCGCGTAATAAATTACATAGGATTTACCTTCCTTTCTTTGTCCTAATACAGCACCAACAGCGTAGTCACTAGCATCACACATGAGCTCAAAAGGTAAAGACCAGTCAGGAGATTGTATGATAGGAGCAGATGTTAAGAGGCCAATTAATTTTTCAAACGAATTTTGACACTCTTAAGTCCACTTAAATGATACATCTTTTGCTAAGAGGTTACAAAGAGGTTTAGATATAGCACTAAAGTTTTTTATGAACCTCCTATAGAATCCAGCATGTCCTAAAAATGATCGGACTTCTCTGACTGTTTTTTGTGGAGGCAAATGTGTAATGAGTTCGACTTTTGCCTTATCCACTTCAATTCCTTTAGAAGATACTATATGTCCCAAAACAATTCCAGAAGTAACCATGTAGTGACATTTTTCCCAGTTCAATACAAGACTCTTTTCTTCACATCTTTTTAAGACCTTTTCTAAGTTTTCAAGACAATTATCAAAAGAATTTCCAAACACAGTTAAATCATCCATGAAAACTTCTAAATAATGCTCAATCATGTCACTAAAAATGCTTAACATACATCTCTGAAATGTTGCTGGGGCATTACAAAGTCCAAAGGGCATTCTTCTAAAAGCAAAGGTTCCAAAAGGACATGTGAATGTAGTCTTTTCTTGGTCTTCTAGTGCTATAGGAATTTGATAATAGCCAGAGTAACCATCTAGAAAGCAATAGTAGGGATGTCCTGCTACTCTTTCTATAATCTGATCAAGGAATGGTAAAGAAAAATGGTCTTTTCTAGTGGCCAAGTTCAATTTTCTATAATCTATGCACATCCTCCAACTAGATGAGACTCGAGTTGGTATTAACTCACCTTTTTCATTTTCAATGACTGTGATTCCAGATTTTTTTGGTACTACCTGAGTAGGACTTACCCACTTACTATCTGAGATCGGATAGATAATTCCTACTTCAAGTAATTTGAGAACTTCAGCTCTCACTACCTCTTTCATATGTGGATTTAATCTCCTTTGAGGTTGTTGGAAAGTTTTGGCATTATCCTCTAGGTGTATTCTATGTGTGCAAATCAAAGGATTAATACCATTTATGTCTTTTAAAGTCCACCCAATTGCATTTTTATGCATTTTCAATCATTCAATCAACTTATCTTCTTGTTCACTTGTGAGTGTAGAAGCGATTACCACCGGGTAAGTTTGTTTCTCTCCAAGAAATGCATATTTCAGTCCTTCAGGCAGAGGTTTTAACTCCAACTTTGAAATTTCGTTCTTTTTATCCTCATTTTCTCCCAATTCTTCAAACTTTAGTTTCCATCTTTTATTTTCAATCACCTGTGCACAGTCAAGTAAAGAACATATGTCAGAGATTTCAGGATCTAATTGTATATTTGACTCAAATGAATTTATTAAACACATTTCTAAGGGATCGGTAGAACTCCCTTTTTGAATATGATCCTCCACAATCGTTTCAATCATGTCACCTTCTTCACTTTCATCCTCCTCTTCATATGGTTGCTTACACATATTAAAAACATTGAGTTTAAGTGTCATGTTTCCAAATGAAAGCTTCATTACTCCATTCCTGCAATTAATCAAAGCGTTAGAAGTTGCTAAAAATGGACGACCTAAACTAACAGGTATCGGATTACATCCTTTGACAGGTTCTGTGTCCAAGACGATAAAATCCACAGGATATATGAATTTATCAACTTGAACTAAGACATCATCCACTGTCCCTCTTGGTACTTTTATTGATCTATCAGCAAGTAAAAGAGTTACAGATGTTGATTTTAACTCCCCGAGATTGAGCTGCTGATAAACTGAATACGGCAATAAATTCACACTAGCACCAAGATCAAGTAAGGCTTGTTCAATTTTATGACTTCCAATAATACATGAAATTGTAGGACAACCAGGGTCTTTATATTTCAAAGAATTATTGTTCTGAAGAATGGCACTTACTTGTTCAGCTAAAAATGCTTTCTTTTTCACATTCAGTTTTCTTTTTCACATTCAGTTTTCTTTTTACTGTGCATAAGTCTTTCAAAAATTTTGCATAAGATGGAACCTGTTTAATAGCATCCAGTAAAGGAATATTAACTTTTACCTGTTTGAAGATTTCAAAAATTTCAGGATTGTGATTCATCTTCTTAGTATTACGTAATGCATGAGGAAATGGGGGTGGAGGTGAAGGTTTGGTGTTTTCTTCATTAAGTGTAGGTTCAACACTTTCCTTGCCCTTAGAGATTGATTCATCGCTCTCATGAGGTTCAGGAATTTCTTTTTCAACAATTTTACCACTCCGAAGAGTGATAACTGCTTTAACTTGATCCATGTGTTGGCTTCCTGAACTACATGCATTTGAGTTATGTTGTCCTTTGGGGTTTGGCTGTGGTTGAGAAGGAAATTTTCCTTTCTCATGAATGTTCAGTGCAGATGCAAATTTAGCAAGAGTATCTTTCAAATCAGCAAATTTTGAGCATTTTGAGAATTAACAGACTCTTGTTTTTCAATGAATGTATGCAAGGTTTCTTCAAGATTTTTCCTAGGAGGTGGGACATATGGTGCATAACCTTGATGATTTTGAAAGTTTTGGTGTGGTTGGAAAGGTGGTTGCGAAGCCTGTGCTTGAGTGTCATTCCTCCAACTAAAATTCGGGTGATTTCGCCATTCAGGATTATAGTTTTGTGAATATGGGTTATTGTTTGACCGTTTGAACGTGTTTAAAACATTGGCTTGTTCATGGAGACATTCCCTAAATGCAGGCAAAGTTGGGCAATCATTGGTAGGGTGATCATGGGTTTCACAAATGTGACACACAATTTCTTGAACAGATTTTATTTGACCACTCTTTTTCATTTCTAAGGTTTCGACTTTTCTAGCAAGGGATGCTAATTTGGCTTGAAGGTCATGGTCTTCCTTAAGATGATAAATACCCCCACTAGATGTAGTAGTTTGATTTTTGCTAGGTGCCTCACAGGTACCAGCAGTGTCCCAATTTTGAGCATTTTCTGTTAGTAAGTCAAGATAATTCATTGCCTCTTCTGGGTCTTTTTCCTCAAATGTTCCATTACACATCATTTCTACCATTTGCCTAACTTGGGGTGTTAAGCCCTCATAGAAATTTGAGACTACTCTCCATGTTTCAAAACCATGATGGGGACAGGTATTAAGTAATTCTTTATACCTTTCCCAACATTGGTAAAGGGTCTCTCCTGGTTTTTGGGCAAAAGTGGTGATTTGTCTTTTGAAAGAATTTGTTCTATGGGAGGGAAAAAACTTTTTCAGGAATTGTTGTTGCATCTCGTCCCATAAAGAAATGGATCCTGGCCTAAGGTTTTGTAGCCATGTTTTAGCTTTATCTTTTAAAGAAAAAGGGAAAAGCTTAAGTCGAATTGTGTTCATGCTACAATTTTGATCATTATACGTGTTACACACTTCTTCAAATTCTCTTAGATGTAGATAAGGGTTCTCTGCATCTAAGCCATGAAAAGTGGGTAAAAGTTGGATAATGCCTGGCTTAAAATTAAAATGCGTTGCATCCGGTAGAAAAATTAAGCAAGATGGTGCACCGGTTCGTGTAGGGTTCATATAGTCTCTAAGTGTCCTAGGTCGGTTATGGTCATTATGTTGGGACTGATTGTCCCCTGGGTCTATGAGTCCCTCAATTTGATTTTCGCTCTTGGTGAAGAATGAGAAGATGAAGGAGAATCTAACAAATTATCAAAAGAAGTTTTGAAATTACCTTTTACTAAACGATGAGAATTAGGATCTCGAAACCAACCGCTCATAAAAAGAAACAAAACAAAATACAATAACAATAATACAAATAAAATATTAAACACAGGTAAATAAAATAAAATATTACACACAAGTAAATAAAATATGTAAAACTAAAAGCAAAATAAAGATAAATAATTAGAAGTTAGATTAGTGATGTTAGATTATATAATAAAAAGTTAATAAATAAATAGTAGGAGGCTTAGCCTTCCATTAAAATAAAAAGCGAAAATAAAAGGCGAATAATAAATAAAGTAAAGTACGTTAGGAGGCTCGGCCTTCCATGAAAATTAAAAAAAAAACTAAAATAAAAAGTAAAAAATAATAAATAAACGAAATAAAGAGTATGAGGCTCAGCCTTCCGCGAAAATAAAAACAGAATAATAATAAAGTACGTTAGGAGGCTCGGCCTTCCATGAAAATAAAAAAAAATAAAAATAAAAAAACGAATAATAAATAACGACTAGGAGGCTCAGCCTTCCATGAAAATAAAATAAACAAACAAACAACAACAAAACAAAATATTAACGTTACCTCCCCGGCAACGGCGCCAAAAACTTGACACGTCCAGAATATAGAAGTTATTCCCAAGTGCAGGATTGTCGAAGTAATAAATAACCCGATGAGAACGGGGTCGATCCACAGGGAAGTAGAATTAAAATTACAAATTATAAACACTTTAAAGATAATTAATGCAGTATAAGATGTTTGTAATAATTATTTCAATTAACCAATTTAAATAAAAAGCTAAGGTTATGGAGATTCACTCTTGGCATAAGAAATAAGAATATATTTAACTTTTTATTTTTTTATAACTCAATTGGAATCCTCTCACAAAGGAGGTTCCAACCGGAAAATATAGCAATTAACGTTCATCATCATTTATATATTGATTAGTATTTATTTCTTTCAATTATTATACACCAAATCTTATAAATGGGTTCAAGAATCACCACTTTAGAAGAAAGGGTATTAATTCTACAAACAAAATAAATACATCATATATAAATTTGCATAACTTAAAAATGAAGCATTAAATTCATGAATAAATATTAAACATATCTTATTACCTTGCCAAGAGCTTCACCCTTTCACCTTAGCTTAAACAAAATTATTTGGACATAATAAAACTAAATGAAAAGAAAAGAAATGGAAGAAGAAATAACATGACTTAATAGTAAACAAGAGAAATAATAGTACAAGGAAATGGATACAAAGGAAAAGTATTTTGAACTAAATTCTAACTTTCTAATTACATTCTTTAGGCATAAACAAGCCACCTATTTATAGAAAAACATAGATAAATCGAGACAAATTTGGAGGGAACCACTTGGTTGATGAAAGTCAAGAATGGTGGCAAAATAATTTGCATTCATTATCACTTGGGCACCCACTTGATTATCCAATTTGAAATTGATGTGATCCGAATTAGCTGTCACTCAAAACATAAAAGTTGTAGATAAGTCTCTTATCTTTCCAAATTGAGTGATCTCATACGTATTAGATACGTATTTCTATAGTTATGGGCCAAATACTGATAACAGTTCAAACTGGGCCTGTACTGCAAATCAATTCTGTTCTAGGCCAATTTTCACCCTCTAAACACTCGAATTTCCAATGCTTTGTGAAATACAATATGTTATCCCATTGAGTCAGCTCTGCACAGGATTAAGAATCACCTCAATTGGATCTTTGGGTAGAAAGTTATGCCCATTTTACCGAACCTGCCACAAAACAGTTATAAGATAATTAATTACAATATTGTAAACATACTTAAGTTAAGAAAATTAAATACACTAGTAATACAAAACAATCATGTAAAACTCTTATTAAATGTGTAATTTCAAGTGTTCATCACCAAACATGTAGCAGCTGAAAAAATAGGGGGACTCAATTGTGAGGAGATTGAGAAACTGAAAATTTTTCTCAACACATTAGAGAAGCCCACAAGTTCTTGCTCTCTTGCTCAAACTGGTATTACTCTAATTCTTATGTTCTTAGTGCCTCAAACCATAATTGGTTCAGCACATGGTTCATAGACTCCAATGCAACAGATCATATGACGAATGATGCTACTTTTTTCAGCTTTTATCAACCTTGTCCCAACAATAAAAAAATTAAGATTGCAAATGGTTCTCTGATTACTATAGTAGGATGTAGAATAGTAATTTTATCACCAACTCTTACTCTTAAAAATGTATTGCATGTTCCTAATGTTACTGTTAACCTAATATCAATTTATAGATTAACCTAAGATCTAAACTGCAATTTAATCTTTGCTAACAACCAGTGCATTTTATAAGACTGAGCTATAGGGAGGATGATTGGGCTAGCTAAAGCAAAGGAAGGGTTGTACCAACTTAAAAATAAGAAGAGTTGTACTATTCCTTTGTCTCTATCTTTTCTTGTTGTTTATTCAAATAAAGATGATATTTAGAATCATCATTGTTGTTTAGGACATCTTTCATTTAAACCTTTAAAAAGGTTGTTTACATTGTTGTTCAAAAATATTAATGATGAATCTTTGCATTGTGAAATTTGTGAGCTTACAAAACATCATCGTGTTTCATTTCCTTTGAGTGCTACTAAATCTTTGTCACCATTTGTTTTAATTCATTCCGATATTTAGGGGCCATCAAGGGTATGTATTAAAGGGATTAGAACTGATAATGCTAGGGATTATTTTAATCAAACCTTGTCACTTATTTTGAAAATTTGGGAATAATTCACCAATCTTTGTGTGTTGACGCTGCACAACAAAATAACGTGGCTAAAAGAAAAAAAAATAGTCATTTACTTGAGGTAACCCGAGCCATACTTTTTCAAAATCATGTACCAAAACCCTATTGAGGAGAGGCAATCTTGACATCTACCTATCCCATCAACATGTTACCATTTAGAATCATTGACTTTAAAAGTCCAAAATAATTTTTATTCCAAAATAGCCCCACGAATTTTTGGTTGTGTAGCTTACCTTCATATCCAAAAACATTTAAGAACCAAACTTGATCCACGAGCTCTCAAATGTATATTCATAAGATATTCTAATACCCAAAAAGGGTATAAGTGTTATCACCCTTCTTCTAAAAAGTTTTTTGTGTCTAAGGATGTCACCTTTAATGAAAGACAATCCTTTTATTCCCCGCCTTATCTTCAGAGGGAGAACATGATGAGGGAAGGTAAGGATAGTGATGACTTCTTGATTTATTTTCTTAACCAATCTCAAAATTCTAGCAGCCCTTAACTTTTCCTTCTCAAAATCCTCACGATTTAAACTTTGCTTCTGTTCAAACCGAAGATTTAGAACCTGTTCCAACACCCAAAAACTTCCAACAAACTCAACATGATTCCCAGCAAAGGCCCATTATAGCTCGTCCATTACAAGTTTACAAAAGACAACTACAGTCTAACCAAGAGCCTGTGCAAGTCCATGAGGTCGAACCTATGCAAAGTACTAACAAACCCACTTGTGTTCCATTTGCTCCCATAATTATTGACATTGACCAACCTATTGTCACTAGGAAAGGTGTAAGAAAGTGTACTAAAAAATCTTTGTATCCTTTAACTCACTATACTTCTTTTAAAAAAAATTTCCATTACATTGAGCTTTTCTATCCAAAATTAGCAACATTCAAATACCACAACATCGTTATAAGGCACTAGGAAATAAGAATTGGGAAGATGCTATGAGATAAAAGATGAAGGCCTTGGAGAAAAATAAGATATAGGAGATAGTTGAGTTGCCTAAAGAAAAGAAAATTGTAGGTTGTAAATAGGTATTTGCATTTAAGTATAAAGCAGGTAGGAGTCTATAAAGATATAAGGTGAGGCTTGTAGTAAAAGGGTACACCCAAACTTATAGAGTAGACTATTAGGATACTTTTGCACCAGTTGCAAAAATGAATACTGTTCGTATTTTAATTTCCTTGGCAGCTAATCTTGGATGGTCTTTGCAGCAATATAATGTTAAGAATGCTTTTCTACACGGTGACTTAGAAGAAAAGGTATATATGAATCCACCTCCAAGGTTCAATCACTCCTTTCTTAAAAATCGAGTGTGTAGACTAAAGAAAGCACTCTACAGCTTGAAGCAATCTCTACAAGCATGGTTTGAAAAATTTACTAAAGCTATGCTAAGAATGGGATACAAATAGAGTCAAGAAGATCACACACTCTTTATAAAGCATTCGACGACAAAGAGTAATGGTGCTTATAGTGTATGTTGATGATATAATTGTGACATAAAATAATATTAAGGAGAAAAAAATTTTAAAGAAGAAGTTGGTATCCTTGTTTGAATCAAGGAGTTGGGCAAACTAAAATATTTTCTTAGCATAGAAGTTGCTAAGTCAGAAAAAAGGATTGTCATCTCACAACAGAAGTATATTCTAGACTTGCTAAAAGAAACTGGTATGGTAGGATGTAAACCTTGTGATACACCTATAGAACAAGGTTAGAAACTTGATAAAAATGAAGAAAAAGAAAAAGAAGGCTAGACAAAGGACAATACAAGAGATTGGTTGGCAAACTCATTTATCTCTCCCATACAAGACCGGTATAGCCTTCGCAGTAAGTATGGTAAGTTAATTCATGCACAACCTAAAAATATCTCATCCTCAGGCAGTATCAGATACTGAGGTACTTAAAAGCAACTCCAGGGGCTGGTATTCTCTACAAGAAGAATAAATCCTTGAGTCTTGAAGGTTATACAAATGCAGACTGGGCAGGTTCAGTATTGGATAGAAGATCCATGTCTGCGTATTGTGCTCTATTAAGAGAAAATTTGGTAACATGGAGAAGCAAAAAACAATCCATAGTGTCAAGATCTAATGCTGAGGCTGAGTTCAAATCAATGGCACTAAGAATTTATGAACTACTATGGTCGAAAATAATCATGAATGATTTAAAGATTAAGTGGCATGTACCTATATAATTGTACTGTGATAATAAATCTGCTATTAGTATTTTACATAATCCAGTACAACACGACCGAACTAAGCATGTTGAAGTGGACAGATATTTCATAAAGGAAAAACTTGATGATAGGTTAATATGTACTCTTTATATTCTAACTGGTAAACAACTTGCAAACATTCTTACAAAGGAATGTCAAATCCCGCATTCAAATGCATACTTGGCAAGATGGGAATAATCGATCTCTACAAGCCAACTTGAGAATGTGGTGTTGAAGATTTCCATGTATATTGGTGAAGATTTTCATTTATATTAGGTGTAAATATAGCTATACAAATTTAGGGTTTTTTGGAAACAAATTATATCTTAATTAGACTAATTATTTATCTTTTATTCTAATTATATTCATTAGTCAAACTTTTTTAGAATAGTCTCTTCTAAGGATACATACATATATATATATATATATCTGACTTATTTATGAATAATATAAGGTTGAGAGAAAACATTTTTCTCTTTAGATGCCAGATAATATTCTTGTAGAAGGTATACATACTGCACAAAAAATGAAAAAAGAGAGAGAAAATAAAAAAAAATTAAAAAAGTAAACATATATATTAACAATAAAATAAAATAAAATAAAAACAAAAAAATGAGTTGCATATAAGCACAATAAATATCTACAGAACTACCCCTATGAAATGGAAGCAATAATTCTACGAAGTCACGTCATAACTAACCATTCCCTAGATCAACAAGGACACCCTTCTCATTATAAATCCTCCCTCTTTTGTCTCTCTCCAAAATATCCAAAATAACTAGAGAACTATTCAAAATATTCACCATTGCTGACCCCAAATGCTTTCTGACGCCATCAACCCGCTAGCTCGTAGAGAACCAAAATTATAATCCATATCTTTCAAATGAAAGAAAAGCGATCAATTAGCTGGTCCAAGTCAACCATTCCAAATTCTTGGCCCAAAAATAGAAAAAGAATCCTCGTTTACTTTCATTAGCATGGTAATCACTTGTCCACCAGGAATAAGTCAGATTTCACAATCTAATGCCAAATCTGTCTGATAGTCATATACGAAATACAGATATTTCTGAATGTGAAAATCAAAAATGATAATGAATTGCATAAAAATCCCCACCATTCCCAACTAGAGTTATCCAAGAACCTTTCACTATAAGCCTTCCTGAAAATCCCACCCATATCTGCTTTGATCACCTTGTAAAGGCGTGGATTTGTAACATAAACCACAGGCAACATGTTGCCCAAACAATCATCATTAATCCTGAAAACTTCTCTGAGTAAATTCTTGCCTCACTTTTATATTTGAGTAATATTACCACAAACTAGTCATGTGAACTCATTCGATTCTTTTATGCCATGTCAATCTATGGATGAATTTGTATGACTAGTTTGCATGTGTACTTATGAGCAAACTCAGCCACTGAAAAAAGCTTATTCATCAGCTGCCAAGCAACAAATATCGTTAATGGTTTATTCTATTACAACAAAAGAGCCATGCAAGAACCAACTCACCATCTAAAAATCACCTCGAATTGAAAATTGAAAACAATGAACAATTGAGCAACCATTATGCCAAATAACATGTCTGCGATGAATATACAAACTACACGACAAAAGCTAGAATTGCTTGTGGTAAGAAAAATTGATATTATCACAACATCCATGAAAGTTATGCCATATTGACTGAAATTAGAAGCTTGAAGATCAAAAATTAAACTGATGTCATAACTAATAATCACCAGAGCATTTCAGGGACATAAGAAACAATAACCTCAGCACTTAGGGAAACAAGAAAATATCGACGGAGTTTCTTTTTGTAGAGCCAAGCTGTGTTCCATGGTGTTCTCTTTGTACCTAAATCAAGTTAAGAAGAAAGAAATGGTGTAAACAGAAAGCATTTTGCTTGGAAATTTAATTCAGTAGAGGCAAGATGACAACATTTACTTTACCAACATAATACACACATGCACCCAATAAACAGCAAAAGAAAGACTTTGTTGATGCAGCACAAAACTATTTCATAATTATTGTCAATTCTCACATGAAAAAACCAGTGTCTTTAGACAGGCTGGCCATAGATATACACCCTCTGTAGTTGACAACAGATTGGACAACTAGATGGACTTGACCACACGGTTACTATATTACATACCTTTGACTAATTATATCAAAAAATTAACCGTATTCTCCATTTATGTCATAAGGAACATACTCAAGGTCTTCTTTCCCGAGTAAGTGCTTATACTCCTCATGAGTAATATATTTTACAGCAGAAACCTCTGTTTCCTATCAAAAATCAAAAGCAAAAACATATTCAGGTTGTCAAGCATTTTGCTAGTAAGAAGCAGTATCTCCTTATTGTGTTAAAAAAAAAATTGGAGGCAGACGTAGCTTGAACAATAATTTGCATGTTATAGAACCAATTTCTTACATTTTGCAAGGAACATATAGAAAACCAAATGTGATAGGACCCGACCCCAGCTTTCCTCGAAAACCAAGGCAGATTCTACGATGACGTAGGACTAACATACTATTTACTCATATATATGATATAATAAGGCTACATGTCTCAACAAAATATGTACACGTCTATTCCAATATATAAAAATATATACAAATACACAGACTGATATACTTATACAGCTTTGCGTGTCATGAGCCAACCTCAAAATATGACAATAGTATCACACTGTATGAATTTCTATGACAACTTAAGAAAAATAGAAAAAGGGGTGAGTTTGTGCCTCAGTGAATGGACATAATCTAAAAATATTATATATTTTATATGTATTGTACACATATAAATATGTAAGATAGAATAATCATGAAGTTGTATATTGAGTAGTCAATAAACTTGTACTGAAATATAAGTTGTCATAAAAATCTGTGCTACAACTAAAATCATAACATAATACTAGGGATTTGAAAATCTGGAAGCATAAATTATCATAAAATCTATTATTAGGCTGAATATATGTAACATAGTTCTAGAAACATGTACTACATATATATATTAAAAATCACACCAAACTTGTACCCGAAAAAATCTTGTCTAACCTGACGGAGTAACTCACGCACAGGCAGAGCGGGGGATTTGAGCTGGTCTAACCCGGCAGAATGCTTCATCGCTTGGGCAAAGCAAACTAAACTGATCTAATGCATACATAAAGCAACTACACTAAAGGAGAGGGTACTCATATGATAGCTCAAAAACTACTGTTATATAATATTATGACTATAATTATTCTAAAATAATTATTTTTGTACTGAATGTAATCATAAACTATATTATAATAAATTTTAAATATTTTTGAATATACTAAATAGCATAAATATTTATTTGTCTATAATAAATTATGACTAAATCTGATAACGTGTAATTTAATCATAAATGATTGTATTAAAAAAATATAAAATATATACAGTTATCCACTCACAAAAGTGTGCTAATCCTGAATTGGTTCTGGATTCTGAGATCTACCCGCTATCTGCACATCTCCTATATTATAAGGTATAAAAATACATCATTAGTACCGATATGTATTATAAATATTAAAATATAAATATTCTAATATCGTAAAACTATTACTCGCTAAACCGCTGGGTATAAATTTAATTACCCAAACTAATTTTCTAAAATTTCCTATTTCTCTCAACTGTTGTTTTTTTCTTCTTCTTCTTCTTTTTTTCTTTCTCTTTCTCTTTTTTTTCTCGGTTTCTTCCTTTCTCTCTTTTTTTTTCCTTTCTTTTCTTCTTCTTTTCTTTTTCTCCTTTCTTTCTCTTTCTTTTCTTCCTTTTCTCTCTTTTCTCTTTTGGCTTTTACTTCTTCTTCTCCTGTTTCTACTTGCTTCTCCTTAACAAAGCAAACAAAACAACTATATATATAATGGCCGTCGCTTGCTCTTTCTTTTCTCTTTTTTTTTTACGAAATTATTAATTCTGCCACCAACCTATTTATTAAGCATACACGTGTATTACAATTCTTCCCCCCTTATAAAAATTTTGCCCTCAAATTCTTGTACCTCTCTGAAACAAATGAGGATGCTGAACTCTCATCTGATCCTCTCGCTCCTATGTAGCCTCTTCCACTGTATGATTCCTCCATAGGACTTTAACTAGCGGAATAGTCTTATTACGTAGTACTTGCTGACGATAATCCACTATCTGAACAAGTTCCTTATCATAAGTCAAGTTTGTCCTCAATTAAACTGGCTGAGTATCTAAAATGTGAGAAGGGTCAAGTATATTCTTTCGTAATTTAGACACATGAAACATATCATGAATACGTGACAACTCAGGTAGTAATGTTAAGCGGTAGGCAACCACACCAATCCTTCTAGAATCTCATATGGCCTGATATATCTAGGACTTAATTTGTTTCTATTTCTCAAAATAAAGCACACGTTTCCATGGTGAGATCCGTAAGAAAACTCTGTCTCCTACTACAAACTCAAGCTATCTACGGTATTTATCTGCATAACTCTTCTTTCTGTCTTGAGCTGCCTTAAGCCTATCTCTGATAATACTGATCTTTTCACTAGTGGCCTGCATAATTGCTAGACCCAACAATTTTCTTTCTCTAACCTCATCCCAGTAAATCAGAGTTCTAAATTTTCTTCCTTATAAAGCCTCGTACGACGCCATCTGAATGCTAGACTGATAACTATTATTATATGCAAACTCCATCAATGGTAAATAATCATCCCAATTACCCTTAAGTTGCAACACACAAGCTCTAAGCATATCCTCTAATATTTGTATAGTTCTCTCCGACTGCCCATCTGTCTAAGGATAAAAAGCTATACTAAAGTTTAGCTTAGTGCCTAAAGCCTTCTACAAGCTATGCTAGAATCTAGAAGTAAATCGATGGTCTCTGTCTGATACGATTGACACTGAAGTCCCATGTAACCGTCCAATCTCACTCACATACAAATGAGTCAGCCTATCTAATGAGTATAAAATCTTATAAGGCAGAAAATGAGCAGACTTTGTGAGTCGATCAACAATCACCCAAATACTATCATGACCCCTTCGAGTACGAGGAAGCCTAACAACAAGGTCCATTATGATATGTTTCTACTTCCATTCAGGAACTGGAAGTGGTTGAGATAATCCTGCTGGCCTCTGATGTTCTGTCTTAACCTGCTAACAAATCAGGCAGTGAGATACAAACTCTGCAATCTCTTTTTTTATACCTTGCCACCAGTAATGTTCTCTCAGAGTACGATACATTTTAGTGCTGCCAAGATGCATAGCATAAGCTGAGCTGTGAGCTTCTTCTAAAATCTGCTTCTTTAACTCTAAGTTATTCGAAACACAAAGCCTATTACCCATAACTAATGTCCCATCAGCTTTCAACATTAAATTAGTTTGCATTCCATTCTTTACTTCTTGGTTAAGTTTAACTAAATTAGGATCTTGATCTTACATCTCTCGAATCTGATCAATCAATATAGATCTAACTTGAAAATGTGCTAGAAGGACTCCAGACTTTTCTACAGATAATTCAACCCCATTGATCTTAATTCAACTAACAGTGGAAGATAAGTCACTTTCAAATAAGCTATAGAGCTAGAAGACTTCTTGCTGAGTGCATCTGCTAACAATGAATGATAATCAATCGTATAGTTATAATCTTTTATTAGCTTTAACCATCTCCGTTGTCTTAAATTCAAATCTCTCAGCGTGAACAAATACTTTAAACTTTTGTGATCAGTGAAGATTTGACATGTAACATCATATAAATAATGTCTCTAAATCTTTAAGGCGAATACTACTGCTGTCAATTCTAAATCATAGGTTAGATAACTCAACTCATGCTTTTTAAGCTGCCTAGAAGCATAAGCTATCACCTTACCATGCTGCATTAATACACAACCTAATCTCTGTATAGAAGCATTACTATAAATTATAAATCATTCGGTGCCAAATAGAAGAGTGAGAACAGGAGTTGAATTCAATCTCTTTTTAAGTTCTTAGAAACTATGTTCACATTCATCAGTCCACACAAACTTTACATTTTTTTCTGGTCAACTGTGTAAACTGTGCAGCAATCTTAGAGAAGTCTTTAACAAATCTCCAACAATAACCTGCTAGACCAAGAAAACGTTTAATTTCTATCACACTAGCTGGTCGCTCCCAATTTACCACGGCTTCAATTTTTTTAGGATCTATATAAATTTCATCTACTGAGATCACATGGCCTAGAAATGTAACTTTATCTAGCCAGAACTGACATTTACTGAACTTAGCATATAACTGTTTATTCTTCAAATTCTGTAACACTATCCTCAAATGCTCTGCATGTTCCTCTGTACTCTGTGAATATACAATAATATCATCAATAAAAACTATAATAAATCGATCAAGATAAGGATGAAATACCATATTAATAAGGTCCATGAATGCAGCTGGAGTATTAATTAACCCAAATAGCATTACTAAAAACTCATAATGCTTATATCGAGTTCTAAAGGCAGTCTTAGCCACATCAATATCTTTGATCTTTAACTAATGATACCCTTATCATAGATCGATCTTTAAGAAAATCTTTGCACCCTCTAACTGATCAAATAAATCATCAATGCAATGGAGTGGGCACCTGTTGCATATAATGACTTTGTTTAGCTCCTGATAATTAATGCAAAGCCTCAAAGTTCCATCTTTCTTTTTAACAAACAATACCGGTGCTCCCAATGTCGATACACTAGGTATGATGAAACCCTTATCAACCAATTCTTGTAACTGAGTCCTTAATTCTTTTAACTCTAATGGGGCCATTTTGTATGGTACTTTGGAGATAGGAGTTGTGCCTGGAATCAAATCAATACCAAAATCAATCTCTCTATCTGGTGGTAAGCTTGGAAGGTCTTCAAGAAATATATCTGAAAAATCTTTAACCACCGGAATATCTTTTAATTTAGCCTCATTGACTCTAGTATCAATAACATATGCCAAATAGGCTGGACATCATTTTCTGAACAACCGTTTAGCTATCATAGCAGATATAACACGGGATGGAAGAACTCGTCGCTCTCCACAAAAAATAATATCAGGCTCTCTATGTCTTTTAAATATAACCTCTTTTCGAAAATAGTCTACAGTAGTATGGTGATTAGCTAACCAGTCCATCCCAAGTATTGCTTCAAAATTATGTATATCAAGAGGAATTAAATCTGTTACCATCTCATTACTACCTATTTTGATAACACAACCTTGAAATACATTCTCAGCTAATAATGATTCTCCAACCGGTGTGGCTACTACTAAGCTATAATCTATGGGTTTTAATACTCTATCCTCATGCACAGCAAAGATATGAGAAATAAAAGAATGCGTAGAGCCTGGATCAATTAAAATATAGGCCTCTCGACCAAAAAATAGTCAGCATATCTGTAACAACATATCGGTAGCTTGTGTCTCTTACTGAGTCAAAAAAAATACACGTGCCTGGCTATAGGTCGACCCAGCTGACCCCTCTGTGGATCTCTACTAGCTCCTAAAGTTCTAGGCTGTACACCAATACTAGAGATAGGCTCTCCTATCTAAGATCCTCTATATCTTTAAATATTGCCACTGCCACCTTGAAAACCCTGAGAAGCTATACTCTGTACTAAGCTGCTACTCTGAAGAAGGTGAGGACAATCTCTCCTCAAATGTCCAGCTTGTCAGCAATTGTAGCAACATCTAAAACCTCTCAGACACTGTTTCTCATGACTCCTCCCATAAATGGAACATTGAGGGTACCTTCTTATGCTAGAACTACTACTTAACTGGCTACCACATCGGGCCTCTGACTCCCTATGTTGCTTCTAACAGATGAAGGCATAAAACTCTGAATAGAACTCTATCTCTGTCCTCTTGATAGCATAAGGCTCTGACCATACCGTTGTCTATGAGAATACCCTACATATGATGCCTTTCCTCCAGGTGCTCTACTACTACTTAATCCACTAACTAACCAACTATGGCCTTATTTCTTTTTGAATGATTGGCTTTACATGTCTCTGCCAGGCTTCTCTCAACCCTCATTGTAGCCCCTACTAAATCACTTAAATCAATGTGCCCTATGGCTGTAATTACTGTCCTGATATTGCCTTTAAGGCCCTATTCAAATCTCTTACATTTATCCCTCTCATTCTGTATTGCATATGAAGCAAATCTTGATAACTCTAAAAAACAGTTCTCGTACTCCTCAATTGTCATCAATTCATGTTCTAGCTCAAAGAACTTACTAGTTTGAATATCTTGGTAAACCATATAAAAGAATTTAATATTAAATTCTTTACAAAAATCAGTCCAACTAATCACCCCTTCATATATACGTGATATTGATCTCTACCAGTGGTATGCCTCACCCTCAAATAAAAATGTAGCAAAGAAAACCCTTTCATCATCAGCACATCTCATAACATCAAATATTCGTTCTACTCTGGTTAGTCATGACTCTGCATCAGCTGGCTCTATAGTGCCTGAAAAATTCTCTACCCCTAAACTACGAACACATTATGTTCTCTCTCTGGAGTGGTCTCTGTGTTTGTCTTTTCACTGCAACTATAACTCACTGAGCCAGTCTATCTATGGTTTACTCTAAGACAGGTCTATCAGGTTGTCCCTGTGTAGGTTGTATCACAAGTTATGGCACTAGCTGAAGATGTATCTCCTTTATAATAAAATTAAGCTGAGTTTAAGGTATAGGTACAGGAGGGAACTGACTCAGCCACTTCCTCTTTAATCGACTCCTCACTTCTATCTGGTACTAAGGGAGCTCTTAGTTCAGCCACAAAATTCGTGCGAGGTCGGCTACGTGAACGCATTATGAAAATTTATAAAATACAATAATTCATTAATGGCATCTCTAACATGCATGTATCATGTATTAGTCTATAGAATCTTAAAATATGTTTTGATACCAAACTGATAGAACCCGGGCCCTCCTCAAGAACCAAGACCGATCTTGCGATGACGTGGAACTAACATACTATTTGCTCATACATATGATACAATGAGGCTACATGCCTCAACAAAAGATGTACACGTGTACTTTAATATACAAAAAGATATACAAATACACAGACTGAGACACTTATGCAGCTATGCATGTCGTGGGCTAACCTCAAAATGTGACGACAGTATCACACTATACGAATTCCTGTGACAACCTGAGAAAAATAGGAAAAATAAGAAAAAGAGTAAGCTTGTGGCTCAATGAGTAGACATAATCTCAAAATATTTTATATTTTATATATATTATACACGTATAAATCTGTAATATAGAAAATCATGAAGCTGTATACTGAGTAGTCAATAAACTTGTACTGAAATATAAGTTATCATAAAAATATGTGCTAAAACTAAAATCATAACATAATACTGGGGATCTGAAAATCTGAAATCATAAACTATCATAAAATTTATTATCAAGCTGAATATATGTAACATAACTCTAGAAACATGTACTATATATATATATATATATATATATATATATATATATATTGAAAACTACAGCAAACTTGTATCTGAAAAAATCTGGTCTAACTTGACGGTGTAACTCACGCATAGGTAGAGCGGAGGATCTGAGCTAGTTTAACCTGGCGGAATGCTGCATCGTTCGGGCAGAGCAAACTAAACTGGTCTAATGCATGTGCAGAGCAACTACACTAAAGGGGAAGGTACTCATATAGTGGTTCAAAAACTACTACTATATAATATCATGACTACAATTATTCTGAAATAATTATCTTTGTACTGAATATAATCATAAACTATACTATAATAAATTTTAAAACATTTCTGAATATATTAAATAGTATAAATATTTATTTATCTAAAATAAATTATGATTAAATCTGATAACGCGTAATTTAATCATAAACGGCTGTATTAAAAATATATAAAATATATATAGTTATCTATTCACAAAAGTGCGCTAATCCTGAATTGATTCTGAATTCTGAGATCTATCTAATATCGACACACCTCTTATATTATAAGGTGCAAAAATACATTATTAGTACCGATATATATTATAAATATTCTAATATCGTAAAATTATTACCCGCTAAATCATTGATTATAAATTCAATTACTCAAACTAATTTTTTAAAAGTTCTTATTTCTCTCAGTTATTTTTTTTCTCCTTTTTTTTTCTTTTCTTTCTCTTTCTCTTTCTCTTTTTCTTCTCAATTTCTTCCTTTTTTTTCCCTTTTTTTTTCTTTCTTTTCTTTTTCTCCTCTCTTTCTCTTTCTTTTCTCTCTTTCCCTTTTTTTCTCTTCTTCTCTTGTTTCCATTTGCTTCTCCTCAACAAAGCAAACAAAACAACTATATATATATATATATATATATATAACAGCCGCCGGTTGCTCTTTCTTTTCTCTTTTTTAAGCATACACGTGTATTACAAAATGAGTTGAAATTTCAACTGAAAGTAATCGTTAAAATCCTCACCTGAAGAGTAAAGGCCTCCAAAGGAATTGGATGTAGAGTCGTCACCAGGTATACATCATTGAATTCATTGTTGATGAAATGGAGTTTTAGGTATGGTCCAGGTCATCAGGCAACCCTATTGTGTGAATTTTGTATAAAACGCAAAAATAGGCATGAGACTAAAGTGTCCTAAGAACATCGGGTTTCATAGTATGAACAATAATACCAACAAAATAATCATAATTAACTAAATGAGATACAGCTGTCCTTGCACAGACTGTGAAATGACAATATGCAATATATTTATTTCACCATCTTACTGATTTCTTGATCTATCCACTACAAGTTTTGAACTGAAAAGATCTTTCACAATACCTTAGACTATTGTTATGATCAAAATTATCCTCTTTCTGTATGTTTAGGGGGAATGAGTGGCCCACCTGCTTTCCGTTTGTGTGTTGTGTCTGTGCATGTCTGGAGGTATAACTGGAAACCTACATTATTTAGAGTGTAGATCACTGAGTTTTGATTGGATTTTTTGACATATTGCACCAGTTTAAGACTTACAAATGAAAAAAAAATAATTATTTTTGAGATTGAAAATAGAGTATTGTTTTATTAATGTTGATCAAACTGACAAATTTATCAGTTTCAAATTTATTACATCAATTTGGGTTAGAAGATCAATCACAGCAATGTACAAGGGTAGCTCAATCTTTTCACCTAAAACTTCTATTATTTTGTTTTATTAATTTCACCTTAAATTTGAGCAGTATCACGATAAACATAGCCTTTTCTATTTCTCTTTCCAGAATTTTCAGAAAAAAGAACTGGAGAGGAAACAGAAACTGAATGACTTCAATGAAGGGAAGGGGGGAAGGCTACCAAGATTGATAAGAAAAAAGGATACTCATTTACAAAGCACAAATCATGAGATCTATAACAGAAGAAAATAAATAACATAGCAATGTGACAGGAATTCAGGATACTAACCACTCTTGAAGAAAAACGAAGATTAACTCAAATGCATCATTTGGAAGGTTTATTCCTAGCTCTTCTTGAAGCTCCCTCCTGAATGGCAAACAACACAAAATTTCTTTAACAAGTAAGATAATGAACTAGTCAATTTTAAAATCACAACCACCAACGCAGAACACAGTATCTCTGCAAAACTAGCATATAAAAGAAATTTAAGAAAATAAAATAAAATCACACACACATTAAGAGAAGTGGATTTAATTACTGGGCTGTTATAAGTGACGAATCGCCAGCAGATATATGGCCTGCACTGGAGATATCCCACAACCCTGGCCATGAATCTTTGCAATCAGCCCGTCGTTGGACAAGTAGTTCCTGTGTACTCTCCGCAAAAATCTAGACGTGAACAGCTCTATGGTAAGCTCCATCTCGATGAACAGATCCTCTAGAAGAACAGAGAGCAAATATAGGAAACTTCAAAAACATTGAGAACGGTTTAATTATAGAATAGAATGACAGATTGATACGCTATTTTACGAGCAACAGCACGTTTGGTGGACAAATATTCAAAAATTACAAAGAGATAGTCAGAAAATAACAATTTGTTATTTTACTTGTGATTGTGCATATAAGACATGTTACTGAACTCACAACTGAAAAGAATTGACTTAAATTTCAATTCTTAAAAATTTTACCAATAACAATGTGGCAGCGGTAAAGATAAAGCCAATTCAATGAAACACCAGTGGAATAAATAATTCAATGATTAAAAAAGAACTAGCATTGAATATTAGAGTTCAGCAAAGCTGTATAAACAGTCAATACAAGAATTTAAGAAGATACCAGAAAACAGTCAAATGTTACTTGAACAGATAACAATACAAACTTAATACAATTTTTATTTTTAATTCTTAAAAAAAATGCTCCCTGAAAACTGATATATAACTGTTATAATTCTAGGATCAAAAATGATCAGAAACAAAATTATAAGAAAATTTGAACTTCTAGTACTGGGAAAGTCGGTGATCAAAGTTCATTGAAAACTACGTAGTATTGGAGTGAATGATCGTTTCTAATGAAGCGAACGAGTAAATATGATTGAAAACGGTGATAAATTGAGAGGAGAGGACTTACCTGGGCTTAGTGATGCCAATTTTCTGATCAGTTTTAGTAAGAACATCGAAATGATCTTCTTCATGTACCAGATTCTCCGCCATTGCTATTTGCTACGCTACACTTCTCTGCTCCGATAAAACAAATAATTCACCTCCACTCCTCGTCTCCCCTGTCTCTTTTTGAGTTCTGACTTCGTAAAATATTTGCGTTTATAAAATAAATAAAGACGAAGTGAATATGTTCGAGGAAGATATGTTCGTCAATGTCGTACCGTTTATTATTCCTTTTGCCTCGTTCGAATATATTCTTGCCGTGTGAAATTTCCATTTTTTTTTTTTTTTTTTAGGGGAATGATTTGTAGCTTCATTAAGAAACTGTAAAACAGTCCAGCCACTGTTTCACATCAGCATAATGGAAAGCCACTTTAGCCAACTTATGGGCTAGAACATTACATGGTCTTGGAGCATGCCTAACCTCATCTCAGCTCCCTTCCATCAGTACCTCCTGAATTTTCTGAATTGTCCACCTAATCTCCTTCAGCGAGTGTAGTTTCCTTTGGACTAGATCAGCTACATTATTTGCATCAGTTTTAGCTATTATGGGAAGCAGGCCGTTGCTTTTTCCTATTTGAAGGCCAAAATTTAAAGCCTCTGCTTCAGCTCTCTCCACATCCTCATAAATGGATTTTGTTGCAGTTGCCATTAGCTTAACATTCCCTTCTGAGTCTCTTATCACTGCCCAAAGACCAGATTTGCCAACTCTTGTGTTCATTGCTGCATCCACATTGAGCTTGAACCACCCACTTGGAGGGTTGCCACTCAGCAGCAGTATTTGGCATCCCATTCAGCTGCAAAACTGGACTTCTTGGATCCTTCCTTACTTTTGTTAACTGAATAAATACAAGTTTTTTTTTAAATTTTTTAATTTGATTGATTTTTCACTCGCTCTATATACGGGGAAATTATATAAGTAATTATTTTAAAATTATAAATATTTTGTTCTAATGAATTATTGACAGTGACAAGCACACTTTGAGATAAAAAATATTTGGAGAAATTAAGGAAGAGATTTGTGGTTGCACTTATAGAAAGAAAAAAAAAAAGCCTACGAACATCCAATTTTATAGGCTTTTTTCTCTTCACGTATCTAACTCACTTTTTCTCTCAATTTCTCTTCAAGCCCAATAAACCCCATTCCTTTCATCTTTTGATTTCCATCGGCGAGGAGGCGGCCTCCTGTCAGGCAAAACCTCTTCCCCTGTCATGCATCCCGCTGTTTTAGGAGTTGTTCTCCTTTAGTCTAAATTTAGGTTTATGTTTTTTTCTGCTTTTGTTTTTTCATTTTATTCTTGCATTTCTCTGATTTTTTTTCTCGACAATAATACTGCTGAGGGTCCATTGAGTAGCTATGTTCTTTGTTGGGACCATGCCGGCCACAACAGAGCCCTCGCTGAGCATTACTGCCAGTACCCCCTCCAGCGAGTCATGCTCCTTTCAACTTTTGCCATGCCGGCGCCCTCTTCAACGAGCTCACCGGGTTTTTATGTGCAATGTCGTCTTCTTTTGGAGCTCCGCGGGCAGCAGTTCACGTTACACGACTAGATTTGTGCTGAGTTCAACCTGCCTCACCAAGATCTTGTTGATAATAATAGAACACAAATTGAACACTTTTATTAATATAACAAACTCAAAATTTGTAATTTAAATTTTAGAAACTCTCACTCTTTTTCATCTACAAAATAACACTCACAACTCAATATTCACACACTCTTTATTGAGCTTATTATTTGCTCAACTCTCTAATACTCTAAACTCTTAACAATTGATCAAATACTTGTTCAATTCTTTATTTTTAACTTACTTGTTTGCAAAATTAAATGAGAGAGGGGGTATTTATACTTAGTTTCAACAAACTAAGACTACACAAATAAAATAATGTAAAAATTTATTAACCAAATAAGTTTATAATACTTATCTCTTTAATTATTAACTCCAAAATATCTTACCTAATTTAAAAGTTTCAAGAATTTGGCTTAATCTTGGACTTTGTGTTGTAATTAACTTCATTTGGTGTTATAATTTTAACACTCTCCCTCAACACCAACTTCCGTTCTTCTAACCACGTTGAGTTGTCTTCGAAACTTTTCAAACTTATCAACACTCAAGCTTTTTGTGAACAAATCAGCCACTTGATCTTCAGTCTTAACATACAGCAACTCATTTTTTTCTTGCAGAACTTTCTCCCAAATAAAGTGATAATACACTTCCACATGTTTTGTTCTTACATGAAAATTTGAATTTTCTGCCAAACAGATTGCTAACCGATTATCACAATATATTAACACTTTATAATCTCTTGGCTGATGTAAATCCCCCATCAACTGCATCAACCATGTACTTTCTTGAGCTGTCATTGCTGCTGCTCTGTACTCAACTTCAGTAGTTGACAATGATACAGTCAGTTGCCTTTTACTATACCACGAAACTGTTCCTGAACCAATCTTAAAAAAATACCCAGTGGTCGAACGTCGTGTGTCATGATCTCCAACATAGTCAGCATCGCAATGGCCAACTATTTTACAATCTTGGTCTTTCTTATAGAAGAAACCATAGTCAATTGTGCCTCTCACATATCTCAATATTCGTTGAACTACTTCTAAGTGAGGTTTCTTAAGATTTTGCATGTATCGACTTATTACTCCAACTGCATAAGAAATGTCTGATTGAGTCAATGTCAAATAGATGAGACTTCCTACCAATTATCGATACATAGTTCCATCTTCTAAATCCTTTCCTTCATGATCGCACAACTTGACATTAGCTTCTAGCGGTGTTGAGATAAGCTTGTACTCTAGCATCCCACTCTTCTGCAACAAATCTTTGACAAACAGGCTAGAATCAACCGGTGCTACAGAGTAACCACCATGTGTTAGAAATTCTCCAATTTTACCATACCACGCCATTGGGGCTTGCTTTAATCCATACAATGTCTTTCTTAATTTACACACATAATCAGGATGAAATTTTCTTTCAAATCCCATTGGTTGAATCATGTATATCTCCCGATCCAACTCTTCATGTAGAAAAGCATTCTTCACGTCCATTTGCCACAATATCCAACCTTTGCTAGCTGCCAGTGCAAGTAGAACTCGTACTGTGGTAATCTTGGTTACTGGACTAAACATTTCATCATAGTCTAGTCCATACTATTGAGAAAATCCTCGAGCTACCAATCGAACTTTATACCTCTCCACCGATCCATCAGGAGGTATTTTGATCTTATACACCCACTTACAAAATATAGGTTTCACATCCTTTGGCTTTGGCACTAAATCTCAAGTTTGACTTTGCTCCAATGCTATGATTTCTTCTTCCATAGCTTTAATCCATTTAGTGCTTTATGATACTTCTTCAAAAGTCTCAGGCTCCTTAACATTTTCCTCTTTCGCCACAACTGCATTAGCATATTTGGGATTAGGTTTTCGTATTCTTATTGACCTTCAAGGATGAGATTAAGGGGTTGTAGGTTCTGCTCCTTCATATTTGGCCTCCGTTGTTGGTTGTTGATGGATGCTAGTTTGCCAAGGACTTTGAGTTGTCTCTTGCTCGGTGTTGTCATCACTATTTCCATCATCAAGTTCTCCTTGGCTCGGTCAGATTTCAGTAATTTGCTCATCTATCTTTTATTGTAGTCGTTCTTCTATTTCTTTTGAATCTGGAAACTCTTTTTTTGTGGCAACCACTATGAAGATGCTTCATCAAACACCACATTCCTTGATGTATAGCACCGCCCATTAGTAAGGTCACAACATTTTCATCCTTTGCGTTGGTTATCATATCCAACAAAGATACATATGATTGCTTTTTTGTCGAATTTGTTTCTCAGGTGACTTGGCACAAACACATAGCATATACAACCAAATACTCGAAAATAACTCACTGTAAGTTTCATATCTCATAATTTCTCAAAGGGTGATATGAACCTTAACTTTGGTTGAGGAAGCCTATTAATCACGTGGGCTGCCGTCTTCATTCCTTCGACCCAAAATCTTCCTAGTACTTTTTTTGCGTGCAACATACTTCTACAAATCTCTGCAAAATGTCGATTCTTCCTTTCTATAACACCATTTTATTATGACATGTTGGCACATGGGAACTGATGTCGTATCTTATTTTCTCAAAGATATTGTGAGAACTCATCAGAGGTATATTCTCCTCCATTATCTGTGCGGAGACAATGAATCTTCCTTCTGACTTCTCCTTTAGTTGTTTCTCTAAATTCCTTAAACTTCAAAAAAGTATCTGATTTTTCTTTCATAAAGAAAACCCATACATACCTCAAGAAGTCATCAATAAATGTCACCATGTACTGTATGCCACTAATTAATGGCTGCTTGACAGGTTCAAACACATTAGAGTGAACCAACTCTAATGGCTCCTTAACTCTAAATATTGACTCCTCATATGGTAGTTGATGTGCCTTATCGTACTGACATCCCGCATATACTGTATCTACTCTCACATCAAGTTGAGATAGACCATTAAGCATTGCGTTGTTCATCATCACTTTTAGCTTATAATAACTTACATGTCCCAATCGTGCATGCCACAAATCTATTGTCTCATTCTTTCAAGTTTGTCTACATAAGCTGACTCTGCTGATAGTCCATAGACCGACTCTAGTCATCGTCCTTCCATTGTTAGTGTTCCCGTGATTTTTAAATCTTGGTACACATTAACATCTTATGAACCGAACAAGACATAGTGCCCAGAAAATGTTAACTGTGATACTGACAATAGATTCTTTTTCATGTTAGGGACATGATAGACATCTTGAAGTGTTACCTTATGATGACTGTAACAAGGTGCAAGGACTGTGTTACCAATGTGAGCTATAGGCAATCTTGAGTTGTTGGCTGTCACACTATGTGACTTCCTTTGTACTTAGTCATATTTTGCTCTTTTCTTGGTCACCAGTCATATGATTTGAACATCCTAAGTTGATGATCCAATCATTTTCATAGTCAATCCGTCTAGGCATTATCACTAAGAGTGATAGGTCTTCTTCCTCTATAGCGACAGACACTTCAGCATCTCACTCATCTTTCCTTTTTCTTTTTGAGTTTGATGTGGCAGCATTACCCTCAGCAGATCTTTTCTTGGACCAACAATATTTTGCCATGTGTCCTATTTTTTCACAATTGTAGCATTTTCCTTCAAACTTTTTCTTTTGGTTGGATTGACTACCATTGCCGCGAGTCCTCCATACTTCCTTTGTCTGTGAGCTACCTTCTTGGTGATGACTCTTTATTTTGTCATCATTTCTTTTAGATCCTCCACCAGCACGTCGTTTAAATCGATATTTCTTTTTGTCGATGTAGAGTACTTCTTCATCGCCTTTTAAAGATACCTCACCCATTTGCTTGGCAATCGCTTCTTGATCAGCAAGTAGATTTTTAAATTCAATGAAAGATGATTGGGTTGGCCAGCCTTGTATAGCAGTAACAAAGCTTCTATACTCGAGCCTTAAACCATGGATGATAATTATTTTCATCCTAATTTTAGCAATAACAGCGGCATGATCTAATTCAGATATTTCATGGCACAAAGACTTTACCTTTATGAAGTATTGGTTGATCGTCGTGTTGTGTTGTACAATTGACAATAATTCATTCTCTAGAAGCTGTAGTCACGTGTTGTTTTTCTTTGAGAAGAGTGATGCAAAAGTGTCCCCTGCTTCATTTGGCGTCTTGGCTTTCTTTATGTGCTCTAACATTTCTTCTTCAACTATGGTCTTAATGGCGAACATAGCTTTACTAATTTTTACCTTCCACTTCTTTAAAGTGGCTTCGTTGTCGGCTACTTTACTTCATTCCCTTCAATTACCTCCCAAAGATCTTGGCCTTTAAGGTGAGACTCCATCAACGTCGCGCACGTATTATAATTTTGATTGTTGAACTTCATGATTACTCCAACAACTTGAAGGTCACCCATCATATTGGCAGTACCTCAGTAATATCAAACAAGTTTTGTCAACAAACTTACAGAGTTACAAATTAGTCACGACACACAAAAGCTCTCTCACTCACAATTTCTATAAGCTCTTTCTGATGTGGAAGATCAGTCAAAACTGCAACCACAGAGCATAATCAGAATTCTTAGAAATCCTACAACTTGAGCGGTCCCAGACAATCCTGCTTTGATACCAATTGTTGAGAATAATGGAGCACAAATGGAACACTTTTATTAATACAACAAAATCAAAATTTACAATTCAAATTTTAGAAACTCTCACTCTTTCTCACTTACAGCACAACACTCACAACTCAACATTCACACACTCTTTGTTAAGCTTATTATTTACTCAACTCTCTAACACTCTAAACTTTCAACAATTGATCAAATACTTGATCAATTCTTTGTTTTTAACTTGCTTACTTGCAAAACTAAATGAGGGATGGGATATTTATACTTAGTTTCTGTTAGGGTCGGTGCTTACGTACCATCTCTGAATGTATATATACTTGTGTATTTATACAATTGTACATTCCCATTAAATTGCTAATACCAAATTATATGGTATTATGCATGTAACATTACAAACATTATAGATCTAAAGGAGTTCGGATCAGATCTAAATGGTTTAAATAAAGGCTCATAGTTAGTCATACTGAGACATATAATTGTTAAATGTTAGCACAGTTAAGTGTTAACTGGTTATAATACTCAGCAGATCCAAGAGTTGGAGCCTTGTTTGTAATGGGACATAGACCTGAGAATATACTAGTAACTGCATAGTTGTAAGAGTTGCAATCGAGTGCCAGAAAATGTATGTTACGCAAGTATGTTCTCGAATAATAGTCCCTGATTTATTTCTACCGATGCGGGTCTATCGGTGGATACCTTTATATATAGATCAGCATATGTCGTATCTGTTGGGTATAGATGATCGTTCCTGACAGACCATGAGCTTAGAGCTCGTATTGACATATAGGTATCTAGTTAAGACTGGATATGGAACAGACTCACGACGGCCTCCGATAGACATTTAAGGTAAGCCGTTAATGAAGGGTCCTCTCGAGTTGAGTAGTATACGTGGTCCTTTAACCTGAGTGCCACGGTGGGCTTGTAAGTGATCCACCATACTTTGGTTCCACACATGTCACAGACCTTTCATGGTGTGACCGCTGGGTGTCGCTGGGTATGGTCCAATGCTTATAGAGTCTGGTGTGTACAGATATAGGATCCGTCAGCTCCTATATGGAGTTTGATATCCAAATGCTTCGAGACTGTATCTCAGAAAGTCTTGTGGCCACAAGCAATCATTCCGGGAAAAAGTTCCGCCAGGGTAGAACAATATAGTAAAGGAGTTTGCCCATATTGTTCATTGAGATACAAGTCTGGAGATAGGAAATGGATGAGCACATGGGAATTTGACGATGATAATCTTTATCCCCGCACATCCTGGATATCATGACGGAAGGACTATACGTATGCGTTGTAACCTTAGCTTGTATGGTTCAACGTGCTAATTTGTATATCCGTGACGTGTGCGTGGGGCATTGCTCACGAACTCATGGAATAGTTTCATTTGACGAATCGGGCGTAAAACCTAGGGAGTCCCGCGATATGGAGTGTACTCGTTGTGCACTGGGGCAGCGTGTCAGATTAAATTGTTTAATCCAGCAATTCCATGGAAATGCGTGCGTGTCTGTATTTAAGTGTTAAATACAATAATTAGTTAATAAATGTTATTTACTAATTGTATAAGGACACGTAGCATATTGTAGACCCTCAATTGCGTTTATCTAAGTGTGAGATTTGGTGGGACCCACTAAGGTGTAAACTTGGTAACTATTTATGAGGGGCAAAATGGTTAACTCTAATTATTTAATTCTTAAATAATCATTTTCTCTCTCTCTCCCTTTTATATATATATTATTTTATTATTATTATATTATAATATAATATATATATATATATATATAAAGAAGCAAAAGAAAAAAAACAAGAGAGGAAGGCCATTCGGCCGAGAGAAAAAGAAAGAAAATGAGAGAAAGGAAAGGAAAAAGAGAAGAAAAAAAAATGAAGGAAAAGAAAAATGAAATTGTTTCATTTTTCTCTCTGCTTCCAATTGGAGTAATTATGAATTGCTCCAAGTTCTCCATTTCTTATCCTTTTGGAGAAAATGATGTAAATTCACTCCCGGCCATTTTGGAGATTAAGAGTTAATCCCAGGCTGAATATGGAGCTGTTGTTCTAGCTCACCAAGCTCACCGAGTTGGTGACTAAAACTGCACGCGAGTTGGTCTCTATGCGGACTCTAAGAAAAATATGTGTATAACGTTACACGTTTGGTGAGTTCTCTAATCTTATTAATATATTTATTTATTGTGTTTATTGCAAAATTTATATTTCTGCTGCGTTAGGCAATAGACACAATTGCACATGTATACACCCACGTGCCTAGATCCTGCTGCGCCTACAAAGTGGTATCAGAGCCATTTGGGCTTTTATGGGTGTAGTTTGAGTGGATGGTTGCAAAAACTCAGTGAAAATGGTGTGTTTCAAGTATTGAAATGCGTCTGCCAAAAATTGAATTCACCGGGCGCTGCCGCGCCAAGAGGCTTGCGCCACAACGCTGGGATTTGTCGGCCCGGCGCTGCAGCGCTGAACTCTTGTCGCCTCAGCGCTGAGATTTCTTTTTTCCAGCACTGGGGCGCTGCCGAGTTAGCACGGAGGCGCTGCCCAGCTCGATGGGTACAAGGACAACCTCTAAAGACCTATAAGGCCTCCATGTAGATGGGGGCGGGGGTTCGATTCCTTGGGGGCGCAGGTAACCTGAGCTGGATATGTGGGTGTGCCGGTGGCTCTGAGGTGTCATCCAGCCGGTGGACCAAAGAGTTGGTGGACCCCACATAGTCCTGACAAAATCTAGAAATCAATGGACCAAGGAGTTGGTGGACCCCACATAGTCCTGACAGTTTCAACAAACCAAAACCACACAAATAAAATAATGTAAAAAAATTTAACCATATAAGTTTATAATACTTACCTCCTTAATTATTAACTCCAAAATATCTTACCTAATTTAGAAGTTTCAAAAATTGAGCTTATAAATATTTTGGACTTAATCTTAAACTTTGTGATGTAATTAACTTCATTTGGTGTTGTAATTTTAACAGATCTCACCGAACTTAACCGAGGCTTACTGGCATTCACTATCCACAACATATTATCAGCAAGTTGTAAGATCTAGCTGTCGCCCCCATAGAATGAGACCTTTGTAGTGAAACCAAATCTTCTTACGTCCATTTGAGACTTTTGGTGGTGGCTACTTCATAGGATTTGTTGATATATTTTAAAACATTGTAATTGATGCATATTGTAAGATTGTAATATTTATTATAACAGTGTATAAATCTTTATCCTATGTGAGGTTTTTCTTGTTTTTGCTCCTTATTATTAAAATTGTATTTAACCTTCGTTAGGATTAATTTCCTCCTTTATTGTAAGGAGTTGGGTAGGGCATGCGTTAGTAAACTAATCATTATTAACCTCGGTAATTTTTTAATCTTTTGATCTTTGTTGTTGTATCTTTGAAGATCTTCTTTCAATGGATTTAATAACTTTTAAAAAAAGTTATATTTTATAGAATAATACCGAACATACAAATTTTTTATACAAATTAATATAACATATAAGTATTAACACAAATTCTTTATACAAACTTTTTTATATAAAATATCTAAGTATTGGTCGAATAAAATATAAAAGTTAATGTAATAGATAAAATAAATTATGTTGCTTAATATTTATATGTTAAGTTAGTTTGTGAAAAAAAATTATATAAAAAATTTGTATGATTTAGTGTTACTAAATTTTATATTACTATAACAGACAATGAATAATCGCTGATATAAACAATCAGTACTCTGCACACCCTTTTCACTTCCATTCTCTTTTTGGTTTGTGCATCAAATTTGAAAAGAACACAACTCATTTTAATTTTAAATCAAAATTATGATAGTATTATAAATATTTAATATATAAGTATAAAATCAAGTTACTTCAAATACTAAACCATGTCTAAAACAATATTGCTTATTATTCATATTCAATATTAAAAAAAAAACCATTCGCCAATATATATATATATATATATATATATAATTGAGGGAATCTTACATGGTGGATGTACGTAAGATACCGCTTTCTTTACGACATTTTTTTAAAAAAATTTACCACTTTAATTATATTTTATATTATTAAAAAAATTCAATTGAACATAATTGTAAGCAAAATAAATACAATTTATAATATAAGGCAGTTCAAAACATGTTTAATAGTGTCTCATTAAAATTTTTGTCAATATAATTTAGTGAGATAAAAGTTGATTAAATGAAAAAAAAAAGTGTAGTGTACATTTATAACTAATGCATTTTTTTCTCCTCAAGAAACATGCTCCTCTTAAGTAAATGCTCTGTCTCATAGTAACATCCTTCAGTTTGAAAATTTATTAAGCCAGTACATGCCAATCTTATAAACTAACTTTTTAAAAATTGATGCTAGCAAAGATTGGGTAAAAAAATTGTAAAATTATCGGTGAAGCATATCTATTTAACATCAATCTTTTTACTTTGTTATAACTTATAAGCGTGGAAAAATTTTAGAGAAATATATTTGAATCTATCTCATTTGATGTTTCTGCCTCTAACTTAAGCAATATAAATAGCATTGTCTTTATATATTATTATTGAAACATTTGTTATAGAAGTTAGGTTGCATGTGTTGTGGATGTAATGAAACAAATCCTAGATATATGCACTCCCTTCTTACTTCATATAATGCAAGGATCTTTGAATAATTGAAAGAGGTTGTAACAAAAGTTTGTTTTATAGATCATCATAAGATTGTTATATTGTTGTAAGTAAAAATATATTCCTTATACAAACAAGCTTTAGAAGGATCAAATAAGTACCCAATATTAGCATAAACAACTAGACCTAAATTTTTTGTAAGTTTATTAGATAAAAATAATCTCAAATCTGTTATTCTAAAATGCAATGAAATATATATATGGTACCATTCCAATAATGTTAAATTAGTGCAAAACTAAATCTAACTAATAAGTTTAATACAAATATTATGTCTGGTCTAATGAATTGGACTAGATATAGAAAAAGTAACAATTACATTAAGATATAGTACTTTTAGATCAAGTATTTTTTTATCATCTTTTTAAAGATAAAATGAATCCCTTTTAGTAGTCAAGAGGCCGAACAACTATAATGGTGCTTAACGAATGAGTTTTATCCATATTGAATCTTCTTTAAAAAAATTTAATATAAGTCAATTGATAGATAAAGATTTTATTTGATTTGTACTCGATCTATAAGTTAAGACAATATTTTATCTTTTCTAAGTCTTTTATTTTAAATTCTCTTTTTAAGCACTTTGCAGTCTTTATAAGCTCTTTAAGAGATCTCATCAAATATATGTCATCCACATTTAAAGCCACAATAAAAAATCTAAAATCTAACTTCTTTACGAATATACATGGACATATTAGGTCATTAATATATTCTTCCTTTATTAAGTATTTGCTTAAGTAATTGTATTCGCACCATATGCGCCTCTATTGTTTTAGTCCATACAAATATCTTTGTAGCTTAATCGAATACAAATTGCAATTATATGCCTCACGCATGTTGAATCCTTCAAAGTGTTTTATATAAATATCTATGTCAAGTGACCCACATAAATAAACTATCACTATGTTTATAAGATACATGCCAAACTTTTCTAAAACTGTGAAGCTTATCAAAAATCAAAACATAATTATGTCCATTATAGGGTAGTCAATTTCATTATAATCAACACTAGGTCTCTGTGAGAAACTTTGGGCAACAAATCTTGCTTTGTACCCAGTAACTTTGTTGTGTTCATTACATGTTCATACAAAAACTCATTTCTATCCTACAGGTTTGAATCTTTAGTTTTTCGAACTACAAGTCTAAATATTTTATTCTTGACTAAAGAAGTCAATTTTGCTTGAATTATTTTTTTTTATTGAAATTAATTATGCTTTTTTTTTTTTTGCATTCATTAATAGTTTATAACTCAAAATCATTATTCATAATTTTAATAACTACTACAAATGAGAATATATTATTAATAATTACTTCACCACGCTTTCACACTTTTCCTGTGTAAGCATAATTTATAGCATTTTCTTTATTTTTAAACTCTTTTGCCTCTTTTAAGGCTAATGTTTCTTCTGAGACTTTTATTTCTTTATAGATATGTGTCTCTTCGAAGACCATTAACTAGTATAACGTTAATGATTTAGAGAATATAAAATTATTAACTTAAGCATCATTGAAGCAACCTACCCCACAATTTTCCTGTAAACTTTAAGGCAAATCTAAATTGTTATCTTATGCTTTCTTATAGTCTCTCTACAATAAGAATTCTATCGAAATTTTGACAGATTTTTTTTTCTTATTTTTGGACATTCTCAATCCTACAATTTAAAACATAAACACTTTTATAGATTTAACTCAAGTAACTATTCTTCTAAACTTCCCATTTTTCTTCCACAATATGCAACTAACATCATAAAATTAAATACATGTATAAATCATTCATCAATATATTCTAAGTATCTAGGATAGTATTAACAAGATTATGATATCAAATGCCCAAAGTAGCAAAATACATATCCAAAGTTCAAATGTCTAATATAATAAGCTCCTATAGGCCCAAAAAGACCAAAAAATAAAAAATAAAAGCCTATAAGTCTCACATGGCTCATAAAATAACTTAAAGTATCATTACGTGACCTACCTCAACTAGTCATTGAACTGAAAAAATTTACAATCTCCTAAAAGAAGAAAACAATAAGAGGGATGAGTTTTCACAAAAAACAATAAGAGGGATGAGTTTTCACAAACCTAGTAAGTAGAATAATTTAAATAAATAAGAAAAATAATAGATATAATAAAATAATAATAATAATAAACCTTTATACTATCTTAACAAGTATAATATAAATATTCCAAAATCTCATGAGAATCATCAAATTCCATTTTGATCATACTAAATATGAAGGTTTTGCAAAATCTAACATAATCTCGTAAATAATTTTTATAAATTAGTTCATATGTAATATATGTTATAGAATTTAATTTTTTTTTAAAAAATCTTACTCCAAATTAATACCCGAGGAAAATTTTGTCGTACCTACAATACTCCTTGAACAGAACATTAAACACACACATAACTCACTAATCATATCCTCATCTTACACATGTAAGGAGTAAAACTCTCAAATATCAAGACACCCATAAACACAGCTCAAAGCCCTTATATATATACAGACGAGTCTCAAATCTCATCTATAAATTTAAAGGGGAGGGTACTGCTTAATGATTTGAAAATCACTTTTATTATGTAAATATAATTCATAGAATATCACCATCTCATACCTTATACTTTAATCTCATAAATTATTTAAACATATTTCTACTTATATGGATGATCTATAATAACACTTACAAATATTTGAAGAGTCAAATGATAATATAATTAATTTTTTATAACGTAAAATTAGTACTTGAATTAAATATAGTATAGTTCAAAGAAATTAATTTAGTAAGTAAAACAAATTATTTATCTTTGAAAATATATTCATCCTGTTTCCATGGATAGTAAATAAAATATTTCATATAAGAATAAATTATATATGTATATATTTTATAAATCCCACTCACTAGAGTGACAACACTAATCACAAACATGTTCTCAAGACACATATACTGGAATCCTCTTAAATAAGAGAAAATATACTATTATTCACCAAAACATAAATGAACACTTGAATTGATATTTTTAAATAAAAATATATTAAACAAAATGGTATCACGATGAGTTATACATGTACCAACTCGTAAAATCGCTGTGGACTTTGCGACTAGGGTCTAAGTTGTTCCATTGATCTCTTACAAGTCCTAAGATGAAAAAAATAATAAATTAGGCTAAAATACAATAAATTTCAAAATTAAACCCAAATTAAAAGGTTAAAATTTTCTAAAACTAAAATCTCTCTCTTTTTCAAAAAATCCAACACTCTAACATAAAATACATAGTTAAATCTTTTAATTAGAGCGACGATCTTACTCTCAAAAGTTATGACATTCTTTCTCACACTAATTTACTTTATCTAAAACATCAAATATGTAAATTTCTCTCTAATTAAAAAAAATTTAATATTCTAAAGTTCTAAATCATCTTAAAAGTATCACTCACATCAAAATATCTCAAAATTATACTTAAATAAGCATGAAATAGAGGACATAAATGAAAAATGACTATGAAAATGGTAAGAGGCTTACTCTCTCGCTGCACAACAAGGTAATATCCCTTTTTTTATTTATTTTTAATTCTTTAATATTTAAAAATATATATTAGTCTTAGATTTTGGGCTTTAGTATGAAAGGGACCAATTGAATAAAAAGGGATTTTGGGCTAAATTAAAATATAGGCCTACTCATTTTTTTTTTTAAGGGATATTTTCTCTAATACTATTGAGATATTACCTAATTTCATCAATATCTACAAATTTAAAAAATTAATATTATTATTTAAATTTTTAACGAAATATGGACTAATACCTTATTGTTGGAATATTCTATCAAATTAAATAGAATCTATCTCAATTAGCATTAAATGAATAAATTATCCTTTACATGTTAAACGAGATTAATATGACAATGATGCTTGGAAAAATTTCAAAAAAAATTCAATACGAATTTTGACTTTTAAAAATAATAAAAAAATTGAACAATAATAAAATTAAACAATGATAAAACCCCTTACAAATAATAAAAATTAAAATAAATTTTAAACACTTTAAAATATAAAACAAATATATAAATTAAAATTAAAATTAATAATTAATAAAACCTTAAAATTTAAAAAAAAATTGCTAGCCCAGTGGCCACTTTTAGCAGCTGCTAAAGTGACTATTTTTTCAGCCACTGTTTTTTATATTTATTTTATTTTTTTAAGAGAATTTGAGTATTTAAAATGTGAAATGACTTTATTACCCTTAAATCTGTTAACTTTGACGACATATTACTAACGCTTAGGCATTGTGCATATTTCATTAAAAAACAATTAGATAGTAATGTTGATTTTTTAAACTTATGGATAATGGTAAAATTAGGCAGTATCTTAAGGGTATTCATAAAAATATCCCTATTATAATCTATTGGGTTATTTCAATCATTTTTAATAGAATCTTTAATTTTGTATTTCCTTCATCTATAAAATAATATCTTTTGAATCAAGTGGTTTGTCATACTTTTGATTTATAATATAGACGATTCATTTGTAGTCTTTAATTAGATTGTTATACAAAAATAATCACTCAAGCCGATGTATTGGCTACTGAAATATATGACTTATTGACTTTTGATGCATTTGTTAATACCTCTGATAATTCATTTATAATTTTTTTAAGATGAATGATACTTAGCACCTCAATTTCATATTGATTTGTACAAGAATCAATTGAAATTAGTACAAGTTGAACCAAGTGGTTTATAATGCTTTTGGTTTGTAATATAGACGATTCATTTGTAATCTTTTGATTTGATTGTTATACGGAAACAATCACCCAAGCCATATATCTTAGCTACTAGAATATATAACTTACTGGCTTTTGATGCATCTATGAATACCTATGATAAATCATTTGTAATTCTTTAAAGATAAATAATCTCTTACACCTCAATTTCATATTGATTTGTGCAAGAATTCAAATAAAACATAGTGGTCATTTTTAAAAAAATAAATTGTGTCTTACTTCAAGAGGCATTTTCTTTTCTTTAATGGTAGGAATACTATTTCATCAAAATGGCAATTTACAAATTATGTAGTAAACATTTCATCTATCAAGAGTTCAAGAAATCTTATAATTAATGGTATTTTAAAACCAACATATATCTCCTAAATGACATTAAGGTCCCATTTTAGTATGTTATAGAGATGTTATACGTACATATACAACACAACCATATGTATGCCAAATGGGATATATCAGGTTGATAACCGAGTACAAGTTGTAATAAAGAAAATTAATGAGTTTAAACCGAATTACTACTGCAACATGCAAAATAGTGTGACCCTATGTAAAAATTTATAATTGTGTGTGCATTAATAAAGTTCATGCAATTACTTAGAGTCATTTAATTAATAATTTTGTTAATTTATTTTGTATGTGATCATATGATACAATATGTTGTATATCGATTCTCATTGATATACAATAGTTATTAAATATTTTATATGTAAACTCGTTAACATTATCTAAACATTTAGTTATAATTAGGTAGTTTGAAAATTGTGCCCTCAATTTAATAAATACAATATTTCATATAGACAGTAAACAAATATGTTATTATCATGCAATTGCATTAATCAAAACTATACAATAGCAAAAAGGTCCATTTGGTGAATAGATTAGTCAACAAATATCTCTATGGATCCTTTTAAAAATGATAAAAATTTTAGACCAATCTTAGAAAGTTGTAATCTAACTACAATTTTTCCTTATAAGCAAGTGGACAAATTATCATTAAATAATAGAATCTTCAAATTTTTTAATGGGTGTCTATGAGAAATTTTAAAGATCTTATGCATCATCATTGATCCTAGATAACTAAGATGATGGTGCCTTAGTTTAAATATTATTAGATCACTAAACTTCTAATTCATTACTATATAGTTTTCAATTGAAATTATGATTATATAACACAAATAGGATGATAAAGCTTGAAAATTTTCAAGTATACATTTTTTGTCTAAGACATTGGAAGTAATGCAAAAATATTCTAAATTATTCTCATTCAAAATCTTAATGTGATATCTATTTTGATGAATATCTCTAAAACTAAATAAATTTATTCTAGATCTGCCTTTATATAAAGCAATATTAATATGTAACTTTATTCCACTTACAAGAATGTCGCTCTTCTAAAGCCTTCAATCAAATTTATAAGATTTAATATAAAATTGAATTTTGTCTTAACCATTGTTAATTTTGAGAAATATTTTTATCATAAAAGATAATATATATAGTTGCACTGTCAACAAACAAATATCCCTAACTTTCTTTTTCAGAGTGGACAATTTAATTTTAAAAGTCATTCCTTACATTAAATAAAAGTTTAATTTTACAAAATGTTATATTTCAAATAATAACTACAAAAAGAGACCTAACATAGAGACATTATCTCAAGCTTAATGTATGTTTCCTTCATCAAGAAAATTATCAATGTTATCTTCTTTATCCCTAAAAAAATTAAAGACATATAGATGAGTAAAATCTGCAGAATTTGAGTAATCAATAAAATTTGTCTCCACATTCTTTCTCTTTGTTTTAATTGTAAAGTTTTATTAGATTATTTAGAGTATGATAAATACATAACTAATGTCCTTTTGTACCACGTTAATAACAAAAAATTTGTAATCCTTAAAGCATTTATTCTCTATATCATTGTCTTGGGACTGGTGTTTATGCTCTTTTTTATTGTTCCTCCGTCTTGAGTGTTCATGACCACCATGGGTGATAATTATGCCCTCTCCCGCTTCCTCTACCACTTTTAATGCTATTATGGGTATTTAATTACATTCACTTCAAGAAATGGCTAAGAATCAATTGGATGTATTCGTAATTTTTTAAAAAGAATTCAATATTTTATTTAGCAAACAAAAGACATGTGACGAGTTTTAAATATTTTTTAAATCGACGTTCATGACACTATTGCTGTAGAATAATAGTAGAAATATAAAAAGTAGGGAATATCTTCTCTAACATATCTTATTCTATAATTTTATAACTACATAATTTTAATTGTGAAGTGATTCTAAACAAAATAAATTTGTATTCAACAACAGTTTTAAATTCTTGTTATCTCATATTCATCCACTTAAGCCTTACTCTTAGAAAGAATATATCTTTCTAATGGTCATATCTTTTTTTCAAAAATTCTAAAGGATTTGCGAGTTTTTTACGGATAGATATTAAACTTTCAAGATCTCATGCAAATAATGACATAGAAAAATCATAACTTTTAACTTGTCTTACAAGGATACTTTTTTTTTTAATTATTTTTTTAACCCATTGGTTTAAAAGTGCACCTTGATATCTAATACCTATGATAAGTAATTTATTTTCTAGAGACATCAAAAACAATAATTTACAAATTTGTTAGAGATATTTTTAGAAACTTTTGTATATGAAAGAAAAGAAATAAAATTATTATAATGATAGATTTGTATAATTCAATAAATTAATAATTCAAAACATAACTATCAAATGCAATATTTAAGAGGTCTGATCTTTTATTTATAAAATAATAACAATTAAGAGACACAATCTTCTATATATTAATAATAATTAAAAGGCATATCCTTCCATTTAAATAAGCAATTAAAACAAAGAGACGCATTTAAAATTTTGTATTTATGAAATAAAATATAGAATTTTGGGTTCCAATTTAAATGTACAATATAGAACTTAAAATTCTTATTAATTACATCAATTATTGGAGTTTTAGATTCTAATTTATTTATTTGTTTTATAAGTTTTACATAACAGATGTAATATTCAAACTTAAAAGAATAAACAATAAACATAATATTAAAATTGATAACAAGAGCATAACTAATTGAGAATATTTATTTTTATTTTATGATGTGAAAAATCCACCTAAATAGCAATCACGAATATAGTCATAAGGACAATAATATAATATACAACAAATATAAATATAATATAAATAATAATTAAATATAAATATAACACAAATAATAAAACTATAACACATTAATTAAAAACTTAACTTATCAACAATTCGAATCGATAACATATTATAAATGTATAATATATTAAATATAAAACTAAGGCACTTAAGTATTAAAGCATGGTGGCTCAGCCAAGTTGGCTGAGCCCCCCAAGGTCTCACATCCCCACCTGGGTTCAACCCCCCCTCCCCCCCCAGGTGGTGCGAAAATGATGATAAATATTATAATCCCCTCTTCAAAAAAAAAAAAAGTATTAAAGCGCTTTTTGAATATAAAACTAAGGCACTTCAGAAAAGTTTCTGATACATATTATGTATACATGACCAATATAAAGCCCAACCATAAGTTACAAAATTGAAGCATATTCTTGAATTGCCAGGCCCCTCAAATCTGAAAAATTACCAACAAACAAAACATTAATAGTTGAATTGTTATTTACTGCTAAAAGAATTTCATTTTTCCCTTTGTCACTGAAGACTTTGCCTGCTCTAGTTGACACAGAGCTTTCTTGCTTCCGGTTAACCCAGAGCATGATCCGGCGCCTAAAGTGACAGCAAAATAGAGATAAATGGTACAGAGGAAAGCCAAGAGAACCAGTGCTGTTAAGAGGAACTGATGCCTCTCAACAAGTGTCGACCAGCTACCCAATTCGTCTTTGCCAAACTGCCTTTTGAATGATGATGACCTCCGATGAGGAGATGACAAGACAGTTTCAAGAACCATTGTTTGTATGCTAACCTTCGTCAGCCAACCTGTAATTTGCATCCAATATGAGTCTATAATGAGACAAATAAAGGCTCCAAATACTGTCATTTCAACAAGAAGAAAAAGTAAAAAGAACATTTGATGTTAGAAACCAGAAATAAATTTAATCTTCAGTAGATAAATTTATTTCTTAATTATGGCTTCCAACGACATGGAATACATGTCAGTGATTGCTGGACTTCTGTTACCCAAACCATGCACCTTTAAGTAGTTCAATCCCAGTTTTCAGTCCTGTTTCTCTCTTTTGATAATTGAGATCCATCTCTCCTTCCTTTTCCCCCTTTTTTCATAGACACGTGGCGATGGAACCAAGGGGAAGTTTAGATACATTTTTCTTAACACACCTCAAATATCTCTTGCTACCCCAACTACCTATGCAAACACAAACAACACAAAGGCCATCCAGCTAACCATAAGGTACAGACAACTAAAGGTTCACAAGAACACTAAGTTGCAACAAAACCGGGGCTCTAAGCGAAGTGAACAACTATGGAGAAGACAGAAGAAGAACAGGGCTCACAATCCACAGAAAATACTAGGGGAGTAAAAGGTAATTGTCCCGAATAATAATATAAAAGAAACAATACGACTTAAAAGGTTGGAAAAGTTTTGAGTTAAAAGACAAGTACATGAAGTTCATTTTCAAATTACCTGTCATTGAAGTATTTTGGCTAAAAGTAAGAGCATTCATTCTTTAGATGAATGTATATAGTAGTTTGTATTAATCAAAGAATAGAGATAAAAAAACACATTATCCTACAGCAGACCCATCTGCATGCTAACTAGAGAATATCAGCCATTTAATTGAAAGAACTTAAGATGCCTATAAGACAATCTTCCATCAAAGCACATCAAAATTAATTCTGCAGTGAATTTATGAACACTGGGAGACCAATTTGTCTTTTAAGTAGCACTAACTAAATGTGCTAAGATTAATAGAGGATGTACGGACAAAGACAACTCATTGTTGTGCCAGTTACAGCAAAGAGACCCTCAGAACACAAGTTATCAGATGGCAAAATGACTTTGTTTTCAATAAATTTTACCAATCTAATAGGAAACAAAATCATTGAAAAAGGTAACTAGCATCCAGAGATTCACAATTCCGGTCCCAGTACATGCAGATCCAAACTAGCAAAGCACAATGAAGCACAAGTTCCAAGCAACATTTGGAAAATAAAAAGCTTTACTAAATTAATTGTATAAAATGCATATTCACATAAATTATCCGACCAAACTTCATAAATTGACATCACATATCAACACTTGTGTAAAACTCCACAAGATTGACCAACAAAATTCTATTCAGCATCGCAATAACATGCTAATGACGTTAAAATCCAACACTTTGATTACTAAGCCAGCACAAAATCTGTTCTGTGCACTTTTATAAAAGCCTCCACGCAATCACCTCTACCAATTTTAACTGAATATAATAATATTTCCCTTTGAAAACAAATAGGGTTTCGTCTTCATTGATGTTCATTTTTATTAATTCTGATTTTAACTCATTTAACTAAATCTAAATTGACCTTCTAACTAATCCCTTGGCCGATCAAAAACACTTTACCCTACATTAATTCACTCTGTCATTACAATATTTCATTTTCAAACTCAAATAAAAAATCATCATATCACGATCACGTCAAATTCACAACACAAACAAAAGAAAACCCACCACAACACACATGAAATAAACCAAACCCAGATTCCAAAACAACACCCTTTTTTTTGGCACAAAATGGCTCAGATCTGAAGAAACAAAAAAACAGAGACTTACAGTGAAAGAAACCGAGACGAAGGAATTGGAACCAAATAAGAGCCGACCAATGAGTAAATGCTTTTAAGCTCCTCGTCAATATCACTATTCCCAATAATTCCCTTCCCTTGTTTTGGTACGAAATTGATGAGGGATTTGGCTTTCTATATCTCGTCCGTATGTCTCGGCGCGTGAAAGAGATAATGATGCCGCGGAGAGTAGATCGCCCACGCTGTTTCTACATTATAGAACGCAGAGTTGGAGAATAAAATTTTACTAATATTTTAATCAGCATCGCATGAGAAATACACGTTCTAATAATTTTGTGAAAATTTGGGCAGAAATGATTTGGACTTTGGGTTGTGTGGCGTTTGGTTGCGTCGAAGAGCCCATCGTTTTATATCGATTCGGCAAGTCCGGCTTCTAGAAGACTAGAAAGCGCAGAAGATTATCAAGTGTTCTTACCTACGGATAGGTATCCAGTTGTCCGCCACTTATTTGTTAAATCCTAAACACTCCACTCCTCTTTTACAATTTTAAATATTAATTAATATTTTCGGTATTTAATATTTAATTATTTTACTTTAAAAAAAAATTAGAAGTTGGCAAATCGATTTTAATAAATTGTACTTTCTTAGAATCAAAATAAATTAATTCAATTTTTTGTTTTATTTATATTTTTAGAATATTTTTTAATTTAAATTGAATTAAATTAAAATTAAAACTCGAATTAAATTTTAAATTGAACCCAATCAAATTATAAATTTTTAATTTGATTCAATTTTTAATTAAATCGAATTGTGTCTACTCTTAAAAATATATTGTTTAAAAATTGAAGTATATGATAATAGAACTATTTCATTTTTGTTTTCTAATTGAAATCGATTTGAAAGTGCTTTTTTTTATAATGATTTTGATGATTGGTCCAATGGCCGAGCAAATATCAAATATTCAGATGATTCCTATGGAACAGAATTGTACAAAATTATTTTTTCATACACATATTACAAACACAAATTAAATGTAATTCATAAGTAAGATATAAGGAGGCTATTCATTAGAAAGAAAAAAAAATCTTTCACTTTCAACTTCTTAACATTAAATAGAGTAAATATTTGTCCTTGTGTTAATAATTAATTATAAAGAGTTGATAATATATTTATTCTTCTACTTCAACAGAAAGTCTCAATTTTAAATTCTGTTAGCCCTTTTATGACAATATACATATATGGTTATATATTTTATATATATATATATATTATATAATAAATGTTTGAGTATTTTAATTAATATAATTATGCTTATAAAATTAGGATACAAATTATGAAATGTAAGATATTTAAGAATCATTCTTATTTGTAACAATCCTAAAAGATGAATTATTTACATATGTGGGGGTTGAAAGCAAATATATATAAATAAATAACTACATAATATATGACACTACGCCGCTACATATGACATTTCTCCTCACTGAAATTTACTTCCAAAATTTGTAGAAAATTTATATTAAAATTTGAAGATCATTATAATTTTTTTCTTCTACGAATTAAATTTTTGCATGAAACTCCACTTTTACTTATATGTTATTATAAATTTTAAATACCTAAATTTTTTTATATACCCCCAATAAATTCAAAAATGCTTGGATTATGTTTGAGTTCGCTTTTTATTACAAAGCTTAATGATTTGTCACTGATAAAGGTGGGCATTCAGTTCAGTTAATCGAAAATCAAATTGAATTTTTTGTTCAATTGTTCGATTAAGTTTAGCATTCAATTTAATTTATTTAAAAATAATTAATTTGATTTCGATTCAATTCGATCGGATTCAAATTAAAAAAAATATTAAAATTGTCAAAATAATCAAAAATGAAACCAAATTAATTCAGTTCAATTCTATATACTTAAAATAATTGATTTCAAAAAATTAAAATCTATCGGTTCAATTTTAATTTCATTCCAACTTAAACTGAATCGAATCGATGATTGCCTAGCCCTAGTTGCTGATAGGAACATGTTTTTATATGGGAAGTGTAAATTTTATGTTCTTTGTAATAAATATCATTTTGATAAATTACCTTTAAAAATAGGTTGTACCTTCAGTACAGTTGGCTGTGCCATACAGCCGACTGTCTCAGCCATTGGATTAATCCAATGGCTGAGATTTGATTATATAAACCTGTACAACAAGTTACTTAAAAACTATCAAAATTCCAGCTTAATGTTTAGTTAAATGTCAAATAAATTTTTTTAAATTAAATCATTAATAAAATACCCCCTTTATAATATTAAATTTTAAAGATAATATATTACATTGTATGTTATAATTTTAATTCTAATAATATTAAATCTTATAATTCTAATTTTAATATTAATTACATTAAATCTTATAATTTTAATTTCAATTACGTTAAATATTATAAGTTCAATTTTAATTTTATTTTAATTAGGTTAAATAATTTTAATTTCAAATCTAATTTTAATTTCGATTTTAATTACGTTAAATGTTGTCATTTCAATTCTAAATTTAATTTCAATTATGTTAAATGATACAATTTTAATTTCAATTATGTTAAATATTATAATTTCAATTTCAATTATGTTAAATGTTACAATTTCAAGTTCAATTTCAATTATGTTAAATGTTACAATTCCAAGTTCAATTTCAATTATGTTAAAATTTTATAATTTCAAATCTAATTTTAATTTTAATTACATTAAATGTTATAATTTCAATTACATTAAGAGTTATAATTTCAATTCTAATTCCGATTTTAATTTCAATTACAATAAATGTTATAATTCTAATTTTAATTACGTTAAATTTTATAATTCTAAATCCATTTCGATTTCATTTATATTAAATGTTATAATTTTAAATCCAATTTTAAATTCATTTACATTAAAAGTTACAATTCCAATTTCGATTATGTTAAATGTTATAATTCTAATTTTAATTTTAATTACATAAAATATTATAATTCCAATTTTAATTTCACTTACTTTAAATATTATAATTTTAATTACGTTAAAGTTATAATTTCATTTATAATTTAAATTTAAATTAAATATTAAATATTATAATTCCAATTTCAATTCTAATTTTAATAACATAAAATAATATAATTTCAATTTCAGTTTTAAGTACGTTAAATGTTATAATTCTAATTTTAAATTTAATTATGTTAAATATTGTAATTTTAATTTTAATTTTAGCTTCAATTACGTTAAACGTTATAATTCTAATTCCAATTTTAAACTCAATTTTAATTACATTAAATGTTATAATTAATAATTTTAATTTTAATTTCAATAGCGTTAAATATTAATTTCATCAACGTTAAATATTATAATTTTAATTCCAATTTCAATAACGCTAAATGTTATAATTCTAATTCTAATTTCAATTTTAATTACGTTAAATCTTATAATTTCAATTTCAATTTCGTTAAATGTTATAATTCCAAATTCAAATTCAATTTGATATTATATAATTGGTTTATATTTAAAAAAATATTTTTAAAAATAAATTAAATTAAATGATAAAAATTTGCAAAAATTATCTGTAACTGTCACCAAAAACAACAGGCGACTGGTGGCTAGACACCATTTTTTGGCGATACTTTAGCGATAAAAAAATTAAATTTTACATCATTAAACTCTTTTTTGCTTAATCTACACAATTGTTGGTAATTTATTTTACCAAAAAAAAGATTGAAAAATGCCAAATGTAGTGATGAGGGGTGGTGGCCACCACCACCCCGTCAAATGATAAGGCGGTAACTTACACCACCCCTACCTATGGACAAATCGTCGATCTATCCATAGATGGAGGCGATGCAAGTCGCCGCCCCATCATTTGATAGCGAGTGATGAAGGCTGCCACTTCTTACCACCACATTTGGCCATTTTTTAGTATTTTGCTTCTAAAAATGTCTCCACCACTTTGTAAATCAGAAAAAATAAACTCTAATGACTTAAAATATGATATTTGTTACGCTAGAAACTCGCCAAAAAATGACGTTGGCAGTCGTCTCCGAGGACAGTTACATATCTTTTTTTTAATAATTTTTATTTAATTTAATTTTTTGTAAATATATTTTTAAAAATTTTACCAATTATACAATGACACGTGTTATTTTGTGCACGTTCCAATTTTAATTTAATTTTATGATTAAATTACTTTTTTTTTTATCTTTTCACCATTAAAACTAACGATAAAAGTTAACAGATTAGAAAATTTTGGATATTTTATCTCTAATTGGAATAAAGTTGTATTTATGCCTAAAATATTGAGGTAAATTTATTGTTATCCCTTAAATCTTATAATTCAAATTTCAGTTACGTTAAATGTTATAATTTTAATTAGGTTAAATAATTTTAATTCTAAATTTAATTTCAATTTTGATTTCGATTACATCAAATGTTATGATTTGAATTTGAATTTTGATTTCAAATACATTAAATGATATAATTTCAATTTCAATTTCAATTACGTTAAATGTTATCATTCCAATTTTAATTTCAAATTTAATTTTAATTACATTAAATGTTACAATTTTATTTTCAAATTTAATTAATTTAAATGTTATAATTTTAATTTCAATTATGTTAATTATTATAATTCAAATTTCAATTTAAATTACATTAAATATTAATATTCCAAATCAATTTTCAATTTCAAGTACATAAAATGTTATAATTTTAATTACAATTTCGATTTCAATTACATTAAATGTTATAATTCTAATTACCGATTTTAATTATATTAAATGTTATAATTTTAATTTCAATTATGTTAAATATCATAATTCCAATTTCAATTTCAATTTCACTGACATTCAATGTTATAATTGTAATTGTAATTGTAATTTCAATTTTAATTATTTTAAAGTTATCATTCTAATTTCTATTTCTATTATGTTAAATGTTATAATTCGAATTCTAATTCTAATTCTAATTTTAATTACATAAAATATTATAATTATAATTTCACTTTCAAATACATTAAATGTTATAATTACAATTCCTATTTTAATTTTAATTTCAATTATGTTAAGCGTTATAATTTTAATTTCAACTTTAATTACATTAAACATTATAATTCTAATTTTAATTTCAACTTAATTACGTTAAATGTTATAGTTTTAATTCTAATTATTATTTGAATTTTAATTATGTTAAATGTTATAAATTTAAATTTAATTTTAATTTCAATTACGTTAAATATTATAATTACAATTTTAATTTTAATTACATTAAATGTTGTAATTTCAAATCCACATTCAATTTCAAATGTTTAAATGTTATAATTCCAGTTCTATTTCTGATTTAAATTTTAGTTACATTAAATGTTATAATTTTAATTTTAAATTTAAATTAAATTTTAATAAAATTAAACGTTATAATTAAAAGTCCAATTTAGATTTCAACAAATCTGAAATTTGAAGTTAGAAATATATTTTGGACTTGTTATATATTGTTTGTAACAAATCAATAATTTGAAATTATAAATATATTCTGAAAAATTAGGAATTTGTTTGTGAATTATTTATTTTAGAAATTAAAATTTTGAATTTGTTATATATTTTTGAAATTAAGAGTTGGAATGTTAAGATAGTTTAATAAATGCCATAAAAATTAATATATATATATATATATATACATATATGCAAAATATAAAAACACTCAAATAAAAGGTAAAGGTTAAAACTTAAAAACAACCAAAAACTTTAATTTAGCCTAATTAAAATATTTTATTATATATTTTTATATTTAATATACTTTAAAGTTTATTTGTAATTTTAACAAAAATGGTTACTTAAATATTAATTATTCATTAACTTAGAACAATAATTACTATTTGAAGTATTAAGTTAAATAAAATTTAATAAGAAATTAAAGATTAAATATAAAAATTTCAATTTCAATTTCAATATAAGATGATGACCTATGAGGAGGCTTTTTATGTTAACTATGGTTATTTAAGACACATATAAATATCATCTATCTTTATTATATTAAATTTTGGTGAAATTAAATACAAACTCGTAATTTATAAATAAGTGGGAACACGTAATATATTGAGTGGGAACACGTAGTAAATTCAGTGGGAAGACGTAGTATATTGAGTGGGAATATATTGTATATTGAGTGGGAACATTTAGTATATTGAGTGGGAAGATTTAGTATGTTAAGTGAGAACACGTAGTATATTGAGTGGGAAAACGTAGTAAATTGAGTGGGAACAATTAGTATATTGAGTAGAAACACGTTTCTATATTGAGTGGTAGTATGTTAAGTGGAAACACGTACTATATTGAGTGGGAACACGTAGTCTATTGAGTGAAAATATTTAGTATGTTAAGTGAGAACACATAATATATTGAGTGAGAAAACTTAATAAATTGAGTGGAAACATGTAGTATATTGAGTGGGAACACGTTGTATATTGAGTGAAAACATTTAATATGTTAAGTGGGAACATGTTGTATATTGAGTGAGAATACGTAGTGTGTTAAGTGAGACCATCTAGCATATTGAATGAGAACGAGTAGTAAATTGAGTGGGGACACATAGTATATTGAGTGGGAACACGTTATATATTGAGTGGGAACATTTAATATATGAAGTGGGAATGTGTAGTATGTGAAGTGGGAACATGTAATACGTGAAGTGGGAACGTGTAGTACGTGAAGTGAGAACGTGTAGTGTATGAAGTGGGAATGTGTAGTGTATGAAGTGAGAACGTGTAATGTATAAAGTGAGAACGTGTAATGTATAAAGTGAGAACGTGTAATATATAAAGTGGGAACATGTAGTATATGAAATCAGAACATGTAGTATGCGAAGTGAGAAAATGTAGTAACGAAACATATAGTATATGAAGTGGAAACGTGTAGTATGCGAAGTGGGAACATGTAGTATCGAAACATGTAGTATATGAAGTGAGAACGTGTAGTATCTGAAGTGGGAATGTGTAGTATTTGAAGTGGGAACGTGTAGTCCATAAAGTGGGAACGTGTAGTATTTGAAGTGGGAACGTGTAGTATATGAAGTAGGAATGTATAGTATGCGAAGTGGGAACATGTAGTATGCGAAGTGGGAACGTATAGTATCTGAAGTGGGAACGTGTAGTATCTGAAGTGGGAACGTGTAGTTTGTGAAGTGGAAACTTGTAGTATGTGAAGTGGGAACGTGTAGTATGCGAAGTGGGAACGTGTAGTATGCGAAGTGGGAACGTGTAGTATGCGAAGTGGGAACGTGTAGTATCTGAAGTGGGAACGTGTAGTATCTAAAGTGGGAACGTGTAGTTTGTGAAGTGGAAACTTGTAGTATGTGAAGTGAAAACGTGTAGTTTGTGAAGTGGGAACGTGTAGTATACGAAGTAGGAACATGTAGTATCGAAACATGTAGTATATGAAGTGGGAACGTGTAGTATGTGAAGTAGGAACGTGTAGTATATGAAGTGGGAATGTGTAGTATGCGAAGTGGGAACATGTAGTATGTGAAGTGGGAACGTGTAGTATCTGAAGTGGGAACGTGTAGTATATGAAATCGGAACATATAGTATGCGAAGTGGGAAAAGTAACGAAACATGAGTATATGAAGTGGGAACGTGTAGTATGCGAAGTAGGAACATGTAGTATCGAAACATGTAGTATATGAAGTGGGAACGTGTAGTATGTGAAGTGGGAACGTGTAGTCCATAAAGTGGGAACGTGCAGTATGTGAAGTGGGAACGTGTAGTATATGAAGTGGGAATGTGTAGTATGCGAAGTGGGAACATGTAGTATGCGAAGTGGGAACGTGTAGTATCTGAAGTGGGAACGTGTAGTATCTGAAGTGGGAACATGTAGTTTGTGAAGTGGGAACGTGTAGTATGTGAAGTGGGAACGTGTAGTATGTGAAGTGGGAACGTGTAGTATATGAAGTGGGAACGTGTAGTATGCGAAGTGGAAACATGTAGTATGCGAAGTGGGAACGTGTAGTATCTGAAGTGGGAACGCGTAGTTTGTGAAGTGGAAACTTGTAGTATATGAAGTGGAAACGTGTAGTTTGTGAAGTGAGAACGTGTAGTATACAAAGTGGGAACATGTAGTATCGAAACATGCAGTATATGAAGTGGGAACGTGTAATATGTGAAGTAGGAACGTGTAATATGTGAAGTGGGAACATGTAGTATCGAAACATGTAGTATATGAAGTAGGTACATGTAGTATCTGAAGTGGGAACGTATAATATGTGAAGTAGAAACGTGTAGTATGTGAAGTGAGAACGTGTAGTACGTGTAGTGGGAACGTGTAGTATATGAAGTGGGAATGTGTAGTATGTGAAGTGGGAACGTGTAGTCTGTGAAGTGGAAACGTGTAGTGTATGAAGTGGGAACGTGTAGTCTATGAAATGGGAATGTAAAGTCTATGAAGTGGGAACATGTAGTATGTGAAGTGGGAACGTGTAGTATGCGAAGTGGGAACGTGTAGTATGCGAAGTGGGAAAATGTAGTAACGAAACATGTAGTATATAAAGTGGGAACGTGTAGTATGTAAAGTGAGAATATGTAGTATCGAAATATGTAGTATATGAAGTGGGAACGTGTAGTATGTAAAATGGGAACGTGTAGTATGTGAAGTGGGAACGTGTGGTCTGTGAAGTGGGAGCGTGTAGTATCTAAAGTGGGAACGTGTAGTATGTAAAGTAGGAATGTATAGTATATGAAGTGGTAATATGTAGTATATGAAGTGGAAACGTGTAGTATCTGAAGTGAGAACGTGTAGTATGCGAAGTGTGAACATGTAGTATCAAAATATGTAGTATATGAAGTGGGAATGTGTAGTATCTGAAGTGAAAACGTGTAATATGTGAAGTGGGAACGTGTAGTCTGTGAAGTGGGAACGTGTAGTATCTGAAGTGGGAACGTGTAGTAGGAACGTGTAGTATGTGACGTGGAAACGTGTAGTATGCGAAGTAGGAACGTGTAGTATGCGAAGTGGGAACATGTAGTATTGAAACATGTAGTATATGAAGTGGGAATGTGTAGTATCTGAAGTGAAAACGTGTAATATGTGAAGTGGGAACGTGTAGTCTGTGAAGTGGGAACGTGTAGTATCTGAAGTGGGAACGTGTAGTATGTGAAGTCGAAACGTGTAGTATCGAAACGTGTAGTATGTAAAGTGAAAAAGTGTAGTACATGAAGTGAGAACGTGTAGTATGTGAAGTGGCAACATATAGTATATAAAGTGAGAACGTGTAGTATGTGAGGTAGGAACGTGTAGTATTTGAGGTGGGAAGTATAGTATCTGAAGTGGGAACGTGTAGTCTTCTACTCGCACATCCTCTTTAAAATTAGATTTGTAATTATAACATTTAATGTAGTTAAAATTAAATTTAAAATTAGATTTTAGAATTATGATATTTAACGTAATTAAAATTAATATTGAATTTGAAGTTATGACATATAATGTAATTAAAATTAAAATTGAAATTGAGATTATAATATTTTACGTAATTGAAATCGAAATTAGAATTGGATTTATAATATTTAACATAATTAAAATTAAAATTTGAATTAGAAATATAACATTTAACGCTATTGAAATTATAATTAGAATTATAATATTTAACATAATTAAAATCGAAATTAGAATTGAAATTGTAACATCTTACGTAATTGCAATCGACATTGTAATTAAATATAACATTTAAAGTAATTAAAATTGTAATTGTATTTGAAATTGTAATATTTAATATAATTAAAATTGATATTGAAATTATAACATATAATATAATTGAAATTAGAATTCAAATTGTAATATTTAATGTAATTAAAATTAAAATTAAAATTATAACATTTAACATAATTGAAACTAAATTAAATTTAGAACTATAACATTTTATGTAATCAAAATTGAAATTATAATATTTAATATAATTAAATTTGAATTTCAAATTAGAATTAAAATTATAAAATTTAATGTAATTGAAATTAAAATTAGATTTAGAATTATTAACATTTAACGTAATTAAATTTGAAATTAAAATTAATTTTAAAATTATAAAATTTAACTTAATTTAAATTAGAATTAGATTATAATCTTTAACATAATTAAAATTGAAATTAATTTTAGAATTATAATATTTAACCTAATTAAAATTAAAATTAAAATTAAAATTTAAACTATAGCATTTAAGGTAACTGAAATTGGATTTGAAATTATAATATTTTATGTTATTAAAATTAAAATTAAAATTAAAATTAAAATTATAACATTTAACATAATTAAAATATAAATTAAATTTAAAATTATAACATTTATTGTAATTAAAAGTAAAAGTTTTTGGTATGTATTTTATCTTTATTTTTTTTATTGATTGTTATCATTAAAATAATATTTAATTTATGTTTATAAATTTTTATATAAAATATGTTTTATTTTTTTTAAAATAAATATTATAATAAAATTATTTTTTTATTAATTTATTTTTAAACTTAAATAATTTTAAATTTATAATATAATTATAATAATATATAAAAGATCTGTAAAAAAAATTTAAAATAACTAATAATATCTTATATTACCAATTATTTTGATTACGTCTAACTTGTCTCTTAAAAATAAAAATAAAGTGACAATGGAATTTGACTAAGACAAAATGGTCAGGGATAAATAGCATCTCGTGCAAAAGTGATCACACTCTTTGGGTGTATTTAGATATAAGGTGGGTGTATCCAATGTAATTACTATATGTACTCACCACGAACTTGACATCTAATGGACCCAAGCTCAAGATCTCTCGATCAGAATCTGAAAAAAAAAAATAAACAATGAACGGCGACGATCAGCGCGAAGCACTAAAACTTTATGAACCGAACCGTAGACGATAAACAGAATCCTGACTAACTCTTTCTCAGTCATCTCCTATATTCTTCGCCAAACGGCTGTTATCATCACCTTTGTTTCACTTTCCTTTCATTTCCTCTTCAATTCAATCAGAAATTACAGGTAAAAAATCTAACCTGATTACGTCTCTAATTTCATTTCTTAATTTTTAAGAATTTATAATCTCCTACGCCAAATTCAATTTTATTTCCTCCCTATTTGATGGTCCAATATGGCGATGACCTAATCAGAATTATTAATAATTAATTTCATAATTTGCGGTCATTATTTCCATGCACTTTCTTGGAATTGCGATTGGCGTATTCACGGTTTTAAATTCAATAGGTTTTAAATATTCAATATAAGCATGATAATCAACAAGTTTTCTTTTTTCTTTTTGATTTTAATAAATTTATATTTGTAAATTGTTTGGCCCAGTCGTGAAAGAAGAAGAAGAAGAAGAAGATGTGGGCGGCGTCTTGCCTAGCGTCGTGCTGTGCGGCGTGCGCGTGCGACGCGTGTCGCACGGTGGTGTCGGGGATCAGCAGAAGGTCAGCCAGGATCGCGTATTGTGGACTCTTTGCTCTCTCTCTGATTGTTTCATGGATTCTTCGTGAAGTTGCTGCTCCACTCATGGAGAAGCTCCCTTGTAAGCAAAACTGATCTTTTATAGTCTTTTGTAATTTTATCTATCATTTGAATAAGTTTGATTCACATCGCTACATCATGTGTTTTGTTAATCTACGCAACTATTATCAAATTATGATACAATAGAATAAGGTTTTTCTAGTAAATGATTCCAAGAGGTGGGTTAAATAAGCTTTGATACCGTGTTGAAACGAACCTTAAACCTAAAAGCTTAAGTCTCTATTAATTTTTGTATTTCTTAAACACGTGATCCAATTATCAATGTTTAACATGTAAATATTTGTATATGCATTGAGTGTAAATGGGTTAAAATTTTTGTTTCTCATTTAATTGAATGTTGAGATTTTTCTGTTTTGCTTGGTCACATATTGACTTGTTTTTTTTTTAAGAATTACTGGATGTTTTACTTGTCATTTATGCCTTAGTATTTTGAGTTAGTTCATTCAAGTAAAAATGAGTTTATCAAGTGTCATTAATTTGGTGGTGTCTTACATAAGGATGAAACTCATATTAGATCGGTTACTGATGCAGGGATCAATCATTTTCATAAGACGCCTAACAGGGAGTGGTTCGAAACTGATGCTGTGCTGCGAGTTAGCTTGGGAAATTTTCTCTTTTTCACTATTTTGTCAATTATGATGATTGGTGTGAAAAACCAAAGAGATCCTCGTGATGGCTTGCACCATGGTGGATGGATGATGAAAATTATCTGCTGGTGCCTTATGGTGATTTTCATGTTTTTCCTTCCAAATGAGATTGTCAGCTTCTATGGTGAGTGATGTTTCTTTTAGAGTTCATTTTACAATATTGGTTGTGTACGGATTCAATGATGGCTTTGACAAGAAGTTACAAAAGTGTATAGGCTGTTTATGGAAATAAAGAGTGGATGACTATAAGATATCGAAAGAATTAACCTGATTTTGAGTGTTCAGTTGACTTTTCTGTGAATCAATTTTCATTTTAATCTATTTTATGTGTGCAGAGTCACTATCAAAGTTTGGCTCCGGTTTGTTTCTTCTTGTTCAAGTTGTGCTTTTGTTGGACTTTGTTCATCGATGGAATGACACATGGGTTGGATATGATGAGCAGTTCTGGTTAGTTTGGCATTTCTTATAGAATTATGCAACTTTTTTCTTTGGGTTATTTTTTATATCCTATACTTTCTTTGTTCGGTTACTTTAATTAGATTTCTTACTTTTCTTTTTTGGTTAACAACTCCTTTATTTGCGTAGGTATGTTGCTCTCTTGGTCATTTCACTTGTCTGTTACGTGCTAACTTTTGGCTTCTCGGGGCTTCTTTTCCATTGGTTCACACCATTGGGGCAGGATTGTGGGTTCAACACATTTTTTATTGTTATAACGTTGATTCTTGTGTTCGTCTTTGCAGTAGTGGCACTACACCCTGCTGTAAGTTCTGTTTGCATTTCTTATTACATGCAAGATTATCATCTTTAATTTATTTGCTTCTGTTTTTGTTAACGGATATGAATGTTTTATACCAACATAATTTCATGACAAAATAGCAGAGTTGGTAGGTTGGGTGAAGATAGTGATGATAGGAGAAGGAAGACTATTTAGTCTGAACTGTGTTGTCAGCAAGATAGTCCTTTGATAATGAAAATATTACTTCTTGTTTGTAGTCTAGCATAACATCTTATCACTCGTGTACACCAGTCCAAAAGGAGGTAAAATCCATATTATTTCTTTCAAGTGCCATTATGTGCTTTGATTTGTCTTTTAGAAATTAAGAACATAGAAATATTTTAGCTATAGGATGATTGAAAGCATTTTTCATGTTAGAAAATGCCAAAGGTGCTTTTCGCATGTGCCATAGAAGTTGAATATGTATAGCTCGGGGAGTTTTGAAGTTGGTTAAAAGGAGGTTGGTGTGTGGTTCATTTAGTATTGTTCTAGCGACAATTTCTATCTGACAGTGATGATATTGAAGGACCTTTGTTTTATCCTGGTCTTTCATAATCACACCTGAGTGGATTTCTTCCAAAAGTGGCAATTATTGGATTATGTTCTGATAATTTCTGTTCTTACAGTATAGTCAAGGGATGGTACCTTGTACAATCCTTGCTACTGGTACATATATGCATAGCAGGTGATATCACCACCTTTTGGGGAGCAACAACCCGACTAGCTACCTTAGAGAATGTGAAATATATGTCTAGTATTTGTGGTGCCTTGATGTATGTGCAATGGTGTTGCATAAATATCTTGGAGTGTGTGGAGTGCAAGTGGTTCACATGCTCTAATGCGCCTAGAGGACATATTGCTCACCAGAAGATGAGTGACATCATTCACTAGATATTTGTGGTGACTAATTGCTAGTTTATTGGAATCCTCTTTTTTAGGTGTTTAGGTGGACAGCTGCATAGTGTATTAGGTCTACTTTCTTCTTTCTTAGTTAAGGATGTTTTTTCTTGTCTCATAATACATTTTAATGCAAAACAGGTGGGCGGCAGTATTTTGCCAGCTTCAGTTATATCTCTGTATTGCATGTACCTTTGCTACAGTGGACTTGCTAGTGAACCAAGGGATTACGAATGCAATGGTCTCCACAAGCACTCTAAAGCTATTTCTACCGGCACTCTTACCTTTGGCCTGCTTACCACTGTTCTATCAGTAGTATATTCTGCAGTGCGTGCTGGATCTTCCACAACTCTGCTCTCACCACCGAGTTCACCACGTGCAGGTTAGTTTTGAACAAATTTTGTAGATACTAGCAAATTTTCAGATGTGTAATTTTTTCACCAAGTATCTTTAAATGCAGTATTTTTACCTGAATCTTTCTGATGTGGATTGTTGTGGTAGGATTTAAATGCAGCTAATTTGTTTATGGGAAACATTTACTTCCTGTTGTAGGTGGTGGGAAACCATTACTTCCATTAGACAAGCAGGCTGATGAGAAAGAAGAGAAGGAAAAGTCTAAGCCAGTCACATATTCATATGCCTTCTTCCACATCATTTTCTCGCTTGCGAGTATGTATTCGGCAATGCTTCTAACTGGGTGGTCAACCTCCGTGGGTGAGAGTGGGAGGCTGGTCGATGTGGGTTGGCCATCTGTATGGGTTAGGATTGTAACTGGGTGGGCAACTGCGGCACTCTACATATGGTCTCTGGTTGCTCCAACTATGTTCCCAGACAGGGATTTCTGAGTACCAAAAATAATTTGTATGTGAAGATCTTCAAGTATCCCTACGTATTTTGTGTGACGCCGCTTTTGTACATAAACGGATTCTGTTTTCAGTACCGATTATGATATAATGTAAAAGTACTGTCAGACCTGAGTGTTGAATTTGCTTCCACGCTGTTATGCAATCTGTGTCGTAAATTTTTGCATCTTACTAGAGATCAGAACTACCATGGCGCAGCTCTCCTATGGAGTGAGAGCCATCCCAATTTTTCCTTTACTTTCTGAATTTGTTTATTATACATGTCAACTTTTTCGTTATATGTCTCAATTAATGCTTTGTATTTCAAAAAAATTGAAAACAGAACAAAATTTTAGGGCTTTTAACAAAAATCTTGCAATATGATTCCTCGGTAGAATGATAGTTGTGGGGTGTAGCTTGTCCGGGGTTGACACAATTTAATCACCGAACAAACATCATGCTTCAATGAATGCATGAATGGTGTGAACGTTACTGACGGGGAAAATTTTCCGAGTTGATATTTGCTGCTAATTCTTTAAATTAAAATCTTGGGCAGGGTGAATCGTTGGATTCCAATAGTTTATTTTAAAGAAAAAAAATAAAAGGAAAGAAGGAAAGAAAGAAAAGAAAAGAGAGGAAGATGCTCCCTTCTGTTATTCATCTTTTGGATGAACGTGGTCTTGTGCGAGTTTCAGAATCCAAATGTGATTGATAATTGATTAAAGAATAATAAGAATAGAGAAAAATTAAAAAAAAAATTATCCAACAATATAAATTATATAATAAATGTAAATAAAATTCATACTAAAAGTGGCTTGCTTTACATTTATGTTAACAGTTTAATAATAAAGAATTAATAGTGCATTTATCTTTATTCTAATATAAATTCTAATTGAATCTTCGAAGAGATTGAATTGAAAACATAAAGAAACGCAAATGACATCACAACATCACTGAGAGTAAATATTGGATGGTGCTCGAGTTGAATTTCAAAACAAGAAGAAAAAAAAAATTATTGGTTGTCGTAAACTATTACCTCAATTAGGAAAAGGGTCGATAGACACTAAAGTATGGTAAAACTAATAGACAAATTTTCTGTTTAAAAATAAGTGATATTTGCGTTTTCATTTGTTAGATTTATTTATTTTTTTGGTTAAAATTAAAATTGATCATCATTAATCTTATTGAATGACTTATTTGTCCTTAATGGACAATAACTATTGTTAATCAATTATTATTAATGTTGATCGAGGAAGTATCAACTGGCTATGAACATTATCAAATTTCAAATTTTATAATGTACATCATAGTAATATTATTTTTGTCAATAAGGCATTGAAAGAGTTTGAAATTTATGAGAAAATTCTTTAATTGTGACATTGTAGAGTTGTTATTTTTTCACTAATTTTGGGATTCCTTTAATGTTTTATTAACAAAAATAATTTTATTATTGTATAGATCATGAAATTTAAAATTTAATAATATTTTTTGGGAGCCAATACAATACTAATCAATATCAATTAAATGTCAATCAATACCCATCACCACTTAAGGGTAAATGAGTTTTTAACAAAGGTCGGTTACAATCAATTTCAATTTTACTAAAAATATTAAAAATAAAAATAAATACGTCACTTATTTTTTTAACTAAAGGTGTATTAATCATTTTCAACCCTTGAGGTATGCACTAATCACAAACTTATAAGCAGGCTTTTTTTTAGAAAAAGAAGGTTTCCCAAGGAAATCAAAGACTAGGCATAAACTTGTTGCCCTAACGGCCTCCTTGCCTCGGTGGGACTTACGGCGGTTCTGACCTAATCTAACATTTTCATTCAGAAATTAGAGTGATTCTGGCCTCTTACAAAGATTAGAGACCCCCTTATTTATCGGATCTTTGCTACGCCATTTCTTTTCAGAGCTAGAGTTGTTAAGAAAATTCTAAAGGAAACTTCTAGAGGAACATGTTTATAAAACACACTAATTTTTATTTCTCCAAATCTTCTCTTAGTACATACTAATCCTAAAGGCCCTTATATAGACTCTCGGATCTTGACACTATGGCACTAATGGCCGACATAACATTAAATGACTCGAAGACTTCTTGACATAAGGCCAAATTATTACAATGACTTTTATGGCCGACTGATGACATAAAGATAAAAATGACATCAAGATAAAGCTTATTTGATACACTTGTCAATAAAGCTTATCTAACACACTTGACATAAAGCAGAGGGTAATTCTACAGTAAAAAGCACTTTTGTCTTGTCTTTAACTTTCAAAGGACGAGTAGCTTGAGTTGTCACTGTCATAGCCTTGGGTAAATTCATTGAATTGGGCCCAAAAGCTTCTCGTGTCTAGTGATGCAGGTTCCATTGTCCTTGTGCTTGCTAACATGGCTGCTTCCTGTTGGATCTCACTGTCGGTTGGATAAGGTTGGGCATCTTGGAACAATGATAGAGTCAAGTTGGGTTGCTGTGAGGTGTCATCTACTTGCATGTGGTCACATGGCACGCTTGGTTGTGGGAAACTGTCTGGTTTTAGAGGTTCGTTCGGGTTTGGAGTGTAGTGATGATGTCTGGCATAATCAGTCTGCCTGTGATGTATCAGAGAGGTCTGAAACTGGTTTCTGCAAAAAATAGAGTCTGCATTATTCATTCTTTCGGAGAAGTCTGGCGACACATTCTCCCAAGGTGCTTGATCTCCAGGAGAGATCCATATTGATGGAGGAATTATCTGATTTTCTTCTGCCAGGACTCTTTCTAGAGCTCTCATTTCCATTTTGTGGTGTTCTTGAAACAACTGCAGAGAGTAAGGGAAGGTAAAATAGTCCTTAACAGTGGGGTAATAATGTATCTCATGATCTGAGACTATTATTCCCTTTCGTTGGAAGAGAAGGACTGTCCATAGGTGTCTTGATTGAACTGCACTGTTGAGATGTTTATACAGCATGTGTTGTAGTTTGTTTATCCATCAAGATTTTGGGTAGAACCATTAGAGGAAAACACAAACTGGGTCGTCGTCTTCATGTTGCTGTATCTATTCAAGGGTTATCTGTAATGGAAAATCCATAGCAATGATGTACAAATCTAGTAAATACCAAAGCAAGTACAGGACAGGTTTGGACCATTTTTGGAAGGGAGTGGCTCGGTGAAGATGGAAAAATGGATAATCCAAATTGAAAAGAGGACTTCCAATAACAGAGTATCCATGTTCTTGGACGGCTTGTAGGGCATAGCTGCGTATCAGTTCTTTGGCTGCAGAGTGGAGGGTTTAGGTTCGAATACGTTCTGGTAGTTCAGGTGGAACGAAGGGTACATGAGGTTTGACTGTAAAATTACTCATCATGGAGATGGTGAGCTGTTTTTTCCTTGTGGGGCTCAGGCTTTTTATAAGATTTCGTGAAAGGAAGTCTGCAATGGTGTTGTCTTTTCCTTTCACGTGGATGATGTCAAAGGAGTAGTTAGAGAACCATCTCTGCCATCTCAATAATTGCGCTGGAGGAATCTTTTTCTGCTTAAAATTGAGCATGTTGGAGAAAGCTGACATGTCAATTTCAATTTGAAAATGATGACCAATTAAGTGAAACTCGAATCTCTCAATGCCACGCTTTACAGCTAATATTTCTTTGTACGTACTGTGGTAATGGATTTCTGAGTCAGTAAAGCTGCCACTTTTGTATCCACATATCTTTCTTTTTTCGTCGAGTTCTTCAAAGAGAATTGCACTCCAGTACAGATCACTTGCATCTGTTTTCAGAATTCTTTTTCCCGAGGAGGGAATCTGGAGTGGTGACAAAGTGTTGGCTATCTCTTTCAACCTTTTGACTGAAGTGGTTTGCTCATGGGACCAATGGGGATGATTTTTTCTGAGCATTTAGTAGAGCGGTTTTGTCAACTGGTCTAGGTTCTGAATAAAGTCGAACATGTAATTGACAATTCTCAAGAATTGTTGAAGTTGTGTGCTGGATAAGTTTTATTCTGGAAACTTGGTGAGCTGGCTGGCAATATAGGGCTGAAGTGTAAATTGTCCGTTGTTGATTGTCATTCCAAGAAAGTCAATCTGGTTGTGGCCCACCTGGCATTTTGTTGGAGAAATCATAATGCCATATTTGTGCAAGAGGGACCCGAAATGTAAAAGCAGCTGGTGATGGCAATCTGCATTTTTTAAAAATAACAAGATGTCATCAATATAGATGAATGCTGTTTTCGAAATTGGCTCAAATATCTGCATCATTGCTTTTTGGAATAGTGAAGGGGCTGGCTTAAGTCCAAAGGGAAGAACTGTTCATTGGAAATGATGTTGGGGTGTACAGAATGCTGTCTTGTGGCGATCTTTTGGATCAATTCCAAGCTGCCAGAATCCTGATTTGAGATCAAACTTTGAAAACAATTTTGCTGTGGATATTCTGGAAAAGAGTTGCTGTCTGTTGGGTAGTGGAAACTTGTCATCTTGTAAAAAATCATTAAAAGGTTGATAATTAATTACAAGACGTAATTTGCCTCTGACTTGTTCACTTCTTTTGTTGATATAGAAAGCTTGACAGGCCCATTGAGAGCTAATTGGCTCGATCAATCCTTCATGCAAGAGCTGGGTTAGTTCATCTTTGGCAAGTTGAAGATGTTCTGGTGACATGCTTGGATGACTTGCTTTTGTTGGGTTGATGGCTTTGTTTTTCTTGAATGAGAGTTTGATGAAGAAGATTTAATTTTTCCACAAAGGATTCGGACATTTGAGAATAAACTCTGAATGGCTATTGGCAGCTGATTGGGCTTTGATTTGGTCAAAGATGGCTATTATGTGGTCAAGGGTGAAATAATTTGGAATGGTGGTCCAAGGAAGGAAATGGGCTTTGAATAGTAATCCATTAGGCTTTGGCTGGACTCTTTTTGTAATAGCTTTTGGATAAGATCAAACCCAATAACAATATCTTTACCGGGTAAATCTGATCCTAAAAGCTTATGTTTTATCATTAGTCCAGGAAAGAACTTGAGATAAATTGTTTTATTGATAAAATTAACAGTAAACAATTCATCATTAGTAGCTTTGAAGGTCTGTTGGTATGGTTTCCAATACTGGCTTGGTAAGATGGCTGGGTTCAGAATGGAGGCAGCAGCTCCTGTATTAAGACGTCCTGAGACTTTGATCGGGTTTTCATACTTGGTGGGAAGTATTTGGAATTCTATCATGGGGACTGAAATTGAAGACATGGATGGATTAGTTACGTAGTGTGGATCGGGTTGGATTTTTAAGGAATCTGTTATGGAGTCTATTTCTGAGTTTGAGGATGAGAAGACCAAGATTGTATCACTATCTGGTTCTGACTGTTCTTAATAGATTGATTTGAGATAAACCTGTTCTGGATTGCAATGGGAAACAGTAGTGATGGCAGCAAAGACTTTTTTCTTTTTGGCTTTTTGTGGACACTGTTTGGCAAAGTGACATTTTTGTTTGCAAATGAAACATCTATTGGACCTTTTGGACAAAGCTGATCGTCGTTTGAAAAAACGTTTCTTCCTTAGCTTGTATAGAGACTGGAACTTGAGTTTTCTATAGTGTTGTTTCTTTTTCACGCTACAGCTACAGCTACAGCTTTCTGGTTTTGGACATTTGATCAGCAAGTCTGGTCTCTCACATGCTCTTTGATCTTTTTTCCTGTATGATCAAAATCTTTGAAAAATTTGTGACGTGCACATAATTTGTTAAGTGCGAGCATGATGGATTGTTGAATGATGCCGATTGAGGCATTTGCAAGAGTTTGTCCTTTAGCTTCAATGATTCTGAGTGCTTCTTGTCCCAAGGGTTCTGGAACAGAATTCAGATATGCTTGTTTCAAGTTGGGATCGTCTATTCCAAGCATATAGTATCTAGATACCGCATTTTTGAAATAAAGCTCAAGATCTTTTCGCTTGAATGAGCAATACTTTAGTTTAAAAAATTCTTCTCTGGCTTTATCCACTAGGTGTGCTTCTTCACCTACAAATTCTACAAAGATAAAGCTGATGAACTGTTTAATCGTGGATGCTTGTTGTAGCATTATTTGGCGATAATCTCCAAGATGTAGATACCAATACTTGAGAATTCCCTGGAATCTTACAATTGTTTTGTGTATTACATTAGCAATGGTTTCATTTGGCTTTTGGGTCTCAGTTATACACCACGCTTGAAATTTAAAAATTCGTTCAACCCATTTGATAAGGGGAACGTCATCAAGAGTGAACCAGTGCTTCTTTTCAGATGAGTTTTCTGCAGGTCTTGTTGGTTGGGTCCGGGGAATAGAGTATATTTCATTCATAAAAGATGAACCATATTCTTCTGTTTGAGGGTGTGATGGTTGTGGGTCCATAGGGGTGTTCATGAATTGAGGCTGGGTAACTGACTCTGAGTCAGAAATAGAGTTTGGTGTGGACATAGTTGTGGTTGGCTGACTAAGAATAGAGAAAGTTGGTGACTTTTGGTTTAGGGCCATGAATTGGGCTTTGGAGGTTGGTGGAAATATTTATGGCATCGGTAGGGCCATGGATGGCATAGAGACTTTTGGAAGTCTTGTCTGTGGAATTATTAGTTCTGTTGTGAAGGAAGTGATTGGGTTTGTTGACTCTGTACTGGATTTTGGAACTGGTTCTTCACGACTTGTACTGGCATGTCTTCGGGTGTGTTCTTTTGTCTTTTTCTTTGAGATAAGCTTGGAGCTGTCACCAAAAATAGAGAAAGAACTGGTGCCAAAAGATTGTGACATCTTTGGAAGAGTGTCTGTGGGCTTCCATGGTTGAACAAATTCATTCTCAAGACTTTGTAACTGTATCTTGAGATGATTTATTCTTTTTTCTTGTTCTGCAAAATGAAGACCTTGTCTGATAAGCTCATAAATATGCTCATTGAGAGTGCTGATTTCAATCCAAAGTTTTTCAAGGATGGTTGTGTGAGTGCTAAAGCCTGTGTCAACTTTAGCTTCAATCCGTTGCTGGAATTCTTCAATTCTTTTTAGGACTTGGTTTTGTGCAACAGCATTTTCTGATTGCCAATTCAATATTGCTTCAGCTGGACTGATCTGCTTGTAAAAGCCATCTGGTTTTCGGATGTTTGGCTATTTTACTTTCCGCTGTTGGAAAGTATTTTCTTCTAGTTTGGTTTGGGGAGTTAATGGAGGAAAGTCTGTTGGGGTAAACATATAGGCCGGGATTGGTGCTGGAGATGGTGTAGATTTATTTTTGGGGAATGGTTTTGGCTTGTGACAGGGTTGAAAAGACTTTGGTATTGGTTTTGATTTTGGTGTTGAGTAAGTGACATAATAGTTAAACTTACCAGAGGGTTCGCCAAGAAGACCAACATCAGGGTCACCATCATCATATCTTTCTTTTAAGATCTGTTGAGAGGTTTTCTTCTTTTGACTTTTTCTTTTCCTTTTTTCAAAGTTTTCATGTCAGAAAAAAGGTCTGATTGACATGAAGGACATTGACAGTCAAGGTCCCAATAACAATGACCATCGGGATCTCGAAAAGGAAAGATGAGATTTCCTTCAGAGTTGAAAGCGACTGCTAGCAAATCTCCTGGTTTGGTTTTTAGTTTACTTGGCTGGACCATGAACTGTGTGGGAAAAGGACTTGGTGGTGCAGATGGACCGAGTTTTTCAAAACTTATTTCGGTCTGGCCATCTCTTCTTTGGAAGAAGTTGTGTCTGGTTGATTGTAGGGATTTTGGTGTTTGGCTTTGTTTGTGGTTTTGTTCGTACTTGGTGATCCAGGTGTCTGGCAAAAGGTTGACAAGTTCTTCGTTTGACAATTGTCTGGGGATGTATGTACAAGTTTCCAGAAGAAAACTTATCCAGCACACAACTTCAATAATTCTTGGGAATTGTCAATTACATGTCCGACTTTATTCAGAACCTGGCTCAGTTGAAATAACCGCTCTACTAAATGCTCAGAAAAAATCATCCTCATTGGTCCCATGAGCAAACCACTTCAGTCAAAAGGTTGAAAGAGATAGCCAACACTTTGTCACCACTCCAGATTCCCTCCTCGGGAAAAAGAATTCTGAAAACAGATGCAAGTGATCTGTACTGGAGTGCAATTCTCTTTGAAGAACTCGACGAAAAAAGAAAGATATGTGGATACAAAAGTGGCAGCTTTACTGACTCAGAAATCCATTACCACAGTACGTACAAAGAAATATTAGCTGTAAAGCGTGGCATTGAGAGATTCGAGTTTCACTTAATTGGTCATCATTTTCAAATTGAAATTGACATGTCAGCTTTCTCCAACATGCTCAATTTTAAGCAGAAAAAGATTCCTCCAGCGCAATTATTGAGATGGCAGAGATGGTTCTCTAACTACTCCTTTGACATCATCCACGTGAAAGGAAAAGACAACACCATTGCAGACTTCCTTTCACGAAATCTTATAAAAAGCCTGAGCCCCACAAGGAAAAAACAGCTCACCATCTCCATGATGAGTAATTTTACAGTCAAACCTCATGTACCCTTCGTTCCACCTGAACTACCAGAACGTATTCGAACCTAAACCCTCCACTCTGCAGCCAAAGAACTGATACGCAGCTATGCCCTACAAGCCGTCCAAGAACATGGATACTCTGTTATTGGAAGTCCTCTTTTCAATTTGGATTATCCATTTTTCCATCTTCACCGAGCCACTCCCTTCCAAAAATGGTCCAAACCTGTCCTGTACTTGCTTTGGTATTTACTAGATTTGTACATCATTGCTATGGATTTTCCATTACAGATAACCCTTGAATAGATACAGCAACATGAAGACGACGACCCAGTTTGTGTTTTCCTCTAATGGTTCTACCCAAAATCTTGATGGATAAACAAACTACAACACATGCTGTATAAACATCTCAACAGTGCAGTTCAATCAAGACACCTATGGACAGTCCTTCTCTTCCAACGAAAGGGAATAATAGTCTCAGATCATGAGATACATTATTACCCCACTGTTAAGGACTATTTTACCTTCCCTTACTCTCTGCAGTTGTTTCAAGAACACCACAAAATGGAAATGAGAGCTCTAGAAAGAGTCCTGGCAGAAGAAAATCAGATAATTCCTCCATCAATATGGATCTCTCCTGGAGATCAAGCACCTTGGGAGAATGTGTCGCCAGACTTCTCCGAAAGAATGAATAATGCAGACTCTATTTTTTGCAGAAACCAGTTTCAGACCTCTCTGATACATCACAGGCAGACTGATTATGCCAGACATCATCACTACACTCCAAACCCGAACGAACCTCTAAAACCAGACAGTTTCCCACAACCAAGCGTGCCATGTGACCACATGCAAGTAGATGACACCTCACAGCAACCCAACTTGACTCTATCATTGTTCCAAGATGCCCAACCTTATCCAACCGACAGTGAGATCCAACAGGAAGCAACCATGTTAGCAAGCACAAGGACAATGGAACCTGCATCACTAGACACGAGAAGCTTTTGGGCCCAATTCAATGAATTTACCCAAGGCTATGACAGTGACAACTCAAGCTACTCGTCCTTTGAAAGTTAAAGACAAGACAAAAGTGCTTTTTACTGTAGAATTACCCTCTGCTTTATGTCAAGTGTGTTAGATAAGCTTTATTGACAAGTGTATCAAATAAGCTTTATCTTGATGTCATTTTTATCTTTATGTCATCAGTCGGCCATAAAAGTCATTGTAATAATTTGGCCTTATGTCAAGAAGTCTTCGAGTCATTTAATGTTATGTCGGCCATTAGTGCCATAGTGTCAAGATCCGAGAGTCTATATAAGGGCCTTTAGGATTAGTATGTACTAAGAGAAGATTTGGAGAAATAAAAATTAGTGTGTTTTATAAACATGTTCCTCTAAAAGTTTCCTTTAGAATTTTCTTAACAACTCTAGCTCTGAAAAGAAATGGCGTAGCAAAGATCCGATAAGGAAGGGGGTCTCTAATCCTTGTAAGAGGCCAGAATCACTCTAATTTCTGAATGAAAAGGTTAGATTAGGCCAGAACCGCCGTAAGTCCCGCCGAGGCAAGGAGGCCGTTATGGTAACAGGTTTACGCCTGATCTCTGATCTTCTTCTCAGAGAACCTTCTTTCTTTAGACGAGGCCCGCCCGGACTTGTGATCAGTGCATACCTTAAGGTTATAAACATGTTCCTCTAAAAGTTTTCTTTAGAATTTTCTTAACAACCCTAACTCTGAAAAGAAATGGCGTAGTAAAGATCCGATAAGGGAGGGGGTCTCTAATCCTTGTAAGAGGCCAGAATCACTCTAATTTTTGAATAAAAAGGTTAGATTAGGCTAGAACAGCCGTAAGTCTTGTTGAGGTAAGGAGGCCATTAGGGCAACAGGTTTACGCCTGATCTCTAATTTTCTTCTAAGAGAACCTTCTTTCTTTAAAAGAGGCCTGCCCGGGCTTGTAATCAGTACATACCTTAAGGGTTAGCCCTATTTATGAATCATTTAAACTTTTAATGGTACTAGTACATTAGTTCCTAAACAGGAGAGTAATTTTTTAGTGGTCAATTAGTTAATAGATTGTTCATTTTTCTATTGTTTTTGTTGGAATTGGCCATGCAAATGGATAGTGTTTATGATTGATACGAGAAATGTTAGCAATGCATGGATAGAGGGAAATATAAATCACTCGATATATATAGATGTATCCTAATTGGAATTAATTCATCATTTAACCATTGAACGTGATCCAATGAATTTAAATTTTAAACATTAATAAGTTTTTGCTTTCAACACAATATTTTCGTTATGCTCTTGATATACATACAATTAATTGATTTCTAAAATCGAGCTGATAGCTAATATATATATATATATATCAATCACCTTCATTTTGAAATTTGTTAAAAATGACTTTAGAACAAACTACAAGCATCGGTAATCATTTCCCAAGGTCAGAAAACTCTCTTAAAACTTTTTTCAACAAAATTGAAATTTAAAGCATCTGATTAATACGAAAAATTTAGAAAAAAAAATTCAGCTTATTAGCATATGCCCATCTTATCTTATAATTTCACCACACTTTTATGTTTTTCAAGAACTTGCTACTTGTCGTCTTGTTAATGCAATTAATTATTAATAAATTGACAAATTTTTATAATATAATTTACAATTTTGAATAGGTTAAGAAAATATTTTGTAATTCATTGGAAAGCCATAATTATTAAAGATTTTCAAAATGTTACACTCAAAATAATCTTTAGATGAATAGGACACAGACACTCATCATTTAGATGCCTTTCATTCTGGATACAAGATTAGCACATTCTATTTAACAAATTCTCAAAATTGATTTCCATGATTCATAATCACAGTTCACAATTTCAATCAATCAACAATATCCAGGTCAGAAACTAACAAATATCCATCTAAAACCCAAAACTATAAATTAATTTTCACACTTTACCATCACTCATCTGACTCAATAATTAATGAACTCAAACACTACTCAATTAAAGAAAGCTCAAAAGAAAAAATAAAGGGCAATTTATCTAAAAAGGAATTTAAAAAAAAAAACAAAACTATGAAGCCGATGAAGTAACATTCACCCATTTAATCCTCCAAATCTCCGGCATTTTCCAATAAGTAGTTGGCTGCCAATTCCTCGTTACGGTCACATGCCAAAAATGCCTCAATGACAAGGGCTCTATCGAACCCCATTGCTTCAAGCTGCATGTGGTTAAATATAATCAGTTTACAAGTAAAACAACATGGAACATAAATATGATCAGAAATAGCCTATATCCCAGACAGAAAGATTTACATACTCGTTGAATAGCTTCCTGTTCAGCTGGGGTTACATTAATTGCATGAGGCATGTCTTGCTCAGGCTGATCAAATATATCACTGCATGGTTAGCAGAGGAGTTAGATGCCTGTGATATTTTGTTTTGGACAGGATGAAGAGACATATACCTTCATATAAAAGAAATTTTACAAAAAAAAAAAACATGAAGGAAATTCTATAGCATCTCAACCCAACGGATAGCTTCAATGCATGGTTTATAAGTACCAATAAGGGAATAGATGATTTTGGAAATAAGGAAATAAACTAATTCTCCAAGATCATATGGCAAGTGGCAACCTAACTCTCAATTAAAAAATTCACTCCTGTCCAATCCAGTGCATGATGATTAAACAGTAAAGCAATTAAGTAAATGCTACTTAAACCCCTGGTAATATCTTATAATTATGCTGAGAAGAGATAAGGCTTATTATTATTGCAGCAAAAGGTATAAACAGGAAAACAATTTAATACTTCCATGCCTATGTGCTACACAGGACCAAAAATTAACACACTGAATATATATGGCATCTGATATAAAAAGTAAACGATTATAACTTTTAGACATACCAACAAAGAGTGTTTTGATTAAAGAAGGTAATCATTATGTAACAATAATGAAATAAATCGTGCAGCAAAAGTTCCAATAATTATTCTAAATGATCTTTTCAGAATCCTCCTATATGCCATATGCCTATAGAGTACTCACCCTTCGGAACCATCAAGAGGTTCATTTATTAGCTGAAGGAATTCTGCCTGGTGCTCTTGGATTAATCTTAACAAATGGGGGTTTTGCTTTCCAAGTTCCTGGAGCATAGGCTGTAACAGAAGCAGCAGTTTAAGCTGAGATATTAAAAAATACTAATATGTAACAGATTAAAACAAATACAATGAGATGAAAGAAAAATTTCAGACCTGTAAAATTTGTGGATTTGATTGCACCATTGAACGCAATGCTTGAAACTAAAAAGTAAACAAAGATACAGAAACAAAGAATCAGAGGCAAGAAATAGTTTCAAGAAGCATTTGAGCATACAAGGACCTAAGTAGTTCTTTAACATCACCACTTGGCATTAAGCAAAATCCAATAGCAAACCAATATCCTAGGAGCAATTTATATAGATCTATTCATACTCCCATTTTCCTATGATAGTCATGGCCCATTACATTACTTTCAACACTCCAAATCCTACTAAACATCAGCAGAGATGCCATAGTTAAAAGGATCAAAGGCAACCCACATCAGTTCTAGGACAGACTGACACAAGTCCTAATAGAAATTGATTTGAGCATATCTAGGCACTTTGATGCAATGCTTTCATAAAGGCCCATTAATGAAAACGCAAAGGTATCCATGACAAAGAAACAGCAGTTGATAATACATGAGGAACAATACCTGTTGATTGTTTCTTAGGAAATCAAGAGATCCAAGCCCTACACCACCACCAGCACCTGAAAGGGCCTCCTGAAAAGGATTCCAACCCGTGTGAAATAAGTTATGCATCGAAGTTAAAATACAATGAAATTCATCGAGAATCCAAATATCTACCTGGGGAAACATATTCAAGGGAGATGAATTAGGTCCTCCAGAGACCGGTGCAGCTCCATCTGCACCAGTTTCAGCCACCTGACTTGCAGGAAAGCGAGCCACTGGAACAGAAACTTCGGCTGTTTCTGGAATTCCCTGAAGGTAAAAATATTATAGTGGCTAAATCTACTCACCAACAAAATATTAGTAGCTAAGGCTATTACAGAAGCATATTATGGAGGTTACACATACAGAATATAAGTAATCCACTGCCCGCTCTGGGTTATTATAAGCTGCTCGAAGTGCACGAGTAACAGTTTCTTTGTCCCAGGTTCCACCGCCCATATCCATGATTTGTTGAATGGTCTGCTCAAGGTCATTACCAGAAACTAAATTTGAAGCAGCTTGACCACAGGTCTCAGTATTTGCACTGCAGCAAAATATAATACTGTTATGCTAATTAAAGATATCCTACACCATTACCCAACCAAAAACTAGAAAGAAGAAGTTTGAATATCTTAATTGAGCAGATGGAAACAGGGCAGGGATAACTCTACCCTACACTGCCCATCACAGAAAATCCGCTCCCTATTCCCCACCCATGCCCTTTAGGAATTACATTGAGGAAAATATTAATGCACCCTCACCATCAAATACCAGCCAATCAAAACGAATTTTTTCTTTTAAGAAAAGAAAAAAGAATATTGGTAGAATAGGTGGTAAAGCCCATACTTAGTCATTGCCACATTTGAGGCTGATGTGCTGGTCTTTGGAGCCCTGCAGCAACATTACAAGCATATGTCAAAAGCAAACTTGCAGTACCTGTACAGATGCTAGTCTTGAGTGCCTAGCCAAGATCCTATAATGAAATTATTATTTTTTTTTAAAAAAAAGCAACTCACGCTGCCTCTACAGATGATTCCTGTACAGGAGCAGTATTTGAACTTGGTGCAGCTGTTGGTGGAGTTGTAGAAGCAGACTGTTGTGAGATAATGGTAGCAGTAGTTTATTAGCAGTGGTTTGAAAAAAAAGGAGGGTTATTTTGTCCAGCATAATATGCATACAAGAATACCTGAGCAGATGAAGCCCCCGCTGACCCTAGCGTTTTACTCTGCTAAGTAGCAAACAAATGAAAAACTATGGTTGTAAGAGAAAAATATAAAAAAGAATTCAGTACGCTGCAGACATGGCAAGTGCTAACAGCAAGAAAATGTTCTCAAATAGAACCCATTCTAGGGTAATATATTACTACAATAGTTCATATGTTGATTCTTAAATAATTTTTCAGCTCCAAGTATGCTAGAGCTTCAAAACTTTCTAGAACTTCCACAAAGTTGTGGCATTTCGGCTCTTTCCTTTTTTTGGTTCATTCATCTCAGATATGATACAGTGGTTATGGTGCCCTGCACTGCTGAAATTATTTCTAATTATATTCTTTATTTCTCAAATTACAGGAATAAATGTCATTTTTATTACCTTTTTAATTCTTCTGCTTGACATTTCACTGATTTAAGTTATTCTATGGTGGGTCCAGATATTGATCATTGAATGACTTTTCTCGTGATATTAGGATTTTGTTTTAATTAGCTGGACAAGAAACACAATCAGTCCGATGCAAAGGCATTTTTATGGTTGTTCCTTTTGAATCCTTTGCACTTGTCCACGACAAAACGTTGAAGTGACATGGTTTCCTAATATAACATTATTTAATATGTCCCAAGCACTAACTAAAAATAGAAGTCGAGTAAAATGCCACATATTTAAGAAAAGCCAAAACTAGTAAGATAATCATATCACCAACTTTCTCAATATACTAGGTCTTATAGAAATTAATGCACCATCAACCTAAGATTTAACCTGACAAAATTAGCATTATATACGGCAATCATTAACCTTATTAACATTTAGCCAAGGTTAGTATAAAGCTATTAAATAAACATAACTATTTAAAAGTCCACACAATATAAAACCAATGGTTTAGCACCAAATAAACCCCGGTAGTATAAATATAACTTCTTTTTTGCATGAATAAACAATGTGAATGTATTATTACATTAGGAAAGAAAAATAGAGGAAAAACAAATCACCTTGCTAAGCATAACTACAAGAAAACCATCTTCAGTGACTTTGCTATCGGCAAGAGTGGTTTCGTCTTTCAAGACCTTACCATTGTGAATCAACAACTGTTGTCCGCATGGGTAATTGTCTTTTCCTTGCACATCTTCTATGTTCTTCTTCACAGCCATAACCTTTTTTAAATTTCACCCACCAAAAAACCACAATTCACACATCACTAAACAATTCAGTTAACAACTTCTAATCGTAAATTAACAATTTTTATTTCACTGATCTTCATAACAATAAAATAACGACATATAAAGCTGAATATAACCAAAATAATCATAACTTCATATCACATAATTAACATAGTCTTCTATAAACACAATAAAAATCAAATGTGACATTCGTAACATAAAAAAGAAGAATTAAAAATACGTAATCAGCTAGAATTTAATGAAATTATAATTAAAACTGAAATTTATTGACAGTATAATCATTTTTTCTTTTTCTTTTTCTTATGAACAAAAGTTGAATACATGTTTAGAAAGAGAGAAAACGACAAACCGTATCGGAGGGCTGAACCCTAATTTCGAAATGGCTGCCTTTGAGAGTCTTAACAGTGAGCTTCATTTCGGCGAATTTGGAAGGAGAAGAATGGATCGAAACGACTGCGTTTTTTTTTTTGGAATTTGAGCTAGGTGGTATGAAGAAGAAGAGAGAGCCCTAAACGACGCTTTAAAGTTTGTTTTGAGGGACGGGTCAAGTGTCACAAGTGAGAGAATGATTTATTTATATAAATGTGTATAAGCGAGGAAGGATTAGTGACGTGGAAATCAAATTTAATTAGAAAACTAAAAAAATATATTTTTTAAAGGAACTAAAATATATATATATAAAATAATAAATCTTAATTTCACAATCTAATAATTATTTAGCACATTATTTTTTTATATAATTTAAAATATATAATATTATTCTTTTTTAATTATTGAATACTCAAATTATTAGAAATATTACTTATATTGAACATTAGAACTAAATAGATAAAATTATTATTTTTTAAATAACATTAAATTATATTCTAAGTTTGTAATTTTATGTATTCTAATATTAATAATTCTACATATATATAATTAGACTATAAAATTTAAATTATAATTAATGTAGTTAAAATATAAATTTTATATTATAATTAATGTTTCAACAATAAGTGATTAATTAATTATTACTTATCAAATAATTATTGACATTTTATTTATTATTAACATGATAATTATAAAATATTATACATCAAATATCACGTCAATTCAAATATAAATATAAACGTAACTTTACAATAAATAATTAACGATTTCAAATTAATTTAGCTCCACAATGACTTCTAAAAGCTGCTTTCAATGAGTTTTAATAATAAATAATATTTGCGATAAAATTTTAGTATTAAATTATGCATGGTCATGCTCATACATACAGTGATGAATATAGATACATTGCTAGAATAGCATATTTGTGTAATAATTTTGTCAAATAATTATTTTAAAAAATATATATTACATTTAATATAATTAAACAAATTTTGAATAGAATAAGCGCTACTAAGATCTCGTTTTTATCTCATAAACCCCCGGTTTCTAATGATAATTAACACCTTCATTCCAACTTCCCACCTCTTAATGTTTATGCAAAAAATTGGTTATAGAACTGAGTTTTAGAAAATTTTAAGGGACATGAATAGTGTAAGTGTGTCACGATATAACTTCCTAACAGTCTCATCTGATTCATTTGTTATTGGGGATGCTAAAAATAATTAATGTGGAAATCATAGTTAGAGAGGATAATGGAATAAATTATTTAAATTACAACTCTTTAAACTATCGTTTTATAATTAATATATATTTTTTATCATGCAAAAATCATAATCTTTTTTTTTTTTAAAGAAACAATCATTCATTCCAACAAGAAGAATTACACAAGAGATGAAACCTTCTCCAGCCTTCTAAGAAGTTTTGAAATAGACAAATTTTTTTTGGGGTAATAAACGGGCAACTAAATTACAAGTTCTAGAAGTATATATAATAGTTTTTTCTTTTGAATATAATAATATATTAGATATTTATTATATAATATTAGATATTAGATATTTAACGGGCAACTAAATTACAAGTTCAAGTGTGTTAGATACACGAAGAAATAAGACAGACGCGAAAGAATGCGAAAACATGAAGACGGCACCTAGGCGTAGGCCTAGCAGTGCCAAGAAGTGGGCGTCACGGCACCCTAGACAGCACTTGGGCCGTTGCGCTAGGTGCCCAGCGCCAAAGTGTTAGATGCGATCATTCGACGCTGTGGCGCCCAGTGTAGAAAATAGTTTCTCGTTTTTGTTTTGGCTTGTTTCGTCTCCCACTTCTTCTAAGACTTTTTAAAATGACTTTCACAAGTTTATGGTTAACCTAGTGTCACGAACTGATTTCTCGAACTCGCGCGGCCTTAGACACTCTTCAAGCGTTAAGCAGCCTACAAGACTCAATTAGCCAAAGAAAGAGATGAAGAAGAATGCACACTAAGTGTTTGAGAGAATGCTCTCGTATTTTATTACTAAATAGAGAATTACAAGCTATGGGTATTTCTACAATTTGAAGGATTGGAGGCTTGCTTCTCAAATGAGAACTCCACTTATTTATAGCTAAAGTTATTTACAATGGACGGCTAGTATTAACTCTAATCCAATGGTCCACATCTAAAAAGGAGAATATCCTAAAGAATATTTCAAAGATGTCAACTACCAAAAGTATATCTCAAGGAATATGCATTTTCTAGATTATTCTCCCACCTACCACAATAATGTGGCCTCAACCCAACTCCATTGGGCCTTCTAGAAGCTCTAGCCCATTAAACCCAAAATGGACTAAGTACTCCCTTGGTGGTCTTGTCGCGCGCCAAATGTTCGGGTAATTACTTGAGAATATTTGGAGCGTGACACTAGGTAGTCTCAAAGCCTATATAAATGTCCTCTATTGACTTGTAAATACATCTTAGTGATCAACACAACAATCTTTGTGATCATAGTATTTTTTTTAATTTTTAGTAAGAGAAACTCATAATTTATAAGAGAGAATGAGTTCTTTCTTGTAAAAGGTATATATTGTGAATGCCTTATGATTCAATCATAAGAAAGTGTGATTTTGATCCACCGTGAATACAGGTAAGTTACCAAACCACGTAAAATTTATGTAACCTTTCTCTCTCTAAATTTCTTGATTGCTTAGATTCTGCATTATATTACTTAGGATATTTGTTTGCTTGAATGCTTCCGCTTCAACAAACTAGTATCTGAGTAAGGCTTTAAGCAGGCATGACCACACCTAAGTATGAGGTAGAGAAATTCAACAGGACGAATGACTTCAATTTATGGAAGATGGAGGTTAAGGTATTGTTGGTGAGTCAACGGTTAGGCTCAGCATTAAAGGAGACTGGAGCTCCATCTAGTGAATAAGAGAAAACACCATAGTCATTTAAAGCTGAATCAGAAAGAAGGGACATTCAAGAAAGAGCTCAAAGTACAATCGTTCTGTCATTAAGCGATGAGGTACTAAGGGAAGTAGCAGGTGAGACGACGGCGATTGATCTTTGGAAGAAGCTTGACTCTCTTTATAACCAGAAGTTGTTGGCCAACAGATTACATATAAAGAAAAAGTTGTATCAGTTGTCCATGTCAGAGAGACACCGATGAAAGATCATATAGATGCCTTCAACAAGATCATTATTGACTTTGAATCTATCAACATCAAGATAGAAGATGAAGATAAATAATTATCCTGCTGAGTTTTCTTCCCAAGAGTTATGAGAGCTTTGTTGATACATTACTCTACGACAGAGAGAGTTTAACGATGAGCGATATGAAATCATCATTAAATTAAAAACTATTAGGAAAGCAGATTGAAGGCAATGCAGAAAATTTCTCTTTACAAGAAGGTCCTCATATAGAGATGGAAAGGAAAAAGGCTCGATGTCAAAGTTCAGGACTCTTAGGAAGTGTTATTGCTGCAAGAAAGAGAGACACTTCACAAAATATTATCCGAAGAAAAAGGCATAAGACAAGAAGAAAACAGATGTTGTGCTTGCCTATGATGATAGTTATAACAGCATAGAGACTCTAGTCACTACTGATGGTAAAAATACTGAACAATGAGTTCTTATTTTTGGTTGTACTTTTCACATGTGCCTACACAAGTCTTGGTTTATAAATTTCTAACCCTTTAGTGGTGGTAAGGTGTTAATGGGTAATGACGTTGCTTGTCAGACGATGGAAATTAGTAGTATTAAACTTAGGCTATATGATGGGCGAGTGAGAGAGTTGACAAAAGTTAGGTATGTTCCCGACCTCAAGAGAAACTTGATCTCACTAAGGACTTTAGACCAGAATAAGTGTTCCATCAGGATCGACGCAGAGGTTTTGAGAGTATTAAAAGCTTCCATGGTGGTAATGAGAAGAAAGAAGCACAAATGTGTTTATGTGCTAAAAAGAGAAGTTGTAAGTAGTTCTGTATTATTCTATGTAGACGATGAGAACATGCAAACCAAGTTGTGGCATCTTAGATTAACACACCTAAGTAAGAGAAACCTGAATGAATTATTTAGTCAAAAAGTATTTGGTGATGATAAGTTCCAGCCATTAGAGTTTTGGGAACATTGTATACTTGGGAAAACACATAAAGTGAGGTTTAGTACTGCCGAGCATAAAATTAAGGGGACTACATACACTCGGATCTTTGGGGACTAGCTCAGACAGCTACTCGTGGTAGTGCTAGGTATTTTCTCAGTTTGATTGATGACTATTTAAGGAAGCTGTGAGTCTATATGTTAAATAGCAAGGATCAAGTATTTGATACGTTTAAGACTTGGAATGCTCTTGTTGAAAATTAGACTAGCAAAATGGTGAAAATGCTGAGAACTGACAATGGCCTCGAGTTTTGCAATTGAGAGTTTGATGGGTATTATGCCAAGCATGGGATTACAAGGTATAAAAATGTAATATCAACACCACAGTAGAATGATGTAGCTGAGAGGATGAATATGACCTTACTTGAAAGGGTTAGATGCATGCTTACCAATGCAAATATATCCAAAGCATTTTGGAGAGAAACTGTAGTAACTGCAGCTTATTTAATTAATAGAAGTCCCTACTCAGTAATTGACCTCAAGACGTCAGAAGAAAAATGGTTTAACAACTCTTCTAAATATGACCACCTCAGAATTTTTGGTTGCCCTCCCTTTATACATGTTAAGGATGGGAAATTGGAACCTAGAGCTATCAAATGGGTATTCATAGGGTATTCAGAAGGAGTGAAAGGATACAAGATGTAGTGTAGAGAGTTGACACCACTAAGAATTATCATAAGCTGTCGATAAGATGACCATGTTGAAAGACTCCCCAAAAGATGAGAAAGAAGAACTTGTGTCCAATAAAGACTCAGCACTCGAGTCAATAGAAGTTGAAGTGGAGCCTGAGTGTAGATCGGATATGCCCCCAAATCAACACTTCAATAATGAGATTCTTGAAGATGAACCAAGAACATCGGCGAGTTTCTTCAAGTTCACCTAATGAAAAACTAGGACTTTTAAGATAGAACTTGAAGAGTACCAGCTAGCTAGAGATAGGTTAAAGAGAACGATTAACCCATCAATCAGGTATGTACATGCAGATTTAGTTGTATATGCTTGTAATTCTACTATACTCTTGAATTTGATGAGCCTATAACATTGGGTGAGACTATAAATAGTGAGAATAAGAATGAATGATAGCAGGCTATGGAAGAGGAGATTAGTTCTCTTAGGAAAAATAATACCTGAAAATTAGTGGAGATACCTCAAAAGAAATTAGTGGTATGCAAGTGGGTATATAAGGTTAATGAAGGGATACCGGGGATAGAGTCTACAAGATTCAAGGCTAGGTTAGTTGCACAAGGTTTTACTCAGAAAAAGGGGTAGACTTTTATGAGATATTCTCTTCAGTTGTCAAGCAAACATCTATTAGGATTTTGTTAGCCATGTGTGCAAACCTTGATTTACATATAGAGCAGATGAATGTAAAGATAGCTTTTCTACATAGAAAGATTGAAGAGAAGATTTACATGACACAGCCTTAAGGGTTTGAAGAGCTCGAAAAAGATGATCATACTTGTTTATTAAAAAAGTCGTTATATGGGTTAAAGCAATCACTTAGACAGTGGTATAAGAGATTTGATGAGTTTATGATGGCTTGTGACTTTAGTAGGAGCAAATATAACGGATGCATGTACTTTAAGATCTTGAGTAGTGGGATGATGTATTTGCTTCTATACGTCAATGATATGTTGATCGCGTGTAAGAACATGGAAGAAATACAGAAACTCAAGAGGCAATTAAGTGGTGAGTTTGAAATGAAAGATTTAAGAGCAACGAAGAGCATATGGTATGGATATTGTGAGGGGAAAAATAGATGTTATTTTCTTGTCTTAACAACGATATTTACTTAACATTCTAGAGAAGTTTGGTATGTCTAATTCAAAGGCTGTTTCTACTTTTTTGGCCATGCATTTCAAATTGTCAGCAGCACAGTAGCCAACATTCGAAGTGAAGAAACTGCAGATGAGTAAAGTACCGTATGCAAGCACTGTGAAGAGCATCATATATGTAATGGTTTTCATAAGGTCGGACATAGTACAGGTTGTAAGTGTGGTGAATAGATAAATGGCAAATCTGAGCAAGAATCGCTGGCTTGTAGTGAAGTAAATTTTGAGATATCTCAATAGGACGTCAAATCATGGGTTAGTGTATAAAAGGGATGAAGACAGCAATGTAATGGTAAGAGGATACGTAGACTCAGATTATGCAGGTGATTCAGACAAGAGAAGATCGTTGATGAGTTACGTATTTACAGTGTTTGGGTGTAGTATATGTTGGAGAATAGTTCTACAACATATGGTTGTACTATTTACCACAGAGACCGAATACATAGCTGTTGGAGAAGTTATTAAGGAGGCCCTGTGGTTGAAATACATATGCACAGAGATATTGATTACTGAAGATGTGAACACCGATGTGTATTATGATAGTGAGAGTACCATAAACCTAAGTAAGCAAACAAGTATTTCACAAGAGGTCTAAACACATTGATGTGCGGCTCCATTACATTCGAAAGATTATCCAGAGTGGTGAAGTTAGTCTAACAAAGATAGCGTTGTTTGAAAATCCTACTAATATGTTGACTAAGCCACTGACCTCGGTTAAGTTCATCTTATGCAAGGACTTAATCGGAGTCGCTACTTTGTAAGGGTGACCAAAGATGCGGATATGAAATATCAAGAGACTTTGTGGATCATTTTGAATCAAGTAGGAGATTTGTGAGATAGATGATTAAAAATTATTGATATATAATTTGGAGAGCAAGCCAAGTGCATTGGATGTGCGGAGAAGCAAAACGGATGTGAAAGGAGGCAAAAATGTAAAGACGGTGCCTAAGCGTAGGGGCTGCGGCGCCCTAGACAACACCTAGGCTTCGTGGTGCCCAATGCGGGAAATTGTTTCCTATTTTATTTTAGTTTGTTTCGTCTCCTATTTGTTCCAGAACTCCCTAAAATCACTCACACACATTTAGAGTTAACCTAGGTAGTCCCAAAACCTATATAAAGACCCTCTATTGGCTTGTAAACACATCTTAGTGATCAACACAATAATCTTTGTGATTATAGCATTCTTTGTGATTCTTAGTTAGAGAAACCCCTAGTTTACTAGAGACAATGAGTTTGTTTTCTTGTAAAATGCATACTTTGTGAGTGTCTTGTACTTTAATAATAGGAGAATGTGATTTTGATCCGTCATGGACGTAAGCAAATTGTCAAACTACGTAAATTTTGTGTGTTGTTATTCTACCTTCTCTCTTTAGATTTCTTGATTGCTTAGATTCTGCATTATATTACTTGGGATATTTGTTTGTTCAATTGCTTCCGCTTTAACATATAATATATGCATCTACTAATATATCACTTAATACTTAAGTACATTTGGATCTGTATCTCTACAATCCACAATGGGAGGACTATCTACTAATATAACATTTAACACTTAAATATACTAGTTCCACATCTCTACAATTTATAATAAGATGGTCAATTACTCTCACAAAAGAAGAGAAATATTTACAGCACTTAAGTATACCAAATTCACACCTCTATAATTTATAATAGGAGGACCAACTACTTTTACAAGATCCACCTCTCTACAATCCATAGTGGGAGGATCAATTACTCTCACAAAAGCAAAAAAATATTTACAATATCTTGTGGGCCAACTACTCTCACAAAATGAGAAAAATATTTACAATATCTTAAACTGGTGCAAAAGCTCAAACCCTTGATCTCAAATCAAAGGGTGCATAAGTATTCCCATCCAGACAAGGTTGCCTGTGGTAAGGCATATATAATATTGAGATGGTATTCTTTGTCTACAACTACGAATGCTTTGGTTTCATTAACTATCCACTCTAGTTCTCCTTTATTATTTAAAAGCTTATTGAACAACTTAACAATATTTAAAGAGCCAGACTCAATTAAGAGTGGAACAAGACCAACACCAATAACCACCCTCTAATATGGCTAATGCCTCAATAATCTTAACATCACCCAAACAAGTTTTCTTAATCAAAGTTGTTGCTTCACCTTTCCCTTTGAGTTCTGCACAATGCAACCCAAACTAGCATAACCTTCATCTTTATTAAGGGCAGCGTCAACATTTGAATATTGAAGCTAAGAAATTGGATGGGTATGGTCCAACTAGAAGATGAGGTGTTTTTTTATATGGATATTTTGCATGATGAAAGCATATAACCACTTTTGAAACGCCTTAAACAAATTTTCTGCTATTATCTTTACATCAATGGGATCTTCTAATCTAAGATTATGAATAATGATATTCCGAGAATACCATATAGACCAAGCTACTATGATAAATAATTCGATGTCATTAAAGTGGTTCACCTCTACAACTTCTCTTAATAACACATAAACACTTACATCCCTTTTATGATCAATCTAAGAGAGACAATGTAGTAACCAGTATCCATAATCGGTAAAAATAAGTATTTATATACATATTTTATTTGTATGTGGGTGATACTTGAGTTATGTATTGTTATTAGTAGTATTTGTATAGGATAAGGACATACTATTAGTATTGGGTTTATTTGCAAGACTTTAGATTTATTTTAGGGACCAAATTGTAATACTTTGAAAGTTTTAGGGACAAATTCGTAAATATAAAAAATTAGCCTCTTAGTATAAAAATACACTTTTGAAACCCTAATTTACTCATTTTTGGGTCGAGCTAACCCTAATCACTGTTAACTTATTATGCATTTTATGTGATTTGTAGAGCCTTTATGTGTGGCTTTTCCTTTGGGATTGGTATATGTTATATGTTCCGTATGTAGGGAGGATCCTATTGGTACCTAAAGGAAGAGTGAGTCATCACATTCATGTGGTGGCGTATTGGTGCATGTGAGAAGACTCACCGATGATCAGGGTAAAGGTTTGGCTTTTATCTTTGGGCATGAACATTATATATGTGTGATTTAAAAACCTCACTTGTACTATTCCTCTCATACGGTATGTCACCTACGAGTGACATTTGGTTCATTATGTGATATGTAAGTTATACTAAGTAGTAGTTGAGTGATTGTATTCCTATTATATATTTTGAAAGAATGCGTAAGCGCTTACATGACATGTGATTTGATAAAATTATGATTTTGATTGATCACAGCATATCATACATATGCATTGTGTACATATATGTATTTGTATTTGATATATGAAAAAACTAGTATGCTTATTGAGTTTTGTACTCATTATAGTTTATGGTGATTTCAGGTAAATAAGGTATATGTGTGCTTAGCAGATTTGGCAAGGCTTCTGTTGTTCCTTGGGTTTCCTAAGTTGCTAGGTTGCTGAGTGTTTCATTTGGGGACACTTGGGATAAGATATTTGATTTGTCCCTATTGAATAAATACTTATGTATTATTTTATTGTGTGTGGTTGGATTTGGTTTAAGTTTCACCAAGCGTGGTTATTGGTTGATTTTAAGTAAGAATTTACAATGAATATATTCTCGGCTTCCGGTAATAAAGTTGTTACTAGTGACATAGTAGAGTGTTAATCTCTAAGAAAACTCTGCGTATCTCCAGTTTATTAATTGTCCCAGTCATAATTCAATTGTTATAATTCTGAAGAAAAAAAATTGAAATGAATGCTTAAATATTATTGAATAAAGGTAAGTGATGTCGTGTGTCAGATCTTTTGAATTTGGGGCGTGATAGACAAGGCAGCAACTTCTAAGCTTTTCGAGCTGACTTACACCTAATAAGAGCATGGAAGGCATCCTCGTCTATTGTGTAACATCATCTACGCAAAGAATTCTTAATAATTCTTTTTTTCACCAAATTATAATTTATATGAATTTTTTATATTTTTTAAGTGTGTGATTAATTTTAACATGAATAAATTACTCCATTGTCAAACTTGATAATTGTATATAAGATAGTTTATAACAAATTCTTAAATTTTTTTATTATAAGTATGATTGTAAGAAGTGATCTCATTGTACGAGGATATATATGCCTAACAAACCTTATTCATGACCTTTTATTTGTTGAAGTAGAGGTCTAAAAAAATTGTAACATACAATAATCTCATGTTAAATGTCCTTAATTGGGACATTGTAAGATAGTTTACAATAATTAAACGTTTCAAACATGAATAAAACTAACAATAATTGGGATAAGTTAGGGATAGTCGTTGCCTGACCTCGTTAGTCGATCATTTCAGCTGGGGGGTTCTCGACTCCCCTCTGATTGCCATTGAATCTATAAAACATCCTCTAAAAGCTTTATCATACTATCTTTTCCTTTTTTAGACATCTCAAACTCCTTTAACAAATTATGCATCACATCCAGACCACTTTGTGACCTTCTTTGATGGCTGAAATACTTTTCTCTCTATTCTTGCTCTAAAACGATATTACTTGCGGAGTTAGAGTATCATGTTATACTCTGATCCAAATCTTGCTATTATATCGCCTTTTTTAGGGCATCCTTCTTGCTTAGTTTAGGATTATTGACTTCCATGACTTTTTGCACCAATTGCTACAGATGGCGTTAACCCGTTAACTGTAGAATTTAGGCTCTTGCTCAAGCGTGTTATCTTTAATTAAGAGATAAATTTATATCTATATAGAAATGGTCATAGCTAAGTTATTGTTGTTGATCTATAACTTTCTTAGTGGTCTAGACCTATTCACTGTAATCACAAAGGTGGTCAAGCTTGCATTGGTGACAGTTTCAACAATGAGCCTCCAGTGCTTAAGTTAAAATATTTTGGTGAAAATGATTAAAAAAAAGTAGTTTTTAAGTGTTTGGTATGTTGTTGTTGTATAGAATTCTGTTACTTTTCCTCACGCGCAAGTCCAGGTTCTATATTAAATATGCAATTTTGGGCTGTTGACTCATGTCATGAGTTGTTTATCACTCATGGGTCATGTTCGTGGTCCAAAAAATTAGGAGATGTTGATTAGTTTCTTTGTAATCTGTCTTTTATAAATGAAGTGGGTGATGTGCCTTATTCGACTTAAGAAGCTCAGTGTTGTAGGTTAGGTGGCATAACTACTCTATCGTAGTGGACGATCCCAAACCTAATAAGTCATCTGGATACATGCAGTGCTCAATCATCAAGAAAATACAATACTTTATAAGTAGGGTTTCTCATGAGTCTTGGTGTATAATCGAGCCCAGTATTGAAAAGGGTGCTCAATCCATAAAGGGTATTGCTTAACCTTCAGAAGCTCAACCCCTCGAACTTAGCGTAGTACCCAACACTTCAGGAATTCATATCCTCAGACTTGTACTTGGTTATTAAGCTACGATCGGTATTAGGCGATGCTCAATCACTCTGACCACTAGTAGGTATAGGCTCGTCCACTTTGGGCCTGAGTGAGCTTGGGCTTAAGATCTTAGGGATAATAATTTTAAAATTTTTTTATGTTGATAAATACTTTAATGAGTTAAATAAATTAAAATTTAAATATATAAATATAAAACTTTTTAAATAGATATTCAAGGTGACTTATTATCTGTGGAAAAAGCTGACTTTTTTTTTTAAAGTAATGAATATTTAAAATTATACATTTAATAAGGATTTTTACATCATTATTTTGTATTACTAATGTCATTAATCTTTTTAACTTAAGCATGTTTGAAATATTATACCTAATTATTCTTAACTATTTTTATATAGGTTCGATAAAATGGATATAATTTTCTATCTATGAATCTAATTGTTGTAATTTGTAATCCTGTAAAAGAGTTATTTCATGTAAAATAATATTGAATTTCACATACATTTTGTAATTTGAATATTTAGAGGGTAAAAAAGTAGCCTATAAAAGAGCTTAATTGCAACACAGCCCCAATTTAAGTAGGCTGCAATATTTGACCTGTAACTTAAGAAATATATATATAAATACATAATGCTTACTCATTCTAAAAGGCTAAAAGAAATATTTACAACTTTATTTTTGGCATGTAAAGTAAATTTGGATGGTGTCAATAAAAAAAATTAAGATTCAAAATTAATATATGTAATAAATCGTAATTTATCAATATTCATGCAATTTGGTTGCTTCTTATTGTTTTCTTTTATAAATATTTATACCCTTCAAGATTTTTTATAAGTAATAGCTTGTCTATGCTCAGAATGGGGTAGATTTTGATCCCAAATTCATTTCTTTTGTATTATTATTCTCTTTTATATTATATTTTGAAGTTTATGTTATTTCTTTTTTGTAATTCTTTTTTTTATTGTCATTATACTTAATTAATTTATATTTTGTTAAAGTGAAATGGTGAAGTTTTCAGTAAGGTAACAATGATACATTTAAATTCTTAAATTATAACTTAATATTTATATTTTAAGTTAATTAAATTATATATGTTATATTCGTTGACCCAAAAAAATGATTCTTCGGGGCAACGAGTTTTGAATTTGTTTGTTAGCGAGAATCAACACTTGGGGCCTCGTCTTAGTTGGGTTTGCTTGTGGAAGCTTGAGTTTTCTCTTTCTCGTCGGCTATGGCAGAACCTACAATACACAAGGGATGCTATCATGATGGTCTCACAGGGGTGGGTTTCGGCGAAAACTCTCCGATGCTTAAGTCAAAAAAGGTCTTTATGGTCGGAGACTGGTGAAAAGGTTAAGAAAAATGCTGAAGAATAAAGGAAAAGACCATTTTTCTCTTTGTATCTAGTTCTTCTATTTTTGGGGTATCATCATTTGCTTTTGTATATCTCTATCTTTTTTATAATACTGATCTTTAGAGGATTTTCTAGGCATATTTTGAGCATATTCCCTGACATGCTTCTGACTCTACTTCTGTATCACGCTAAATATCATTCTACTGATCTTCTTCTGACATGCTTATGCTACACGTCAGGTATCTTTTTGACATATGTTAAGCATATTCTTTATGCATGTCTTTATTGATGGATTTGGTTAAATGTGATGCTAAGTTTGATCTGCTCGGATCGATTTTATGGTAGTCTCTTCCTGTTCGGTTCGACCGTGATCCGAGGTCTTCTCAAAGTGCAGATCTTCTAGTGACTTCACTAGCAGTACCTGATTAGCCTGTTTGGTAGACAACCGACTTAGTGTCTGTTCTAGCCCAGTTTCTTCGTTGATCACGCAGACGTTGAGATGAACCGATTTAGCTAGTGTGTAAAGGGTAATTTTGAATGTATCCTGGTCTATCCTGCCGAACAGATGCTTCAGATTGCCGATCAAGCCCTTTGAATCCCAGCAAGTTCTCCGCTACCTAGTCCTGCCAAGACTTGGCTCGATGACTATTACCATGAGCTTATCTTTAGAGTGGACTGTCTTACAAGGAATGGTAGGTTCTGAGAAAGGCTGTCTCACAGGAAAACATTCAGTTGGGCTTTTAAGAGCCGACTTCTTTTAGCCCTGTAGGCCTTAAACCTAAAGATGATTTTTTGGAAGAAACAATATATATATATTTTAATCAAGTATTGATATCATTTCTTATAAAATAGAATCTTAGTTTATTAATAAATATTTAAACTCAGTTTTAAGATTTAGTGCAATCGAGATAATTAAATAAAGTAATTTTATATATAAATCTTGAACATAAATTGTTATATTTTTTGTTTGAAGCTTTCTTTGGATGCGAATTCAATTGATTGATAGAAAAGAGTTAAATTTATCATTATTTAACATACCAAAAGTGGAATCTATAACCTTATCACTAATTTAAATTGAATATTTGTATTATTCTCGGTGTATGTCTTGTATTTCTAATACTTCATTTGTTTGAAATTATGTATTGTTTGTAAATTTTAAATAGACTTTTGTGAGAATAGACATTGTTCTCACTACACTAGGTTATTTATTATTTATTATTTTAACATTCCTACACATGAAAATAGAATCCAATATTATAAACGTGTCAATAAAAATTAATAGTGGAGATTAAAATTATTTAATAAAAGGATCAATAATAAATACAGTATTGATGCTGTAAATTTCCTCAGCGTAAGAATTTCGTATTATTTATGGTTTCTTTTGAAATAATAATTTTCTAATTTATTGTTTAATGTTAGTTTTTATCATTTTAACACTAAATTTATTGTTACGTTACAGTGGACATACATAATGACAATAATAAATAAGTACAAAAAAAAAAACATGTATTTTTATGTACACACATATTTTGAATATGCATATATTATAACGAGGGATTTTGTTTAGAATATAAAATAACCACATAATAAATCTGTGGTAAATTACTTAGTACAAAAATCGTTTTATTTATTCAAATAAAAAATTATTTGAAATAAAAAAAAATTGCATAATTAAATTTAAAACTTACAAAATCTAATAAATTTATCAAATATAAAGAAATTTTATTTTACTAACATCAAATTTTATTTAATTAATGGATATTTAGGTTGGTATAATAATGCCATTAAAAGATTAATCAACAAGAGTGAACTATGAATGGAAATCAAAATGGTTCATTAATATTTTGACGTTACTTCAGCAAACTTAAGATATAAATCTTATGTCCTATTTAATATTACGAGTAATGTGGCACTCGTTACTAGATTCTACTTAATTTATTTTAGCAATAAATAACAAAATTTAATTAAGTTAAAAAAATAACGAATAACAAAGTTTGGAATACCAATTTCACATTCTAATTTTATAAATGTAAATTTATTATACCTTAATTATACTTTTTTTAATGCAATGTACACCTTTGCATTGTATGAGAATAAATGTACATAAGAATAAGAGTAGTGTATTTAATTTTAACGAAAATTGCAAAAAAAAAAGTCTTATATGATGTTGATTATACCCTTTTATCTGTGAAACTATTTAATAGAAACATTATATTTATATATTTATTTTAAAATCAATTAATCATAACAATAATTAAAATAAAAGAGAGAGAATTCAAAACATGTGACATATTTTAATTAGATGATTTATAGGAGTAACCTCATATACAACTTTCTTTTATAGAACTATTGTATGGCAAAAAGAAAAAATAGTTTAGACAGCTTATAAAACTTTATTGCACACATTTATTTTTAAATGAATCAATAGTATTAATGATAATTATAATAATATATAAAAAAAAACAAAATATGTGTTAAATTTATATTAAATGATATCTCAAACCTTACTATCTAAATATTTATGTGGTATTAGCACTATCACTCTCTAAAGTTTACACAAATTATATTTTTTTACAGTTATTTTAGTTTTAATTATACTGTTATCTTCTCTACTTAACTTAAAAATGAAAATACCCTCAAGATTATTTTTTTGTTATATAAATTATTAATATATTATTAAATATAGAAGTAGTTTTGTTTTTCAAATTAAAGAGGAGGATATCAATATAATTAAAACCAATACACTATTAAATGTAATTTGAGTAAACATCAAGGGATGAGAGTGTTAATATCCCAAATTTTTATCTTTTTTTAAAAAATTTTAAAAAGTAAGAGCTTGTAAAAACACAAATAATTTATTTACCCCCTTACTAATTACTATCTCGACATTGAATTTGAATCAACAATATAACACAAAAATTTAACCAACTACCGGACTCCACCTCCAAGGGTCCAAATCTTTATCTTGTAATATTGAGCTAACAAAAAGATTAGACAATTTCTATTTGTCTTGAAGTCATATTTATGATCAATATTTTTCAAATAGCATGATAAATATTATTTACAAAGGTGCTATGCATTTAATGAGTTGATGGTCACCTTTTGTATCTTATTCATTCATGAATTTTGAACACATTTCCCTTTCTTTATATCGTTATCTATTCTTGCTAGTATGTCTATTCTCTCAACACTTTTTTTAGCAAGTATGACAACATATTCAGATATTTTAAGCCCATCACGAAATTCTTGCACATTAAAGAAACTTTCAAAAGACAACACTTTCTAACTTAAATAATTAATTGTTGTGCCACCAACGCTATACTGTTTCTTGCTACTCACAACTACCTTATTCATTTAAGCGTCATTTTTAATCCACATTTCCAACATACCTACTTGTCACATTTCACTTTGTCACGAAAAGTCCTCGTCAATAAATAATTAAGATAATAGCTACATAATTAATAGGATTTTTTTTTGTTGAAAGTTTCTCTTTTTTTAATTTCTTTTTTCAGAATAAAATCAATTTGATAATATAATTTATTAAAATTAATAACAAAAATGAGTATTAATAATATAAAGACGTCCGTTGATAATATTGATAACATGGAAATATTTATTTAACAAGATATTGTTTAAATTTTAAATAAAATAATTGTACATTTTAAGTTGGGAAAAATATTTTTATGTATCTATCAATGTGTATTTATTAACTTCAAAACAGTAGAACCAAATTAAAGAAGTAATGATAATTTTTTAAATAGTATATTAAATTTTTTTATTTTAAATAACGTGTTAAATAAATATTAAATAATAAATTAATATAATTTTAAAAATAATTATTATTTTATTTTATAATCTAATAACTGTTTGACAGGTAATTTAAAATGAAAGAATTTTTGAACCAAGCATAGAATTATTTATGTAGTAATTTATATATGACTGTTCCTCCAATAAAAAGTTGAAGGAGAATCATGTTTATTCATTACAATTAATTGTTTTTTTTTGCTTTCTGTTTCCTCATTACATGATTAAAAGAAAATAAAGAAAAAATAAAAAAGAAATCCTCTACTTTTTTTTTTTTTTTTTTTTTTTTTTTTTGAATGTAAAGAAATCCTCTACTTAAGTTGTTACTCTGTGAAGAAGAAAAAGCTAGTACTTCATTTTCTATCAGCTCACGCAAAATCATAAAAGCCATTTGTCCTCTAATTGACTCTTTTAATTATTCGTTCACCTTGTTGTCACCTGAAGCAACTTTAATTATAAACAATTATTTTATATTATAATTCTTTAATTTAATCTTTATTTGTAAAAAGAGAAAGTAATTAGCTTGCTTTACAGTGAAATTAAAAATTACTTTTTTTATTAGTAAATTCGCGATAGTTAAAATTATCTTTTTAAGTTGGCTCAATCCAGTCACCGGTAATATAAAATGTTAGTTTCATGTCAGTGTTCGTAGAATTGGTTAAAAAAATAAAATAATAATTTGAATTGAATAAAAATAAAATATATTATGTATTTTTTTCTTTTCCCAAAAAACAAAGAGCAAGAGAATCGTAATAATTTTTTTTTTTGAGATAGCGTGAAATTGATTATTTGTTTTGTGTTCACTTTTCTTAAAATTCTCAAAGCTTTAAATTTTAAATAGATCAAATTTATAATTAAAAATGTTTACAATGACATAAAAAATAATAATTTACTATTTAATTGAATATAAAATATGATAAAAAATTGCATTTTTTTAAAAATTTTAATACAATTAACTAAAAAACCTCAAATGTTGCAATATTATAATATAATATTACAACTCAAAAATTAATTAATTACAAATACAATAAAATTAATTAATTAAAATAAACAACTCAGTGCGAAAATTGCATTATTTATGGCAATACTTTTTTTTATAAAAAAGATAAATGCAGATATTTATAAAGTCATTGGTCATAATATGATATTTGATGCAACATCGTGACTGACTGGAAAAATACATTAAAAATCCTATATTCTTTACGTAGGGATGGGAATTAAATTATTCACCTTAAGGATGAGGAAAATACACTTAAATCATCATATTACTATAAATAAAAAAATTATTTTAACTAATATGGTATAAAAAAAAAAAGAATGATTAAATTTAATTTTTAAATAAAATTTAAAAACTCCTCACAAAATAAAAATAAATTAAAAAGTTGAAGAAAATAAGTTAGGAATGTTATTTATGTTGCGCAGAATACAAACATAGAAATGAGAAGAGAGAAGAAACACAAGTGGCGGGATTCCTGCATGCAAACGACTCCCCATTTCATCCCCAGTTTGAGCGGCGATCCGATAGCCTCGCTTTTCTCTCACGAGAAAGCGGAGACAACAAACCTTACCTCGTCATCATCACCTTCAATCATTCATTCAATGCCCTTACACATTTTCCTTTCCTCTGCTCTCTATCTCTTTAGCTCCATTATGGCCGCAACCACAACAACTTTTAACACTAACAATAACAACAACAATCCTCATTCTCTGTAAGTCTTGTTTTTTTCTATTTTAGCTTCTTTAAGCTCCAAATTTGATTTTCTTTTTTTTTTTTTTGAATTTTAAAATTTTGATTTTATTACTATTATTATTATTTCTTTAATAGAGAATTTTGAGCTATTAAGTGTGTGAAATTGAATAACAAATAATAAATAATAATGGAGAAGAAGAAGTATCCGATTGGACCGGAGCACTATACGCTTTACGAGGAGGTAGGGCAAGGCGTCAGCGCCGCTGTTCATCGTGCTCTTTGTATTCCTCACAATGAAATTGTTGCCATCAAGATTCTTGATTTCGAACGTGACAATAGCGATCTGGTATATTACACTTTCTCTTTCTCTATTATTTTTAAGCTTTTCGAATTTTTTAACGGATCGATTTCTTTTTTTAAATTTTTTTTTCAAAATTATGTAGCAGCTGGTATCTTTTATGAGGACTTTTTTTTAAAAAAAAAGAGATTCTGCGGCAGAATAAAGAGAATTGATTTATTTGGCCATGTTGCTTGAATTTACGTATAAACGTAGCTTGATTGCTTACATTCAGCACTCAGAAGAATTTATTAGTGATGATTAAATATTAGCTTGAAGAAATAAAATTAGTTTTAAGCAGTTGAAGTTTAAAAAGAAATAATATTTTGAAAATTTACAAGACATAAAAATGCATGAAAAATTATAAATCAGCAAATTGAGATTTTTATTTTAATTTTCTTTTTTTCAAATAGGTTTATGGCCATCTTGTTCAAGGACCTTTCTCATTTTTTGTTTTAAGGAAAAAAGTCAATTCACTGTTTAATTAGTTTACTTGACCAAGCTGTTTGAAACAAATCTAATTAGCTAAGGTTGGATGCTGTCATTAAGCTGCATCTTATTGAGAAAGGGCAACTTTTGGCCTTCAATAGTTTTCGTGATTGGTTTATTTGATTTGTATGGATTGGATTCATGTAAATTGTTATTAGATACAAGAGTACAATATATCATCTTTAATGAGTTTGAAGGAAAAGTGAATCTGGGAATGGAATTAATGGTGTTTATACATTTTTATCGCTTTGAAATTGATCATGCGGCCACCATCTCATAATTGGCCCTTTCAAGATGACAAATTTTCATGTAAAATGCTACTTGGAGAAATATGGTGTTTTCTTTTTTTCATGAGATATCAGAAATTGATAGGCGGAAGCCTCTTCCATAAATCTTGAGTATGTGGACGTAATATTAGCATCCAGGATTGCCATCAAAAGTTTTAAAATTGGTTGTGGCTATTTTTGAACATGATTGGTTAATTAATTTGAAGGTTCATTTATGAAATTTTCTGTTTTTGTTTCCTCAGAGTAACATATCTCGTGAAGCACAGACAATGTTCTTGGTTGACCATCCTAATGTGCTTAAATCACACTGCTCCTTTGTCAGTGACCATAATCTGTGGGTGGTTATGCCGTTTATGTCTGGTGGTTCCTGTCTTCACATATTGAAGGCTGCGTATACTGATGGTTTTGAGGAGGTGGTTATAGCAACAATTCTACGTGACGTATTGAAGGGTTTAGAGTATCTTCATCATCATGGACACATACATCGAGATGTGAAAGTGAGTACTTACTTCTATTATAACTCAAAGGCTATCATTTTAAATTTTTAATCTTTACCATTAGCAACATTATCAGGCATCTCAAGGCATACAGTAGTTAATTGTGAGACTTAGTGTTAAGTCTTTTTGCTGATACGAGTTCTCTTTAATTGTGATGCTTTTTGTTTCCCAATACTTATTAAATATATAAATGTATTTACGGGTGTGAACGTCCACACCCCAAAGGGGAAGAAATATTATACATCTGCATTACTATCAGAAAAATAAGAAATAAATTTTGAAGCTCAATATGGAAATAGGGTTCTGGGAAGGCTTACTGGACTTAGATTGAACACCTTTTTCCTTCATAGGATTTGAAAAGCTCAGATCATATGTCTGGCAGTGTAAGTTAGAATTGGCTAACTATATGTGACAAAAGAAAGCAAAATAACTTGGGAACCTTAGGAGACAGAACACAAGAATCTTTAAATTAACATAAATGGATATGATTTCTGATATATTGCAACAATGCTAACAGGACTAGCTTGCACAAAAGCTTGATTCATTATATCACGTTTTTAACTCCTTTGACTTGGATCAGATATTGTTAATGCTTCTATTATATATGCATGTGGCATTTTTTTTAGTTATTGTCTATCATATCTTATTCTCTGTTTGTAACAGGCTGGGAATATTCTCATTGATGCACGTGGTGCAATCAAGCTAGGAGATTTTGGTGTTTCTGCTTGCCTTTTTGATTCTGGTGATAGACAGCGCATGAGGAATACATTTGTGGGAACACCTTGCTGGTAAGCTTTATTATTAAGTGCTCAAACACTCATCAGGTACGAATGGTGATGGAATCTATATTTCAAAATCAGAAACATTTGCATCAAAGATTTGGTGGCTCACCAATTTTACTGTTTGTTATTATGTTTTTAATTATCAAAAGTTCTTTTTCTATATTTTACAGGATGGCACCTGAGGTTATGGAGCAGTTACATGGTTATGACTTCAAGTCAGTCTATTGTTTTCTCAAAAGAATGACTCCTTTTCATACTGAGTAGATGGCTTGATGTTTATGTATGTCTGACACTTCTGCGCAGGGCTGATATCTGGTCTTTTGGTATAACTGCATTAGAGCTTGCCCATGGCCATGCTCCTTTCTCAAAATATCCACCTATGAAGGTGCATATGTTGTAATGTAAATACTATTCTTAGCATTTTTGATAGAGCACCAAGGTTTTAATAACCTTAATCGCATCTAATCTTTTTAGGTACTGCTAATGACCTTGCAAAATGCACCTCCTGGCCTTGATTATGAAAGAGATAGGAAATTCTCTAAGGTGTGCTCTTAGAAATCTGACATGATAAAACTTACGTTGTAGTTATGTTTCACATTCTGTTCTTTATGTCTTTCCTTTGTCTCCTTAGTCTTTTAAGCAGATGATTGCCAGTTGCTTGGTGAAAGATCCTTCAAAAAGGCCTTCAGCAAAGAAGTTGTTAAAACATTCATTTTTCAAACAAGCCAGGTCAAACGATTATATAGCACGAACACTTTTGGAGGGGTTGCCTGCTCTTGGTGATCGTATTAAGGCATTGAAGGTTAGCATGTTAACCTCTGAGGGTATAATTTAAGTTGTATACTGTACTTCTAAGTTCTATCTGCATTATATTCTTATAAGTATTCTGATTTTGGACCACAGAGAAAGGAAGAGGATATGCTTGCACAGAAGAAAATGCCAGATGGGCAGAAAGAGGAAATATCACAGGTTGAGCTTTTTTCCCCCTTCTGTGGAAAATTTAAAATCAGATAATTTGCTGCACAGAAATGTTCCTTCTGTGATATCTATGATGTTCTACCACATCTTTTTATTTACTGCTGCAATTTTCTTTTGTCAATATTTGATATGATTTTTATTTACTTTGTCTTCCAAAAATCCAATTGCACTATTTTCTTTAAAAATGTGCATGTGCCATATCAATTGCAATCATTTAGTCACTCGCCAAAATTTTGGGAAAGATAAATATGATTAGAGAAATAAAGAAAATTGTTTTGGTCACTAGTCAATCATGACCTTATGCAGTAGCTGTATGTACAAAATGATGTAGATGATTATCTGCCTCGTGTTATCCTTAACTATTTTTAGGCATGCACAGTCAGTGTTGTGTATGGATTTGGACATAGGGTGTTGTTTTGGCCTGTTGAAATACAAAGGGATGTGTTTAAATTTGTGTTTGCACACTTGCAATATTAAACATATATACCCCTTCTTTCTTTTTTTAGTTTTGATACAAAATCGAAACAAAAAATATTTGCCAAATTATGATCACATGTTTGCTTGCTAGTAGAAGTGCAGAAACTGAAATAATCATCAAGATGGCAAGAATGTGAAAGTTCCAATACCCGTTTGCACAGCACTGTCACACCTCATGCATGTTTAAGGGACCTACAGGTTTTTTAAGCCGTAATTTTTTTTTTCACTGCTGTCCTTAAGTCTCTGCCACACTTATTCTCATTGGAGAAGCATCCTACAAATCATAAATATCTATTCACTTTTCAAGTACTTAATTTGAAAACGGCCTTGGGAAATAAAGTCTTGACAACTTGAGCAAGAAATTAAGTGAATATTTAATATATGGAGCTGTCTATACTGCAATAGCAAGGGTTATCATCTTCAGTGCTCATCAGATAGAGATATTCAGTTCCCCTGTCCATTCTACACACACAGAATAGAGAGCAAAACTGTTGCCAACCATTTGATAAATTAAGCCTTCATTTTCAATTTTCTTTTGTACTGTGTCATAATGCAGAGCCCTTTCTGCATTGACAACTGATTGAACCATAATTTTAAACAAAAAAATTTAGAGGCGCTTTCATTTTCTTTTGATGTTAGAATTTTGAAAGAAGTTTTCCTGTTTAACTTCAAGATTTGGCAAAGAACTGAGACTCCTCTTTTTTAGGCTGCAACTACTGCTAAAGTCCAACTCAAGTTTTTCAGCAGGCAATTCTTGGCATTTGCCGGATTCTGGCACATGTCACTGCTAATATCTGTAAAAGTATAACTATAGTGCTGATATGGCTGCTGAGATGAATTGCACATCAAACTTAGCAACCCCAAAATATGTTAGAAAGACAGCTTTCGTAGCCATTTGTTCTTGCCCTGCTTTTGCGAATACATCTTCCTTTAATGAAATAAAAATGTTTTGGCTGTATCTGCCATTGCTTCCAGGTGCTAATTAAAGGAAATGATTTCTTCTTTTTATTTATATATATATATATATATATATATATATATTTTGTGTTTTTATATCTTTCAAAATGCAAGTCTGAATAACTTAGTTAAAATCAGCATCAAGTTACTGGGAAACATCTTAAATAAAGATTTGACAGCATTGGTGCATATTCATCTAAAGTTTGAGGGGGTGTGGTCATTTGGGATAAAAAGAGTGTTCTTGGACATTTGAAAAGGTTGTATTATTTGGCCTTGATATATCAAGGATGATTGAGGATGTGGTACTATGGTTTGCTTGATCCATGAAAGCACATCAACTTTATGTGAGAAAGTCAACTGTACAAAAAACTAGGATGGATGACAAGAAATGGATCAAGGTTTAATCAAAAGATGGCAGCCTATGAGTTGGGCTTTTGTAAAAAGTTGTTCGGGTAATTATTAAGCGGATAAGCTGTTAATCATTTGCTTTTCCCCATTCATCAGCAAGTATGCATTGCTTGAATGTGGTCCTCGGTGGAAGAAGAAACAACATGGTTTGCTGGTGCTTCATTTTAATTCTTAGTTTAAATTATCTTTAAGTCATCTAGGGTATATTATACAAAGTTTTTATAATCAGAACCAGAACTGAATTCTAGTGAATCTGCTCTTCAACTATATTTGGAGTTATCATGGCCTAATTTATATCTTGCTGATTGCTGAGTTGATCTCTGTTTAAAGTGTGTTACTCATCCCAATTTTATTTTATTTTTTTCCCCTTAAATTTTAGATTCATCTTAGATTCATATTTCTTCTTACTAGTATCATGTTTAGGTTTGACAAAGATATTGGGATCTGACTGCTGCAGTATAATATTATTATAATTGTTTTGTGATGATTACATCCATATCACTGTATGGGACTATCGGTGGTTATCTTGTGTCATATTTTCAATGTTTTTTATTCTAGTCAGATAGTTTTATTTCGGCAAAGTAATACATTACTTCCAAGCAGGGTTCTCTTTCCATTTTTTGGCTCGTAACTAATGTTAGCATGCTTTAATGATTACATGTAGAATGAATACAAGAGAGGGATTAGTGGTTGGAATTTCAATCTTGAAGATGTGAAGGCTCAGGCTTCCCTGGTAAATAGCGATCATTCATTTTCCTTCCTGATGATTTTGACTGTGATGTTGTGTTTTTAGAAATTATATTGACAACATCATTCTCTTCAGATCCAAGATGAGGACCTGATATCTGATAACAATCAAGTAGGGAGCTCAAGTAATTTGTCCGTTCTTGACATGCAAGAAAAACAAACAGAATGCCAAGTTGAAGATACGGTATATCATTACTATGATTTTGGTGCTTTGTAGTGGAAGATAGGTCTCTTCTATTTTCATTTCTTAATTTTCTTCAGTCCCTTTAATCTCTGCAGCTCTACTAATGATCTGAAATTTCACAGGAAGATCGTGGTCTTGTGCAGAATCTGTTTTCTCCTCTTGCAAAGTATGCCCATTGACATCAATGCCTTATATTTGATGGTTATTGCTCATTTGTATTTTCATTTACTTTTCATTGTTGATTTACTTGTAGGAAGTTAGAATAATTTAGAAAGGCAGTGCTTGTGCCAGGAAAAGCTAAATGATTAAATCCTCATATCTGAATCATGTTAGTCCTTTGCTGAGGCTAAGGCTTCATTTAGTTAAACTAGTCTTATTAATACGATGTTTTATTTTCCAGAGTTAGATGTGATAAATCTGATGATGATTCAAGCATTGCAAGTCCACCTTTTGAACAGCATGCTCTCCTGACTTCACCCTGGCAAAATGATCACAACCAAAATAATGCGGGTGAAAAGCCTTCTTTGGAGGGTATTCTTGTTCCTTCTCATCAAAGAACAGGAACATTATCTGGCGACACTACATCACCAGAAAGTAACATTGCTTCAGTCAACAAAGAGAGGTTTGCTACTTAATCTATATATTATTTCGAACTTTTACTTGGTTAAAATGGTTTTCTTGGCCTGGTTAGTAGTTGCATGTCATATTACATTGCTTGGGTGCATGCAAGAAGCTAAATGGTTCATATGGCTACCTGATGAAGTATTTGGTTTTTTATGAATGTAATAATAAGAGCCAATTTCCTATGCTATTGTTTCTTTTTTATATTTATGATCAACTAGAGATCTTAAAACTGATTAAACAGTTATCATATTTATTCTCAATGCTAGACAAATCAAGTTTGGAATTCTTTAATGCATTCTGTGAAACAGAGTAAAATGAGTTCATCATGTTATAAAAATTCAAACCACTCACGATCCAACATCTGAAAGTAAAATTTAGCCGGTACACTGAAGTGTATGTGTTTTCATTCAATATTTTCATCTTTTGCTATGACCAGAGGTTGCCTGCTGATTGATCTCTCTTTGTATTGTCTTTATCGGGATTCAGAAAATTAGTTTGTTTCTTTTCAAATTGATTTTGTAGACGTATTCTTACAGAAGTGCTTGCTTATGTTTATGGAATTTACAGTGATAAGTTGCAAAATCAGCCTCAAAACAATTCATGTTGCAATGGAACAACAACTTCTTCATCAGGAGATGATGCACTTCCTGAACTTCCTTCTAAAATGTCAAAATCATCAGGCAAGTGCTTATTTCTTCATTCTCTTAAACCTTTCTTTTTCCTCTGCACCGTTAGTTGGCATTGATAATTTTGCTCTTGATATTTCAAGGCAATTTCTACTTTCTATCTAATTTAAGTATCACTGTGGCAGCAAACAGTGATGAACTTGATGAGAAAGCAAAGCCACCAGTTATTCAGCAAAAGGGACGTTTTAAGGTTACATCTGAGAATGTTTACGTGGAAAAGGTGACTTAGATTCTGATCCTGATGTTCATTCTCATGTTCCTAGTGGATATCAATTAATCTTCTGTTTTCAGGCGGCTCCATCTCCTGTACTTCAAAAGAGCCACAGCATGCAGGTTGGTAGCTCTGAGGTCGGCACATCTGTGCCAAAATACTTTCTAAAACAACCTGCATGCTAACTTTTAAAACAATGCTCAACAGCAAAGAATAGCCTTTAGATAGAAACACGAGTCACATGTCTATCCTTTGTATTGGTTTTCTTGAGATTTGCAATTTCACCATTTAAAGACCAAATTTTGTCAGAGGAGACACCTTCTTGTTTGAATTCTTTTTTTTTAATTATATCAAATTAATAATTCTGTAGGAGCTCAATTGCCTGATATTACATAAATATTTCGATCTACAGAGTATTTTTTTGTTTTCAGAATTTAGATTCAGCTGAAATTTGTTTTCTGTGTAAATAGGTGTAGATATTAGAATGTATCTGTACCTTTATTTCACTGATTCTCTCATATTAATGTGGTTATATAGGTGCTTACCCCACATCCTGCAATTACTTTATCGCTGCCGTCAGATGCTATGCAATCAAGTCTTTCTGGCAGTTCTCTTTTTCCAATGCTATGTAATGTTTTGCAGACAAACATTATTCAAAGGGTATGATATTATGTAATTCTCCTTTTTCTTTGTGCATTCTCATTGTGACAGAAGTTTCATTTTACTTTTTGTTATGTTCTTCAACAGGAAAGTATTTTGAGCCTAATGAAGCAAGTTTCTGTTGGAGACTCTACAGGTGCTAGCAATTAATGCTCCCCAGTTTTTCTCCCTTTTGTTCAAATGAGATAATCTTACTGTGTCTTACCCATTACTCAGCTAATTGCCCGGTTGACGGAGGCGGCCCGCCAGCACATAGGGGTACCACAGAAAAATCTTTGGTATGTAATTACACTACCTTTTGTTTTGCTGATTTTCTTTTCTTCCTAACACATTTTCATCCAACTTCAATATTCTTATGTCTGTATAAATTCTTCTAATACAAGTACCTGAATATGTCATCTAAGAATGCAGTAATTTGAAATCCAATACTCTTATTAAATAGGAAGCATGGCTTTGGGTATGCATGCATCATAATTCTAAGATGGGTAAAGGTTTAGCTAAATTTAGTTGAGTGCACATGTACTGCTATCAGCTCATTTTGAGATGTTTATCAGGTTAAGGAGCTAGAAAATAAACTAGGAAGAATTTTTAGCTGATTGGAAACTTGAAGTTACAGATTATGCTAAGGTAAATGCTGAACCAATGAATGTCTCTGGGTCTTTTGAAGATAAGTATATAAAATTTTAGAACTAGTAAAGGATGCTCTTGGTTGTTCTTTGTCTGAAGATGAAATATTTTAAAAATGCAGGAAGAAATAGCAATGCAAAATGTTAGCAAAGGAGTTTCAGCAGCTAGGAACATGTGCTATTTTACTGGAATTTAGAGCAATGTTGCTGTTTAGTCCTCATATTTCTTTGGGTCTTCTATTTATTCAAAATTGAAAACTCTTCTGTCGACGACTGGCATTTGTGTAAACTTGAATGGAGTGCGGGGTGCTCTTATAATCATTTGACATCTCTACTGGCTTGACACTGCAAATAACATTTGATATGATATAAGTGCCAATACAGAGTGATGAACTATCTAAATCTCTCAGCAAATCGATGTATTCTATATGTTCATAAGTTTGCCTAGATTCATCATTTAATCTTTGCTTCATCCTTTTTAAATGTTGGTGGCCAGAGAGTTGGATTGCCTCTACTGGAATAGTAATTCATCAGAAGGTTGAGCTTATTACCTTTGTAAAGCCATTAAACCTTATGAAATATGAGTTGGCAAAAAGAGAGTGAAACATGCCTTTGGAAGTAGATGGGTCCTGAGTTTGACTCTCCCCAAAAGTTATCAGCCCCTTATATTACCTGGGTTTGTGTGGCACATTTAAATGAGGCATCTAGTCATCTATCTGCACCTGCATAGTTTAGGATACTCATTACCAAAACAAGAAAAATTTAGAAAGCTTGTCTGAGAAGGTTATACCTTGTTTTACTTACAGGCTTGTTATGAAGGCCATTATGTGTATCTTTATGGTACAACACAAATCTTTGGTTTCTTTAATTGAGAACATCAAGTTTGCTATTGGTGTTTAAGTCTCTTTAAATGATTAATGATAGAGATTCCAAATTATGAGCCCCTAACGCTATACGATGATGCTTGTTTTGATGGAAACAAGAATCAAGTTTGTTGATCAGCATTTTTATGTGTCTTTGAGATTAATGATAGAGATTCCAAAATCCAAGCCCCTAAAACTTATACATGAGGATGCTTGTTTCATGGAAACAAGTACACATATGTCAGCTAATTTTATTGTAATTACAATGATTGACTGTTTTATTAACTCGTCCTTTACTTATCACTTTCAGTCTTCAATGGAATACTGATGATCATACTCTTTGTTTCGATAGCATATCAATGATGGATATGCAATAATTTCAAATTTATTTTCAATTCCCCTTTCTATGACTTCAAAAGTTTAACTTATGTGAATAATCTTAGTCGTTATTGGCAATAAAGTTGAAGTTAGTGAATAACTGATTTCATTACATTGCAGCTAGAAGCAGCTCATGATAGGGAGAAGGAGTTGCTTCACGAAATAACTGATTTGCAATGGAGGTATTTTTATGTTATGTTCATGAATATACTTACAATGCAAACATTCATGCATAGATACATGCAAACATATATACATATGTAAAATGACAGTTTCAAAATGCTAACTTGTAAATTATTGGTTTGCCTCATTCAGGCTCATTTGCACTCAAGATGAACTTCAAAAGTTCAAAACAGATAATGCTCAGGTAAATATTTGACACACTTGCCTTTTACTTGTTTCAGCTATGAAATATAGACTCTAACCTATTATCTTCAGGTATGATACCTTATTCGATTGCTGCCCAGGATCAAATTGTTAAAACTTTATGACACTGAGGGCGGTAAATAAAAAGAAAGGAAAAGAATGACCAAGAGACAATAGTAGAAGATTGTGTTATCTGTAATATACGTTTGTATGAATTTGGTAGGAGTAAGGAAATTGATTAACTGGTAATTGCTGGCCGGTGCATGTTCACTGACGATATTATTATTGTACATGATTTTTATATTATATTGTGTAGCTCAGGAAGTTGTAAATGTAGTTATGACTTAACATTAAAGGCATATTTTTTTGCTTGCCTGTGAAGCAATAGAGTGTTTTTACCCCCACTTGTTTCAATGTAGTTGTAGAGAATTATTTGTTTTAGGGTTTTTCTTTTATTGCTTTTATATTCTTTCAACTGACTTTGGATTTCTTTTGCTAATTCAGAAAATGAAAATAGATTGCAACTTTTTATTTTATTTTAAGTGTTGCGCTAAACATGAAATACAAGAGATTCTTGGACGTGCATTAAGTGTTTATGGATTGTAGACTTAGGCCGTTTGTGATTCAAAATTTTTGTGGGTCACACTACCAAAATTTTAGTCGAATTGGTCTTGACAGACTTGGAGGTAGAAATATCAGTGTGAAAAAAAAAGGAGAGAAGAAAAAAAAAGCATTTGAAGTGTTTATTAAATTGATAACCTCTGATACCATTTTTTCTTTCAAAAAACAATAAAAATTGTACTTTATTTAATTAGTGTCTAAACCATTACCTAGTACTAAAAAAAAAAACACCAATTTATAATTCCAATTGTTGGGGATTTGGCATGCATGCCCCATGGGTAGCTATCAGAGAGTCTTCGATAATGCAAGGCAAACCAAGTGTTGCCGATTTCCTTGGTAATAGAACTCTCACTTTTCTATGGTCTTTTTTTCTTAAAAAAAAATATACATAGAGAAAAGTACAAGATGCTCAAGTTAAAAAAAAAAAAAAGAAACATGCAACTTTAATAGCTTTAACAGTTTAAAAATTTTTATTTACGTCTTTATTAAATTTCATTAATTTTAATAAAAGAAAGAAATTTGCATGTCTTTTTTTTTAAAATCTTAGAGGTTAAGATATTAGTTTTTTGTTAAATAGGCAAAAATTATTACTTGACAATAAGAATAACAATTTGGCCTAATTTAGATTTGAAACCCAAAAAATTCGAAACCTAATAAAAAAAAAATTTGGATTTTTGTTTAGATCTAGATTTGAGTTTTTGTGGGAATCCGAAGATTAGGCTTAGATTTAAATTTTATTTATTTATTTTATTTTTTAAGAAAAAAATTTAAATTAATTTAATATATGTGAACTAACAATTGCTTTGCAAAGTAAATATCCAAAAATTTTAAATTTAACTTAAAAAATAAAAAAAAAAATTAAACAAAGTAAAAAAATAAATTTAAAATTTTAATAATTATAAGATGACAAAATTTTATAAAGTTTAAAACATATTAAATTATGAATATAAATTATACAATACAAATTTTAAATTTAACAATCACTTTATAATATAAATACTCAAAAAATTTAAATTTTATTAAAAAAAATTGAAAAACATTTACAAAAAATTGAGTTCAACCTGAATTTGGCTTAGTCCAAAAAAACTTAGGTTCTAAGTTAATTAAAATAATTCAAATTCGAGTTAAGCAAAATCTAAATTTGAGTTTTATCATTCTTACTCGATAATGGTATTGATAAGATTTAAATTTTTTTTAAAATATGTATGTTCTTATCTTAAAAATTTAAATATTCTTTTCTCTTTTTATTATATAAACTCTGTTTTTGTCTTCAGGATGTAATTTAAGTGTTTGTTAAGATGTAGAACATTTAGCTACCCGAGATTAAATAAATTTTAAAGTACATTCGGCCACCTAAGTTTAAATAAAACTTAAAGATGAGAAGTTGGATCTTCTAATAAGCGAACAAAATTTGAAGGTAAGGGATTAGATATTTTAGTAGGTGGGACTTTTCTTTATCCCGCTCAAAATCTTTTTAAAAAAATTGACATCTTTTGAAAATAAATATGGCTGTGCTTGTTCGAGCAACTCAAACACTTAATTCAAATTCTCATCTTCATATTCTTAAAATAAATCAACCACAATTCACTTGAAGATGATTCAGTTTCTCTGACTCTGCCGCTAGTATAATTAAATGTTGTGTCATATTGAACCACTAATGCAATAAAATGTTGTAATGTGGTGTCATATTCATAAAAGAGAAAAGAAAAATAGAGTTCTTTAATTTGTATTCTGTCAAAAAAAAAAATTGCACAAGTATGTTTAAATTTTAAAAGTTACATTATGAAAAATGTTCAAAACGTCCTAGTCTTCGTTTAAGTATTTTATCCAACTAAAGTACACTAAATATGCAAAATATTCAATTTATTCTAACTCGAGTATTTTATTACGACTATATTTCAATAAGTTGAATGTTTTTACTTCGGGCCTTTTATTAGAGCACAATTGGTAATATCACTTTAGTTTTATAATTTTATATTATTATATGAGAATTTTGATTGAAAATTATTGGGATATAATTTGAAGAGCAAGTCAAATGCGTAGAGTACGTGAAGATCGAAGACAAACGTGAAAAGAAGTGAAAGACAAAGGTGCAGTGCCCGAGTATAGGCACTGCGGTGACCAGGTGCTGGGTGCCGTGGTGCCCAGAACAGAATTTGAGTGTCGCGGTGCTCAGGCGGGCATACTAACGTCGCAGCGCTAGGAGCGGGAACAGTTTTTCATTTTGATATTTAGCTATTTCGTTTCCCACTTATTTCAGGACTCCTTAATACTATTTTCACACGTTTAGGACAAACCTAAACTTCATAAAACTTATATAAATGTTCTCTATTAACTTGTAAAAATATTTTAGTGATCATTAAATAAATTTTTGTGATTTAAACATACTTTGTGATTATTTATAAGCGAAAATCCCTAAATTGTAAGAAATTGTGTTCTTTGTGAGTCTTTCTTGTAAAATGCGTGCTTTGGAGTGTCTTTGAGATTCAACAAAAAGAAGAGTGATCTTGACCCGCCGCGAACGTAGGTAAGTTGCCGAATCACGTAAATTTTTTATATGTTCTTCTTCTACCTTTCTCCCTCTTTAATTCCTTAATTACTTATTCTGCATATTATTGCTTAGGTGATATTGCTTGTTTTTGTGCTTCCGCTTCAACAAAGTGGTATTAAAGCTTAGTTCTAAGTAAACATGGCCACACCCAAGTATGAGATAGAGAAATTCAATGATATGAATTACTTCAATCTGTGAAAAATGAAGGTAAAGGCGTTGTTGGTGAGCCGACGGTTAAGCTCGACATTAGAGGAGATTGTAGTTCCATCTGGTGAAGAAGAAAAGATGCTACAGTCATATTTAGGCTGAAGCAGAAAGAATGGACATTCAAGAAAGAGCTTATAGTACAATCGTTCTATCATTGAGCGATGAAGTACTGAGGGAAATAGTAGGTGAGATGACGACAATTGGTCTTTGGAAGAAGCTTGACTCCCTTTATATGCAAAAATCATTGGCCAATAGATTGTATATAAAGAAGAAGCTATATCAGTTGTCCATGTCAGAGGGGACGCCTATGAAAGATCATACAGACGCTTTCAAAAAAATCATTCTTGATCTGGAGTCTATTATATCAAGATAGAAGATGAAGATATAACAATTATCCTGCTGAGTTCACTTCCTAAAAGTTATGAGAGTTTTGTTGATACGCTACTCTACAGCAGAGAGAGTTTAATGATGAACGATGTGAAATCATCATTAAACTCAAAGTTATTAGAAAAGTGGATTGAGGCAATGCAGAAAGTTTATCTGTAAGAAGAAGGCCCTCATATAGAGATAGAAAGAAAAAAAGGGCTCAAGGTCGAAGTCCAAGACTCCTAGGAAGTGTTATTGCTGCAAGAAAGAATGACACTTCATAAAGAATTGTTCAGAGAATAAAGCACAAGACAAGAAGAAAGCAGACGCTGCGCTAGCCTATAATGATAGCTATGACAGAGCAAAAACACTCGTTGCTACTGATGGTAAGAATGCTGAACAATGAGTTCTTGATTCTGGTTGTACTTTTTACATGTGCTTATAAGTCTTGGTTTGTAAATTTTCAGCCCATTAGTGGTAGTAAGGCGTTAATGGGTAATGATGTTGCATGTCAGATGATAGGAATTGGTATTGTTAAACTTAGGCTATATGATAGGCGAGTGAGAGAGTTAATAGATGTTAGATATGTTCCTAACCTTAAGAGGAACTTAATCTCACTAGGGACTTTAGACCAGAATAGGTGTTATCAACGAAGGGGTTTGGAGAGTGTTGAAAGGTTCCATGTTGGTAATGAGAGAAGAGAAGCACAAAGGTGATTATGTGCTTAAGGGTGAAGTTATGAGTGATTCTGCATTATTCTTTGTAGATGATGAGAGTATGCAAACTAAGTTGTGGCATCTTAGACTGGCACACCTAGGCGAGAGAAACTTGAAGGAGTTATTTAGTTAAAAGGTATTTGACAAGGATAAGTTCCAACCCTTAGAGTTTTGTGAGCATTGTGTACTTGAAAAAGCATATAGGGTGAGGTTTAGCACCAACGAGCACAAGATTAAGGGCACTTTTGACTACATACACTTGGATCTTTGGAGACTAACTTAGACAACTACTCGTGGTGGTGCCAGGTATTTTCTCAGTTTAATTGATGACTATTTAAAGAAGCTGTGGTTTTATATGTTGAAGAGTAAGGATCAAGCGTTTGATATGTTTAAGACTTGGAAGGCTTTTGTTGAGAATCAGACGGGAAAAAGAGTGAAGATATTGAGAATTGATAATGACATCGAGTTTTGCAATAGAGAGTTTAATGGATTTTGTACCAAGCATGGGGTTGCAAGGCATTGAACAGTAAGATCAACACCATAACAGAATGGGGTACCTGAGAGGATAAATAGGACCCTACTTAAAAGGGTTAGATGCATACCTACCAATGTAAAGATGTGCAAGGCATTTTGGGGAGAAGTTATAGTGACTGCAGCTTATTTGATTAATAAAAGTCATTCCTCAGCAATTGACTTTAAGATGCTAGAAAAGAAATGGTCTAGCAATCTTCTAAAGTATGATCACCTCAGAATATTTAGTTGCCCTGCCTTTGTACATGTTAAGGAGGGAAAGTTTAAACCTAGAGCCATCAAAGGGGTATTCATAGGATATCCTAAAGAAGTGAAGGATACAAGGTGTGGTGTAAATACCTGACACCACCAATGAGTATTATAAATCGCGATGTGATGTTCAATGAGACAACCAAGCTGAAGCTTTCTAAGAAGATGAGAAAGAAGAGCCTGTGCTCGAGGATGACTCAGCACCCGAGTCGATAGAAGTTAAAGTGGAGACTGAGAGTAGATCTGATATGCCTCTAGATCAGCACTTCAACAGGGAGATCTTTGAAGAAGAACCAAGAATACCAGCGAGTTCTTCCAAGTTCACCCAAAGAAAGATTAGGACTTTTGAGATGAAACTTGAAGAGTATCAGCTAGCCAGAGATAGGCTAAGGAGAATGATAAACCCACAAATCAGGTATGCACAAGTAGTCAGTTGTTCATGTTTTTAATTCTGCTTACACTCTTGAGTAAGATGAGCAGAGAACATATAGTGAGGCTATGAAGAGTGAAAACAAGAAAAAATGGTAGTAGGTCATGGAAGAAGAGATTAGTTCTCTTAGAAAGAACAATACCTAGAGATTGGTGAAGAGACCTTAAAAGAAACTAATTGGGTGTAAGTGGGTGTATAAAGTAAATGAGGGGATACCGGGGATAGAGCCTATAAGATTCAATGCTAGGTTAGTTGCACAAAGTTTCACTCAGAGAGAGGGAGGTGACTTTCATAAGATTTGCTCTCCAGTCGTCAAGCACACATTCATCAGGACTTTGTTAGCCATGTGTGCAAATATTAATTTACATCTAGAGCATATAAATGTAAAAACAACTTTTTTGTATGGAAAGCTTGAAGAGATGATATACATGGCACAACCGCAAGGGTTCTAGGAGCTTGGAAAGAAGATCATGCTTGTTTGCTAAAGAAGTCGTTATATGAGTTAAAGTAATTACCTAGACAGGTATATGAGATTTGATGAATTTATGATAGCTTGTGAATTTAGTAGGAGCAAGTATGACAGATACGTGTACTTCAAGAACATAAGTTGTGGGATGATGTCTTTGCTTTTATACGTCAATGATATGTTGATCGCATGTAAGAATATAGAAGAAATACAGAAGCTCAAGAAGTAGTTGAGTAGTGAGTTTGAAATGAAGGATTTGAGAGCAGCGAAGAGAATATTGAATATAGATATTGTGAGGGAAAAAAGAGATATTATTTTCTTGTTCCAACAACGATATATACTCAAAATTCTAGAGAAGTTTGATATGTCCAATGCAAAGGCTGTCTCTACTCCTTTGGCTATGCATTTCAAACTTTCAGTAGCACAATCATCAACATTCGAAGAGGAGAAGCTGCAGATGCGAAAAGTACTATATGCAAGCATTGTGGGGAGTATCATGTATGCAATGGTTTGCACAAGACCAGACATAGCATAGGCTATAATTATAGTGAGTAGATACATGACAAATTCAGGTAAGGATCATGGACTTGCAGTGAAGTGGATTTTAAGATATCCCAAGAGGACGTTGAATCATGGGTTGATGTATAAAAGGGATGAGAACAATAGTGAAATGGTAAGAGGGTACGTAGACTCAGATTATACATGTGATCTAGATAAGAGAAGATTGTTGACGGGTTACGTATTTACATTGTTGGTATAGTGTATATTGGAGATCAGTTTTACAACATGTGGTTGCATTGTCTACCATAGAGGTAGAGTACATAGCTGTTAGTGAAGCTATTAAAAAGTCCATGTGGTTGAAAGGCATATGCGTAGAGGTATTGGCTAGTGAAGATGTGAATATTGTTGTATATTATGACAATCAAAGTGCCATAGACCTAAGCAAGTATTAAGTGTTCCACGAGAGGTCGAAACACTTTGATGTGCGACTCTATTACATTCAAGAGATTGTAAAAAATGGTGAAGTTAGTCTAACGAAGATAGCGTCGTCTAAAAACCCTACTGACATGTTAATTAAGCCACTGCTCTCGGTTAAGTTCATCCTATGCAAGGACTTAACTGGAGTCACTACTTTGTGAGGGTGACCAAAGATGCAGAGATGAGAGATCGAGTAATTTTGTGGATGATTTTGAATCAAGGAAGGAATTTATGAGAATATTGATTAAAAAGCATCGAGATATGATTTAGAGAGCAAGCTAAGTGCGTAGAGTACGCGAGGATAGAAGATGGACGTGAAAAGAGGCGAAAAAAGAAGGTACGGCGCCCAGGTGTGGTGTTCTTTGTGAGTATTTCTTGTAAAATGCATGCTTTGTGACAGTCTTTGGGATTCAATAGAAAGAAGAATGATCTTGATTCGCCGTGGACGTAGGTAAGTTGCCGAACCATGTAAAATTTCTGTGTGTTCTTCTTCTACCTTTCTCCATCTTTAATTTCTTAATTACTTGTTCTGCATATTATTGTTTGGGTGATATTACTTGTTTTTGTGCTTCCGCTTCAACATATCATAACTGAAAATTTTTAAAGTTTGAAATTTCATGAATTGATCTATTACTATTGAATATTTTTGCGAATTTATTTAGAGAGCATCGTCTTCTAACAAAAAAAGATACTAATGCTTAAGTCAAAATTTATTTCAAAAAATGAGTGCTCTATGTGTGAAGTGTTCTAAAGACAAGAATGATATCACGCTTACATGTAAAAATATATTTTTGCACATATAAAAATATCACGCCTACATGTAAACACAATAAAAATATCGCACTCATATGGGTACGATATAGCCCCCTAATTAAGGAGCAATAATTGCCCCTTAAATAAGGGGGCGATTATTACCCCCTATATTTTAATATAATTGCTACATTTATTTTTATTATTTAAAATATTTATTAAAAATATATTTATATTTATCTAAATTTATGTTTGTATTTATTTATTAAAATTATATTTATTTAATTTAATTTTATTATTTGTTAATTTATATAAAATATAAATATAACTTTTAATAAATAATATAAATTAATATGTCATATATAATAAAATAAAATTAGCAATGCGGACTGACCAGACCAGATTAGAATAAAATTTTCAATTCTGAAATATCAAAACTAAAAACTAACAGGCCCTTATTCCCCCCCCTTTCTCAGCAAAGCTCAAGGCAGGCCTAAGAATGATGGCCAATAGGCCTAAACCCGTGAAAACAACAAAACAAGTTCGGATACGGAAAATTTAGCTGGCTAATGATGAAACTTGTTCGGCATATGCTGACCCTACCGCGACTACAGCCGAACAGGTACCGACCTAGGCCGACCAAAACAAGCCTCATTTAAACTAAAAATGCCAACGGAGACGAATCTAAAGAATATGTTTGACACATCAGAAGTGACATCTGACATGGGGTAAGAACGAAGATATAATCTGTGAAAAGATATTCAACACATATCAAGGAGGCAGTACGAAAGTGTCTGGCGTGTGTCAGAGGTACAACAGGAAATATCTAGCGCAAGATAAAAATACTACAGAGAAAAGTCCAAAAAAATCCCTAAAAAAGCCATTACTATATAAGGAAAAAGAGAAAACACGGTGGTGGGGATGATTAAAAATTTCCCAAAAGAAAAGAGAGAAAGAAAAAAAAAGGTACCCCCTGGCGGTGAAAGAGAAAATTTCACTCCTTAACTTGTCATTTTTTATATATTGAGAGAACGGAAAACAAATTATTTTCTGACTTAAGTATCAGAGCGTTTTCGTCAGAACCCACCCCTGCGAGATGGTCTTTGAGCTTCTGCGTATATTGTTATTGTAGGCCCCTCCTCTATAATTTGCAAAAAATAAAAAATTCAAGTGTATATTTACTGATTTAGTCCAAACGAGACCTAAAGTTCGATTCATCTTTTAATAAATTTAAAGCTCGTTGTTCAGAAGAACCATTTCTTCAGATGAATAAAATTAATTATTAAATAAAATGAAATAAAATTAAAAAATTAATTACTGTAATGGGTTCTGTTCAATGCATATTATTAAAATTGTAAAAACACTTAACATGGTATTTTTATCCACTTTTAAATTATTTGGCTCAAAAAGAAAAAAGTTAAAATTGGCTAAATAAGAAAATACCCCAACAAATTGGCTATTTACAACAAATTACCTTTATTATATTGATTTATGAATTATTGGCCATTAATTTTAATTTTTAGTTTGAAAAACTCACAAATAACCTTAAATATTAATAACCAATTAATTTTGTTTTCCCATTTCATCAAAATAACAGAAATAATATTAGTGAATACACGTTAATTGTGACAGTGGTGAAATTTGGGTCCATACTCAGCACCAAACAACAATATAATTGGTGGTCGAAATATTTATAAATAAAAGCAAATATGTCTAATAAAGTAGGAGACTTAAGAACAAATAGCAACCAATCATTGAAATTCAGCAATGCATTAAAAAATTTAACATATGTATACAATCTCAAAAAATTCTATATATATTTTAAACTGTATAACTAAAAAATGTATCATTTTTTTAAAGTTATACAACATTGTTTAAGTTGTGTACGTGTTCTAAAATATATAAAATTCATGCTGAAAATAATTATATATAAAGTGTTTATAAAAATGATCTCTTAAAGTGCTTCAACACTATTATTTTTCGAGCAAAGAATTTTTTTATTTAAAATAATTCTAAAAATAAATTTATTCAAATAAAAAAAAGTTTTTTTTAAAAAATAATTTTACACTTTTTAAAATAATTTAATGATAAAGAACTTACAATGCATTCTTCCGTTAAAATAAAAATTTTGAATTCAAATATTCTTCTTTTTCATTAAAAAAAATACTTAAACGATGATTAAAAAAAAAAGAAAAGCATTTGTAAGTATTACTAATGTTATGTATGTTTTGATGATACCAAAAACATTTATAAACATTTGGAACGAATACAAACATTTGATAAAATTGAACAAATAAAAAATGTTTTAGAGGAAAAGAAGAATGGCCCCATTGGACCCAAATGTAGCATTTGCCAACAATTTCAAAAGAATTTAAATCCACAATTCCATATCTTTTCTTATTACAAATGTGATCATAATATTGCCAGGCCAAAGTGGCTATTATTTATTAACTTTGCCTTTAAATAGGGATCAAGGGTTCATCACTACAAACCGAAGTGACAGTCAAACCGGTTCAGGCTACGGGTCGGGTTCCGGGTATGGATACGGTTCAGGCTTTGGGTCTGGATCAATTACTAATGCTGTGGAATCAGTTGTTACTGGAACAGTGAATCCAATTGGTGATGCTGCCGCTGAGTTGGTTAAAGGTTCAGGAACTAAGATTCAATCGGGTTATGGTCAGGGTTCCGGGTATGGATCGAGTAAGAGTGGCGGATCAGTGTCCACTACAGTGAATTCAGTTACCGAATACGGCTAGGAAGTTGGATCCGGGTACCGATCAAGTGAGGCTAGTCATCTACGCTATGTTTGGTGCAATAAAGATGTGTTATTTGTGTGATTTAATGTGTTAAAATTATAGAAAAATCTTGGTTTGCGTCTTAGCATAAAGTTAATGCATGGTATGTACTTAAGTTTGTATAATAATATGTCTTTGTTAAATTCTATTTGGACTTATTATTGTAATTTTCAGTGCTGGTATGATATTGTTTTACATATATTATTCTCTATTGGCCTTAAAGTGGATCATGAGTTTGTTTATTGCTTAAATGCTACTGTTTATTTATTTTTTTAAGAGTAGTATTCTCTTTTATTTGAGTTGAAATTTTAATAAAGTGCTGAAAATTAAATTTATTGTTCATAATTTTATTTAATTATTAATAATGGTTTCAATTATAATTTTATCTTTATCGATCACCATTTCCTTTAAGAAATTTATGTTTCTTATAAATTCAGGACATATATTAAAATGGCATTTAGTATTGTCATTAGTTTTTTTTCAAGACTAATAGTTTCTCAACGAAATTATGGTCACTGCCGTAAATTTTATGTTGAAATGTTACGGGGCGGGGCTGCTGTTCTCTGATAAATGTTCCATGTTTATAAAACAATAATGGTAAAGATGTTAGTCGATGATATAATCAAATCAATACCGTAATAAAGGTCATGAAAAAATATACATTGTGATTGAAAACAAGTTACTTGTAAATCTACATCAAAAGCTCGGATAGAAATATCTTTTGTACTTTCTCGATCAGTATTTTTTTTAAAAGAAAATATTTCATTGTTGAATTGGTGATTTAAACTATGGATTAGTATGGCTTTGAATTGAGATTAATAGAGAGATGACATGGAGTTAAGAATCTTTCAGATAGATAGCGTTTAAGATTGAAGCCGAAAGCCACAATACAAGGGAATTTCATGAATAGGGTGCCACGACGCTGCTCTCTCAACACTAAGGTATCAATCCAGAACCTTTAGCATTGCGGCGATATGCCTTGGACATGTCAGTGTCGGCAGCACTACTTTGAATTTTGCCAACAAAGCGATGTTGGGCCTTTGATATAAATATACCCTTTTATTTTAGGATTGTAAGAGAGTTGTATGATTGACTCTTTTAGCTTCAAATTGCTACTGTTATTGTATGTTCCTTGTAATCTTTAGAGTATTTCTTGTAATCGCTAATTAATAAAATAAACTCAAATCTTAATCACTATAAACATAAGTAAATTGGTAAAGAGAGAGGTATTGATGGACCTCTTTAATTTAGCTTAAGTGCTTTAAACACTAAATTATTTTTAAAAATATTTTAAAGACCTTCGTTCGTTATTATTTATTGTTTCTTTTGACATAATATTTTTTAACAGCTCAAAATTACGAATTTTCCTTTGTATCGTTACACTGTATTTAACAAAATATTTTATTAATTAAAAAAGTCCATTTTATCCTTATTTATTTATGAAAAACTAAAAATATTCTCGCTTCCTTCTTTAATCCCTATTCTTCTCTCTAAAAAAAAAATTCATTTTATCCTCCTCAAGGTTACTCGTCCCTTTCAATTTTAATCTTGCAAAACAAAAACAAAAGCCATCCCAAGTTTGAGAAGTCAGATGGTAATAAAAAGAAGAAACAACCGTTAACAAATGAGAGCATCGTCTTCATGCTAAGGTTTTTTTTATAACTTTTTTTGGTAAAACTTTTTTGTTTTTATATTTGTTCTTATTGCTGGAAGTAAGCATTTATTATGAATTTTTCAGTTTTACAATTAGTTTGTATCATATTACATTTTTTTTTTTTTTGCTTTACTCTTGTTCAGAGATCAATTTTGATTTTTCTTATTTCAATCTTAAAGTGTTTGTTTGAGAGATTTATACGTGTTCAATTGAGCCGACATCTAGTGTTACATTTCTTATATTTTTTATTTCTGCCTTTATGGCAGGAATTGGTAGAGGCCAGGAAGAAGAAGAGGAAGTGGCATTATAATTTGAAACAAGTATGTTTTGCCCAATTTTTGTTTATTTTCTTCTTAATTAGAGTTGAAGCCTCGGTGCATTAGTGGTAAAAGCAATTGAGCCATAAAGTTCAGTATTTTGTGTTGGAGTTGATTGAAACATGTAGAGAAGCTGACACAATGAGTTTTTGGTGATTAAGGCATGCCTTTTTTTTTTTTTTTTTAAATTTTTTTTTAGGAGCTTGCTTATTTATGGGAAAAGATGCGGCAATGCAATATTGCCAAAAAAGATAGATCAAAATATGTATCTTATTGCAAATCTAACATGCATGGTCTTTATTTATTAGATATTCATCTCTTTGGAGGGGACGAGTGAATCTAAGGAGGATATAAAGTTTTTTTCTTTGGAGAAAGAAGAATAGAGATTGAAGAAAGAGGTGGGGGTATTTTTGATTTTTTGTAAATAAATAAAGATAAAATAGACTTTTTTCAACTAATTAAATATTTTATTAAATGTACGTGTAGTAATACATGAGCAAAATCATAATTTTAGGCTGTTGAAAATAGATTTTGTTAAAAGAAATAGTAAACATTAACGGATGAGAGTCTTTAATGTATTTTTGAAAATAAAGAAGCATTTTAGGCACTTATGCTAAATTAAAGGCGTCCATTATTACTTATCTCATTGTTAAATCATGTAAATCCTATGTGTTCTTAGTGAGTTTATTTTTTGTGTTCTTTATTCTTGTTGATTAATCTTTTAATTATGCAATTTCATTATCTTGTGCGGCGTTTATTTCTGCATCAACAAATTAGTATCAAAGCTATTTGGTTGGTTGTTATTGATAATGTCATCTTACAAATATGAAGTTGAGAAATTTAATGAGCAAAATGATTTTAATCTATGAAAGGTTAAGGTGATGATTTTATTAGAGAGTAAAGAGCTTCATTCAGCTTTTGAAGAAACTCTAGTTACAACTAGTATTAAAAAGAAGCCTAAGACATCTAAAATCGACCTAGATATTACAATTGTTCTATTATTAAGTGACGAAATTTTGAGAAAAGTTGCTAGAGAAGACTACAATTGGTTTATAGAAGAAATTTGATAATTTGTACATGATAAAATCTCTTACAAATTGATTATATTTCAAAAAGAAGTTGTATCAATTGTCAACGGTTGAAGGAGCATTAATTAAGGATCATATTGATACTTTCAATAAAATTATCAATTATCAATGGGTGAAGGAACATTAATCTTGAGACAGTTGATGATAAAGATAAGGTTATAATTTTGTTGAATTTTCTTCTAGCAAGTTATGAATATTTTGTTAATACACTTCTCTATGGTAGGGAGTCTTTAATAATAATTGATGTTAAAGCATCTTTAAACTAAAAAAGATGGAAAAAAGATTAGAACCTAATTTCATAAAAGGTTTTATTACAAGAAGAAGGGTTCAAAATAGACAAATAAAAAAAATGAGTCATTTAAGTTCAAATTCAAGGAAAAAAATCAAGAAGTGCTACTTTTACAAGAAAGATGGGTATTTCAAAAGGGATTTTCTAAAAAGGAAGGTCAAGTTGAAAGACAAGAAATCAAAGGAAGCTGTTGCTACAATAGCCAATGAAGAAGACTATAAAATTAGAAATATTTATAGCTTCAAATAAGAAAAATACTAATGAATAAATACTAGTGAATAAATACTTGATTCTAGTTACATTCTATATATGTCCTAATAGAGCTTAATTTACCAATTATCAGTCCATTAATTGTGAAAAAGTATTAATGAAAAATGATATGACTTGTCAAGTCATTGATATTAGTAGTATAAAATTGAAATTGTATTATAAAAATGTTAGAGAGTTACTAAATGTTAGACATATTCGTGACTTTAAAAGGAATTTAGTCTCTCTTAGAATACTAGATCAACATGGTTACTCATTTTATAGCTGAAAAAGGCATACTTAAAGTAATTAAAGATTCTATTATAGTAATGAAGGGTAAAAAATACAATGGGTTGTATGTGTTGCTTGGAGAGGCTATTATTGGTTCTGCATATATTTCTGTTGATGTGAGAATATGCAGACTAAGTTATGGCATACAAGGTTAGCTCACCTAAGTAAAAGAGGTCTCAAGGAACTATATGTCAGGATATATTTTGTGTTAATGTATTAAAGAGTTATGCATGTGATTGTGTACATGTTAAAAAATTTCAAATACATATCTAACATACATTATGCAGTGAAATAAATTAAAACAAAATAATCAACATATACACATTATAACTGAATAAAAAATAATATAGAAATTGAATACATACCCTTATTGACGATTCGGTGAAGATTGTTAAACAATATAGCATTTGAGCTCACAATGAAGTCCTTCATTGAATAATTCTAGACTCTAACATTTGGTATGATTAGAGTAGTTAGAATGGTAGTTTTTATTGTCTATTTCGTGCAAGAGTTAAACTAAGTTCAATACTTGAACTAGTTCTAGAATTATATGCTTAAGAATTGTGTTTAGGGATTAAAATGTAACTCATTTTCTCTCAAACGCTTTGCAAGAATTTTTGTTCTCAACAATTGAAATCTCTATAAATGAAACTCTTTTTATTTGTTTTATTTAGACTAAGACTTCCATATGGATATATGTCTATTGTGTGAAAAATCTTTTACCATGTAAGCTAATGCATGAGTGACAAATGTCACTTATGTTATCCATACAAACTTTTTGTATGTGTGACATTTGTCATATGCAACTCTATGCATCCTACTATTTGTCACACAAATGGTCATGCATGGATGCCATGTATGCATATTAATTTTCCAAGCAATTAAGATATATTTGTAATATTTACAAACTATGTTTTTCACTTTTCAAAGAGGTCCTAAAATGTATCATGCTTTTCGAAACCTTCACAGATTGATTTGTTCGATCCGTCCCTCTGCCCTAGTGCTCAACGAGTACACTTCACATTGTGAGATTCTTTAGGTTCACACCCGGTTATCTTACAAAATACTTCTGTAAGTTCATGAACGACGCTCCCACACTCATGTTACGAATATTACAGAATAATCTGTTGAACCATATAAGTTGAGGTTAAAATATATTCGTATAATTTCTCTACCACCTATGTCCTTTGAAGAACAGAGATATAAATTATGACCGTCAAAACTCTATCTGCTCAACCATGAACTTATCTCCAGATTTGTATTTTCGTAAACAATATTTAAAAATTCATTTACGATATTGTTTAACCCTACGAAAAAAAAATCTTTTTTGAGGTTTATTCTTATGATTACAAGACTTTTTAAAATACAATATCGGAGCATTAAGATATACAACTCACCCATATGAACTGACAGATATCATATCTACGTACGTCAAACTCCATGAGCATCAGACTATACCTAACGATACCCAGTGGTCAGACCATGAAAGTCTCTAATATGCGTAGAACCAAAGTATGGTGGATCACTCACAAGCCCACAGTGGTGCTTAAGTCAAAGGATCATAAATACCACTCAATTCGAGAATATCCTCCATTGACGGCTTCATATGATGTTTATTGGAGGTCTTCGTGAGTCTGTTTAGTACCTAGTCCTTACTAAATACCTGTATGCCTATATGGACTTCCGCTAAATCTATAGTCTGCTAAGACTTAACCATATGAATAATTCATATATAGACATATACTAATCCAGAAGGAATATCGATTGACCTATGTTGGTAACTATGGATCAAAAATAATATTTTTGAGAACACATTACGCAATGACATTTTTAGCACTATTTGTAACTCTTTGTAACTACGTCATTATTATAGTATTCTCGAGTCTTTGTCCCTGTTTCAGACAAGGTTCTAACTCCTTAGAATGCTAACTCTTAGTGCTGACTTAAACTTCTTTATATCATATCTAAACTTTTTTAGATTTACAATGTCTAAAAAGTTATGATTACTATATAATTATGTATTAAGGATTATTATGAAAAAATTTCTGTATATTATAATGGCACATAAGCATTGTTTTTCAATATTTTGTAAGAAAAAGATTCAACCAATGGGGTTTTGCTAATATTATATGCTTGAAAAAGCTTATAAAGTTAAGTTTAACATTGGAAAATACAACACCAAAGGTAATATTGTTTATATACATTTAGATCTTTGAAAGTGTGCTTAAATTGTTACTCATGGTGGTGCTAAGTTCTTTATGAAATTTATAGATAATTATTCAAGAAAGTTGTGGATTTATGTGTTGAAAAGTAAAGAAAAGATTTTTGAGATGTTTAAAACTTGAAAAGCACTTGTTAAAAATCAAATTGGTAAGAAAATCAAGAGACTTAAAACTGGCAATGCTCTTGAGTTATGTAATACTGAATTTGATAGATTTTGTGCTAAATATAGAATTGTAAGACATAAAACAGTGAAATCAACACCATAATATAATGGTATTGTGAAAAGGATGAATAGAACCTTATTTGAGAGGGTAAGATATATGCTAACCAATGCAGGGTTGCCTAAAGCTTTTTGGAGTGAGACAATAGTCACAACATCCTCCTTGATTAATAAGAGTTTATTTTCAACAATTAGTTTTATGACTCTAAAAGAAAAATAGCCAGACAACACTCTGAAGTATGATTACATGAGGGTATTTGGTTGCCCTGTATTTGTATACATTAAATCAGGCAAAATAGAACCTAGAGCCTTAAAGGGGATATTCATTAAATATCCAAAATGTGTTAAGGGATAGAAAGTTTGGTGTATTGATCTTAAGTCACCAAAAAGTATCATCAGTAGAGATGTGACATTCAATGAGTCAACATTATTAGAGATCAATCCGAATTTAGAAATGAAGAAGTCAAAACTTGTGCCAACAATAGTTTCAACACCAGAAACCGAATGCATTATAGTACAACATGATTTAGAACTTGATTTGCACTCATGTCAGCACTTCAGAGAGACAGTACTTGGAGATGAACAACAGACGCCAATCAGTTCTTTTAGGACTACCCCAAAGTAGACTAGAACTCTTGAGATAAAACTTAAAGAGTACCCGTTGGCTAGAAACAGGTAAAGAGGGACAATTAAGCCACCAATCAAGTATACTCATACAGATTTGATAACTTATGTCTTTAATATTGCTTACACTGTGGAATATGATGAGCTTAAATCATAAAGAGGCCATGAGGAGTGTAAATAATGTTAAGTGGTAGCAAGCTATAGAGGAAGAGATTAATTCTCTAAAAAAAGAATTAAATTAGAAATTGATGGTTAAACCTAAAAATAAGAGATTAGTTGGATGCAAATGGATTTACAAGATTAATTATAGGATTTCAGGTATTGAATCTTTAAGATTTAGGGCTAGACTTATTTCATAAGACTTTACTTAAAAAAAGGGGTTGATTTCTATGAGATTTTTTTTTTTAATAGTCAAATACTCATCAATAAGGATTCTATTGGCCATGATTATAAATCTTGATTTCTATTTAAAGCAAATGGATGTTAAAATTGGATATCTTCACAATAAACTTAAAGAAAAGATATACATATCACAACTACAAAATTTTAAAGAACCCAAAAAAAGAAGTCATGATTATTTGTTAAATAAGTCTCAATATAGACTAAAACAATATCTAAAATAATGATATAAGCGAGATATGATAATTGTATGCTTCATTGTAGTTTTATCAAGAACAAATATAATGGATGTACTTGTTTTAAAACATTGAAAAATTGTATGCAAAATGTACCTTCTTCTTTCTTGTTGATGAAATGTTAATATTTTAATAATAAAATATTAAAATTTTCTAATAAAAAATTAAAAACTTTCATCGTGTGGTGGGTCGGGTGGCTTCACATGGTGCTATGTTGAATTTTGCACTAGTGATTTCGATTTTGAATGTATTTTACAAAAGGGTGCAAATTAAGTAAATTTTGCTTTCTTTGATTAATTAAGCTTAGCATATTTGACTTTTGACAAAATAAATAAATTATTAAAAAATTAGTTTAGTTTAGTTTGGTTTTGGCCTTTTCCCCCAATCAAATCCGCTACCGTTTTCAGCGTAAATAACTTTATTTCAGTTTACAAAATTTTAAAAATATAGTTGTTTCGGTCTAGTTCACTTCTAATACACTATTTAGAATGGTTCAAAGTTTGTTTCAATTGATTAGTTTTACTCAAAATTGAATCATACAGATGATGAATGCCTCGATAAAGATATAGCTGAAAAGGAAACATAAATTAAAGATAGATGTATACCTGGAGGAGCCTTCGCATAAGACGCTCAGCCAACAAAATATCTCAACAAAACAACACGCTATAAACCCTCTCTCATTAGTAAAAACTAAACACACTTGGTCTCTTTATCTCAAATCTAATGTGGGCTTTTCGCTCTCCCCAGCTCCACTCTCACTGCATAAAATTCTCAGCATCACCAGCAGCTCATCTTCCTCAAAAACCATCTTCAATTTCCTGCGTAGCTCTAAACTCTTCAATCACACCCACCACAGCAAACGACGACGACAACAATAAGAACAAACTAATACAATCATTATGCAAACAAGGCAATCTCAAGCAAGCGCTCGACGTTTTGTCCCGCGAGCCCAACCCCATCCAGCAGACGTATGAGCTCCTCCTTCTCGCGTGCTCCCATCATAACTCTCTCTCTTATGCCGAAAATGTTCATTCTCATCTTATTAATAATGGGTTCGATCAAGACCCTTTCTTGGCGACGAAGCTTATTAATATGTATACGGAGCTTGACTCCATTGATCATGCGTACCACGTGTTTGATAAAACGCGGAGGAGAACTATTTACGTTTGGAACGCCCTTTTCAGAGCGCTTACGTTGGCAGGTCGTGGAGAGGAGGTGTTGGCTTTGTATCGGAGGATGAATAGGAGTGAAGTTCCATCTGATAGGTTTACCTATACTTATGTGCTTAAAGCTTGTGTGGCGTCGAATGGCGTGGTTTCGTATCTGAAACAAGGGAAGGAGGTTCATGCGAGTATTTTGCGAAATAGGTATGATGGGCTTGTGCATATTATGACTACTGTGATTGATATGTATGCGAGGTTTGGGTGTGTGAGGTATGCAAGTTTTGTTTTTAATCAAATGGATGTGAAGAATGTTGTTTCTTGGAGTGCTATGATTGCTTGTTATGCAAGAAATGGAATGGCTTTTGAGGCGTTGGAGCTTTTTCATGAAATGGTAATGGAGAACCCTGATTTGTATCCAAATTCTGTGACTATGGTTAGCGTGCTCCAAGCATGTGCAGCTTTTGCTGCTTTAGAGCAAGGGAAGTTGATACATGGGTATATATTGAGAAGAGGTCTTGATTCTATTTTGCCTGTTTATAGTGCATTGGTGACTATGTATGCAAGATGCGGCAAGCTTGAGCTGGGGCAGCGTGTCTTTGATCAAATGGATAAGAGGGATGTTGTTTCGTGGAATTCTTTGGTTTCAAGTTACGGGGTTCATGGATTTGGAAAGGAAGCAATTCAAATTTTTAAAGCCATGATTGATCACGGAGTTTCACCAAGTCCTATATCTTTTGTTAGTGTATTGGGAGCGTGCAGTCATGCAGGACTCGTTGAGGAGGGGAAGATGATATTTGGATCTATGCATAAACAGCATATGATTTTTCCTAGTGTAGAGCATTATGCTTGTATGGTAGACCTTCTTGGTCGTGCTAATAAGTTAGAAGAAGCAGCCAAGATTATAGAAGATATGAGGATTGAACCAGGCCCTAAAGTTTGGGGTTCATTACTTGGATCATGTAGGATTCATTGTAATGTTGAGCTTGCGGAGCGAGCAAGCAGGAGGCTCTTTCAGCTTGAGCCTACAAATGCAGGAAATTATGTACTTCTAGCGGATATTTACGCAGCAGCTAATATGTGGGATAAGGTAAAAAGAGTGAAACAGTTGCTTGAAGCTAGAGATCTGCAAAAAGTCCCAGGTCGAAGTTGGATTGAAGTTAAGCGGAAAATGCACTCATTTGTATCCATTGATGAGTTCAACCCACAGATTGAACAGCTACATGCTTTGTTAATCAAACTGTCGACTGAGATGAGGGAGAAGGGCTATGTGCCGCAAACCAAAGTTGTGCTCTATGATCTTGATGCAGAAGAAAAGGAACGAATTGTGTTAGGCCATAGCGAAAAACTAGCCGTTGCTTTTGGTCTCATAAACACAAGCAAGGGGGAGATCATTCGAATTACCAAGAACTTGAGGTTATGCGAGGATTGCCATTCTTTTACTAAATTCATTTCCAAGTTTGCCAATAAAGAAATTCTGGTTCGAGATGTAAACCGGTTTCATCATTTTCGTGATGGTGTTTGTTCATGTGGGGATTATTGGTAGTCACAATGCTGAATGCAACATTCAATCTTGATTTATTTTTCTCTTTTTTCTTTCTTTCTTTATAACAAGAGTCAAAATCAATCTATGTTTTGAGTATGTACAGTTACTCACTTTGTTTAAAGAATAATATACATGTACTTTATAATGGCAATCCACTAGTATGCGTGTGACATGAATATTTAATGTGAGAGTGCCAACTTATAAATTAAGGATGACAATAGGGTTCTATTTTTATTCCTGTTCTATTTTTTGTTTTAAACTCGTTTTTATTTTGTTCCTCATAAAAATTTAATGGGGCGGGGATGAAAATCCTCACGTGGGGAATAATTTTTTCATCCCTACACTATTTTTTATTTTTATTAATATTAAGTATTAATTTATATTTATAAATTTTAATAATAAAAAATTAATCTATATTATGATAAAAAGAAATCAAACTAACAAATTAGAATAATATGATTATATCTTTTAATAATGTGAATAATAAATAATTTTTAAGTAAATAATAAATAAAACAAAAAATTAAAAATTAAATAACGTTCTAGTGTCTACTATCATTTATCTTCCTGTTAATTGCTTCATTTTCTCTCATTAAAATTCATAAGATTTAGACTTTATTCCTAAAAATAAATAAACTATTTTTAACTTCTTATTAATTTCATTGAGATAATGTAATAAATAGTTTAACATAATTAAACTTATAAGAAATTAGACTGACCTCATTAGTATCTTCAATAAATGTGTGACATTAAATATTTATAAAAAAATTTGAATATGAACTTGATAATAAAAATAAATTATATAGTAACTAGTTGGTTAAAATAAAATAAAATAAATAAAAATTAAACTTTTACAAATAATATATAATTATATTTTATACCTTTAATTTCATCTTATTACCAATCTTGAGCAAACATCAAAATTTCTAATGTCTTTAGATGTAATCCATTATGACGAGAATTTACAAATCTACTACTTATATTAAATACAAATTCAAATGCTATCAAAATTAATTTTGTTATCATTCTAAATTTTTTACTCGAGATGAAAGAGCAAGTTTAATGAGAGAAAAAAGAGAGCAAGTTTGATGAGAGTCTGAGAGAATAAAATTAATGACAACTGATGACTCAACGCAAACATAAAAGCCTTTAATATTGGAATCTGTGAGAAAATTGATTGAAAATCATCGGGATATGATTTGGAGATCAAGCCAAGTGCGTAGGGTACGCAAGGAGCGAAGACGAACGCGAAAGGAGACAGAAAACGGAGATGAGTGAACTAGGCACCAACGCCGTGGTGACCAGGATTGGGCGCTGCGGCGACTAAGATCGGGCGCTGTGGCGCCCATTCCAGAACGTGAGCGCCGCGGCTCCTCGTGAGAACCACCAGCGCCGCTGAGGTAAGAGTTGAGCGCCGCGGCGCTGGACGTGGGAATCCGTTTTTCATTTTGAGACTTTCTTATTTCATCTCTCACTTGCTTCAGGACTCTCTAATACGACTCCTACACATTTAGGGTAAACTTAGGACGTCCCAAAACCTATATAAATATTCTCAATTGGCTTGTAAATATAATCTAAGTGATCATCAATAATCTTTGTGGTTCTTTGTGAGAGCAAATTTCTAGAGTGAAAGAGAGAGTTTTCTTTGTAATTTTTCTTGTAAAAGACATACTTTGTGAGTGCCTTATGATTCATAATAAGAGAAGAGTGTGATCTTAGGACGTCCCAAAACCTATATAAAGGCTCTCAAATGGCTTGTAAATACAATCTAAGTGATGATCAATAATCTTTATGGTTCTTTGTGAGAGCAAATTTCTAGAGTGAAAGAGAGAGTTTTCTTTGTGATTTTTCTTGTAAAAGACATACTTTGTGAGTGCCTTGTGATTCATAATAAGAGAAGAGTGTGATCTTGATCCGCCATAGACATAGGCAAGTTGCCGGACCACGTAATTCTTTATGTGTTCTTCTTCTACCATTTTTCTCTTTATTCCTTAATTACTTGTTTTGCATATATTACTCGGGTGATTTTACTTGTTTGTGTGCTTTTGCTTCAACAGAATCTATATTTTTTTGTTAAATATTTTTATTTTTTATTAATAAAATTATATTATTAAAATATTTTCTAGTAACTTAGTTAAATGCAAATTATAAAATAAAAAATTGATAAACTATATAACTATTAGGGTCGGTGCTTACGTGCCATCCCTAAATGTACATATACTTGTGTATTTATACAAGTGTACATTCTCATTAAATCGTTAATACTCAATTATAGGGTATTATGCATGTAACGTTACAGACATTGTAGATCTGAAGGAGTTTGGATCATATTTAAAGAGTTTAGATAAGAGCTCATAGTTAGCCACACTGAGACATATAATTGTTAAATGTTAGCACAGTTAAGTGTTAGTTGGTTATAATACTCAACAGATCCAAGAGTTGGAGCCTTGTCTGTAATGGGACATAGACCTGGGAATATACTAGTAACTGTATAGTTGCAAGAGTTGCAATCGGGTGCCAGGAAATGCAAGTTGCGCAAGTATGTTCTCGAATAATTGTCCCTGATCTATTTTTGTCGATGCAGGTCTATCGGTGGATATCTTTATATATAGATCAACATATGTTGTACCTATCGGGTATAAATGGTTGTTCCTGACTGATTGTGAGCTTGGAGCTCATATTGACATATGGGTATCCAGTTAGGACTGGATATGTGACAGACTCACGAGGGCCTCCGATAGACACCTAATGTAAGCCGCCAACGGAGGATCTTCTCGAGTTAAGTAGTATACGTGGTCCTTTGACCTTAGTGCCATGGTGGGCTTGTAAGTGATCCACTATACTTTGGTTCCACGCATGTCACAAAACTTTCATGGTGTGACCGCTGGGTGTCGCTGGGTATGGTCCAATGCTTATGGAGTACAGTGCGTACAGATATGGGATCCGTCAGCTCCTATATGGAGTTTGATATCCAGATGCTTCGAGACTATATCTTAGAAAGTCTTGTGGCCACAAGCAATCATCCCGGGAAAGAGTTCTGACAGGGTCGAACAATATGGCAAATGAGTTTGTGCATATTGTTCATTGAGATACAAGTCTGGAGATAGGATATAGATAAGCACAAGAGGATTTAAAGGTGATAATCTATATCTCTGCACATCCAGGATATCATGACGGAAGGATTATACGTATGCGTGTAACCTTAACTTGCATGGTTCAACACGCTGATTTGTATATCTGTGACGTGCGCGTAGGGCATTGCTCACGGACTCATAGAATAGTTCCATTTGATGAATCAGGCATAGGATCTAGGGAGTCCCGCGATATGGAGTGTACTCGTTGTACACTGGGACAACGTACCAAATTAAATTGTTTAATTCAGCAATATTCAGCATTTTCACGGAAATGCGTGCTTTTCTGTATTTAAGTGTTAAATACAACAATTAGTTAATAATTGTTATTTACTAATTATTTAATGACACATAGCGTATTGTAAACCCTCGATTGAGTTTACTTAAGTGTGAGATTTGATAGAACCCACTAGGGGGTGAACTTAGTAACTATTCATGAGGGGCAAAATGGTCATGACATACTATAATTATTTAATTGTTAAATAATCATTCTCTCTCTCTCCTTTTTATATTATATAATATATATATTATTATATTATTATTATTATTTACATTATATATATTATATTTATATTATATCATATATATATAGTAAAAGAAAGAGAAGAGAAGGAAGAAGGCCAAACGGCCCAAAGAGAATGAGAAGAGAAGAAATGGAGGAGAGGAAGAAAAAAGAGAGAAGAAGAAGAAAAGAAAAGGAAAAAAAAAAAGGAAAAGCGGAGGGAAACTGAAATTGTTTCATTTTTCCTACGCTTCTAATTGGAGCAATTGTGAATTGCTTCAAACTCTCTATTTTTTTATCTTTTTAGAGAAAAGGATATGAATTCACTTCTAGCCATTTTGGGGATTAAGAGTTAATCTCAGGCTGAATATGGAGCTGCTGTTCTAGCTCACCAAGTTCACCGAATTGGTGACTAGAATTGCACTCAAGTTGGTCTCCATACGGACTTTAGAAAAAATACGTATATAACGTTATACGTTTGGTGAGTTCTCTAACCTTATTAATATATTAATGTGATTAATATATTTATTTATTGTGTTTATTATAAAATTTATATTTCTATTGCGTTAGGCAATAGACACAATTGCACATGCATACACCTATATACTTAAGATCCGACTGCGCCGATAATAACTATATAGTAAAAATTATATTTAATATATTCATATAAAATTAAGCACGGGACAGAGATGGGGTGGAGAGACTTATTCCCATCTTCGCCTCATTAATAATACGAAAAATAATTTTTTTTATGCCCCACTCTTTTTTTCTAAAAACAAATCACCTTATCTCTATCTCATTTGGAGCAGGGCCCTATAAGGCCCCATCCCCGTGGGGCATTTTGCCATTCTTACTACCAATAAAGTTGTATGTTTTGTTGTCATCAATTCCTAATTTACCAATTATAGGTTGCGATTGAAAATATTTGTGCAACATCTGTCTTTTTTAAAAAAAAATTTAATGTCCAGTTTCGCGTTAATGTTTCATATTAAATAGAAATTGAGTAGAACAAATCCAAGTTTTTATTTACACGTGGGTTTTTAAAATCTTGGCTGAAAATGAACTTATCTTGCGAATTTTGGATCCCTCAAAATTAGTAGTGTTGGATAATACAAATCTAGTTGCCCATAAACAATAAGTAAATAGGTTAGACCTGTGGGAGATTGTGTAATCTGCACTCTTTGCCACAGCATGTAAGGAGGCTGCAACTTTCTTTATGTTTCCATGGGCAATATGGAAGGACAAAAACCAATTTGTGATGCAGGGGAAAGAAGAAAGCCGGAGTACCTGGTTTCAAGGACTGAGGCTACTGTGATTCATACTTCGGACATTATGAGGCTCAGAACAACCCCCATGGGAGACACAAGGTTGGGGATCTTTCTGAACAGGAGACAATTTCGAGGGGATGGATCAAAATCAATGTTAATGCTGCAATTAACAAGGAGAGTAACATGGCAGGGTTGGTGTGAGAAATGTAAAGAGAATATATTTCACTGTGAATTGTAAAGCTGTACAATGGAGTCTTTATATAGGTTGTAACCTTATTATATAATAGGAAAGTAACATTCATAAAGAAATAATATTTTACATTAATAATATGTATATATGATAGGAAGGTATAAAAGAATTATTCTGAAATGATTTCGGAATAATTTCAGAATTATTCCTTAATAGTTGGGGGTAGTGATTAGCAGCGTTGATGGAAAACCATTAGCAATGGCAGTGGCTCCAAGCCACGCCTGGGCAGATATGAAAAGAGCAGAGGCTAAAGCAATGCCTTATGGAATACAAGTGGCTGCAAATCTCAAATATTCAAACCTAGTGATGGAATCAGATGCTACTAATATGATTAGCTTGGTTAAGGGTGGGATCAAATCATTAACAAAAGTTAGAATGTGTTGTTAACAATATATGTAATCTAGTGAAGAAAAGGAATCAGGTTGTGATTAAACAAGGACCGGCTTGGGGCACAAGTTAGCCAAATTTACCCTCAAGTCTACTGAAGCCAAAATGTGGCTATCCTCCTTTCCTGTATAAATTTTCTGTTAATGAATACATGTTATCTAAAAAACAATTAATAGAAATTGGATAGCTCAATACAACTATAGACCAATAATATTAGGATAATTTATAATCCTTCTACCACCTGATATATATATTTTTTGTTGTTTTTTTTTTCTTTTCAATAACAACTTTTGTTATATTCTTATAAATGAAGTTTTATCATTTATCATTTAGGTTCCGAGTATTTTGGCATGCTATAGATTTACGATGATGTAATAATCCAGCGACTTAAAAGATAAACTAGATTTAATTTTTTTGTAATTATTATCTTAAAAAAGTGTTTTTCAAAAACGATTTCATGAAACATAGCAAACGGCTCACCGTTTTCCTTCTTCCTCTCATCTGTGTTGTCCTCTAGACCTCAAACCGAAGCTGATCTCTTGGTGGGTCTGGTTCCTGTTTCTATTTAATTTCGTAATTATTATTATTATTATTTTTTATTCTTATCAAAATGGGATATTAGTTTTGTTTCTCTCTTATGATTTTACAATTGCTGTGTTATATATCATTGATTGAATATCAATTAGTAGCCTCATATGTACACTTTCAAATGAAGATTAGTACCCACATTCTATTGAAAAGCTGTCATTTACTTAATTTGATTTAACTTGTGATTCACATTTTCTTTAATGTTCTTGTCATCATCCCAAGCTCAATTAATGATTGAATTTTGAGTTTGATTTGGAAGAGGTTTTGGTTTGATATTCTCCATAGTCAAGCAAATTAGTTTCTTTTCCATGTATTGGCTTAAAATTTATTTTATGTTGGACAAAAGATCATGTACATTCTTATAAAGCTTTCTGTTTGTGATATTCAATCAATAAAATACAAAAGTGTCAAAACTTAACCCATTTCGATGGCTTAGATGAAATTGCTGTGTAATATAATATGTACTCGTTACACATTCACGAACCGATTTTTAATCAATTTGCAGGGGCTGTTTTTTATTATCATAAGATTAGAATTCAAATTAAATTATAAAGAGAAATATGTTCTTCCATATTGTATTGGAGCGAAACATGCAGCTACACCCACGATACATTGGTCGCAACTTTCGAGATCACTTAGTGTCAAAGCTTATGAAAGATGTTGAGGGCACTTGTAGGTAAATTTTAAACGACATTTGTGATTACTCAGTTCTTTTTTTCATTCTATTTAGTGATCATGAATGAGTAATCGGGGGTTTATGCAGTGGCCGACATGGATTTGTGGTGGCGATAACCAGTCTAGAGAGAATTGGGAAAGGACAGATTCGAGATGGGACGGGGTATGTCACTTTTCCATTAAAGTTCCAGTGTATTGCTTTTAGACCCTTTAAAGGGGAAGTCTTAGAAGCTGGTGTTTCAATGGTAAACAAGGTGGGTACATGTCTCCCTTTAGTTAATCAATCAAGTTGTTTGTTTAATAAACTCTCTAGTTGTTTGCTATGACATTTTAGATGCAATTCCCTTGAGAATATTTCTGCTGTGTTACCATGTTTGGAATTCTGGCAGATGGGATTTTTCGCTGAAGCTGGGCCCGTTCAAATTTTTGTTTCAAACCATGTGAGTTTTCTTTAGTTGTGGTTTCTACTTGGGGACTGTCATCCTTTTCTTTAGATTGTGTTACAACATCTATTGATTGCTTCTGAGTTTTTCTTTTTTTCGGGTCTTATATAGAGATCTACTTTTGTAGGAGGGTTGCATATCTTATATCTTCTTTCTGTGTGTCATTACTATGATTACATGGAAATTTAGTGATTCAATTTTATATTTCAGTGTTATGGAAATAACAAGTGACTATTTGGTTTGGCTATAATATTTTCTTCACTGTAAAGACCTTTTTCCACTTTTCTAATTGTCTGGTTGCAGTTGTTGAAGTGCTCTTTTAATTATTGAGAAGCTTGCTTATCTGTCTATTTAAAGTAGCTCAAATTTTGAGCATCTCTAAGAAGCTCTCTTTTGTCCTTTATTTCAGAAAAAACTTTAACATGTCAGTGATATTCTTACATTTTACGAGTTCCACTACATCTCTTATAGCATAATTCTCTTTCTGATTCATGTTTAACATATTTAAACCATTTTTTATCATATCAAAATAACAATAGGACAACCACTATGTTTGAACTGCGATTGTAATTTATTTATGATTTGATACATCTATACTAAAATCTTTTTTGTGTTTTAGTTGATACCTGATGATATGGAGTTCCAGGCTGGAGATACACCAAATTATACCACCTCAGATGGATCAGTATGTTTCCGTTTCAACGTATTTCTAAGAAAAAGAAAATTGCTATTGATTTTCTAGTTCTACAAACAGAAGCTTGAAATTTATCTCTTTCGTTTCTTGTAGGTTAAGATTCGAAAGGACTGTGAGGTGCGGCTGAAGATAATAGGGACTCGAGTAGATGCTACTGAAATTGTAAGCACCTTAATTATTCCATTTCTTGACTCATGCTTCAGCCTCATATATTATTTTGGATTAAGATTCACTTTCATGTAAACTGAAAATGTTATGTATTGGCTTGTCATATTACTGCTAATTCTTCAGATGCAAATTCATGATTCTTGGCGTCATGCTTATTTTTCTTGATCTGTACATAAGAGGAGATATTAGTTCTTGCTTTATAGAATGGTTTATGTCTACTGTAAGTGTTTTATTCATGGTAGTTATGGGTGTCATTGTAGAGCATCACCTTCTTAGGGAATTATTATAAGTTAGATTCAAACTCGTTGCATTTTCCCTTTTCTTTGTATGTAATTTTAGGATCGGGTTTATTGTCAATACAATAATTGTGTCTGTAAATGGGCAATGTTTAATTCATAATTTTTCAAGGGCATGCACCATCATAATATGTAGTTAACTGCTGGAATATATTTCTCTTTACTATTACATTTGTGAATGTAGAAATGATGTAAATGACTTCCATCTCTTACATTGGTCTCGCTTACTGTCTAAGAGTTCCTCATGCTCTTAGATTAAAATGGTTTGAAAGTCCATAATGGTTGATACCCAAAATTAGATTTGATTATTAAGGAATTTTTTAGTTGGGATCCTGTTATTATGGAGCTCAAGATGCAACCTGTAGATGACGGAGCATGATTTATGTTCCCTGGTTGTGGACTTTATCAGTACAAATACTGTTTTGAGATTGACAATTTGATTGTTACAAATTATTTATGCTGCTTATTTTATCTTTTGGCCCCTTTTGCAGTTCTGCATTGGCACCATTAAGGATGATTTCTTGGGTGTGATCAATGATCCTACAACGCTTTAGTGAATTTAGGTCTAATATATTTCTCGCCATGGGAGTTACTACTTGCTTTGTAGTCTTCTTATATTTCTTGTTTTTTATTTAATAAGGCAACTGGTTTCACTCAGAACCATTTTTGTTATGATCTGTCATTAAGAAGTTTTTTGTTTATGGATTAATGATTTCAAGATAAATATTTATACAGATGATGTTCTGTTTGGTCACATTTTCTCTTCCCTTTCTTTGTATGTTAATGGTGATGGTAGGGAGGTTTGGGTAAACTGCACAACTCAATATGTACATCTTGCTTTGGTGTTTTTGCAAAACAGAATCTTGAATTTTGAGAAAAAAGGTCCTCCCAGTACTCTTTCAGAGCAAATTTGCAGTTAGCTTTTGTGTTTTGTTTTTTAAAAAATACTTTCAAAATTCCGCAGGGAACAAGTTTTACATGTCTTTTAAATTTGAAAACAAGAAATGGCTTCAAAATTGTTGTATTGTAGGACACCAACATTTCTTCTTTCGCTCTCTCACCACAAACATAGAGATGTCAGTATCGACCCAAAACTTGACTGAATGAAATTTCCCATGGGCCAAACTGGATGAGGACAATGGCAAGGATTTGAATTTCCTCCTGTCGCCTAAGCAATCATCATTCCAATAAAGCGAATAGGAAGTCATCTGTAAAGTTAAAACAACCTGAAGACGGAATGAAGTACAATCACAACCACCACACACTCTTGCAAGCTTTCCAAAGCTTGTCTTAGTAAATGTGTCATGCAGAGGAGAAACTAGGCCAAGTTCAGGAATGTCATCTGCAAAATGTCAGAAAAGGACTCACCCTGCTCTCCACAGTGGATGTCCTGCTCAAGCAACACAAGGAATATGGAGAAATTCACCATCACCACACACACTCACAAACTTGCCTAAGCTTGTCTTAGTAATGCAGCATCCAGAGGAGAAACTAGTCCAAGTTCAGGTACATCATCTTCAAACATCAGAAGCCAGTTTAGCCAGCTCTCCACAGTGGAGGTCCTGCTCAAGCGACAAAGGGCTCTGGTATGTAAATCTCTCTTTCTCTGTGGATGTGCATAAATTATACATTTGTTGTTACAAAAGTAATGTTTTGCATTTTGTAATTGTGGATTTTTTGTTGTTGATCTAGGTCATTGGGTTGAAAATCCATAGGCAACTGTTCTGTCTTTTGCAGGGGAGGGGATTCCAAAGAAAAGTTGTCTTTGATGGTCTCTTCTTAGTTTAAGAGATATTAATATATTATTATTCTATTTCTTTTTCTTAGTTTTGATAACATGTTCCACTCGTTCATGCTTCAAATTGATTCTCCATCTAGCCATTTCCCACATTTTAAATGTAAACAATGATAAGAATTGTTTTTTGTATACTCTGTTTCAGTGTTGAAGACTTCATGGTCGTTGAAAGAATCACGAGGGCAACGAATTAAAATGGTTATGAGTTGTTCCTTGGCCTCCCCTCATAAGTTTGCTGAAACCAAAGGCAAACGTATGGTCTTGTGTTAGTGGCCAACACATGGCCCATTACTTTTGAAATAAAGAAAAGAAAAAAGAAGTTGAAGATGGAAATTTATAGGCGCTGAAATGCCGAAAAGAAATGGGTACGCCGAATTTGAAGAAAAATAAAAGAAGGTGCCGATAATAAAAAAAACAATAGTAGCCAAAATATTTGATTTGAAGAACAACTGAAATTTAAATAAGAAATTCAATTGCGTATAAATAGAGGAGCTTTTTTTCATTATTTTTCATCTAAAAAATTTGTAAAGCTTTAATAGTTTATTTTTTTAAAGTATTTCTTTTATTTACAAGAGAAAGATAAAATTATTTTTTCTTTATAATTAAAAAAAATGTGTAATTCACATTTTTTTTATATATATTTTTCTTAATTTGTTTAAGGGTTTTTTTATGTAAAATCTGTATGTTATTTATTTTCTTCCAATCTCTCATTTCTACTATTTTAAATTAAGATACTACTTTAACTTATAATTTTTCATAACAATTGGTATCAGAACTTCAAAACTTTCAAATAAAGTTATATCATTCACAGATACTATTTATAAACGTGTAACTGTTCACGTATATAGTATTATTCATACATACAGTACTGTTCAAATATACGATACTATTTACGAGGAAATAATAAGAGTTGGTTCAAGTGAGAAGTAGATCATTGTCAATCAATATGACTGCAAAGCATGAGATAGAGAAATTCAACGAGAATAATTTTTCGTTGTGGAAGATGAGAATGGTAGCAATCTTAAGGAATGACCACTGTCTAGCGGTAATTGGTAACAAACCAATAAGTATAACTGATGAAAAATAAAAAGAGATAGATGAAAATGCTATTACGAAGTTGCATATGGGATTAGCAGATGAAGTTTTATCAATCATAGCAAAGAAAAGGATGTCAAAGGAGATTTAGGATACTCTGACAACATTGTACGAGGCGAAGTCTCTTCACAACAAGATCTTCTTGAAAAGAAGACTTTACACCTTACAGGTGTCAAAATCCACGATGGTGACAAATCATATCAATACTCTCAATACTTTATTTTTTCAAATTTTTACTTTGAGTTATAATATTGAGCAAAATGAACCTGCTAAGATTCTACTCCAAAGTCTTTCAGATTTATATGACCATTTAATCATCAGCTTAACCAATAACATTTTAACGAGCTATCTAGTTTTCGAAGATGTTACAGCCTCTGTTCTTAAAGAAGAAAACAGACTTAAAAACAAGGAATATAGAGTAACTAGTTCACAACAAGTATAGGCTTTATCAAAGACTAAAGGCAAGTCAATGGAGCATAGCTCTAATAGGAGTCACAGACAAGGAAGATCAAAGTCAAGGAGTAAAAAGAATATCAAGTGCTACAACTGTGACAAGAAATGGTATTTCAAAAGTGGGTGTCGATATAAAAAAGTTGTAGAGAAGACCACTGAGTTACCAAAATCTTAGGGTTGTGTTGCAAGTACTTCTGATGAATGTAACGTCTTATACAGCGAGGCAATAACTATTCTCAAGGACAGAAAGAAGCTCACTAATGTGTAAATAATGAATTTGGGAGTAACATGTCATATGACCTCTCGTTAAGATTGGTTTCACAATTATAAACCCATTTCTAGAGATCTGTGTTTATGAGTGATGATTATGCCTTGGAGATTGCTGGCATTGACATTATCAAGTTAAAGATGTATGATGGAATGGTTCGTACTATTCAAGAGGTACAACACGTAAAGGACTTGAGGAAAAACCTATTATCTTTAGAACAACTAGATGAGCTTGGATGCAAAACCCATATACAAAATGAAATCATGAAGATTGTCAGAGGAACACTTGTAGTAATGATGGCAGAAAAGATAGTTATTAACTTATACATGCTTTTAGGGGAAACAAATCTAAAGGCAGAAATATTTGTTACATCAACCAGTTCTGTAAAAAGATGACGATGTTATGGCACCAAAGACTTGATCACATGTCAGAACGAGATTTGAAAAATCTCTCTGATCAGAAGTTACTTCTTGGACTTAAAAATATTTCTTTATCCATTTATAAGTATTGTGTTATAAGTAAGTAGCATAGATTGAAGTGTAGCACATCAACAGTTAAGAGTGATGACGTCTTAGAGTTAATTCATTCTGATGTTTGGCAAGCACTGGTCATATCCTTGGGAGGAGCAAAATATTTTGTGTCATTCATTAATAACCTCTTCAGGAGATCTTGGGTTTATCCAATAAGAAGAAAGACAGATGTTTTTCCTATATTTAAAGTCTTCAAAGCATAAATGAAACTTGAAATCGATAAAAAGATCAAGTGTTTAAGAACTGACAATTGAGGAGAATATACTGGTAGAAAATTTGATGCATTTTACAAACAAGAAGGCATCAAAAGATAAATCATAATGGCATACACTCCTCAACACAATGGAATGGCAGAACAGATGAATAGAATTCTACTTAAAAGAACTAGAGCTATGTTAAGGATTGCGGGTTTTATCAAATCATTCTGGACAGAAACAATCAATACCGTATGTTACATGATTAATCAGTTTTCATCAACATCGATTGATTTAAAGACACCAATAGAGAAGTGGATTAGTAAACCAGCCGATTACTCTAATTTACATATATTTGAAAGTCTTGTGTACATGATGTACAACACCCAAGAAGTCACAAAACTTGATCCACAAATCTAGAAAATGTATATTCTTAAGGTATGCTGATGATGTAAAGGTGTATCATTTGTGAGATCTCATTGCCCACAAGGTAGTTATCAGTAGAGATGTGATATTTGCAGAAGATAAGCCACAAAAGAAAAAAGATGATAGCACAATAATTACAAATCAAAAACTACCATAGTTTAAGTAGAGAAAAAGCCAGAAGAAGAAAAAAAATTTGAAGCAGCATCAGAGCACGAAGAACAAGAACCAGTTGAGCCAGATGAGTCACCTCTTAAACAATCAAATAGAGTGAGGTTAGCACTATTTTGGCATTCAAATTATTATATGGAGGGTAATGTTGCATACTACCTTCTAACGGAGGAAGGAGAGCCATCGACTTTTCAAAAAGCAACGAACAGCTTGGATGCATCTTTATGGATGGTAGTAATGCAAGAAAAAATTGAAGCTCTTTAAGAACAGAAGATAAGCCACAAAAGAAAAAAGATGATAGCACAACAATTGCAAATCAAAAACTACCATAGTTTAAGTAGAGAAAAAGCCAGAAGAAGAAAAAAATTTTGAAGCAGCATCAGAGCACGAAGAACAAGAACCAGTTGAGCTAGATGAGTCACCTCTTAAACGATCAAATAGAGTGAGGTTAGCACTATTTTGGCATTCAAATTATCATATGGAGGGTAATGTTGCATACTACCTTCTAACGGAGGAAGGAGAGCCATCGACTTTTCAAAAAGCAACGAACAGCTTGGATGCATCTTTATGGATGGTAGTAATGCAAGAAAAAATTGAAGCTCTTTAAGAACAGAACATGGGATCTTATACCACTACCACGTGGAAGGAAGGCCATTAACACCAAATGGGTCTACAAGATCAAGCAAAATAGCGATGATCAAGTAGAGGGGTATCGTGCAAGATTGATGGTAAAAGGATATGCTCAGAAAGAAGGTATTGATTTCAATAAAATCTTTTTCTCAGTTGTTAGACTCAATACTGTTTGAATAGTCCTTACTATGCGTGCTACATTCGATTTACATATAGAACAGTTAGATGTGAAAACTACTTTTCTTCATGGAGATCTTGAAGAAGAAATTTATATACTCCAACCAGAAAGTTTTGCAAAAGCAAAAAAAGAGAACTTGGTTTGCAGGTTGAACAAATCTTTATACGGTCTCAAACAGGCGCCGAGTTATTGGTATAAAAGATTTGATTCCTTCATATTGAACCTTAGATACAACAGACTTAGTTTAGACTCTTGTGCCTATTTCAAGAGGTTTTGTGAAAATGAATTTATTAACTTCTTGTTGTATGTTGATGATATGTTAGTAGCAGACTCTAACAAAGATCAAGTAACAGAGTTAAAGGCTCAAATGGCTAAAAAATTTGACATGAAGGACTTGGAACCAACAAATAAGATTCTAGGGATGCAAATTCACCGAGACAGAAATAATAAAAAGATATAGCTTTCACAGAAGAACTACTTGAAAAAAATCTTACGATGTTTTAATATGCAAGATTGTAAGCCAATTTTAACCCCTCTTTCTATTAATTTCAAGTTATCCTTAAGTATGTGTCATAGCAATGAAGTAAAGAAGAATGAGATGTGTCGAGTATTATATGTATCAGCAATGGGAAGTTGAATGTTTGCCATGATTTGTACAAGACTGGATATTGCACAAGTAGTAGAAGTGGTTAGTAGATTCATAAGCAATCTTGATAAAGAGCATTAGAGTACTGTAAAGAAGATCCTGCAATATATTAAGGGTACCTTAGATATTGTATTATGTTATGGAGGATCAGAATTTATTGTTTGAGGATATGGCAACGATAAAAGAAAATCCACTACAGTCTATGTGTTTACAATTGCAGGAGAAGCTGTTAGCTAAGTCTCTAAACTTCAAAGTGTTATGGTTCTATCAATAAAAGAAGTTGAGTATATGGCAACTACACAAGCTTGTAAAGAAGCAATTTAGATTAAAAGACTCTTGGAGGAGTTCGGGCATAATCAAGAGAATATTCTTTTGTATTGTGATAATTAGAGTGCCTTGCACATTATAAGAAATCTCGCTTTTCATTCCAAAATAAAACACATAGGAGTTCAATATCACTTTGTTCATGAAGTGGTAGAAATTAAAAGCGTGGAGATAAAGAAGATTCATACCAAAGATAACCTAGCAAATGCATTGACCAAACCGATCAACACTAACAAGTTCTTATGGCGTAGATCCTCATATGGTCTAACGAAAACGTAAGCAGTATGAAGATGACAAGTGTATGTGATAGAATGTAAAGATGTGATTATTTTAATCAAGTCTTCAAGTAGGAGAAATGTAAGTGGCCAACATATAGCCTATTACTTTTGAAACTAAGAAAAGAAAAAGAGAAGTTAAAGAAGGAAATTTGTAGGCGCTGAAATGTCGAAAGGAAATGGCTGTGCTGAATTTGAAGAAAAATAAAAAGGAGGCGCCGACAACAAAAGAAGAAAATAGAAGCCGGAATATTTTATTTGAGTAATGGTCGAAATTTAAATAGGGATTTCAATTGCGTATAAATAGAAGAGCCTCTTCTCATTGTTTCTCATTCAAAAAATTTGTAAATCCTTAATAATTTCTTTTCTTTGTAGTGTTTTTCCTATTTATAAGAGATAGATAAAATTGTTCTCTCCTTGTAATTAGAGAGAATGTGTAATTCCTATTTTTCTACATAGTGAAAATCTTTTACACTTGTCCCATGATTTTTACCTCAATTTGTTTTATATTTTTCACGTAAAATCTGTGTGTCATTTATTTTCTTTTAGTTCTCATCTCTACTATTTTAAATTAAGATACTGCTTCAATCTATAATTCTTTATAACATCTTGAATACTTATGTTTAGTGTTAAGTTTAATCCAGTTCTTTGTTTTTTTTTCTCCTTTGTGATTTTACTTGAAGACAATTTTCTAACTATAATAATATAACTGCTCATATGGAATTTTTCATTGCTTAGGTATCATCATAAGAATTTGCATAAAACTCAGTTAATGAAGTTGCTTAGTCTTGTTGTATAACCATTCATATCTTGTGGCAATATTCAATGACACGGTTAATATCTTAAGATGAACAAATCACAATGGTGCTATCTTTATGAAGATCATTTTATTTCTTGAGCACTAGTTAACCTTTCAAATTTTTCATGTTCATAATCTGTACCAGATATAAGATCAATCAACTCCTTGTTTTCAACCTCAAATTTTTTGTCTGATCGCTTGGTATGTTACTATACTACTTTTTCCTAATTGTGTTGTATGGATTAAAAATGCAGCATCATCATTGTCATCTATCTTGCAGTTTTATTATTCTGTCCCTCAAAGTTACTTAAAAATCATGTAATTATAAGAGATGTCTTCTTTAGTTGAATTACAATCTTCATTATGTTTACGCTTAATTGTGGAGATGCCGACTGCTAGTAAGGCAAGAAAAAACTATGGTTGCTTGAGATTTCATGGCTCAACATGGGAAAGGAGTTGATCTTGTTAAAATTATAAAGAAATTAAGATCATTGATTCTTACCATATATATATTATAATTAGTAGGTTATATTTAGTTTCCTTATATATATTTATGTTCCTTATTTATATTAACCTAAAGCCTATATAAAGGCTATCTATATAGCATTTGTAATACACAAAATTATAATAACAATGTAGTCCTTAAGGTTTTTTAGTTTCTCTTTATTATTTTTGCTGTCTTTTTCTTTTATTTTTTATCTTTTCTCACATGATATCAGAGCCAAGTTACGATCATTCTTAGAGCATAATATAGAATTTCTCAACGCACTTGCACTCGCAACGGTTGATTTCCTGTTTCCTTATCAACGCGTTTGCAATCGCAGTGGTTGATCTTCTCAACGCACTTGCACTCGCAACAGTTGATTTCTTATTTTCTCTATCAACGCGTTTACAATCGCAATGGTTGATTTTTTCGACGTGCTTGTCACTCCGACAATATTGTCATTCTATGACAACTTTGTCTCTCTTCCACAAGAGTTGTCTCTCTCCAACAAGGGTTATCATTCACCGACAACGGTTGTATCTTAACAAGCACTATTTCAATCAAAAATGTTCCTTTTCAAATTCAAGCTTCTACCATCTTAAATTTGAGGGGCGATGTTAAATATATAAAGAAATTAAGATGATTGATTCTTACCATAGATATATTTTATAATTAATAGGTTATATTTAATTTTCTTATATATATTTATGTTCTTTATTTATATTAACTTAAAATCTATATAAAAACTATCTATATAACATTTATAATACACAAAATTATAACAATAATATAGTCTTTAAAATTTTTTAATTTTTTATTATTATTTTTTAATTTTATTTTTTTATCTTTTTTCACAAATTTGAAGTTGCAATAACAAAGGCCTCCACTGGTTGTTGAGGGGCCCAACATGGATCGTGCTGTACCGACCAGAAATTCATTAATAAGCTGTTTGTGCCATATACCAAAGCTTCTGCTTAGGCAAGGGAACATATGTATATCCAGGACTGAGAGCAGGGGCAGAGAGAAGTGGGACCGACATTAGGTGCAGGGTGATGTGAACTTTGTTGGAGTCGTCAACCCCTTGAAGGAAACTGTCTTGCTTTAGCTTTCTGGCCTCTGGGTGCTGTAAGCTGTGTTTACATTGCTGTTGATAAGAAGACTCGGATTGGCGTGGGGTTTTACAATCGTATCCTCAGAGTTGAATGAGATCCAGTGAGGACAAAGTGGATTGTGCTATATTTATCCCAACTCGTAATGGCATCACAATAAAAACTCTTTGCTACTGTAGTATCTGTGAAGCATCAAAAGATCTTGCATGGTTTTGAAAAAAAGTGGTTTTCCTAAAGTAATGTATTCCGATTGTTGAGACTGAATAAAGTTACAAATTTTCAATATTGTCTGTTTCTTTCCAGATTAGTATCATCAGCTGTTTTCAATAATCAGATCTTGCCTTCGTACAAATTCCAAAGGGAAAAGCACAGTTTGCTAATATGATGTCATTTTGCTTTTACAAAATTCATCTGGTTTTAGTTCAACCGAGTCTATTGTAGAATTTGTGAGACCCAAAAGTATTCAATCATGTTGTACAGATGAACTTGAAGATCGGATTGCTCAGCTTCCTCCCTCATCTAAGAGCGTTTCTGAATGATCAGCCAGGTTTTGTTACAAGACCATTCAAGCTCTTATTGCTTTCTTATTATAAACTTTTAACTGACTGAAGACATCTCAAGTCATGCTTGGGTACACATGAAAACGTTAGTACAATGCCCTTTTGGGAGCTTATGCTTTTTTATTCATCAAGACCACAGACAAAAGATAGAAAACTATACATTGTGAAGCAAACATATTTGTGCTCAATTCATTTACCACCACGAAAAAGCTGCGGGAGAAACAGAAAAGCGAAGACCTGATAACAACCCAGGAGTGACAATGGGACGGGAACTAGGCGGAGGACTAGTTATAGCTTCTGGCAGCAGTCCAAAATAACAAGAATCGCCAGGAAGTCTAATGTATGGAATAGGAGGTGATTCACTAAACCAAGAACCTGCCATTGTCGGTTGCGCAGCAGCAGCAGCTCTGTACTGAATAATGGCCCTGTAAATGAAAGGTATGAGACCCTCCATATTTGTTTTCTGCGCTAGTGACAGAGAGAGATGGCAGTGGAAGATTTTGCAACTCAAAAAAAGTGTTGGGACAAGTTTATAATGAGAATGCAGAGGTTAATCATGGCAGAGGATTTGGTAAAATATCCATTTCTTGGCGCCTAAAATGAGATTCAGAGCTAACTTGGACCTGAAGGCACATTTTAAACTGCTTACCAAATTTGGACATACAATTGTAATCAGCTATCTATTATCTATGCACATTTTAAAGGTCTTTTCATGCTATTGGACCCTTTAGCTAGCTAAACGTGATACTTGTAACTACTGGGCATCTCATGATTAAAATTGCTAAAGTTGCATTTTATTTTACCCTCTGTTTGTTTCAAAGTCACTTGTTCAATACTATAAGATGATGACTCACATTTCTCTGTCTTATATTTTACGTTACAAGTTTACATATTATTGTAAGGGTGGTGTCACACTGTCACTAGAGCATAAGAGGGTAGACTTATGTAAGTGGGTTAGAGAAACACGAAATCCAAATAACCTTTTGGCCCCATAGGAATCAATTTATCAATAAAATTCTAAAGTTACTTGTTGTCTCAAAGTAACCAATATCATTCTTATATATATTTATCCAAAATCATTTTTAGGTGATTTATTTAGACCAAACTAATATATTTATATTACTTTTACGTATTTATTTTAAAGAAATATGTTCTTCATCAAATAGATTATGAAAAATATATGAAAAGATTGAGTTTTAATAGAATTGGAGGCCAAAAAGAATGTTTAACCTGAACTCTGTCTCAACCCCTAAATACTACGTAAGTATATTATTTTTTTTATTAACATAACAACAAGCTCTCATAACGTATCTTTTATTATTATGTTCATTCCAACAACTTATATTACATTAATATATATATATATATATATATATATTATCTCTAGTAAGCAGCAAAACGTGGATCTCTTTAAAAATTTTAAAAGAGACTGTATCCATCTTTTTTAGGAGCCCTGGGCATATAAAGAATTATCATAGAATTCAAGTGTCTAACTCAAAAAATTAACCTTTAGGTAAAGTGATCCTCTCCTTTATAAACCCAAGCATCAATCTTTTTCTAACTAATTTGAGATACCAACTCACCCAACACGTCTTATATTATATAGAAATTAGGCCAATCTTAAATATATAAATGCATAACCAGTATTACCTTATATAGAAATTAGGCCAATCTTATACTATTAATACATGTCAAAAACCTAGGCCTATCTAATTCAGATGAACCTAAACAAAACTATAATATCTTTAACTAGTGTGTCTGTGTGTTTTTTTTTTTAAATTATTGTTGTACATTCTTATTCTCACACCTCTTATAAATTAAAGTCCTACATGTTTTCAGCCATTGATTGTTCGTTGCCCATTCCTACTCTAACAATTCTAATAAGTTATAATCTTATATATTTTCAACTAAAAAAACACTGAACCAAGAGAACGTCAAAGACTTTATAGGCCTTACTCTATGAACCTAACCGATGAGAAGACTTAAACTCAAGGAGCTCAAGTCTGTAATATCGCACAAATACCCACTTTGTAGCATTTCTATGACTTGTAGTTACATAATTAACACTATTTTCAACTTGGCCACATGTTAAATTTTACGTCGAATAAAAATTAAGTAGATTTTGAATATATATGGGTGGATAGATAACATTATTTAACATGCTAATATTTTGAATTAATAGTAAGCGCTCAGCCTATAACAAATGGTATTAAAACAGACTCGAATTTTCATTCGTATGCAGGTCTCTAAAATTACTCTAATGAAGATTGCAACGTAGTTTGTGAGTCCCCTATGCTCCTTAAGGATGGGTATTACTAGTTAAGTGAACTTTGAAAATCTTGTCTTGAGCTCTAATAAAAATTGTCACGTAGGTAATGGGTATTTAGCTCCGAGTGATAGACAATACGAACCAGGTTAGCTCTTGAGTTTAGACCAAATCGTGATGAGGACGTCTCGTGATTGAGTGGGAGAGAATGTCACATCCCACTTCAAATAGAAATTGGGAGGATCTTTGATATATATAAACAAGTAGACAATATTATCTAACAAGTTAATCTTTTTGATCAATAATAAGCGCTCGCCTATGACACTCGTGACACATAGTATTCCTAATAGTGATACATTAACATAATAGTTTGTCACAATTACCTATTTTAGTATATATGAACGGATAAGCAGTATTACTTAACAGGTCAAGCTCATATTTGAATATATATAGACGAGTAAGTAGTATTACTTAACAAATTTATCTTTTGAGTCATGACACCCATAACACGTAGTACTCCTACTACCTCAGTGATACATTAACACAGTAGTCCATCACAATCACCTATTGTCATATCACGGCAATATAAAGAATTATATTGATAAATTTGTGATGGACTACTACGTGTTAATGTGTTTAAGATAATTAGTAAAATCAAACAATTTTATCATAGAAAAAAAAGTTTAGGTGTTGTTAACCTCCCTAGTATTTGGTTAAAATATAAACAATTTTTATTGCTTAGAAAATTCTTTAAAATTTGCTATTGAAATTTTATTGGACTTTCTCAAATTTTCTATACATATAAAATATATCAAAAACCTATGAATGAAAAATCATTGACAAATGTTTAATTAATTTTTTTATTTATTTTTGTTTAGAGTCTTACATCTTTTAATTAAGGAGAGATAAATAAGAGGATTATTTTATTCAACAAGACAATTTTTTAAGTTGTACAAATAGTGGCGGAGCCACATAGGAGCTTAGGGAGTCAGGCCTTCAAGCCCTAAATCTTTTTAATTAAATAATATATTTTTAAATTTTTATCTTTTAAAATATGTATTTTTATGATTTAGTCCCTCTAAGATTTTAAATCTAATTTTTAATTTTAATATCTGAGCTTTTCTCATTTTAAATTTTGACTCCACTCATGTATACAAATAAATTTTTATTTTGCAATGAGTAATAATAAAGTCCAACTTCAATGAAACACTACATGTACAAAGAACTTGTCTGCAAACTATGTAGCATGTGATTATTAATAAAAAAAATATATGTATTAGTTTACTTTATTATCTTCTATACTTTAGCCAGAGTTGATGCCGCATCAATTTGTAGGCCAAGCTATCCTGCATCTGATGCAATAATACAACAGAATATGTCTATATGTAGAGCTTTTATTAGATGACATTGGAAAAGAGAAAAAGCATAATTATTTGTATTTAGATACTACTAAAATAATTAATAGAGGTTATTCATTCAATATTATATTTATAATTATGATTATTTTTATTTAAATATTATAAAAATTTCTTGATTATTATATGTAACCTTAAACTTAGTATATAATAGTTATATAAGAGATGATTAAGTTTAAGTGTAATAATCTAAACTTGTCCTTAACCTGAATGAAGACGAAAACTTTATTTTGATAGACTATAAGTGCGGTCCATTTGTATATTGTATAGAATAGTTTTATCCGGATCATTCTATGTGATGACATAGAAAATTGAAGCGCTTTGTATAATGTTGATTATATAGGACTGGATCACGATAAAATTAATTCTCTGTTAATCTTTGTTAGTAAAGAGAATTTATTTTATCACAATATAATAATATATAAATTAATTTTAATCCTAAGTGATTAATGAACTCCTATTAATTGAGTTATGTTTATTAATTTATAAATGAAATACTGTAAAAGATTTTCAATTAATTACTAAGTATTTTATAAATGTAACAAAATGGATGGTTGAGAACATTTTTCACAAATATGGAATTCACTCTTTTCAAAAGGAAGTTAGATAAGTGTTCCCTTGATAATTAATTCTAATCTTGAACATTATGAGCGTTCAGTTTTCTTTAAGAGTTAAAAATAATAATAAATTTGTAAATTTTACAAATTAAATGTTTAAAAGAGAATCAATGTGTATCAAGGATAAAGATGTAGTTAGAGAGGTTAATGGACATTCGACCTAACTCTCATTATGAATATTTGTGGAGGATTAATCTATATAGAATTATTATTAAATGAAAAAAGACAATTATTTATTTTATAATTTATCTGTAAAATTAAAAGTTCAGTTTTATATTTTTAATAGAGTAATATAAAGTTAACAAATAAAATTATGTTGATTAAAGAGTTTAATCAAATGATTTAATTTATTGGAGCTTAATTTTGTAGGTTCATCAAGTCCTCATGTTGGCTCCATAAACACTAAAATGGACTATTGAATTAATTGTTAAATTTAAAATATTAATTGGCCAAAGTTTAATTTGATTAAACTTATTATGACCAATTAATTAATTTTATTGGCTCATGTTTAATTTGATTAAATTTCATGGACTCAATCAATTACTAGTTCAATCCATAATAGTTATAAATTATTTATTTAAATTTAAATAATTAGATTATTTAATTAATTTAAATAGATAATTATGAATTATCTAAATTATTTAATTAAAGATAATATTAAATATTATATTTAATTTTTTAATTATCTAAATTAAAATAATATAAAAATATTATTTTATCCTAATCTTATTAGGATTAAGAGTTTAAATAATATAAAAATTCTTATACTATAAAAAAGAGTTTTAAAACCACTTTTACGTATTTTTCATTATATTTTTTTTGGTTAAATTTTTTTAAAGAGAAAAATTAAAAACACAGAATTAAATCTTCTATAATTTATCAACTCGCCCATACAAGTAATCTATTGGTAGAAGATAAGTATAAAAGATTTGTTAATATTAACAAAAATATTCGTAAAAATTCACAATTAAAATATTTTTTTATACCATCTTATTGTTAAATTAAAATAGATATAATTATTTTTTAAATTTTTCCTGCCGTCTCTATTTTAATTGTGTCTAGAAATTCAGAAATTCATCACCCTTTTCTCTAAAAACATCAACCGCCATCATATTTTATCTCCCGACTATCAAAAACCATTTTGTCTTCCAAGCACCTGAAACTATTTTGTAGGCAAATATTGAGTTATTGATATAAAATGTATCAAAAAAATTTCACTAATTTAATTTAAAAAAAAACATAAATGAATTCAACAACATAAAATCCAATTAATTACCTCATCATATTAAAAGAATGACAATACATCCTCATCCATATCGTAGTAATATTATTTCAATAAAATTCTATAAAAAAATGTCTTCTATCTTGCCCAGAAAAAAAAATTAAGATTTCTACCAATATCAAATAAATTTGCCCATGCTTCCGAGAATTATTCTTTCAAAATATCACCGGTTGTCAAGCTACTTTCACTCTTGTAACAAAGTTGAAAATTGCCACTTTCAATCTTATAACAAAATCGAAGATTGTTCTCTGTAAAGCTATGTTTCTATTTCAATGTGTTAAAGATATACAAAAATTAAGACAATCAATTTCTATTATATAATTACTATTTATAGTTTATAATTAATATATTATATTTATTTTTATATATATTTTACCTTCCTTGTTTATATCAACCTAAAGCTTATATAAAAGTTTATTTTATAACAACTGAGATATAATATAATATAGTAAAAATGTTGTCTCAGGAGTATTATTTTGTTTATAATTCTACTATATTTATTTTTTCTAATTTTGTTGTCTTTATCTTTTCTAATATGATATTAGAGCATTTTGATTATTTTTAAGAGTCATTTTTTTTAATTTCTTTGTCATTATTAGAGTTTTCTTTTCATTTTTGTTTGCTAAAATTTTATTGTCAGCCTCAAATCAGCCGTGCAAGTTTCATTGACTCATATTTTAACAAGATTGAAATAGTTTCATTGTTGTCAGTTATTGTTCACCGTCGTCAGTCTCCAATCACCACCTCAATCTGATCAACCATACCACCATCAAACTTAGAAATTGTCGTTGATCTCCATGATGTCCTCCACACATCGCCCTTTGTCGTAAACTGCTACGATCTGAATTATCCTTCTTTACTTGTTGTTGTTATTTTTCAATGACTTAATGAACACTACCCAGACCTTGTTGTTCAAATGATGCCAGCCATTACACCATCATTAGAATCATGTCAATCGAAATTTGGACACGTTTATACATGTCACCAAATGTCATTGATGCCATTCACCATCTGACTTAGATCTCAATCATTTTACAGCGAGTTGATCGTCATCACCACTACTATTTGACTCATCTTCACTGAATCTATTAATATATATTATCATTTTGTCTGATTAGCTCTTCGATATGAGTAAGGGTGTATTTGCAAATTATTTAGAAGTTTCTTTGATCAATATGCAATTTTTAGAAGTTTTGGGTATCTTACAATTAGTAATTTATTTGGGGTCATTTTGAATTTTTTATAAGTTTTAGGGTTATTCTATATTTTTAATAAATTTTAGGGTAATTTTATGGTTTACAAACATTATAAGGTTATTTTGTCACTTAGATAAATTTGGAGTTATTTTGTAACTTTTATTTTTTTAGGTAATTCTACTTTTATTTTTTTAGAGTTTTTTTGTAATTTTTTGGTCACATTTGGGTGCCAGTTATCTCTCAATATATTTGCACTCGCAACGATTGATTTTTTATTTTTTTATTAACACTTTTTATATTTTTAGTGGTTGACATTCTCAACTTTTTGTCACTCGTTGATTACATTGTCTCTTGTTGACAACATTGCCTCTATTTTACAATGGCTGTCTCTCGCTTATAATTGTTGCCCTTCTATGATAACAATTGCCTCTCTCTAATAATAGTTGTCATTTTTTAACATTAGTTTTATATCAAAATGCACTATCGTAACCAATAATTTATCTTTTCAAATTCAAACTTTTACAATTTTTATTTTGAGGAAAATTTTAAAAATACACAAAAATCAAGACAATCAAATCTTATAATATAATTATTATTTATATTTTATATTTTATTTTCTTATATATATTTTACCTTTTTTATTTATGTCAATTTAAAGTTTATATAAAAATTTATTTTATATTTTCAAATTCTAATTTTGTTTTCTTTTATCTACTCTAGTTTTGTTGCCTTTATCTTAATCATTTTTAATACAATGGAAGATGATGAATTGAATTAAGGCACATGTCTTTTGTACACTAAATTGGGATAATCAATCCTCACTTGCCACGTGTTCAGAAATATTTCTTTTAACGCAGACTTGTCATTCAAATTGAATTTATGTTCGTGATAAAGTTATCACTTTACCCTTTAATTTTTATCATTTTAATGAATTGGGGGCCGTATATTAAATTTTGTGAGTGAAAATTGTCATTTTCATCAAATTTCTTGTGGGTCTAGCTGTCTTTATCGATTCTTTATTTAAGATATTAGATTTATTGAATTAAATAGATATTAATAAACAATTTAAAAATTTTGGGAACATCCAAGAATTTCACAGGTGGTGGCAACTGTAAGTGAAATAATTAAATATCAAAATAAAATATTCCCTATCTAATTAACAAAAGAAAAAGAACGAAAAGCGGTAGGATTATCCAAAACCAAAATAATCCTTATTCAAAAGAGAAATTATAAAAGAAATGGTTTCTCTCTCTCCCTGTCCGCTGTCCCCATCTCCTATAAAAGGCCGCCCACGATCCGATTCAATTTCGATTCGATCCAGAAAAATAAAATTTTTAAAAAATTTAAAAATAAAAAGAGAAAATAGAGAGAGATGTCCATGTCCTCTGCGCAGGAGAAATTATTTGTAGAGCATTGTAAAGGCATTAATGGCCTCGACAAAGTCATTTTGCGTGAGGTTCGTGGCTGCTCCGCCGAGGTAATTTATTGCCCGCACAAAAATGACTTCGTAATTCTACGATTTGTTCATAATCATTCTCCTTCGCATTTGTAGAGCTGTAATTCTACGATTTGTTCCTTAATTTCGAATGAATTATTGAATTTCAATTCGTTTCACTAGATCTGTACCAATAGTTAATGTGATTTATGAACAATACGAAAGCATTAAGCCGTGGAATGAAATGAAGGCGTGAAATTGTTAATGATGGCACGTGTAAGGTGAAAAGCTAATAATTGTTAACACTGCGTTTGAATAAGGAACCTATGATGAAGACGAGTATAATTAAATAATTTGTGAAATTTGTAATGGTAAAATGGAGGACTTTGTAACATTTACCAATTACTTACACGTGTGGTAATGTTATTGGTCAGTATAAGCTCCTTTGACTGGTATATTTATAATCTGCTTCCTTGTTTATGTAGTACTTTCGAAATTGACGCTAATGCAAATGATAAATGATTATTTTACATTGTTGACATTATCATGAGAATGTTTCTGTGGGGTAAATTCTTTAATGCTAACTCCTTGAGGAATTAATCTATGGGATAAGTTCTAATATGCTAACTGCTTGAAGTTTGTGTGGATGATTTTGGTTTATTCTTTGTTGATGACTTCTTTCATGCGTTCTTTTTCCATTTCCTTTGTTTAAAGCCTTCAAGTTGGTTCATTCTTCTAAAGGGATTGGTTTCGTGATTGGTACCTTTGAAAACATTGTTTGTGATTTTCTTCTTGTTAGTGCTAAGGAAGTTGTCTTTACCTTATGAAGAAAATTATAATTGGTTGGTCACTTCTAACCATTATACTTTTTTTTTCTTGTTTTATGGGGTTGACTACAGGTATATCTCTATGGGGGACAAGTAACGTCTTGGAAGAATGAATATGGAGAAGATTTACTTTTTGTTAGCAGTAAGGTATGACATTTAACCTTTTTTTTCCCTTAAGAATCTGTTCATCAAGGTAGCGCATTAATTAAAACTTTATATTATCAGGATGTTGTTCTCTATCTATAGTCTTACCAAAATAATTTTTCTTACCCATTCCATTGGTTTTACGAATTTCGAGTATGTGGATATTATATTAACTACTGAGTGAAGACATGGATTCAAATTGCCTTAAAGAAACATTTTTGTGTCAGAGCATGCTGGCAAATATACGTTTAACATTCTTATTGAAAAAAGTATTCCGAAAAAAGAAAAGGAGAGTGGAGCCTCTCTCCCCGCTACAAACTTCCAGTTGTTGAACATGGGTGTTGGTGAACTCAGCCTCTAATTCTCCCTCTCTTCGTCTCTTCCTCTCTCTCTTTTTAAGAACTTCTTATCCACTAGAGGGTAGGAATTCGGTGTTTCATTTGACTGACATGGCCAGACAGTTAGGTTACATGTTGATGTGTGCTGACTTGCAGATCTGTATTGATGTACCAGTTTATTTGGTACAGCTATGTTTCCAAAATGTAGATGTTTTGCCATTAGGCTGGATAAATTTTGTACAAGTTTTGACCAAATGCTGCTATGATGACATGTCTTCTTATGTAACTCTAACTTCACCTGGTCATTCTCACTCAAGGAAAAGTAGTAAAAAAAATCTATTGTTGTGCATGCTTATGGATGTGGTTTTATCTGGGTTAAATGTGTAAAGGTGTACTTCATTGCATCATGTCTGAAATAATATTGTGGACACAAAATATTCTAATTATAAGAGAAAAAGGAAGAGGATAAGGATGGGAGTAAGATAGAGATGGAGAGTGGGACGGAGCCAAGCTCAAATTTATAGAATTGTAGCTTTTCTTCCTATTTGGAGTCTCATCTTGGTTTAACCCGGGAAGGCTCATTTGTAACTTTCATACATCCTTGAAGCCAATATGAAATTTCTTTCTTCCGAATTTACTTAAGACTATTAAATTAATTTGATATCTGTTCCTAATATTGCTGTCTGCTTCCTTTGTTTTATGATCACTTTGGTGTTGATAATGCTGAAAGATCACACATATCTGCCTAGATTTTATTTCTTTAGGAGAGTTTCTACCTTTAGTTTTCTGATTTATAAAATAAATTTTCTGCTGCATTATGCAGGCTACTTATAAGCTTCCAAAGCCTATCCGTGGGGGTATACCAATATGTTTTCCTCAAGTATGTGCTTCACTTTGCTAAGCTATTTATTTTGTTCCCAATTTTATTTGGTTTTTTTTTTCTCTGAAATAAATTGTTTTGGCATATGCAGTTTGGAAGTCATGGTTCTCTTGAACAGCATGGATTTGCAAGGAACAGATTGTGGAGCATTGATCATGACCCCCCACCATTTCAGACAAATAGCTCCAGCAGGGCCTTTGTTGATTTAATTCTTAAGCACTCTGAAGAAGATGTTAAGATCTGGCCTCACAGGTGCATGATTCTAATTTGAGGGTTACATGTCAACTCAGTTTGATTGTTTGGCAATTTATTCTATGATTCCTTGTTTTTATTCCTTTTAATTTGGAAGTGTTTTAGCGATATAGAGACTTAATCTCTCTTATTATTTGGGCTAATGAATCTTTGGTCCACGAATCGATTTTAATTTGTGATCCAGAGTGAACTAAGAGCCTGTACTAGAATATGTGTGTCTAAAGAGAAATGCGTATCTGTATATTTTCACCACCTACTTTTTTTGAATTCATTGATTTGTAACATATAATAACTCTTTGCAGATATGAGTTTCGCTTAAGGATAACTTTGGGGCCTGGAGGAGATTTGATGTTGACGTCTCGTATTCGAAACACAAATACTGATGGAAAATCGTTTGCATTCACATTTGCCTACAACACCTATTTTTTTCTTTCTGATATCAGGTTTTTAATGAGAATGTTCTGCTTAGCTATCTTTTGAATATTTTTCCAAATAGTTCAAAATGTGCCACATCCTGATTGCAACTGTCATTTACTTTACTGTATACTTTGTTTCACATAAATGAATTTTGGCACCTCAATAAGTGTTGAAACAAGCATCAGACACTTGTGTACCTGGGTATTGTGTTGAGTATTACCTATGTGACAATCTTCCTAAAGAAGTTTTATATGTATTGTATGTCAGAGAATTTATCTTACAATGCTGAGAAATGAGCCCTGCAATTCTGGTCTAGTATATCATTTGATAGTGAGTAAAATTGAAGTTTCTGTTAGAAAACATATATTTTATTTGATTGAACAACAGATGTACAAATGTCTATTGCTCAGTCATATTGATTGAATTCTGTTGGGAAGGATCTACTATATTAGATTAGTCTTGAGCTTTAATTACTGTGATGAATTGTTGTCCCTTCTTAATGATTCTTTACTATTTCTTTTTGATATCTTAATATATGTTGATCTGATAAGATTTATGGGAGATCAAAAAGTTTGGGAAGAAGTCATCAAAGCAATGAAGTGTTGGCTATTTATAATTGACACCAATAAATGTAAATATAGAGAAAACATAAATCAAGAAGAAATTTCAATGTGATGAATGAATTTGGGAAAATTTGAAGACATAGAGTGAACAATTCTTACTTCTTAAGCCTAAAATTAAGAGAAAAAATGGATTGAAACACATTTTATTTTGGGTATCTTAGGTATTTTATTTTGTAATGGGTTTGTTTGTTAGGAATTAAAATCAACTAGAAACTTTATAACATAGATGATATAAGAACAAAAATGGGTTCGATAATGGGGAAAGAAATGTGTCTTAGTGGTGGGAGTTAGTGGGCAGGGAGAGTTAACAAAAACGTTGTAAAAATTGTCAATTTTTTGTAATACCCTTTGCCGGAAAATAATTCCAGGAATTATAATTAATAATTTTGAGGGCTTTAATGGAATCAGAAGTTTCAAAATTCATCTTTGAAAACGACCCGAGGGCAGCGGTTATTTGTAGTAGAGATGGCCCTAAATTTGTGGATAATTAATGATGTATTCTTCACCAACCTAACTTTCATGTTGCCTTATTTTCTTTTAATCTTTTTTCTTTTGTTCAGTGAAGTGCGGGTAGAGGGATTAGAGACGCTGGATTATCTGGATAACTTGAAGAATAGAGAGCGATTTACTGAACAAGGGGATGCAATAACATTTGAATCAGAAGTTAGTATTTTCTAAAATGTGGATGACAATAGTTTTATGCTTGTGTTTTATATGTTCTATTGTCGTAACAATTAATATTCATTTCATGTTGAAGGTAGACAAAACATATCTGAGTACACCTACAAAAATTGCTATTCTGGACCATGAGAGGAAACGGACTTTTGTCTTGCGGAAGGATGGACTACCAGATGCTGGTAAGTTGGCTATGACTATATTGTCCTTCAGTCTATTAGTTTGCCAATACAAGTTAGATCATATTAAGGAGACAGAAATTCCATTGTTAGAATGGGAGGGAGAGTGCAATAACAATCTGTTCGCTAGTGTATAAACTTCTTGTATTTGCTTCTGGGAAGTGTTTCTGCAACTTTAAGCCAGTCATGGATGCGAAAGGGTCACCATTTATTACAGAAGTGAAATAATAACTAGGTTGATATTGGAAGGCCTGTCGAGTATGTTTTACCCTACCTCTGCATAATTGCTACATGGAGAGATTTCTGTTGCTGACAGTCCCTTTGTTGTGCCCCTTCTGCAGAAAAGTTTGTGTGTCATGAATTTGCCTTAGGAAGTTATTGTTTCTTCTAAAATGTAGCTTGTTTGCATGCATAACATGAAGTGCTTAGAACAGGAAATCTTTAACTTCTATTTGTCTACTAGCTAAATTAATGTTTTACACATGGAAGAACAATAAACCAAATAAATACAAGTTTATGTAGTTTCCTGCCTCAAGTGGTTTCACTGCTTATCCTATGTGTGAACTAGCCAGCTCCTCAACTGTGATGTCATGCTTTTTTTGTATTGTGGGCATTCCGTATATCTTCACTTCCATTTGATGATTCTATAAGTTGCATAAATGAAATACGTTTCTGCTAGAAACATGAATTTTGAGAAACCTATGAAGAGAATGTTATTCTATGTTAGTTGTGATTTTTTACTTCCAGTAGCTGCCAATTAATTTTCCTTGTTTATAGTGTATATGCCCTTCAATCTGAGAGGCCTTTGGTTTCAAACTTGTAAGCAGATTTGCTATTTTATGTGCTGCAAAAGAATTATTCAGTTGTCTTCTTGTCTTAAAGAAATCATGGTCAAGGTCTTTCTTTTTACATTTTAATGTTATTACAAAGAAAGCAAACTTCTTTATTTTTCTTATAACTTGTGCCACATTTCTTTTAATTGCCAACCATATCTTTCAAGTGCTTGCCAGTTGAGTGAGTGTGCTGTGGCTAAATATGTACTAAATTAAGTGAATATATGTTACAACATGTTTCCAGTTAATGTATAGCTATGGCATTGCAAAACACAATTACATATAGTGGTCATTGTTGCAATTATTTCTCTGCAGGGGTCTGGAATCCTTGGGATAAGAAAGCAAAGGCAATGCCTGATTTTGGTGATGATGAATACAAGCAGATGCTGTGTGTACAGGCTGCATGTGTGGAAAAGCCCATTATATTGAAACCTGGTGAGGAGTGGAGAGGAAGGCAGGAGCTTTCTGCTGTTCCTTCCAGTTATTGTAGTGGACAACTTGACCCGCGTATGGTGTTCCAAAGTTATTAAAAGATGGGGTCGATTTGGTGCACTTCACCTACAGGTACTTAAATCTAAACTTTGTGTTTGAGCATGTGTTTGGTTACATCCATTGTTGTATGAGCAGGAGCAAGAGCAACTATTGTGAGAAATGAGGTTTCACAGCTGATGATTGTATCAAAAACTCGAATAATCTAGAAATTTACAACTGATGATCGGGTTTTTGTATGTGTAAATCTATTTTAACAGATAGTAAATATGGTTTTTTGAAACTGATTACAATTTTTGCTGTCAAAGTTGTAGGTCGCTTGACATTGTGCATTTGGTGCTGTAAATGGATTCTTGGCAGGATGTTTTGGAGGGCAGAGTTCGAGGGAAAATGAAGAACAGGCAGTTAGCAAGGAGGTCTTTAGGGTTATGTAAATTTCTTGGTCCTGACTGACTGAAGAAGAATGAGAAGAAACAAAAGAATTCTAAGCACTTAGGTTTTGTATTCCTGTTCTCGCTTTTTGAAACGGTCAAAAAATGAAAGATATGGTCATTTCTTTAGGAAATTTCTTGCCATTTCCCCCCCTTTTAAATGATGAAATTTACTAATGGTATACACGAAAAGGAAAATCCATTTTGGTCCTCTATGCAATAATCAATGGCCATGTATTTGGAAAAGGAAGAGATTACTCCTTTAATCCCAATGGATGAGATTACGATCCATATACTATTTGAAATGGTGAGTGTTTCGACAAGATGTACTAACAATAACATTGAAGCTTTGAGAAAAAAATGATTTGACACCTAATTGTAATTGTACGAGTCGATCTTGGCCTATTCGTTTACATGTTCGGTTTTTTTTTTTAAACGACAAATGTAATATTATTTATTAAAGTCATTAATGTTACATATTATAACTAATGATATAAAATTAGACTGATTATTGGGTGGTTATACAAGATAGTTCTACTGAGGTAGTTCAAATTTAATTTTATTATTAAAAAAGATACAAACAAATTTATTTCTAACATCTTTTATCGTTTATAATAATTAACCTTTTCAAACTATAACAATCCGTCAACAATAAAATATGACATTAACAGTTTAGACTTGGTTATCACACGTGGTGCCGGATCTGTTCAACTCTAGTGGTCGAGGGAAGAATGAGTATTTTTGATACTTTTCACTAGAGTTTGGCAAACTAGGCTGTTGATGAGCTGTGGTTACTTGGGAAGTAGGAATTGTTTGCCCTGCGGTGGACGGCAACAACAACAGGCTCCATAGGCTTGCTGGAGGAAGCCAAGGGCAACGACTCCCTGGTGGAGACACGAGGAAGGCTAATGGAGCTTAGCTGCCAGCAGAGTCTTAGGAAAGTATGCAGTGCGCAGCAAAGACTGGTAATATCGACAAAGGCCGACAGAGAAAGAGCCGAGGTGCAGCAAAGCTCGCCGAGGAGCCAAATGGAAATCTAACGACCATTAGAAAAGAGGAGAAATAGGGGGGAAAAGAGGCTATCCACCGGAAGGAGGCTTCCTCTCCAATGGAAGTTGAGAAAAGCTGAGAGCAACGCTAAGATTTTTATCTTTAAAATTGAGAGTGTTTTACGCATTTTTTTTTCCCTCAGCCTATATTTTGGGATTAATTAACGTGCACGAATAAAATAATAAATAAATCTTTAGTGCAATTGTTGATCTCTCTTTTTGAAAGTTACAAACACAACACCTAAATCATTAGAATGTTGGATGGGAATAGTTAATCTCATGTTTCGGTTACGAAAATAGATAGGGATAAATAGTGTGAATTTTATTTGGGTTAAAATAATGAATAATTTATTTTAAAAAATAAATAATAAAACACGATACAAATTAAAAGATAACAAAATCAATTTTATAAGCAAAATCAAATATTCAAAGTAAATATATATAAACATTTATTATTATAAATAAAAATTATTTAAATATTTAATTAAAACTAAGTATTAATTAGTTTTCATTTGCATAGTTGCAAAATTAGTAATTAAATAAATATTTAAATAATTAATTGTTTTATATTTTTTAATAATTAATTATTTTAATAACATGATTATATATACTATTCAATCCAATCCCATAATATATCAAACACAATACAATACTAAATATAATTAATTGAGTAATGTTATGCATACATAATTTAAATACAAAGTTTGTATCTTAAGTGATGTGATATTTAATGTGTTAATTGTTGATTAATATTGTATAATTACATATTAATAAAATGTAAAAAATTAACAATTATCTAATAAATAATAATCATTAATTAGTGATATATCATTTGAAATACGAATTTTATATTTCAATTATATATGTATAATACTAAACATTTACAACACATTACATAAAACAAATATGAAAAATCAACAAATTCATTAAATATATAAACTCGAACCCTCCAACATGTGGTATACAACAATTTTATTAAGTAGGGAACATGTAAAACAAGTATTCACTTATGATTAAGTTGATAAATAAAATTTTCTTATTAATTTTAAACTCAACATAATAGAAATATGAATTAAAGCTTTTAAATAAGAAATTCAAAGAATGTCACAGGAATCATGATTAGTGTCACATTTTACATTCGAAATAAAAGTGTATATATATATATATATAAGGTTTGTTGACTTGAAGAAGTGGTTCTTCTGATTAACGAGTCTTAAATTTGTTAAAAGGGGAATCGAATTTCAAGCCTCGTCTGGACTGGATTAGGGGATATGGCTTGGATTTCCTATTTCCTACAATTGAAGAGAAGGGGTCTGCAATAACGACACACATACAAGCTCAAAGACAATCTCATTGGAGTGGATTCCAGCGAAGACGCTTTGATGCTTAAGTCAGAAAAATGGGCTCGATAAATGAAATATGACAGGTTAAGGAGTGAAATCTTCTCTTTTTTTCTTTTTCAGAAATTTTTTATCATCCTGCGCTGTGTTTTCTCTTTTTCCTTATATAGTGATGACCTTTTAAGGATTCTTTTGAGCTTTTCTCTACAGTATTTTTGTCTTGCACTGGATATTTTCTGATATACTTCTAACACACGCCAAATACTTTCGTACTGTCCCCCTGACATATGCCGAATATCTTTCCATAGATTTTGTCTCCGTTCATACCTCCTGTTAGACTTACTTCTGATGTGTCAAACATATTCCTCAGGTTTGTCTTTGTTGGTGTTTTTGGTTTAAGTGATGCTTATGTTGATCAACCTCGGGTCGGTACCTACTCGTCCATAGTCACAGTAGAGTAAGCATATACCGAACAAGTTTTATTATTTAGCTGACCAGATTCTTCGCATCTGAACCGGTTCTATTGTTGTCGGGTTTAGGCCCATTGGTTATTGTTCCTGGGCCTACCTTGAGTTTTGCCTTCTAGGCTCTTAGGCCTGAGGGGCGTGAGACCCCCCGGGGGGGGGGGGGGGGGGGGGAGGAATAGAAGTCCACTAGTTTTTAGTTTTGATTTATCAGAACTGAAAAATTTATTCTGGTCTGGTCGGCCTGCATTGCTACTCGAGTCCCCTACTGTTTGTGGTTGTCTTCTCCGTCCGTGTCGACCCAGTTTATTCATTCTAAACAGCTTTGTGATTAGGTTTGAATTTAACAAAGTTAAAAAGCGGGTGGAATTGTTGCGGCGTCATCATGGCGACCTGAAAAAGTCGTTGCCACGTAGTGGCAGTTTCCCCTAAGATTTTTGAATTTTAATGGCTGGTCTTTTCAAACGTCACGTTGTTTCCTTTTTTTGAATGACGTTATCTGATTGGAGTTTCCCAAACCGTCTTATCTGTTTGAATCCAATGGATTGGGTTGCAACAATCTGAAGAGGCGCACCTTTATTGCACTTGGGAATCCAAAGCGTTGCGTCTCTGGTGCCAGTGCCTTTTCACCTTTCTTATCGATCTTATTTGTTCATTTTCTTCTATTTTGAATGGCCTAAATTACTTCACTACTGCTTATAAATAGTCACCCTCTCTTTCGTTTTGTTCCTCTCGTTATGCACTTTTGATTTCTTGCTCCCTTCTTGCCATGTTTCCGTTGCTTTCTTTGTTGAACGTGTGTTCTTATCCGATGACTTCATTCTCCGTCATTCCTCATCCTGGTCTCTTTGAATTTTTTTTGGTACGCCCTCGTATTCTCCCTTTTTGGACTATTTTCTTACTTTCTATTTGCCTGTATTTTTCTCTATCCTGGCTTTCTTCTTCTTTTGTGTGTTTTTGGTCTTGACAGTCGTTGTCTGTTTTGCCATTTTTAGGCGTGGTTGATTTCTTGCTACCTTTGCCCAATAAGTCGTGTCCTCATTTAGAAAATACCTTCCATTAGTTGATGGCCTCCAGTGTCATTCCGGACTTTCCAATCGTAGACATGGCGGTTAAGGAAGGGGAACAGTCCCCAGACCCCCATTGGTTAAATGGGTCAGGGGAATTAGGGCGAATGAGGGAGCATCCACCTCTGTGGGTGGAGTTCCCTTGCCTGAAGTATCTTTACATGAGGCCGAACCGGTCTCGAACTCCAAAGAGGATGAAGGCAACGACCCCGAGGACACTGTAAAAAGTGAGGGCGTGACGTATGAAATGAATACTTGATACCGCACTTCTTTCCTTAGCGAGGATGTCCTGACCCTGATCAGGTATTCCTATGATATTACTGAGTCGGTCACCCTTAGGCTGCCCTCCGAGGAGGATTATCTGAGCAGCCCTCATGATGGTAAAGTGGCCATTCATGTTGAATTCTTGAGGCTAGGACTCAGGCTTCCTATACAATGATATTTTGCCAAAATGTTGGCCTGCTTCAGGATAACCCCTCCCAACTAGGCCCGAACTCTTGAAGAGTGCTTGCAAGCTTGTATGTTTTGTGGTCAAAGGCAGGGTAGTCCCTCACATTTTCGAGAGTTATGCTACCTGTACCATTTCAGGAGCAATGCTAAAAGTCAGAGAGGTTTCTATTACCTCTTGTTTCACAGCCTTCAGAACCTAATCCGGGTCGGTCGAAGGATAGTGGAGAGTAAGGTTAAAGGGTCCCCAAGAGGGATAGGGGAGAGTGGGTCGTCCCCGCTGTCTTTTCTGCGGATGCAGGTCTTGATTCTTGTATTACTAAGTTGGGCTCAATTGATTTGCTCGGCACGACTGACTTTGCTTGCCCCTTTTTGCAGTTACCTGGGTGACCGATGTGGAAGTTTCTGAATAGACTCTCATTCGGATCGACGCTGCACTGTAACACATTTGCCCAGTTTATGAGCTGCTATCCTCGTCCAGCCTTGTCGAATCGGAACTAGTACCATCTGTTCCGTCTCTGCCTCGAACCTGAAGTAAGTTTCCATCTCCCTTTACTCTCTCTTCCCCTCCTCCCCTTTTTTGATTCTTATGATAATGCAAATTTTATGAATGTCTTAATAAGGAGGTAGCGAGAGGAGGAAGAGGAACCGAAAGAAAGGCTATTCCTCTGGTAGACGGGGGCCTTTAAACCCCGATAATATTATGGGAATGTTGTTTAGTTCCGGGAGGGGCCGGGGGAGGGGGCCTTCTCGGGGAAGGTCGTCTTCACCGTCTGCTGGTGATTGGGCCGGTGAGGATAGGCCTTCCCCGGGTCTGACTCTCCGGGAGAGGGGTTCCACTGAAACTCTGCATCAGGACTCTCTTTCCATCCAAACGTCGAGCAAAAGGCAAGACCCTCGCTTCTTCCTCAACTTAGGCTGTACTAGTTGGCTAGCCGCATTTTCGTCGAGCTCTCTGAGGCAGAAAGAGAGGTCCTCCCGCGAGGGGCCGTCTCGAGTGTCCTCCTTCGCTCTGGCCCCAGAGGCCAGAGAAGACTTGGGCTTTTGCTCCTAGTTATGAAGAACATGGAGAGGTATGTGACCCCCACCTGGGCGGGTCAAGTGTCCTCCCTAGATCCCGCCATGGGGTTCAACGTCGCACTGGGATCGGCTCTTGATGTAAGTTACCTAACAACTGGATTGTTTCTCTTTTATACTTTGCTTGCTTTTGACTTTTTTTTTGGCAGTCCATTTTCCTTATTTCTCGATTCCGAGTCGAGATCCCTAGTTTCATGACTTGTGCTCAAAAAGCGAAGGATGATCTTTCTCGGTCTCAGGTAGAGACTCAGCGTGCGAAGAGGATTGCCAAGCAGGAGTGGAAGATGGCCGATGAGGCGGGGATCAAACTCGAGGAGATGATGATCGCTAGGGCCGAGGCGGAGAGCAGGTTGTCTGAGCTTGAGCACCAAAAATAGTTGGTCGAGCAGACGATGACGAACAACCTAGCGGTGGCAGGGGTTAGAATTAGTGAGCTGACGTGCTAAAATGAAGAACTTGAAGCGCAACTCGGGGCCGCACAAAAGGAGAGGGAGTTGGTTGAGTAGAGTCGATCCTCTCTTGTGGCCCAACTTGAGTAGCAGCACAACCAGTGGTTGGTTGGTCATAAGGAGGGCTTTCATCAAGGCGCGATGGAAGGGTTTCAGAGGTCCATCGCCCTTTTTGAGGAGCATTACCCAGAAATTGACCTCCAATGATTGTGGTCCTTGGCAACTGGTAGCACTTTCCATGAAGGGGATACTTCCGAAGCCCATGATGATGACCACCGGTACCTGATGACGCTGGTGGCGATGAACCCCCTTTGGCTGGCGTGCTCGCCCGTTCTGGAAGTGTTGTTGTGAGCAGTGGTGAGGTGACCCCTCTTACCAACCATGGGCAAATCAGTGGCATTGCCACCGCTGAACCACAAGGAATTGCAAATGTCTCGGTCGACTCGCCCGCTGCTGCAGTTCCTCTGATCAGCAACGTTCCTGTGGCAGGTCCCATCGTGGGCCTGGATAGGCACGATTCTGCTCCTATTGTATAAATGGATTGGTTCCTCAACAGCTACTTCTCTACAGTCGTCTCTCAATAGTTATTTCTCTAGAGTTTTTTTTTTGTTTATTCTTGTCTTTGGTCGTTTGTTCATCTTATCTTTTTTTTTGTGGTGATTGACTGATGTACTCAAATCTTTAATGAATAGACTATTTAATTTTCTTCCAATGTGTGCTCGTTCTTCTTTACCTGCTCAGAGTAGATTTTTCTCTTCACAACGTGGTTTGTTGAGATAGTCGAACCGCTTATAAAACGTACTTCCAAAACTGAACCGTTAGTTATAATTGTCGTTTCTAACTGATATTTCATGAATGAGAATAAACTTATAATAATAATAAAAATGGATTGACTGGTCTTTCGAATGGCTTTAGTTAGGACCGACTAGCAATTAATCGTTTTCAACTCATGGACCCAAAAACAATGGCTAAACAGCTTTTTGTGGTCGGCACGGTTACGTGGGCGCATTTATTTGGACTGTAATTTAGGAGTAGTTTGAAGTAGAAGCTACTTGGGGCATCTTAGGGCGGTGTCGTATTCAATTGAGTAGCCGGGCTGCCCCTAGTGTGTGCCAATCATTGGTGCAATCCAAAATGGGTAATCTGAGCCATGTCAGATGGGGATCTTCAATACTCTTGAAGGATCGTCTCGGTGTAATAACGTTGAACAGTGTGTCATAGGTGCTGTAGAAAGGCCACAGTGATACAATGGAAAAGCCACGGTTCAACCCTCTTCAATGGGCGCTACGGTGTAACCCATGGTAATGCTGTGGAAGAGCCACAGCCCTCGCCCCACCGAGCTGTCCAGGTGTGATGCTCTAAAAAGGTAGAACCGATCACGGTGAATTGCTCTATCAGCATCGACTCGGTGATGGTGACAATAGAGCAAAGGTCAAATCGATCACAGCGAATTGCTTCGCGAGCGATGAGCCGGTGACGGTGAAAATAAAGCGAAGGTTGAACCGATCACGGCGAATGATTGTTGTACTATAGTAGCTAAGTGCAAGTGCACACAATCGTATCAAGTAATATAGGATTTTAAGTCTAGATATCGATCCCATAGGGACTATACAATCTAATTCTATAAATAAAATACTAAAATTATGTCTACTTAACTTTTATTCAGAAAATCACAATCTGAAATTTATTTAACTAATCTAATTCTATCAATTAACTAAACAAAAATAAATAGTAGAATTCACAAATAAAGATAATCTAGAGTTTTGACTCATCCCCTAGTATTTTATTGGATTCATTAACCACTTAGTTAATCTCTTAATACTAATTGATTAGTTTAGACACTAATCTCATCACAAGCCTCAGTCGATGGTCAAGTGACTATATTATGCATTCTAACAATCACCTATATGTCTATGGTAATCAAATCAGAATGTAATTTATTAAGATCAAGTCTAAATTATACCATACATGCCACCTAGGTATATGTCTATCCTAGATGGAACTCATAGTTATTACCCTATGATTATGCATCAAACTACTTTAGGCTAAACATATGAATCCTTCCATCGAGTTCATCATGATTCCTCAATCATTCAAAATATTGATCAGGTATAATGAAAGCATTAAACACAAGATAGAATGAATCAATTGAATCTATCAAGTTCATAAACTAAAATTTAACATAATCCAAATCTATACTAGGTTTTTGTCTTCAAAATACTGTTTTACGAGTCACTATATCAAAACACTGTTCATGGGTACTGTAGCAAAATACTATTTTTTGATACTGTTCACCGCTGCGGCACTGGGTTGTGGGCACCGCGGTGCTCAGATACTGACCTGGGCGTCACAGCGCTCAGTCGCTGGCCTGGTACCTATTTCGTATTTTGAGCGTAATTTCTTCGTTTGACGTCCGATTTGCCTCTCGTTTGTTCCTATGTGTCACATTTTTCATCATGCATCTATTTATGATCAAAAATCACAATTAAATAGCCAAATAGTTATGATTTGGAGTAAAATACAAAATTCGGTACAAATAATAATAATATTTTTACGCCCCTGTCAAATACCCTCAAACTTAAGACTTTGCTCGTCCTCGAGCAAAATAAAGAAAAACATTCACAACTTATTCATGACTCAAAAATAAAATTTAAAAACTAAAAATAAGTTTTAGTTGATTAAACAATCATCATCATAGTCTCAAATTAAGGCTGTTAAAAATAGCACAAGGCTCTTCAGAAATCAATAAACAACTTTTAACAATCCTCATACCATTGATCAAGTACTTTATTTTCCTTTATAAATGATCACTTGTGCGTGTGTGTAATAAGCAAGTAATTAGCTAAATAGAACATAGATTTACTCAATACTTAAGAAAGTACATAAATATGATATCTCGGCATATTTAAATTTATAACACTTTCATAAGCTTGCTTTTCATACTACTCTCCACTAATGTAGAAATACACATGTTTAGGGATCTGTTTATGACTTTAATTAGTTTGTAATGTAAGGCTAAAGTAAAGGTGGGATATAAAGATATATATAAAGTGCAAATCACACCATTAACACCTAAACTTTACTTAGAAACCCCTTTGATTCCTTCTCCTCCTTGATTATTCATCTCTTTCCCCAAACTTATGCTATTCCCATATTTCTTTCAATCACATTTTTGCAAAGAATTTCTTATTTTTCTTAAGCTAGGGGTATTATGCATTTAAACATTTTTTTTTATGTACCCCCAAACTTAGATTGATATGCACCTTCAAGATTTATTGCTTTCCATTGCAGTACCCTTCTTTCATACATCTATAACCTTTTTTATTTTAAGAATATTTCTAAGTAAACTCAAGGTTTATGGTGCTACCGGTAGATTTTAGGGTAAGTAAACTCAAAGTCTTTAGGCTTGTAATGTGGTTAAACAGAAAAAAAAGGATAATTAGGCTCAAACGAGGTGACTAGGGATAAATATACATATAAGGTAGGCTCGAAAAGACTCAAACGGTCCAAAGATGGCCTAATGTCATTTCCCTAAGCATATGAATTATAGGATTTCGCCTCAAGTAGTAATCAAGCAAGTTCTAGAGTGTTGATCTTCGAGACTGTGGTGTACTACTTAAGCATGAATAACTTTATGCAAAAAATTCAACTAATACATGCTTCTTTCAATGTGCTCAAAAATAAGTTTGAACTCAATCTAAAAATCATGATATAAGAGTTATCTCAAGCATCTATTATTTCTTAAAAACTTGTGAAAATAAATTCAGCAAATATTTTATTTCTTATCATGGATTAATGATCATCCTCTCAACCAAAACTTAACAATCTAAAAAAAATTTACTTCACAAGACAACCAACTAATATAAGCAGTAAAATTAGACACAAGAAAGTGTGTTTTTCACCCCCAAACTTAAATTAGACATTGTCCTCAATGTCTAAAAATAAACTTAAAAGTAAGAAAAACTCCCTTAGTAGATGAAGTTGAAACAATGCAACATTGTTGTCCATTGATTAGATTGTGGTATTCCTTTACTTATAATGCTTGAAATTGCTTGAGCTGCTTTCTTGAATGCTTGACTTGCTTATTTTATTCCTAAAAGAAACAAAGAAACTAACATAACTAAAACTAAAAATAAACTAATAAAAAATAAAAATTTACTTAGGTTGTCTCCCAATAAGCGCTTAATTTAACGCCGTCGGCTTGGCGGGACTTTTTCTACTCTTATGGAGGATCAAAGTCAATGGTGAAAGCATATTTATATGTGCTCTTGTTAGGCTTTTTTTCTTTTAGCTTCCACATCTTATTTATTAGATCTTGAGCATCAACTTGTTCCTCTTTCTCCTCATGTTTCTCTGAAAAGACTTGAACTTTAGACCGGTAAAATGTCTCTTTTGTGCCATTCTCTTTGATCCTATCATTGTGCTGCTTCTTCTTCTTCTTATTTTTTCTCTTTCTATGCCTTAACACATTCTTTTTGATGTGATAATTCAACATCTCCATGTCTTTGAGCTTTTCGATGTTTGATGGTACAATATTAATGCTACAACAGTCAAGTAATGTAGTGCGCATGGGCTGATTCTGTTCTTTGTTACTGGTATTTTCTACTGTGTTGTCACTTTTTTGAACCTTAGAATGTTGTACTTTAATACCAGTTTCTGCACGTTTCATTGTTGAGAATTCTGCACTTTTCTGAGATTCTGTACTATTTTTTGGACTGGGATGCTGCTGATTATTTGTTTCAACACTTGTTTGACACCTCTGTTGCCTTTGAAGAAAAGAAATAGGCGGTCTATATGGTTGTACTTTATTTTTTTGTACATCCTTCTCCTCTATACTTGGTTGTGGTGGTATGGATGTGTTTTCTTATAAAATCTCACCACACTTCAAGTTGATGGCTTGGCATAGCTCTACATTCTCTTTTGAATTTGTCTCAGTATCGATTGGTAAAGTGCCATGAGGTCTCCTAAAGTTGTCCTATTTGAACCTCTAAATTCTTCAAAGATGTTGAATGATTCTGTAGGATGGCATCATTGGATTTTATATATTGCATAAATATGTCTTCCAATGTCGGCTTTTTTTCTTGTGGTGGTGGAAATCCTGGGGGATTCATTGGTCGAAATGGCTCCTCTTGGTTGTAATGCCAAAAGAAGTTAGGATGATCTCTTCACCTCGGATTGTAGGAATTTAATTGTGGGATAGGTTGTTGACGATTGAAATTGTCCACATAATTTGCTGCTTTCATGCATCACCCATTCATGTGATTATTACCACAAAAGTCACATATCACTTGTCGAGTTTTGATGGCATTCACTGCATCAAACTTCTTGGATAATGAATTGATTTGTGCTACCAATGCATTGAATGCGTCAATCTCATATATACCAACAACTCTCTTAGGTGTAACTCTCTCTGGTGGCCATTGGTAACTATTTGATGTCATTTCTTCTAATAAATAATAAACCTCATCTGTAGACTTATTTATCAAAGCTCCTCCAGCAGCGGCATTTATAATAGTCCTCAAATGGCCAACTAATCTATTATAGAACGTTTGGACTAATAGCCATTTAGGGACTCCATGATAAAGACACTTTCTCAATATGTCATTGAAGCGCTCCCATGCCTCATACAATGACTCTCCATCAATCTGACTGAATGAGGTGATGTCATTCCTCATCTTTGCTGTCTTTGCTAGTGGAAAGAACTTGGCTAAAACTTTCTGTGCTAAATCTTCCCACGTCGATATGGATTCTGACGGTAATGACATCAACCAACCCTTAACTCTGTCCCTTAAGGAGAAAGGGAATAATCTCAATCTAATGGCATCATCGGAAACTCCGTTGTATTTGAAGGTATCACATATTTCTAAAAAATTTATGATATGCATGTTAGGATCGTCATTGGGACTACGCTAAACTGTACAGTTTCTTTCAACATCTGAATAATATTCGGATTGATCTCAAAGTTATTAACGTTGACGGTTGGTCACCGAATGCTAGATTGAACACTATTTGTAGTTGGGATAACATGCTCTTTTAAAGCTTTCTGTGGTATCATGGGCTCAACACACAGGATTGTTGATGTGATCGTTGTTTCCCTCCATGGTATGAACTGTCAAAGTAAAATAAAAAGAAAATCAAAGTAAAAAGAAGAAGATAAAATAAAAATAAAAATAAAAAATTGAATTAAAAGTAAGTAGCTTAGTATTAGTATTGATCTAAAAAATAGATAAAACTAGTCCCTGACAACGGCGCTAAAAACTTGATTGTTATACTATAGTAGCTAAGCACAAGTGCACACTATCGTGTTAAGTAATATAGAATTTTAAGTCCAGATATCGATCCCACGGGGACTATACAATCTAATTCTATAAATCAAGTACTAAAATTATGCCTACTTAACTTTTATTCAGAAAATCACAATCTGAAATTTATTTACCTAATCTAATTCTATCAATTAACTAAACAAAGATAAAGAGTAGAATTCACAAATAAAAATAATCTAGGGTTTTGACTCGTCCCCTAGTATTTTATTAGATTCATTAACCTCTTAGTTAATCTCTTAATACAAATTAATTGGTTTAGACACTAATCTCATCACAAGCCTCTGTCGATGGTCAAGTGACTATACCCTATATAAATGCCTATCCTAGATGAAACTCATAGTTGTTACCCTATGATCATGCATCAAACTACCCTAGGCTAAACATATGAATCCCTTCGTCGAGTTCATCATGGTTCCTCAATCATTCAAAATATTGATCAGGTATAATGAAAGCATTAAACATAAGATAGAATGAATCAATTGAATGTATCAAGTTCATAAACTAAAATTTAACACAATCCAAATCCATACTAGGTTTACATAGTCTAATCCTAGATGAACAAATTAACCCATCATAAAACTAAAAGTATCAAACCAATTCATAAAGATCAACAAGAAAAAGAACATAATGATAAAGAAAGAGGAGAAAAACTAATCAAAGCAACTCCTTGATGTACTTTTCCCTCAATCTTGACTTGAAGCTTCAATCTTGATCTTGGTTCTTCAATCTTTGATCTTGTGTTGTGAATTCTCTCTCTAAGTTTTTGCCTCTTTTCTTTCTTTTTTTCTTCTCTTTCTTAGGGTTTTTGACTTTTTATTTATAGGTTTTTATCTTCAAAATACTGTTTACGAGTCACTGTAGCAAAATAATATTTTTTGATACTGTTCACCACCGTGAGCGTCGCGGCACTGGGTTGTGGTGTCACGCCCCAGACCCAAAAGATCCGACACACGACATCACTTACATTCATTCACTGCATGTGCACTCATAAATAATATTACACAAAATTTTCAACTTTCATTCAACACAGGAATCCTTAGCAAGTTGCTAGTACGTTCAACACTAAAATCAACCATAACCTAACATATAAATATAAACTTCTCTTGACAATATTTAAACATTCATTTCAATTTCTTTCAGAATTATAGCAATTGAATTATGACTGGGACAATTATTAAACCGGAGATACGCAGAGTTTTCTCAGAGATTAACACTCTACTACGTCACCAGTAGCAACTTTGTTACCGGGAGCCCAGAATATATCCATTGCAAATTCTTACTTAAAATCATCCAATAACCACATTTTATAAAACTTAAACCAAATCCAATCCACACACAATGAAATAATACATAAGTATTTATTCAATAGGGACAAATCAAATATCATATCCCACGTGTCCCCAAATGAAACACTCGGTAACCTAGCAACTTAGGGAACCCAAGAAACAGCAGAAGCCTTGCCAAATCCGCTAAGCACACATGCACCTTATTTACCTGAAATCACCATAAACTATAATGAGTATAAAACTCAGTAAGCATACTAGTTTTTCATATATCAAATACAAATACATATATGTATACAATGCATATGTATGATATGCTGTGATCAATCAAAATCATAATCTTATCAAATCACATATCATGTAAGCGCTTACACATTCTTTCAAAACACATAATAAGAATACCATCACTCAACTACTACTTAGTAGGACTTACATATCACATATCACATAATGAGCCAAATGTCACTCGTAGGTGACATACCGTATGAGAGGAATAGTACAAGTGAGGCCTTTAAATTACACATATATAATGCTCATGCCCGAAGGTAAAAGCCAAACCCTCACCCTGATCATCGGTGAGTCCTCTCACATGCACCAATACGCCACCACACGAATGTGATGACTCACTCTTCCTTTAGGTACCAATAGGATCCTCCCTACATACGGAACACATAACATATACCAATCCCGAAGGAAAGGCCACACATAAAGGCTCCACAAATTACATAAAATGCCTACTAAGTTAACAGTGAGTTCAAGTACCCTCAAAACACAAAATATTTCTCATAGACATATTATACTTCAAAAGCTTTCTTTGTTAAACATATCTTATTTTGAAAGCTCACTTTCAAAAACACATGTATGTCATGTATGTCCATGCTCACATTCATAAATACATATCTTTACATTTCATATCAAAATATACTTTGACATAACATAAACATATTCCTAACCACATTTACAAAATCATACAAAACATTTACTACGTTTATTGTGATTTCAGTAAAAAGTCTAGTATACTTACCTCTTAACACTTTCAGCTACAAGGCTTAAATCTCCTTAACCTATCAATGGAGATTAATCCTTTCATAAGCCTCACAATTCACACAAAATACTTTAAATAGCTTACAAACTTATACACAATGCATTTATCACATCAAATTGGTCTAAATACTTGGTTTCTCAAAACCTGTCATTCTGACCACTTACACTTAACAAAATTTTCTAATACATCAAATGATGTCCAATTACTCCAAAATCAGAATATACCATTCTTGACTCATATATCCTTATTATATATGATTATGTTATCAAAATTTCTACACAATCCATTCCATACACATCATCGAATCCAAACTACTAACCTGACATGATCAAGATACTTACTAAACAGTATTCAATCTCCCAATTTTATAAAATCATATACTAACTCAAAAATTATAAAAATACCACATAATCACTCTCACCATATATCTCAGTCCATGATAAATATTTCACTTTCAAATCACTTCCAAAAGTATTTTAAAACTATTTTATTCTATAGCTTTAAAAATCTGTTAATCAAATACTGCAATGAGCTGATACACTTTATAAAATCATAACACTTCAACCACATTGATCTAAATTCTCATTTTCGAGTATATCACATTAGACATATAAACCTATCATATTCCATAAATTCGTAATTTTTAAAGATCATTCAGTAGGTCAAAAATTATTTTCCACTGTATTATACTGTTTACACAAGAAATTTCCAGAATTTCAGGGTCATTTTGGTAAATTCACAACAAATTCAATTTCCAGAATTTTGAATCGATTCAAAGTCTCAGATGATCCTAAACTTGTCTAATTTCATATACTCAAAATTCAAAACCAGAATCGAATTACAAAAATTTATAAAATTCCTGGATCAAGAGACTATCAAGCAGAAATTTCACAATTCATCATGATTTATCAAGCTATCTTATAGATCATTATCAATTCTCACAATATCAAACGAAATACACATCAAATCCTCAATTATACATATTTCCAGAAATCAAAACTTAAAGAAATTAACTTAATTAACACCAATAAATTGATAATTAGTTGTGATATACCTCTAAAGATCCAAAATTCCAATTTCTTCTTCTTTTTCTTCTTCTTCTTCTCTTTCTCTCTCCTCTATTTCTCTCTTCTCTCTCTTAAAATGGGTAGCTCAACCTAAAAATGGTAAATTAGGGTTCAAAAGTGTATTTTTATACTAAGAGGCTAATTTTTGGTATTTATAAATTTGCCCCTAAAATTTTCAAAGTATAACAATTTGGTCCCTAAAATAAATCTAAAGTCATACAAATAAACCCAATACTAATCGTATATCCTTAACCTATAAAAACATTACTAATAACAATATATAATTCAAGTATCACCAACATACAAATAAAATACGTATATTTATACATATATAAATACTTATTCTTACCAGTCGTGGATACTGGTTACTACATGTGGGCACTGCGGCGCTCAGATACTGACTTGGGTGCCGCAGCACTCAGTCGCTGGCTTGTTGCCCCTTTCGTATTTTGAGCGTAACTTCTTCGTTTAACGTCCGATTTGCCTCCCATTTGTTCTTATACGTCATATTTTTCATCATGCATCTATTTATGTTCAAAAACTACAATTAAATAGTCAAATAGTTATGATTTGGAGTAAAATACGAAAGTTGAGTACAAATAATAATAATAATACTTTTACGTCCCTATCAGCGAATCGCTCTGTGAGCGTCGAGTCGGTGATGTTGAAAATAAAGCAAAGGTTGAACCGATCATGGTGAATTGCTCCACACGCGTTGAGCTAGTGACGGTGAAAATAAAGCGAAGGTCGAACCGATCACGGCGAATTGCTATGGAGCGTCGAGACGGTGATGGTGAAAATAAAGCAAAGGTAGAACCAATCACGGTGAATAGCTCTGTTAGCGTCGAACCGGTGACGGTGAGTATTCCTTGAGACACGGTGATGCCTTGTTGTCTTTGTGATGATGGCATCGCGTGGATCCTGATATGGGACGCGACATGCTATTTTAGGTGGTTCGATGCAAAACCGTTTGTCAAATAATTTGAGTACGCCTGCTTTGGCAGCTCATTCCGTGTTCCGATCAATTTGCTCATCGTGAATGTCCATGCAACAAAAAGAAAATAAACAAGGGCTCATTTGAATATGATGTTCATACAGGGAGGGGTTACAAACAAAAGCTTCAGAGATAGTATTTTCTTAGTAGTTTGGCGTTCCATGGTTTCCTGACGACTCGCCCGTCTATTCCTTTGAGTTCATATGCCCCTCCTACACGCCTGAGAATCTTATACGGCTTTTTTCAAATGGGACCCAGGACTCTGTCTACGGGGTTCTTGGTGTTGATCACCACCCTACGTAGCACCAGGCCTCCATCTTTGAAACTTCGAGCCCTGACCTTTTTGTTGTAGTACCTGGCCACGTTTTGCTAGTAAGCTGCTGCTTGGATCTGGACCTAGTCCCGAATCTATTCGATCAAGTCCAACCCTCCTTTCATCAGGTCATTGTTGATTGTTTTGGAGAATTTTAGTACCCGGTGGGTTAGGGTTCCAATCTGCGCGGGGATCACCGCTTTGCTTCCGAAGGCTAAGGAGAAGGACATCTCGCCAGTGGCTGTCTTATTAGTCGTTCGGAGCACCTATAGTACTTCTAGTAGCTCTTCTATCCATAGTCTCTTTCTTTTCATCAGCTTCTTCTTGAGCAGCTTTTTGATTAACTTATTGGAGGATTCGACATGACCGTTGATTTTAGGGTGCGTTGAGGAGGCGAAAAATAGTCTTACTCTTAATTGCTCACAGAATTGCTTAAAGCTGTTATTGTCAAACCATTTTCCGTGCTCGGTGATGATGGAGTGGGGAATACCGTACTGACATATCATGTTTCTCCATATAGAATCACGAATATTCTTCTCCGTGATCTTTGATAGTAGCTCGGCCTCGATCTACTTTGTGAAATAGTCCGATCAAGTCGAGCCCCTACTTGGGGAATAGTCATGGCCCGCTTATTGTGGTTAGCTCTTTTGCGGGTGCTTGAATCTTGTCTGTAAATTTCTAACATGCGTCGCAGCGCTGAACAAGGTGTTTAGCGTCATGAAAGACCATGGGCCAATAATAACCAATTTGGAAGACTTTATGGGCTAAAGCTTCCTTCCCTGAATGATTGCCGTATACTTCTTCATGGATTTTCATTAAAAGCTGCTCTGCCTCTATGAGGTTCAGGCACCTCATGTAAGAGTGAGAGAAACCCTTCCAGTACAATACCACCTCGATCACCGAGTATCTCGCAGCCTGGTATTTAATTCTTCGGGCTTCCTTTTTGTCTCCCGAAATTATTCCGTTCAAGATGTAGTCTTTGATAGGGTTCATCCAACTCGGTGTTGATTTTATTTATGCGATCTACTCGCCTTCTTAAGCGCTTGGTTTTGACAAGAATTCCACGGGTACCATACTAGAGATACTGGCATCTTCTGTCGAGGCCATTCGAGCAATGACATCCACTTAATGGTTCTTGTTTCTCAGGATCAGCTCTATTTTTATCTCCCTAAATTGTCTGGTCAACTTTCGTACCTTCGCGAGGTAGGCGGCCATCCTTTCCTCTTTTGCATTGAACTCGCTATTGACCTGGTTTACCACTAATTGAGAATTGCTCTTGACTAGCACTACCTTAGCGGCTAACACTTGAGCCACTCTTAACCCAGCTAGGAGAGCTTCATATTCTGCCTCGTTGTTCGAAGCTTTGAAATTGAAGTCAATAGCGTACCTGATCTCTTCTCTCTTAGGGCTAATGAGGACGATCCCCACCTCACTTCCGTGCAAGTTAGATGCCCTGTTGATGTAAAGAACTCATGCTTCTGAGTTTGTCTCGAGGACTTCCTAACCGGTGGCTGTCTCATAGGTACTTTTAGCCATGAAATCGGCCAAGGCCTACCCTTTAATGGCAGTTCATAACGAATGTCGATTTCGCTCAACTCTATGGACCATTTGACCAATCAGCTCGAGAGGTCTTGCTTATACAAGATTTGTCTGAGTGATTGGTTGGTTATCACCACGATGGTATGCGCTCGAAAATAGGGTCGCAGCTTCCTCTCAATCATGATTAGCACAAAAGCCAGTTTTTCAGGGGGAGGATATCGGGTTTTTGCCCCGATGAGGGCCTATGTGTATAGTACATTGGTCATTGTATCCACCATTGTTCTTTGCGAAGACTGAACTGATCGCCGATTTTGAAACTCCTAGATATACTACCAATAGTTCTCCTTGTATTGGTATTGCCAGGTTCGAAGAGGTAGGTCTTCAGCTATTGAAAGGCTTGCTTGCATTCTCCGGTCCATAGATCCTTCTCCCTTTTCTTGATGGCTTGAAAAAAGGTGAAGCATTTATCGGTGGCCTTGGAGATGAATATGTTTAGTGCCGCAATTCTACCAGTTAGCTGCTGGATCTCCTTCACTATACTTGGGGATTTCATTTCTAAAATAGCTCAACCTTTATTTGGATTGGCCTCTATTCCCTGTTGACTCACCATAAAGCCTAAGCATTTTTTGAATTTTACTCTAAAGACGCACTTCTCAGAGTTCAGCTTCATTCCGTTCTCTCTTAATACCATGAAGGCTTCCCTGAGGTTGGCCACGTGGTCAGCCACTTTTACTGACTTAGCTATCATCTCATCCACGTATACTTTTATATTTCTATCAATCAGTCTTCTGAAAAGCTTGTTTACTAACCTTTGATAGGTGGCTTCTGCATTTTTCAATCCGAACGATCTCAGTCGGTAACAATAGTCCATTAATGGGTGATTAAGGATATTTTTTCTTGATCGGGGGGGAGGGGAACATCATGATCTAATTATAGTAAAAAAAAGGCGTCCATAAAACTCAGTAACTCGTGCCCTGCCGTTGCGTCCACTAGTTGGTCGATCTTAGGGAGTGAGAAGTTGTCTTTGGGGCACGCCTTGTTCAGATCAGTGAAGTCAACACACATCTTTCACTTTTCACTTGTCTTTTTTACCATTACCACGTTGGACAACCATTCCGGATAATGGACCTCCCTAATAAATTGGGCCGCCAGCAGTTTTTCCACATTTTTCGCTATAGCTCTGTTCTACTCCTGATTAAAGATTCTTCCTTTTTGCTTTACCAGTCGAGACGTGGGGCAGACAGTCAACTTGTGGGCTGCCAGCGTTGGGTCAATTCCAGGCATGTCCCAGTAAGACCAAGCAAAGATGTCCAAGAACTCCCGAATTAAGCGGGTCAACTCTTGCTCGACTCCTGGCCCCAACCGGGTCCCCATCCTGATCGCCTTCCTTGGTTCCCCGACCCTGACCTGAAGTTCTATAATCTTTTCCCCTGGCTTTTAGGATTCGAGGATTCCATCTCTTGGATCGATGGTGAAAATATAAAATGCCCTTTTTGCAGTGACTGTGTAACAGCTCCTTGCTACTTTTTGATCTTCCTACGCAACCCCAATCCCTTCTCCCGTGGGGAAATTTAGCTTCAAGTAATGGATGGACAAAGTTACATTAGTATTCACCATGAATGGTCGCCCAATGAGGACTTTATACAGGAATGGGCAGTCTACCACCATGAACCTGGTTATCATTGTCTTCTCATAAGGCCTTCGTCCGATGGCAAAGGGGAGGGTTACCACTCTGACTGGCATCACACAGCTTTTCCTGAATCCTTGTAGCGCCGTTTGGATTTCTCCTATGTGGAGATTCTTGATTTTCAGATCATCTAGGGTTTCTTTGAAAATTATGTCAACCGAGCTGCCCGGGTTGACGAATACCCTGTTTATTCTTTCTCCTGCTACCACTACTTTGATTATGAGTGCGTCATCGTGGGGGTAAATGACCCCTTGAGCATCTTCCTCCGTGAACATAATCGCCACTTCTTGCGGTAGCCTCAGCTTCATGGCTAAAGGGGTGTTGCACATGACTTAATGTGCCACCATTGAGTACTTGGAGTAGTTCTTCCGTTGCGTATTCAAGTCTCCCGCTAGCGTGGGTCCCCATAAAATAATTGCCAAAGAGTTAGGGTTCGACGTATCAATCAGGCTGGTGGCCATTGTCTTCTAGTTTTCTCAGAATTCTTTCAGATACCCATTCCTCATCAGGTGGTCGACCTATTTTCTTAGCTCGATGCACTCTCTGATTGTGTGCCCAGGACCCTTGTGCATGTCCCATCATTTTTTAGGATCAATTCGCCGTTCCTCTCCCTTCTCTTTGAAATTCTTCTGTAACAATCCCTTATCCCAGATAGTCTTGTAGACATCTTCGAGTGGCACGACCAAAGAGACAAAATCCTTAACTCGTGCCACTCATTTTCCTATACCTAGTGGTTCGTTGTTTCTCAAATTCTAAGGTGCCTCCGGAGGGCCATCTATTGGGAAACAGTTTGACCCTTCCCCTTGTTCTCGAGGTCTGTTGTTTGGAACGTTGTTTCTTCTGTCATCTGGCGCATAGTGCCAACTTGCAAAATTTCTTCCCTGTGGAGGGCGGTACTACCTTCTGCCAAGTGAAACTACAAAAGGTTCAGTCATAGCCCTACCTTTACGGCGTCTAGGGCGATAGGTTGGTCGAATGCCCCCAGCGCTATCACTTCCTTGTGGAACCTCCGAACGTAGTCCCTTAGGCTCTCCTCCTGACCTTGTCTAATCTACTTCAGCTATTCTGGATCCCTAGCTACTTCGCATGAACCCTGAAAATGATGGGCGAATTTTTTGGTCAGCTCATTATAGGAGGCAATGTTGCACTATTTTAGCCCCCTGTACCAGAGTAACGCTAGTCCTTCCAAGTTCATGTGGAAGAGCCGGCTGATTGGTATGTTATAGTAGCTAAGTACAAGTGCACGCTATCATATCAAGTAATATAGGATTTTAAGTCTAGATATCGATCCCACAGGAACTATACAATCTAATTCTATAAATCAAGTACTAAAATTATGCCTACTTAACTTTTATTCAAAAAATCATAATCTGAAATTTATTTAACTAATCTAAGTCTATCAATTAACTAAACAAAAGTAAATAGTAGAATTCACAAATAAAGATAATCTAGGATTTTGACTCGTCCCCTAGTATTTCATTGAATTCATTAACCACTTAGTTAATTCCTTAATACCAATTGATTGGCTTAGACATTAATCTCATCACAAGCCTCTGTTGATGGTCAAGTGACTGTATTACGCATTCTCACAATCACCTATATGTCTATGGTAATCAAATCAGAATGTAATTCATTAAGATCAAGTCTGAATTATACCATACATACCACCTAGGTATATGTCTATCCTAGATGGAACTCATAGTTGTTACCCTATGATCATGCATCAAACTATCCTAGGCGAAACACATGAATCCATCCGTCGAGTTCATCATGGTTCCTCAATCATTCATAATATTGATCAGGTATAATGAAAGCATTAAACACAAAATAGAATGAATCAATTGAATGTATCAAGTTCATAAACTAAAAATTAACACAATCTAAATCCATACTAAGTTCACATAGTCTAACCCTAGATGAACAAATTAATCCATCACAAATCCAAAAGTATCAAACCAATTCATAAAGATCAACAAGAAAAAGAATATAATGATAAAAATAAGAGAAGAAAAACTAATCAAAGTGACTCTTTGATGTGCTTCTCCCTCAATCTTAACTTGAAGCTTGAATCTTGATCTTGGTTCTTCAATCTTTGGCTTTGATCTTTGATCTTGTGTTGTGAATTATCTCTCTTAGTTTTTCTCTATTTTCTCTCTTTTTCTCTTCTCCTTCCTCTTAGGGTTTTTGGCCTTCTATTTATAGGTTTTTGTCTTCAAAATACTATTTACGAGTTATTGTAGCAAAAATACTGTTCATAGGTACGGTAGCAAATGCTATTCCCAGATACTATTTACCATAACGAGCGCCGCGGCGCTCAGTCGCTGGCCTGATGCCTCTTTCGTATTTTGAGCATAACTTCTTCGTTTCACATTCGATTCACCTCCCGTTTGTTCTTATACGTCACATTTTCCATAGTGCATCTATTTATGATCAAAAACCACAATTAAATAGCCAAATATTTATGATTTGGAGTAAAATACGAAAGTTGGGTATAAATTATATTAATGGTTTTAGGCCCCTATCACTAGCACATTTAGTCCTACCTCAGTCCTGCTATGGATAATAGGTCGGTAACCTAATCTACGTAATGGTTAGAGTCAACGACCTCTTTGTAGGTGGGCAAATTTGGGAGTCGAAACCCGCCTAGGAGCTCCATATCTCTCACCTTGTCCGTTAGCAATGACCTTCTCTCCTTTTTTGTCCCCTTCTCAAGAGGCTGGTCATTCTCCCTCCTTCCGGCCAAGACGCTTTCCAATTTTCCTTCCAAACTACAGACCTTGCTCTCAAGGTCCAGTTCTCTTCGTTGATGCTTTCGCGGCTCTGTTGGCGGCTCTCTCTTCGCTGACTGCTCTGACTCTTCTGGCTCCGTCTTTCCCCTTTTTGGGGTCGCCTAACTTAGCCTATTTGTCCCAGTTAAATTGTGTAGAGTCTCCGATCTTTCCCTTTGCTTCATCTATCTTTGAATCTCTTCCTGAGATTCCTTTCCACGATTTCCTGCTCTCAATCGCTTGTCCCTAATTAACTCAGTCATAAGTTGTCTTAGTTCCTCCATTTCCTCCCTCAGGGTTCTCAACTTTGTCGTTATTTTAGGGTGCAGAGAGTTATCTGTTCGAGGGAGAGGTTGGTTTAGGTTTCGCTCTCCGACAATGTAATTTTTGCTGACAGATGATCGTTCAACCATTTCGGCACGTCGCTTCTCCCGATAAAGCTTTTTGTTTGATTCCCACAGATAGCGCCAAAAACTATTGACTTGAAGAAGTGGTTCCCCTAACCAATGAGCCTTAAAGTTTTTGAAAGGGGAATCAAACTTCCAGTTTCATCTGAACTAGATCAGTGGATACAGGATTGGATTCCCTATTTCTCATGAACTATAGAAGTGAGGCTTGCAATAACGACACACATACAAGCTCAAAGAAGGTCTCACCGGGGTGGGTTCCAGCGAAGCCGCTATGATACTTAAGTAAGAAAAAAAAAGGATTTTTTTTCTCTCGATAAATGAAATATGACAGGTTAAGGAGTAAAATCTTCTCATTTTTTCTTTTCTGAAAATTTTTTATCATCCTGCGTCGTGTTTCCTCTTTTTTCTTATATAGTGATGGCCTTTTAGGGACTCTTTTGGGCTTTTTCCTATAGTATTTTTGTCTTACACCAGATATTCTCTGTTGTACTTCTGACATACGCCAGATACTTTCGTATTGTTCCCCTGACATTCACCAAATATCCTTCCATAGATTTTCTGTCTTCATTCATACCCTCTGTCAAATGTCACTTTTAATGTGTCAAGCATATTCCTCGGGTTCGTCTCCATCAGTGTTTTTGGTTTAAGTGAGGCTTGTGTTAGTTGGCCCTGGGTTGGTACCTACTCCTCCGTAGTTGTAATAGAGTCAGCATATGCCGAACAAGTTTTATTATTTAGCCGACCAGATTCTTCGCATCCAAACCGATTTTGTTGCTGTCGGGTTTAGGCCCATTGGCCATTGTTTCTGGGCCTGCCTTGAGTTTTGCCTTCTAGGCCCTTGGGGTTGAGGTGGAACAAGGTTAAATAACATTTTTTAACTGGACGTTTTAGTTTCAAACTAATCTTTTGGGTAGATAAAGAAATGTGCTTACTAAACCTCTTGCTATAACTTATATACTTTAATGTCATTTCAATCATTTTAAACTAATTCTCGATAGCAATTTTGCACAAATTTTATTAAGAGAAAATCGTCTTTTAATAGAACTTTTTATGATTTTACTAGTGGTAGTGGGAAATATATATAAGTGTTAATGTATTAACATTTTAATTACAACTGAGAAGAATCTTAAAAAAAAAAATTTCAATTGAAAATAGTACTACTACACGCTTCTAAGGTGCGTGCATGTGAAGCTAAAATAATGTGCACCAGCATTTGTGGCATAAACATATATCTTAGGGTAAATGACACACAAACCTTCGAAGTTTGACAAAAGAGACTGAAAGACTCTCGAAGTTTCAAAAGGGATATAAAAACCCTTGTTAGATGATGGAAATCATTTAAATTAACGGTTTACTAGTCAAAAATCAATAATGTACCAAAATGCCCTTATATTAAATTAAATAGATTTGTGCTTGTCTATTTACTGTTGGTGTTGAATGAAATAACCATTTTACCCATAAACTCTTAAAAGGGATATTCATTCAATATATGCCCCTTTTTGACTTTTCAATTGTTAAGGAAATCATCGAAATGCTCTTAATTAGTTATCATTTTTAGTAGTTGTTTGTAACGTTGGTTCTGTCTTTATAAATGCAGATTACTTTAAATGAGATTTAAACCAATTCATCTCCATTTATTCTCCTCAACCATTTCATCTCCATTTAAACTAATTCAAGCTTGAAAACAAGGAAATTTTCCAACAAAAATTCCACAAAAAATAGTCATTATATTTCAGTGATTTTTATCTTTAAACTCAGTAAATATAAATTGCAAAATCAAGAAAATTGCAGAAAAAACAGCCTAACCATCAAGTTGAACACAACATCCCAATTTTACCATATGAAACCTATCAAATTTTTATCACATCACAAAGCACATCTATCAGTTTAAGAATAGTACTCAAAATCTATCAAAACAACACTCAAAATCTATCAAAACAACACCCAAAATCCAAAAAACAAAAACCACCTGAAATTGAAGAAAACATCACATAAATTCCAAGCATCTAAAATCAAATATAATGGCACTTAAATTCCAAGTAAACATTGTTAAGGTCGATGATTACATGTCATCCCTGAATGTACATATACTTGTGTATTTATACAAGTGTACATTCTCATTAAATCGCTAATACCCATTTATATGGTACTATGCAATGTAACATTACAGGCATTGTACGATCTGAAGGAGTTCAGATTAGATCTAAAAGAGTTTAGATCAGGGCTTATAGTTAGCCACGCTGAGAGATATAAATGCTAAATGTTAGCACAGTCAAGTGTTAGCTGGTTATAATACTCAGTGAAAATCCAAGAGTTGAAGCCTTGTCTGTAATGGGACATAGACCTCGGAATATACTAGTAATTGTATAGTTGCAAGAGTTGCAATTGGGTGCCAAGAAATGCTAGTTATGTAAGTATGTTCTCGAATAATTGTCCATGATCTATTCCTACCGATACGGGTCTGTCGGTGGATACCTTTATATATAGATCAATATATGTCGTACCTATAAGGTATAGGTGGTTGTTCCTAGCCGACCGTGATCTTGGAGCTTATATTGACATATGGATATCCAGTTAGGACTAGATATTGGACAGACTCACAAGGGCCTTCGATAAACACTATGTAAACCATCAACGGAGGGTCTTCTCGAGTTGAGCAGTATACGTGGTCCTTTGATCTGAGTGCCACAGTGGGCTTGTAAGTCATCCACTATACTTTGGTTTCACGCATGTCACAGACCTTTCATGGTGTGACCGCTGAGTATCGCTGGGTATGGTCCGATACTTATGAAGTCTAGTGTGTACAGATGTGGGATTCGTCAGCTCGCATAGAGAGTTAAATATCCATATACTTTGAGATTGTATCTAAAAAATTTTTGTGGCCACAAGCATAAATCCCGGGAAAGAGTTCCGCTAAGGTGGAATAATATAGCAAAAGAGTTTGCGTATATTGTTTAGTGAGACATAAGTCTGGAGATAAAGACATAGATGAGTACTAGGAGATTTGAAAGTGATAATCTATATCCCCGCATATCCAGGATATCATGACGGAAAGACTATATGTATGTATTATAACCTCAACTTGCATGGTTTAACGCGCTGATTGTATACTATGATGTGTGTGGGAGGCATTGCTCACGGATTCATGGAATAGTTTCATTTGAAGAATTGAGCATAGAACCTAGGGAGTCATGCGATATAGAGTGTATTCATTGTGTACTGGGGTAGCGTGCTGAATTAAAGTGTTTAATCCAGCAATATTCAGCACAACCATGAAAATGCGTGCTTATTTATATTTAAGTGTTAAATATAATAATTAGTCAATAATTATTATTTATTAGTTGTATAATGACGCGTGACGCATTGTGGATCCTCGGTTGAGTTTAACCAAGTGTGAAATTTAGTGGGACCCATTAAGGGTAGACTTAGTAACTATTCACGAGGGGTAAAATGGTCATTTTACACTTTGATTATTTAATAGTTAAATAATCAAAATATCTATCATTATAATATATTTATACAAATTATTATCTTATATTATTATATTATATCATATAATATTTTATTACATGATATTATATATATTAATATTTTATTTAGGTCCAAATAGTTGGCACCCATTATTATTATTTATATTATATAATATATTATTTTTTTAATATATTATATATATATATAAAGAAAGAGAGAGAGATGAAATATTAAAGAGTGTGTGTTTTGTGTGTGATATAAAATGGGAATAAAAATGAAAGTGTTTCATTTTCATTCTCCTGGTGCTGAGAAAGAGAAATAGAAAGAAACGAAAATGGAGGAAACGAAGAGAGAAAGAAGTGGGAAACGGAGGAAGAAGAAAGAAAAAATAAAATAAAATAAAATTGTTTCATTTTTCTCTATGGTTTCAATTGGAACAATTGTGAATTGCTTCAAATTCTCCATTTCTTATCCTTTTAGAGAAAATGATGAAAAACACACACCCAACCATTTTGGAGATTAAGAATTAATCCAGTGCTGAATATCGGACTGTTGTTCTAGCTTACCAAGCCTACCAAGTTGGTGACTAGAACTGCACACGAGTTGGTCTCCATACGGGCTCTGAAGAATTACGTATATAATGTTATACGTTGAGGTGAGTTCTCTATACTACTAATATGTTAATGTGATTAATATATTTTATTTATTGTAATTTTACGCTTTCGCTACATTAAATTCATATTTGATGTGTATTTTAGGCAATAGACACAATTGCATATGCTTACACCCATATGTACTAGATCCCTCGGTAACAAACATCACCTAAAATCTAGAAGAAAAAAAACACCACCTAAAATTTATTAAAAAAAGGGCACCCAAAATCTAAGAAAATTCACCCAAAATCCAGGAAAACGAAACATAATAGATATAACAATACAAAAGCAAGGTGCAATAGCTAGAGTGAATGGAAATTTGATAAAATTCAAGAATCTTTAGTGTCAATACAATCAAAAGGCCTCTGTAGAGATATCTGAGTCCAAATATGAACCAGATAAACTACTATTTTGTTACATGACAGGTAAGTGTGAATATTATCAAATATGGCATTTAGAATCAAATGAAGTGCATCCATGCATAAAAGCTATTAGTTTTTCCTAATGAAATTAATCGCATGGTGATAAAACTTTAAGAAATATGATTGCAACCTCAGAGCATTTGTGGGCATTTTGCAATCATAAAAAATTTCTAACATGCTTTACTATAGGGGTTTAGGAAATAGTGCTCATTTTATAGATTCTAGAAAACAATCCAATCGAAACTTAATGCAAGTGTTTTAAACATATTTACTCATTCTTTAAATAGCATTGTATCAATGCAAGGTGACCACTAACCAAGATTTGAAACCGAAGATAAGATTAGTACCAATATCTATACAAGAAATGTGAAGACCCAAAATAGAATTCATCATGCAATCCAACCAATTGTAATATTGATTGTTATAATTATAGGCTATTGCCTAAGGTTAACTACAAGGAGTCAATGTGTTTGTTGTAGTGGTAAATGAAAAAATAGATAAAATTGTATAAATCATTTATAAAGAAATAGAATTCATACACTGTATTGTAATTTTACCATGAATTAAATATGTCAACAAATAACATTGTAACCAAAACTAATAAACTATTGAAAGACATGGAATAAAATTATATCATTATTTGAAAATGTCAACAACTATACAAAATAACTTGCAAAAAACCTTCCTTGTTGTATTATTGTAATAAAATATCATAAAATACCGTGCAAAAAATGTATATTTTGGTAGCATTAAATGTAAATTTAAAGGAAATCTTTAAATTGCAATAGTTACAATAAGGTAGATGTATCTTTGGTTTTACTTATGGTTGAACTTGGCTTAAGGATTATTGCAATAATTGTCTTTGCCTTGTGATGAACACTTGAAATTACACATTTAATAAGAGTTTTACATGATTGTTTTGTATTACTAGTGTATTTAATTTTCTTAACTTAAGTATGTTTACAATATTGTACTTAATTATCTTATAACTGTTTTGTGGCAGGTTCAGTACAATGGGCATAACTTTCTACCTAAAGATCCAATTGAGGTGATTCTTAATCCTGTGCAGAGATGACTCAATAGGATAACATATTGTATTTCACAAAGCATTGGAAATTCGAGTGTTTAGATGGTGAAAATTGTCCTAGAACAGAATTGATCTGCAGTACAGGCCCAGTTTGAACAGTTATCAGTATTTGGCCCATAATTATAGAAATACGTATCTAATACGTATGAGATCACTCAATTTGGAAAGATAAGAGACTTATCTACAACTTTTATGTTTTGAGTGACAGCTAATTCGGATCACATCAATTCCAAATTGGATAATCAAGTGGGTGCCCAAGTGATAATGAATGCAAATTATTTTGCCACCATTCTTGACTTTCATCAACCAAGTGGTTCCCTCCAAATTTGTCTCGATTTATCCATGTTTTTCTATAAATAGGTGGCTTGTTTATACCTAAAGAATGTAATTAGAAAGTTAGAATTTAGTTCAAAATACTTTTCCTTTATATCCATTTTCTTATACTATTATTTCTCTTGTTTACTATTAAGTCATGTTATTTCTTCTTCCATTTCTTTTCTTTTTATTTAGTTTTATTATGTCCAAATAATTTTGTTTAAGCTAAGGTGAAAGGGTGAAGCTCTTGGCAAGGTAATAAGATATGTTTAATATTTATTCATGAATTTAATGCTTCATTTTTAAGTTATGTAAATTTATATATGATGTATTTATTTTGTTTGTAGAATTAATACCATTTCTTCTAAAGTGGTGATTCTTGATTTATTATTGACAAACTTAATACTTGGCACAATAAATTATTGAAACCATTTACAAGATTTGGTTTATATAACCTTTCTTGTAAAGTGGGAGTCTTAATTTATTGTAGACAAATATAAAGATTGGCATAATAAATACGTGAACCCATTTATAAGATTTGGTGTATAATAATTGAAAGAAATAAATACTAATCAATATATAAATGATAATGAACTTTAATTGCAATATTTTCCGATTGGAACCTCCTTTGTGTGAGGATTCCAATTGAGTTATAAAAAAATAAAAAGTTAAATATATTCTTACTTCTTATGCCAAGAGTGAATCCCCGTAACCTTAGCTTTTTATTTGAATTGGTTAATTGAAATAATATTTACAAACATCTTATACTGCATTAATTATCTTTAAAGTGTTTATAATTTGTAATTTTAATTCTACTTCCCTGTGGATCGACCCCGTTCTCATCGGGTTATTTATTACTTCGACAATCCTGCACTTGGGAATAACTTCTATATTCTGGACGTGTCAAGTTTTTGGCGCCATTGCCGGGGAGGTAACGTTAATATTTTGTTTTGTTATTGTTTGTTTGTTTATTTTATTTTCATGGAAGGCTGAGCCTCCTACTCGTTATTTATTATTCGTTTTTTTTATTTTTTAATTTTTTTTATTTTCATGGAAGGCCGAGCCTCCTAACGTACTTTATTATTATTCTGTTTTTATTTTCGCGGAAGGCTGAGCCTCCTACTCTTTATTTCGTTTATTTATTATTTTTTTTACTTTTTCTTTTAGTTTTTTTTTTTAATTTTCATGGAAGGCCGAGCCTCCTAACGTACTTTACTTTATTTATTATTCGCCTTTTATTTTCGCTTTTTATTTTAATGGAAGGCTAAGCCTCCTACTATTTATTTATTAACTTTTTATTATATAATCTAACATCACTAATCTAACTTCTAATTATTTATCTTTATTTTGCTTTTAGTTTTACATATTTTATTTACTTGTGTGTAATATTTTATTTTATTTACCTGTGTTTAATATTTTATTTGTATTATTGTTATTGTATTTTGTTTTGTTTCTTTTTATGAGCGGTTGGTTTCGAGATCCTAATTCTCATCGTTTAGTAAAAGGTAATTTCAAAACTTCCTTTGATAATTTGTTAGATTCTCCTTTATCTTCTCATTCTTCACCAAGTAACACCATGAGCGAAAATCAAATTGAGGGACTCATAGACCCAGGGGACAATCAGTCCCAACATAATGACCATAACCGACCTAGGACACTTAGAGACTATATGAACCCTACACAAACCGGTGCACCATCTTGCTTAATTTTTCCACCGGATGCAACGCATTTTAATTTTAAGCCAGACATTATCCAACTTTTACCCACTTTTCATGGCTTAGATGCAGAGAACCCTTATCTACATCTAAGAGAATTTGAAGAAGTGTGTAACACGTATAATGATCAAAATTGTAGCATGAACACAATTCGACTTAAGCTTTTCCCTTTTTCTTTAAAAGATAAAGCTAAAACATGGCTACAAAACCTTAGGCCAGGATCCATTTCTTTATGGGACGAGATGCAACAACAATTCCTGAAAAAGTTTTTTCCCTCCCATAGAACAAATTCTTTCAAAAGACAAATCACCACTTTTGCCCAAAAACCAAGAGAGACCCTTTACCAATGTTGGGAAAGGTATAAAGAATTACTTAATACCTGTCCCCATCATGGTTTTGAAACATGGAGAGTAGTCTCAAATTTCTATGAGGGCTTAACACCCCAAGTTAGGCAAATGGTAAAAATGATGTGTAATGGAACATTTGAGGAAAAAGACCCAGAAGAGGCAATGAACTATCTTGACTTACTAGCAGAAAATGCTCAAAATTGGAACACTGCTGGTACCTGTGAGGCACCTAGCAAAAATCAAACCACTACATCTAGTGGGGGTATTTATCATCTTAAGGAAGACCATGACCTTCAAGCCAAATTAGCATCCCTTGCTAGAAAAGTCGAAACCTTAGAAATGAAAAAGAGTGGTCAAATAAAATCTGTTCAAGAAATTGTGTGTCACATTTGTGAAACCCATGATCACCCTACCAATGATTGCCCAACTTTGCCTGCATTTAGGGAATGTCTCCATGAACAAGCCAATGTTTTAAACACGTTCAAATGGTCAAACAATAACCCATATTCACAAAACTATAATCCTGGATGGCGAAATCACCCGAATTTTAGTTGGAGGAATGACACTCAAGCACAGGCTTCGCAACCACCTTTCCAACCACACCAAAACTTTCAAAATCATCAAGGTTATGCACCATATGTCCCACCTCCTAGGAAAAATCTTGAAGAAACCTTGCATACATTCATTGAAAAACAAGAGTCTGTTAATTCTCAAAATGCTCAAACATTTGCTGATTTGAAAGATACTCTTGCTAAATTTGCATCTGCACTGAACATTCATGAGAAAGGAAAATTTCCTTCTCAACCACAGCCAAACCCCAAAGGACAACATAACTCAAATGCATGTAGTTCAGGAAGCCAACACATGGATCAAGTTAAAGCAGTTATCACTCTTCGGAGTGGTAAAATTGTTGAAAAAAAAATTCCTGAACCTCATGAGAGCGATGAATCAATCTCTAAGGGCAAGGAAAGTGTTGAACCTACACTTAATGAAGAAAACACCAAACCTTCACCTCCACCCCCATTTTCTCATGCATTACGTAATACTAAGAAGATGAATCACAATCCTGAAATTTTTGAAATCTTCAAACAGGTAAAAGTTAATATTCCTTTACTGGATGCTATTAAACAAGTTCCATCTTATGCAAAATTTTTGAAAGACTTATGCACAGTAAAAAGAAAACTGAATGTGAAAAAAAAAGCATTTTTAGCTGAACAAGTAAGTGCCATTCTTCAAAACAATAATTCTTTGAAATATAAAGACCCTGGTTGTCCTACAATTTCATGTATTATTGGAAGTCATAAAATTAAACAAGCCTTACTTGATCTTGGTGCTAGTGTGAATTTATTGCCGTATTCAGTTTATCAGCAGCTCAATCTCGGGGAGTTAAAATCAACATCTGTAACTCTTTTACTTGCTGATAGATCAATAAAAGTACCAAGAGGGACAATGGAGGATGTCTTAGTTCAAGTTGATAAATTCATATATCCTGTGGATTTTATCGTCTTGAACACAGAACCTGTCAAAGGATGTAATCCGATACCTGTTATTTTAGGTCGTCCATTTTTAGCAACTTCTAACGCTTTGATTAATTGCAGGAATAGAGTAATGAAGCTTTCATTTGGAAACATGACACTTAAACTCAATGTTTTTAATATGTGTAAGCAACCATATGAAGAGGAGGATGAAAGTGAAGAAGGTGACATGATTGAAACGATTGTGGAGGATCATATTCAAAAAGGGAGTTCTACCGATCCCTTAGAAATGTGTTTAATAAATTCATTTGAGTCAAATATACAATTAGATCCTGAAATCTCTGACATATGTTCTTTACTTGACTGTGCACAGGTGATTGAAAATAAAAGATGGAAACTAAAGTTTGAAGAATTGGGAGAAAATGAGGATAAAAAGAACAAAATTTCAAAGTTGGAGTTAAAACCTCTGCCTGAAGGACTGAAATATGCATTTCTTGGAGAGAAACAAACTTACCCGGTGGTAATCGCTTCTACACTCACAAGTGAACAAGAAGATAAGTTGATTGAATTATTGAAAATGCATAAAAATGCAATTGGGTGGACTTTAAAAGACATAAATGGTATTAATCCTTTGATTTGCACACATAGAATACACCTAGAGGATAATGCCAAAACTTCCCAACAACCTCAAAGGAGATTAAATCCACATATGAAAGAGGTAGTGAGAGCTGAAGTTCTCAAATTACTTGAAGTAGGAATTATCTATCCGATCTCAGATAGTAAGTGGGTAAGTTCTACTCAGGTAGTACCAAAAAAATCTGGAATCACAGTCATTGAAAATGAAAAAGGTGAGTTAATACCAACTCGAGTCTCATCTAGTTGGAGGATGTGCATAGATTATAGAAAATTGAACTTGGCCACTAGAAAAGACCATTTTCCTTTACCATTCCTTGATCAGATTATAGAAAGAGTAGCAGGACATCCCTACTATTGCTTTCTAGATGGTTACTCTGGCTATTATCAAATTCCTATAGCACTAGAAGACCAAGAAAAGACTACATTCACATGTCCTTTTGGAACCTTTGCTTTTAGAAGAATGCCCTTTGGACTTTGTAATGCCCCAGCAACATTTCAAAGATGTATGTTAAGCATTTTTAGTGACATGATTGAGCATTATTTAGAAGTTTTCATGGATGATTTAACTGTGTTTGGAAATTCTTTTGATAATTGTCTTGAAAACTTAGAAAAGGTCTTAAAAAGATGTGAAGAAAAGAGTCTTGTATTGAACTGGGAAAAATGTCACTACATGGTTACTTCTGGAATTGTTTTGGGACATATAGTATCTTCTAAAAGAATTGAAGTGGATAAGGCAAAAGTCGAACTCATTACACATTTGCCTCCACCAAAAACAGCCAGAGAAGTCCGATCCTTTTTAGGACATGCTGGATTCTATAGGAGGTTCATAAAAAACTTTAGTGCTATATCTAAACCTCTTTGTAACCTCTTAGCAAAAGATGTATCATTTAAGTGGACTCAAGAGTGTCAAAATTCATTTGAAAAATTAATTGGCCTCTTAACATCTGCTCCTATCATACAATCTCCTAACTGGTCTTTACCTTTTGAGCTCATGTGTGATGCTAGTGACTACGCTGTTGGTGCTGTATTAGGATAAAGAAAGGAAGGTAAATCCTATGTAATTTATTACGCGAGTAGAACATTAAACAGTGCACAAATGAATTACACAACAACTGAAAAAGAACTACTTGCTGTAATATTTACATTAGACAAATTTCGTTCTTACTTAATTGGTTCTTCAACTATTGTATTTACTGACCATGCTGCTGTAAGGTACTTAATGTCAAAACAGGATGCAAAACCAAGACTGATTCGATGGATTCTATTGCTTCAAGAATTTATTATCACTATCAAGGATAAGAAAGGAGCTGAAAATGTTGTTGCAGATCACTTATCAAGACTCACACCAGATTCATCAACAGAAATAACACCTATTAATGATTCTTTTCCCGATGAATTTTTATTTTCTACTGTTACAATGCCCTGGTATGCTAATATTGTTAATTTTCTTATAACAGGAGAAATGCCACCTCAATGGAATGCTCAAGACAAAAGAAAATTTTTAACGGAGGTGAGAAAGTTTTATTGGGATGATCCTTATCTCTTTAAATATTGTCGTGATCAAATATTTCGAAGATGCATACCCGACAATGAGGTAAATAAAGTTATTGAATTTTGTCATTCTGAAGCATGTGGGGGACATTTCTCATCAAAGAAAACAGCTGCAAAAATCTTACAGTGTGGATTTTATTGGCCTACTTTATTTAATGATACACATGCATTTTGTATAACTTGTGAAAATTGTCAAAAGTTGGGATCAATTTCAAAACGAAACATGATGCCTTTGAACCCCATTCTTGTTATTGAAATCTTTGATTGTTGGGGGATAGATTTCATGGGACCATTTTCGTTATCATTTGGATTTACGTATATCTTAGTTGCAGTAGATTATGTCTCAAAATGGATTGAGGCTATTCCATGTCGACATAATGACCATAAAACAGTTATGAAATTTTTGAAAGAAAATATCTTAAGTCGATTTGGAATCCCTCGAACCATTATAAGTGATGGGGGTAAGCATTTTTGTAATAGACCATTTGAAACATTAGTGAAAAAATATGGTATTACTCATAAAGTTGCCACCCCTTATCATCCTCAGACAAGTGAACAAGTTGAATTAGCAAATAGGGAGATAAAACAAATTTTAGAAAAAACTGTAAACCCAAATCGCAAAGATTGGTCTTTAAGACTAAATGATGCACTGTGGGCTTATAGAACTGCTTTTAAAACTTCATTGGGTATGTCTCCCTATAGGATAGTTTATGAAAAACCTTGTCACTTACCTGTGGAACTTGAGCATAAAGCCTACTGGGTTATTAAAACTTTCAATGAAAATCTTGATTCTGCTGGACACATACGTAAATTACAAATAAATGAACTTGAAGAATTGAGAAATGATGCATATGAGAATTCAAAAATTCATAAAGCTAAAATTAAAGCCTTTTATGATAAAAAAAATTCAGAGAAAAACATTTGACACTGGTCAGAAGGTTTTGCTTTATAATTCTCGACTTCACATATTCCCTGGAAAATTAAGATCAAGATGGAGTGGCCCTTTTATTGTGAAACATGTGTACCTTTATGGAACAATTGACATTGAAAATCCTAGAAATAGGAATGTGTTTAAGGTAAATGGGCAAAGACTCAAGCTGTTTCTAGAAAACCAAGCTTTTCATGAAGAATTTACGTTCTTGTCGGATCCTTGTTACGAGACCAATTAATCTTTGTTTTATATATTTACATATTTATATATATTTATTCTTCTTCTAACATTTTTTTTTTTTACTTGCAGGTTAATTTAGTAGTTTTGTTAAAGTTTTATTTTGCACCCCGGTTAAGCGGCGGATAACGGTACTCCGTGATATTTTAAATCGGTTTTGTCAGTTTCCCATAATTACTGATATCTTCTCTTCTTCCCCCTTTTCTTAAAAAAAAAATGGATGACATTCTAAAAAATTTGAAAAAGCGTTTTCCCTCATTGCCTCAAAATTCCTTGAAGAAAATTTACCAAGCAAGATGTGAAAGATTAAGGTTATTAATGATTATGAATATACCTGTTGATTTACGTTGGTTAATTGAAGCCAAAGTTAGATTGACAGGTGAATTTTCAGACTCATTAATTTCCTACATGCCTGGCTTAGGTAAAAGCTCTTTTTCAAAAAAACGAAGAGCAAAACGATTAAATGTTTGTTACAAGTGTGCACGCACGACTTGCAACACACGTTGCCGCATTTTAGGAATGGTGTCTGTAAATCGTGAAGATAAAATTAGGTTCATTAAGGATGGCCTGAGTAAGGAGTCTTTAGATAATATCTTATCGACTCTTGAGACGCATCCTAGTGGATATGTGCATATTGCAATTCATGAATTATGGGACATATTCCTAAAAGAACATGAGCGGTACAGTCTCGGGAATCTGACTTTAAAAGACCCTGTTTGCCAATTTATAAGAAAATTGGATGGGAAGCCTATCCCCGACCCATAGAGGGCGTTTAAGCCGTTACTGGACGTAAAATCAGAGGAAGATGTGAGCCACAATCACAACTACTTGTATATATTTACTATAGCTGTTATTTTTAAATGTTTCATTTCAAACTCAAATGTCTTTTCAATAATCAACCACCTATAATCCTTTTTGAAAATTTTGCATTTTAAGCCGACAACCCATGTGACTTTTCCAGCTAACAAATTGAAAATTAGTAAAAGGTATTGAATCTTGTATTTCAAGCCAATAGCCATGTGATTTAACTTTGCAATAACTTTTGGCTCTATAAATACATTGCATTATTTCTGCATCTTTGTACAAACTCAAAATCATTCAAGAGAAAGGGTGAGTGTAATCATGGAAGGATCATCAACTCGTAAATTCACAAAAAATTGTGTCTTTTGTGGATCCAGCCCTGGAAAAACTAGTGAGTTTATAGAAGCAGCAGAAACCCTTGGTAAGATGTTAGCTGAGCGCAATATTCATTTAGTATATGGGGGAAGTAGTCTTGGATTAATGGGACGTGTGGCAACCGCTGCACAAAATAATGGCAGTCGAGTTTTGGGTATCATACCAAAAGCTCTAGCTGTTGGAGACATTGTAGGAAAAACAATTGGGGATGAGTTACAGGTATCATCAATGCATGAACGAATTTCTTTTATGCTTCGTAATGCTGATGCCTTCATAGCTCTACCTGGAGGTTTCGGAACATTGGAGGAAATTTTTCAAATTGTCTCATGGGCACAATTGCAAATCCATAAAAAACCCATTGGTTTGTTAAACGTTGATGGTTTTTATAATGGGTTGTTATCTTTTCTTGACTATGCGGTGGAAAAACAATTCGTCTCATCTGCAGCACGACAGATCCTCATTTCTGCTTCAACTGTTGATCAGTTACTCGATGAACTACAAGCTTTTACACCTCTATCTGATCCAACAATGAGTCGGATAGATTGGTATACTGATAACAGTGAAAAGAAACGCAGGATAGATTTGACGCTTCGTCTGTAGCCTATCTATTTCTATATATTTTTAAGCTTTTTTTGTGTGGCTTGTTTTATTTTGTTGCAGGTTTAATTTTCAATAAAAGATGTTTCAGGTGATATCTTCTATATTTTACTCTTTCTATATTTTGACATTGAGGACAATGTCTCAATCTGGTTGGGGGGAGGATAGTTGATATATAATGTTAGTGTTAATTATTTGTTGTTGTTATCACTTTGTTATGTCAAAAAAAAAATTATCATGAATGGCGTGAGTAAAATGTTCATTTATGTATTCTTGAGACGCATTCTAGTTCTAGAATGGCAGAGTAAAGAGTACATTATAAACTTTTGAAACACATTCTAATTGGTTTATTTTTAATGCATTTTATGTATAATTGTTTGTTGCTTAAGTTTTTGGTAACTCTTGCGTAAATAAATTTGCTTTACTATCGATGTATGATTTCAAAATTGTTTAGTTTAAATCACTTTCTCTATTTAGGTTACTAAAGAATAACTTCTGAAATTATTTCTTGAGAACAATACTAAGCCTTGTGGTAAGATGGATGATTCAATATATATAGCCAAAAGAATTTCCATGTTTAAGTATATATATTATTTTCTAAACTCACATATCTTTTGTGAGTGAGTGGAGAGGTTTGAGATAACAGCTTACGAACTTTCATTGATCCTTTGAAATGGTTAATTTTTATTTGGAATGACATTATTTAGGATGATGAATGATTTGGTTGCTTAGCTGAAGGATAAAAAAAAAATTAGAAAAGTATTATGGTGATAAATTGCTCTTATGTTATAATGATTCCTTATGTCTTTAAAAAAAAGAGTAAAAAAAAAAAAAAGAAAGAAAAGAAGTCAATTCAGTTCAATAAAGTCTTCATTCAATTTTAGAAGACTAAAGTCATTAGGAAGCAATCTTATCACCGAATTCTATATTCGTAAGATTCGCATTAAATAATTAAAGTCTTGAAGCTGGCATTTGACAATAATGGTTTGACTCTAAATATTTGATTTTCCTATCTTTGGATCAATGTTAGTTTATCTGTCTGTCCTTAAATGTAACTTTTTCTTGAGCGATTATCTGTTTTCCAACTCCATGAGTGAAATCCTAAGTCATTAAACAAATTATTCACCTGTAAGGATATTGAGTTGAGGCTTTTACTTGGAACATTTTTAAGGCTATATATGTTGTGGTTAGTGGTAAGAAGGCTTTGGCTTAATTCACACACACACAAAAATATTTTTGGAAGTTATGATTGAAATAACCTTTATAGCGATTGTGATTTTAAAACTGACGTTTTGTTTGAAATACTTAGGTAGTGTTCAAATTTTATTTATGCTCGAATTGCTAGGGACTAGCAATAAGCCAGTTGGGGGGTGTGATGAACGCTTGAAATTACACATTTAATAAGAGTTTTACATGATTGTTTTGTATTACTAGTGTATTTAATTTTCTTAACTTAAGTATGTTTACAATATTGTACTTAATTATCTTATAACTGTTTTGTGGCAGGTTCGGTAAAATGGGCATAACTTTCTACCTAAAGATCCAATTGAGGTGATTCTTAATCCTGTACAGAGAGGACTCAATGGGCTAACATATTGTATTTCACAAAGCATTGGAAATTCGAGTGTTTAGATGGTGAAAATTAGCCTAGAACAGAATTGATCTGCAGTACAGGCCCAGTTTGAACAGTTATCAGTATTTGGCCCATAACTATAGAAATACGTATCTAATACGTATGAGATCACTCAATTTGGAAAGATAAGAGACTTATCTATAACTTTTATGTTTTGAGTGACAGCTAATTCGGATCACATCAATTCCAAATTGGATAATCAAGTGGGTGCCCAAGTGATAATGAATGCAAATTATTTTGCCACCATTCTTGACTTTCATCAACCAAGTAGTTCCCTCCAAATTTGTCTCGATTTATCCATGTTTTTCTATAAATAGGTGGCTTGTTTATGCCTAAATAATATAATTAGAAAGTTAGAATTTAGTTCAAAATACTTTTCCTTTATATCCATTTCCTTGTACTATTATTTCTCTTGTTTACTATTAAGTCATGTTATTTCTTCTTCCATTTCTTTTCTTTTTATTTAGTTTTATTATGTCCAAATAATTTTGTTTAAGCTAAGGTAAAAGGGTGAAGCTCTTGGCAAGGTAATAAGATATGTTTAATATTTATTCATGAATTTAATGCTTCATTTTTAAGTTATGTAAATTTATATATGATGTATTTATTTTGTTTGTAGAATTAATACCATTTCTTCTAAAGTGGTTATTCTTGATTTATTATTGACAAACTTAATACTTGGCACAATAAATTATTGAAACCATTTACAAGATTTGGTTTATATAACCTTTCTTATAAAGTGGGAGTCTTAATTTATTGTAGACAAATATAAAGATTGGCATAATAAATACTTGAACCCATTTATAAGATTTGGTGTATAATAATTGAAAGAAATAAATACTAATCAATATATAAATGATAATGAACTTTAATTGCTATATTTTCCGGTTGGAACCTCCTTTGTGTGAGGATTCCAATTGAGTTATAAAAAAATAAAAAGTTAAATATATTCTTACTTCTTATGCCAAGAGTGAATCCCCGTAACCTTAGCTTTTTATTTGAATTGGTTAATTGAAATAATATTTACAAACATCTTATACTGCATTAATTATCTTTAAAGTGTTTATAATTTGTAATTTTAATTCTACTTCCCTGTGGATCGACCCCGTTCTCATCGGGTTATTTATTACTTCGACAATCCTGCACTTGAGAATAACTTCTATATTCTGGACGTGTCACCTTGCTATCAAATTGATTTTAGGAATCCCAACTCTCTAAAATGGTCTTTTGTTGGGCTGTCTTGATTGATTAGGTTATCTTGGTTGATTAAGTTATCTTGGTTCAGCATTTGATTGTCATTGAACACTTGCATGACAAATTGAGCTTGTAGTTAGTCTTGTTATTTACAAGTAAATTAATACTAAAAGAATATGCATTAAGATAATTAAATTACCTATAATGATGGTGCATTCTTACATTCTCTTTTCTTATGTCCAAATTGACCACATTGACCATATTTCATTGTTCTCTGGTTTGATTTTCTAGACTCAAGTCTATTTTTACCTTACTATCTCATTCTACTAATCTTTGGCCTTCCCATCTTACTTTAACATTAGGAGTATTGATTGTAAGCCCTTCCACAATAGGCCAAGCATTATGATTTGGAAAGGGATGGATAATTTTTGAATAAGTGGTCGAATATGCTTGCATAGTCAGCTTGGGATCAATATAATCAACTGGATCATCATTCCTCATTGTAATGTAAGACATGACATACTTGCATGGAATTTAGTTGATATGTTCCACAATCACATACCTTATTCTCCAAATCAACTATTTAAGTTGCCCAATGCTCATCAATGACCTTAAATTCCTAGTCACTTTCTCTTAACAGTTTCACATATCTCTTGCTTTCTAGTTGCCTTCAATTTCCTGTTTACAACTAATGGCAGATTGTATTCAGATGCCATCCACTTCTTGACCTTGTTCTGACCTCTTAGGCAATCTTGTCTCTATTTTCCTCCTAATGAACTCTAAAGTAGTTAATACATGCTTGTCTCTGTAAATATTCAACCAACCATTCCATGACTCAGTTATGTTGTTGGTTACAAAACTTGATTGGTGCTATACTAGTTAAGCACAAGTGCACGCTATCATATCAAGTAATATAGGATTTTAAGTCCAAGTATCGATCCTATAAAGACTATGCGGTCTAATTCTATAAATCAAGTACTAAAATTGTACCTACTTAACTTTTATTCAGAAAACTTAAATCTGAAATTTATTTAACTAATCTAATTATCTCAATTAACTAAATAAAAGTAAATAGTAGAATTCACAAATAAAAATAATCTATGGTTTTGACTCATCCCCTAGTATTTCATTGGACTCATTAACCACTTAGTTAATCTTTTAATACTAATTATTGGCTTAGACACTAATCTCATTACAAACCTCTGTCAATTGTCAAGTGACTATATTACGCATTCTAACAATCATCTATATGTCTATGAAAATCAAATTAGAATGTAATTCATTAAGATCAAGTCTAAATTATACCACACATGCTACCTAGGTATATGTCTATCCTAGATGGAACTCATAGTTGTTACCCTATGATCATACATCAAACTACCCTAAACTAAACACATGAATCCCTCTAGCGAGTTCATCATGATTCCTCAATCATTCAAAATATTGATCAGGTATAATAAAAGCATTAAACATAAGATAAAATGAATCAATTGAATGTATCAAGTTCATAAACTAAAACTTAACATAATCTAAATCCATACTAAGTTCACATAGTCTAACCCTAGATGAACAAATTAACCTATCACAAAACTAAAAGTATCAAACCAATTTATAAAGATTAACAAGAAAAAAAACATCATGATAAAGAAAGAGAAGAAAAACTAATTAAAGTGACTCCTTGATGTGCTTCTTCCTCAATCTTGACTTGAAACTTGAATCTTGATCTTGGTTCTTTAATCTTTGGCTTTGATCTTCGATTTGTGTTGTGAATTCTCTCTAAGTTTTTGCCTATTTTTTTTCTCTTTTTCTCTTTTTCTCTCCTCTCATTTCTTAGGATTTTTGGCCTTCTATTCATAGGTTTTTTTGTCTTCAAATTACTATTCAAAGGTTACTGTAGTAAAATACTATTCATTAGTTACTGTTCACCGCCACGAACGCCGTGGCACTAAGTCGCTGGGCGCTGCGGCACCCAGCCCTAGTGTCCCTTTTGTATTTTGAGCGTAATTCTTCATTTGACGTCTGATTCGACTCTCATTTGTTTATATGCGTCACATTTTCCATCGTGAATCTATTTATGATAAAAAAAATTATAATTAAATAGCCAAATATTTATGATTTAGAGTAAAATATGAAAGTTAGATGTAAATAACACTAGTGCTTTTACGCCGTTATCATATGGTCACACTTGGCTTCATCAATAAAAGTATGCAAGGCCCACTCTATTTTGTCAATATTTTAAAGATATTCATACACACCTTTATCATCCTTCCTTACTGTCTTGATTTGCTTTATATGTAAGGCCTATTCCTTTTCACTTATAGCTCTAGTTGCTGCCCAAAATAATTTCTTATATATAGCATAGGGATATTTCTTTCTTAGGTTTGTTACAATATAATCAATAGTACTTAATTAAATGATAGTAAGCTTGTTACATTTTAAGGTATTGTATATTTAAAGGAGTTTATATCTGATCTAATGAAAATTGGGTTAGCGTTAAGAGTCAACAATTTTAAGAGTTAGAACCTTATCTAAAATGAAACAAAGACTTAAAAATATAATAGTAATGACATAGTTGTAAAGAGTTGTAAATGGTGTTATGATATGTCATTGTATAATATATTCTTAAAACATCATTCTTGATCTATGGTTGTCATACGGGTCAATCGGTATTTCTTCTGGATCAGTATATGTCTATATTTGAATTGTCTAGTTTGTTAATCTTACCAAAAAGCTCATATAAGCATACAGGTATTCAGAAAAGACTAGCCACTGAACAGAATCATAAAGATCTCTAATAGAGATCCCATAGTGCCGTCAATAGAGAGTCTTATTGAGTTGAGTAGTATTCATGGTCATTTGACTTTAGCGCCATTGTGGCTTATGAGCCACCATGCTTTGATTTCATGCATGTCTGACCTCTACGTGTCATTGGGTATTGTTTGATGCTCATGCAGTTTGGTGTACATAGATATAGGATCCACCAACTCATATGGGTGAGTTGTATATCCTGATACTCCAAGAATTGTATTTTATGAAGTCTTATGATCACAAACATAAACATTGAAAAAGAGTTTTCTCTAAGGTTAAAAAATATCATAATGAGTTTGCAAATATTGTATATGAGAATACAAATCTTGGGATAAATTCACAGTCGAGCATATAGAGATTTGACGGTGATGATCTATATCTATGCTATTCTATGATATAGGGGACGGAAGGATTATATGAATATGATTGACCTCAGTTTGTATAGTTCAATGTGTCGTTCTATAATATCCATAATTTTGTATGTGAGGCATCATTCATGGACTTACAAAAAAATTCTATAAGATAAATAAGTATGAACCTAAAAAGACTCATAATATAAAGTGTACTAATTTAGTAGTAGGGTAGCGAACCGGATCGAATAATTAAATCTACAAAAAAATTGAAAATCAATATTTGTTCCAAAATCTCTTCCAAGATTTCTTAGAAAATATATGTGTCAAGGTTTAACAATTAAACCTATATTTTATTAGTTAAAGTAGTTAATTAATTAAAATGTCACACATGACAAATACATATCATGCATGAGTGACACATGGCAATTGCATTTGATGCATGAATGACATATGTCATATGCATGGATTTAATAGATGACGAGTGGCAAGTAAAGTGGGACACTTGTCTTCGTGCATAGGATGTATAGAAGACAAGTGTCAAGTGTTGATTGGCTAAGTATTTTAAACTTTGCAAATGTTACAAATAGGTCCCCATTTTTTGGCCATATATAAACTAAGGTTTACAAATATTGCAATAAGTCTATTTTTCATATTTGGCCATTTGAGAGAAAAGTTCAAATGTTGAACTATTTTGCACGAAAATTGATCTTGTTGGAGATTAAAACGCTACTATTCTAGCTCTGTAATCCCACCTGATTGTTACGGACTAGAATTGATCAACGAGATCATTTTGGGTGAGCTCTGGAAGTTTGAATCTTCACCAAATCGTCTTCAAGGGTATGTTTTCTAATTTTGTAACTATTACTATATTTGATTTCATATCCTAAGTGTATTTGTTGACTAATTATATATAATTCCACTGTCTAATGTGTGTTAAACATGCATTTCAAAATTAATCAACATGTACACAATCACATGTATGTATCTTTATTTTACTTCAAGAATGGTATCAGAATATATTTTTGTGTGTTTCTAGATTAATGAATTGTTCTTGAGTTGTTTGGGATGCTAAGAAACGATGCATTTTGTATTTTCAAGTGTTGAAAATGTAGAATCAGGTCATTGCTCGAAGTAATGTTGAGGCATTACGTGTTTAACACTATAGTGTTCATTAAGGATGGATAAATACTAGGGCACTGGACATGTAATATCAAGGTGTTCGTCATGCTATTTGCAGGTTAAAATGTTGGGGCGTTGGCTTGTCACTGTAAGGGCGTTATATGATAATTTTACAGCGGTGTAGTGTGCCAAGCTAGAGTGTTGTCCATACAAATCGCTGGGGTGTTGGGCTTATTGATGCTAGGGCATTATGTGATAACGTCGTAGGGTTGAAGTGTGTAATGCTACGACGTTCCAAATAGGTCACTCTATTTTGCGTTATATGTATATGAAATTTAATTTATGCACTATTATAATTGTTATATTATTGTATTATAAACTATTAATCATTTATTTGTACTACTAACCACAATGAGAGCCCTACTGATGGGAGTTAGTTATGTTTGAGTGAAACAAATGCTCTAATTGAGAATCACATCCTCATAAGACGTAGATAAATTACAAAAATCTTTCTTAGTCAGATTGAAAATGTCTATCATTATGAGATAATATTATACATGGTTGGTCTTGTTAATATGGTACTAGACAAGTCACTTCGGTCTTTTCCAATATTGCTAAAGCATGAAGAACTGGTCAGTGTGATTTGGACTATGCTAGTTAAACACAAGATGAGACAAATATAAGGCGAAAGTATTATCTAATATTGATAAAGTATGAGGGTAGTATCAGTAACTTATATTAGATCATTGATGAGTTAATTTGGAACACACTTCCTAATATTACTAAAGCATAAGGATAAAGTGTATTTAGGATTAGTGGTAAGAGTTGCATAAGATGTAATTGATAAGAGTTATCTACCTTTTGAATTTTTACAAAGGCCAATATTGCTAAAGTATGAGGCCGGAGTAGAATGCCAATTGGATCTACTTCACACTAAAATTTAAAGCGTTTAAATTTTAGTTTTCCTGTTTAAGAGATTAAAAGGAATATGTAAAGCAATGAAAAGGTGTCTTTAGAATAAAAATATATAACCATTATATCCATGATTTAAAGTGTTTTTATTGACAATTAGAAATATTCTGCTAAACATCTCTTATTTTGTCTTATGTAGATAAGAAGAGTACGAGCAATCCATTACATACATATATTAAATGCACATAAACTACAGGGCATCGAAAAAATAATAATTGGCTAATGAATCTGAGAATTATATTAGATTCTAAATAACTTATATATATCGTTGATCAAAAGATGACAAGATGTGTTTCTGATAATACTTCTTCAGAAGAGGTGAAAAATTATTAGAAATGAATAAAGGATGATTTAAGAGTCAAATCAAATATCATGGCCTTAATATCTAATGATATTCAGCGGGAGCATGTGATTATAAAGGATGATTTGAGAGTCAAATCAAAAATAAAGGAAAGTGTTTTCATTACGGTGCAATTGGACACTACAAATGTTACAGTACAAAGTACCTTGCCATAGACAGGATAAAACCTCTTAGGTGTCTGTTTGCCAATCACTGGCATTTCATTAGTATATGATGCTAGTAATGAGTAAGTATTAGATACCACATGTTTATCTCATATTTGCAATTTGTTGTATGATTTGAGCAATGTTAGGAAGCTATAGAAGGAGAAAGACAACTTTGCATAAGAAATGAAGATTTTCAATACGTTGAAGCTGTTAGGACTTTTAAGTCATCTCTCCCTTTTGACAGAAGCATTATGTTGTATAATTGTTATTTTATGCCAAACATTATGAGGCAAATCATATCACTCTCTGTGTTAGACGGAAAGGGTTATCATGTATACATTAGGAATAATTCTTTATGTTCAAATAATAATGATAATGTTTTACTAAGCTGACTATCAGTTGATGAATGACCATTATATTTAAGATACAATAAAAAATGTCTTGAATGCATACGTAAATAGAACAAGTAGTAGTTTGTGAATTGTGAATAGTACATAATTTTGGCAAATGAGATTAAGTCATATAGGCGTGAAACGCCTAACCCATCTAATTAGGGATGGTCAGATAGTTGATCTTACCATAGAATCCTATTTAATTTATAAATCTTGTATTCAATTAGAAGATGACCAAATCTCATTTTACGGGAATTGGACACTATGCCACTAATTTATTGGAAGTAATACATAGTAATGTATATAGTCTAATGAAATATACTATTATAGGTGGTTTTTTCTACTTCATTGTTTTTATCAATTATTTGTCACAATATAGACAATTGTTTTACGAAACACAAGTCAAAAACTTTTTCAAATGTTCAAAGGGTTTTGACTGAAGGTAGAAAAACCAACTGATATGTATATCAAATGCCTTTAATCAGATTGAGGCAATAAATACATAAGCAGTGAATTTGAGAATCATATGAAAGAAAATAGGATTCTTGCTTAGTATATTCCTCTAGGGATTCTTTAACATAATAATGTTTCAAAGAGGCAGAATCGAACTTTATTAGATATGATTCAATTGATAATGAGTTTCACTGATCTTCTAAAATATCTATAAGGTTATGCTTTGAAAATTGCTACTCACTTGTTGAACAAAGTTTTATCAAAAGTTGTATCTACTACTCCGTATGAGATATAAACTAGGAGAAAAGTTTTAAGTATGTTAAGATTTAGAGTTCTTTTGCTTACATAAAAGTTATGTAATAGAATAAACTTGCACCCAAGTGGTATAAGTATCAGTTCATTGGATATCTCAAACACTCAATGGGATATGAGTTCTATAATCCTAATAAATGAACGTGTTCGTTGTTCATAATGCCACTTTCCCAGAGAAACAATTTCTTATAGGTCGTATGGATTGTAGAAGAAATTTATGAACTAATGATGAAACATCAGGCTCAATTGAATGAGATACCGTTGCAACTGTAAGAGTGTGTGAGACCTACTAACTCTTTAGTCTACTAGCTGGGTGACACTTCAGGACCACTAACGTCCTAGCACACAATCCATAGGTTACCTACGCCCCAACCAATGTTGAACCTGGGATCTCATCCCTTATAGGTCTTTAAGGTTCGATAGGTACAACCCATCGAACCTTAAAGACCTATAAGGGATGAGATCCCAGGTTCAACATTGGTTGGGAGCATAAATTACCTACAGGGGGATGAGTGGTGCACCAGTTGATATCCTGGTAGACCCAAGGTGTTGGGTGGGCTCCACACACTCTTACAGACACACCTTCCGCGTAATTTGAAAATTATCTCAAAACTGCCTATTAGGTATGATATTATACCTGAAGGTGTGTTTGAAATTTTTTTAGTTGAAGAAAATGATCTTATAACTTATAAAGAGGCAATATTGGACATCGATTCAGGAAAATAGAAAGAAGCTATAAAATTCAAAATTGACTCTATGCTTGTCAATTAAGTTTAGGACTTGGTTGAGTTTCCTGAAGAAAAAGTTTTGATTGGTTGTAAATGGGTTTACAAGCAAAAGTATGAACTCAATGGAGAGGTAGAGACTTTAAAACTCGACTGGTTGCAAAAAGTTATACTCAAAGATCTGGAATCTATTATGAGGAATCTTTTTACCAATAGCCATATTAAAGTCGATTAGAATATTATTGGCTATTGTTGCACACTATAATTTTGAGATCTAGTATATGGATGTAAAGATGGCTTTCTTGAATGGATATATCAAGGAAGAGAGCAGCTTGAAGGTTTTACATCCAGCTTAACTTCTAATCTAGTATGCAAACTGAAGAAGTTCATTTATAAACTTAAACATAATTTTTGAAGGTAGATCTTTATTTTGATGAACTAATCAAAGGGTGTGGTTTTATCAAAAATGAAAAAGAAGCGTGTTTATACTAAAAAAAATTAATGGTAGCATAATTGTCTTTTTTGTTCTTTATGTAGATAACATATTCATTATCGAAAATGATATAAATATGTTATAGTTAAACAAGAGTATTTGAGTAAGAATTTTTCCATAAAGGATTTGGGAAAGGCATCCTAGATATTAAGTATAAAACTTTATAAAGATAAAGTTATGAGGTTGATATTACTCTTCCAATCCTCATACATAAAAAAGTGTTCTTAAAAGGTATAACTTTAGTAACTATAAGACAGTTAATGTATGTTTCAAATATGACATTTATCATTATTGAAGGATGTGTCCTTAGAACGAAGATAAAATAGTTAGATTGTTAATATACCATATGCATTAGCTATAAGTAGTGTAATATACGTCATATTATGTACGAGACCTGACATCAATATGACAGTAAGTGTTATGAGCTGGTAATTAGTTTGATTCAGGTAATGACTATTAGATGGTCATGAAACATATCTTGAAATACCTTAATGGTATAAAGGATAAGTTTTTAATTTATGGAGAAAGTAACTTACAAGTGAAGGGATATACTAATTTAGACTTTCAATCTGGATATATGTTTTTTCTCAACGGTGCAACAGTTAGTTGGAAGAGTATACAAAATAAGCATCCACAACTAATTCTACCATAGAGGTAGAATATATTACGGCTTCAAAAGTTACAAAAGAAGTAATGTGGATATGTAAGTATATCACAAAGCTTGGGATAGTCCTAAGTTCAATAGATTTTATCTCATTAGATTGCAATAACAACGAGGCAATTATGAAAGCCAAGTGCACAATAAAAGTTTAAGCATATAGAGATAAAATACCATAAAATTAGAAAAATCTTGACTAAATGAGATGTAATAGTATTTAGAGAAGATTCTATGAAAAATGTAGTAGACTACTTACTAAGGCCTTAACTCTTGGGGTGTTTGAGAAATATGTAGAGTTGATAAGTATTAGATATCATTAAGAATGACACCAGAGCAAGTGAAAGTTATTGGAGTTTATACTTACGTTCTATTTTAATTTATATAAATATTTGATATTTATATATTACACATTTTAATAAAATCATTAATACTTAATTAAATAGTACTAAATTGGAAAATTTTCAAACATTCTAGATCTAAAGGAGTTTAGATATGGTCCAAAGAAAGTCAATGCTAAAAGTTAGAACTTTATCTGAAATAAGACAAAAATATGAGAATATAATAGTAATAACATAGTTGTAAGGAGTTGTAAATGATACTAAGAAATGTCATTGCGCAATATGTTCTCGACAACATCGTTCTTTATCTATGGTTGTTGACACGAGTCAGTCGATATTCCTTTTAGATCAGTGTATATCTATATCTAGATTTTTCAAATGATTAATCTTAGTAGACCGTAAGTTTAGCGGAAGCTCGTATAAGCATGTAGATATTCAGTGAGGACTGGATACTGAACAGACTCACAAGGACTTCTAATAGACATCTCATAAAGTCGTCAATAGAGGATCTTCTACATTTAAGTAGTATTCATGGTCCTTTAACCTAAATACCACGGTAGGCTTATGAGTGATTCACCATACTTTAATTCCACGCATGTCGAAAACCTTTCATGGTTTGAACTCTGGGTGTTGTTAGGTATGGTCTAATGCTCATAGAGTTTGGTGTGTATAGATATAGGATCAGTCAGCTTATATGGGTAAATTGTATATCTTGATGTTTCAAGAATTGTATTTTAAGAAGTCTTGTGACTACAAGTATAAACTCTAGAAAAGAGTTTTTTGTAGAGTTAAACAATATCATAAAGGAGTTTACGAATATTATTTATAAAAATACAAATCAATTTAATGATGATGATATATATCTCTGCTCTTTTAAGATATAAGTGATGGAAGAATTATATAAATATGGTTAACCTCAGCTTATATGGTTCAATGCACCATTCTGTAACATCCGTAAAATATGTGTAAGGCATTATTCACGAATTTATGAAAGATTTCTATAAGACAAACGGGTGTGAATTTAGGGAGTCTTGCAATATAAAATGTACTTGTTGAGCACTGAAGTAGCGAATCGAGTCGAACGGTTCGATCTGAAAATTTTTAGAAAGCAATATTTATTCTAGGATTTCTTGAAAAATATATTTGTCAAGAATTAATAGCTAAACCTATATTTTATTAGTTAAAGTAATTAACAAATTAAAATGTATCACATGGTAAATACATATCATGCATGAGTAACACATGGCAATTGCTTTTGATGCATTAATGATATATGTCATACACATAGATTTAATAAGTGACAAGTAGCAAGTGAAGTAGGACACTTGTATTCATGAATGCCATGCATTAAAAACAAGTGTCAAGCATTCATTGGTCAAATATTTTAAACTTTATAAATGTTACAAATAGGTCCTTATTTTTTTGTCATATATAAGCTAAGGTTTGCAAATGTTGTAATGAAGTCCATTTTTCATATTTGGCTATTTGATAGAAAAGTTCAACTGTTGAACTATTTTGCATGAAAATTGTTCTTTTTGGAGATTAAAATTCTACCATTCTTGTTTCGCAATCCCACTTAATTGTTACGGACTATAATTGATCAACGGGATTATTTCGAGTGAACTCCGAAAGTTTGAATCTTCACTAAATCATCTTTAAGGGTATGTTTTCTAATTTTGTAAATGTTATTGTATTTGATTTCATATCTTGAGTATTTTTATTAATTAATTGTGTATAATTTCACTATATAATGTCTGTTGGACATGTATTTCAAAATTAATCAACATGTACACAATAACATGCATCCACCCTTAATGCACTTCAACAAATATGACCATACTCTAATTCCTAATGTTAAGCCAGTCACTCAATAATGTCAGGAACCAATCCCAAGTTTCAGGACACTCTAAGCCACAAATCCTTATAGCCAGTGGGAATATACCACACTCAATAATGTCAAGAACCAATCCCAAGTTTCAAAACACTTTGAACCACGAATCCTTATAGCCAATGGGAATATACCACTATTTGCATGTAAAATCATTACTCATAATAGCACTCCCTAATATGACCCATTTAAATGAAAATCATCTAGGCCAATAAATCACATGCAACCTATTATAAAATAAGTCTTCAATGCAAGATAACTCATCTACCTCAATTTTGAATTTAACCAACACCCTTAGATTTCTTTGCTACAGAATCTTTGCATAATCCCTCGGTTTTGAATGACTCTCACCATAAATCCCAGACATTCTTTTGTGCTGCCTCCTTTGTCATAGATATTTTCTTCTTACTTGTGTAGAGATTACACTTATGAATTAATGCATGATTCATTGCCCTAACAAGCACTTTAGGGTTACTCCTTAAGGAAGATTTAAACTCATATGCAATTCATTTGTTATAAGCCTCTCTGCAGACTAATTTCCTATCACAAGTTTGTTTTTCTACAGGTGGTTGTATTCTAAATGTTGTTCCAGATTTGACAAGGGTTGCATATATGTACTCTGTGCATATATAATACTAACTAATAATAACAACACAGTAACTAATAAGTCTTTTAAGCTCATTTTCTCTTTTTTAAGTCTTTTAAGCTAATATCTCTCATTAATACAATAACTAATAATTGTTAATGAATTTTAGGGTGCATGCATGTGATTGTGTATTTATTACAATTTTTAAATAAATGTCCAACATATATTATGCAGTGAAATAAAATAATATAATCAATAAATACACACTACAATTGAACCAAAAATAGTACAAGAATCGAATACATACAATTATAGACAATTCGGTGAAGATTGTTGAACTTTAAAGCTTGTTGTTCACGATATTATACACACGCGAAATTGTAACCGCAAGTGCACGAGTCGTGAGCAAGTAATAAAGTGATGAGTGAGTATCGTTCTCACGAGGATTGTGTCCTAAATTGATGCTAAGTACTATGATGTTGGCAACCTAACTTTATCTAGGCTAATCTAAAAGGTAAAATGAATTATTAAATTAAAAACAACTTAAAATTAAATAACTTGGTAAATTAAAGATATGATATATTTATGGCAATGAAGTTTTAGGGACTTGACTTCCCTCTATTGTTTCTATACTCTTTATCATTTGTGATTAACAACTAATCTAATGCATTCATTAATTAAAAGCTTAAAATTAATCTTATTCCCTCTCTCAAGTGCCGAATGAGATATTATACATATACAACTAAGTTGATATTCTTATCTAACCCGTTATACATACACGCATTAAACAACTCTTATGTGACTATCCTAAGTTTAAAATTAGTCTCTCAACTCAACAAACTCAAAACTATACTTTTTACAACCAATATATAAATTAAACTTTCCTAAGCATATAACCTAAATGTTTAGATCATCCAATCTATTTTTCAATGCAATTAGAAGTATTAAGCACATAAAAAATATAAATAAATAATACAATATAATCATTAATCACATAATAATATCAACAGATATTGTTCAATAGAGTTTCATTAATGCCTAGAACATATAATCTTACAAAAGAAAATGATAATCTTGCGATATAATGAATTCTATACACATGAGATTCTAGAGTATTGATTTCATTCTATTCTTTTTATGTTCTTCCTATTTAACAATTTCGTTTGGTTCATTAATCAAGGGATTAAGACTTCCCTCTCTCAAGTGCCGAATAAGATATTATACATACATATTCAAGTTGATATCTCTATCTAACTTGTTTACCTATACATACATTACGCAACCCTTAAATTGATTACCTAATGATTAATCTCATTACCTCTTTCGAGCATCAAATGAAATCTTAGACATAATGTCACACCCCAAGTGTTCTCAAACATTTTATCAAACAGTTAGTGTGCACCACATGCAATCCTTGAGAAAATCATAATGATTATCTAAATGTTATTAGCCTCCCAACTCAATAACAACCTAAGGCAATGATTACCTAAATAGATTAAGCTCTCCCAAGCATCAATCTATAAATCCATAACAACCACTTCATTTTTCAATCAATTGAAAGTATCAAGCATAGAGAAACATAAATAGATTACAGGAAAATATACTGAATCATCCAAACATAATATAAATAAAGCTACATCAAGTCTTAGAATTAAGTTTAATCACATACAAATCCAACCATAACTAAAATTATCAAAAAATCTATAGATACAAACATGTATAAACGCTATACAAACCTGAAAATTTAAAAAAAAAAGAAAAAAAGAAGGAGAAAATCAAATTTGGGGATGTCTTCAAGGTTTTAATCCTTCAAATGTCTTCAATAATGCTTAAAAAACCTTGGAGACATCATTTATTCTCTTTAAATTTGAGCTTAAGTCTTGGTCTCTTTTACAAATTTCGTGCCTCCCTTTTGATGGTTGAAAAAATGGTTAAAGGGTAATATTTACAGGTTTCAAATTAGGGTAAGAAATAGGGGCTTAAAACAAGTGATGATGCTTGGGCACCACTTTCTGGCGCTCGGGCGCTAAGCATTCTACCCGTTTTGGCTCCTGGGCGCCACTTTTCAGCTCCCGGGTGTCACTTTCTAGCACTTGGGCTCCAAATACTGTCGTGGGATACTGTAGCACATATACTATTCACCCTAACTGTTCATTGCACTGTAGCATTTTTGGTCTTTTGCTTATTTTCTTTGAATTTCATCCCAAATAGCTCCATTAACTTAAAACCTACAAAATGAAATCAATATACATAAAAAATCATAAATTCACATTCAAAATGAGCAATTATAAAATTAAGAAGGGAATAATATCATATATAAAATACGTTTATCACTTGTTGAGCTCACAATGAAGTCCTCTCTTGAACAATTATAGACTTCAAGGTTTGGTGGGATTAGAGTAGTTAGAATGATAACCTTTGATATATATTTCGTGCAGAAATCAAATAAATTTAACACTTGAACTAGTTGAAAGAAAAAAAATGCTTAAAATGGTGTTTTGAGACCTAAATGAAATTTTTGCAAAATTTGCATTTTCTCTCTTCTTTTTTGCACGAATATTTCATTTTAAATGAATTCTATAACAAATGAACTCTTTCATTTATTTTTATTTAACTTAACACTTCCATTTTGGACACATGTCCATCGTAGAGTTAAGCTTTCACCATGTAAGGACATATAAGCTTATGCATGGATGACAAATGTCACTTATATTATTTATGCAAAAATTTTGCATGGATGATATTTGTCACATGCATGTTGTCATTTGTCACACAAATAGCCACACAATGATGTCATGTATGCATTTGCACTTTTTCGCGCAATAGAGACCTATTTGTAATATTACAAACTCTGCTTCTCACTTTTTAAATAGATCCTAAAATGTATCCTACTTTTTGAATTTTGTGTGAATTGGTGGAGTTTTTGTGGTAATAGGCTGCTTGATCAACTTGTGACTAGGGTTCTTGTTCATCACTATGTGGTTCATCAAAAAGTCCATGAGCTGTGGTGCTAGTTTGTTAGGCCCTTTACTTGGGTCTTGCTTAACAACTGAGTCATAAAAAATTTTCTTCTTTAGTCTAACAAGGTCATTTGGCTTTAAAATTACTTTCCTCACACATCCCTCTAAAAAAACTAACTAGGTCACTGTCTTTTTTCATTAAAACTCACTTGGCTTAAGTTTTTCAGGGTTAGTTAGGCTTTAGGGGGGGGGGGTGGCGCGGGCGTGGGGGGGTTACCATATCTAAGGGTAGGACCTCAAAGTCTAAAATTACTTTCCTCACACATCCCTCTAAAAAAACTAACTAGGTCACTGTCTTTTTTCATTAAAACTCATTTCCCTGTCCATGGTATCCAAGTAGTCCCGTGAAAATTTTCTGAAGGCAACAGACCCCTACCAAATAATTCATCACACATATATTTCTAGAGTAAGATCAAACTGCAAGTATTTGGAAATATATACTTCATGGTCTATGGGAACCTCGTTACTCTTAGAGTCATTGCTACCCCATCGGATATCCTCTTATCTGCCATACTGACACTGCATGCAAAATCAGGCAACTCCACTTTCAACTCAGCGCATTCCAACAATATAACCAATATTGCACCACAACAATGAAAAAAAAAAACACAAAGTAGTCTTACGGATATTCAACAACATCAATACATTGTTCATTGCTACCCCTATCCCTAAAACAATGTAATATCTCATTTAGTTCCAACAACAAAGTAGTCTTAAAAGTTTCGATCGAAGAAAATAACATGCATTATTGATCAGTGTTCGAGACCAAAAAAAATAAAAGGCCCAATAAAAAACCGTTAACAGCAAACATCTGCTTCATCAGTGTTCGAACAAGAAATATTTATTAAAACACCAATGTTCACAGAGAAGTTAACATGCATATCATAAAATTTCCATTTTGATTGAAGAAGATAATTTTTTTCAAAAACTCATTAACTAAGAAATTAGAAAAAAAAAATCCAGGCTCTGAAATAAATACATTTAAAATATAAAAAAATGTAGAAAAAGTTGATTATAACTGGAATTTCTCTTAAAATCGACACAAATATTGTCATCAAAAGCCCTCTTTCGAAACAAAAAAAAAAAAAAAGAGTTGCTTCCAAATCGAGAATAAATTAGGGTTTTACCTACAATTGTTGCATTTTCCTCATCGATGAAGCCACTGAAGGTTTTTGAATGCTAGAGCCACAAATCGATGGTGTTTTTCGTGTATTTCTTTCAAAATGTTGCAGTTTACAGAACCTTGAATACAAGAAGACGACTCTTTGATTTTTCTTCAGAGTAAAAAACAGGTTAGCGAATTAGGGGATGTCAAGTGGCATTGATAAGACGTCAAAAAAATAATAAAAATAGATGTCCTGAATGACCCACTTGCTATTTGTAATTTAAAGGACAAGTTTACCCTTTTCTCCATTAACTTAAACGATTTATGTGTCATTCTTTATGTTTCTTCTTAAATTTAAAAAAAAAAATTAATCTCTTTCACCAAACTTTAGAAATGTATATGTCCTTTACCCTATATCAGATAACATGAATTTTGTTCGTCGCGCGGTAACTAGAGTATCAGGTTTATTTTCTCTTAAAATGATTTTAAGTTGTTTAAAGAATTTTTTTTAATAAAAAATAGACCATATATATAATTTTATCTTCTAAATTGTGCGTGTGTTTTTCTTTTCTCAGTTTTTTATTTTTACAAGGGATTTTTCTGTTCTTCCGAAATTTACATTACGACCCCCAAAAAAAATGAAAAAAAGAAATCGAAAAAAGAAAAGTGGCAAAGAGAGGGAGAAAGAGAGAGACAAGAGCATCGCAAGAAAATGAAGAGAAGGGGGTTAGTTTCTATAATATACTTCTAATTCAAACAACCCAAGAACTCTTAAATTTTTACATTGAAATATTTCTAAAAATGAAATAAAAACCCATTCTTAATTCTTGAGAGAGAAAAGAAAAGGCTCGAAGAAGAAGAAAGGAGCTCAATGCAAGAAGAAGCAGCTTCGAAGACCATTGCCGATAAAAAAATTTCTTGCACTTTCTCGGCTCCAATCAGGTCAGTCCGAAAATTTTCTCTCTCTAGAATCTCTGGTATATCGAAATTTCATCTTTGAAGCAAGAACCCATTTGCTAGTTAGTTCTTAAGCTTTGGTGATCCAAGTCAATTGTTCAACTTGTAGCTTCTTATTTGAGTAAAAGTAATTTAGGGGACGTGAATATGGCTAGGGTTTGGGTTTTTGTAGAATTGGGAATTCAAATTTTGTTGAAAGATTGAATTTTGAGAGTTTTGATTGGGGGTAATGGGTTTTGTGAGAGTTACGAGTTTGCATAGTTCGAATGCCAGCAAATTTGGTTTTTTGAAACTGCATGGGGGAAGTTAAAAACCCTGATTTGTTTAGGGTTGTTGGGTGAAGGGAAGTGAAGTTTGATAGCTTTGTATATTATTATATGTGGGGCTTATTTTTTCTGAGAAATGCAACGGCCAAATCAGCCACATCAGCGGGTCAATCTCGCGGAACTGAAAGTTCAGTTAGTTAAGAGACTTGGGCCGGATAGGTCAAAGCTGTATTTTCATTATTTGAATAAGTTTTTGAGTTTGAAGCTAAGCAAGGTCGAGTTCAATAAGTTGTGTTTGAGGGTTATAGGGAGAGAGAATGTTAAACTACATAACCAATTAATATGCTCAATTTTGAAGAATGCTTGTGATGCAAAAGTCCCACCATCAGCATCAACTCGAGAGGAAGATGGTTTTGAGTTTACGAGTGATGGGTATAAAAAGAATGAGGATGTCTTGCTGTCATCCCCTTGGGGAACGAGATCGGGCATTTTTGTTGATGGGAAGGGGGACTTTTCTTCCCAGCAATCGACAGTTACAGGTAATAATGCAGTTTTGGATAATGGAGATTTGGATTCTCATGACATAAGGAGACTGGTGCAGCATCATCAAGTAATATCAAACAAAACAAATAATGAAGGGGAACTTGTGCTTAACCACCCTGCCAAAATAAAAGGATCTGGAGAACGTACACTTTCTGTAGATACAGATGAGCAAAGTGAAGTATTAATTGTCAGAGATAGAAAGGAAGTGTTCACTAGAAGTTTGCTCAAAGCACCACTTGGAATACCACTTTGCCCAGTTAGTGTGGGTGGGGCTCGCCAAACACCACATTTAGCAAGCAATAGTAGATGCTTTAGATCATATGATAGTGGTCAACTGCTTGACTCTGAGGCTCTTAATGATCGCATGCAGCAGATTGCTACAGCACATGGCCTTGAAGGTGTGTCAATGGACTGTACTAATTTGTTGAACAATGGGTTAAATGTATACTTGAAGAAGTTAATCAGGTCTTCCATTGAATTGGTGGCAGCAAGGTGTGGGCATGACTTGGTAGGGAATAGTATCCAGAAGCACCATTCTCGTGGTAAGCTTGTTAACGGTGTCTTGCCAGCTTATCACTATCTTACGCAAAGTAACAATCAGCCTTTGGAAGAAATGCATGAAGAGAGACACAAGTTGCCATTATCTTTGCCAGATTTCAAGGTTGCAATATGGCTGACACCACAGCAGCTTGGAGAAGACTGGCCATGGCTGCTGGAAAAAATATGTGCACGTATTCACAAGGAATAAAATTTCTAGAGAAAACTTTATGACTTCTAGAGTCATTAATTTGACCATTACTGTTCAAAAGGATCCTCAAAAGTGGCGGTGTTGCTCTGGTGCTGGTGAAGCTTTTATGTCCTGGTTAATCCGGTCTGCTGCCATCAAGATAAAAATCTCTCCTTGCAAGAAGACTGGAAATCAGGGTAGGGCACTCTTCATTGGAACCTGTACTCTTCTGAATTCTGGGATACCACACTTGACGATGACCAATCAAGGGGCAAGAAGAAAAGAAGACCCATACTTGGTTGCTCCATTGTATTGGTAGCATAGTTTTTTTTCTTCACTTACTGCATATATTCAGCATTTTCTGTAACTTATTGCAAATGATTAGAAAAAGTTTTGTAGGAATAATTTGTCTAGCATAGTAGGAAGATGAAATTGCATAATGTATAATTTCCAGTGTGTATCTGTCATCGACTTAGAATTTGTTCCGAACTCAATATCAACATGTTATGACCAATTGACATTTCTTTGCTGAGTTTGTTTTGAACTCTACAATCAATTTCCAGTGTACTTCTTTCCTCAGAGTTAGTATTGAATCTTTTGCTCTTTTACGTTGCACTTGACCTATATAATTTTACCAACCAATGGTGTGCTCTTGTTCTACAAGTTCATTAAAGATTCTCCATTGTTCTACATCATATCAAGAACACAGAAACATAATGTGTAGTTATTGGGAAATTATTGTATTGGATTGTCTACTTCTTAATTATAGAACTTTTTAAAATTAATTGTTTGGCAATGGGAGGCCATCAAATAAGCTCCAAGAGGAAATAATCTTCTTAGTCTCTTGTAACAGGGAAGGTATACCATCTCCTTTTTCAATCATTGGGCTAAGTTTGGGGTAATGATTTCATATTGATTGCAAATGCAAACTTGAACTCATTTTAATAACCATATAGAATCCGGAAGGTTAAAAGGTTTTCTGTATTGGCAGCATCAGGAATTCAGCAAAGTCTATTGTATAGGCAAGGGATTTTTTAATTCACCCATAAAAAATTCAGTAGCTTAATATTTTATTAAGAAACATGGCTATGACTTGAATAGGATCCTGAGGTGCAAAGATAGCATTTCAAACATTTTTTTTTTTCTTTTATGTGTTCCATTTTCTTTATTCTAAACAGACTATAATTTTATACCAGAAAACTCTGTAAACTATTGCAGATGATATGCCGTAGTTTATGTTTGTTCAAACTTAATGCATTTTCAGTAGATTGTGCTGCAAAACTAATAATTTTCATTGGCTGTTTTGTTATGCTTCCTTAAAGTTAATCCTTCATCAAATATAGATGCATCAATTTCTGAGGTGGTAGTTTCTTAGATAATCAGCTGTACATGTTTCTGTGGCTGTGATGAGAAATAGTTCTGTTGACACTTGATTTCCTCTTTTTTAAATTTCTTTTTATAATTAAACTTGATGTAAACTCATTGTAGCATGTACTAAGACATATAGCAGAAATGACTGAAGTCACTGTTGGGAGCACAAAAGAAGAGAGAAATCTAGGAAAGAATGTTGTTAGAGGAGACTTTTTTCACAACAGAGATCCTCATGTTGGAACTTGGAAGGTGCAACCAAAATTTTAGTTATAAGCTTGGCAGGAGACGGCTTAAACCTGGGTTTGGGTCTTGCCTGCAATGTTTTGGGTTTCTGAGAAGCTACTATGCAACTTATGAAGTTTGTTGTTTGTGACTATCACATGCAATGATCAGCAAGTTGCAGTTTTTCTTTCAATAGTTTCAGGAATTAGACAGTAAGAGGTAAAATTTAAGCCATTTGATTCTCAGCCCATAATATTGTAGAGACATGATTTTATATGCATATTGGTACTTTTAACAAATATAGGAGTTATCTCATAGACTTTTATGTGTTTGAATCTTATTTCATGTTATACATTTATATTACTAATCCAAGGATGTTGGGATGCACCTGTGTTTGCTTTGTTGTGTATGGTTGGAATAGAGTGGAAGGGTCTTCAAAGGGATCGAATTATCAGCTGCAGATCTTAAGGATATCTTTCCCACAATTCTCTTTATGTTGGTACATATTCTTCTTCTCCTTTCTGGTGTCTGATTTATAGATTTCTTGTACTTCATGTATTTTCCATATTGCTTTAATATATACACACACACACACATACATATATATTGCTTTGTTTTCTTTTTGTTTTATGTCATTTATTCACCTGAGTATTTGGGTGGTACGTCCTTGATGCATTTTGTTGAATGTATTTACTCATCAGAAAAAAGATAATAATAATAATAATAACTTCTGAATCTACTTGTAAGAAATTATGAACTGCTATCAGGTACTGCTTTTCTGAGCGGGCTACCTTTGCACCGTTAGTAGAAAGTTTCTTTCATGCCAGGAAGGTTCATGCAAAGTATGAGATATATAAAAAATAATGGAGAGATCGGAGTTAAAAAAAATGTTTCATGGTGCTTATCAATGTTAAGATTCCACTTTCTCCCCTTCTCTTCTGGAATCAGTGCTTAAACATCTGTTATTACAGAATCTTCTCATGTTTATGATTAGTCCTTATCACCTTAATTGTTCAAATTCAGTTCTCATCTCACTGCTTCAATTTGCAAGTTTAAGTTTTAGATTTCTCTGTGCAGTGGTAAGGAGAGAGAAAGAATGATGTAAAAGATATGGCGATCAGTTAAAAGATAATGCCGATGTCCATCCATTTAATTTTTCATAAGCTCTCTTTCTGTTTCATCCCAGTTACAGTGCATGAATTTATATACAAGGCTTGTATGTTGCGTGGATGATTGTATTCTGCAAGTTAAGGATAAATTTCTTATTGCTTCATTGTCAGCCACCAAATAATATAAAGAATAGGGAAGCTGCAATCGTAAATAGTCCTTATTTGCTGAGTTGTACTGTCCTAAACCTACGAGGCAACCTTCCGAATGACACACAGCTGTAAGACATCATATTTGAAGAACCTCAGTGACCTGGGTAAGATATGCCTTGGAAGAACTTGGATCTATGTTTTCCTTTCGAATCTTAATTCAACCCAAACAAATTCTTAGATGCTTACCATATGCAGTTTCATTATTGTTGATAGTTGTGAGTGAATTAATACAGAATAGCTCATCAACAATGATATTGACCATAGCCGGTGCATATAATTATCTACATTCTGACGTGTTGGTTCTTTTATGTTTCATGGCAAATTTTTATTTACTTCCTTATCAATGGGTCACATGTGCCTTGTGCTTGAGCAATGAAAGGAATCTTTTCACGACTTTGATGGCAGGTTGTAACAAAGTATCATTTATATACAAAATGATACTGTCAATTGACAGTTCATTTTTGCATTTTCACTTGCAAAAATGGAAATCCGATACATATTTAATCTTCTTGTAATGATTTGGACACAGTTGCAACAGCTCTACACATGCGGCGGCAACATAAGCCGTGGGATTGGAAAAACATGATGCCATGTCAGGTTGCAGGGACAGCAGCAACACATCATTATTATTATTATTATTATTATTATTGTTCTTATAATATCAAACTGTAGTCTCATATCAGGCATGATTTGCAGAGAAGGATGAAGCAGAACACTGGTTAGACCATACAAAAACTCTCCAAAAGGGCCTCTGACGGCGCTTTGGATTGTGACTTATCAGCTCGGATTCAGATCTTCTCAGCATTTCCCACATCACCTGAACATCTTGATATTCACAAGTCTGTACATCATTATGCAGCTTCAACAGCCCAGCACCTGCCAGAAACAACACCCGTTGAGGCAAGCACCAAGTAAGCATCTCTTAATTTCGATAATTCTTAACAATAAGAAAATCTTTAAGTTGCATAAATCATGAAGAAGGTTGTTGAGTTCAGCTCTAAGCATCTGATGCCCCCCCCTTAAGAAGTGGTCCTGAGTGGACCAGTAGCTTTCTGGGGAACACGTACATACATACATATATATATATATATATATATATGATATGAGCAGAAAGTAAGTAATTAAAGATAAATAAGTGGATGTTACTTTCAGAACCATTAACTAAATTAAACTTTTAAGCAAAAAGTTTGCACTAAAAAACATGTTGATCCTATCACTGAGCTTTACCTTTCGGCGAAGCAATCCAATCCCATCTGAAACGAAATTGGATTCTTCTTTATTCTTCATTTTTTTTTAACTTTCAACTAGTGGATTAGTACAATAAACAAGGAAGTAATATTCTTAATGTGGATTAAATACTATTATTAGGAGAGACTTTAGGGTTGAAACTTGTACCAACAAATACTTTGATCAATCTCCAATCAGACTTTAGTAATAATATCATACAATTACTTAAATTTTTTTTTTTTTTTTGGGGTGATCTTTTGTAGTTGTGTCACGTGGATTTAGCTAATGGATGTAGCTAAGAACAAGTGGAATCTTTTCTTGCTATATAGCTTTATGTTTTTGTTGTTACAGATAGAATCAAGGGACAAAAGCATTGTTTGCAATAATGCTAATAATGTTACGCACAAGATTCCATTAGTTTCTTAACTATTTATCATGGAATTATTGCTCATTGACGTGACTATACATTTTTTATCATTTGAAAGGATATATTTTAATTGTTTAATAGGAAAATTGATAATTTATTCTATTTATTTTTATTAAATTATTCACTTAATTTTTAATATTTTAAAATTTGTTAATTATATTTTTGTTACTATTTTTATCCTTCAACTATCATTTTCATTTTTAAAATATAAATATTTTTCGATTTTCGCCTCTAAAAAATCAATTAATAATTTTTAAAATATCATAAATAATTTAACAAAAACATAAATATTAAAATGACAATTTTTCTTATACAATATTATAACCTATAAATTAACTACCAAGAGAAAAAAAAAATTAAAAAAGGGGAACATCTTAATGCCCATAGGTTGAAATAAATAATTTTTTTTTAAAAAAAAAAAAAGAAGAATGAGAAACAAATTATAGAAAAAAAAAATGGAAGCCTTGATATCAACAAGAAATGAATGTTCAAATCCATTTGTAAAGCTAAAGGTCTAAATGCAATAAAAAAAATTATAATGGGTAGCTAGCAAGTCCATTATTTTTTTAAACCCAAAAAAAAATAATAACTAAACTGGTTAAGAAAAAGAATGTTTAAATACATATAAAAAGTTAGCAAAATTTGAATCAACATTCTGCCCATGGGGGTCAGCACCAATTTATTCATCAATTAAATATAGTTTTTTTTTTTTTAAAGAAAAAAACTTGCATACAACTTAATTAAAGTTAATTGAGTAATAAAATCAAGAAATAGGACCATGGCTTATTTTCTGTAATATAGTAGCTTAATTTGAGTAATATAAATGCAACTAATAATATATTTACAAGAAGATTATTATTTTACAAGAAAGGGAATGAGATAAGAATAAAAAATCTGCTTCATAAAAACCATGAAGAAAATCTTTAATCTGACATCATTTCAATTTATTTTTTTCATCAAAGAAGATTTTTTTTAAAAAGAAAAATGAAATCTGGATAAAAGAATGGAATAAAGTGAAAATCTTAAAAATGGTTTTCATTTAATTTAATTTTTTTTTTTTTTTTTTTTGGGTGTGAATGGGGTTTCATAAAAGAAGTGAAGTTAGAAATTTCATAAGTAGAAGGAGAGGAGAAGGAAGAGAAAACGCACCGTTTTTGCGAGCCTTGACACGGGAAGAAACGGCGACCCAGACTCTACGAACAGGGAAGATCATCTTGTGCCACAGCTCCATGAATCTTTCTTTATCTATAGTCTTCTTCTTGTTGCTCCCTTTAATCTTCTTCTTCTTCTTCTTCTTCTTCTGATTATTATTATTATTATTATTTGGAATAATAATTTTATCAGCAACAACCTTGAACGAGGCCAGACCTTCAAAACTCGTCAGCCCGCCTGCTGCTTCTGCTTCTGCTTCTATGTATATAAATCCACCACTCTTTTTATCTTCTCCTCAATTCACAAACACAGCAGACAATTTGAAAGCCTTTAATGGAGAGAGAAAGAGTGTTATTTTGGATTTTGGTTTGTTTGAAGGAGCTTTAGCCTGCCTTCATGCTTAATGGTAATGGTTGAGTCGAAAAGCAAAAGCAGCCTCCCCTGTTTCTGACTGTTAAATACTCGTTTTTTTTTTCCATATTATTTATTTTATTTAAAAATAAATAAAGTAAAAGGCTCGTTTTGGAGGAAACTAGAACTACTCCCACCGACACGTGCTCCCCCGTATTTATACGGTTCTTATTTTACAGTCTTTTCAATTTCTCTCTTTTTTTTATTTATTTATTATTTTCTCAGTTCCTTTCTTTCTTTCTTTCTTTCTTTCTTTATGTGGAAATTTAATGATAAATTTTTTGAATTATATGATTATTTATTCAAGATTCTAGTCAATGCATGTAATTAAGATAAGATATTTTAGTGAATATAGTTGTTTAACGAAAATACTCTTGATAAATTTGTGAAATATTTACAAAAATCTTTCTTAAAAATTTGATGACTTTTGACCATCATTTACTTTTTCCAAAATTCTTATCGAATTGTTACTCAATCTTATTTGTTAAATGGTATACTGAGTGATTTTAAAAATTATTTTATTTTTTTATTTAATAATCACTTAACATTACATTTAAGATTCAAAATTTAATATATAAATTTGATATATATATTATTGTTAATTTATTTAAGTAATGTTATATTTTTTAAATCATATTTTAAATTTTAAATCTCAAATAAAATATTAAATAATTACTAGATAGAAAAATTGTGTAATAAATAATTTTAAAAATGACATCATTTTTTTACTCATTAATTATTTGACATTTTATATAAAAAAATTATACATAATTTTAAAAGAACAATAACAATAAAAAAATTATGACAAACATCGTTATAATTATATTATTTTTCACTTAATAATTACTTAATATTTTATATACAAAAAATTTTAAAAAAAATAACAGTACAAAAATTTATGACAAATATCGTTAAAATTACATTATTTTTTCACTCAATAATTATTTGATAATTTATATAAAAAATTTAAAAAAAAATAATAATAATAAAAAAAAATTATGATAAATATCACTAAAATTATATTATTTTTTCACTTAATAATTGTTTGACAGTTTATATAAAAAATTATACACAAATTTACAAGAACAATAACAGTAAAAAAATTATGACAAATATCGTTAAAATATATATATATATATATATGTATACAAATAAGATTTGAATTATAAAGAAATTATTCAAAAATTTGAATTTATTTATATTTTGATACGTGTGTATTCGTCACAGTTACTACATCCGCTGGATCGTATACGCATGTGTAAAGTTAGTGAGTGCACAATATTAAATAGGAAAGCAACACGTGTTATAATTTGAGTGGGCCATTTTGCTTTAACGTTTGTCTGTGAATAATTATTTATTTATTCAGAGTTAGTTGACTTAAGGGAATGCACTTGTCGGATTTTGAATTAAGAAAGAAAATCCTTTTTCCCAAAAAGTCCAATTAGCTGCTTTTGTAATGGGCGGTTTGACTGCTTCAATTATACAGATATTTTCATACCAAATAAATAATCGTGATATATTAAAAAAAATAAAACATTTCCATTTTTATTTAATATTAACTTTACATTGTAAGTTTGGGCTAAAAATAAAAAATAAAACTGCTTTATTGAGGGATAAAAATAAAATGTGAGAATTAGCTAACTAATTAATAGATATAAATTTTATATATTTAATATTTTAACTTAAGAGTTCGTCTGGTTTGTAAGTCGTAAAATCACAATTATTATGAAGTAAAAATAAGAAATAAATTACTTAATAAATATTTATTATAGAGTAAAATTATATCTATCAAACACTTTAAATGTTGTGCTTTTAAAATATTAATATAAATATCTCTATTTAAACCGACCTTAAAATAAAAAAGAAAATAGCACAACAATTATTAAAGCCATATTAGTTATTAAAATCTCAATATTAATTAATCAAATAAATTTTACAATTCAATACAAATTTGCCTCCCATTAGAATTTGTTCTAATGAGATTTGAAAATTGCAACTACTTCCACTAACTTTGTTAAGAAAATTTTATAAAATAATTTTCTAAAATTTGTTGCATTATTTTTTTTTTTTAAAATTAACTAGTGGTATATTGGGCACTTTAAATAATCAATTGACTTGAAAACCCTAACCCTACAATTTATAAAAGAAATATATATATAATTAATTTAGTAAGTTACACAGTTCATCATATGGTGAGCAACACTGTTATATGTCATTATTTAATAAATTAATTATTTTTAATAATTTTTACATAATTTACGTCGTACAATACTACCACATGTCTAAAAACGTTTACAATGTAATGAGTTATGTAACCTATTAAACGAATTTATATATATATATACATATAAAGATTTCTATTAAATTCTTCTAAATATAATAATTTCTTATGAATATATAAATTTCTATTACACTTTATACTAAATAAAAAAAGCTATTTGCTTGGCTTTTAATAGTTTTAAATATACATAAGTTATTGTGGTCACAAAAATTTTTTGGCTACATTTTCTATTTTTATTAAGTTTCTCAAATGTTGGGTATATTTTATTATTTATATATATATATATTAAAATTTTATGACATTATTTCACAATCTCTTGTAATATGACTAGTACAATGTTAAGTATACAGTTGTTTAGTATTATGTTTTATATTAAATAAAAATTAAATAAATTTTAAATATATATAAATAAATAATATTATCTAAATGATTTATCTTTTAAATTAATAACAAATGTACTACTTATAGCATATATATATATATATATATATATACTGAGAGAGGAGATCAATTATGTATTAGTAAGACTGATGCCAATAATTAATCATAAAAGTAAGGATTCATATACGAATTTAATATTAATAGAACAAGAAATACTAATAACTAATATAATAGAAAAAGTTATCCTTGCTGTATATTTATTTTATATTATTAAATTTACTGATATTTTGCAATACAGTAATCTTATCAAAATCAATAGTCATTCCATTAATCAAATAAAAATATTTTTAAAATATATTTTTAATAATTATAAAGTTATAAAATAAATAAATATAATAGACGACAAATTTTTTACCGGTAGATTTTTTTTTTAAAACTATTTTGAATGAATATTTTATCATCCGCGTGCGTGACTTGTGTCGGCAATGGTTGTGGTCCACGCGGTCAATTAACAAATGGATATGGGTGAAAGTTGAAAAGGTTGGATGCTTCCGCTTATCTTTTTGATAGGCGTCGCACCAATCAAATTGTGCCGCGTTGGTATCGCTATGGAAACTTTGGTCTTTTGACCCTATCTCTTTTCAATTTCCTTTTTTTACCCCTAAAATCTTAAACAAATACATCAATCTGTTTGTTTATTTATTTCGGCTCTACTATTTGGCTTCATATTTGTTTTATGTTTTAGTGAGTTTTTAAGATAAAAACTATTATTCAGTTTTTTTTATATAAAAAATAATATAATTAGGCATGTTAGATTGGAGAGTAAGGGTGAAATAGAATGTAAAATGAGGGGGTTAAATGTAAAAGTTAAATATTATATTATATTATATTATAATTTTAGTGTTAAATTTAAAATTTTAAGGGGCAAAATTACAAACATACTTATTTTTTAGAATAAAAATTTATTATTTAATTTAAAAAAATTTAGAGCTTGGGAGCCATATGTCACAGAATTGAACATCTATTATTGAAAAAAAAATTAATATTTTAGATAATACTGTGTATTCGTTTATATATATATATTCAAAATCTACCTAATTTTTATTTGATATAAAATATGATATTTTTTTTACTTAATTATGTAATACTCTTATCGCGGTTTGGTCCAAATTCAGAAGTCAACATGACCCATATTATCTATTCCCTTAAAGCTAAGAAATCTATTGCCCACGTGCCAATTCTTATTAGGACCCAAAAAATAGAATTTTTAAAACCCACTTGATTCGTATTTGCCTATCCTCTTAGAGGTATGGAGAACCCATACCCCACATGATAATCTTTATTAGAGCGAGTTTAGAAAACCTATATGCAAATAAGAATTCAAATCTTGGCCCGTATTTACCCATCTTCATAGAGGTATGGGAGATTTACACCTCACGTGACAGTATCTATTAGGGCGAGTTTGGAGGCTACATACGAATGAGAATTTGAGTCTGTTCTGATACTGTTTGTCATAGGTCGAATATTTGTTATTGACAAAAAAAATTAGTATATTAAATAATATTGTTTATCTACTTAAATATATTTAAAATTTACCAAATTTCTATTCGACGTGAAACTTCAAAGAATTAAGCAAATTTTACAACGTTACAAAAAACTTCAGGACATTATAGCTATCTTTGAGTTAGACGAATTGTTTGAAGAGGATCGCTTAACCGTAGTAAGAGAGCGAAAAATTGAGCGTTTCGACACATAACCCCCTAAGCCCTTACATAAGTCTATCGCTCTGTTAGAAAGTAATTTAAAGATTTTACAGTAACATTGAAACAAAAAATCATTGGATGTTATCTAATTTTGAGTTGTAATATATTACAAATCTCATATTCTATATTATAAGTATACTTTATTGTTCCAACATTCATTACAATTTTAATGATAACGAATTTTAAGATTAATACTCTACATAACATTAAAAAAAAAATCAAATCTTGTAATTCTGGCAAATCTCTAAACATCTTGTTATTTTATAATTTGGGTGCATTTTATTCTATATCTTTTAATTAAATAAAATATATACGAATTAAATTTTTTAAATTTTAACCTGAGTAAGATTCAAATTTTCTTTTACATTAATTTTTTTAAAAATTACCAATTAAATCAATTGACACCCACTGTCTTTGATGTTAAAATATGAAGAAAAAAAATTAGAATAATTTTGTATTTCTCAATTTTCTTTTGTAGAATGAATTTTGTATTTCTTTCTGAACTTGCTTTATATTTTTAATTAATTATTTCTCCACCACACATATGTTAAAATTAAAATAAATCCTTCTCTAAGATTGGAGGAAAATTGCTTAGACTATTCTTTGAGAACAAAGTATAATATACGAGGTGAATCAATTCCTAATTTTTTTAAATCACTTAATTATAAAAAGAGTGACACCGTCAACATGTATTCAATTTATAGATGCCAACTTTTATAATTGGGTGAAGGATATTTTTGTTATTTGAATTTGATTTAATTTTTAATTTTGTCTCATAAATTTTAAAAAAATTAATTTTAACTTAATTTTTTTAGTAAAATTCTGTTAGATTTGATTGAAAATTTATTTTAACAATACATTGATAATTTTTCTCTCCGTTATATGTTAGTTAGATATGGTGATGCGAGTACACTATATAATGTATATGTATTAAATATTAATAAGCCTTTAAAAAATAAAAAAATTAAAAAAGACACACGATATGTTATAATAGGTTCAATAAAATAATAAAATAAATAATGAGTAACTGGTCAGTGGCTGACCGATCGTCGGTGACCAATTGTAATTTGACTCAAAATTAATATCATTGGACGCAAATTTTTTTAATCTACGCAATGGAGGGATTTATTTTATCAAATGAGTACTGTAGATATGCCAAAAAGTGGGGGAGAATGTGGTGGTTGGCGGCGGCCATCGCTGTTCGACGACGAATGCTGGTGACCGCTGCCAACCACCGCGATTTGACGGTTGCTAGTGAATGGCGGGGCAGTGGCATGGCCGCCCTTACCATTGGATAGATCGACCACTAATCTATCCAATGGTGGGGGTGGTGCAAGCCATCGCTCGCCGTTCGACAGTGAACGGCAGTGGTCGCTGTCAACCATCATATTCTTCCCCCATTTTTGGTACATCTACAGTGCTCATTTGATAAAACAAATCTTATCATCGCGTAGATCACAAAATTTTGAGTCCAATGATATTAATTTTGAGTTAAAGTGTAATTAGTCACCGACAATTAATCGACCATTGACGACGACGGCCATTGATCTGTTGCTCTTTGTTTATTTATTTAATTATTTTATTAAATTTATTATAACATGTCACGTATTTTTTTTAATTTTTTTAAAGACCTATTAATATTTGACATATATATATATTGTATAATTTACTTGCATCACCATATACAACTAATATATAATAGATCACAAAATTATTAATGTATTGTTAAAAAAGTTTTTTAGTTAAATTTAATAGAATTTTATTAACAAATTAGAATAAAATTAAATTTTTTAAAAATTATGAAATAAAATTAAAAATTAAATTAAATTTGAGGAACAAAAATATGATTTTCTCTTTGTAATACACTAATTTATTATCAAAATTTTCTGTGTGCATATAATTAGTACCATTCACTATATGGAACAATTGCTCTACTTTCTTACTGCTTTAAAGGAAAAGTGAACAAAAAAATAAAAAAACAAAAACAAAAGCAAAATGCACCTGCATTGGGATAAGATCTGACAAGTTAATTTGTCAAGTGATTACGTGTCAAGAAACAGGTGCACTAGCGCATCTGGTGGGGCACAACACAGATCATGCCATGCTGCTCCAAATGATTTTGTGCCACGTGTAAGCTCGCAACCTATGGCTACTAAAATTTTCTCTATTTTTAAGAAAAATACAATTATACATAAATATATGAATGATACGGTGCACTTATAAAATTCAAGTTTTTTTAAAAAGTTTTTGGTATTTCAAATTGTTCGTGTATAAAATTAATAGTAAGAGATTTGTGTATGTTTAGTATTCTATTATAAATATTTATTATTTTGAATTCACGAAGAGTAGAGGATAAAATTTTTCAAATTAGATAAAGTAGAATTTGACAATTGGATCGAAACTTAAAGACGTAAAAAAAGTTAAATTAAAAAAATATTAAATTGAAAAAAATTGTATTTTTATATTGAATGCGAACAAATGATCATCGACAATGATTTATTTTGTCTTTCTAATTTTATAGAGATAAATTATAATAAAATAATTTTTTTTATTTTAATAAGTATTTAATATAGGTTTAATATTCATTTGAGCTTGGATTTAAAAAAAAAAGAACACAAATGTAAGGGTGGGTAAAAAACTAAAAAATCGAATTGGATTCAAAAAATCGAACTGAACAGATTGGTTTGGTTCGATTTTTCTCTTGGTCAGTTCGATTCTCGGTTCGGCCTTTCAAACTGAGAACCAAACCGAAAAGCTAAAAATTTAAAAAATAATAATAAAAAAATAAAATAAGCCTAAATTAAGACAATTTGAGTTAAACTGAACCAAAAAATTAAAAATTGAACCAAATCTATAAACTGAACCGAACCGGTTCGATTTGCTATGAACTCGGTTAGGTTTTCAATTTTATTTTTCAAAAAGTGACCAGCTCAGTTTAATTTTTAGTTCACACCGAAAATCGAATCGAATTTGCCCACCCCTACTCAAATGAGTTCATTATGTACAATTTTAAGATGACGTCAATACAAATACATGCAAATTATATATTATAAATCATCTCTTATTAAGGAATGTATGTCAATAAAAAAGTTATTTCAAACTTTTTACTTCAATCCTATTTTAAAAAATATATATATTAAAATCATATTCGAAGAATTAAAAAGAAAAACGAAATAAAAAGGGAAAGAAAATGATAGAGACTTTGATTTTGATTTGTGACCTTATGTTGCATCACAATCATCATGTATTAAAATTTTGACAAAACCCTTTTCTTTTTCAAATTGGTGTATTTGGTATGATAGAAAATTGCATCCTTCATAACTGATAGGTTGGAAATTTTAAAAAAGAAAAATTTGAGGTTGAGAATTTAGTTTTATGTAATGTGAGTAGCAATAATTTAAGTTGATAGCGAAGGATCTTTATGTGTGTATGATAAAAGTGTAAAGTGCAAAAATATTTTATTTATGACAATGAAAATGAAAAAAAAAATTAAGGAGATAATATTTTGGGGGGCTTAAAATGGCCTATGTATGAAAATGAGACCTTCACTATCAAGAGAAGAGTTTGCATGAAAGGAAAAAGAAAAAAAAAAGAAGAAGCAAGACTTAACGGATTAACAGGATCAGTTACCCTATCAATTTTATAATTAAATGCCATTATTATATAAGGTCTATCTCGTTATGAAAGAAGTCTATTTATTCATTATTCATTGATATTTAATATTATTTTTTAAAAAAAAGATCTAAAATATTTTCAAAATAATCTCGGCCTTAACTTTCTAATAACTTTAATAGAGTGCCATGATTGATTTTTCATGACAATTAAGTAAATGCCAAAAGAGGAAAATTTTGTTTACATTAATTTATCTAATAAAATATTCATGAAAACTGATTCATTCTTTCTCTTGGGTTTGTTTATCAATTCGAAATTAATAGTTTTTAATCAAAATTTAACATGATCCGATCCAATTTAATTTTTATAATAGATTAAATTTTAAAAAATTACCACTTTAATCCTTGTGTAAATGTTGAATATCTAATTGAACTCTTAACATTTTTCTTTTGAAGAGAATGCATTTTATTATTAAATTGAAATAGTAAAATCTTTACGAATACAAGGGCTCAAGCTTATGGGAACACAATCCATCCAAACCCTAATATAAAGGTAATAGATGTCCATTTAGCTAGAAAATGAGCGATAGAATTTATTTTTCCTCTAACAAAAACACATGAAGCATTATCAAAAATTGGTAAAAACAACATGATAAACTGCAATAAATTTCCCTCAACGTTGTTGAGTTATTGCGCAGAAATAACATCAACCATTTGCTTCAGTCTTAATCTCTACAGGAGAAGCCAGGTTTCCATTCCTTTTCAGCTTGCATATATCTTGAAGGGCAATCATCATTGCAAAGTACTCAGCAGAAAAAGAACAACAAGAAGCAGTAAAAGACTTTGCAGCACACATTGTTATCATGCCCCTCAATTCTTTAAGCGCCCAACCATCTCTGATAAAATTACCCTCTGAGTTTACAGCTACGTTAACATTTGATTTAAAATGAACTGATGCTTGTGGCTGCCAAAACAGCCTGGGAGAATTTGTCTTGCTCACAGCAGCCTGTACTTTTGAAGCCATGTTCCTTGACTATGGAATCATGCCAGACGAATCTCTTGAAGTTTATGGTACTCAAACATAAACATTCCAGTTCTCTCTAAAATATTCTACTCATTATTGTCGCATATTTTTTGTATCCCATGTAACCAGGCAACACGTAAATTCCAGCACTCTCACAATAACACAAAAAACAATTCAAGGTCTTGAAGAGGAGAAAACTGAAAAACAAACATTAGAAGGGACCCCAGATCATCTCTCTTAAAGTTTAAGACCACTGAAGCAAATACCCTAGTCTCCCATATTGAACTAACTGGAGGGCATACAATCAAAACATAGAGAGATAATTTGGAATCTTCCTTGCACCTGAAACAAACAGCATCAACATTCAAATGTCGTCTACGTTTGTTGTTGTTGGAAGAATATTGTGGAATGCTTGCCACATAAAAATCTTGATCTTTGGGAAGTACTTTGCCTTTAGTATTCTACTTGATAAAGAAGATGGTTGAGTAAGGATCCGCACTCCTGCTTGGCTACAGGAGCCTTGTTAAAATCCACAAGATTTCTGAAATCCAAGCCTCCATCTTTCATTGGACTACACATATTATCCCAACTCATCCAATGCATCCTATAGCTATCCCCCTTCATACCCCACCAAAAATTTTGAATTAATTACTCAATCTGAGTAATAATAGAGGTAGGCAATTGGAAGACTGACATAGTGTAGGCACGAATTGTTTGGAAGATAACTTTGATCAAAACAAGTTTTCCACCAAAAGAATAATATCGATTTTTTCATAATTGTAATCCTTGCCAAACTCTTTCTACAATTTATTGAAAAGATATATTTTTATTCATACTAATAGAAGAAGGCAACCCTAAATACGGACTATGAATGCCAATATTCGCCATACCAAGCAAATTTAAAATATTTTTCTTGTCCTAAAAAACAACACAAGGGCTAAACATAAGAGAAGATTTATTATAATTTATTCATTGTCCAAAAAGAACCTCATACCTAGACAAAATATCCTTTATGGTTAAAACATTATCAATGGTGGCTTTTCAAAAAATCAAGCTATCATGGGTAAAAAGTAGATGAGCTCTTAGAGCATTATATGCACAAGCATAACCACACAACTTCCCCTTGTAGCATAAAATAAGATAAACCCTCAGAACATATAAATAATAAATAGAGGGATAACAGACACTCTTGTCGTAGACCATTAGAAGGAGTTACACGGCTCGTCACTTTCTCATTAACAAAAAACTAAATTGAACCGAGGATATGTAATTAAGAATAAAGTCAACTTACCTCTTACTAAACCTCATCTTTGCCATTAATCCCAACACAAATCACAATTTAACTCATTCAAAAGCTTTGCTCATATCTATTTTAAAACCAATAACCCAATTTTCCCTTTATTTTTACGTTTTAAAAAATGCATTAATTCAAAAGTTCAGATGATATTATTGAGGGGTGCTGTGTGTATGTGCATCGTATTACGAGTGAATGTATGTATTTTAAATAATTTAAATAATAACATATTATATATGTTACGCAACAAAATTAATATATATTAAGATAATTTTAGTATATTAATGAGATTAGGGGACTCATCCTCGAAGAGTGTTTTAAATAATTTTAATTAAGAACGTGTTGGGTTTCTTCAAATTAAAATAATAACTTCTTATTTTTAAAAAAATACTAAAACAACTCTTACTTCTTAATAATTTATCTCTCGGCCCCTTAAATATTATTCTCATAATTTTCTTCTCTCTTAATTTTAACTTGCCTTAAAAATTATATTTTTTATTTGCAAAAGAAATTAATGTCTTATATATATATATATATATATATATATCAATCTTTGCCACCTAAAAAACTAATGAATGCGTGATAATGATGCATGCCAAAACAAAAATTACATTTGTGTAATTGGTTGATTGAATAATGAATAAATAAGTGGCCTTAACTTATCGTTGAAAAGCCATGTCATTCTATTAACTTAAAATGGTAAATGACAAGTTAACAGCTCATACTTTACGCATGATAATACAAAACTATGACTAAATTAAATAACCACCTCTTTCAATTTATTTTTGGCCGAATGTTTGCTTATCATTCATGGCAGCATTAATAATTGATTCAATTGACTATGAATTATAAAGAATTTGTTTATTTTAAAAGAACCAATTACATAATGCCACCATTTGCAAATGACTGAAAATAAATTTTTATTTACAAAACACTTATAAATAAAATATCAATTACATCTTTTAGTCAATTATAAAAGTAACACTTAACAACTATACCAATAAAAAATATATCACGTATCATATCTTAATAAATTAATGATATTATATGTAGTATTTAATAAAAAAATAAAGTGGTAAGTTTCACTTGTCGAGATCCCAGATTTAATACTTAAATTATATGATCTCTCCGAGAGATATTGAAATAAATAAATGATCGAATAAATTAATTTAAATAAAATAATAATTATTTCATTTAAATGATAGCTATATCTTCCAATATCAAATTTAGTATCTATATAAATCATTGACACAATTTAAGACATACATTAAGTAGATAAAAATGTCAAGTCTTTATTGACACAATTTTAGGTTTAACACTTAAACTTTAACTATATTCCAAGAGACACTAAAATAAATTCATATTTTCATAAAACTTTCTGGATCGAACAATTCGATCCAGTGAGCTACTCACGTGCTCAACGAGTACACTTCATATAGTGAGACTCCCTAAGTTCACACCCATTTTGTCTCATGAAATATTTTTGTAAGTCTATAACCGATATCCTATACACATGTTATGGATAATACAAAATAGCGAGTTAAACCATACAAGTTAAAGTTAATTCATATTGTACAATCCCTCTATCATATATATCCTGGAAGAGCGGAAACAGAGATCAATACCATCAAGTCCCCTAAAGCTCAACCATAAACTTATCTCCTCAATTCGTATTCCAAGAAATAATATCCGCAAACTACTTTGCAATATTATTTATACCACAGGAAACGTTTTTTCGAGTGTCATGCTTATAGCCATAAGACTTCATAGAATATAGCTTTAGAGCATCTGGATATTTAACTCACTCATATGAGTTGATGGATCCCATGTCTACACACAGCGGACTCTATAAGCATCGAACCATACACAGCGACACCAAGCGGTCAGACTATGAAAGGTCTCTGACATGTGTGGAACCTAAGTATGATGGAGTACTCACAAACCCACCGCGGTGCTTAGGTCTAGGGACCACAAATGCTACTCAACTCGAGAAGACCCTCCACTGACGAATTTATGGGATATCTATTAGAAGTCTTCATTGAGTCTGTTCAGTATCCAGTTTTTACTAAATACATGTATATCTATACGAGCTTCCACTAAGCTCATGGTTTGTTAAGATTAATCATCTGCACTATTCAGATATAGACATACACTGATATATATTAATTAGTTTCACTTGACAGACACTACATCGGTGAAAATAGATCTGGAACTTATAATTCGAGAACATACTTGCACAATGACATTCCTAGCTACTCTTGCAACTATTTGTAACTGTGTCATTGTTAGTATATTCTCAGGTCTTTGTTCCATTTTAGACAAGATTCTAACTATTTATACCTGATCTAAACTTTTTCAGATCAATACAACATCCAAAATGTTACAAGCATCTTACCTTAATAAAATAATTAGCGATTTAATGAAATATTTATTTATTGCATAAATATGAAATTATAATATTCATACAATATTGGGATGGCACATGAGTACAAATTCCAACAGTTATCTGTTACCAGTCTTCTTAGAACAAAAGCACTTTGAAAAGTGAGATAATAATTGGTATTACCCACTTTAAACAATTTGTCAAAATTTTTGTTACAATCTTATAGAGAACATTAAACAAATTGATTGGTCGAAATTCTGATACTTTAGTAGTTGATGGAATTTTGGGAACCAACATCATATTAGTATCATTGTAAACCTTCAAAGAATCGTCATTCAATACCTTCAAGCAAAACCTCACCACATCTTCCTTAACAACCTTTCACAATTTTTGAAAAAATATTGTGTGGTAACCATCTGGCCCCAGAGCCTTAAAAGGACCTATAAAAATAATATGGTACACATATTTTCCTTCATAAAATCTGCATCACATAGCAACCCTTGTGCTTTAGAAATACACAGCCTAAAATATTCAAAATCATCAAATATCTAACCGATTGATGAAATTGTAAACTAAAATAAGTCCTCAAAGAAGTGTAAAATAATTTTAAAAATAATTGCTCCATCTTTACACCAAACTCCATGGTCTAAAAACAGTATTGAGATTATGGTTTATATGTCGACATAATGCTTTTTTATTAAAAAAATTGCAATTTTTTTTAGGAATTCTTCATCAATGGTTGTGAATGACTGATTTTTTTTAATCTTTTTTTACCTTAATTCCATAGGATCAAGTTAGAAAGATTGAGAAAAGAGCAATCTGATTTGGTTCGTTCTCAATAACCATGAGATGATTATTTTAAGGTGATCCTTCTGTCGACGATTGCTTCTGTTATACTCATAGTCTTTGAAGGATGAGAACTAGTTTTTGTTCCTATATGTAAGCTAATTTGCCATAACCCTTTGGTACTAATACAACTCCTCCCTTTCAAGCAACTACTGCAGTTTACTCAAGTAGTTAACCTTATAAACATCCACCAAATACCTTTGTGAATTGAGCATTTGGTTGAGTTATTATCTAAATTTCTTAATTTTAAAAGGGATAAGCCTCATTGGATCGATTCCATATTATCAAAGCCTTTGCACATGCATTCAACTTACTTGATATTGGCGATGTTCCTCCAAAACCACCATTACACCCTGTCTTTACCCTTTTAGCGTTCCACAATATCCATCTTCTAGTTAGCCACATGTTTAAAGAAGTAAGTCCATCCTTAAGGAAGTTTGAGAAATTGGCCCTACTCTATAGTGTTAGGGTCGGTGCTTACGTGCCATCCTTGAATGTACATATACTTGTGTATTTATACAAATGTACATTCTCATTAAATCACTAATACTAATTTATATGGTACCATACAATGTAACGTTACAGATATTATACGATTTGAAGGAGTTCGGATCAGATTTAAAGGAGTTTAGATAAGGGCTCATAGTAAGCCACGCTGAGAGATATAAATGCTAAATGTTAGCACAGCTAAGTGTTAGTTGGTTATAATACTCAGCAGATCCAAGAGTTGGAGCCATGTTTGTAATGGGACATAGACCTGAGAATATACTGGTAACTGCATAGTTACAAGAGTTACAATTGGGTGCCAGAAAATGCTAGTTGCGCAAGTATGTCTTTAATAATTCTCCCTGATCTATTTCTACCGATGCAGGTCTGTCGGTAGATACCTTTTATATCAGCATATGTCATACCTATAGGGTATATATGGTCGTTCTTAGCCGATTGTGAGCTTAGAGCTTATATTGACATATGGATATCCAGTTAAAATTGGATATGAGACAGACTCACGAGGGCTTTCGTTAGACACCCTATGTAAGCCGTCAATGGAGAGTCCTCTCGAGTTGAGTAGTATACATGATCATTTGACTTGAGTGCCACAGTGGGCTCGTAAGTGATCCACCATACTTTGGTTCCAGACCTGAGTGCCACATGTCACAGACCTTTTATGGTGTGACCGCTAGGTGTCGCTGGGTATGGTCCGATGCTTATGGAGTTCAGTGTGTACAGATATTGGATCCGTCAGCTCGCATAGGAAGCTAGATATTCATATACTTCGAGATTGTATCTCAGAAAGAATTGTGGCCACAAGCATTAATCCTTGAAAAAAGTTACGCCATGGTGGAACAATATAGCAAAAGAGTTTGCGCATATTGTTCAGTGAAATACAAGTCTGGAGATAAGACATAGATGAGCACTAGGGGATTTGATAGTGATAATCTATATCCCTGTACATTCAGGATATCATGACGGAAGAACTATACGTATGCGTTGTAATCTCAACTTGTATGGTTCAATGCGCTAATTTGTATATCCATGACGTGTGCGTAGGGCATTGCTCACGGACTCATAGAATAATTCCATTTGACAAATCGGGCATAGGACCTAGGGAGTCCCGCGATATGGAGTGTACTCGTTGTGCACTGGGCAACGTGTCAGATTAAAGTGTTTAATTCAGCAATATTCAGCGCTACCACAGGAATGCGTGCATGTCTGTATTTAAGTGTTAAATACAATAATTAGTTAATAATTGTTATTTACTAATTGTATTATGACACGTGGTGTATTGTGAACCCTCAGTTGAGTTTATCCAAGTATAAAATTTGGTAGGACCTATTAGGGGTATGCTTGGTAACTATTTATGAGAGGCAAAATGATCATTACATACTTTGATTATTTAATGGTTAAATGCTCTCTTATTATATTATATTATATAGTATATTATTATTATTATATTATATTATATTATATTATATTATATATATATATATAAAGAGAGAGAGAAGTGAAGTGTGTGTGTGTGTGTTGGGCATTTGGCCCGTGAGAGAAGAAGAGAAAGAAAAGAAAGAAGAGAAACCGAAGAAGAAGAAGAAGAAGAAAAAAAATGAAAAAATGAAATTGTTTCATTTTTCTCTATGGTTCTATTTGAAGTAATGGTAGATTGCTTTAAATTCTCCATTTCTTATCTGTTTGGAGAAAATGTTAAACACACACCAGACCATTTTTGGGATTAAGAGTTAATCCCGTGCTGAATATAGAGCTGCTATTCTAGCTCACCAAGTTCACCGTGTGTTATGACTAGAATTGCCCGCGAGTTTGTCTCCATGCGGACTCCAAGGAAATACTTGTATAATGTTACACGTTAAGGTGAGTTCTCAACCTTTCTAATATATTAGTTCTCAACCTTTCTAATATATTAATGTGATTAATATATTTTATTTATTGTGTTTATTATATAATTTACGCTTTCGCCGCATTAAATTCGTATTTGATACGTATTTTAGACAATAGACACAATTGCATATGTATACATCCTCATGTATTAGATCCCTGATACATAGAAGTAAAGATCACTACGAGAGGTCGTGTTCTATCGTTTCTAGGTAGTGTCAACTACAACAAAGCAATCATCTTCACACTTATAAAGGTTCAAAACAAAACCTTTGTAGTTAGATCCTCATTACTTAAAAGACATCTTTGGCTTCAACATAATTTGAATGGTTATATGATTTGATGAAAATTAATCAAGATGGAAAACCTTAGCTTTGAAAAATAAAGAAACCTACTCATCCTTGGAGAACCCTCTGTCCAACCTTTTCAAGATAGTTCTATCATCAACCTTTTGCCTTTTTCAGAAAAATTGTAGTCCTATAAAACCCAAATTCCTTAAGTCGAATTTTGAAATCACTTTCTAAAACTCTCTAATTGAACTCATTACAACCATCTTTCCCCCTCTTTGTCATGCATTGAAAGTATCTCATTAAAGTCTCCTAAATAAATCAAAGGTAAACGGGAATAACTTCATAACCAATGCAATATTTCCCAACTCACCCTTCGTTTATGCTGAATAGGGTTTCTGTAAAAACCCACCACCCTTCAAACATTATTTGATTCATATCCTACCTTTACATCTAAATGGTACATGGAAAAACTCAATAAGGACACATCCCACAAATCATTCCAAAGTAGAAAAATTCCTTCACTATACCCCACACTATCAATATGAAAAGCATTTTGAAACCTTGAGCTCTCTTAAACCTTAACTATCTTTACACTAAATAGTTTAGTTTCTAGAATAAAAACTAAAGTAGAAGAACCTTCAAAAAGGAGTTTCTATAACCCCTTAATGCACGAAGATTCTTCAGACCCCATGTATTCCAACAAAAGGCACTTATTGTGCTCCACAGGGTTGCTGCACAACCTCCGCCTTAAAGGAGAAGGGTTCATGAGTATGGGCTTTCTTTGACGGGGCCTTCTTCTCGACACATTCCCCACTGAATTTTCTCTTACTACCCAATTCGCCATTACAATCATCATTCACTGAATGTGAGTGGAAGAATATTCTTGCCCTTTTATTTAACTCTTTTGTCTTTACCATCTTCTGAGAAGATTTTAAAGTAGTACTCGTTGAAAATAACACTAGTTGTTTTGTTATTTTTGAAGCCTAATATCAGATGCTCCATTCTCGAAACTTGCTACACCACTGTTGTTCATTTCATCACAGAAAATTCTCGAGGCTCTAAGGCCAGATGTCTTGGTAATAAACTTGGTCAAGTTATCATGACCTAACCCAGACCTAATAAGATATTGTCTGCTTTAAGTCGAAGCCTACATAATTCTATTCTTGGGCTTCACATAAATATCCTTCACCCAAAACACGTCTTACCAATTAAGGTGTGAATCACCCATTATAAAGCTAACATCTTTCCTATGCTTTTACGATGTGAGATTTACTTAAAATATTACACAAGTAGTTGAAAATCGTCGTAAACTGACTAAGTTAAACCTTTTTTGAACATCCAAAAATGCAGTTCTATTCAAATTTGATTTTATAGACTCATTTGAAATAATCTCTTATTTTGAAATAGCCCTTTTTTTTTTAATTCGAAAAATAGTTTCTCTCAAAATCCCTAGATTTTTGCTGAAAACTATTCAATTTTTGCAGGCCTGCATCCTCCATATATATTGAACCATTTTTTTTCATTATCCTGACCATCTCCTTGGACGAAATCTACTCATCGCCGACTTCTTTATCATCTAACGGGAAACCCTTTTTTGGATGCTGGTTAACTACCGCCCTTATATTATTTGAATATCGGTGGTTCGTAAATTTTTTTTATATCGGTTAGATAATCCTCCATACACTATCTATAAGTATGCGTGAGAAAACCACATAATGTACAGAAAGTCTGGTAGCTTTTCATATTTAAAATGGACCCATATCAACCGATCCATATCTCATAGTCCAAGAAACATCCCTTTCCGAATCAGATTATTAATATCTAAACGGACACGGATTCACATATATTTTCTTGAACAAGAACTACTACTATCCGCATCCACTTCAAGAAATTCCCCAATCTTTTTACTGACCAGCTCTGTAATTTTGACATTCATATGGATTAAGGATACATTATGAACCTACAACCAAAATGGAACACTATGGAAATTGGGGTTTGTTGCACGAGCTTCATCAGTTGCAATTTTTAGAGCCAATAAAAACTTGCTGAAATTCTAAGGCTCTAGGAGTAACACCCTTTTCCCGATCATCTTCCCTCTGAAACAAGAAAAACATCATTACCCAACCATCTAAAATGCAAATTCCCTTAGGTTTCCATAAAGTTCTCATTGTATTGAAGAAAGCATTCAATTGAAAATTTTTCCTAGTCAAAACTTTGATAAAAAGCGCGAAGGTTGAATTTTTTCGATGCCTTTTGACAACACCTTCATCCATCCCCAGAATCTCTTCATTATGAGAATTATTAATGTAGAAAGATTGCCATGGTGTTTTAACTTCATTCATGACAAAAATTCACACTAAACAGCAAAAGAGCCTGAAAACATGAAGGACAAGTCTCTAGAAACTCCTAAAGAGAATGCACGTGGATCACTTTTAAAGATGAATTCATAATATTTTTAAAATTACTAATTAATCTTTTAAAGACGAAAATAATAACATTTCAAAGATGAAAATGGTAGTAAAAAGAATGTAATTGAATATTTTAAAAAATTTATACATCTAGTTGGTACGTTAAGATAAAAGTAGGGACAAAATGAATAATTTTTCTTGAAACTTATGTCTATTAGTCCAACAAAATTAAAATTTTAGTATCTAAATCTAATTTAACATAGCAAAATTATAAACTTAAAATAAAAAAGCGACTCTATGTTCCTTCTTTTTCTTTATTCTTCAGCATGTTTATCTCCATTCTATTATTATTGTGATGATAAAACAGTTGAGGACTCTTCTCTGACCTTCATACAACTTTTGCACTGAGCTTCTTCATTTAAAAAAAAAAAAAGAAAGAACTTTGTACAAGAGCACTTCCTAAGGGTGGCCAAGTGTTCGGATTGGATTTCATGAAATTTCAAAATGAAAAGAGTAGTAGTGGGCATTTGCCATTAGGTATTGGTTGGTGGGCAATGGGGCATTAGTTAAGGTTGCTTTTACAAACTCATTTCAAATCTCCAAGCCTCTCCACAATCATCATCATCATCAATTCATCATTTTTGGCCGTTGCTTAGGGAGGATTTTTATATTTGTTATTAAAACGTGGCCCAATCACTAGATCTGGAAGTTGACACAAAAATTTTCTTGTTCTGTTACGTAATTTTGGCTTTGTTCCAATTTTGGAGTTTATGGTGTGTAATTTGACGATTTTTTTTTTCTAAGTACTAACATCATCGATTAGGTATCTACCGAAATGTTGTCTAAATCAAGCATTCAATCTCATCATACAATTTTTGAAAAGTTTTGAAACGATAGATGGATACTACTTTTTAAAAAAAAAAAAATTAATATCACACTATTTATTAGAACTTATTTATTTATTAATATTTTAACTTTAACATTTGAATTAAAGATTTATTTAAGTTATATTATTGTTAAGACTTATTTTTAATATTAATATTAATATTAAATTTTATCTAATAATTTTAAAATTTAAATTAAATAACAAATTAATATAATATTAAAATTAATATTTTAAGTTTAAATTTTTATATCTTTATTTTCAATTAATTTTTTAATTGCATGTTATGTGAGGGGTTTGAATGGTATACTAATAATCACAAGATATAAAGTTTTGGTCTTAATAAAAGTCGAGTGTTATCATTTCATATCACACATTATTTATTATAACTCATTTATGTACTTATTTATTTTTTTAAAAAAAGAAAATGACACATTACCCAACCACACAAGTAATTCATATCAATATTTCTTTTTGACAAAAAAAAAAAATTTATTACAACTCATTCATTAGATCCATACAGGCAAGTTCATTGAGATGAAGAATGATAATAAACCTAATAATGTAGGTTATTTAAAAACCATTTTAATAACATTACCTTACTAACATGCTTATTTTGTTCACATGAAATGTTAAGAAGAAGAAGGAAAAGAAAGAAGTTGACCTAAGTTTTGGGTTCAATTAGATTATTGGATCACGATTTTATAAGGGTGTATTTTTTTTTTTATAATTAGAATATGTTGAAAGTTAGTGATTCAATAATCTTGTATGAATAAGAATTGAGATGAATACTAAAAGGAGAGTCATCATAAAGTCAAATATGCGTTGGACGCACAAGAGAGGAGAAAGACGGGACTTGGAAGCAAGGAAAGGCAAAAAAAAAAAACAAAGGACACATGTCCAACCCCAACATTGTGGCTCTGGTGGCAGAAACTTCAGTGCATGCTCGGTTCTCCTTGTAAACCCTTTAGATAATTATTATGCATTAAGAGAGATACTCTAAGAGATTAAAGAACTAAGTAGATCTTAAGTACTTGTGAGCATTAGGGTGTAACTATTGTTAGGCATTTATTATTCTTGAAAGAGTGAAGTATGCCACATAAATTCATTTGAGATTTCTTTATTTATTTTTCTTTGTAAAATTCTCTAAAAGAGTTAATAAGAGAGATTATGATTCTTTGATTCACCGTGGACTTAGGCTCTCGTTGAATCACATAAATTAGTTGTGCTGTATTTTTATTTTATCTACTTTCATATTATTGATATTATATTTGCTTGAAAATCACATATTTCTACTGCAAAAGGGTATTAGGGTTAAAGGTTGATCTTAATTAGGGTTGACGCTAAACTTAATTTCCAAAGAGAATGAGATTCCTTCAACAAACTGGTATCAGAACGCTGGTGGCAAAACTTCAGTGCATGCTCGGTTCTCCTTGTGAACCCTTTAGATTAATTATTACGCATTAAGAGAGAGACTTTAAGAGATTAAAGAACTAGGTAGATCTTAAGTACTTGTGAGCATTAGGGTGTAACTATTGTTAGGCGCTTATTATTCTTGGAAGAGTGAAGGTATGCCACATAAATTCCTTTGAGATTTCTTTATTTTTTTTTCTTTGTAAAATTCTCTAAAAGAGTTAATAAGAGAGGTTAGGATTCTTTAATCCACCGTGAACTTAGGCTCTCGCTGAATCGCGTAAATTATTTGTGCTGTATTTTTATTTTATCTACTTTCATATTCTTGATATTATATTTGCTTGGCAATCACATATTTCTGCTGCAAAAAGATATTAGGGTTAAAGGTTGATCTCAATTAGGGTTGACGCTAAACTTAATTTTCAAAAAGAATGAGATTCCTTCAACAAACTGGTATCAGAACATTAGTTTGATAATAAAATCAAGTGATGTTTAAACCATGTTAACTGTTAAGCAAGGTATAGAGAAATTCAATGGGATGAATGAATTCAATCTATAGAAGAAAAAGATGAAATGCTCTACTAGTCAAAGAAGGGTTAGACTCAACCTTGGAGGAAGTTGGTTCATCAACTAGTGAAGAAAAGAAAACCTTGAAGCTAGGGTGATAGATTGAGATACAATTCAGAAGAAAGCCCACAACACCATAATACTAGTCACGGTCTATGCCCATCCAGGTCTAAATCTGATTTATTCTACTTCTGTTATTCATGTACCAAATGAAACAACCGAACCTTGGGACTTTGTTCAGTTACTTTCCTCCAATCCGTACTTAAAAGATTAACACCACACCATATTGGAATAAGCCCATGGTAGTTCAATCAAGTCATTATCATTATAGGCTATCACGACTTTTCAAGTTAGCAAGGTCCTAGAAAACGTTGGGTGACGAAGTATTAAAGGAAGTAGATGGATAGGAGACAGCTTTAGGTCTATGGAAGAAACTCGACACCTTATAAATGAGGAAGTTTTGGTTAATCGTCTACATGTGAAGAAGAAGTTGCATTAGCTGCTTATGTCTGAGGGATCTTCATTAAGAGATCACATTGATGTCTTCAACAAAGTCATCATTAGTTTTTAGATTTTAAGCATTAAGATGGAGGATGAAGACAAAGTCATCCTCCATTTAAGTTCATTACCATCGGGATATGAGAGCTTTGTTGACACACTATTATATGGTAAGGAGACTCTTATAATAAATGATGTCAAGACATTATTGAATTCAAAGGAATTAGAAAAGAGATTTGAAACCAATGGTGTAACAGCTTTGGTTGCAAAAGGAAAGAAGAACAATTAATCAAAGAGGAGATCCAAGTAGTGATTCATTTGCAACAAGGAATGGTACTATGTGAGGGATTGTTCTAAAGTAAAAGGAAAGGATGAGAATGCTGCAATTAGAAGTCTTAGAGATGACATCAAAGTTATAGACTCATTAGTAGCCTCAAAGAAAAAATACTCTGGCAAGTGGATACTCAATGTTGAGTGTAGTGTCTATATATGTCTCGATAGATCATTATTTATTAATTACAAAACTATTAAAGGTAAAGTTTTAATAGAGAATGACATAACTTATGAAATCGTAGGGGTTGGTGATATAAGGCTAATGATGCAAGGTAAAAAATTTAAGAACTTGGTTGTATTGTGTTCTTATTTTATTTGTTTTTATATTTTTGATATTATATTTACTTAACAATTACATATTTTTATTGAAAAAAATATTAAAATTAAAAGTTGATCTCAATTAGAATTGACACTATATCTAATTTCCTAAAGGAGAAGGAGATTCTTTCAACGGAATATTTATGTATATTAATGCCAGCAAGCGTCACATAGGCTCATATATCAACAGCATCAAATATCAATGGACAATAGTAACACCACTGCCCTCCTTTAATTTCTTAAGGAAATGTCATCTCACGCAAGCAATTCAAATTTTCAAATCATTTCCTTTCTAATTTATTTGACTCGATCTCAACCCTTTAGAACAATACTACACAACCATTGAAAATAATATATATGCCGGTATATATATAAAAAAATTCAAAGAGTGATATTGTTAACATTATAGTAAACGACAACATTACATTATATTATATTGTTAATTCTCAATTTTAATTCTATTCTTGAGATGTTATAAAATTATATTACATGTATTGTTGCACTTTATAAAATAAGCGATCTTGTTCATCTAAATGTTATTTAGAAAATTCCCGACAATAATATGTATTAGTAATTAACAAACTCTTATATAATCATTTATTTAACACAAGTTACATATATAATACTCTTCTTTAGCATATGTCATAATAGTAATAACAATAACATACTAGACTAAAATATAATTTAAATATGCATTATACTTGAATCGCATACAAGATCAAATATGAAAAATTAAAATAAAAAATTTTAACTTTTAATCATTAATGTTTAATTGTCCTGCAATATCTGAAGTGATAATTAATTTTTCTAATTCTATATTTTTTGTGATCTTCAATAATAATGTGTTTAAAGTAGAAATGAGATACACAGACTTAGAGAATTTTAACACTACTTTTTTTTACCACTTTATGAATATCTTTTCATTTTTAATATTTATAATGGTTATCACTTTTCCTATCTCAGTATATTCTGTGGTTAACTTCTTAAAATGAAGGGGAATATTAAATTGCTCTTTGATCCAAATATGAGGACGTGGTCAACAAAACAATCATATCTAGAGTGAGAAATACCAATTATTAGGTTGACGTTTATGAAGAAATAAAGAGGAATTCAAATTACTCAAGACCTAGAAACAACTAAGTCAATTGGAAGATTGTGGAAGAAAAGAAAAAAAATTAGCAATGCAAATTGATGGTAAAAGAAGTAAATTAACATTGTCAAATGTTTTTGAAATATTTCACTTAAACCAAAGAGAATCCTTTTTGCTTGTTTTACCAAAGCAATAAGCACATCATAGATTGTGCGGTTATAAAGAGATCAGAGATATATGCCTTCATATCACAATTAAATACAAACCCTAATCAAAATAAACAGAAGACCATCCTCAACCACATCATATGGGAACTTCAACCAGACGTTTGCCTTATGCAAAACCCCACTATTGATTCACAAGAATCACTCATATTTTCCTTCACCAAATCATCAAGCATATTCTCTATCATCACACACCAATGCTCTTTATTCAACAACAATCAAACATGATAAGCATTAACATTAGTGCTTGTCTTAATTTCAACTAAGCTATTCTTCATATTCCATTCATCTAATATTGACTACCTTTTGGTGACAATTTGTGTTAATGGGTCATGTTTGTGTCACAATTTAAAACTCTTTTCTTTTTTATGGCTGAAAACTTTGAAAGTTATAAGTTAATGAATTATGACTGATTTATGTGCAATAATTGGAGTGGATGAGATTATAGAAGAATTTGAAAAGCAATTTCTTCAAGCATTGGATTCCATGAAAAGTGGATTATTTGGATTTAATTGCTTTCTTACTAATTAACATAATATGGGAGAGAATATTAGGTATGACAATCTCTTTCTTTTAAGATTTGTCCAGGTCGAAAAAATGGTTGACTTTTTTTTTTTTATTACTTTGTTTTCTTTGAAAAGCCACCAAAATTTTTTTTTTGAATGACTTAAAATGGTTATGTTACACCGCGCGCTTGATAAAAATATCTAAAGGTAGGATTAACATGATGTATGGTTTAAAGAATGAAAAAAAAAATAATGATATAGAATGAGAAGAGAAAAAAAATGAGAGATAGAATAAAATGATTTTATTGTTTGATTGGAGCTTATAATTAATTATGGAAAAGAATAAATAATATTTTATTTAGATAAAAATATTCTTTAGATTTAATTTTTATATTTGATTTTAATAAAAAATTAAAATTTTTAAATATAAATTAATTTAAAGTTTAATTGGGAATGCTTCTAGCAAAGAGTTTTACTCTATCGGGCTTTAGCTATTAACGTTTAAAAAAAAAGCAATTTGTGTTTAACAATAAATTATAAAAGTACTTTAGTGTAGTTTGTATTTTTCAAAGAATTTGATTGTGTTAAAAGTACATTTTCTATTGTAAAGGTATTTGAATAAATATAAATATTTTTTTATTTTCAACTCTTAAATAATATAATTATTTTTCAACATTCAATTTATTTTTTAGTTTTAATTAAGGGTGGGCAAAAAAAATTGATCACCGAAAAATCGAACCGAACCGATCAGTTCGGTTTCGGTTCAATTTTTTAAAAACAAACCGAAAAATATCGAACCAAAAATAAAAAAATTCATAATTTAAAATAAAAAAACCGAACCAAAAAAAACCGATTCGATTTTTCTCACAAAAAAAACCGGTTCGATTTTTCTCATAAAAAAAATTGATTTCGATTTTATTTATTAAAAAAATCGAACCAGATCGTATCCACCTCTAATTTTAATAATTTTTTCTGGGAAAATCTTTGAAAATGGCTCCCATTTTTAAGGTTTAATCTATTTTAACTAAACTTCCAATTTTTAATCATTTTTAGCCAAATAACCCATTTTAGGATACTTTTGTCTTCAATTATATTTTCATCCAAAATATTTTTAAAAATGAGCCATTTTCTTTTAAAACACTCTTTAAAAACCTTTACCAAAATTTAAACAATAAAAAAGTAGATCAACTATTTGAGCATTGAGATTTTAAAAATTATAAGTTAAAAGTACAATTCAATTTGAAAATAGATAAAAATTGATGAATTTCGTATTTGGGAGTTTTTTTTTGTGTTTTTGTTAATAATGAATGAAAAATAGTTAAAAATAATTAAAAATGAACAAAAATAAATAAAATCTACACCCTGCATGTGGCGCAGGTGTCAGTTGTGCATCAGGCACAGAACGCAGAGGTCCCACGCATTAAGTGCTTGGGCGCTAAGCACCTCCCACGTGGTGCCACATGACCATCAATTTTTAAAAATATTTTTATTTGTTAAATTAAATTAAATTAAATATATTAATAAATAAATTAATTAATATTTTGTGATTAATTATAGTTATTTATTATGTAATTAATTTATTTTCATGTCTAAATTTAATTATTTTGGTGTTTACTTTTTATAAAAAATTAATAAATTTAAGCGTTTAATTAATTAAATATATTTTAATTTGAAATGAATTTAATTAATATAATAAATTAACTACTTATTTAGAAATTAATTAACTAATTAAATTATGTCATTAATTTAATTCTTTATTCAGTTATATAAATTATAGTCACCTAAATAATTAATTTATTTACATACAGAATTATTATTTAATATAGGTTAATTGTTTATTATAAATTGGTTAACTTTATTAATTATCTATTCATACACTAATAATTTTTTTTTCAAGAAGTAAAACATGTCAAAATAATTTATAATTCTAGAAAATGAGTTCTACCGATTGTTGATCACTGCTTATTTGAAGTAGTGTGCTTTAGACGTCATTAGGCATATATTGACGCTCAGACAAACAAAATTATTTAGAATAGGCCATTTTTTGGATATATATGATATCCCACTCTCAGGAATATTAATGTATGAGATTTTATTAAGATAAGTGTATACTCAAAACTTGTATGAAGAATTGTAGTTTTTGGTATGTCAAAAACACATTAGATTCTCTCGTTTAGAATTTTATTTGATTATGGGGTTGAGGATAAGAGATTATTCCATAGTCAAAGAGTTGAACAAAAAACTTAGAAATAGATTGTAGTTAAATATTTAAGAAATAGAAGGTTGTTGACCTATAAGGACTTAAATATGTGGTTCACTGCGGTAGATTTAATTAAGGATAATGACACAAATGCTGTAAAAATGTGTCTTTTATTTATTCTATAAACTGTTAGTACCGTGAGACACTCGTAAACTAGTTCAGTATTTATGCTTAGGCTTGTTGATGATTTGGATGAGTTCAATACCTACCAATAGGGCACAATTGCATGGGTTGTACTCAATAGTAGCTTAAGCACAACAGTACTAAAAAAATTAATGAAGATAAAAAAGTGGATGGTCGGCAGAAGGAAGTATATAACGTGTATGCTTTGCATATGTATTCCTAATGAGTAATTCTATTAATTATTGCATTGAAATGCAAAGAAAGTGTTCAAATAACTATTTGTTGATTTAAAATTATCGTTTTTTATTATCTCAAGTTTGGATCTATAAGACAATTATGATATGTAGATTGGTGTTTAGGTGTAAGGATGGTGACCATTTTTTGTGTCTCTTGAATTGGTATAGTAAGGGTACCCCAATGTTCACAGATGCTAAAAAGGTACTATTAAAAAATGGTGAAGATTTGATATGTTTTTATACTACTTAACCACTTAAAATATATATATTAAATTTTGGAAGCATATAGTAAGTTGGTGTCTCGAAAATATAATAAGAACGAGGATTATCGCATAACGACAAAATTATATATCTTATCAAGAGTATTTAGAGGGGATCTCAAACTCAACCATATTGTGAAGCCAAATATTTAATTCACCAATCCCGAGGATGATATGGACTTTAGTATAGCTCCCATTTTAAAGCCTCGCTAACATCTAGAGTATTATATTATAATTATAATTATGCCACTGTAGTTTAACGCTCTTGAGAAGAAGATTGATGATTTGTGAGATGAGATGGTAGTGATGGAAAAAGAGATGATGACCAAGACAAAGAAGACATCTTGCATCAAATGAGACTTATGATATAGTACTAGTAGTTGATAAGGGCAAATTTGTCATATATTTTCTCATGTTTTTATTATTGATATTTTATGGTTTTATGAGAATAGATGGCTATTTATGTGCATTATTGTTATTTATAGGGACTTGAACGAAATTTAAAGAAAGAACGCAAAAGGAGCGAAAACAGGGACTAAAATGCAAAGTTTTCAAAGTATGTGTCCATCGCCCCAGCGCCACAAGGATTTTTGCCCCAGCTCTGAAATAGTGATCGAAATAAGAAAAACGACCTGCTTAAGTCGCGTCTAGCGCCCCAGCGCCGCAGAGTCACCGCGCCAGCGATGATCCATAGCCCCAGCGCTATCAACATACCGCGCCAGCGGTGAAGCCGTTTTCACGCAGCGCCCCAGCGCTATCCTCCTACCGCTCCAGCGGTAATAGCTTTTTCACGCGTCGCCCCAGCGACAGATGCATAGCGCGCCAGCGGTAGTGCGAGTCCTAGTCCGACGAGAATTGAGATTTTCAAGCTCATATCAATCCCTATATAAAGCCACTCGTTCCCAACCTTCAAAAAAGAATCCAAGACAACCCAAGAGCACCAAGAATATAGAGCACAAGTCTTGGAGAGCAATAGGAGCTTAATTGAAGCAACTTTAGAGAGAGATACAAGACGTTCTTCGGCATCAAGAGTTCCTAGGCAGCGCAATTAAGAGCAATTCGACGTCTATATCGGTTTGCTAATAATTGTATCATGATTTATAATTATTTTTACTGCTGTTCTCTTGTAGCCATGAGCTAACTTATTTTCTAGGGTTAATATTTGAACTCAATATGTGCGCTTAAATTGCCATATTCTTTTAGTATTTAATAAACTTAGTCATTTATTATTTAAATTACTTGTGTTTAATGCTTCAATATATCTGGCCAATATATGGTGAATGAATTGGTAATATTTTGATAAACTCGGAAGAGGAATCAATATATTTAGACCTAGGTAATTTGATGCATGATTGTAGAGTAACATTCAATGTTGTATATGCAAGTTTCAATTTAGGATAGGAATATACCTAATTGGCATGTATGATCAATAAGACCTAATCTTAACGAATCTTAATTTATTACAAGTACCATAGGAATATAGGTATTTGGTAAATTAGGGTATACTTGCATGACCTTGGAAGAGGCTTGTGAATACATTAGCGTCTTGATCAATAATAAAGACTAAGTGAGTTAAATATTAGAGGATTAATCATTAGAAACATATTGAGGGATAATATTAATCCTAGGTTTTCTCTACATTGCTATCACCTAATTTTCATTGCATTGTGTTTTTGCTTTTATATTTCTTACATTCATTCTTAGATTTTTATTTTTCTGAATAATTATTAGGAAGATATAATTTCAGTAATTGGTTAAAAAGAAACAATTATCCCTGTGGGTTCGACATCCGACTAATTAGTCTCTTTATTACTTGCATACGATAGTGTATACTTGCACTTAATCTATGATATAGAAATATCGCATCAGTAGTCTGAGAGCATGTTCGAGGACGCAAATCTGACAATAGTATGTTCTGTACATAAAGTTGACTTGGTACATTCATAACAACTTAGTATATTCATTGACGTTATTTTGTTTCGGGGGAGAGAATGTAGGATCCATGACATTTAGACACAAACTACAACGGTTGAGTATATGCATCAATGGCAGGTAAACATACAACATGCAACTGAGAGCTCCGTAAGTATTTAATTTATATTAGATGTTGTTGCATAAGGATTGAGCATATATGAGCACCAGTACAAAGACATGTGGATTAAACACACCCCTTATACCAATCTCATCTGAAAGAGATTTAAAAAAAGAAAGGTTGAGTTGCAAGTATGGGGAATAGAATTCATGACACCTTTTTCACCATCTCACAAAACAAAATATATACTTGTAGTTATGGATTACATTTCAAAATGGGTAGAGACAATAGCATTACCAACAAATGAGGCTAGGACAATGATTAAGTTCCTTCAAAAGAACATATTCACGAGATATGGAGCCTTGAGAGCAATTATAAGTTATGAGGGCTCACATTTCTATAATAAATATTTTTCAGCCCTCTTGTTAAAATATAGAGTATTCAATTAAGAAATAAAGCATATCCTGGAGAAGACGGTTAAAATCAAACTGAAAAGATTGGGCATTACACTTGGATGATGCCTTATGAGCATATCGTACTGCTTACAAAATCCCTATTGGTATGTTCCCGTTTTATTTAATCTTTGAAAAAGCTTGTTACCTACTTTTGAAGTTGGAACACAAAACTTATTAGGCCATTAAAGCCCTTAATTTTGATCTCCAAGCCATAGGTGAGAAACACTTACTTCAATTAAATGCCATAGACGAGTTTTGTCTACAAGCATATGAGAATGTTAAGCTTTACAAGGAAAAGACGAAATGATGGCATGATAAGACGATACTTTAGCGTTCATTTGAAAATGTACAACTAGTGCTGCTTTATAATTCACATCTGAAGTTATTTCCTGAAAAACTCAAGTCCCGATTGTGTAGTCCATTCTAAATTATCACGGTATATCCAAATAAAGCTGTTGAAATTAAAGATCCAAATAATCAAACTTCATTTATAGTGAATGACCAGTGCCTTAATAATTATCCTAGAGGACATATAGATAGACAAAAAGTCAACGTTGATCTGATTGACCACAAGTAACCACAGGATCACCACATCAAGCCGAAGACGTTAAACCAAATGCTTCTTGAGAGGTAACCTAAGCTTAGTATCCTTTGATTTTAATTTTTAAGTCTTTATTTTTCTCTTAATTTTGTTCATTTTTCATCATACATATATTTTAGAATTAGAAATTTAAGTTTAAATTTTTTTTTTAAAAAGAAAGAAGAGCTTTCAGCTGCCACAGCGTTCAGTACTGGGCACCATACGCCTGAAACAAAGAGATATGAACATGCATGCTTGTGAAGAAATTAACTATATGTATGCTTGAATTGGTTAGTTGCTTGATGTAATATTGTTCAAATTTGAAGTTCTCAATTATCAATTATAGACACATATTGTTACCTTGGGTATAGAGCAAGTAATATCATTATTAGGAGTTAATATGGATGTTGGAAAAATTTAATAATGTGGTTAGATGAATTATACAAGTATTGCTACATTATTGTTGTACAAACATGTGTGATGATTCCAAATTAACAATCACAAGTGGGGGATAGTATTTTGTAAAGGGTGTTGGTAATGTAAGATGAGAGAATAGAGATGTGAATATGATTAAGGAAGTAATTTTGGCTAAAACTATTAAAAGAAGGTACATATATACGAGTTGATATTGCAATGGTTAAGAGGCATTTATTATCCAAAATAAGAGTGCTCATTATTGTTGTTACAGGTATTCAATGGCACACAAGAAATCAAAGAAGTCAATTGCATCATCTTCTACAGGCTATGATACTAATAAGTTTGTCTCTAAAGAAGCCTCGGACTTATATCATTCTTTTATAGTAAAAGAACAATCATTCCAGGAAGAGGCTTTACAATTACCGAAGGGGCCTATACAAGAATCTCAAGAATTATTGCAGACAGGGGTTGAAGATGATTGTGCATACGACCAGATGTAGCAGTAAGTCCAGTAGTAAGATAATTCTATGCTAATGGCACAAAACATAACCATGCGAAAGTGCAAATAAGGGAAAAAAACTGTTCACATCCATAGTGAGGTTGTTAATAACTACTATGGCCTACCAAACATACCAAAAGACGACTATATTGAGCTTCAAAAGAATCCAGATTACAAAGCCGTCATCTATTACTTGGCCACCCAAGATGCTCAATGGACAATTTTTGGAAGAACATCTACCTCATTCCCCACACTCTACATGTGCCAAGAATTCAAAGCATGACACTATTTTATAACTTTCAAGTTAATGCCAGTAAGTCACATGAATAAGGTAATAGTAAAGAGAGTTCTATTTCTTTATACCATTTTTACAAGAAAGACAATCGATATTGGAAAAGTGATCAGAGACACAATTCTCTATGGCCTTAAACATTAGAAGCAAAGCATTTACTACCCCTTGCTAATTATAACACTGTGCGCTCAAGTTGGAGTTGAGTGGACATCATCAGAAGAAGTGCTTCCCCCAACACACATTTTGGACAACAACAAAATTGTAATTATAGTTGATGGTCCATACCAAGTCCCCACCTTATGACCACCTCCGCAACAAAGATCAGTAGCACAACTGACCATGCATCAAAAGGTGGCAAAGTTAAAGAATGCCTTCACCGCACACCAGCAGTGAACTGCATCTTATGCAGTATATCAAGACCAAGTTTTAAGTTGCCCTAACTCATGTCAGCATGGATACACATCACTTGTCAAATGTTCCGGCCTATCTATAGCCTTCAGTTGTAGATGACATAGGAGACAACGAAGGAGAAGAAGACGAAGACGAAGCAGAGATTGAAGATGAGCACGAAGGGGACAACTATAGCTTCACAAAAATAAAAAAGTGTTCCAATTTTGTTATTTTACTACCATCATAGGGACATGGCTTATTTTAATTGTGGCAAGGAAAATACTTCTTAGTTTTTTGTTTTCTTTTGTGACTTTCTATGCTCTATTTTTATTTTCTTTTTAAGTGTTAGTTTATTTATTTTTGTTATTATCTTTTGTTTGGGTCAAAAAGAATTTATAATTGATGATAAAAATTTGAGTTGAAGAAAAGCTATAAATTCTTTAAACTTATTTATTACTGTGATTATTTTTATTTTGCAATCGGATTAACTACATTCAGCTTATAATTGTTCACTTTAAACACTTTTGCACATTAGAGCTATTAAATATTCATTAGTTGTTAACGTAGAATATATTCATTTATATAAAAGAAGTAATTAAGGTCACCTAGTATGTAGAACTTGTTTGATTAGCTCTCGAGGCGAAATCCTAGGACGTATATAGCAAAAGATATGATTATAGGTCATGTTTGGATCGATTGAACCTTTCTAGCTAACCTTGAATTATTTTTAATCCTTAGTCACCCTTTTGAGCTTTATTGACTATATTTTCTTTTCAAAAACCACATTAGAAGCCTATAGCCAATTAATTCTTTTATCTTTCATAAATATCCTTCACACTATGATGCATAATATCTTGTTAAGGGCCCTGAAGTGATTAAAATTTATAGATGAAAAGAAGAGGTAGCTCTGAAATTTTTCTCATTCAATTACAAGAATTTGAGGAGCTATAAAAAAAAATTTTAAAAAGAAGAAAAAGAGTTGCATTATAACCTCCAAGAAATATAATAGAGAATAACAGAGCTGCTAAAAAGATGGGTTCAAAGAAAATAAGTTTAAGGGAATTGATTAAGAAAAGAAAGAACAAATTGATCTAGAGACAAGAGGGTTATAGTTATAATGCGATTTGAACTTAATTATTTTTTCAATTTTTTGTACCCTAACCTCAGCCTTTAAGTACAAGTTGAGTAAAGCCCTATTTGATCTCTTTTTATATAATTATTCTATATTAGTGGAGATTGCTATGAAAAACAAGCTTATAGATAATTATTTTGGTCTTGATCTTTCTTTGTAGAATAAGATATTCAAAACTACTATTGATGTGCAAATAAATAGCTCAGCATACACTCACAAGTGAATGATTTAGGATAGATGTAAGCATGATGATTAGAGTATATAATGATCATAAATAATTTTTAAGTCTTGAGGACGAGCAAAATCTTAAGTTTGAGGGTATTTGACAGCGGCATAATTGTAATAGTATATTTAGTACTTCAAATTGGGTATTTTGCTCTAAACTTTGAATATTTAACTATTTATTCGTGTTTTTGATCTTAAATAGACACCTGAGGAAAAATGTGACACATAGGATCAAATAAGAGGCAATTAGGACGAGAAACGAGCGAGATGCGCTCAAAATACAAAAGTGACTCAACTCAGGCCTAGGCGCTGCGGCCTAGGTTAGTAGCTGGGCGTCGCGGCAGTCGATCAGTTGACATCCATGCTTATGTTCCAGATCTCAGTACCATGGGTGCCCATGCAACATATAAAAGGCTCTTTTAAAACTTTTATTTTGACTTGGATTCGAAGGCCCTCGACCCTAGGGTTTCAAAACACATATAAAAGCATACTTTTTAAAGCATGAACGGAGAGAAAAAGGAGAAGAAAACATAAGCAGTAGATTCACATTCAATTCAAGAGATCAAAGTAAATTTATTGAAGATTGAAGAACAAGTTCTTGTGCATTCAAGTTAAAAGAAAGGAAAACAACTTAGGGTGTCACTTGTGTTATTTTCTTTCTTCACTTAAAGAGATGACCTTGTTTATGATGTTCTTTTATTCTTAGTTTGATACTCTTATTTTATCATGAGCTAAAATTTTTTGATCTAGGGCTAGGCATTTTAAAACCTAATATTGATGCGATATTTCTATATCTTAAAATTAAGTGCAAGTATACACTATAGTATACAAGTAATAAAGGGACTAAATAAGTCGGATGTCGAACTTACAGGGATAATTTCTTCTTTTTAACCAATTACTAAAATTATGTCTTCCTAATAATTATTTAGAAAAATAAAAATCTAAGAATGAATGTAGAAAATATAAAAGTAAAACACAATGCAAAGAGATTTAGGTGATAGCAATACAGAGAAAACCTAGGATTAATACTATCTCTCAATATGCTTTCTAATGATTAATCTTCTAATATTTAACTCCCCTAGTCTTTGTTATTGATCAAAACACTAATGTATTCACAAGCCTCTTCCAAGGTCATGCAAGTATACCTTAATTTACCAAATACCTATATTCCTATGGTACTTGTAATAAATTAAGATTAGGTATTATTGATCATACATGCCAATTAGGTATATTCCTATCCAAAATTAAAACCTGCATATGCAACATTGAATGCTACTCTACAATCATGCATCAAATTACCTAGGTCTAAATATTATGATTCCTCTTCCGAGTTTATCAATAATATTATCAACTCATTCACCATATATTGGTCAGATATATTGAAGCATTAAGATCAAGTAATTTAAATATCAAAGAACTAAGTTTATTAAATATTCTAAAGATATGAAAATTAAGTACACATATTGAGTTCAAGTATTAACCATAGAAAATAAGTTTAACTCGTGGCTACAAGAGAACAACAGTAAAAATAATAATAAATTATAATACAATCAATAACAAACCGATATAGACGTTGAATTGCTCTTGATTATACTGCCTAAGATCTCTTGATGCCGAAGAACGCATTGAATCTCTCTCTAAGGTTGCTTCAATTAAAATCCTATTGCGCTCCAAGACTTGTGCTCTGTATTCTTGGTGTTCTTGAATTGCTCTAGGTTGCTCTTGGATGATCTTTGAAGGCTGAGGACGAGTGACTTTTTATAGGAATTGATATGAGCTTAAAAATCTCGATTCTCGTTGGACTAAGACTCGTGCTACCGCTGGGGCAACACGTGAAAAAGGCTTCACCGCTGGAGCGGTGGGATGTTAGTACTGGGGCTTTGGATCATCGCTGGCACGGTGACTGTTTGGCACTGGGGCACCAAATGCAATTAAAACAGGTCGTTCTTCTTATTTCAATCACTATTCCAACGCTGGGGCGATAATCCTAGTGGCGCTGGGGCTAGGACACATACTTTGAAAACTTTACATTTTAGTCCCTATTTCGTTCTTTTTGCATTCTTTCTTTAAATTTTGTTCAAGTCCCTATAAATAACAATAATGCATATAAATAGCCATCTATTCTCATAAAATCATAAAATATCAATAATAAAAACATAAAAAAATATATGACAAATTTCCCCTTATCAAGTATATAATTGAATTTTATAAACTCTTAGTTATGAACTTAATACAGCACAATTGATTCATTCTATCTTATCTTAATACTTTCATTATACCTGATCACTATTTTGAATGTTCAAGGAACCATGATGACTTTGACAAATGAATTCATGTGTTTAGCTTAAGATATATTGATACACAATCATAGGGTAGCGACTATGAGTTCTATCTAGGATATATATATACATAGGTGGCATGTATGGTTTGATTTAGACTCGTTCTTAATAAGTTACATCTTATTCGGATTACCATAAACATATAAATAATTTTTAGGTTATGATATAATCATTGACCATTGACAGAGGCTTATGATGAAATTAATAGCTAGCCAATTAATTGGTAGTAAAATAGTAACTAAAGGGTTAAAGAATTCAATGAAATACTAGGGGATACATTGAAACCCTAGATTACTTCTCAATTAGTGAATTCAATATTGAGTACTTTTGATATTTAATTAGGTTTAATCTGATAGTAGTAGTATAATTAATTAAAATCAATCTTTAAATTTTTTTTGGATAAAGGTAAAATAGAGTAATTTTAGTAATTGATTCAAGAAATATATACAATAGCCTCTATGGGATTGATAATCTGGACTTAACTTTTATACTACTTGATACAATAGTGTGCACTTGCACTAGGCTATTATAGTACATAGCAGTTTGGGATTGAGGGGAAGAGGATAATATCTCTTTGATTCTGTAAAGACTTTGCCTCCATGTATCTTTATTGTAAAATTATTATTCAATAGTGCCATATGAATGAGTTCATCAAGCTCAATAAAACGAACATAAGCCTAAATTAAGCCTATCCATTATAAATTCAGTGTCTTGCTCTATTCTTTTTTCCTTAAAAAAAAGAAAAAAAAAAGAGTCATCCTTATTACTCCACTACAACCACCATAAGTGAAATACTTTTAGGATAAAAGCTGATAAAGGTTTGGAACCCAACCAAGCCTTAAACCAAGAACCTTTGGCAATTTGTCTTGTGCTGTCTAAAACATGCAAGCAATAAAATATAAAAAATTAAAGCTGCAAACTCCAGGTGCCACAAATAACCATTGCCACCACTCACCATCACTGTTGAACATGCCAATCAACTCAACAACCTTCAATAATTTGAACCTAAGTTACACCAATGCCTGTCATTACTGGAAAATCTAAAATCGAGGCTATCCATCATTTGACCATCACCATTTCTTCTTCACAATCTCAGCCACAATATATCTAGCTATCAAGCTTCTCATGGTTGCCGACATCTTCTGCAATGGCCTTTTCTTTTCTTGATATGGCTGGTTGATGATGATCGACCATGACTAATGAAAAGAGGCAACACAAGCTTGAGAGAAAATGAGATGAATTAGGGCGACAATTGGATTTTCTCACTTAGCATTTTATCAGTTTTGGAAAACTTTATTTTTGGTCAAAACGTTTCTAGAACTTTACAAATAAGCCCAAATAGGGCATTGACCTTCTAAAAATTAGAGGTGCCAAAGTTTGAGTACTCGAAGCCAAGAGCCAAGGTGGAGAACTAAGGGGTCGAGGAGTTGAAAATCGATAACCAAAGAAACTGATGAGCCATAAACCAAAGTAAAGACCAAGAACTGAGAACTCGAGGTTGTGTAAGCCCTTATCAAACTATATAGGCCATCATTAAGGCCGCCTCACACTGTTGTTAGTGCTTATCAATGCCGCATAAGCCCTTATCGAGGCCGTCTTACATTATTGTAAGCCCTTATTAAGGCTATGTAGACCCTCATCGAGGCTGCCTTACGCTGTTGTTAATGCTTATCAAGGTAGCCTCACTCCATCGTAAACCCTTATTAAAGCTGCTTCACTCCATTGTAAGTGCTTATCAAGACTGGACAAGCCTTCATTGAGGTCACTTTACGCTGTTGTAAGACCTTATTAAAGCCACATAAGCCCTTATCGAGGCTACATAAGTCTTCATTAAGGCTGTATATGCTTTCTCCGAGTTCAATCATAGAGACATTAAAAATTTTTCGTTCAAATGCTTGATAAGCCTATATGATTCTTTTGACTAAGTGCCTAAACACAAAAAGTTAGAACAGTTGACCACTCACACTACCCGAGCACCTTAAGATAGACCCGAAATCTAAGGGTAAAGCTTTTAGCTCAAAATTATTATAAAGTTTTTAGTATAAACTATTAATACTGAAAACTGAGGAATTTCTGTTCCCCCTGAATTTTGATTTTAAGGCCCAATCTATTCTGGCTTCTAAACGGGTAAAAAGAGAGAGTTGCCTTTATTACAGTAAAACTATTTAGAAAAGTCCCAAACAAATAAGGAAACTACCATAATTATTTTGACAGGACTATAATAAGTGAATCCTAATTGGGAAAGTGTTGTTATATCTCAATTTCTTTAGATTCTACACCTTCGCACTCTTACTACATAAAATCATAAAGAGAGGCATCAGTATAGGGCATCGGTTTCTTCTCCATCAATTATCAATTTTCACAGAGAGCGATTTCTCCATAAGCAAGTAAAAAAGAGAGAAGGGAGGGAGGGGTGACAGATCTATTGTTTCTCTGAGGAGTGATTATCTCTTTAATTTTGTAAAGGCTTTGCCTCCATTTATCTCTACTATAAAATTATTATTCAATAGCGTCATATGAGTGTTAAGTAAGTATGTGATTAATTAAATGTACATGTAATTTTAAAATTTTATTACACGCAGTGGAAGTATCATATACAAAATACACTTAATTTAACATATTTATATATATATATATATATATATATATCATATATGTTCATATATAAATTAAATTAGATAACAATAAGTAAAACTTACCTGGATTGAAGGTAACTTTTAATTCTTCAAGAATTCAATCTCCAAGTCTTGAGCTCACCTTAAAGTGTGTTGTTGCACAATTCTAGTTCATAGTAAAATTGATAAGATTGTGAATTTAGAATAGTAGCCACAAAATTGTTCCGGCAACAAGTGTTTATGTTTAGAGTAAAAAATGGTATGAATACTTTGTGTTTTTTGTTTTGTTCTTCACAACTCTTTATTTAGAACACTTGCCAAAAACTTAAAGCTAATTCTCTCTCAACTCTCACTTATGTATGTTTTCTTTCATAAATTGAATGAATGAATTCAATTCTCTTCCCAACACATAATACTATACATGACTTACCAAGAGAAATGTTTAAGTGAAAATATTAATGACACTCACCATATTGATCCACCACCTTTTGTCATGATATATGATATTATTTGTGCAATTTGCATTATAATACAAAATCAATGTCTACCATTACATATTACCACCAATATGTTTTATAAAAGGCAAACACAATTTAATTATACATCATGTACACTTGGCCTAAGTTATGAATATACATACCCCATCTAATATTTAATTAATCATTCAAAATAATTTGAATAATTACTTTTACCTCACTTATTTTTACTAGTAAGGTTAAATGGTAAATTCATGAACCAAATTGTGCAACTTGTCAATATCCTATTGGTTAACAATTATTGTTAATTAATTATCTGGTGTACTTAATATTTAAGTCTCGACAAGTACATACCCTAAGAAAACCTGAAACAAATTTTCAATTTGTTGGAATTTCTTAGATCGAACTGTTCAATCCAATATGCTGCCCTAGTGCACAACGAGACTCTCTAGGTCCATACCCAGTTTGTCATATGAAACTTCTCCATATGTCTGTGAATAATATCCCACACGCATGTTACGGATATTATAAAGTAACACGTTAGACTATACAAGTTGATGTTATAACATATCTGTATAATCCATCCATTATATATATTCTGGTAGAGTAGAGACATAGATTAACACCGTCAAGTTTCTATATGCTCGACCATAAATTTGTCTTCAGATTCATATTTTAATAAATAATTTTCACAAATACTTTTGCGATATTACTTATGGTCATAAGATTTTTTGAAACACAATCTTAGAGTATCAGAATATATTACTCACCCAAATGAGCTGATGGATCTCATATCTACACACACTGAACTCCATGAGTATCGGACTATACCTAGTGACGCACAACGATTAGACCATGAAAGATTTCTGACATGTGTGGAACCAAAGTATGGTGGATCACTCACAAGCCCACTGTTGTACTCAGGTCAAAGGATCACGTATATTACTTAACTCGAGAAGAGCCTCCATTGACAGCTTTTTGAGATGTCTATTGGAGGTCCTCGTGAGTCTGTTCAGTACCTAGTTCTTACTGAATACCTGTATCTCTATACGAGTTTCTACTAAATTCATGGTCTGCTAAAACTAACCATCTAAACTATCCAAATATAGACATACACTAATCTATATATATTAAGGTCTTCATCGACAGACCCGTATCAGTAAAGATAGATCATGAACATAGTATTTAATAATATATTTGTATAATAATATTTTTTAACACCATTTACAACTCTTTACAACTATGTTATTACTAATATGTTCCTCAGTCTTTGTTCTATTTAAGACAAGGCTCTAACTCTTTAGATTTCGCTGACTCTTATAATATATTAACTCTTATCAGTGCTAACTCTTAGCACTGATCTAAACTTTTTTAAATCAGATCTGAACTTCTTCAGATCATACAATGTCTGAACAAACATCTTACCATATATTAAATATAATTAACGATTTTAATGACATAATGATAATATAAATACAAAAAATAAATATTTATACATCAAGGGGAATGACATGTAAGTACAAATTCCAACAATGAATGAGCTCATCAAACTCGTAATGTGGATGTAGACTTGAATTGGATCGAACTATGTTATTACTAATATGTTTTTAAGACTTTGCCCTATTTAAAACAAGGCTCTAACTCCTTAGATTTCGCTGATTCTTATAACTTGTTAACTTTTATTAGTGCTAACTCTTAATATTTATAAATTTCATCATTGCTAATTCTTAACACTGATCTAAACTCCTTTAGACCAAATCTGAATTTCTTCAAATCATACAATATTTGAAACATTACAAGCATCTTACCATATATTAAATACAATTAGCGATTTTAATGTAATAATGATAATATAAATATAAAAATAAATATTTATACATCAAAGAAAATGACACGTAAGTACAAATTTTAACAATGAGTGAGCTCATTAAACTCGTAATGTAGATATAGACTTGAATTGAATTGAACTGAACTATTATAGAATCAGTATCTTGTTGTATTCTTTTTTGATTTCATACATTAATATCAATCTTATCCCTAAGAATTAATATTTATTTTTATTAATTTCAATCCATTTTTTAAAATATAAAAATTTAACTCATTTACTTTAAAAATGATCAAAATTTTAAAGTCAACAAAATTAAAAAATATGATAATAACTTAATTATTCCTATCATATCATGTCACATAGTATGAATGAATTTGTAATTTAACTTGTAAATGTAACATTATTCTATTCCAAAAATCATTACCTTGAAATTTTATACATAGAATATGACCGAACTATTCAATTGGATAGTATTAAATTGAAAAATAATATGACCAATGACGTAATTAGAAAATTTTTGTTGGATAGGCTAAATTTTTAAGTTTTCATATAATTTCACAAGTCTTAATGGGACAAAAAAATTTCATCCAAAAAAGGAAAACTACACCTTACATGGGAAAATATATAATAAGGTTTACAATATAATCATAATATATAACAAAAAAATAATAAATAAGTAATAAAATAATACATTATTAAATTTGTGCTCAATAGTGTCTCAAAGCATATAATTCATCTATTTTTGACTTTAAATCATTAAAGATAATTTGAGTTAACAGTTAAAATTAATTTTAATTTAAAACATAATAAAAATATAAAATACAAAAAAAAATGAGTAAAAATTTCAATGTTAGAAAAAAATTCGCACAAAAAAAAAGTTTCAAGTAGAGTAAATAAAATTATTATAAAAATTTATGAAATAAAATGACTAACATATTTGCTATAGTACTTAAGTTCTAAGAGTTTAAGAAAACTCAGTTGTCAAAATATATATGAAATTTTTTAATATAAGTTAATTTTATTTTTATTAAAATAAGAAATATAGACAAATATTTATATTAATAAATACAAATTATTTAAAGAAATTAATTTAAAAAATTGAAAGAATTTTGGAAAATATAGAAAGTTTAGAATTCCTAAATAAATAAATACAAATAATACAAATTTATTTTTTAATTTATATATATATATATATATATGTATTTTTGGAAGGCCAGCCTAGCCCTTTTTGATCCGTCCTTGGATGTAACTGAATTAAAATTAAACCTAAACTTTTCCAATGAGATGGGTTTGATGTTCTCTTTGTAGATAATAATGTCCAATCCATACAAGTGAAGCAAATATGGAATCGGGTTATTCCATGCAATAGTGAAGTCTAATCCTGCCCAAGAGTCGATGGATCGTTGAATTATTCCTTGTAGGATTACCATTAGGGGATGAGTTTTCTCTATTAGCACCCTTAGTTGTTATTAAATTAGAGAAAATTCAATGAATAATTCAGAAGCTATTACATGTTTACATGCCAGCGTTAATAACACCATTCTCTGGTTTGATGCTCCTTAACAAGATGTAATTTTGACCCCAAAATACAAGACTTGTAAGATCATGGGGAGAGCTCTAGGGTGAGACCAGGATGGTTAAGGTGAAGTGATATGATTTCAAGATATCTATATTATTGAGAGTTGAGCATTTAAGTCTTAAGAATTTACTTGTTTGGGTAAAACCCGACTTTATTTTTTTTATATAAAATAATATTATACATCACAAATTTATATCTTGAGTAATAATATGTCAATCATTATTTTTTATATAAAATAATATTATACATAGCAGATTTACATCTCGAATAATGATGTGTGACTCATTAGTTGTCAAAGAGTTGAGCATTACTCTTTTTTATAACCCTATTAGAATAAAATGTAACACCCAAGATTGGAATTTTTTTATACACCATAGAATGTCAAAGAGCAAGACCAAGATTGGGTGAGGTGCGAATGGGGCAATAGAGTAATCAGCCCTTACTAATAGACATGATTCCAGCATCAGCTGGGCATGATAAATTACACCCAGCTTTAGCTTATATGTACAACTTCACATTTACTTGCCAAGCACCTTCTGTTATTGACATCAACAATCTCCATTCAGGACCCCCTGACCCTCAAAAAAGTATTGGCATCTGCATACAATTGAAGCCCTTTCAATAAATAATTAACAAGGCAGAAATGCTGTCTAGAATTTGCAGTGATAAATGATCTTGCTATATGTTTGAGGCGATCCATAGTCAGTTAATGAGTAAGTAGCATATCACATTGAATATAAATTTGATTTACTCCCCCCTTTTTTTTTGTAAATATCAAGAAAAAAAAATGAGGCTCAGCATAGAATGATATTCACATATGGAAAACACATCAGATAAGTGATCCTACTTTCTAGTCATCAATGTTATTCATGTATTCTTTTGAAAGTTTGATTTCCATTATCAGTTGCTGCTCGCGAAGGAGAGAATATCCTGACTCAAGTAAAGCCTCCACAGTTTTCCATTCAATCAAATACAAAAATTTATGCCTAGTTAATATTCTCAATCAGCTAAATGGTCAAACCGAATAAAATTTTTTTCTCAATTCCTGCAGACTTGTTCCCAGAACTTAGTATTAAGAAAATAAATAAACAATAACAAGAAATAAAGCTATTACCTCAGGAGGAGTAAAAGTTGGAAGTTGTTCATACTTTCTTCGTTTGAGAAGTTTGTTACCAAGATTTTCAACGCCTCCAATATCATCTATGCACTGTAATGTAAAGGCGGAGGATAAAAATATGCGTAAATGGTCTAACACTTCACATGAAAAGAAGTGTACGTCTCTCTGAAAAGATACTCTTTTATATTAGCACCAGTTCTTTACTTTTCCACATATACAATGCAGCTTCCCGTAAATTATAAACGTTTATACAAGACCATATTAATTACTAACAACTGCACAAATATTGATTTTTTATTCATCTTTCAATTTACTTCATTATGATATCCAGAAAACCATGAAACATAATACATAATGTGATCTGTGGTACTAAGTTAACGCTAGTTATAGAATATTTACAACATGATAATGTTGGTTTTTGAATAATAAAACAGAACTGAAACTTCTTTAACAACTGAAAGTTGTTGTATTTCAATTGAATTTGATCAAGAAGATTACAAGACTTTAAATACTGCATAACAAGAGTTCAAACATAACTCAAACTCCTTAGTTTATCTAACTAACAATTTGAATTCAAGCTTAATTAAAATTTAAACTCAAACTTAAAACAAACATCCTTTATTGTCTTGGTCTACAGCAGCAATTATAGCACTTATCAACACTCCTCCTTGCTATTATTGCTGCAAATTCCAATCTTCATCTTGAGATCTTCAAACCTTGTCTTGGACAACCTTTTTGTAAGAATATCTGCCAATTGGTTTTCACTTTTGCAATGAACAAACTTAACCTCGTTAGTTTTTTGCACTTCTCTTAAGAAATGATACTTCACTTTGAAGTGTTTAGTTTTTCCATGAAACACAGGATTATTTGAGATAGCAATAGTAGGTTGATTGTCTACAAATAATACTGTTGCATCTTCTTGCTTTAGCTTCAAGTCATCCATTAATTTCCTTAGCCAAATGGCTTGGTTAACTGCAGCAGCAGTAGCTATGTACTCAGCTTCTGCTGTAGACTGTGCAACCACCTCTTGCTTTCTTACACTCCAACTAAAACATCCTAAACCAAGGCTAAACAAATACCCTGAAGTACTCTTCATGTCCTCACAAGAACCAACCCAATCACTGTCAGTATATCTATGTAACACCCGTTTATCTTTTTTTCTCAAAATTGATGTCATAGTTAATTGTCCCTTTGAGGTACCTAAGCACCGTTTTAGTAGCTTTCAAATGCACTTCTTTTGCACAATTTAAGTATCTTGACATTACATTTATAATGAATGCCAAGTTTGGTTTTGTTGTTGTCAGGTACATTAGACAACCAACAATGCTTTTATAATGACTTTCATCTACTGTATTTGCTTTATTTTCTGGACAAAATTTTTCATTTAAGGTTAAAGGTGTGTCCATAGCCTTACAACTTTCCATCTTGAACTTTTTCAATATCTCCTTAGCATACTTCTACTGTCTTATGAAGATACTCTTTTTTGTTTGCTGAATTTTCATCCCAAGGAAATATGCCATCTCACCAAGATCATTCCATTCAAATTCTAACTTCATTTGTTCTCTAAATAATATTATATGCTCACTGTTGCTGCCTGTGACAAGCAAATCGTCTACATAGATAGATACAACAGTCAAATCTCCTTCTATCTTCTTAACATATAATGTAGACTCACTTAGACTTCTTTCAAATCCAATCTTCAGTAAGTATTCATCAATCTTACTGTACCAAGCTCTTGGAGCTTGTCTTAGGCCATAAAGTGCTTTTGTCAACAAATAAACCTTACCAGGTTCTATTATAAACCCTTCTGGTTGCTCTACAAAAATCTCCTCCTACAGATTACCATTTAGAAAGGCTGACTTCACATCTAACTGGTATATCTTCCATTGTTGTTGTGCTGCAACAGCCAAGAGCAGCCTAATTGTGTCTAACCTTGCCACTAGTGCAAAAGTTTCTAAAAAGTCCACTCCAAATCGTTGTGCATAGCCTTTCACCACCAACCTTACTTTGAACTTATTAATTGACCCATCTTCCTTTAGTTTAGTCTTGAATACCCACTTAGCTCCAATGACCTTCTTATGTGTTGGCCTGTCAACAAGCTCCCAAGTTTTGTTTTGTTGATCATTGTGATTTCTTCCTTCATTGCAGCTATCCACCTATCATCTTTGATAGCATCTACATACTCTGCTGAAACTAGAATTGTAACATTGCAATTTTGATAAATTTCAGCAAGAGATTTTGTTTCCCTTACAAGAAAATCATCAATGTTGCCATCTTCAACCTGATTTGTGTACTGATCTACAAGGGGTAGTCTCTTGGGCACTGATTTATCCTAATCTCATTCCCTATCTTCATCAATGGAAATGTCCCTACTGATGATGATCTTTTTTGTCAAGGGTTGGTACACCCTATAGCCTTTGCTAACATCACTGTATCCAACTAGAATACCTATTTCAGACTTTTCATCCAACTTTTCTCTCTTGATTTCTGGAATGTGAGTGTAGCATAGGCTCCCAAATACTCTCAAGCTACACTTGGCTTGGATCCATGCTAGGCTTCATATGGAGTTTTCTCCTTCACTGCCTTAGTTATTAGCCTATTCAAAATAAACACAGCAGTGTTAACTGCTTCTGCCCAAAAACACTTGGGCATATGCTTCTCAAATAACAGACACTTAGTTATCTCCATGACTGTTCTATTCTTTCTCTCAGACACACCATTTTGCTGAGGGGAATAAGGGACTGTAAATTGATTCTTAATTCCAGCATCCTCACAAATCTTGGTGAACTTTCCAGTTGTAAACTCATCCCTATTGTCTGACCTTAATGACTTTATCTTGCTGCTATTATGAGTTTCAATCTAAGTTTTGAACTTAAGAAACACCTCTGCAACTTCTGATTTTTGTTTCAAGAAATAAACCCAGCTCAATCTATTGTAATCATCAATAAACAAGATAAAATACCTGCTGCCATTAAGTGATTTAGTTGCCATGGAACCACACACATCAATGTGTAACAGTTGCAGCTTTTCTGTTGCCCTCCAAGCTTTGTTTGCTGGAAATGGTCTCCTTGCTTGCTTCCCAAATTGACAAGCTTCACAGACTTAAGACTCTTCACCAGTATAATCCATCCCTAACACAATTTCTTCCTTCTGTATACACTCCAATGCTAACTTGTGAAAGTGTCCCATTCTCTTATGCCAAAGGTCTGCTTGTCTCAAGGCACAAGGATATGCATTGTTACTAGGCCATTCAAGACTGAAACTTTTCTTTTTCATACCAACAGTGAACAATACAACTCCACAAGGATCAAATATAATGCATTTGTTTTGGTGGAACACTACTGAGTATCCCTTCTCAATTAGTTGCCCAACACTTAATAAATTTTGGTCAATTTCAGGAACAAATAGCATATCATGTATCTGCCTTGTCTTACCAACACTTTCTATCTTGATAGTGCCCTTACCTTTAACTACAATCAGCTGTCCATTCCCAATTTTGACTTTTGACACCATAGTTCTATCAATCTCCTAGAACATAGAGTCATCAAATGCCATGTGATTGGTACAGCCACTGTCAATAAGCCAAGCATTGTTAGACAAATTATGTCCAGCAAAATAAGTGATAGCAAAAAGTTGATCCTCTTGCTGTTGGTGCACTGTTTGTACTTGTGTCTGACTTTGCTGTGACTCCTTTTGCTTGCTCTTGCAAAACCTGGCAATGTGTCCTTTTTGCTTGCATGATCTACACTCAACTTTAGGATTTTGCCAACAGCTTGATGGTTGATGATTTGTTCTATTGCAATGTGGACAAGGTGAGTACTTTGGCTTGAATTCACCACTGCTGCTGACTCCTTTTTTCTGGTTTTTCTTATTCCAGAATTTTTTTTCTTTGTTCTCACCTGAGGGCTTGTCATGTACTCTTGCTTGCAAAGCTCCTTCCACTGGTTCATCATTTCGGTAAGACCTCATTTGTTCATGTGCTTGCAGTGCATTTATCAACTCAGGAAGTGTGATTGTTGTTAAATCCCTTTGACTCCTCAAGAAAGGAAATCTTGGACTCAAACCTCTCAGGAAGAGTCACAATCTTCTCCAAGCAGCCTAATCTTGTTGACAATCTGTAACAACCTGTTAGAATACTCCTTAAACTTCTCTGCTTCTTTCATCTTTTGCATCTCGAATTCTCTTCTCAAGTTCAGTATTTGCATCTGCTTTAATCTAGCATTGCCTTGATACTCTTGCTTAAGCAGGTCTCATGCTTGTTTTGCTGTCTCACAAGTCATGATCTTTGTAAAGATCACTTCTGAAACAGTTGAAAAAATGCATGCTTTAGCCTTGAACATTCTCCTTCTCTCCTCTCTCTAGTTTCGAATTTGAGCAACAGTAGGATCTTTAGGTAGTGTTGCAATCTCACCTGTTTCTATCAAGTCCCATAGATCATTTGCTTGTAAGAAAGCTTCCATTCTTACTGCCCAATTTTGATAATTGTCACCAAAAAAGATTAGTGGCATGGCCATATAATTATTTCCTGCCATCCCTTTGATTTGGTTTGATGAAATGTTGAAGGAATGAGAGAAGCAGTTCTGGGTCCCTTAAGAAAAATGGCTCTAATACCAATTGTTGGTTTATGAATAATAAAATAGAACTGAAACTTCTTTAACAACTGAAAGTTGTTGTATTTCAATGGAATTTGATCAAGAAGATTACAAGACTTTAAATACTGCATAACAAGAGTTCAAACATAACTTAAACTCCTTATTTTATCTAACTAACAATTTGAATTCAAGCTTAATTAAAATTTAAACTCAAACTTAAAAACAAACATCCTTTATTGTCCTGGTCTACAGCAGCAATTATAACACTTATCAACAGATAATTCAATATTAGTTTCATTTTGTTTGCATCAGTGTCTGTTGTTATGTAGTTCTCAATATATACATCCTCAATCTAAAAATTGAACTTCATTAATGCAAACAATACAGAGTGTTGGACAAAATAAATATACTTTCAGTAAACTGAGGGCAGGATGTGGTTAAGCCTAACTCACATGAAGACCGTCATCTAGATGCTTAAGTTGCTCTACCCCAAATTTCTAACTAGAAACCTGCATTAAAGAGATTGGTAGCTTAAAGAAACCCACCATTTGCTCCACCACATGCCAATTTAAGTGACAAACCTCTGCTTCGTCACTGGTACCACTATAATGATCTACATAGATGGCATAAACATATCTGATAATAATTCTCTGATGTACATTGTGTTGAGACTTCATTTCCCAGTTGGTTTCTTTATGAAGTAATGTTGCTTAACTTCAAGGAGATATAACCATCACCTCCAAACAAACACTAATGGTGAGTTTGAGATCACAATTCCAGCATTCTCATAGCATTTCTAAAGGACTGCATAATCCTATTATTAATAGAAAATAAGGCATACAATTTGAAGGAGGAGGCTTGTGAAGAAGAAATTAGGTTTGCTTCAATCACATATAGTTCACGACTCTTTTCTTGGAGAACTCAACTCAAGTTTACCCGTATTAAAAGGGGCTAGTGACATGAATTCTCCTTCTCCATTCTGCTTTAGCAATGGCAATATCCTCTGTCAAATTGCTTGTCAGGATGCTGAACTTGGCAGTCAGTTGAAGTCAGCCATGAATGTTTACCAAGGATTACAGTTACTTGCTGTAGCTTGGGGGTCAAATCGAAAGGAAGTAAAGAAATTTTTTTCTTCATTTCCAACTTTCCCTTATGAAGATGAATTCTCACAATTTCCACGTAGATTTTGCTCGTAATATTTCTACAGTAAACTAGTAAAAGAAAACACCATAATAGTCTATGTGAATAGTCCTGTAGGTATAAATTTCAATTGTACCAACAGGTACAAGGTTATAATACTTTCAGATCCTTTCTTCATGAGGAAAAATACTAACGGGTTAGAAAACTTATAAAATAAAAAGAGTTGCATACCTTAGAGATTGATCTGTCATATGTTCGGGACCTTAGATCTCTATAAAAATCCAAAGCTGCTCAATCAAGAATATTAGAAAATGGTAATGTCTCCAGCACAATCAAGAAAATGTAAAATAAAGTCATTTATGATTTCTCTTTCAAGTACATTTGAACAAGAATCTAAGTGAACAATGCAAAAAAGAATCTGCAAAACCCAACAGCAACCAAGAGACAAACTATAATGTGATAGAATTTATAAAGGTCAACATCAAGAAGTTCACAGATTAAGGAAGAAACTTTGTATATACCTTGAATTAAGTTCTTAAACACCATCATTTCTAAGTAGGGAACCATCTATTATCAAAATAGTGTATGTCGTTTTCAGAAGAATGAAAACAGGTGATAGGAGAGAAATTATGACCAAGGCATGAAACATACAATGTATGTTATCCTCATAACTTCGAAACCCAAAAAATACTGAAAGCCTTTCATGATTAAGGCATATAAAGTTTGATGAGAATCTCTGTTCGTAAACAACTGTTTAAGAAAACAAGATTTGGACTAAAATGGAGTAGGAGATCATAATTATGCTTCATAGGATGAACTTATGGTGCAAAAAGAATGGTGCTGTAGAGAAATCTGAGACAATTCTAACTTATTGAAAGAGAATACGTGATGACCTGTAGCATATAGAAATTTTATTAATTTATAGTAAATATGAAGCTCTCACCCAAATACACACACATGCTACAAGAACACATACTTGGCATATAAGAATTACAAAATTCCAATTATTAATGTGTTGTCAATTATCATCTCGTATAAGTAATCGTAAATTTCTTTTCTTATTGTCATCATTCAGTACAAGTTCTTATGAATGTCTTTTCTTAAAAATTCTTACTGGTCAATAAGACGCTTCATTGCTTTGTGTTCTGGTTGGTAACTATATTTGAGTTGTCAGTAACTTTGGGACCTGTAACATTCTTGGGACCAAGTCACTTGAGAGGTCTACATATAAACATGAAACGTAAAGTTTCAAAAAGGTTTTATGGAGAAAAAGAATTAGAATTTGGTAAGAAATTAGCATTACTTGAAGCCTTAGATTTGATTTGTTATTGCAGACACTGAAGAATATCAAATTTAAATTAGACTCCAACCCTTTCAGACTTCGATCTAGATATCTTATGGTGTTGTTTCCACAGATATCAACATTCTTGACTGTCATTAAGTGTCCTAGAAGTCGGAGCTAACTAATATTTTCTACTATTAAGGAGAACTTCTAAAGTGAAAAGAAAGAAGGTAATCAGTGGATCAAAAAATATGTACCAGTAGAACTTTTCCATCCTTCCATCTCGAATCAAGGGAGAATAAATCGTGGAAAAATCATTGCCAGTAACAATGATAGGAATTCTGTTTGTAACATCTGATTCCCGCCAGTCTTGTCCAATACTAACTCTAGTAGGATCATCTGACAAATTCATCAGAGTCCCAACGATGATCTGATTGTTGACAGTCATTTGAGTGTTTCCTAAATAACAAAGTAATATTATGCATAAACTTGGATGTTGTTTGAATAGGTACAAGATTAGAACTTATATGCAAGAGTTACAAAGCATATAGTACAAGATATTAAAAGAGATGAGTCCTGAAAATAGAGAACATATAGAATTTTTTAGATTAACTGTAGCTCACCAAATCTACCAAGGCCAGCATCAATATCATTGATCATTAGACAACTCATCTTGCCCTGCATTAAAAAGAGCATATCAGAAATTGCAGAACATCAATCCATATCAATACAATGTAAATAGCAGTCCATTCAAAGCAGTTTTGTGTAAATCACTTGCATTTTGTGAATCAGTTTATTTGTAACTATTAATTTTAGAAATATATTATTTTTAGGCATGAACAAAGAGTGCCTTTGCACATTGGTCATCTTAAGCTAGGAAAGAAGCTCGGCATAGATCCTTTCATCTTTGTCAAATAAGTAAACATATCGTATAGTGGTTCTCGAAACATGCAAATGGAATTTACGAGTTCACCTTTGGGCTTGTAATTCCTAAATGTGTCTTACTAGCAAGTCCAAGAACAACCATAACTAAAATGAAAGGTTACATGTGTTTGTGTGACAGATTAGTGTCAGCATCTGCTCTGTTACGTCTTATGTTAGAAGTATAATTTGCTTCCCTAATTGACTGCTTTTTCTTAAAAATTCTATTAAGAATATCAGGTAGAAGCTTTTTATAGAGATTTAAAACATGCAAGCACCAGATGGCGAGTCTTGATATAGTAGCAATTTGAACACAAGCTCTCTCATATTATTTCCAGCATTTTCCTCTTCAATTCTCTCATTCCACCCTCGCACCCGCACCCCCCACCATTAATCACTTATTGTGATGTATTCACATAACAAACAACAGAATTCTGGAGTTGTTCAACAAAACTCCAAATAAAAAATAACTTTGATGTAAAGGCTAATGGATTATCAACAAAAGAATATAATGATGATGACAATAATAAAAACATAATGCATAATAAATCACTCTGAACAACAGTATTAAACTTCATAGCCCTAGACATACATATATCAACAGTGAGAATAGAAAAGCCTCTAACTTGGTTCTGGACTAATTGAGAAGCTGTTCTATAGCGTTCCCTTATCAACTTCCCTGGTTCACCTGTTAAGGAAACAAAGATTTATATACTACAATTTTCTAGCACATACAACCAATGCAAACCTAATCCTCTTTTGACAGGCAGAAACCGAACATCTCGCTACATATTTTTTTGGTAAGCAATAGCATACAAGAAAGAAAGTTTACATAACATAACACCTTGCACCAAACCAAAAGATTAAAAAGAGAAAAAAAGACCATGGCCGCATAAAATGATAAGTATACAATCTCTTAAACTTCAAAATCTCCTTGCAAAGGTGAAACTATAAACTTCGGTAACTGCCCTTTTTTCAATCACCAGTTTTAAAAGAAAACTTATACATTACTTTTATTATTGGAAAGAGAGAGAGAGAAGGCTTGCCAAGAACCATCTTACCAGCTCTTTCAGATTGTAGTTCCCCTGCAGACATAATTACAGGTTCTATTCCCATGGCCTGAAAAATTAATTCTGTCTGAAATGATTTTCCTTGTCCTTTTCCTCCCCATATACCTTTAAACAAAAACCAATGTTTCAGAAAATATTCTCTTAATTGAAGTTAAGGGATCCAAAGAACAAGTTTTTAATATCCACAGAAATGTAGTGTTAGGATATTTCCATTAAAAATAAGACGGAAATATCCACAGAAAATGTAGTGTTGGAATTATTTCTGTTAAAAATATTAGTCAGAACATGCACAACTTCCATAGATTGAATAATGTAAAATACCATGAAAAATTCTTTAGTAAATTAAGTATATTAAATTTTCAGCACAAGGAAAACATGAATTGTCAGCGGAAAGTGACATATCATTACATTTAAAGAAAAAGAGATGGAAAAAGTACTTGAAAGCTCATCTTCTCAATGTCAAAATTCCTTTGATATTAGGTATGTATTCAGAATCACAGTTCATTGGCTAATTAATACATTTTGTTAACGAAATAATCCTTCACAATGTGGCATACTGCAACAACCACAGAAATATTTTCAAAAACAGTTAAGTATTGATGTATATATACACATAGTATTTGATAAAAAAGGACTTCCATCCAATGGCAAAACACAAGGCATGTGATCTAAAGCCTTAGCGTTGACTCTACTAGCACCACTCAACAAGGAAGGAGTTTTATCATTTTTGAAAGTAACTAACTTTTATAACCTTTATGAAAATTGATAATGACATAACTGGATCAATTTTGGGAATAGGATATGAAATACCCTTAAATTTTTGACACAATTTGCATACTCTAGAATCTGTACTGACCTCCAACTGCTGCTTTTCTAAACAAGCCTATGGAATCAGCATCATAACCTTAATTTTCTACCTCCAAAATCTGATCAAATAATTAGTAAGTAACTAAAATAGTCAGTCTCCATTGATTCCACCACCTTTTCCTTGCAAGACAGCCCTAAATCAACAATATCCAGGCTGTCCTGAATCACTTGTTGAGGCATTACTTCTCATAGAGTATAATGCATAAATAATCGGGATAATGAGCAGAAATAACATCTGAGAAATTATTTTACTCTAGAATTAAAACATGTAGTTTGTGTCAATTGATATAACTTTTAATAAATGTTGCAGGGCAAAAAGCCAAGTAGGAAGGCGAATACTGAATACAGTGAAGTCTTTCTACCGACTTTCTTACTTTTCTAGCAAAAATTCATTACAGTTCTCCACCTTTGCCCAGTTTCAAAGAACTTAGCAACTTTGTCCTGTCATGAAGAAAAATAAAGAAATAAATGATAAAGTTACCAAGGTATCTATAAAAAAACAAAGGAAATGAAACAAAAAAAAGAGAAGAAAACAGGAATCACAAACCATGATCCTGGTACACTAAAACAGTAAATAAAGCAACTTATTCCCAATAGTTTTGCAAAGTAAGTGAGCAAGTTGAAAAAGAATGATTGCCACATTTCAAACTGGTACACATGTGACAATAATTCACAAGAAACTCGAGAAAAATTATTGAGATGTCTGTTATGAATGCAAAGAACACTTTGTCAAGGAACCCAAAACATTAAAAATTTCAACTTGATATGACAGAGCAAAGGTTAATTCAATAACTTCAGGAAGTGTTTCTCCATAGAACACCATTATTGCTGATTCTAATTTCAATCCACATTGTAAATAAATGTGGGGACTTAAGCTGCAGGTCAAATAAGATTGGAAGCTATATCTAAAACAAAACTCCATCCATTATAGACACAACTTCAATCCACTAGCCCACGTGGAAGTGCTAATATGCTTTCGAATGGCTAAGAGCAGTTTTGGGGTTCAAAAAGCATTCCAAGAGAAGTAATCAACATCATTTTTGCATAGATAGCTTTTGGGGTTGGAAGCACACTCTTTAAGTGATTTTCAGACAATCACCTGATAGATGCCTTTGCAGAAAACATATTTTCAAGTGATTCTGCAAAAATTACAGTCAAAACACACTCTAAAAGGTGCAGAAACTTACCATGAAAATCGGAACGATGTAATAATCTCCTTGAAGATACTCAAATGACCTTGTCACCTTCTGCCGGTAATCAATCACAATATCCGCTGCAACAAAAACAAAATGAAAATCAAGTACTTACCCATCAAACCAATTCAATAATATTTCAAATTTCATCCAAAGGGAATGCTTTGGGATTAAACTACTGTAGCTTTTAATTGCAGCTGTTGTGTTGTGGAATGAAATCACTGGCTATCATCAGCCTGTCAGATATCCGTGGCTAGGATGTTAAAAAACTGGAGTTGCCCAAATAATTTGAAAAGTAGGTGCGTACTAAAATCTTTAACTACTGTGCTTCTAGAAAATAAGCAGAAACAGAATAGCCATAAACACATCCTGTGCTTTCAATTAATAAGGGAAAAAAAAATACAGTCTTTGCCGGGATAATTGCCGGCGAAAAGGGGATCAATGACGCCAGGGCTAGCGCCAACAGCGATGTTCATGTTGTCAGCCTCTTTGCCGAGCCTGTAAAGATAGTCATTGCCCTCTGCGTCCTTTGCTTCCCACGACGATTGCTCTGATAGCTTCTTTTTGGGCTTTGGTACTTTTGATGACTCATTATTGTTATTGTCGTTTCTTCTGCTTGAAGAAGAAGAAGAAGGGGAGATTGAGCAAGAAATGGAGAGTGAAGAAGGAGATTGTGAGATTTTGATGGGAGTAAATGAAGGGAAAGTGAAGCGGGTTGTGTTTCAGAGAATTGCCATTTTTGTTTTGCTTTTGGTTTATGGTTGGTTTGTTGGACTGGGAGAGTTCTTTGCCTCCACTAAACGGGTGTGCTGAGCTGAAGGCCTCAATAAATGTGGATAATTCATAATCGAAAAAGAGAGCAAAATAAATAAATAATACTTATTTAATTTATAAAAATAATATATATATTGAAAGAATTAATCTAGTAGATTACGTAGCTCACCATATGATAAATTTTTTAATGTATAATAATATTTTATAACATATTATAAACTGTATAAAAAATATAAAAAATTGTGAATTTATTAAATAATGATATGTGATAGTATTACTCAATATATGATGAGTTACGTAGCCCATTAAATTAATTATGTTATCTCAAATCCTTATCATATGACATCGTAGATTTACGTTGCCCCTATTGAGTTGTTTTGAAGAAGTTGATACTACTTTTTGATTAAATAACTATGAATGAAATTATGAAAGAGATTGCATCAATTGATTCAACTAATATTTAGAAAAAATATTGTTCAAATTTTATGTTTTTTTTTTTAATTTTCTTCATTTATGTTAATTAAGTAATGATATAATTCATCATATTTTATTTGGTAGATTTATTGTGAATCTTATCAATGGTTGAAGAGTGAAAAAAAAATTTACGATCTAAATTTGATTAAAAATATATCATTGTTATCCAAATAAGTTTCATATTCATATATGTTACTCTCAAGACTATAAACCAGACCCATTTAACCCAAAGTTGCTGAGTCTAGCATAAGACTACTTTTAGGTCTAGCCAAGAAGCCCACAATCTAAGGCCGTTTAGTACTTTCCATTGAGCCTATATTAGATCAGTCTCTCCTCACTCACAATCGAAGAGCCTTCGATCCATTATTGAGGAGTCATATCCTTAATGGATCAAGCACTTCTCCTAAGACTCTGTCAATATTGATTGAGAACTTGCAACACCGCCAATAATAAAGCTTCTTAACTCAAACTGAGGAGAGTATTTATGCCTTCTTATAACCGAGGACTATCAACACTCTAAGGACCGTCCTCATCCAGAGCATCACGGGGGGAGAAGTTATGTCACTTACCCAATGATAGCAAAATATCGAGGCTAGGTAAAGAACGCTACCCATATTCCCTTGAGAAACATAGAGCATAAGCGACTAATCGATAACTTCCATAATTTCGGACCATGTACATGACTCCCAAATGATGAGAACCCAAGGCATAAGATAATCACCCAATGAATCTATATAATGAGGAACCATGACTCACGCACAAGAACAAGTGATTTCTCAACATCTACACCACTTAAGAACTATTATTCTCCATCTTTACTAAATTTTTTATTTAAGCATCTAAGGGTTATTGTAGAAAACCACCATTGATGTAGGCTAAACTATCTTTGTGATCGCAACAACTATGTCTAGACCACTATGAGACTTTAGGACAAACAATAACAACTCGATTATACATTCTTCAACTATTTCCACAAAGATATAAATTTATCTTTTGACGAGAACTCTAAGTTTTTCTGAGAACCTAAAATCCTTGATCAACAAGTTGATGTCATTTGTAAAAAATAGAACAAAAATTTATAGAGATCAATAATCCTAAATTGATTAAGAAGGTTGCTTGGGAAAAGGCAGTTAGAGATTGAGATTTAGATTAGACTTCGATGCAAAACTCTAACTTTTAGAGTCACAGCATGGAGGAGCGAGATCAGGGAGAGGAGAATTTTGGTTGTCAATGGAAATCTCAAAGCAGCCTGGACTGAATGCAGTGTTTGTTGAAGGAGCTAAAAGTAGCTCGAGAAGAAAAAGAGATTGTGAAGAAGCTTTTGGAAAATATTTTGAATTTTTAGTGATGATCGAAGGAGTAAAGAATCTTGTGGATATAATGATTGACTAATGGGGTTAACAGGTGATGAACATTTGAAATTACACATTTGATAAAATGAGTATAACGTTCTACCTAAAATTCAAATTGGAGTGATTCTCAATCCTATGAAGAGATGACTTAATGGTTTAAAATATTAGATTTCATAAGAAATTTTTAATTCGATCATTTGGAGGAGGGTAAAAATAACCTAGAAGAGAACTGAACTGCAGTACAGGTCCAATCCGAATAGTCTTCAGTATTTGGCTCATAACGGGAGAAATACGTATGATATAACTTAATTTAGAAAGTTGAGATACTTATATACAACTTTTATATTTTGAGTAGAAGCTAATTTAGACCACATCAATTTCAAATTAGACAATTAAATGGGTGAAGTAATGATAATCAATGCAAATTAATTGCCTCCCTATTTAACTTTTATCATCCAAGTGGTTCCCTCCCCATTTATCTTGTATTATCCACGTTTTTTTATAAATTGGTGGCCTATTTATACCCAAAGCATGTAATTAGAGAGCTAAATTTTAGTTCATAATACTTGTCTTTTATATTATATCTTTGTAGTATTATTTCTTTCATTTACTAGTTTAAAGTTCATGTTATCTCTTCTTATATATCTTTCCTTTAATTTTATTATGTCCGAGTAATTTTTATTTTGTTAAGGTGAAAAGGCGAAACTCTTGGCAAGGTAATAAGATATACTTAAACTCTTATTCTAAAATTTAATGTTACATTCTTAAGTTAAGCAAATTTATATATGATGTATTTATTTTGATACTCTTTCTTGCAAAATAGTGACTCTTGATTTATTATAGGCAATCTTTATAGTTGACACAATAAATTCTTAAAATATTTATAAGATTTGACATAAATACCCTTTCTTGTAAAATGAGAATCATGATTTATTGTAAACAAATATAAAAATTGGCATAATAAATACTTGAACCCATTTACAATATTGGTGTATAATAATTAAAAGAAATAAATACAAGTTAATATATAAATGATGATGAACCTTAATTATTATATCTTCCGATTGGAACCTCTTTTGTGTGAAGATTCCAATTAACTTATAAAGAGAGTTCAATATATTCTTATTTCATACGCTAAGAGTGAATCCCCTAACTTTAGCACTCACTTTAATTGATTATTTGAATTATTAGTTGCAAACATCTTATATTGCTTTTATTTGTCTTGAGATTATTTATAATTTGTAATTTTAATTCCACTTTCCTGTGGATCGACCCCATTCTCACCGGGTTATTTATTACTTAGATAATCCTACACTTAAAAATAAACTCCTATATTCTAAGTGTGTCAATAAGCAACCGTAGGGTCCCTCCATCAATTGACAGAGTTGAAACAAGCCAAAAATTCACCTGAGAAGCAAAAGTGGGTGCAAATGAGGAGCTTTATAAAGTACAAGGCCCTGTGAGAAGCAAGAGTACCCACCATTGGCCATATCACAAGTAGTTGATTCAGATAGAGTGAAGAGAAACGCCCTAAAAAAAGAAGAGAATAATGAATTGAATGAGCATGATGTTCGACTACTCCTAAGGGAAAATTTAAGGAATAGAGAAGAAATTGTAGTTTAAAGTAGATTGCGAACAGATGCCTCAGAAGAGAAGGTTAAAGGCAAAAAAACCTCAAACCCTAACCACTATGTAGACTAAGTAACTGGTCTTCTATCTATTATTGGACTTAGATATAATCAGATATGTAGATTATTCCATATAAAATTAGAAGGGTAGACTTTTTTGTAGTGCCAAAGGCTCAAATACAAGAGCATTTTTTCATACAATAAATTGACTGACAAGTTCGTAGAGCATTTTCGAAGAGCCTGTGATTAAGCTAAAGATCCTTGATTGTTGAGAAAGAGTAAACACCGACAATTTGAGAGCTTAAAGAAGTTTGTGTAAAGATTCTATAGAGAAGTGATATGGGTAAGGGCCTTTAACTTACCTATCACCTTGTAAACGTTAAAGGAAGATTTGTAATTGAATAGGTTCAAGTACCATATTTTCAAGAACTATATTTACACCTGTTTGACTATATATAAGAATGCTTTGAGTTATATTAAGATAAAAGAAAATGAGGAGTTGAAGAAATCAGTGGCAATGGATTCCTAAGGAAGAACTCAGGAGAAAGAGTTTAGAAGATCACCAAAATATAGGTCTCCTGAGAGAAGGTGATTTAAGAAGAGAATGGAGAGAAGTCCACCCAAACTAACAAGTATTCAAGAGAAGAGAAGCCTAGTGAGGATGGGTGAAATATTAGACCAAATGAGGTCTTTGCCCCAGGTAGTTAAAATTCAATATGAAAGGTCTTATATCCCTTTTATAGTCCCTTTAGACATCATCTTCAAGGCCATCAATAATAGGGGATTGCTCAATGAACTAGATATATTCAAACACTAATGTCCAAGTGGAACAGAAGCAATAGGTATAGTATTATAAGGACCATGACCACACACTAGAAACTGCTATAGCCTTAAGAAGCAAGTGGACTAGCTAGTCAAGTATGGATACTAGGATTAATTCAGGAAAAACCAAGAGTAGAAGAAGGCTTGACAAATCGAGAGTCAAAACTCTGGGCCTTCAATCAATAGAAGTTATCTATGATAATTGTTGGGGATAATGGTAGTTGACAATTTCAACTACTAAAGGAAGAACTACTCTTGGTATTTTTTGATGAGACACTAAATAGTGTACAATATTCTAGTCGTAAAAAAGCCTTGAATGCAGAATGTACTCATAACATTAATGAGGAGGATATTTAGAGAGCCAGTTACCTGTATAATAATGCATTGGTGATCACATTACATGTAGTAGGGATTGACAGAAATTAAGTGTTCATTCACTAAAGAGTTTTATGAACTTAATCTTCAATCAAACCCAGGAAAACCTCACAATTAAGGATTTAAAAGTGAAAAGGATGCAAACTGCATTTTATGGTATTAGTGAAGGCTACATGATGCCATTAAGAGTATTCACGCTCTCTATCTCCATGAGAGAAGGCCCTTATATGAAGAAAATGATGAATTTTTTATAGTGATTGAGCAGTCATTCCCATACAAGATCCTTATGGGGTGACCATTTATGAGGAACTTTAAGGCAGCTATGTCCATCCACTTCTTGAAATTACAGTTCTTGATAGGAGAATGAGTAAGGGTTATATTAGAAGACTAGAAGATTTTGAGGACCTACTATGTGACCTCGACCAAGAAAATATTTTGCATCAACTTAGTAGACGTGAGAGATAAGTAGAAGCTCAAGTTCCAAAAGCCCATGGTAAGTTGGCTAGTGTTTGAGTAAGATAAGATGCTCCCAAAGAAAGTGGTAAAGGTTGGCTCTAATTTAAAACCCAAGCTCAAGAGTAGTTTAAGTGCGATACTGAGAGAGTACTGAACATCTTCACTTAGTAGCACGAGAACATGCCAAACATCGACCCTTCACTTCTCTCTCACAAATTTGCAATTAGTTTATCTTTTATACCTATTAAGTAGAAGATGATGATTTTTAACTAGGAGAAGAATAAAGCTATAGCTGCAGGATCGAGAAGTTATTAACTGCGGGGTTCATCTGAGAAGTTCACTATCTATAGTGGCTTGTTAATATGGTAATGGTGAAAAAGGCCAATAAAAAATGGAAGATGTGCATTACTTCACCAATTTAAAGAAAACTCACCCTAAGGACAACTTTCCCCTACAAAAAATAAACCAACAAGTAGATGCCACAGCTAAGCATGCCTCATTAATTTCATGGACAAGTCCTTAAGCTATAACCAGATTAGAATATTCCCTCCAAACTAGGAGAAGACTTTATTCACCACTCATTATAAGACATATTGCTACAAATTTATGCCCATTTAGCCTAAAGCATATTGGAGTAACATATCAGAGGCTAGTTAACTGCCTCTTCAAGCTTCTGATCGGCAAGAGCATGAAGGTCTATATAAATGGCATGATCACCAAATCAATGAATCCCTAAGACCATATATAGGATATTAAGAAACTTTTGAAATCTTAATAGAGTATAATGTGAAGCTAAATCTTTGAGAAGTGTACACTCGGGGTTAAGTTTAAGAGTACTTCGAATTCATAGTGAGTTAGAGGGGGATCAAGGTTAATCTAAACAAGGTTAGGGCCTTCTTCAAGATAAAGTCACCGAGCACAATCAAAGAAATCCTATTATTGACTAGTGGAGTTGTAGCGTTGAGCAAGTTCATTTTTAAAGCTATTGACAAGTTCCTTAAGTTTTCTAGGTAATCAATAGAAAAGAAAAGATGAGGTGGACACCTTAATATGAGAAGGATTTTTAACAGTTGAAGGCTTACTTAGCACAACCACTCAACCTTGTCATGCTAAGGATTGAAGATCAATTGTTTATATACTTAGGAGTCTCAACTTATACAGTAAGCTCAATGATTGTCAAAGAAAAAAAGAGTGTTTAAATACTAGTCTACTTTGCCAGCAATGTGTATACCAATATGGAGAGTTAATACCTACCTACAGAGAAGTTGGCTATCAGGAAAGAAGTTGAAGCCTTAATTTCAAGCACGCATAGTGATAATTCTAATCAATCAACTTTTCAGGAAAATTTTGCATAAGCCTATCTTATCAAGATGACTGGTCAAGTAGGCTATTGAGCTTAAGGAATTTGACATATAATATAAGCCGATGGGCTACTATCAAGGGACAAACGCTAACAGACTTTATAGCTAAATGTATTCATAGGGAAATTGAAATACAAAGAGAAGGCAACCTTGAAGACCTTTAAACCATCAAAGGCCTGAAAACTCTAATTTGGGTCCTTTATATTGATGAGGCGTCTAACTCTAATAGGAACAATTTTAGGGTTGTCTTAATTAACCTCGAGGTATCTGAGCTTAGCTATGCAGCTCGTTTGAATTCTAGGTGACCAACAACAAAGCTTAGTACAAAGCCTTACTGGTCAGCCATTGAACTGCTTAAGCACTGTTGACGAAGAGGGTCTTCAAAAAAAATAACTTTCATTAGTGGTCAGTTAAATCAAGCAAGATTTTGAAACCTGATGAGAAAATATGCTAGCCTACCTACAGAAAGTGAATGAGTTGATGGCCCAGTTTCAAAAGCTAAATATTGAGTAAATTTCTTGGAGTGAAAACTACCGAGCAAATATTTTATATTAGTTAGCTTCAATAAAGGATGCGAGGATTCCTTGATCTATACCTCTAGAGCTATCTATGAGCCTATTATCAAGGAGACGGAGGAAAAGGTTCTCCTGGTCAAACACAGCCGAGCTAGATAAACTTAATCATGAGGTACATTGAACATGGAAAAGTACTTATGAACAAACTTGAGGCTAGCCAACTTAAGTACACCTATACATAATACTCTTTGATTGATAGAGTTCTTTATAACCAAGGATACTCTTATCCATACTTGAGGTCTCAATCTTGAAGAAGCCAAATACGTGATTAAGGAAATTCATAAGGGCCTTTGTGGCAATCACTTGAGTGTAGAATCTGATGCGATATTTCTATATCATAAAATTTAGTGCAAGTATACACTATCGTATGCAAGTAATAAATGGACTAATTAGTCGGATGTCGAACCCACAGGGATAATGTTTTCTTTTTAACCAATTACTAAAATTATGTCTTCCTAATAATTATTCAGAAAAATAAAAATCTAAGAATGAATGCAGAAAATATAAAAATAAAAACACAATAAAAAGAGAATAGGAAGATAGCAATGTAGAGAAAACCTAGGATTAATATTATCCCTCAATATGTTTCTAATGATTAATCCTCTAATATTTAACTCACTTAGTCTTTATTATTGATCAAGACACTAATGTATTCACAAGCCTCTTCCAAGGTCATGCAAGTATATCTTAGTTTATCAAATACCTATATTCCTATGGCACTTGTAATAAATTAAGATTCATTAAGATTAGGTCTTATTGATCATACATGCCAATTAGGTATATTCCTATCCTAAATTGAAACTTGCATATGCAACATTGAATGTTACTCTACAATCATGCATCAAATTACCTAGGTCTAAATATTATGATTCCTCTTCCGAGTTTATCAATAATATTACCAATTCATTCACCATATATTGGCCAGATATATTGAAGCATTAAACACAAGTAATTTAAATAATAAAGGACTAAGTTTATTAAATACTAAAAAGATATGGCAATTTAAGCGCACATATTGAGTTCAAATATTAACCCCAGAAAACAAGTTTAGCTCATGGCTTCGAGAGAACAGCAGTAAAAATAATTATAAATCATGATACAATTATTAGCAAACCGATATAGACGTCGAATTGCTCTTAATTGCGCTGCCTAGGAACTCTTGATGCCGAAGAACATCTTGTATCTCTCTCTAAAGTTGCTTCAATTAAGCTCCTATTGCTCTCCAAGACTCGTGCTCTGTATTCTTGGTGCTCTTGGGTCGTCTTGGATTCATCCTTGAAGGTTGGGAACGAGTGGCTTTATATAGGGATTGATATGAGCTTGAAAATCTCAATTCTCGTCGGACTAGGACTCGTACTACCGCTGGCGCGCTATGCATCTGTCGCTGGGGCGACGCGTGAAAAAGCTATTACCACTAGAGCGGTGGGATCTTGGCGCTGGGGCGCTGCATGAAAATGGCTTCACCGCTGGCGCGGTGACTCTTCGGCGCTAGGGCGCTAGACGCGACTTAAGCAGGTCGTTTTTCTTATTTCAATCACTATTTCAGAGCTGGGGCGAAAATACTTGTGGCGCGGGGGCGCTGGACACATACTTTGAAAACTTTGCACTTTAGTCCCCGTTTTCGCTCCTTTTGCATTCTTTCTTTAAATTTCGTTCAAGTCCCTATAAATAAAAATAATGCACATAAATAGCCATCTATTCTCATAAAATCATAAAATATCAATAATAAAAACATGAGAAAATATATGACAAATTTGCCCTTATCAGAATCCCTAACACACAAAATCCTTAAGCTAGAGTATTATTAGTTGATCACCCTTCAAGATGCTAAGGAGTTCTCCAAAGGTGTGAGCTTATCAGAAGCACACCGAAAATATACATACCTTGCTTGAAAGCTTAAAAGTGTGACAAGCCTTTGACTATTTGTATAATGGGGGCTCGACCTAATTGGTCCCTTACCTTAGAGAAAGGGTTCAACCAAATATATAGTAGTTGCAGTCGACTACTTCATTAAATGAGTTAAGGCTGAGCTACTAACTAAAATCATCGAGAAGAAGGTTAAAGATTTATTACGAAGGAACCTCGTTTGTCGATTCCAAGTCCCTTATGCTATCGTGATTGACTATGATAAGCAGTTCGATAATGGCAAATTTAAAAAATTTTGCCGATGACTTTCTCTATAGCTTTTTCACCTTCCTTGCTCACTTCAAATCTAACAGGTAGGTAGAGTCCTATAACAAGCTAATTAAGGAACTGTTACAAAATTGGCAAAAATAAAAAATATTTATGTAAAGAACTTGCTCGAAGTGTTATAGGCCCTAAGGACTGCTAACAAGACGATAACTAAAGAGACCTCATTCTCGTTAGCTTCAGGTGTGAAGTGGTTATCCCTGCTGAGATCAAAGTACCAACTTATCAAGTTTTCTACTTCGAAGAAAAAAAGAATAAAAGGCTACTACAACGATGGCTAGACCTCGTTGAGAAAAAATGAATAAGTGCAAGTCAAAGAACCCTTTATTCTAACTTTCAGGCATAGTTACTCACAATTCAATCCCCTCTGAAGTCGTCAAACTCTCGAGTAGATATATTATGAGAGTCGTTAGACTTTTTCTTATCTAAAGACATTTTTTCTACTGACTGACCTAGAGATAAAAGGACTAAATAATTTATTATCTGGGCACTCAAATAAAGTAAGGTAAGGACTCAGCAAACGATAAACCGAGCATTCAAACTTTGAAGAAAAATAAATAAATACTTAGCAAAACCCAGAAAAATGGCTCAAAATAAGATAAAATTGAGCAAGACGATAATAAAGCAAGCTTACTTGAGATAAAACCAAAGATTTAAGGGAAGATTTACCCACTAGAATTAGATAATAGCCTTTAAATATACCTTTCTCTCATTGGAAATGTAGCTCTCTTTCTCTTTAAACATGTTTTAAAAAATGTAGAAATGTGAAAGAGATAAGGTCTGCTTGAATTTATATAAGACACTAGAGATTATCTCGGCTGTTGAAAAAAGAGATCTGACAATTGAGATTAACTTATGTGTGAGGCATTTTTTCACCTGATAGATGCATCGGTTTATAAGTCTACTCAATTGTCTGATCAGAATCAACGATCCGAGATAAGGGCATGTTCATATGAATTGAAGCAACATAACTGTTGAGTGACAACTAGAATAATGCATGGCTCTCGAAAAGCTACCCACATTTAATGCTTGTGGCACTAATTTTGAATTTTAAACTTATGATTTCAAGGCCACTCCTTGGGTAGACCGACTACTACATGCCTCAAAGCTCATTATAGATGAGTACTTGGCTAAGGACTCAACATTTTGATTCGAGAATTACGGTATTCCTCCCTAAAGACGTTGAGTAAGTTGAACACTTTATAAAATTTCTAGTATTGATTAATCAATACTTGAAACTGAGGGAGCTTTATTACACCCAAGATCTTAGGCCTGACCTACTTAAGCGAAAAATGGCTAAGCCTAGCTTGATGCCAATCTTAGGCCGACCAACAAGCCCACAATCTAAGGTTAACTAATGCTTACCACCACGCCTACATCAAACCAGTCCCTCCCCACTTTACGGCCAAAGAGCCCTTAACCTATTATAGAGAAGCCTTATCCTTAATGAGTTAAGCACTTCTCCTAAGGTTTCTTAAATACTGCTAATAACTAGGCTTCTCAACTTAAACCAAGAAAAGTACTTATGTCTCCTTATGACTGAGGACTATCAACACTTTGAGGATTGTCCTAATCTAAATAGCATTATGGGTAGGGAAGCTATGCCACTTATCCTACGATACCAAAAAATTCAGGCTATGCAAGGTACATTGCTCACATTTCTCTGAGAAACACAAAGCACAGGCGATTGACCGATAACTCTCATAATTTCGAACCATGTATATGACCTCTTAATGATAAGGAACCCATGGTGTAGGATAATTGCCAAAGAAACCTGATAACTGATTTCTAGACATCTACATTACTTAAGAACCATTATTCTTCATCATCACTAAATTTTTGACTTAAGCATCAAATGGTCCTTATCGAAAACTACCACCATCACAGGCTTGACCGACTTTATGATTACCATAAACAGGTTCAGATCACTAGGATAGCTTAGGACGAACAATAGCAACTTGACGATACACTCTTCAACCATTTTCATAGAGATAAAAATTTATCTCTTTGTCAAAAACTCTAAATTTGACCGAAAGTCTAAAATCGATAATTAATAATATATATTATTATTATTATTATTACTACTACTACTACGTTTTCACACACCCACTCAAACCTTATTCTATGTATAAACAAAAATTAAATAAATCTCACTTTAAAGTTCTTGCGAAAGAAAGTCAATTTCTTAACCTTTTGCTTTTGCTGCAAGGAGACCAAAATAATTAGACTTCCATTTAGAAATAATTCTCGTTAATATATATAATGTTTAAGATTACATTAGATTAAAAAAAAAGTACTTGTCACCTAAATATTTAATTAGCTTTACAAGTAATTTATTATAATTGATATATTTGATAAATGAATAATAATATATATATATACAAACTAATTATGCAAATATACTTGTATTACTTAACATGACATAATAGAATTAATTAAGTTATTATCATAATATCTATTTTATTTATTATTATACTTATCCTCCAATTATGTAATACTATGTCAAGTAATATTAATGAGTTTGTATGATTAGTTTCTACATGTAGTATTATTGTTAGTACATATATTATGAGAGAGATGAAAATATGTTAATAACTAAAATGGACAAATAAATGTTTGTTCATATATTAATATTTATCTATTAATTATATACTTTCAACTTATTTCAAAAGATTTTTGTTTCAATAGCATCAATAGTATTACTGTCGGATTTCTTTTTTCATTATTATTAGGAAAATTTTTATAAATAACCGTCATAATTTTTTATTTTTTATTTTTAACAAAATTTAAATTGATTATATTTTATTAACTAAATTTTTTATTTATGGACACATTTGCCCTAATATCAAAAATTCAACCTATTTTCACACTCTCCACCGAAAATTACCAAAAAAATTGAACTTTCACAAATTATATTACATCAGAAATTTTGAAGTTATCATTGTATAGATCGGGGTTTATACAATATATTTTTCACTTCAAACAAAAGAAATGAGCAATTTTTGGTAAATTTTTTGAACTTTTAGAAAATTTAAAATACCTTTAGAAAATTGTTAGAAATTTATTAAAATTTGTATTTGAAGCTAAAAATAAGTGAAATTATTAAATTATATGTGAAAAATAGGTTAGAATGGTGTAAAACAACATTGAAAATGGGCAAAAAATGAGAGTTTTTTTTTGTGTAATATACTGAAGCGAACAGTAGGCGGTCGCCGTTGCCAATCTCGGGCTCGAGATGGCCCCAAGATGTGTCATAGGGGCGCATCTCAAGTGTGCACCGCAGGCCCGAGATGCACCCTTAAGGCGCATCCCGTGCAGCATCGAGGACGCAATGTCCGTGATGTCGCACTATTGCACCACGTGGCGCCTGTATAGGCTGCCACGTGGCGTAAAATAATTTTTTATTTTTTTAAAATTAAATTTTATTTAAATGAAATTTAAATTAAATATATTAAATTAAATTCTTTTTTTAAAAATTTAAAATTAAATGTAATTTTATTTAAATTAAATAAAATCTAATTTAGAAGGAAGGGATCTATTAAGTAATTAATTAACATTAATTAATAAGTTAGTTAATTGACTCATTAATTTTGGTTTGTTCAATTATTTTTTATTTAATGAGTACTTTTTGTAATTATAATTTATATATGATTATTTTTATTTTAATATATAATTAATTATTATAATATGTTGATTAATATGTTAGTAATTAATTTCTCTTTCGATTTTATGTCTGTTAAATTAATTGTTTGTGAATTTGTTTTAATAAATCAATTGTATGTTATTTAAAATATATGTATGCTTGTTATTATTTTCCCTAATATTAATTCTTAATTTTATTTATTTTCTTAGTTGTTACAGAAAAGATAACATATCGAAAAGATATAGAATTCTAGAGCATATATTTTTTCGTGCATCAGTGATGGTTTATGCGAAGATGTGGGGTCTAAATTGTATAAAAGATAAACCGACAGAAAATTAAAAAATATTATTTAAGCAGACGTGTATGGGGCATTTCTTAGATATGTCAGATTTGACATTCTCTGATATTTTGGTGCACGAGTTATTATTGCGTGAGGTGCATACCTCTAATTTAGAAGATGAGATGTAGTTTTACATAGGGAGGAAACGCATCGGTTTTAGCTGGCAGGAGTTTGTACTAATCACTGAACTACAAATGCGAGATTACACTCCCGCCCAGCAACTGAATAGGAAATTGGGCACTCGATTATGGGATACATATTTTTTAGGGTAAAAAAATTATCGTACATATTTCTTGATAAATGGTACAGACGTCTAGATTTGACAAATATGGACGATGCAGATACAGTAAAGTTGAGTTTATTTTATTTTGTGTATCATATTTTAATCCCACGTGACAAGCGTAATGGGATTCAAAATTTTGTTCTATGTTTAGTAGACGACCTTGATGAGTTTAATAAGTATCCATGGGACAATATTGCATGGACCGTGCTTCATAACTCATTCAAGAAGGATGCATTTCAAAAACTTGAGAAAATAAATAGGAAAAGGTTTGCACAGCGTAAGTTTGAAAGTTACAACGTGTATGAATTTTCGCATGCATTTCTAGTATGCCACAATTTTCGTGTACTTAACTTTTTGATCTTAATTAATTATTTATTTTGTATACGCCAAACTTATATTTTAAGAATAATTATATTAGGTATAGATTTTTGAGGTAATTCTAGTGTGCAAAGAGATTTTTGGTTTTCATTATGGTGATCGCTTCCCTCGTCTTTTGAATTGGACGACTCGAGGGACTCCACAATTCGATGACGTTCATAATACAATATTAGGGAAGGATTTGGTATGTGTTGATATTAATGAAAAATATATTATTGATAACTTTTATTTTGTTTTAAGCGTAACTTAATTTTATATTTATAGATTCTTTAAGTACATCGTAAATTAGGTCCAAAAGGTCATGAGAAGAAAGAGGCAATTGTGCAAATAGTTAGACATGTAGGCATTCCAAGCAGAAGCTATGCTAGGGACTTACCAAATATGTATGATTACAACGAGAGTAAGAGCAAGCGCCCTAGTGCCTATGCCCATTTCAGCAACCCTAACGATGATGTTATGGATGTGGAGGGGGATGGATATGAATGGACAAACCCACAAAGCGAGATTGATCTATTGCATGCACTGTCATACGAGTGGAATCATCATTGTGCTTCTAAATCTTGTTATGGGCCCAAGTGGTCAAGAAGTTTGACATATTTTTTACAGTCTCACATTTCTCAACAAACCATCTTTGCATTAACTCTCTAATCCACTCAATTAAGGTAGTCACCGTCATGCCACGTGCTTCTTTTGCAACATCGTTAATGCTCTCTGCAATATTGGTGGCCATGATGTCATATCTTCTGAATGCTCTGATTGATCGAGCCCATTTTGAAAAACCAACCTCCTCATCCAAGTATCTCGTTGCCTTCGGTTTCATTTCTCGCATCTTATTAATTTTGTTTTAAAAGTCAGCTACGCGATACGCTTTAGCAGCAATAAAATAGGAAGCCAAATATCCCCCTCCTTTTGTTGTCTCTGATGGTATCTTATATTATACTACCAAATTACACTTCAAGTGATGGATGCATACACCATGATATACATTAGGAAATACCTCTCTAATGGCCTTCTCGATACTAGCATATTGATCAGATATAAATACAAGGTTCTCAATATTGCCAATGACTTTTTAGAGTGTTGCCATAAACCACTTCCATGAAGCATCATTTTTAGAGTCAGCAATATCTCATGCAAGTGGAAAAATTTGGTTGTTTTCATCCTTACAAACAGCTACAAACATTGTTCTCAAATATGCATTTTTCAAAAATGTACCATCAACTGCAATAATTGGTCGAATGGAAGACTGGAACCCTCTAATACATGGTCCAAGAGCCATGAAGAAATATTTGAAGTGCTTGCAATCATTAATCTCCAAATGCATAATTGTACCTGGGTTCTATTGTTCCAATTTATAACAGTATATAGGAAGTAATTTATATGAACCCTCTAGAGTACCATGTATCAACACCAATGCATGCTCCTTAGACCGCCAAGTAGTAAGGTAAGTTATGTCTACACCAAACTCCTCACGTATGTCTGCTTGGATTTTCTTTGGTCTATAAAGTCGACTTAGAGATGCAAACTTATTTTTTATGAATTTTTTAATAATCCGAAACTTTACTTGTTGATGACCATAGCACAATCGATCTAATTGGCACACGTGACTTGAATCAATTCTGCGTACAATAAAATGTTTCCTTGCATCTGTTGACACTGTACGTAATCGCCATCGGTATCTATCATCGTCACATTTTATCTCAAAATGATCTTTGTCGACCTTGACACTTTAAAGCTCCAATTACCTTTAAGTGCTAATATACTAATAGCCTGGTGAAGTTCGTCTTTGCTATCAAACAACTTTTCTATAAACACATCGCCAATTTCATTACTCAATATCTTATTCAATATGCCCAAGTTTGATGGTGGTATTGGAGGCATAAACGCAAATAGGTTTTCAGCTTCACAAAAATCTATTCTTCTAACTTCAACATTTAGGGAGCTTGTTGAAACATAACAACGTTCGCCTTCTGCTAAATCATCCCCTTCTAAATTATCAACATTTCTAACATCATTACAGTCCCCTTCCACATCCCCAACATTTTCAGTGTCATCACAAGCGTAATGTGTATAGGCTGGGTCCTCATTGAACAATATAGGAGAAACATTGTGATACTCATTCGTTGTGTTTGAAGGAACTACTGCTAGAATTGATGGAGATGTATGGCTCACTTGGTTGCTGCCGCTAGCTGACATAAAATGAGTATGAATCGATGGTGGGTTTTGATTGAGGGGTTGTACATCATCTTTATAAATAGAAACTCTAGGATCCACTGTTACACATAAATGACAGTACGATCTTCTATTGGCACTAAAAAAGAATCGAACATCACTGTCATTTCTAATCTCAATAGGTTTTAACTTATACCTAGTTGCATCAATTTTAATTTTTAAAGTCACCTTACAGTTCACATTGTCGACTCCCAAGGTATAGCATACTGCATTTAAAAGATCTTCAAAATTAATATCTTTCAGAACCGAAATTCTAAAATTACTATAATCAACATAACTTTCTTTTCCATCACTAGAACTCTCCCACTTTTCTAAAAAACAAATAACAATGGCATCATATTCTGTAAGACCTGAAAAAAAAATGAAAATTATGAAAATTATTTAAAAATAAACAAACATAGAAAATAAAAAAAAATTAATCAAAATAATTACGCGCAGATGCGCATATTGTGATGCCTTGGGCTCGAGAGGTGTGCGTAATGTGTGTGCCTCGGGGCCATCACGGGCTTGAGATATGCCCCGAGATGTGCACATTACGTGCATCTCGGGGCATATCTCGGGCCCGAGATGGCCTCGAGATGCCTAAACCTGATGGTAGCTGTCTGGTTTTCACCAAACACACTAAAAACCATATTTTTGGCAAGATTTCAACATCTTTTACACCATTCCAACTCATTTTTTTACATATAATTCATCAATAACACCTATTTTTAATTGTAAATGCAAGCTTTTTCTAATTTCTAACTAAAATTAAATTTTTTTAAAAAGTTTAGAAAAACTTACAAGATTTTGCTATTTCCTTGATTGAAGTGACAAATATACTCAACAATACTTGATTTTCGCAATAACAACTTCAAAAATATTCGACCATCAATATGATTCTTGGTTCGGTAGAAAGAAATGAGAAGAAGTTTATGTTTTTGATATTAGGGCAAAAGTGTCCATAAATAAAAATTTTGGCAAATAAAAATTTTGGCTAATAAAAAATAGTCAATTTAAGGTTGATTAAATAATAATAAAAAAAAATTATGAGGGCTATTTATAAAATTTTCCCTTATTACTGGTCATGACACTAACACCATTACCTACAATGAGAACATCACCGAGAACCTTTGTTTTAATTTAATTTTAGTTTTTGTAATATTATTTATTTATCTTATTTGAAAGTAAAGATATTTTTGAATTTTTCAGTTTTTATAAATAAAAAAAAGATTTATATTAAATTTTACAAAATTTGATTGTCAAATAATCATCTTTAACAGCTTATTTTTAAAAATTAATACATATTAAATTATTTAACAATTTAATTTCAAATAATTATTTTAAAATATTTATCAAACATATTTTGACTAATAATTTATTAAATAAACAATTACTTGACAATCTACTGCAATCTCAAATTTGTAAATTAAGTTAATGGATTCCTCAAAAACCCTTGCACCCTACAATAATTTCCTTGAAAATGCAAGAAAAATATGGGAAAAGTCAATAGTTGATTGTGAAATCACAATAAAACAATCAAACATAAATTTATAGCATCAAAAAAATTTAAATTAAGAGTAATGCTATTTATATATATAGTTGGAATAAAATTTTATATCTCAAATAATATGATATCTAATATGTCTTTGATTAGTATTATATAATTATCATATTAATAAAATAGTATGTAAAAGTTAATTGAAATGATATTTAATCAAAGTAAAGGGGGTTGAATGAAAATTTCAAGAAAAGAGAATATAAGGCTCGAAACACACAATATCACTAATTGCAGGGGTTAGTAATTTCCCGCATTGATAAAAACGACATCGTTTTCTGCAAATTCAAGTTTTCCCGCACAAAAGACGTCTTCTCCCTTGGACAGAATGGTTTCCTCTCCTCTCTAAAACTTCTCCCAATTTGATCCAATTTTCTATATGCTAAAGGTTTCTTTAATAAGAACAAACCAGTTCTCCTTTTCCTTTCATAAAACAAAGCCTATTTCTTCTCCTATCTTAGAAGATAAATTCGAATCTAACTCAAAAAAGATATAATCCTAATAAGCTTGAACCAAGCTCTAAATAAGAAGCACGGATTGAGGTCTCCCATCATTAAAAATCAATTCTTCTCATCCTTTTCAATCAAAAAGAGAGAGAAAAAGTAAGGTTTTAAATAGAGAAAGTGAATGAAAGAAATAAAATGTTTGGAAGTGAAAATGTGAAAATTTTAAAATTTAAAAATACGTGAAAAATAATTTTGTGCAAAATTTTTTCATTAGAAATGATTCGCACAGGGCTGCTTGTGTGCGAAACGCTTCTCATGCAAAATGATATTATTTCCTTTTTTGTGGGGTTAACATTTTATATTTTTAAATGTTTTAATTGATTTTTTTATTAAATTAGTTAAATATTTTGCTTAATTATTAAAATGAATAAGATTAGAAAATAATTAAAAAAATAAATAAACATATTATTATTTTATACAATAAAATAATTAATTTAAAATTAATAAGTTATTTATTTGTTTAATGATGAAAAAAAATTAATTTTTTATAATTTAATAATATATCATGAAATTTTGATTTTTTCATGATATTTTGCACAGTAAATTATTTTTAAAAAAAACTTATTTGTTATGATATTTTTATATAATAAATTAATTTTTTGGTAAATTTATTTTTTCATGTTGTGAAATTTACTTACAATAACTATCATAAGTCGTAAGGCATAATAATAATAAAAATGACTTTCAAGCCTTGCATAAAAAAAATTTATTTATTTTTTAGCACTTGTCCACACATCAATTGTCATTTTGTGCCTAAAAATGACTTAATTTCGGGGTCGAAATCTAAGAGCTGACATAACATCATAACTCTACAAACATATAAACAAAACTCTCTCAATCCATATTATTGACCACTTGTTGGAGCACTCCATTTTATTACTTAATTACATTGAAATGAGATAAGTCAAATATAACGTCGGTCCTAATCTCATAAAATCTACAAGCATATAGGTAGTGAGGCATCAATATACATAATGGCATGACATAATTCTTCATCATGCCATCAACATATACATTGAAGTTAGAATCATAGATGATGATCTTCTAATATACGATATCCATCTCAATTACAATCTAATACTATTGCTTAAGTTAATAGGTGATGAACACTTGAAATTATACATTTAATAAGAGTTTTATATCATTGTTTTGTATTATTAGTGTATTTAATTTTTTTAACTTAAGTATGTTTATAATATTGTACCTAATTATTTTTTAACTGTTTTATGGTAGGTTTAGTAAAATGGGCATAACTGTTTACCTAAAGATATAATTAGAGTGATTCTTGATTCTATAAAGAGCTGACTCAATGGACTAACATATTGTATTTCACAAAGCATTTGAAATTAAAGTGTTTGGAGAGTAAAAATAGCCTAGAACAGAACTGATCTGCGGTACAGGCCTAGTTTGAACAGTCATCAGTATTTGGCCCATAACTATAGCAATACATATTTAATATGTATGCGACAACTCAATTTGAAAATATAAGAGACTTATCTACAACTTTGATGTTTGGAATGACAGCTAATTCGGATTACATCAATTTCAAATTGGATAATCAAGTAGGTACCTTAATGATAATCAATGCAAATTATTTTACCACCTTTATTGACTTTCATCATTCAAGTGGTTCCCTCCTAATTTGTCTTGATTTATCCATATTTTTCTATAAATATGTGGCTTGTTTATGCCTAAAGCATGTAATTAGAAAGTTAGAATTTAGTTCAAAACACTTGTCCTTTGTATTATCTCTTTGTAATATTATTTCTCTTGTTTATTCCTATTAAGTCATGTTATTTCTTCTTCCATTTCTTTTCTTTTTCTTTAGTTTTATTATGTCCAAATAATTTTCTTTATGCTAAGGTGAACGAGTAAAACTCTTGACAAGGTAATAAGATATGCTTAACACTTATTCGTGAATTTAATGCTTTATTTTTCAGTTATGCAAATTTATATATGATGTATTTATTTTGTTTGTAGAATTAATACCCTTTCTTCTAAAGTGGTGATTCTTGATTTATTATTAACAAACTTTATATTTGGCACAATAAATTATTGAAACTATTTACAAGATTTGGTGTATATACATTTTTTTGTAAAGTGAGAGTCTTGATTTATTATAAACAAATATAAAAATTGACATAATAAATACTTGAACCCATTTATAAGATTTTGTGTATAATAATTGAAATAAATAAATACTAATCAATATATAAATGATGATAAACTTTAATTATTATATTTTTCGGTTGGAACCTCCTCTGTGTGAGGATTCCAATTGAGTTAAAAAAAGAGTTAAATATATTCTTACTTCTTATGCCAAGAGTGGACCCCCTTAACCTTAGCTTTTATTTGAATTGGTTAATTGAATTAATATTTGCAAACATCTTATACTGTATTAATTGTCCTAAAAATATTTATAATTTGTAATTTTAATTCTACTTCTCTGTGGATCAACCCCGTTCTCATCGGGTTATTTATTACTTCGATAATCCTGCACTTAGGAATAAACTCCTATATTCTGAACGTGTCAATAAGAATATAAACTTACATAAAATTAGACATTGCCTTGTAAATAATACTATATATATAATAAAAATTAAATCTTTTAATGTACAAATATTTTATCTTGTTAACATCAGCCCACATTTTTTTGCACTAAGTAAATCTTCTTTGAACCCTAAGTTGTACAACAATATGCTTTATTTCATACAATAACAAAAACTTCTATGATGTGCTGCGTGTCGAGAAACCTAAAAGTCTTCTTAAATTTTAACAAATCAAGTAATCAATATATTTGTACAAGATACTTAATTTAAAAATGTTAAAGAAATAACAAAAATTTATAAAGAAGTACGAATCCATATAAGTGGACAAATGTAACAATGCATTATTATACTTGCATTGCATTTGTCGAACCAACTTTAGGTACTCATTGATATGTTGCAAAACGCAACAAATAAAGTTAAAAATTAATTAATTTATTTCAATGTTAATGAAACTCAATATATATATATATATAATATGTAAATTTCACTTAAAAAGTCAACCAGTCACTTCTCTAATATCTTCTAAAACCATGATGGCTAGCATCAAGGCTAGGTAAGATGATTTTACTCTCATTACGGCAAACCCAAGCCTCAAACTTAGATTGGACGACCAAGTCTATTGGCTACAGTGGATTCACGTACACCTCTTAAGGCTATACCCAAAGCTCAATCTTCATCTTTTTTATCTTTCGTAATATAGATTAGCGTATGAGGTGTGTTTAATGCATGCATCCCTATACAACCACCCATACATACTCACACCTCTTCTTAAATCAGACAAGAATTGAATGTTTGCAGGACTGATGATTAGCTGCATGTTATAGCAAGTAGTTGGGATCTGAAAGTTGTCCTTGTGTTATCTCTAAACCAAAATAAAAGACACAAGTGGATAAGTGTCATATACCCTAAATTTAGTTCCTATAACAGATATTAATTTCCTTACCATATTCTGATTTTTGTAAGTCAAAAGGAGCACAATTGTTGAAAGTACTGTAGCATCCGTTGTGTCTAATATGTAAGATTAGTCTGAATCTAATCAATCCTCCTAAATAGTTCTTCTCTGTCCTGGTCTATTCTTTGCATCAATACAGCTTCGATATGGTCAAATCTCTGTAGCATCTATTCCTACAATTATTTTATATGTTGTACAATGTCATGGTGTACAGTTGCATTGTGTTTAAACTATAAGGAAAAATAACCATAATCAATCATTTTTATCATTATACTATTTAAGCTAATTTAATAAAAAAATATATATTCATGCTCCAAACACTGGCAAGTTTGCTCCTTCATGACTACCTTCCTCGACACCTATATCATCATCTCTGGGGTTATTTAAACGAACAAAGCCCTTTTGGCTCTTACCCTATACAGAACCATGTAGATATGGTAAGTCTTCGGCATAGCTTTTGATGGGAATCCTTAGATTTCTGATCAATCAAATGGCATCTTCGCCTTTCTCATGATTTTTCGGTATTAACTTACAAATAATATTTAAGATTTAGGGTAAAAGAATTATATTATTAAATGTGAATGGATTAAAAACATACAAACCCTTCTCCAAAATACTCTCCTCAACATTCGTTTATATTACATTCCCTCTGCTCCTCCAATTTAAAATACGAGGGAAGCAGTCACAGTAATGCAAACTAAAAACTTCACCACAGTTCGCAATGGTCCCGTAAGTTCATACCTGAATTAATTTAAAAATATCAATTTATTATAAATAAAAATAATTAATTAATATCAATGTAAACAAAAAATTATTACGCACTTGAAATACCTACGCAAATCCGTACACGTTATCTTTATCCCGCTATTTGCAAGGTTTGCTCTTATTTTGGCCAACTTCTAGAAGGCTACCTTGCTAAGTGAGTCGTAAAGTACACTTCATGCACTGTTGCCTTATGAATAATTATTAAACTCATCAAGGTCATCCTCTATACTTAGAACAAAATTTTGAATCCCTTTATATTTGTCATGTGGGATCAAAACACAAATAACAAAACAGAATAAACTTAATTTGACTGCATCTTCATCATCAAATTGCTATAAGTTACGAGAAGTATACAAAGTATCAACAAACTTATAGGTCAACTTATTTCTTCTTTGAAAGAACGTCTCCTACAAGCGATTACTCAATTTTCTATTTAACTCTTGAATGGGCAGGTAATCTCCCATTTTTAACCCAGTAATCAAAACAAATACCTTTAAGAAGAATTGAATGCGCTTCTTGCTAATATGAAACCATATTTCCTCGTACAAATTAGAGGTCTCTACCTTATGTAACAAAATCTCATGGACCCAAATCTTGGAGAAAGAAATTAGGCATATACAAAAATGTCCTATATAAGTATGCCTAAACAACTCTATCTAATTAGGTCTTAGTTTCCTTATAATATTCAAGACTCACATCTTCAAGTAACACATAATGGACACGTGAAAGAATTTATTTTTTGGGATTCTATATCGTCTAGAGATGTTATTCTTCTTGTAAAAATACACAAAAAAAAACAATTAAAACCATTATTAATAAATAACAAACAGTTCTCTAAAAATAAATAAATAAATAAAAAACATACAAATTAAATTAAGTCACCAAATATAAACATATATATCAAACAAACATATCATTTTTATAAATTACTATTTAATTTTTTTATTAAAAATATTAATTTAATTATTATAATTAATTTATATTGTTTATTGATTTAATAATTAAATTTTATTTTTTAAATATTAATTTATGAAAATTTTGAATTTAGTGATATTTAAAAAAAAAAATATTTTATTTTTAATTTGAATCAAATTTTAAAAAACCAAAATTTTACTCCACGTGGCACAATGTGGGTTGCCACGTGGCACGCACAATTTCACTTTGCGCCCTATGTGTGCAAGGAACGCACACACGGGTGCCTTGCATATACACTCTGTGTGGCACATGTGCTAGCGATCGTGCATCAAACGTTTCACGTGTAAATGGCGGCCAACCACTGCTTCGGCCGCCATCTACATTTGAGAATTTACAATAAAATGACCATTTTGACTAGATTTTAATTATTTTTCGCTTTTCCAATCTATTTTTAAACATATTTCATCTATTTCACTTATTTTTAACTCATTTTTAATATAAATCAAAATTTTATCTAAAATTTTTAAAAATTTATCAAGAATTGACTATTTTTATTTTTTAAGTGATGATTATATTGTGCAAGGCTTGATCTATAAATGTCAGCTTTCAATTTTTCAATCTAACTCAATTTTTGTTGAGATAATTTTGTAAAGAGAGTGTGTTTTTTTGTTGAACTTTTTTTTTGGAGGGAAAATAAACTCTAAGGGTATAACTGTTCAATTTCAAATTTTTTGGTTAATAAAGATTAGTCCATTTAAAATGGTTAAAAAAAAGTGACTTAAAATAAAGAGTCAATCTTGAAAAATTTTCCCAAAAAAAAAAATCGATTTTGTCATTATGTGCAAGCAGGACTCATTGTTCTTATGCCTTTTCTTCTTTTTTTTTTCAATTCTTTTTTCACATAACACTAGTGGGAAAAAATTATACAAGACAGGTGTAACACATCATCTATACGTATAGCCAATAAAATTATAACACATGCAAGCACTTATCGATCAAATGCTAATACTAATAATAAGGGAGAAAACTTTTAACAAAATAAGTGGTATAGTAACTAAATAAATGTAAGACAGAGATGGATATAGCTTTTTAATCTTCTATCATTCACTTAACAATCACATGCAAATATTAGTATGTACCAACAAGTAACAAAGCAGATGTAATTTGGAAATAAATATTAGTACTCACATTTGTGATTCATATCAATTTTTAATATTTAACCCTTTACATCATTTGCTTACAATATTTCACTCTTGACACAAGTGCTTTCTCACCAAAGAGTCGGCATAAGTTCATAACAGATCATGCAGATGACATACATTTCCTCTTGTCTTTTCAATTAATCTCACAATATACTCTTTTAAAAATGCAGTAGAAGATAATTAAGGAGATATATAATTCATACTCAGGAAATTCATGGCCTAGTTTGTTACTGTCTTGAGCAACCACCATGGTTTTCGGTCCACTCTGATTCACATCCATAGCAAAACTGAAAACAGCACCTGCAATCACAATCGTTTAATTACACCTAAAATAAGTAATTTTGATGAACTCTACCAGAGAAATTTGAAATGGGGATTTCCTCTCTCTCAACATGCATAGCACAGCAAGCAAAGTGGGGTGTGTCAGCAAAGCATTAATAAGATGCTTTCTATCATTGGGTTTTAACTTTTGGAAATCGTGCTTCATAAAAGTGCTTTTAATAAGGATGATAATGATGCCGAACCAGAATCTCTATTCTTAATTATTTGGAAACAATCATATTTTTCCTTTTACAAAAAAAAAAAAAAAAAAAAAACAGTACTTCATGATTCAAAACATCACAATGGATAATAAAAATTTAGCTACTCAATTTATTGTGATACATAATAAAAGTTGAGGCAGCTTCGTAGTTAGTTTTTTGACACCTTCATTTTTAAATCCTAGGAATACTAGCTAATTAAATTATTGGATAATAATATTAAAAATCTAATATATTATATCTAAAAGAAATCATATCCTAAATATATTTAATAAGTCAATGATAAAATAACATAATATATTATCATAGAAATTATGAAACTTCACTTTCAACCTTATTGCTCCTCTTATATATCTATATATAAAAGAAAAAGGAATTTTTACATCTCTAATTATTATTTTTCCACTTTAAGATCTACAATACTCAAATAATAGCTAATTGGATTATTGACTAATAATGTTAAGAATCTCAAATTATATTCTAGTAAAATAATATCAAATTATCATACAAATTATGAAACTTCATTTTCTATTTAATAAGTACCATATTAATTATCATTGTGAAGAATGGTTATTAAAAATAATGTAAAAAATAATTTCGAATCAACCCATAGAGAAAGAATTGGCACCGACAAGGCAAAAGGATAAAGATAGAACTAAAGTTGAAGGCAGGACTAAAGTTGAAGGCTAAGAACAAGAAATGGAATCCGGGTCTAAGCACAGCAATGCTGTGTTCTAAGTACCGCGACACCCAAGTTAGAACATCCAATGTCGCGGTATTGGGAAGAGAGCGTCGTGGCGCCCGAGCTTGGAAAACTAGCGCCACAGTGCTGTGAAGTGAACACTACAGCGTTAGTGCGATTACCCTTTTATGCATTTTTCTATTTTGATTAGTTTAAACATCTTTTTTTTTTGTACAACTTGGACTATGGTTTGTATAGGATGAGAGAAACTATAAATAAGCTTTTATTTTGGCTAGAAAATCATCACCAAACAAAATAGTATTCATTGTAATCCCTAGAGAGATCATTATTCTTTGTGATTCCATAAAAATAGTATTCATTGTAATCCCTATAGATTATAATCTTGATCCACTATAGATGTAGGTAATTATAGAACCATACAAATATTGTCTTGTGTGCTTTGATTGTATTTTCTTTTTCATTCTATATTCTCAATTACTTATAGTTGAAGAAACCTAATAAATGGTATTAAAGTTGTGGTTATGATAACTCACAAGTATGAGGTTGAAAAATTTAATGGGAACAATGACTTCAATTTATGGAAGGCCAAGATAATAGCTTTACTAGTAAGTCAAGGCCTTGGCTCTGCCTTAGAGGAGACTGTAGCAACTATTAGTGAAGAAAAGAAGCTAGAAACATCAAGGTCAGACCTAGATTGTGAATCCATACAGAAGAAATCCTATAGTACAATAGTTCTTTCATTAAGTGATAAGGTTTTAAGGGAAGTTGTTGGTGAGAAGATGATAATAAGTCTTTAGAAGAAACTTAATGACCTTTGTATGATGAAATTGCTAGGAAATTGTCTGGATAAAGAAAAGGTTGTATTAGTTATCCATGGCTGAAGGGACACCAATAAAAGACCATATCGACTCGTATCAAAATTATAATAAATCTCAAGACAATTGACATCAAAATTAAAGATGAGGATAAAGCCATAATCTTGTTAAGTTCACTGTCGTCAAGTTATGAGTATTTTGTTAATACTCTCCTCCATGGTAAGAAATTATTAACAATAAAATATGTCAAGGCCTCTTTAAATTCGAATGTGCTAGGGAAAAGACCGGAGACTAGTATAGCAGATAGACTGGCTGTAAGAGAAAGACCTGATACGAAAGAAGGAAAGAAAAAGAAGAACTCAAGGTCAAAGTCAATAGACAGACTTAGGACTTGCTTTTGTTTTAAGAATGAAGAACACTTCATTAAGGATTGCCCAAAAAAGAAAAACAAGATGAAGGACAAAAAGAAACAAGATGATGCTACAGTAGTTTATGAGGAGAACTACGATAGTTCAAAAGTCTTAGTTGCCTTTAATGGGAAAAACATCGATGGATGGATACTTGATTCAGACTACACTTGCCACACATCTCCTGATAAAACCTTGTTAATTAACTATCAGTTTATTAATGGGGGTAAATTATTAATGGGCAATGACATGGCATATCAGGTCATTGGAATAGGTAGCATTAGGTTGAGACTGTATCATGGTAAGGTGAGAGAGCTGTTAAATGTAAGACATGTTTCAGATTTAAAGAGGAATTTGTTATCTTTAGAAAAGTTAGATCAAATAGGTTTTTCATTCAAGGCAGAGAATGTCATACTTAGGGTGATCAAAGGTTCTATAGTAGTGATGAAGGATAAGAAATGCAACAGTTCATATGTATTGCTTGAAAAAGCCGTCATTAGTTCTGCATTAGTTGGTGCTAGTGATGAGAATATGCAGACTAAGTTATGACATATGTGGTTAGGCCACTTAACTAAGAAAGGTCTTAAGAAATTGTATGATCGGGGTGTTCTTAGCAAGGAAGAGATTCAACTATTGGTGTTTTGTGAAGATTATATACATGGGAAAGCACATAGAGTCAAGTTTAACATTGGGGAACATAAAACTAAAAGGACATTAGTATGTGATAAAGCACAAACTATAAGTTATGGTGAAGCTAGGTATTTTCTAACGTTCATTGATGACTTTTCTAAGAAGTTATAGGTATATGTGTTGAAAAGCAAAGAACATATGTTTGAAACTTTCAATGCTTGGAAAGATTTGTAGATAATCAAACCAATAAGAAAGTGAAGAAGCTTAGGGTAAATAATGGTCTTGAGTTTTGTAATACTGAGTTTAATAATTTCTGTGCCAAGCATAGTATTGCTAAGCATAGAATTGTGATATCAACACCACAACCGAATGGGTTAGCAGAAAGAACGTATAAAATCTTACTAGAAAGAGTGAGATGTATGCTAAATAGTTTTGGGCTATCTAAAGTATTCTGGGGTGAGGCGGTAGCCATAACGGCCTATTTGATTAACAGAAGTCCCTCATTGGTAATTAAATTTATAATACCAGAAGAGAAGTTGGGAAGAACTCTAGAATAAGACTACCTAAGGGTATTTGGATGTTCTGCCTTTGTACATATCAAACAAGGAAAGTTGGAACTAATAGCTTTGAAAGAGATATTCATGGGATATCTAGAATAAGTAAAAGGATGCAAAGTTTGGTGCACAAAGCTGAAGCTACCCAAGAGTATCATAAGCAGAGATATGATGTTTAATGAATCAATCGTTATGAAAATCAATCAGAAAATAAATGTGGAAGAGATAGAACTTGTCCCAAAGACAATTTCAATATTAGAAACTATAAGAATGGAAGTAGAACATAAGTTGAGACTTGATATGCACTCAGGATAACACTTTAAAGAAACAACACTGAGAGATAGACTGCAAACCCTATAAATACCTCGAAGACCACCCAAAAACATACAAGAACTCTAGAAATGGAACATGAAGAATACCAGTTAGCTAGAGATAGGCTAAAGAGAATGCTCAAGCCACCAATAAGGTATGCACATTCAGACTTGATTGCTCATACCTTGAATGCTACCTATACTACTGAATATAATGAGCCTAAGACATACAAAGAGGCTATGAGAAATATTAATAGTGAGAAGTGGCAATATGCTATGAAAGAAGAATTTAGTTCTCTTAAGAAGAATAAGACATGACAGTTGGTGGCTAAACCTAAGGGTAAAAAATTAATTGGGTGTAAATGGGCTTATAAAGTCAAGGAGGGGATTCTAGGTGTAGAGCCTACGAGGTTTAAAGTTGGGTTAGTTGCACAAGACTTTACTAAGAAAAAAAATGGTTAATTTCCATGAGATTTTCTCTTCTATAGTTAAACATTTATCGATTAGGATCTTATTTGCTGTGTGCTTAATATGAATTTGTATCTGGAGCAAATGGATGTTAAAATTGTATTTCTTTATAGAGAGTTAAAAGAAAGGATATACATGTTATAACTACAAAGTTTCAAAAAACTGAGAAAAAAAGATCATGTTTGCTTATTAAAGAAGTCATTGTATGGATTAAAACAATCTTCTAGGCGGTGATATAGGAGATTTAATGATTTCATACTTTAGTGTAGCTTTACAAGAAGTAAGTATGATGGTTATGTGTACTTTAAGGTATTGAGAGATAGTTTATAAATGTATATATTGCTTTATATGGATAATATGTTATTTGCATGTCGAGATAAAGAGGAGGTACAAAAGTTAAAAGATTAATTGAATGGTGGGTTTGAGAAAAAAGACTTGGGGGCAGCCAAGAGGATCTTAGATATCGATACTATTAAAAGATAAAAGTGATGTTATAATCTTATCTTAGTAGAGATATATGTAAAAGGTCCTTGACAGATTCAGAACGACTGGTGCAAAAACTCTGTTAACTCCATTAGCTATGCATTTCAAGTTGTCAACAACACTATCACTAGAGATTGAAGAGGAGAAACTAAAGATACAGAAGATATTGTATGTGAGCGTTGTAAGGTATATCATGTATGCTATGGTATGCATAAGGCCTAATATAAGTTAAGCAGTTAGTGTAGTGAGTAGATATATGAAAAAAACAAGACAATAAGCATTGGCTTGCCTTTAAATGTATAATAAGGTACTTGAAGGGAACGTTAGAACATGGTCTACTGTACAAAAGGGTAAGCATGAATGATGAGATGACGAGGTATGTAGACTCAGATTATACAGGTGACCTTGGTAGAAGGAAATGAGGTTGTTGACTGTGTTTATTTTTACAGTGTTTAGATGTAATGTATGCTAAAATTGATTTTGTAGCATATAGTGGCATTATCAACTACAAAAGTTGAGTATATAACTATTGGTGAAGCTATTAAAGAGGCTATATAGTTTAAGGGTATATGTTCAGAGCTAGTAGCAACAAAAAAAGTGAAAGCTTATATACAACTGAGCAAACATTAAATGTTTCATGAGAGATCGAAAATATTTTACTAAAGAGATTGTACAAAGTGGTGAAATAGTCTATTGGAGATATTAACATCAGAAAACCCCTCAGTTTAGTTTGATTTATGCAAGAACTTGATTGGAATCACTGTTGTGTAGTCAAGAGTGTGATGTGGAGAAGATGGATCTAAGGAAACCTTTAAGAGATTTTGAATTAAGGAGGGATATGTGAAGAATAATGACTAAAAATAATGTAAAGGATGATTTTGAATCAAGTCATGGCAAGGAGTTGAGAGCAAAGCAAAAGGACAATAAAGTTGAAGGCTAGGAACTAGAAACTAAATTCAGGTCTAAGCGTTGCGGCACTGCATTTTGAGTGTCGCCACGCCTAAGTCAGAACCTCCAATGCCGCGACGCTGAAAAGAGAGCATCGTAGCACCTGAGCCTAGAAAACTAGCACTATAGCGTTGCAAAGTGAACGCCGCGACGCTAATGCAATTACCCTTTTGCGAGTTTTCTTATTTTAGTTGGTTTAAACTTTTTTTTATTTATACAACTCGAACTGGGGTTTGTATAGGACGAAAAAGATTATAAATAAGCCTCTATTTTGGTTAAAAAATTATTACTAAATAAAAAAGTGTTCATTGTAATCTCTAAAGAGAGTTTTTTTGAGAGAAATCGTTGTTATTTGTGATTTAATAAAAAAGAATAAGATTTTGATCTATTGTGGATATAGGTAATTATTGAATCATGTAAATCTTGTCTTGTGTACTTTAATTGTGTTTTCTATTTTTAATTGATTTTTCTATTTTATATTCTCAATTATTTGTGATCGAAGAATCCTAACATTTATCATATACTTAATACGTACCTCATTAATTATTAGATTATTTAAGATGTAATTTTTAGAATATAACTTTAAATCGAAGAATCTTAATATTTATCATATACTTAATAAGTACCACATTAATTATCAGATTATTTAAGATGTAATTTTTTAGAATATAACTTTAAATGGAAGAATCCTAATATTTATCATATACTTAATAAGTACCACATTAATTATAATTTAAGGTGTAATTTTTAGAATATAACTTTAAATCCTAACATTATTCTATTGTTATTATTTTGAAGTACTAACATTATTCTATTATTGAGTTCCACTTTTGAGTCGACACCATGATTTAGATGGAAAACCAAAAAGGAATTTTTTTTTTTTTTAACATTAGAATGGATGGCCCATGAGCCAGGATCACTTCTCATAAATCATAAGAGATAAGAAAGAGAGAAAAAAAAGAGGCTAATAAAACAAAGAAATGAAGCCTTTAAAATTGAAAAACGGGGGTGCTGAGTGCCATTAAAATGCGTAAAAATATCATTTAGTCATGCCCCCAAAAGTTTCTGCCATCTCTATTTCTTTTCTTATCCAAGCGAGCAAGAATATGTCATTTTTTTTATAAAAAAAAAAAATTAGATTTAAATACCTTGACATGAATCTACACAAATCTGCAGTTATAACCACATCTGCCATCTCTACTTTAATAAATCCTCATAAGTCAATAATTATAACAATAACAAAAAATAACAAATGATTATAACACTGACCTGCAAGTGATGTGAGGGCAACCTTCAGTTCTTTCTACATAGAATTTGCAGTGAGGGCACCTACTCCATTTCTTCTCCTTGGCAAGCTCTCTCACCATTAAATCTTCTCTCCCTCTTTCATCAGCATGAAGCCTCTGAAACTCCTCACAATCAACCCCTGTATGCCATGCAACATAACACTGCGCACAGAATAATCTATGACAATATGGACACTCAGATTCTCTCACAACTTTTCCTCCTTCATTTTCTTTCACCAACATGGCCGAGCAATCGTTGAAGGGGCAGTAGAATCTCTGTGTAACATCAATAAGCTCAAGACAAAGCGCTTCATCCCAAAGTTCAAGCACTTCTTTTGGAAGCACAGCCCTACAAGCATCGAATTCCATGATGGATTTGCAGTTCAAACCGGGGCAAGTGACAGTGATGATACCATCTTGGATTTTCGCCGCCACATGCTTGCTTATGCACTCAGAACAGAACGAGTGAATGCAACTCTCGATTTTGAACATCTGATCATTATCTTTGCTTTCAGCGCAAATCTCACAGAATCTCAGAGATGACTCATCATCTGCTTCTCCTTTGGTCTCTATTACCTCTGGCTCTGCCACAATATTCGCTTGTATGATCAATGATGATGATGTCGATGAAGTTTTTGGCATGTGGGTAGTGATTGTAGAAGCCATAGGTGGTTCATTAAACAGCAATTCCTCAGAATTCTTGGCATTTGATACTGGGGAACCTTCTTGATTTCCTCCATCAAAAGGTGCTGATGAGTAAAAATCATTAATAGCAGGATCAGAGGGTGGTGATTCTTGGGCCATAGACACGCAGTGTTAATCCTTTGTAAATATTATTTCAACACTCTGATTTTCAATCTACAAACAAGATTTATTTTACCAGGGCTCTTCTCTTAGCGATGAGAAGTACATACTTTTTAGAGGAGACTTCCATTAGAAGTTGTCTACTGTCATTGGGACTCCGGTTTCAATTAACTTTTGACTTGACTTCGATCTTTTCCTATTTAGTGCATCCGTTGGACCGTCCTTATCAGCCCCAATTTTAATTGTAAACTCATTAAAGGACCCCTGCTTAATTTCAAATTTGTCATTTTATTGTCTGTGTATCAATAGTACAGGTAGATCAATGATACCTCATTTTTTATACAAAATTTTAATTATGAGATAATTTTTTATTTAATAATTAAAATTAAAATTAATATATAATTATTATTATATTTTTTAAAATTATTTAACTATTAATAAATTTTATTATAATAATAATAATAATAATAATATTATCTTCTCTCTCATTTTTTTAATTCTCTTTCTTATTTCATCAACTTATTTTTCTCTCTTATATTAATATTTTATTATTTTATTATATATAAATAACATATTTAATTAATTTTAACAACTACATTACTTTTTTTAATATATATATTTTATTTTCTCTCCTTTATTATGTCTTGTATTATAGGGTAATATTGAGATCTTTTCTTTTCTTTTTTTTTTCTTTTTCTTTTTTTGTTGAAGATAGTATATATTAGAATTAAAATTATATTTAATGACAATGGTATATATTCATGAGTTAAGAAGGGACTGAGAGATCCTTTCTTAATCTTTTTTCTTTTATTATTATCTAATTTTTTTATTGACATGTGTTAATAGATGTTAACAAGTAAAAGAAATTTAAAATAAAAAATAGAAAAGAGAGGATCCTAAATTCATCTACACGATAATATCTCAGGTGCATAATATTTTCTTGTAGAGCGTTAATAAATTTATACTGGTCGTTTGGATTATTTAGAGATCCACTAGAGTGGGGTTCTCAGCCCCTCTCTAGTGGATACCCTTATCCTTCTTGCTCTCCCTTTTCTCTCTCTCATATGATTTAACTTTCTTTGTTTTTCTCATCACTATCTTTTCCTTTTCTGTTTTTGCTTTTCAGTTTTCTTTCATTTTTTCTCAGCAAATTACCACTTTTCTAAAGACCTGGCCAAAGCATAAGAGTAACCGAGGCTCCACAGGCCCCTATAGCATTTTTGCAAGGCTCAGTTAGCCTGCGTTGCCCTGATCCAATAAATATAATGACAAGATGTGACTGAGACTTAGCCAAGCTTTACAAACTTCAAATCTTGTTGTTATCCCTTCTATAGTGTGGGCAAGCAACCACTACCTAGATCTAGTGGAAACATTAGCTCAATATGGCCATTTGTACTTCATTGATGTTTATTTATTGTTGGTCTTAAATTAGGATTTGATTGGGTTGTGCTAAAAATTATGGAGTTGAATTTATTGAGTAGTGTTTTGTAGTCCTTTCATGCATGAAGGTGGTGTTTGTAGTCCCCTCTTATGTAAAGATAGTTTTGTCTCTCTTATGAGAGTTTGTTTTATCTTCCATGTAAGGGTAGGATCCCCTATTCTTAAATAGGGTAGTGATCCCTGTCGGTAGGGATGATCTCTCATAATGGGGTTAACTTATATCTCTTAGGTTAAAAGACTAGGTTTGGGCATACCTTAATAGACTTATCTTATCCCTATATAGTTTTCTGATAACTTTTGATTTTATATTAGAAGTCTTACAATATATATTAATGATTTATCAATGATATAACATTTGATAATGATTCTAAAAGCAAAAAAGCTTCTGCAGCCATATAAAAGAATCTAGAAAATAACACTTGTGAAGTTTATTAAGAGATTATCCTTTTTATTCAATATCTTGGTTGTGCATAGGAGATTTTAATGAGATCTTAAAGATAGAATAGAGATACAGAGGCTTGCTGAGGAATAGACAGTCTATGTTTGATTTTAATAAAGCTTTGGAAAATACTAACTTAATTAACATTGGGAATAGAGATTATCTATGTTCACTTGGTCAAATCAAAGATTTAATGTAGGCTTCACTAAGGAAAAGCTTAATTATTATTAGGAGCCCAATGAATCATATATACTCAACATTGGTATGATTGAGAGTAGCATAGACTTCTGCCAAGGATAGTTCATCACTTATGATTGAGAGTAGCAAAGCCACAGAATCATAATCAGATCAAGCCGCGGGATCATAATCAGATCCTAGTCCAACAAGAAGATAAGAGATCAGGTCTTAATCTGGTACTGATTTACCAGTCATGGCCAAGCTGTCAGCCAAACCCTTTACCTTCAACAAATACTCATTCATAGATAAATTTTCCTTCCTTATTGTTTGTAGTTGTGACCTCAGTTGAGTGAGTCTAGCCAAAGACTGTCTTTCAAACATCTTTTCAAGATGTTTGCAGACCTCATTAGAGGTTTTGTATTGAACAACCGAACTAAGAACTAACTCAGTCATGGTGGAAAAGAGCCAGCTCAGCAGTATAGAGTCTTGTTTTCTCCATATATGATAGAATGGATTTATAGGTGCAACGGCTTCCGAATCTGAGCTTAGAGATGCAAGAAAATGACCTGGACATTCTCTTTCACCAGTAAGAAGTTCCTCTAAGTCATTACCTCTAGCCGAGGCAAGAATATGCGATTTCCATAGTAAGAAATTGTTGCTATCCAGCTTAACTAGATTTGTAAATGTGAAGTTGCTGCTGTGGCCGATCGACATGTGATTCATATGAGAATTAAGAGTGGCAGCACGATCATGTTCTGAATTAACAAAGTTAGTCATTCTGGCTCTGATACCAAGTGAGATTTTGTGTTTCTTTGTTTGTGATATTTTTCAGGAAAGTGATGGTAAAATGGTCAAACAGAAATAAGAAAGATGAGGCTGATTGAAACTTGTATTCACATACACGATGATCTGAAATTTAATACAGAGGAGCTTATATACTTACTTTGATACTAGAGGAAAAAAATCAGTTACACAGAAGCTGAAAATATGCTAACTATATAACAAACTCTGTAACTATATAACAAACTTAGCAACTCTTAATTAAATTAGCAATCCATGTCAGCACTGCACCATTTGAAGTTTTAACTAGAAACTTTTGATCCTTAGTCCTGTGCTGGTTCCTTATACAACTATAATCTATCAAAAGACTGCAGTTGAATCTGAATTTGCTTCCGATGATTGTCACGGTTCTGCTCCACAAATGTCATGCCCACATCGAATAGAAATTGGGTGGATTTTTGGTATATAAGGGTGGGTATGCAACATTACCTAACAGGCTAGTCTTTTAGGTCAATGGCAAGCGCTCGGCTTGTGACAAGTGGTATCAGAGCATACCCAAATTCTTATTCATATGTGGGCCTCCAAAAATCGCCCCAATAAAGATTGCCACATAGGATGTGGGTCCCCTATGCTACTAGGGGATGGGCAATACGGGCCAAGTGGGCCCTAAAAATTTTGTGTCTTGAGCCCTAATAGAGATTGGCACGTAGGTAGTGAGTCCTCTATCCCTGGGAGGATGGGCAATACGGGCCAAGTTGGTCCTTGAGTTTGGGTCACACCGTAACGAGTGCGTCACGTGATTAGGTGGGGAAGAATGTCACGTCCCACATCGAATAAAAATAAGGTAGATCTTGAGTAGATATGGGTGGGTATGCAGTATTACCTAACAGGCTAGTCTTTTGGGTCAATACAAGTGCTCGACCCGTGACAAATGGTATATAATCCAAGTGTGTTTTTAAATTACATGTGGCTATCTATGAAGACTTGTAAAGATTATTCTAAGATTGTTGTTGGGGTAACTCTTCTTCTTTAAAAAGTATCCACTGACTCTCTTGGAGATATTTATATCAACAAAAATAAAATGAAGGCATATAGGCTTTAGAGATTTCTTAGCTTTCAACCAGGCATTTCTTGCAACACACTATTGGTGCATCATTCTCAATCTAGAATCCATAGTCTCAAAAGTCATTTGGGCAAAATACTATCCTAAATCTAACTTTCTAGAGAGCAATTTAGGCACTAACACTTCTTGTGTCTAGACAAGTCTTCTATAGGGTTAAAAAATTATTGAAGCTAGATCTCGCCAGAGATTAGTAGATGGAAAAGATATTCTATTTTACAAATATGACTACTAAGACCATACACGTTCAAACTAATTTCCCTAATAACATTTCTTTAAGATCTAAGTGTAAAGGCTTCGATTGATAAAAACTCAATTTCTGTTTATAGATTCCTATTTTGAGAATTCTATCAAAAGATAAGTATTGTGGCATTTTAATAAATAGGAAAACTACTTACTTAGAAGTGGTTACAGAAAACTTTCAAATTAAAGTGAAGTGACCTACCTTCAAGTTCGGAAAGCTCTTCTAGTTAATAGAGGCTTATCTAGAACTTTTCAATTCCCTCAAAGATTACAAGTGCTTTCTAGAAATGAAAGAGATATTGCATACTCAATGTAATTTAGTGAAAAAGAATCATTGAGAATTCATTGTTGTTAGGAAGATATTTGGATTGAAGTAGTATCTTAATATTAATGTAGAAATGAGAAAAGTGACAAAAATAAATAAGGAAACAGGCATATGAAACTGAGATTTAGAAAGGAACTTATCCATCCATGTGCTTTTAAAAGGAATAAAAAGGCTCTTGATAGGTGACAAATTTCGTTTGTCAAATGGTTAAAAGAGCAAATTTATATATTTATCTTTAAAAGAAGGTGTATCACAAGTTTAGGAGGATACTTGTCAATTTTAATTATTTAAATATAAGTGACACATATCATAATATAAAATAAAATATGTGTCATTTTGTAATAAATTACAAATGATATAGGTCACTATATTATTACATATTTTTTACTTTTTAATAAAAAAAATTTAAAATGAATTTTAAAAAAATTAAAAACTGAAACAAAAGTAACGGCCATTGGTGACGTTGCCACCCAATGGCGATTGATTGTGGGTAGTTGGTGGTGAATTAATTCAACTTTTTCATTATGAGACTTAAAATTTTAAGATCTATATAATGGTGTGATTGTTTTTATTAACAAAGTATCAGAGAAATGCCATAAAAATTAAATAAAGTGGTAGCCACCTTATCTCTGCTGCCAAATGGTAACTAGTGGAGATGCACTTCTACCATCATCGAAGTCGTCAACCGACGGTCTAGCTAATGGAGGTGGCAATTCAACTCCACTCACTGATGTTTGGCAATAAAGATATAATGGCTACCACTTTGTTTCTTTATTTTGGGATTTCTCTAGTTAGCATTCTTCTAATTCTTCGCTAATGAAAACAATCATATCATTACGTAAATCTCAAAATTTAGAGTCCAATAATATAAAATTTGAGTCAATTTGTCACCAATCACCTACGGCCAATTATCGTTTGACAGCGGCAGGGACGATCACCATTGACTGTGGCTGCTGCTTTTTTTAGTTTCTTTTCTTAATTTTGTTAAATATTTTATATTAAAAACTTTTAAAAATAAATGATATTATGAAACGTGTCATTAATTTTATTTAAGAAGGGGTACAAAAATACTTTTCATATTTTTAATCGTTTGAATAAACAAGTCACTTGACAGGAGTCTTTTTGTTCCTTTTAAAATTACGGGGGTGAATAAGTTCCTTTCTAAAAACTTTAGGGGTCTAAATATCTTTTTTTTCTAAATAAATAATACAAAGATTTATATGAAAAATTCTCAAACATATTGAGGTAAAAACTATAGGCAAATATAAGAAAATTTTATTATAAAAAATAAAAATTACAACATTTCTAATAATAAGGAGAGAACAATTTTATCTCTCTTTTAAACTTAGAAGACACCTAAAATTCTCTCTTAATAACTAAAGAGAAATTAAAAAAGAGAATTCAAATGATTTTCTTTGAGTTGGGATGCTAAAACTTAGGAGAAAGCTCTATTTATTTGATACGCACCAAAAAATTACTTTATTTTCGACACCTTTAGTTCTTCCATTCAAATATTTCAATTTCCTATTTTTCATTCAATATTTTCTGCACCAACCTTTTAATTTTCTTCATTCAAATTATTGTGACTCTGGCCTATCGACCACCATAACTTTTCTCCCACTTAGGGACTTATTACAATAATTATGTCTCTATATCTAGTTATTTACACTTGCTATCTTTATGCTACGCACGTTTTTGTCAGGTCACATAAAGATCTACACTATAAAAACTTATCAAAATTGATTAGTTTGGCTAATGTATTTGCTAGGGTTTTTTTTTTTTGTGTGAATCTTTTGCATATTTATACTACCATCCTTTACCACTTCTTGAACAAAGTAATACTGAACTCTTATGTGCTTTATTATGAAATGAAAAGTTGGATTCCTTGTATTGTTAATAACAAAAGTCATTTGAATTCTTTCTATGTTAATAGGTAGTTTTAACTGCTTCTGCCCAAAATAATTTGGCTAGACTACAGTCCTTAATATAGCTCTGATTCTTTCGAGTAGAGTTTTGTTCATCCATTCTACCACTCCATGTTTTAGGAGTGTATGATGTTGTGAAACCTCTTGATGCCTTCTTATTGACAAAATGTATCAAATTCCTTGTTGATATATTCTTTGTTGTTGTCAGTCCTCAAACACTTGATCTTTTTATCAAGTTCAATTTCCTTCCATCTGTGCTTTGATGACTTTAAATATTGTGAATACATCTACCTTTCTTTTAATTAGAAAGACCCAACATCTCTTGGAGAAGTCATCAATAAATGACATAAAGTATATTGCTTCTCCCAAAGATACAACTGGTGATTATCAAATGTCTGAATGAATCAAGTTTGAGATATCATTGTTTTTATCATTGATGTATTAAACTTCAATCTGTGCTACTTATTTGTAACATAAAACTCACAAAAGGGTGAAAAAAAACATTTTAAGCACATGAAATAACTTGTAATTAAAGGGTATCTTTAAACATCATTCTAACATGTGACCAAGTTTTCGATGCCATAATAATTTGGCAGGCTGTGTCACAAGGTAAATGAGGATGCCTTCCATGCTCTTATTGAGCGTAAACATGCTTAAAAATTTTGAAAATTGTTGCCTTATTTCTCTTAGATTGATTATAAAAGCCCCGTAAGTTTTTATATATTATCAAGGGAAGCTACAGAGGTTGTGCATACTGTGACATTGAATTATTTGCCGTAGCAACTTGGTCTGCATGGTATTCAAAGAACATCTTTTTTTTCATAATCTTAGATAGGAAGCACCTTTTGGCATAAAATTTAGTACAAAATTTTTTTAAAGGCATTTAAAATATCCATAAGCTTGCACCATGACTGATGTCCCCAGCAGAAAACATCCCACCTTCTAATTAATCCCTACCACTTGATTCTTTACCTAAATTAAATGTTGACAATACTCTTAAGAAAGATAAAAGTTATGTAGTGGCATTATAAAGAACTCAAAAGGACAGGTAATTGCAACGACTTTGCTTAAGAAAGCTTTTTTGGGTGTTGTTGTAATTGTTGAGGTTGAGGGGTGTCAAAATGGTTATTGAAGTTGGTTTTTCTCCAATAATAGTTGAGTTTATCCCTCTAATTTAGTTATTTAGTTTAAATTGACTTATTCCAATTTAGTTATTTAGTTTAAATTGATTTGTTTTCCTTTTTAGATAAATTCGAATCTTAGTAGTATTTGACTTCTTAAGTCCTATTAAGTTTCTTCATCTTTTAGGTTTATCTCTTTTCTTTTGTCTTATTATAAACTCTATAAATTCAAGTCTTTATAAATAAGAATATAATGTAATATCCTTTCTCTTTAAATCTCTACATAGTATTAGAATTAGAGGCCCTCTCTTGGGTTAATCTTTTTTTTTCCCTCCACCAAGCTCCTATACAATAGCTATGCGAAACCGCATACACAGTAAAGCAAGGGTTGTTGTACAGCAGCCAAAACAAGTTCATGATTAATTCTTTATTTCTTTATCTTTTTTAAAAAAAATTTAAGCACTAACCAATTTCATTACACCATCTTCAATTTCTCCCTATCAATGTGTTTCTTCTTTCTCATAAACAGTGTGTGTGAACAATATCTATAAACAGTATCTATGAATAGTATAATAAACAGTATTGTAAACAGTAACTGATACCTTGGTCAATCATTATTCTCATCTTTTCCTCCTCAACTATAACTAGCACAAATAACTAAATTATTCTTCATAATATGTATGAACCTAACTAACCCTTTATCATCCTTAACACTAATAATTCTCTATCAAAAAAAAAAAATGTAAGAGTCGCAATGCCAGATACAAAGTTGGGACATGATGTCTAATTTAATGACCTATCGCAAATGCACGCTTTTTGTACCAAGTAATATAGGACTAAGTCTAGATTATCGATCCCACAGAGACTATTGTTTCTATTTTCTTCAATCGAATACTAAAATTACTCTACTTTACCTTTATCCGGACTAGCTTCAAGGATGAAGTTTAACTAACTAAATTATTGCTATCGAATTGAACCTAATTCAAATATCGCAAGTACTTAAAGATAGAATTAACTAAATTGATAGGTAGTGTAAGGTATCGACGTATCCCCTAGTAATTCACTGAACCCTTTAACTTTTTAGTTATTCCTTTTTTATTAATTGATTGGCTAGACACTAATTTCATCATAAGCTTCTGTCGACAGTCAAATGATAATATCACACCCTAACATTTACCTATATGTCTATAGTAGTCCGAGTAAGATACAACTCATTAAGATTAAGTCTAATCAAACCATACATACCAGTTAGGTATATATCTATCCTAGGTGGAACTCATAGATATTACCCTATGATCATGTATCAATCTACCCTAGGCTAAACACATGATTCCTTTTGTCAAAGTTATCATGGTTCTTAAACAATCAAAATAGTGATCAAGTATAATGAAAGCATTAAGCATAGATAGATTGAACCAATTAAGGGATAAAAGTTCATAACTAAGAGTTTAAAAGAATTAATTACATACTAGGTTCAATAACGTCTAACCCTAGATCAAAAGTATTTAGCTCATGTTCAAAACAAGATTATTAAAGCAAAAGTATAAAAAAAAATCATGATTAAAATCATTTCTTAAAACTACGAAAGAAAATAACACAAGTGATGCTCTGAGTTGTTCTTCTTCCTTTTGTCTTGATTGCCCAAGAGTTGAATCTTCAATCTTCAATAAAATTACCTTGATCGCTTGATTTGAATGTGTATTTGTTGCTTGCATTTTTCTCCTTACTAAATCTCTCTATTTTTGCCTCAAAATAGTGTTTTTATTGCTAAGAGAAACCCTAGGCGCGAGGAGCTTCGAATCCGCACTGAAAATGCGAGTTGAGAGAAGTATTAGACACCTGCACGGGCCTCGCGGCGCTGGGCACGAGCACAGGTTTCCGTAAATCTTCGACTAGCGTCGCGACACTGGGTGCTGAGCGCTGCGGTGTTCACTCACTGTTCTGGGCGCTACAGCGCCCAACCACTTATTTCCCTTCTTTCATCTTTCAAGCGCATTTTGCTCGTTTCTCGCCCGATTCACTTCCCATTTGTTTTAATACGTCACATTTTCCTTCACGCACCTATTTAAGATTAAAAACACAAATAAATAGTCAAATATTAATGGATTAAAGCAAAAATACCCAAGTTAGAGTGTTAAAATACTATTGTCACTATGCTATTATCAGGACACTACAACCTTCACCTATGACAACCATTTCTCTCTCTATTTCTGTAGGTTACTTCAGTTCTATTATGAGATTAAACTCTTATAAATTATCTCTCCCCACTTCTATTCCCAAATAGGTCTTTATTTTTCTGCTTTATTTTAAGGGTTAACTCTCTTCTTTTCCCAAATGGGTTTTTTTTTATCTTTTTTTAAACTTTATTTTAAAGGTTAACTCTTTTCTATTCCCAAAAAAGGTATTTACTTTCTTCTTTATTTTAAGGGTTTAATCCCTTTTTATTCTTAAATGAATTTTTATTTTTTATTTTATTTTAAAAGGCTTTCCTCTTCCATTCTTAAAAGATTTCTTTTCATTCCTAATATATTCTTCTTCTTCTTCTTATAGTTTTCTTTCAAGCTCAACAACTTGAGCTAATTTTTAGTTTCCCTTCCCATGTTTAATTTTTTTCTCTATATATCTCTCTTCTTCTGTGACTTGGTTTTTTTTTTAAAGCTTTTGGATACTCCTTCTAAAGAAGAAAAATCACCAATAATACAAAATTCTTGTTTTATTTACAGTTCATTGCCACTAGGAAAATCAACAACAATTGTTTCTCCTACTCAATAGTAAGTACTTCAACGTTTTTCAACGGTCTCTATCACAGCGTGACAATATTGCCACCTCGATGCCACACCACCCTTTTTCTACATCACTGTCATCGCATCACTACTCGCTCCAGCTGCCACGGAGCCCTCACCAAACTTCTTCCGTGTGTTTAATTTCTCCTCTTGAAGAACAAGATTGGACTCTTTCCTCGGATCTTCTCCTCTTGATGGATAAGATTGGACTCTCTTTCTGAGACTCTATTTTGCGAGGCCATGATATGGAAATTAAGATTCCAATTTAGTTATTTATTTAAATTAACTTGTTCTAATTTAATTGTTTAGTTTAAACTGATTAGTTTTCCTTTTTAGATAAATTTATATCCTAGTAGTATTTTAACTTCTTAAGTCTTATTAAGTTTCTTTCTCTTTTATATTTATCTCTTTCCGTTTTGACTTATTGTAAACTCTATAAATTTAAGTCTTCATTAATGAGAATAAACTACAATATTTTTCCTTCTCTCTAAATATCTATATAATAGAAGTAGAATAGATAGTTTAAGAACCCTAGCTCTTATAGATATGGAAGACTATCTCAAGATAGGTCATGTACTTAGAATTATTATAATTCATTTGTTCATTCATTGACTAAGATGGTCTTGTCTATTTCAAAACCTCTTATATGGCTTGAGGAGGTTTTGAAAAAGGTTTTATCTTTTTTATAACTTTTGTTGTGTTATGAATTAGTCTCTTTTTGAAAAAAATGATACATAACCCGTTAAAAAAAAACTCAAACCATATAAGAGTTGTAAAATACAATAGTGAACAAAATATTTTGCTTACAAAGTCAACAATATAAGTGGAATTTCATTTTTCAAAAAAGGAATACAAGTTAGTAAATTTCCTACTAAAAAATTTTTTGTGTAAATGAAAAAGATACTCTACCAAAAGGATTATCCAAAAAAACCTTTTAATTACTTTAATTTTAAACTTTAAAATTATATTTACTAAACTAACCACGCATCTTGTTTTTAACAACAATTATGACTTAAATTCCATAAGACCACAATTCTTAAAAAAAATCCTCTACTCTTACAAGTTTTAGATTAAAATATAGATATAAATGATCTTTACACATGTGTGTGTATATATAGGAAATTTGGTAATTCAAAATTAAAGATGAGTTTTGATTTTGAGCTAGAGATCAATGAGGAGTCGAGATAAAGTCAAGAATGTATTAGATGGAAGAGAAGGGGTTAAAAACAGAAACCAAAAATAAGGAAGGGAGTACAAGACGTGAGAAAGAGGTTGCACATCTACAGGCCTTAGCAAGAGAGAGAATAAGAGAGCTTAGGTTACACTTGAGTGCAAACGATAGTGTGGTATAGATCTTTAGGAGCTCTTAAGTATTTGGGTATTTCTTATATCTCTTGTGAGAATTCTTTGTATATAAAAGAACTGAATAAAAGAAGTTAGGATCCAAAAATCTACCATGGACGTAGGTAATTATTGCCAGATCACAAAAATTATTTGTACTCTTTCTTTGGTGTATGATTATTTATCTTCTTGATTGTTTGATCTTTGTTATTCTTGTTGCTTGTGAGTATAATACATCTACAAGGTGTTTAGGGTTAGATTGCACACTAATAATCCTCAATAAACTTGTATCAAAGCATAGGTTGATTAACCATAGCATTTCACAAGCATGAAGTAGAGAAATTCAATAAACAGAATGATTTCAATCTACAAAAGGTGAATGTTATGACTCTATCAGTGAATCAAGAGTTAGATTCAACTTTTGAAGAAACTCAAACAACAATTGGTGAAGAGAAGAAATCGACAAAACTTGGATTGGAGACAGATAAGGAAACCATTTAAAAGAAAGCCCGGAGTACTATAATACTCTCTTTAAGTAATGAAGTTCTGAAAGAGGTAGCTAGAGAGGAGATGACATTAAGTCTTTAGAAAAAACTTAACACCCTCTGCATAACAAAGCCCTTGGCGAATAGTGTTGTGTGATTTCTATGCTAAGCGTAAGTGCACGCTATCAGAAACAAGTAATATATGATGAATTGAGTGTCGATCCCACGAGGAATTATTATTATTCTTAATCAAGTACTAAAATTGTGTCATCTCACTTTTATTCAAATAAATGATCAATCTGATTTGTTTATGTTAAAACTAATTACTAATTCTACAAATCAATCTTAATTGTGCAAACTATGTAAGTGCAAATACCATATGAAGAGTATCTAAGATTATAGCTATCCCTCAATATGAATTCATTATCCCATTTTTAATCCCTCGATTTAATTCTTGGTCACAACATGTATTTCATCACAAGCCTCTTTCGATAGTTGAGTGATTATACCTTAATCTACCGAATTCCTATATTCCTATGGTAATTCGAATAAATTAAGGTTCATTACGAACAAGTTGTATTGACCATACATGCCATATAGGTATATTCTTATCCTATGTCGAAACTTATAGATATTACTCCATAATCATGTATCAATTTGTCTAAATCTAAAAAATAGGATGCCTTTTCCAAGTTTATCCTAATGTTCTATAATCATCCAATCACAATTTCTAGTACATTAAAAGCATTAAGAACAACACAAATTGAATAATAAACTGAATTCATAACAATGGGAATCAAATACTCAAATTAAGTCCACAGTTAAAGGCTACAATCCTAGATAATGAAATTAAATCATCATAACAAGAGTTTAATGGCTAAATAATAATAATTAAACATGATACAACAATCTCAAACCGAATTTATAAAGACAATGGTGCCTCCAATCAATCCATGGCATTTGGTTGAATCCTTCAAAAGTTAGCCAATATGCTCTTGATTGTGTAGTATCTCTCCAAAATAGATTTAAATGTTGTTTTTGCACAATATGAGGATAATTTCTGGGTTATAAACATGTTAGATTGAGAGAAAATGGGTTAGGGGCTAGGTTTTTACATTTTGAGGCGAAATAGTGTATTTATAGAATCATTGGAACGCTGGGCGTTCAGTTTTGGATGCCGGAGCGTTGGTCACTGTAGCAAAATATTGTAGTAAATCAATGTTCAAGATACTATTCATAAGTACTGTAGCAATTTTCCTCGTTTGCTCCAATTTCATCCTTTTCCATATTCTCCTGATTTAACCCTAAAACAATAACATTTAATGCATAAAAAGCTCTTAAGTTACTCAAAAATGAACAATTATTAAGATAAATGGGGTTGAATTATGGATTTAAAATATACTCATCAAATAGTCTGTATGTCAAAAAGAAGTTGTATCAGTTGTCTATGGCTGAGGGAATTTCAGTGGAAGATCATAGAGATGTTTTCAATAAGATCACCATTGATCTTGAGACGATAGACATCAAGATTAAGGATGAAGATAAAAAAATTATTTTGTTGTATTTTTTACCTCCAAGATTAACACTTTATAGATACACTCATGTATGATATGGAGACTTTAACAATGACTGATGTTAAAATCTCGTTAAACTCTAAAAATATTAGGAAAGATCAGAATCCAGTAGTGCAACAAGCTTAGTTGTAAAAGGAAGAGATAAAAAAAACAATGAATAAGACAGATCCAAGAAGTGCTACTTTTACAATAAAGAAGCGCACTTAAAAATGGATGCCCCGGAAGGAAAGACAAAGAAGAGCGGAGGAACTGCAATATTCTGTGAAAAAGACTTGAAAATTACAAAATTAATGATAGCTTATAGTGAAATGTATGCTGGTGAATGGATACTTGATTCTAGTTGTAGTTACTATATATGTCTAGAAAAATTCTTATTTACCAATTATAGATCTATTAGGGGAAGAAAAATACTAATGGGAAATGATATATCTTGTAAAGTCATGGGATTTGTAGCATTATGATGAGGATGCATGATAGGGAGATTAGAGAATTACATAGTATAAATCATGTTCCTAGAGTTATGAAGAATTTGATATCTCTAAGAGTGTTAAATCAAGGAAAGATATTCATTTATAGTCTAAAAAAGGAATACTTAAGGTAAAGGAATAATCTATAATAGTAATGAGAAGTGAGAAACACAATGGGCTATATGTATTTGATGGCAATATTGTAAATGGCTCAACATAAGTTATTGAGGGGATACATACCATGGCAATATTAGACAAATTACCAATTATAGATTTATTAGGGGAAGAAAAATACTAAAGAGGAATAATATAACTTGTAAAGTTATAAGGATTGGCAGCATTATGATAAGAATGCATGATGGGGAGATCAGATAATTGCATTGTGTAAGGTATGTTCCTAGAGTTAGGAAGAATTTGATATCCCTCGGAGTGCTAGATCAAGAGGGATATTCATATAAAGTAGAAAAAAAGGAATACTTGAGATAAGGGAATGGTCGATAGTAATGATGAGAAGTGAGAAGCATAAGGGGCTATATGTGTTTGATGGCAATGTCATAAGTGGCTTAACATAAGTTGTTGAGGGAATGCATACTAAAGAGCAATATAAGATATTTACTCACTATAGTGATATGGATCAAAAGAGAATGTATTGAAAAAGTGCTGCTAGCAAGGTAAGCTACGAAGGTATTATGACGGTATCAAGAATGACATAAAAGATTATAATACAAGGGCCACTCAAGGGAAGATGCATTTGTATCGTTAAAGACCGAGGTCATAAGCCTAATAGAAGTTAAGTATGGACACAGACTTAACTAAAGTTAATGTTAGGTGATAAGGTGCTGGAATGGATAGATCCTGGTAAAGATTATTGAAAGAGATTTTGAATCAAGGTAGAGTTTATTAGAAATTTGGTGATTCAAAATCAATGATGAGTTTTAATTTTGAGTTGGAGACCAATGAGGAGTCGAAATAAGGTCAATAATGCATTAGACGGACAAGAAATTGTCAGAAACGTAAGCTAAAAATGAGGAACGGAGCATAAGACATGAGAAAGAGACTGCATATCTGCAGACCTTGGTGTATAAGCGTCACTTAAGGATTTGATTGACAGAAGTTAGCATAAGATTCAGAAACGATTTAAGTGGGGCATTTTTGAATCTTTTGGTTTTGAAGTTAAATTTGTTAAACAAAGCGGAATCCCTTTCCCGTTTTGATATGTATTACACTTCAAAGTCAATTTTTAAACTTCTACAACGTGTGAACTCTTATTTCAACTAGAAATAGAGTTTCTAAGGACCTCTTAAACACTATATAAACTCTTATAATTCCATAGAATTGAAAAGTATCAAAAGCATCAAAGTATCAACAAAAGAGAGAATAAGAGAGCTTAGGTTACACATGAGTGCTTTAAGTGCATAAGATAGTGTGATGTAAATTCTTAAGAGCTTTTGGATATTGAATATTTCTTGTATCTCTTGTAGGAATCTTTTGTGTATAAAAAACAAAAAAAAAGTTAGGATTTTGAGTTCTACCGTGGATGTAAATGGTTTATTAGACCATATATATTTTTTGTATTCTTTTTTTATTGTGGGATTGTCTATCTCCTTAATTATGTGATCTTTGTTATTCTTATTACTTGTGAGTAATAAATTTCTATTGGCGTTTAAAAATTTTTAAAGTGCATACTAAAATTTCTTAATAATATATATTATTGAGAATATATATATATATTATATTTTTAATTATAGATGAATAGATAGGTAGGCAGATAGTTTGACATTTGAATGTTTGGATACTCAATTTTAAATTAAGTGAACCATGAACAAGTTTATAATTTATAAAATGCAAATGTTCGCACATGAACATTTGCACTACATGAGAGGATATCTAACATAAATTACAATAAAACATGAAGAAGTCTACATTTTATAAAATATGAGAGAAGTATAAATAAATGGAGAAAGAGATAATAAATACGAACAAGAAAGATACATTAAAACAAATATGGATAAACACAACAAAACTTACTCAACAATCACATTCAAATATTAGCCATAAAAACAGAAACAATACTTACAGACAAAACAGTTCTAGTATTTGGCTTGTCACATTTAACCATATTGACCCTCTTTCAGTTTTCACACAATACTCTGCTTACATCTCACTGATCACAAGATTATAACAGAGATGAAGATTATAAATACTACACAAATTACAATCTGCTTAATTCTAGTCTTTGTAGAAGGTAATTAGGGAGGATATATAATTCATATCCTCTCTTAAATTCATGGTCTAATTTTTTTCTGTCTGTGAACCCAACCATGGTTTGCAGTCCACTCTGATCCACATTCATAGCAAAACTGAAACTTGCACCTGCAGCCACAATTATAAGCATTCTCATGCAAAAATTTATGTTATGCTTATTTTCTATTTTCAAAATATAAAACAAGGTTTACATAAAGGTTGAAAACAATAACACTTACTAATTTCAGCAAAAGCTTCTCAAAGTTTTTTTTCTAATTTTCAGACCCACATTGTCAAAACATGATCCTCTTTTTCATCAACAGTTTGTGGGTGTAATTTCAAAATGCATAACAGGAAAGAAGTGGGCTGTTTTAGCAAAGCAATAATAATGAGATACTTTATAATGGTTCCTCACTTTTGGAAATACTGCTTTTTGTAAAAGGGCTTTAATGAATCTTCATTAAGTTTACTTATATATAATAACAATGTGTTTAAGGTATTAGGTTATGCTCTCTACTCTAACACTTCTTAAGTTTCAATTTTACTACAATTTTGATATTAGTTTGTTGAGAAAAATTAACCTTAGCACTAATTCTACTTATAAATTAGTTTTTGCACTGACTCCATTTTTAGGATTTTTAGCGTGTACTCTAATTTTGTAGAAATTTTTTATTCACAAATAATTAAGAATATAAAATATTAACACAACAATAAAAATAATGAGATGATCACAATAAGATATATGATATACGTGGTTCGGCAATAAATACTTACATCCACAGCAGATTAATGATCCAACTTCTTTCATTAACTATTCACAAAAAATTCTCAGATCTACTAATTCTCCCAGATCACTAAGTTCACTTAGATTACTAGCATCTCTATGATCACGTAGACTTATAATAAGAGATTTAACAAGGAATACAATGAATAGTTAAAACTCTCTCTTAAATGATTTATCAATACTCTCTTGCATACTCAAGTACTCTCATGGTACTCTTTCTCGTACACTTAACACCCCAGGGCTGTCTAAACTCGCTCTCTATTCTCTCTTATGTTTTCACTCTTATATTTACATCATTAATACTTTGATGCTTAATTGATTTTAAAGGGTTATAAAGATTTATATAGTATACAAAAAATCTCTAAAAATCTTAAATCTAGTTAAAATAAGAGTCTATGTAGGTAGGAATTCAAATCTCACTCAAAGAAGTCAATTCGAGCTAAAAGCAGAATTTCTCGATATTGTATGCCTCGACACCAAGGTTTAACGCCGCAGCGCTAGCACGACCTAATCGCGATACTGCGCAATGCAAGACTGATGCCATGGCATCAATGTTTCTAAAATGTGCGCCACGTGTTTGACTTCATGTTTTATCAGTTTTTAACTCAAAAATATACTCAAACATAATTTTAAATCATTAATTTCAACACAATAAAATAAAAAATAATTAATAAAACTGACCTGCAAGTCATGTGAGGGCAACCTCCGGTTCTTTCCACGTAGAATTTGCACTGAGGGCACCTACTCCAATTCTTATCCTTTGCAAGCTCTCTCACCATCAAATCTTCTCTCCCACTTTCATCAGCTTTCATCCTCTGAAACTCCTCACAATCAACCCCTGGATGCCATGGAATATAACACAGAGCACAAAATAATCTGTGACAAAATGGACACTCAGATTCTCTTATAACTTCTCCTTTATTATCATTCACCAACAAGCCTGAGCAATCCTTGAATGGACAGTAAAATCTCTGTGAAGCATCAAAAAGCTCCTCACTAAACGCTTCGTCCCAAAGTTCTACTTGTTTTGGAAGCAGAGGCTTAGAAGCATCATATTCCAGGATGGATTTGCAGTGCAAACCCGGGCAAGTAACAGTGGTGATGCCATCTTGGATTTTTGTAGCCACATGCTTGCTTATGCAATCGAAACAAAACGAGTGACGGCAACTCTTAACTGTGAACATCTGATCACATTCTTTCCTTTCAGCACATATCTCACAGAAACTTAAGGAGGACTCCCCAGCTTCTCCTGCAAGGATCTCCATTGCATCTGGCTTCAGCACCGTATTTTCTTGTATGGTCAATGAAGATGATAATGAAGATTTTGCCATCTGGGTAGTGACTGTACTAGCCATAAGTGCTTCCTGAGACTGCAACTCTTCAGCATACTTGGCATCTGACACCGAGAAAATGTTTTCTTCATTTTGCTCGTCAGAAAGTAATGAGAAGTAAAAGTCATCAACAGCAAGATCAGAGAGTAGTACTGAATATTGTGACGCAGCCATAGTGGTGTGAATTCTCTGTAAATGATGTTCAACAGAAACACTCTGGGTTTAACTCAACAAACAAGAATGATTTTAGCAGGACAACTCTTCTCTTGGCAAGTGGCATCATCATCTATAATGAGATGAGAAGTAACATACTTTAACAACTGACCTACTTGCACAAGAAGTTGTGTATTCTCATTGGACTCCTTCCGGAGGGTTTCAATTAACTTTTGACTTGACATGGACTTAAAACAAAACGAGTACAAATCGTTTTTGTTTTTTTTAACGAGTGGCCAACCCGTCTCTTATTATTACTATTATTTTTTTTTTGGTTTTCTAGTTAAACAAACATCGTTAAATAATTAAAAGTATTATATTATTTCATTCGACACCTATTGCATTCCATAATTATACCAAAATTTTCAATAAACTTACCATTAGAAATCAAAAATTTTAATTTTTATGTTATAAACCTGTCTTAATTTCTAATATAACTTTATTAAATTAAATTATTATAAAAAAATTATTTTTTTATTAAATACCCAAATAAATTCTCTCAATATAAATAACCGTTATTTTGAGCTAATAATCATAAGTTTACCATTCTGTCCTCAATCTTCAAAGTGGGTGAGTCCACCATACAATTGAGGTAATAGGATTCTCATACATACATACATATATATATATATAATGTCTAGAAAATTGGGGTCTTTCCTCTTAACAGTTAATTCATGGGTCAAATATCTGCGGATGTTTGATATACAACCAACACAGATTTGATATGGGTTGAGTAAAATATCAACACTCATAAAATAAAATGTTATGAGTGTTGATATACAACCAACACTCATAACATTTTATTTTATTTTTATCCTCAAATAAACAAATAAATTTGTCTTTTTAAAAAAAAAAATTATATGACAATATTGTTTTCTCTTTTTAGCAGATCAATTGAGAAGATCACTTTTTTTTTTTACCAAAAAGAAGAAAAACAAATGGTGCATATTTTGTACTTTTATGTTAGTTGAAAATTTTCTTCTATATGATACTATGTTTGTCTCTGCCAGCCGGAATCACAAGGGCCCAGTTATCCTTGCCTGAAGTTGATTAATTAAATAACCAACCACGTCAACATGGCTCTGACGGACATTTTCCACTCATCATCAACGTGAATGGCATTTATATATTATTATTATTATTATTATTATTATTATTGGGCCAGCTACAACTTTAAGAATTTATAATACCACAAACCCACAAAATAGTTGGTTAGATTAAGTCTACAAAACATTTATTAGCATCAAGCAAAGCATTAATCGTTGACGATTTCTCCTTGGTTACACTTTTCATCCACGTTAGAATGACTCCTTTGACGGATAATCCCCAAGTTCTCTGATCGCTTGATAATTGTTGGCCTCTATTGACTGTTTGTATGGCATGTTGCTGCGCGCGTATGCATCTCAATATGAGTTCAATTTAGCCGTCTTTTTGCAGGTAAATTAATGCATGTCCTGAACCAGAAAGAATATATCGAGTCCCCAACAATTTAATTTAAATAGTAAATTCGAATGAATTCAAGGATCACAAGTTGGTTTACTCAACTAGTCATTTAAACAAAACCTTCCACTGCTCAAAAATCATGTTGAGATGATAAAACTTTGGCAAGTCAAAATGCAATTCTCCCAAGGCATCCAAAATAAAACTCTCCCTCTCAAATTAGGATTCTACTATCAACCAATCACATGCAGCAACACTTAGGAGCTACATTAATTAAACTATAAGCGCTTCAGCAGAATCCCTAAAACAACATAAAATGTAGCGAAAAAGAACATAAAGAAAGGCAAGGGTTAAGAAAGACCTAGGGTTAGATATTTCAGTTCAACACCACAAGTAAACTGTCTTGCCTTTCTATTTTCCATATCCTTATCAGTTCTCACCCTATAACGCTTTATGGTCACGGATATGTCCAACTCCACCAAGGACCTAAGCAAGATCCAAGCATTCCTTCAAATCAGACAAGGACAAACCCTTCAACTCATAAGATAGAAGTTAAAAAGTAGGGAGAAAAAGGTTTCCTCGTCGGTGAGTTGTCTCCACCTCAAAATTATGTGTTCAACTCAGCTTCAGTTGAAACGCAACAAGTGTGCTTAACCCTAAGAGCAGTCAAATTTACATCCACATAAGGATGTTTAACTGGCTTTCATGGCTAGTAAAGAATACAGTTACCTGAAAATGAAAAGCAGCTGCAGCACTTGATCTCCTCAAACAAATGGAAACTCTGTCGTCTAATACAGAAAATCCTGCATATAAAGATCACAGCAGAACACATTTTCCGGCATTCCTTAGGTTATTATGCTTTGAAGACCCTGAATGCTAAAGAACCAAAAGAAGGCCTTTGCTTATCTGATGGATTCAAGTTATTAATTAGGACTAGAGTAAAAGTGTGATGGCAGTGGCAACGCAAGTAACTTTAATTGAAAAAATGACCGATGGAGTGTTTTCCTAGTTTTCCAGTGCCACAGTAAACTTGTGCCATGAAATGAAAATCAGCATCACCCAAGATGTCATGTTACGCAATATGTAATATAGTTGAACTTGCATCCAACTCGGACACCTTCCAATGTCATGCTCAGCGATGTTATGTAGTTGAATCTACTATAGAAATGTAGGAAGTACAGGAAGATGTTCACTTAAATAAGCATCTTAATGTGCGTATGTCCATGTTAGGGTGAAGCACATAAAATCTAACAAAACTGCAGACGCATGCACCAGAACTACAGATTTAATGACATCCCAAGTCCCTACAAATATATCCCAGGCATTAACACATGCTGCTGATAAATGCATGTCATAGATAATTAGTATAACACAACAATGGTATGTCATGATACCACTATGCGCATTCTTTCACATGAGAAAAAGATGCTAATGCTGATGTTGGCAATGAAATGGATGCATGCAACAGCTGCAAGATGCATCCTATCATGTAGTTGAATTTGCCCGAGCATAAAGAACAGAGTACATTCCCTTCAAGCTACTGGAAGGTCATCCCTGGTGGAGCTCCATTTGCAGCAGGAGAAGCAACAACATGGCCGGCATCCTTCCTTTTTCCAAAAGGATTCTTCGAATATGTACTTCAAAGTCAAGTAAAACAAATAGATTGATGTTTGCAAATGTACCATAAAATTAAGCTACCAGCAAAAAATAATACAATTTCTTTTATTGATTGAAAGACACAAATCTAAACTGAGGAGAATTATATATTTACACTTTCCTTGAAGAAGAGAAAGAGTTCAACAAAATATAACCTTTCCGCAACTGATATCAAGAAGCACGAGGCAGCATTCAGCATGTAACCTTATATGTGATAAGATTTAAGACATACATCACATAGTCATGCAAAAGCACATGCTCACATTTCAAAGTACAACTTTTGCAAAAGCCATATGGCAAACAAGGGAAAAGCACAAACTCTATGCACAAGATTTGTTGGTAAATAATGAATATCTTTACTCTCAATATGAACTACAGACACAGAATGTCGTGTTCTCATGCAAGGGTGTTGGACACAGCAACTTCCAAAAATCTAGAGACCAGTACACAACCAAACATATCTATGTTGGTGCATTGATGATATATGTTACATATACTACAATTGTGTGTTTGATTCTCCATAGACATAATCGTGTTTGCATGTAAAAGTTTCATAACATAAAATGCATGAACACCCTAAAAGTGTAACATATCTTTTACACAAATGAAGTTTATTACCTTATGACCATGCATATCAGCATCAGACAGGTGAACAGTATGAACAGTATAGTCAAATTTTCATGTATTTGGAAATGCAAAATTCTTATTAGATCAGCCTAAAAAGTCATGGCAAGGTCTTAAAAAAGAGCATATGACGTCAAATTCAAGGTGATACTTAGCATTACAAGCTGTTAGGTATGGCCTTTCTATTGAAAGTCCAGCTCTAGCCAATATTATCATGAATGCTTACAGCAGACAAGAATTCAGACTTCAGCTATCAAGAGGTGAGTCCAAATCTATACCAATTATTTGGATTATTGAAAAAAAATATGTATGTGTGTGTGTGTATTAGGGATGGCAAAATGCCCCGTGACCCACCCAATGGGGCAATTTTAGTGAAAATGGGATGAGACATGAGGAAAAATATTCTCTGAATTACTAATAGGGTGGGGATGGGATTAAGCCTCCCTGTCCCGTCACCTCCTAATATTATATGAATATTTTAAATGTAATTATTTTAGTATTTATATATCATAATTTGTCAATTTTTTATTTTATAATTAATATTTAATTAGGAAATGCTTTAATAATATAATTTTATGTAGAAATGAAGTCTCCATCTCATGGCTTTAAATGAGAGAAAATGAAGCAATTAATAGGAAAATTAATAATGCTAGACACTAGAACATTATTTAAATTCTTATTTTTTTAAATATTTTTTTATTTATTATTTATTTAAAAATTTGTTTACTATTCACATTATTGAAGGATATACAATATTATTCTAGTTTGGTAGTTTGATTCTTCTTTTTAATCATAATACGAATTAATTTTTATATTGTTAAAATTTATGAAAATAAATTAGTATTTAATATTAATAAATAAAAAATGAGGAAATGGGGCTAGGAGGGAAAAATCATTCCCCCAATGGGAATTCCCCATCCCCGCCCCGTTAAATTTTTTGCAGAATGGGGTAGGGGGACAAGGCTTAAAATAAAAAATGGGGTGAGGTACAGGAAAGGCCTCTCTGCCATGCCCTGCCCCGCCCCACCCCATTGCCATATATATATAGGCAGGACAGTGAAGGACAACAAAACTGGTAAAGGATATTGTATCCGCATGCCAACAGAACCAGAACTCGGGATAACAGCTCCCTGAAAATTATGGTGCACGTTGGTGGCACTGTTCACATCCTGCAGATTGGTGAAATAAGCTTGAGCATAATTGATATGATAAAACCTAGAAAAGTAAGTCTGGGTGATGTTCACTGAAATAGATAAAACCCATTCATATGTGAGAGTTGACAAATGAAACCTACTTCAAACTCAATAAAGCAAACGGTATGCCTTTCTTGTCTCAAGATCTTCATTTGCTTAAAACCAGGTTGTCTGCACCCACAAGTAAAAAAATGAAAGATGATATTCTTGTCAGCAATGCAGACCCTCAAAGTCACACACACACACTCACCAAAAAAAAGCACAAAAATAAACAGGGTTAAGATATTCTTACCCGCTGAATAAACCCCTCAGCTCTTCTTCATTTATATTCTCACCAAGGTTGCCAATAAATAAGGTATTGCAAGGAGGGTTATCTTTTGTATTCTGTGGGAAAGTTAGACAATATTGAAAACAGAACTATGGAGGGAATAAAGCATATAAAACAACTTACTCATCATGAAAAGACCAAAAACAAACGAGAGAAAAACAAAAAGTTTGAGATTCTTTAGGAACTCAAGAGTACATGTGGGCAATCACGGTTACCAAAAGCAACATTATACAGCTACTGATGTAACTGTTTCAAGATGGCAAAGTTTAATTCTAGCATCATATATTATAATAGATTCCGATGGGAGTGTCATATGCTACTCAGTATAGGAAAATTTGAAATGACAATTATTTTCTTTATACCATTCACTGAAAATTTCTAAGAGACCAAAAAACTTCACATTATGTACATCTTTTTCATTAATGCAATTGGTAGTATCCAATTTAAAAATTGATGATTGAGCCACAAACTTGGGTTTGTTAATAATGAAAATCACTCCCCCATCCACCAGCTCCCAGTTTTTCTCTCTTTATCCACTTTCTTTGAATATATTTATTTGATGATTTGAATTTGAGAAATAAAAAGTTTAATTGGAATAGTTTGCACAGGAACAAGAACCTTTTTTCCCCTTCAACAAATTAAGAACTCAGTATTTCCCAACATTCTTCTATATCATAAACTTCATTCCAACATAAATCAATTACTTATACTTTCCTACAACTCATAAAAGAATAACACTTTCCACTCAGATTATTTATTCTAGTTGAAGAAAAGGTTCCAAGAGTTCTGGGTTTTCTTTATAGTTTGTCCCCTCTTAAAAGATGGAACTGAATATTTTTTCCCCATTTTTCTGTACTGTCGTTACCAACCTTCCAACCTGAACACAGTACAAACCTGAATACTTTCAGTTATATCTTGCGCATATAACTTGCTTTTTAGCAAGTGAAATAATTATTCACTAAATAAAAGTCAACGTAGAAGAGGTTCATATAATAGACCCTAGTTCCAATCATCATAAATGATGAACGTAAAGAATGGAAAGAATCTAAAAATGAAGTAGAATAAGAATACAATCCCTCTTAAGAGTGGAAAATGAATACTCAAAGCCCTAGCTTTTTGTCATGTGATGATCCCCAAATCCACAAACCCAGACAAAAGCATGGTTTTGAGCATCACCTGAACAGGTACATAACTGCTTGGAGCAGGTACAGGAGCAGGCGCAGGCATTGGTACTGGAGGAACAGCATAACCTCCATATGGATCATAGGGAGGAGGAGGTGGTGCCATATACCTAAATGAAGTAAGCAAGTGGTAACCAGAGGATATGCAAAGCTATTAACAAATAAATACTGTAAGTTTAGCTGAAACTACTAACAAGAGCATGACTACTCTGGAATCTAAATATCCTTCCCTACTCTTGTTGAGTGAATAATGTGTCAATGGAGCAAAATTCATACAAGGAAAAATTTTCTCACCCATGCGGACCCCAGACAGGAGCAGGAGGAGGGTGGAATGGAGATGGAGATGTATAACCAGTATGCGTATAATCACCACCAGTTCGCAATCTTTTGCTTTGATCATATGCATTAGAATCCGCTACTATTCCTACAGGAAAAAAGGAAAAGAAGAAAAAAAATAGCACATCACAAGATCTTGATAGCCATTAAACAATTTGATTGAACACCCCAAACCACTCAAACATTATTTCTACAGGCAAGGAGAATGCCAATTCATCACTCTGATTGCTTTGGTTTAAGTCCATTTCCCAGATTTCTTTCACGAAATTTATGATGCAATTTATGAAATAAATGGTGTTATTGAACACACAAACTGTACAAATGTACTAATTTAATTTTGGCTTAATTGAACAACGAAAACCTTCATATGCTTTAAAAATATTTTTGTTGGTTCTGGATGTAACAAATCAACTGCACAGAGCACTAAAACTAACATGGCAACAAAGATGAAAAAAGGAAACACAAAAAGTAATCAATTACCTGCCGTTTTTATTGAGATTTCAAAGTAAAAGATTTAATTAAGCCAGTCAATGAACTGGATAGATTGACAACAAAACAATAGCATCTAAATATTAAGTTATAGCAATAAAAAAAATCCTTATCTTCTTTCTGGCTTCAAGACCAAGAACATAAATTTATGGAATAGGTTGAAATACCTCTAAAGACTAGCAATGCACCGCACTTCTGTCCTTGTGCTCTTGATTTCTTTGCATTATAGAATGTTCTATACTCTTAAAAAAGCTTCTCTAAAAATTGATCTCCAATGACCACTAATTGATTTTGTTTAGTGAAAAAAATTATATATCATCTGAATCTTTCAGCACCAAACAGTCAGAAAAAATTTCTCCAAACAGTCCTCTAAGCACCAGTTTCCAAATAAAATTTGCATAAAAATAAGTTTTAACATATTATAGCATTCTCATAACCAGTATTTCCTAGGCAAGCAAACAATTACAAAACAATGTCCAATAAAAAAGCAAAGCAGCACCGAAATAGTTAAACCTCACCTCTCTTAACAAAAAGGTTCTTCTTGGCCATTTCTGTGTGCAACACAGACTTTGTTTCCGCATCAAACACCATTTCCTAAACCCCCAAACACACCAACTCTTCAGAAAACTGAGAGTCACAAAGATTCTAAATCAAACAAAGAACATAATATCAAGAAGATAAACCTGCAGGGCATCTTTGGCAGCAACTGCCAACTGGGCAGTTGAGAAGAGAGCAAAACCCATGGGTTTTTCTCCCTTATAGTTCACTTGTGATGCCTCATAACCTGGAAGCCATCTCAGTAAGTTCTGTAGTTCTCTCTCCTTCACGTCTTCAGGGAGGCCAGTTATGAATATTGTGCGCACCTAAATAAAGAACAAAAAATTGATATAGATTTCATATTTACTAGTAATGAACATGCATATGAGAGCACATTGCCAAGGTAGGGTAAGAGAGTTTTTTTAATTAAAAAAAATATATGAACTGTGAAAAAACAATTTCGAGATAAATCTTAATTTCTTTAAATAGACAAGTAAAATGAACTCAAGCACAAGGCTACTGACAGCCATGGGAAAAGCAACCCAGAACCAGAACAAAACAACTGAAAATGCCTACTAGAAACCCCCATCTTTTACACAAACCTCTAATTCACAGACTTGCAATTGGCCATAGTTCCACTGTCAGTGTAAACACTAGGTCCTTTGTTTTCCAACTAAAAGTGAAGTATCTTCAATACTGTTCTGAGCATATTCTCTAGAAACGTCAATTATATACAAACCTAGATGAAGCAAACCTCTCCAAGTTCTTTGAGACAAGGAGCGGGCCTAGAAGAAATAGTCTAGCTCCCTGTGGCAGTTCTATGGAAACAACATAAAACAAATGATCCTTTCCATGTCAACCTATCTTTTGCAAATGTCTATTCCAGTTGCAAACTAGAAAACGAAACCGCCTCCAAAGATACTGTTAAACAACATGAAATTTCCTTTTAGGAGAATATTCCTGACAATAACATTCCACATTTCAGCAAAACCTGACAACAGAAAACCACCACTACTAGAACAGTAACTCCCAGAAACTTCTAACCTTTTTCAAAGTGGAAAATTCTACAATACCTCCATCTAGTGTCATTAGGTTCTTATGAACCATTGGATGAGCATTGATGACAATAGGCTGATCTTCATCAACAACCATGGCATGCAAGCATCAACACTGCCCAGTACCACAGAATAACCCTTAAAACACGTGCACTTACCCATGCTACCTAATCAAAGGACAGCCCCAAATAAAACATCCCAAATATTGCTCAAAACATAAATATTCTGAATAACAAACAGCGAGTATATTGCACTTTTCGAGTTGAAACCATTTATGTTTCCCCATACTATTTCCAAAGTTACAAACTTCTTCCAATTCGAACACATAAATATTTTTTTATTTTAACTGGAAAAGAAAGCGTGAAAACATTAAGAAAATAATTAATAAATAAAAAAGAAAACGTAATTTCCGTTTAATTGCTAATTTGATCCTAAATTTTCTCTAAAATTAAAGAGAAAATAGAGAGAGAGAAGTATACCTCGTCGTGGGCTGGGCGATTAGTGTTATCGTAGGGGACTGGAGGAGGAGGCGGAGCTGCGGCGGCAGCCGTAGGAGGTGGGGGAGCCGGCGCCGGTGGCCATTGCTGATGGTAGGGGTGGATTCCAGCACCGGCCATGTCGTAGCTATTGCAGCGAACAAAACCCTAGAAATTAGTTTTACGAAGACGGGCGTGCGAGAGACAGAACGAAAATTTTATAAGGCTCGAAAGATTTGCTGATTGATTTTGTTCAGCTGTACACGAATATTCTCTTTCTCGTAACCTCGTTTCGGTTCGGGTCACAAAGCTTTATTTATTTCTATACTTTTCCCTCTATTATTTAATATTTCCTTTTTACACCCGAATAAAATTTAATTTCATCTTTTCAACCCTTGGCATCTGCGTCAACCTCAACATTTTCTTAATTTAAAAATATATATATATATATATATAAAATACATAAATGTAAACCATAATTTTTTTCTGAATTTTTATCTAAACAAAATTTAAACTTATACTTCAACCATATTGTTAAAGCGAAAGCATACAAACAAGTAAATTCACATAAGCAATATATGCAGAATAAGTAATTAAGGAATAAAGAGAGAAAGGGTAGAAGAAAAATACAAAAATAATTACGTGCTTCGGTAACTTGCTTATATCCACGATGGATCAAGATCACACTCTTCTTTTATTATGAATCACAAAGTACTCATAAAGTATGTCTTTTACAAGAAAGAGCACAAAAAAAACTCTTTCTTATATTATAGGAATTTTCTCTCACAAAGAACCACAAAGATTGCTAATGATCACTTAGATTTTTTTTACAAGCCAATTGAGAGCTTTTATATAGGCTTTGAGATGTCTTAGGTTTACCCTAAACATGTGAGAGTCGTTTTAGGGAGTCCCGAAGCAAATAGGAGATGAAATAAGGAAGTTTCCTTATTTCAAAATACTGTTCACACGTCCAGTGCAGCGGCGCTCAGCTTTGACCGCCGCAGCGCTGATGCGCCTGTCTAAGCACCACAACACTCCTTTTCTAGCTTCACAGCGCTCACATTCTGGACTAGGTGCCGCAGCGCTCCCTTCATCTTTCGCCTCCTTTTGCGTCCGTCTTCGATCCTTGTGCACCCTACGCATTTGACTTGCTCTCCAAATCATATACCGATGATTTTTAATCAATATTCTCACAAATCCCCTCCTTGATTCAAAATCATCCACAAAAACAACTTGATCTCTCATTTCTGCGTCTTCAGTCACCCTCACCAAGTAGTGACTCCGGTTAAGTCTTTGCATAGAACGAACTTAACCGAGGGCAGTGGCTTAGTCAACATATCAGCAGGGTTTTTAGATGACGCTATCTTCGTTAGACTAACGTCACCACTTTGGACAATCTCTCAAATTTAATGGAGCCTCACATCAATGTGTTTTGACCTCTCGTGGAACACTTGATGCTTGCTTAGGTGTATAGCACTCTGGCTGTCACAATATACACCGGTGTTCACATCTTCACTAACTAATACCTCCGCGCATATGCCTTTTAACCACACAGCCTCCTTGATAGTTTCACCAACAGTTATGTACTCCGCCTCTGTGGTAGAGAGTGCAATCACATGTTGTAGAATTATCTCCAACACACACTACACCCAAACATTGTAAATACATAGCCCGTCAACGATCTTCTCTTATCAAGATCACCTGCATAATCTGAGTCTACGTACCCTCTTACCATTTCATTGTTGTTCTCATCCCTCTTATATATGAACTTGTGATTTGACATCCTCTTGAGATATCTCATAATCAACTTTACTGTAAGCCAGTGATCTTTACCCAGATTTACCATGTATATACTCACCACACTCACAGCCTGTGTTATGTCTGATCTTGTGCAAACCATTGCATACATGATGCTCCCCACAGCGCTTGCATATGGTACTTTACTCATCTGTAATTTTTCTTCTTCGAATGTCAGTGACTGTGCTGCTGAAAGTCTGAAATGCATGGCCAAAGGAGTAGAGACAGCCTTTGCGTTGGACATACCAAACTTCTCTAGAATTTTGATTATATATCGTTGTTGGGACAATAAGATAATATCTCTTCTTTCCCTCACAATATCCATACCCAAAATTCTCTTCGCTGCTTCCAAATCCTTCATTTCAAACTCGCCACTCAACTGCTTCTTGAGCTTCTCTATTTCTTCCACATTCTTTTATGCGATCAACATATCATCGACGTATAGAAGCAAATACATCATCCCACAACTTATGTTCTTAAAGTACACGCATCCGTCATACTTGCTTCTACTAAAGCCACAATTCATCATAAACTCATCAAATGTCTTATACCACTGTCTAGGTGATTGCTTTAACCTATATAATGACTTTTTTAGCAAACAAGCATGATCTTCTTTTTCGGGCTCCTCGAACCCTTGTAGTTGTGCCATGTATATCGTTTCTTCAAGCTCTCCATGTAGAAAAGTTGTCTTTACATTTATTCGCTCTAGATGTAAATTAAGGTTTGCACACATGGCTAACAAAATCCTAATAGATGTTTGCTTGACCACTGGAGAGAATATCTCATGAAAATTGACTCCCTCTCTCTGGGTAAAACCTTATGCTACTAACATAGCCTTGAATCTTGTAGGCTCAATCCCCTGTATCCCTCCTTTACCTTATACACCCACTTGCACCCGACTAACTTTTTTTGAGGTCTCTCTACCAACTTTCAGGTATTGTTCTTCTTAAAAGAACTAATTTCTTCTTCCATGGCCTGCTGCCATTCTTTCTTATTTTCATTCCTTATAGCCTCACCATATGTCATAGGCTCATCATACTCAAGAGTGTAAATAGAATTAAAAGCATGAGCAACTAAATCTATTTGTGCATACCTAACTGGTGGGTTAATCGTTCTCTTTAACCTGTCTCTGGCTAACTAGTACTTTTCAAGTTCTAGCTTAGGAGTCCTAGTCTTTCTTTGGGTAGACTTTGAAGAACTCGTTAATATTCTTGGTTCATCTTCAAGGATTTTCTCGTTGAAGTGTTGATCTGGGGGCATATCAAATCTACTTTCAACCTCCACTTCAACTTTTATTGACTCGGGTGCTGAGTCTTTCTTAGGCACAGGTTCTTCTTTCTCATCTTCTTGGGAGGTTTTCAGCATCGTCATCTCATCGAATGTCACGTCACGGCTTATGATACTCCTTGATGGTATCAAGTCTTTACACCACACCTTGTATTCTTTCACTTTTTCAGGATATCCTATGAATACCCCTTTGATAGCTCTAGGTTCCAACTTTCCCTCCTTAACATGTACAAAGGCAGGGCAATCAAATATTTTGAGGTGGTCATACTTCGAAGAATTGCCAGACCATTTCTCTTTTGGTGTCTTGAAGTTAATTGCTGAACAGGGAGTTCTATTAATTAAGTAAGCTGCAGTCACTACAGCTTCTCCCCAAAATATCTTAGACATCTTTGCATTGGTAAACATGCATTTAACCTTTTCAAGTAGGGTTCTATTCATCAAGCCTTACCGTTCTATACCTTGCAATCTCATGCTTGGCATAAAACCCATCAAACTCTCTATTGAAATATTCGAGGCCGTTGTCAGTTCTCAACCTCTTCACCCTTTTGCCATTCTGATTCTCAACAAGAGCCTTCTAAGTCTTAAATACTTCAAAAGCTTGATCTTTACTCTTCAACACATAGACCCACAACTTCTTTGAATAGTCATCAATTAAACTGAGAAAATACTTGGCACCACCACAAAGTAGCTGTCTGAGCTAGTCCCCAAAGATCCGAGTGTATCTAATCAAGAGTCTCATTTGTCTTGTGCTCGCTGATACTAAATCTAACCCTATGTGCTTTTTCAAGCACACAATGCTCACAAAACTCTAAAGGCTGAAATTTATCCTCACGAAACTCCTTTTGACTAAACAGCTCATTTAGGTTTCTCTCGCCTAATTGTGCCAGTCTAAGATGCCATAACTTGGTTTATATACTTTCATCATCTACAGAGAATAGTGCAGAACCATTCACGACTTCCCCTTTAAACACATAAACACCTTTGTACTTCTCTCCTCTCATCACCACTATGGACCCTTCAAAACTCTTAAAATCCCTCTATCGATCCTGATGGAATACTTATTCTGGTTAGAGTCGCTAGTGAGATCAAGTTCCTCTTCAAGTCAGGAACATACCTAACATCTGTCAACTTTCTCACTCGCCCATCATGTAGCCTAAGTTTAACACTACCAATTCCCATAATCTGACATGCAATGTCATTACCCATTAAAACTTTACCACCATTAATGAGCTGGAAATTTGTAAACCAATACTTGTGCGGGCATATGTGAAAAGTGCAACCAGAATCAAAAACCATTGTTCAGAGTTCTTACCATCAGTAGCGACGAGTATTTCTGCGCTGTCATAGCTATCATCATAGACAAGCGCAGCATCCACTTTCTTCTTATCTTATGCTCTCTTCTCAAGATAGTCTTTATGAAGTGCCCCTCTTTCTTGCAACAATAGCACTTCCTAGGAGTCTTAGACTTTAATTTTGAGCCTTTTTTCTTCCCATCTTTATATCAGGGCCTTCCTCTTACAGATAAGTTTTCTGCATTGCCCTCAATCTGCTTCCCTAATAACTTTGAGTTTAATGATGATTTCACATCACTCATTGTTAAACTCTCTCTGTCGTAAAGTAGCGTATCAACAAAGCTCTCATAACTCTTGGGGAGTGAACTTAGCAAGATAATTGCTCTATCTTCATCTTCTATCTTGATGTTGATAGACTCAAGATCAATGATGATCTTATTGAAGGCGTCTATATAATCTTTCATCGGTGTCCCCTCTGACATGGACAGCTGATACAGCTTCTTTTTTATATGCAATCTGTTGGCTAATGATTTTTTCATATAAAGAGAATTAAACTTCTTCTAAAGACCTATTACCGTTGTCTCACCTGCTATTTCCTTTAGTACTTCATCGCTCAATGACAGAACGATTGTGCTATGAGCTCTTTCTTGAATGTCCCTTCTTTCTGCTTCAGCTTTAAATGACTCTGGCTTCTTCTCTTTATCACTAGATGGAGCTACAGTCTCCTCTAATGCTGAACCAAGCCTTTGGCTCACCAACAACGTCTTAACCTTCATCTTTCACAGATTGAAGTCATTCGTATCATTGAATTTCTTTACCTCATACTTGGGTGTGGCCATATCTGTTTAGAAACAAGCTCTGATACCAGTTTGTTGAAGCAAAAGCACACAAACAAGCAAAATCATCCAAACAATATATGCAAAACAAGTAATTAAAGAATAAAGACAGAAATGGTAGAATAAGAACACACAAATAATTATGTGGTTCGACAACTTGCCTACGTCTACGATGAATCAAGATCACACTATTTTCTTATCATGAATCACAAGGCACTCACAAAGTACGCCTTTTATAAGAAAGATCATAAAGAAAACTCTCTCTTGCACTCTAGGGATTTTCTCTCACAAAGAACCACAAAGATTGTTAATGATCACTTAGATTTTTTTTACAATCCAATTGAGAACCTTTATATAGGCTTTAAGACATCCTAGGTTTACTCTAAATGTGTGAAAGTCATTTTAGGGAGTCCTAAAGCAAGTGGGAGATGAAATAAAGAAGTTTCTTTATTTCGAGATACTGTTCACGCATCCAACACCACGGAGCTCAGCTCTCACCGCTGCAGCGTTGGTGCACCCGTCTAAACATCGTGGTGCTCATTGCCTGGCACCGTGGCACCCATGCCTTGCCACTGTTCCCTTCATCTTTCGCCTTCTTTCGTCTTTTTTGCATCCGTCTTCGATCCTTGCGCACCATACACATTTGGCTTGCTCTCCAAATCATATACTGATGATTTTTAATCAATATTCTCACACATACTTTTTTTTATAATCATTTTCATTAAAAAAAATGCAAGTTTTTTTCTACTTTTATTTTTTTTTTGTTGTCGAATTATTTTTGAGAAAATCTTCATAGACTTGTCTCGTAAGATCATTTAATAAAATCATACCACTTATTATAATTTTTTTTTTCTCTCGTATTCTCTATACAATTATAATTGATTGATTTATTAAATGATAAGATATTATTTGAGAACTCTATGAATAACATGTTAAAGTTGTAAAATAAACTTTAAAAATTTATGTTATTCAATCATGCATAAATATTATCTTAAGAAATTGGATATCATGAATTTCACAAGATGTAATAACATTAGGAAGCGTACATTAATTTATAACCTAAAAGCTTTGAAGAAGGTTATGGAGAAAAGTTGTGTTTTAGAATGACTTTAAGTTGAAAATGAGCTACTTTTATAGGTGGAGAGAAGACCAACTTTAATTCTAAAGTTGTGTTTTAGAATGATTCACTTTCTATCAAAGTAAAATTTTTATAAAAAAATTACTCGTCACTTAATAAATTAAATAATTAATTTTTTTATTATATTAAACTTAATAATATATCAATATCGGTCATAAATATACATTATGTAAGCTATAAATTTTTACATTCTCTCACTCGACCTATATAATAATTTTCTTAAATGATAATATATTCCACGTGCATATTTAAAACTATCAATACTACAACTAAGAGAAATACTAATGCAAGTTATAGCAATTATATGTTATTATATGTAATATATTTCCATTTATGTATCACAATTCTAGCATATAATTAAAACGGAAAGGGACATTTTGATCTTTAGGTTTGGTAAAAGGGATAGTTTACTTAGTTTTTAAAATTATCAATTTACACCCCTCGTTGTTAGTAATTGATGTTTGACTTTTTGCCTTCACGAAAAATACTAATTGAAACACATAATTACTATTTTGACCATAGAACATTGAGCATGTGAATTTTTTAGGATTTTATTCCTATTGATGCCTTATCCCTGTCCTAAAAATTTATTGTAGGAACAATATTTTTATAAATCCTTTTGTTCTTCACGAGGCTGAAACGTATATTTGCAAACAAATGAATTTTTAACTTACCATTTTGTGGTGAATTTAGCAGAAACAGAGGTAAAAATAAGCCACATAATTATACCTTTTTGCTTTCTCTCTTTAGATTCTCTTTTTTGAATTTTTCTCTCTATACACCCATCAGAGTTCAATTCTAGTTTTATTCTTTTAAAAATAAATTTTATATTTTTAACCTTCTCAAACTACACCAATTCCAGTTTCAACCTCCCCAGTCGATTGGAATTCTAGTCCATTTATGCTAAATGATTCTATAGTTTCTCCTAGAGTTCTGTCTCTCAATGGTCCAGTAATTACAAGTAATGGTTTAATTTTTTTTGTTATTTTTAATTAGGTTTATTGTTTTAGCTCATTATTTTGCAACTTTGGATGGCCTGGAGGACTCTGTATTATGTTTGAGAAAAAGTCATTGGGATTTTGGATGAGGTAAAGCTTGATTAACTTCTTCTACAATGTACAACATTTAAAAGAGATCTTTTTTGGTAATCATAGACTTTTATTTATATGTGTAGGTAGTGTAAGTCAAAGTTTCGAGCTTACTTATAGATTGCTCTCAGTTGACTTGGCAGACAAATCAGAGTCTTACTGTTGACAAATATGATCCATTTTTCTATCAGTCTCCGATCATCGACAGTACGCCATCAGCAAACTCATAAACTTCTGGCCATTCACTGCATTTATAGAGGCCAAGTATTTCTTAATCTCACTTGTAAGTTCAGTTTCATCTCCCTCTTTTCTCTATAAAATTGATTGAAGTCATTATATTGAATTCTTTGTTTACAACAAGGCATTTTAAGAAATACCGCAAATATCTACGAACTTCATGGATCCATTCAACAGCTTATCAACCCATTTTTTTCACAACCTTGGGCTAAGGATTATTGAATGAAAGGCAACTGAAGCATTTTATTGACACATTCATGTAAATCTTGAAGGTCGTTCAACTAATGGGCTATCGATGAAGACAACGATGATGATGTAGAAGCAGCTTGAGAAGGCCTTAATCTGCTCAAGTGCTCATCAACTTCTGAAGTGAATGGGTGTGCTCTATATGGTAAACTATTAGATCTAGTATGGATAGATAAAGTCATTTTTTTTTTCTTGTTGAAGATGAGAAGGCCTAGATGTTTATTTTTTAAATTCAATTTAATAATGTGCCTTCATTTTATTACTAGGCTATACACACACACACACACACACACACACACACACACACACACACACACACACACACACACACACACACATATATACTTATTATTAATGTAGTGCATTATGAGATATCTATCAAGGTAAAGAAAAAAAATGCAGAGACAAATCTTATTGATAACTCATGATCCTAAAGATCTTACGCGTATAAATGTCTCCAATTTCTTTGGTGATAAAGAATGGAACATCAATTATTAAGTTTTAATTAATTTTTTCATGATATATTTTTTTGTATGAAATGTGACTTGTATCACCTTGATATCTACCATAAACTTTTATATAAGTAACAATTTTTAAAGATGAATTGTCCACTTTGAAAAGGTTGGGATACTTATTTGGCTGATAGTGTAGCTATATACACTATCCTTTAAGATATTAGGTCCTGCAGACCTAATTGATGGCTTTAGCTGTAGCACTAATCTTTTTAGCAAGTGAAACAAAGTTATTTATAAGTTAAGCTTTATATGCATACATACCTAGAAGAAATTTGTTTAATTTTAAAGATATCCGCTGAAATAGATATCACATTGAGACTTTAAAAATACATATATCTGCATAACATCTCAAATAAAAAATATATACTTGAAAAGCTTTCTGCCTTATCATCTAATTTGTATTATTCAATTAAAAACTATGTAATAATGAATCAAAAGTTCATTGATCCAAAAATATTTATGTTAGGACATAACTATCTTAGTTATCCAGGATCAGCTACAATGCATAAGACCATTACAAATTCTCATAGACATTTATTAAGGAACCTAAAGATTCTATTGTCTGATGAGAGTTTTTATACCACTTGTTCACAGGGCAAGCTTGTAGTTAGATTATCCCTTTTAAGATTAGTCTAGAATCTCCATCATTTATACAAAGAATTTAAAGAGATATTTATGGATTAATATATTCACAAAGTGGATATTTTCACTATTTATGATTTTGATTGATGCATCTGCATTATAGTCACATGTTTATTTACTATCTATACATAATGTTACATTCTCAATATCGCTTAGAGGTCTATGGTGGTTTTAACTAACCATCAATTATAAAGTATCTTGAAACCCCTTAATAGGTGATCTGTTTACTGCACGATTTATAGATTGCCATTTTGATGAAATAATATTCTTATTATTAGAGAAAAGAAAATTTTCTCCTAAAGTAAGGTATGAACGTTCTTGAAAAATAACTATCATATCTTATTTGAATTATCACATAAATTAATATGAAAATGAAGTGTAAATAATTATTTATTTTTAAATAATTACAAATGAATTACTAGATGTGTTTACAAAATGCATCAAAAGTAACCAAGTTATATATACTAGCTACTAATACATAAGCCCAGGTGATTATTCCTGCAGAACAATCTAATCAAAGGGTAGCTAATAAATCATTTGTTGTACGCTTCTTATGGAAGACACTTGTTTGAAAAGATATTGTTCTGCAGAAGAAGAAAGTGAAAAATCAATATCCTATTAAAAATGATACTTGAGTTAATAAATTCACATTCTTTAAATCACTAGCATTAAAAGAGTTAATAGTTCCTAAAGATATATAAATATCTAAAGAGACATAAGTCCTCGAAGAAACACAAGTCCTTAAAGAAACAAAAGTCTCATAAAAGACATTAGTCCCCAGAGAAGATACATGTTTCTAAAAAGACAAAAGTCTCATAAAAGACATTAGTCCCAGAGAAGATACATGTTTCTAAAAAGACAAAAGTCCAAGAAGAGACATTAGCCTAAAAAAATGTACTAGAATTTAAAAATAAAGAAAATAGTACAAATTATACTTACACTAAAGAAATGTAGAAGTGTGATGAAATAATTATTGACGATGTATTTTTATTTGTAGTAATTACTAAAAATTTGAATGATGATTTTGAGCCTAAACTATTGATCAATATAGAGAAAAATATGAGTGGCTTTATGAAAAAAAGCAATTCAAGTAGAAATGACTTCTTTAGCCAAGTATGAAATATTTAGACCTATAGTTCAAACACCTAAAGATGTCAAATCCATAGGTATAAATGGGTTTTTATACAAAAATAACGAGGTCATTAGATATAAAGTAAGACTCGTTGCTCAAGATTTCTCGCAGAGATCTTATATTGATTTTGATGAAACTTATTCTCCCTGTGATAAGCACAATTACATTTTAATTTTTTGATAAGCTTTGCAGTCTCAGAAAAACTTTGATATGCATCTTATGCATGTAGTAATAGCTTACTTGTATGGGCCACTTGACATAAACATTTATATGAAAATCCCTAAATGATTTAACATGCTTGAAACATGTAATCATAATTATTATTCAATTAAGTTACAAAAGATCTTTGTAATGATAAAAATAATATGGGTGCATGTGATACAACTGCTTAAATGAATACCTAATAAGAAATGACCCAATATGTCTATATATATTTATAACGAAACTAAATTATGAGTCTGCCATTGTGGTTGTACATATGAATGACATGAATCTGATTAAGATTCTTGAAGAGCTCTTAAAGATTATAAAATACTTAAAAAAGAATTTAAAATGAAAAACTTAAGGAATATTATATATTGTCTCGGCCTATAGACCAAGCAAAAATTAGATGAAATCTTTATTCATTGATCTATCAATACTGAAAAGATTCTAAAAAGATTTAATATAAATAAAATCCATCCATTAAGTACACCAATAATTATTTGGTCCCTTTATCCTAAAAAAAGATCTATATCGTCCAAGGATGGTGATAAGAAAAATACTTAGTCCAAAAGTATCATCTTTTTAATGTAATTGGTGCTTTATTATATTTAGCATAATGCACCAGACCAAATATAGCTTTTACAATAAGGCTATTAATGTTGAGAATTTATTTGATCCCCAAAAAGCTCTCTAGCATATGGGATATATATTTACTTCACAATAATCTTATGGTGATTCACAAAGCAAACGTTTATTGCCATCTCCTCCAATGGCTTTGAGATTCTTACACTATATAAAGCAAGCAAAGAATGCATATGACTGCAATCTATCATTCATGGCACTCAGAGTACATACAACCTACCATCTGCAACATATGTTCCAACTTTAAAAATAATGTTGCTTATATTGCTCAAGTTAAAGGTGGATGCATCAAAGGAGATAGAACCAAATATATTTCTCCAATATTCTTCTACACTCATGAACTGCAGTAAAGCAAGAAGATTGATATTAAACAAATACGCTCCATTGATAATTTTGCATATTTGTTCACAAAATCTCTACCAACGTCAACTTTTGATAAATTTGTTCACAAAGTTTGCATGTGCTGGCTCAATAAATTATCAAATTAATGAGTATTACTCTGAGGATGAGTATTGAATTAGGAGGAGCACATTCTTCCATAAGAAGAATCACATTAGATACAAAATGTACACTATACTCTTTTTTGCTTCGACCAGGTTTTATTCCACTAAATTTTACTTGTAAGATTTTTAATGAGGTAGTTTTGAAACATGTTCACTACTATTGTACATTATAGAGTTGTATTTATTTTTATTTAATTTTTTGTCCCATTGAGTTTTTCCTTAATAAATGTAAAATACAACTAAAGCGGTAGGGAGTATTGTGAGATAGTTATGAGATGGTGGAGAAGGGACATTTTGGTGAATTCTCTCATTCCCTATAATACTTTTAAAAAAATTTAGTATCTAAAGGTATCCTTAAATCTTATTTTTTATTTACAATATATTGCTAATATTTCATGTTGAAGAACTCTTCTTTATTGTTAGGAGCACATCCATCCTTCCACTTTGATATGTGATATTTTATTCCTCTATATAGTGCAAGAAACCTTTCAACATTTGTGTATTCAGCATCCACAATATTGAAGCGGAAGCACACAAACAAGTAATATTATCCCAGTAAACAGTATATAACAAGCAATTAAGGAATTAAAGAGAGAAATAGTAGAAGAAGAACACGTAGAATTTACGTGATTCGGCAACTTGCCTATGTCTACGGCAGATCAAGATCACTATCTTATTTTATTGAATCTCAAAACACTCATAAAGTAGGCCTTTTTATAAGAAAGACTCACAAAATAAAAACTTTCTCTTATAACTTAGGGATTTTCTCTCACAAAGTATGTTGAATCATAAAGATTTCTTTTTGATCACTAAGATATATTTATAAGCCAATTGAGAGTCTTTATATAGGTTTTAGGGCGTCCTAAATTTACCTTATATGTGTAGGAGTCGTATTAGGGAGTCTTGAAACAAGTGGGAGACAAATAAGAAAGTCTCAAAACGGGAAACAAATTCCCGCGCTTAGCGCCCATCGCCGCGATGTTGGAGCGAGCCCGTCTGAGTGTTGCGGCGTCCACTCCTGGTCGCCACGACGCTGGTGCTTGTCATGCCTTTTTTCGTTTTTCACCCCCTTTTGTGTCTGTCTTTAATCCTCGCATACCGTACACACTTGATTTGATCTCCAAGTCATATCCCAATAATTTTCAATCAATATTCTCACGATAATAATAATTTAATTGTTTCGAAGTGTATATTAATATGACACTTGATTTGAAAATGTTTAACTTAATTAAACAACTTGTACATTTAAGTTACCTGTAGGAACTTCCAAGCCAGTTAACTTAATTGTGTCACGCAATACTCTAGAGTCAAATGCAGAGCCTTCCCATCTAGGCATTACAAAAATCAATCTCATATCTCATGAACATACCCCTAAAATGTTTATAGCAATCTCACCATTTCTCATTTGCTATCTTAGCTTATCTAGTAATGTAATTGAGTTTCATGGTTAATGCACGTTTAATTACAAATCATTTTCGATCTTTTCATTGTCCTTTAGAATTAACTTCTTTAAGGTCAAGAACATCATCATGGATAGAGTCATCAATTCAAATTAGCACATAGTCAGTAACTTGTATAAAGAAATCTTTCTTCTTCTTTCCATATCTGAAAACTAACTTGGATATCAAACTAAAGTTCAATAAACTAAATGATATTTGTTATCTATACCTGCACTAGATATAAATTACTGAAGTTGTAAGGATTGTTTGAGTTTATGCTTACTAAGAGAAAATTTCGTAACGACTTTAATTTATCTCATTTAAGGATTGACAGTTTCAAAATAAATCTAAGTTAAAGAAAAAAAAACAATTCAAGTCAATTTTGATGGATAAGATCTAAATTCTAAACATTTATTTTTGTTTTAAATTGGATTCTATATGCACGTGTAAATATGATTAGTTCATATTAAAAAAACAATGATATGCTAAAGAAATTAAAAAAGTTTTGTAATTAAATTTCATTTGAAAATTAATTTTTGTATAAAAATATTTGAATTTCAGCAAATATGTGCATACACATAGTTGTTCATCTCTAATAATTCTTGTGAGAGAACATAAATGAAAAACTAAGTGTAACTTCAAATTTTCAATAATCATGAATAATGCAAGCAAAATAATAAAAAAGAAATGAGATAGTATAAATTTTTTTAATTTTTAAATGGTGCAGTATCTTGTTGAACTTTAATGTATAGCTAATTTTATAGTTCTTTCAGCTCATATGACATTTATATGGCAAAATCTTGGCTTGCAATGGCATTTCCTTGAATCCAAAGGCATTGTTTTTTCTTTGACTGGATAGTGCTGCTACAAAACCTGGATGTTTTTTTAGAATAATATTGTCAGGGCTTTTAAAGACACACCACAATTGTCTCTTGTTAACTGTTGCTTAAGATACAATCAAGTTCAGGTCAAATAGGTGCCCTGGTATTTGGCTTATTTGTTTTACTAATAGATCAGCAGTACTCATACTCGCTCGAGCCAAAGACCAAGCAAGTATGGATCAGGGACTTTGGCCTTTCAAGTCATGTGGATAGTTGTTAAGAGAGTATCTAAATCTATTTTAGATGTATTCTAATTTAAACACAGAGAATCTTTTATTTTCTTCTAGTTTTTCTCTTTAGCTATAGATGTCTTCTTATTTTAACACTAATTTTTTTTTTTGTTAGGAGTTCAACAAATTACATATATCTCTATATTGGTATGGTATTTTTCATTTTAAGCTTAAGTTCTTATAGTTTTACTCTTGAGCTCTAGCTAAAAGGTTTAATACCAATGAAGATATAGTTAACTCCTTATAAACTCATGATCCTCCCTATTTCTAGTCAATGTGAGACTTTATTTATTTTTTTCTTAACAATCCTTCCCTAAAACAAAGGACCATTCAGTCTTCCCTCAAACGATATTCCATCCGCTCCCCTAATAGTCTGTTACTCATTTTTTCTGTGTTGACCGCCCACGCCTTACGTGAAGTACCAGAGTACCGCCTACTATTGAGAGCCCGCTCTATTAGGTCAACTTTGCATCACTGCACTAGCTGTACATGCCTTATGTGAAGCCCGAAGCACAACAGTGCTTGTCCATAGAGCACAACACGGATCCATCGCAAGCTAGGGGCATGCACTGATTCACCACCTTCTTGTTCGACACTGAGGATTTCCCCCCACATGACTAATTTCGAGGCATGGCTCTGATACCAATGTCAGGAGTTTAACAAACCACACATATCTCTACATTGGTATGATATTGTCCACTTTGGGCTTAAACTCTCATAATTTTGCTCTTCAGCTGTATCCAAAAGGTCTCATACCAAGGGAGATATAGTTAACTCCTTATAAACCTATGATCTTCCCCATTTCTAGCCAATATAGGATTTTATGTTTTTTTCTTTAACAATCTAGTATCAGAGCAAGTGGTTTATTTGGTGCATCTTGAAGCTTCTAATGTGGTAGTGTGAATAAGTACAATACCATTCACTTATATGATATTATTCATGTATACGTGACTATTCACATATATGAAAATTCATCAAAAGTTGATAGTATGAGGCAAAAATGTCAACAATGAAATTTGAGGCGGAGAGGTTTGACGGAAGAATTAATTTTGGCTTATGGCAAGTACAAGTCAAAGATGTATTAATTCAATATGGACTTAACAAGGTTTTGAAAGGCAAACCTACAATTGATCCTAAAAAGGATTCTACAAGTTCTAAATCCAATTTGAGTGATGAAGATTGGGAAGAGTTGGATTTGAGATATGCAAGTGCAATAAGGCTATGTTTGACTAAGAATATTCTTGCAAACATGCATGGAATATCTACAGCTAAAGGGCTTTGGGGAAAACGTGAAGAATTATATCAAGCTAAATGCATCTCAAATTGAGTGTACTTGAAGGAGCAGTTCTATACACTGTGCATGCAAGAAGGTACAAAAATCGCAGATCATTTGAGTGTTCTCAATGAAATCGTTTAAGAATTAGAAACTATTGGAGTGAATATCGAAGATAAAGATAAGGCTTTAAAGCTTATCTGGTCTCTTCCAACTTTCTATAAATATATAAAGCCGATCTTGGTGTATGAAAAAGAAATGATGGTCTTTTCAGAAGTCACCAACAAAACTCTTTTCTGAAGAAAGAAGGCTAAGAAATGAAAAGAATTCTTCATCTAGAGAATTTGTACTGGCTGCTAAAAGAGGGAAGGACAAAAAGATCTCCATATAAAGAATCTGTTGGATGTGTGGACAATCTGGACACGTCAAGGAAAATTATCTCAAAGGTGAAGCAAGTTCGGCTAATAGCTCTAAATCTGGAGTTAACATTGTGGTATGTGATGATTATTTCATCTAAAAGAGACTACATCCTTATGGCATGACCGTTAGTTGCTATAAAAAAAGGCATGTTACTGTTAGCGAGTCGATAAGTTTGCACATGGGCATTGATTTGGTATTTATGTAAGGTATGTGGTGAAATATTGTCAATGGCTGAAGAACTTTCAGGAAAGTCAAACATGAGAGTTGCACATAATTTTTTAACAAATTATTCAATAGGAGTCGAAAAGGAAATTCTTAAAATGGTTAAATTCTAAGTGTCTATACTTTTATGGTGGAGCATGATTCTCTATATTGAGAATGTCAATAATGTTTGGCATCTAGAAAGGATGCAAGAATCCTGATAAGTGGGTTAAATTGGTAAAATTTCACTCATGAGGGGTTGTAGTTGTAAAAGATAAAGTTAATGCATTTGTCTCCAAGGTGGAGATTCTTGGTATTGAAGACAAATATGTATTTAGGTGGAGCCAATTTATTTGACTTATGCATAAAAGTGGTTGAGTCAATTTATTTGACTTGTGCATAAGTGGTGCTAGTTGAGCTAACTTATTTGACTTATGCAGAGGTTGTTAAACCAATTTATTTGACTTATGCATAAGTGGTGGTTGAGCCAACTTATTTGACTTGTGCAGAGGTTGTTAAACTAATTTATTTGACTTAACATAAAGAAAAATAAATTGGTGCATGTTGCACCGAAATTGGCAAAGACTTTTTTGTATTGTAAAAGCTTATAAATAAGTTCATTAGAAGATGAGATTTTTGAGGGGATACTAAAATGTAACACCATTGTGGCATCAAAAATACCAAGGAAGAGCAACAGAAGAAAGAAGAAAAAGTGAGAGTGTGAGAAGAAAAATAATAGGTCTATTTTATTTTTCTCATCTTGTAAACCCTTAAATCTAACTAGGGATTTATAATTTAACTATCATTATAATAGTGGAAAATACTTATAATCTTGAGTTAGTGTTCTCTTGTAATTGGTTGGGTTTATTGGATAAGTGGTAAAAGTCTATGTAATTGTAACAATTTTTTACATAATAGATTTTTCATTGATAACTCGTGAACGTAGATTGAATTTAAGCTGAATCACGTAAATTCTTGTGTTGTTATTCTCCTTTCATTTTCTTTAGTATTGTTTGATATTTTTTGTAAATGTTGATCTGGGGCAAAAAATAGAAAATCTTGATTTAATTATTTATGAGTTCTCCTTTGTGTATTTTTTTCAACATTTTCTTCTATTTTTTATGACCTATATGAGGTGTTATCAACAAATCTAAGAAACATGTCTACTTACAATAACAACTTTATCGATTTCAAGTGAAAAGGAAAATAGAAAGAAAAAAAAAATGAAGGGAATCCTTCAAATCATGGAATCTTATTGTAGAAATAATGCTTTTCTTATTATGTTCTCTTTTATTTGGTTGAAAATGTAAACCGACTTTGACGAAAATATACTGAATATTTAGTTAACATAAGTAAAGAAGGTTCTGCTAAGTGGAATTATGGTAAATGTTAGTTACGTGTGGCATATTATAGGAATTGGACATGTCGAAGGAAACGTCTTTCTCATTCTAAAATCCTAGTAAAAATCAACCTCAAACCCTAACAACATTTTACAGCGAAATTATATGATGGTAAGTAAATATAATATCAAAAATAAGAAAGCAAATTAAATAAAAACACACCACAACTAATATATGTAGTTCGGTAATTTTATTAAAACAAATAATTAAAGAACTCTTAAAGAAATTTATGTGGCGTACCTTCATTCTTCCAAAAATAATAAATACTCAATAATTGTTACATCCTAATGTTTTCAAACATTTAGTGTCTACTTAGTTCTTTAATCTTTTAGAGTATCTCTTGTAATGCTTGATAATCAATATAAAGAGTTTACAAGAGTTTTATAGTGAGTAAACTGTCCATAAAAATCTTAAACTTAGTTGGAATAAGAGTTCAAGTGTTTAAGAGTCTGAAACCCTCTCAAAGAAGTTAAAAATGAGCTAAAAACGGACTTTCCAAAACTAGGTGCTATGGAGCCAATGCATCATGTGCCAATGTCACGACTCTTAAGCCCACACTTTGACCCTTCTATTTTGTTCACCTTTTCTCGCTTTCAAAGTCTTGTCTTGCTCCTCCCTTGTGCGTCTGATGTATGTTCGACTTTAAAATAACTCTCCTCTTAGTATTCATATCAATTCTTACTCATACAAAAATTGTTCAATCACAACTTTCAACATGACAAAATCAAACGAAGATTAAGCTTTCTTTCTCCACTTTGAATACAATGCCCTGATCATGCCAATATCTGATGGATGCATCAGATATAATAGAATAACACTGTGCTTACCTCATATTTTCATGTGTTGGGCTTTTGATATTCTTATTAATCACAGCAATAGGACAATATATATGTATTGATGAGAAGTTAAAAAATTTGGCACCCTGTATGATTCAGGGATTCGATGAGTACATGAATTTGGTTTTGGATGATGCTGAAGAAGTCCATATAAAGAAGAACACAAGAAAGCCACTAGGTGAGTTGCAAATATTACCCTTTTTCTTTTGTTGGGCGTGTCTCCTGCTGAGACTTGATTCTTATTTCACCATTTTGATTCAATCTCGGTTTGGTTTAGGGAAGATATTGCTAAAGGAGACCGTATAACTCTGATGATGAATATGTATGTCAATTCTCTCTCTCTCTGTGTCTGTAACACAATCACAAACATGCACACCCTTAATTGATTTTCTCTTGTAAAAACTGAATTTTCTTCTCCAAGTTCAGATTTTCATGCACAAACATATCTACTTTAATTTCAGGGGAAAACGATAAATGAGTTTGATGGTGGCTTGTGATTTGGGTTACTTCCCCTTCCTCTGTAGTGAACCTATGTCACTGGGTTTTTCTTTAGTCAATCAACCAAGTAGCATGTTGGAACTTCACTGCAGCATTGTGCTTGGATGTCTGTTGTAATAGTGAAACCTCCTGGAGACTAAAATCAATATATAGCTATTTGTATCCTATTTCGTCTGCACAACTTACGCACAAACACAACAATAATTGTCTATATAAAAACTTCAAGATATAACAGCATTACCTTGATTAACTGAAATTACAAATCTGAACTTTCCATCTGGCATATGGAAGTAGCTCCCCCTACCCCCCTAAAAAAAACTAGAATTATGAATAAAAAGACTTGCCAACACAACTAACAAAGTCAATTAATACAACAACAAAAACAACAGTAAGACTTTCACAGTAGATAAAATGCCACCACCTGACTAGAAATAACAATACGACCACCTTACCCTTTTCACACAGTTCAATGACTGACATTATTTCTTCAACCACCAACAGCCAAGGATTATAACCAGCTATATTCTCTAGTTACTCTTAGCAGAAAGTGAAGGATTTACCCAATAGAAAACAATCCAAACTCCTAATCCATGTACTTGGATGCATATATTTCTATTATTCTCTTTAGCTTGAGGAACACACACTCTTCAATCTCTATAGGTTGAGGAACACAAATTCCTCAATGGCAGGCACCTCTCCTATTGCCTTGAGGGCCTCCTTGTTCGGTTCTTCATCGACACCAATAGCCATGATAGCCTGCTTTCTCCTCACAGTTCTTCCTACACTCATGAAGCTCACATTTACATTATGCTCACCGAGTATGTTTCCAACCTTGCCGATCATTCCAGGTTGATCAACTTGCCGGCACAAGATGAGGTTCCCTTCCAGGCTCACATCGACATCATATGATCCCACACGGGTCAAGTGAGGTATCCCATACTTCACTTTCCCTTCAATGCTTATTTCTCCACTTTCAGAAACAGCACTTGCAAATCTAGAATCAACATTAGATAACTGAACCTGGATTGAATCAACAGGGAACTCTGGGGAAGAGTCAACAACTTTACGTTCTTCACTAATCCGGAGGCCTTTCTGTTTAGCCATGAAATCTGCATTGACAAGGTTGACAAACGAGGAAGATATTGGCTCAATGATGCCTTTTGTGATCATAGCTCTGAGAATTCTGGTGTCCAAGTCATCAGGGTCTCGAGCTGATCGATAAATCACCTTCACAGACTTAATTCCACTTCCTCCAGAGACTAACTGCACAGCCAGCCTTCCAAGCTTCTCAGCTAGCACAACATAAGGCTCTAACTCTGACAAGACCTCTGGCGGAACCATGGGAGCATTGACAGCAGTGGCAGAAAGCTCCCCATTCAAAGCTCCGACTACAGCTTCTGCTATCTCAATAGCTACACCTTCCTGATACGTAACATTTGACAAAAATTCATCCATATAGTTGAAAAATGGAGAAATTCAAGTAGATAATTTAACAAAAGGGTAGATTGAAAGCAATCATACTTGTGCTTCCTTGGTGCTGGCTCCAAGATGAGGTGTGACTGTGACATTTTCATGTTGAACTAGTTTGCTATCTTTAGATGGGGGCTCTTCTGTGAACACATCAAGAGCTGCCTGTTTCATGTCAAAAAAAAAAGATCATTAATTCTTTGGAGAATGGCATCAAACAGTTGAATCCAAATTTATAGCAAATGTTCATTTTGAGAAGGTTCATATTTTTTAGTAAATAGAATAGTTAACTCTCTCCTTATGACTTGGAACTCAATCAAATGTTACATTTCCATTGTTTGCATAATATTCCCTTTTTAGGCTAACACATCATGGGAGAAAGTCTAAATAAATTTCAAAAGATCGTTATTTCATTTTTGGTCAATTTTATTGACATTGACTTCCCCTAAAATTTATTTTGTCAGAAACCCCTCTTAACCAAAATTTGTCAAAAATCTCTATTTCATCAAAGGTCACCAAGAAAATTTATGAATTCCTCCTGTGATTAAAATTCTATGAGATGTGGAACATACCTGAGCAACAATGCCAGAATCAAGTGCTCTCACCAAAGCGTCTTCATCAATGACACCACCTCTAGCAACATTAACAATTCGAACTCCCTTTTTCATCTTAGCAAAAGTGTCATCATTGAAAATCTTTGAGGTGGTGGGGGTGAGAGGTATGTGGAGTGATATAAATTCTGCAGAGGCAAGGGCCTGATCGAAAGAAACCAACTCCACACCAATAGCTCTAGCCCTGTCAGCTGCGGCATATGGGTCATGCGCAATTACATGCATCCCCAAACCTTTTGCTCTTCTTGCAACTTCAGACCCAACTTTCCCAAACCCCATCACTGCCAATGTCTTTCCTACTAATGATACTCCGACATACTTGCTTCTTCCCCATTTTCCTGTCACATTTTCCCATCAAGAATTATGCTAAGCTAATTAAGACTCAAGAAATTATTAATAATTCGAGGCAAATGATGCAACAATATTCTAGACCATGAACGTATCATTTGTCACATTATTATTCTCATTCATTTATCAACTCAAGAAAAATGACCTTACTTTTTTAAAAAAAATAATTATAGGGACTTAAGTCAAACGGTTATTCAAATTAGCACAAACAATGTCTATCTTGGTGTATTTAGAAAACCAAAATTCAATTAACATTAAGTTTATTTTTCATTTTTTTGAGGAGGTGTTTATTTTTGACGCAACGTAGAAGCGATTCTAAATGTTATGTCTCAAATTCACGAAAAAAATATAATTCTCATAAAAAGACGGGCATTGAATCCACGACAAAAAAATAAATTCTAAATAAAAATGTAATTAAAATATTATTAATGAGATATTTATAAAATATAAATAACAAGTCTGTTTATAATAATAACTTACCTAATCCTAAATAAATTATAAATTCTACTCAATAAAAAATAATCAAATAAATTAAATTTTTTCTAAAATTATGATAAAATAGGAGTAATAACCTTATAAAATAATAATATCTAATCTACTTAAATAAAAAATTAAAAATAATCTACTCTTACTTTCCGTCTTAAATCATTTTCATTTTTAAAAAAAAATTCAATTCACACCATCCCACTCAACTCTTGGGCGGAGAGCATTTAAACCTCAGTTGAAGTGTAGGTCAACGGTAAAAGGTTTAATAGATTCCTCTAAATTTTATAAAAATTAGTTAAAAATTTTCAAATCATAAAAGAGAAAATAGGATATATATATATATATAGTATTTTGTTCAAATCTTAAGTTTTAGGCCAGGGCTAGCAACATCAGAAATCAGACTGCTCAAAGTCAAAGCATACATCATCAAATGTCTTGATTTTATCAAACATAAAATAGATAACACAAAATTCTTGATCTAGCCAAATTTTTTATTTTATCAACAGTATTTATAATAATATTTGTATTTTTTTTTATACGATAATTGTTTATTTTATTTCCAAATTATTAAGGGTGTATTTTTTTTCATTCTTTTAAAGGATTTTTCTAGTTGGGAATATCTCATTTTCCTCTGCCTTGAGGGATTAGAGTCGTGAAATTGTATTATTAAATCTCGTTAAACTCTATCATGTCTTATCAGAAAGCTCTATTTTTGTATCTTTATTGATTTTTTAAATAGAATTCAGTATATTTATAAAATAAAAAGAAAAAAAAATTACTAAATTAGCATATAACAAGTTTCAAATTAATTTATTCGGTGGGTTTGGGTTGTGGGGGGGTGGGAAAATTTTATTTTATGCATGATTTGACATTGACAACACTTATTACTAAGCCACCCAGATCGAAAATGATATAAAAATATCCTAAAATCAGATTTTGTAATTATTTTAAACATCAATTTCATATGTAAAATAAAAGAAAATATGGTGCCACATGTGAACCCACTTGGATCTGTCAGTGCAAAAGCATCATATTCTTTTCTTGAAAATCAATGCAATGCAATGCAATGGATCAGGATCACACGAAATTTCAAAACAGCAACTACCAAAACAAAAGAGAAGAAAATTTTCGAACAAAAGCGGCAAATTGACCCCGCCGGGGCCCCGTTTCCAACCTTTTTTTTATATTTTTTATCTGCATTCAATTACTTTATTATTAAGTGATTAAGGTACACTCCCATCTAAATTCTATGTATAACAAAACAATAAAATATTTGTTAAAATATCTATAATTATTATATTCAAAAAATTATTATATAAAACATAAATTAAATCCCATGTGAGGTGAATTTGAATCTCAAACTTCTTAGTCTATCTCAAAAAAACAATTATTAATTAAATAAATTAATGCCCACAAATCATATATATATATATAAATATACTATTCAATAAATTAGGCTCTCAATTTCCTTAAGTTTTATGAAGTAATCGGATTTTCTTTTTTTGGAATATTGAAATAAATCGGATTTGAAATGATGATGAAATTAAATAACATAGCATTGGGAGTGCGCCTTTGTGCATCAAAAAGATCTTTACTCTTCAAGTTGATAAATATAAGGAAAAAAGTTGCTTAAAAAAAACATATTAGCCTTCATTTTAGATATGCATTTGCATTTCATTTCTTGTTTTGGTAATTCGAACAAAAATAGATCAAAGAAAAGGGCAAGAAAATGAATTTTGTTACACGTTAAGACTGAAATTTGATGTGTCCCATTAAAATTTGCATCAGAAGTCCAAATAATTATCTAAAACTATGAAATTTGATTTACATGAATTCATTCTACGAACAAAAGTCATTCTTATCACAATTATTTTATTTTTTTACAAGTCTATATGTATGCATTTCCGTAAAACTAGACCTATAATTTATTTTAATAGAAGTTTATTAAAAAAACAAAAACAAAATTATGTTCAATGCATATATTATGAAACTCTGTGTAAAGATAGTTTAACAAGTTTTTAAAATAAACTTTTTTCTTAAAAAATAAAATAAAATAAGTGGTAAAATTTGGCGTCTGAGAAAAAAGAAAACCAGTGGATCCATTCAGAATAAAACAAAATAAAAAAAATTAAACAAAGAAATATGTTATCATCATTTACCAGCTTTCATGGAAGCATCAGCCTGAGCCACATTCCTTGCCATTGCAGCAAGCAAAGCGATCCCATGTTCCGCCGCCGCAACAGTGTTTGCCGTCGGCGCATTCACGACGAGGCAACCGAACTCGGTGGCGGCCTGAAGATCAACATTGTCAATGCCAACGCCAGCCCTTCCGACCACCTTCAGCCTCCCTTTTGCAGCCTCAAAAACCTGCCTCGTCACCTTGGTGCCGCTCCTGACGATCAGAGCATCGCATTCGGAGATCTTGGCGCAGAGCTCATCTTGGGAAAGGTTATACAAGCACTCAACGTCCGCGAAGCCACGCAAAACCTGAAGCCCCGCGTCTCCAAGCTTTTCGGAAACCAGGATTGTGGGCCTTGGAGACTCAGCCTTGAGATCGAGATCGTCCTGGAACTTGGAGACAGCGGCTTCTGAAGATTCCAAAGCTGTTTGTAAGGCACTTTTGATGGAGAAAGAACGGTTGATGGAATGCGAAGAAGATAATTTTAGGTTCATGGGGTTGGAGTTTGTGTTATGAAGGAATGAAAGTAGTGAAGATTTTAAGTAAGGAGATGATTTTGAGTGGATGGTGATGATAGGTTTGATTGAAGAAGAAGAAGAAGAAGTAGCCATGGCCATGGATTTAGCTTTTGATCTTTTGTAATTACTATCTTAGCAATGAAGGGGTAGTTGTGTGTGGTATCTTATAATAGAAATTTTGCTGACTTTTAAGAGTATTAATTTAAACAATTCAATTTGGACCGGTAACTAAGAATAGATAATTCTGAAGAGATAAGTTTTTAATTTACCTTTATTTTTTAACACCGATATTTTATCAAATATTTATTATACAGTATATATATATATATATATCTATTAAAATTATATATTACTTAACACTTAAATACTTTTAAATATTTATATCTTCACAATAAAAAAATCAATTACCTTTGCAAAACAAGAAAAATAATTACTATACCTTAAACTGCTCCCAAAACTTAAACCGGACCTCAAGTTTTTAATTTACTTAAATCAATTGAAAATGTAAAAATTTAAGAGATGGTTAGTTGGTGGAACTTCTGTAAATTAGTTTGTAAAAAGTGTATGGGGAGGAATGTTCAATCATTGTGCTTTTGCAGACACATCAAGTTGATATATACGTGTGTTTGAAAAATGATACATTGTAGGGTATTTTTGCAAGTATACTTATCTCGATTTCAGAATCAATGCTGGGGGATTACTTTGAAAAATGTGAACAACAAAATGAGAAAAATGGAATGTGGTTTCTTATTTCGTGAATTTTCAATTCAAGTATATCAATTTTATGTTTGTGTAAAATTATTTTTACTTATCTTAAGAAAATATATGTAATAATTATATTAGCTTTATCCAATGCATATCAACCTGTTTTTTTTTTTTTCCTTTTTTTAATTTCTACAATTTGCAAAAAAAAGATATCTTCAGGATTTTTGCTTTAAATTATTACACAAAATTTTTCAATTTATAATACATTTTACAAATTTACAAAAATCTTACACACTAAATAAATTTTCTCTCTTTTATCCAAAAAAAAATCTTAAAAATTTACAATGGTAAAAATATCCACAAAAAAAATATTTATATACATGGAGAAATCAAACCTAAAACCTAAAAGATGCATTGTAAACTCTTAAATCAACTGGCCATTTTAAGCAAGTGCTAAGAATATCCAAGTTTTAATAGTAATATACCAATTTTAGGATCAAGATTAGGCTTAGTTTCAGTGGATAATTCTAATCCAAAGAAAAATATATAGACATTTGAAAAATTAAATAAAATTAGTAAATTCAGATAATGTACTGGGTTTTATTTTATATTTGTGCTGGTGAAGACATTGGCATTGCTCCAATTAGTACAAGTTGTTGGGGGTGTTGATAATGTTCATATCATACTCTATAAATAAAGAAACTACAATCCATTTAATGATTGGTGTTTACTTTGTTGATAGAAACAATTGAATGATTTTTGCTACAACAAGAAATTGCGTAAATTTTCTCTTTGCCTTTAGCTCTTCATTTTTGTTTCTTTCTCGTCTGTTTAATATGTTCTTGATTATATATCGATTCTTTATTAGTCTACAACTCAAAATCATACTCAAATATGATTTTAAATCATTAATTCCAACAAAAATAATAAATTACTTCATTATCATAATTTATTCAATCTATGAAATGTTTTTTTGTTCAACTATTATATGATCCTTAGACATCACTTAATATGAATCATGTTGTATTTAACTTTTTCTAAATTGGTTTAAATTCAGTTTATTGAGCTAGATAAATTAACGTCGAATTTGGTTTCATGTTTTAAATAATGAATAGAACCAAATTAATCGATTTGTAAAATTTTTTCTTTATAAAACAAAATCATATTTTGAATATGAATCACATATAGAGTTAAACAATAGGTTTTGGACCAAATTAAATCTATTATTAATTTTTGGTTCAATTTCATAATAAATTAAAATTCACTGAATCAAAATAAATTAATTTTTTTCAAAAAAAATAATAAATCAATCAATTTTCGTTATATTGTATTACTTATAAATCAAAACCTTTTTTTTTGTTCACCTTTATTGTATGCTCAACAATCATACAAAATTCAACTAATATAATCATAGGAATAAGATTGTATAGTATTAACATAATTTTGCACTTTTAATTTAGATTCTCTTTTTAATTAATAATTATTAGATAAACCATTCAATTAAATTTTAAATTAAAAATTAAAAATAAAATATTAATATTAAAGATAAATTTTAATAATAATTTTTAGGTAAAATGTCAAAATAAGCTCCTTATCTAGAGTCAATATCTCAATCAAATTTATTCAGGACTATAAAATTTTTGGGTGAAGAGTCCATTAATCCCCCATTTTCTTGGTCACTTTTTTTTTGTTCTTTTAAACATTAATATTATATCAAATATTTATTATATAGCATATATATTTATTGAGATTATATATATCACTTAACATTTAAGTACACCCAAACGACATCTAATTATTCTCACAAAAAAATATTTACAATATCTTAAATTATTTTAAAGGCTCGAATTTTAACCTTAAACCAAAGAGTGCACATTCAAATAATATGTTATTTTCTTAATCACTTTTAGATGTAAACAAGTTAGACCAAACTCTCCTTCAGGTGATAATTAAAGAAGCAAACCAAACAACACAATCTATTATCTTCCATGAAATTTGCTCTATGATATTCATTCATTCAAAATCCCAATAATAATGGAATGTAAACACAATTTTAATCCAAACTTTTGGTTTAAATAATATAAAGCTGTAAATTTATTATTTTCACCTTAATCATTATGATTCCGTCTCTCAATTATTGCATTGACAAAGTGGAAATTAAAATAAAGAAAAAAAAAATTAAACCACCTTTTGGTCTATGTATAATATTAAGTGGAGCCACCAAGAACAGAGGTAATTTAATTTTTAAAAGGAAATTAAAAATCCAAAACTATTGGAATATCTAAATAATTTTATGTTAACTGATGGCTTTTGGCATGTGCACTTTGGATCTTTAGAATTTTGCTTTGTAGCTTCACTTTTCTCTTGGGTCCCTCAAACTTTCCTTCAGTCCTCATTCACTGGCTCTTGTTTGTTATGATGGAATCTTTTTCTTTTTTTAAAAAAAAGAGTTTTTTATTTTTATTTTTTCCAATAAAAATATTCCTCTCATGTCATTTGTTCTAGGTTTAGACCCATTTGATTTAAATTATGTTTTTCTTTATTGCTTTTTTTATATAGATTTGTTTATATGAAAATTGAGTTTTCATGACTCTATCTACTTAGACAAAGACTTTCTTGACTTTTTTTTCCCAGAGATTTGACTATAATATAATCACATCTTATTAGTTTTGAAATTATCAAAAGCCTTTTTCCTTGAAGTTTCATAATATTTATAAAAACTTCTCATGCATGTGAGTGTGATGTATTTATTAAAATTTCTTTTCATTGTTATGACAATTTATATACATAAATTTTATTTGAGTAATTAAAACTAATATGTAAATAAAATGCATGTTAATCTTCAATTAAACCTAGAAATCAAGTTCCTTTATGATATTTGAAAAGGTTAACATCTTATTCTTACATTTAGTTTTGGATTATAATAAGAAGAAGACAATATCAATAATCTCCTTATAAAATAATCTAGATCTAGATATATATAAATGCAAAACAAATTAATAAACTTTCTCACATGTTAGAGATAATCCTCTAATATAGAATTTAATTTGAATCTCTTAAATAAGAGATTAAATTTAAATTTACATTAATAAGTCTATATAATATAAAGTCCATTAATCTCCAGACTTAAATATCAGCCGATTCAATATTGATGATTTTACGAATGATAAAAAACAAAAGTTGCAGGAGACATCAATTATTATTATATAAAAACTATATAAAAAGAAAAAAGAACAAATTTTAAAGGAAAAAGGACATATTTGTTCATTAAATTTGGCTATTTACCAATTTTGTTCATCTTCTTTTAAATTACTCAAATTTATTCCATTTATTAGTCAATTATCGTTAAGTTTAATAGAAATGTAATTATTTTAATATAATATATATTTTGTCTCTAATAGCTATGTGTATATGTTGTGATGTTTAAAGTGTCAAGTAATGTTTAAAGTGGCTGACACATTATAAAAAAAATATTTCAAATATTAATACTATTTTCATGTGTCAATAATTGATTAGCTATTGATAAAACTAAACACGTGGTACATTTTGATAGGTTTAATTTTAATAATAATTTTTAATTTTTTTAATTTATTTTTAAAAATAAATTATTAAAAAAATAAACCTTCTATTGATACAGATATTCGGCGGTGGCCTAAATTTCGACGATAAAATGAGCAAAATTTATATTTTGTACACTATTTTTCGTGATCTACACAATAATGAGATTATTTTTTTTATCAAAAGACAGCAAAATATACAATGAGAACCATAAGAAGTGGCTAATCTATCCAACGATGCCAGTGGTGCACATCACTATCGCTCTATTTGACATGCACCATCAGTGGCCACGCCCTCCTCCACCTAATGACAGTGCACGATAAAAGGAGTAATAGTGATGTGCACCACCAGCACTGTTGGATATATTAGCGGTCAATCTATTCAACAGTGCTGGCGGTGCACGTTAAACGGAGCAATAGTGACATGCACCGCCACTCTTTTTATCATGCACCATCGGTGTCTACCGCCTCCCATGGCTCCTATTGCGTATTTGACTACTTTTTTATTTTTTATTTTTGTACAAATAATCTCATTATTATGTAGATCATAAAAAATAGAGTCAAATAATATAAATTTTTATTATTTTTATTATCAAAGTTTAGTGGCCGATCACCGCCGCATGTCTATTGTAATAATGGTGTCCCACGGTAAAATTTTATTTATTTAATAATTTATAATTATTTGATACATGTCATAATATATGAATATTTATCTTTTAGATTAACAAAGAGAAATAAATTTAAATAATTTAAAATAAAAATAATAAAATTGAGTATTGAACCACGAAGATAAAAATGTCTTTTTCCTAATTTTAAATCAATAAAAGGGAGAAATGGCCTTATGTAATGACCCTACGATTAATGATAACGTGAACATAGTCCAAATATGTGAACTCCTTCAATTATATTAACCCACCCATTTCATTTTTATATGCAGTCCGACTGTCAATGTCTGCCACTGTTCCTTTCTGTTGTTTTTTTCTTTTCAATACTGACGTGGAATCAAGTGATACAAAATTTTTGAAATTAATAAATACATACTTTTTTTAGAGCTTAATAAATGTATAATTATAATTATAAATTTTATGTTTTATTTTTTATTAATTTTTTAATTTCAACATTTTAATCTCTAACAATATTTATTATAGCCACTTTTTTTCTTAGTTAATTGAAATATTTTAAACATTTAAAATAAGAATTTGAGTTTTTTTTTCAATGCCTCTTCATATCATCTTCTACTTTGTGGCTTTATACTTACAAATTATTTTTAATTTAGCACTCATCAATATTTTTAATTCTATTAATCTCTGGTAATTATATCTCTCTAAATATAATATATTTTATAATGAAAAATAATATATGAATCTCTAACATTTTAGGAAAGGGATATGAAAATCTTAATGATTTTAAAAAATTCATCAACCCTCTTATCAGATAATAATTTTCATCTATTTTAACATTAAAAAAGAAGTTTGTATATATTTTTTTTAAAACCTTAAAGATTTAAATATTTTTTTATTAAAATAAATAAAAATTATTGAAATTTACATGTCGCTTCTCTAAACGGTTAGAGATCCAAATATCTCTTTTCCCTTTTATAATTATATATATAGTTATATTAATTTTTGAAGTATCTTGAATATTTGATGATATGATTGATTCGTGTTATCTAAGTTAAGATTTTCTTTATTGGTTGTAATATTTGAAAGATTTTATAATCTAGTTTATTAATATAAAAGCTATTTTTAAAATTGACAAATTTATATTTTTTTCAACAAAAAAAACTTAGGAATTCATATTAAGAAATAATATAAAAAATTATTTAGATATAGAAATAGACTTTGCTATCAATTAGATTAGATAATAATTGCTTTTTACTTTTTTTTGAAAATTTAAGGTACAATGTCAAAAGTGTTCACTATTTTTTTTTTCTTTGTGAAAATCTTTTTTATATTTATATTTTTACATTGAGTGGATAATTTAAAGGAAAGACTCATTGCATCTACCTTAGAAAGTCTACCCATTTTATTTACTGTTAATAAATTTCTAACATATTATTAAAATTATTTAAAAATTTATTTATAACTTATGAATTCATAAGTGTTCAACAAATATATGTTTTAATTTTATTTATTTTTTTTGAAAATGATCTGTTTTCTTATTACTTCTTTAGGGGACACGATTATTAATTTTACGATTGTATCAATTATTTGTGTAGTAGATAATATATTTCAAGTCACTTTAGAATTTTGATTGCTCTGGTGATAATATATCATCATGGAATTATTCAATTGTGGTTATGTGGTGGCATCTATACCAATTTCATTTCAAAATTTAAAAGTAAGTTATTAAAGTTTCTCAATACATATTTAAAATTTATTTGTTTTGTTTCTTTAAAGGCAATACTTAGAAAATTTAGAAGAAAAAAAAAATACATGTTATACCTTCAAAGGAAGTGATACTTAGAAATAATTCAATAAAAGAACATTGTAAGATATAAATAATGAATATTTTCATTAAGAATCTAAAGAATTACAAAATTCTTTATCCAATACAAAGGTTTACAAAAATTTCAAAGAAGCTCAAAAGAAAATAGCTATTCCTCATTCAAGGAATCATTTAGGAGAATGATCGCACCAGGATCAGCCTTCGAAGCTCATTTAAAGGTGCCTTGCATACCAACCTCTATACCACCTGTAGACAACATCGAAGTTTTTAGGCAGTTATCTGTAGGTGGAATGATCATGTCCAGATCTGAATCCGTGCTTGAAACATCAAGCAGTGCCACCAATACTTTAATGCTCGTACAATCTCACGGCCTGTTTAACCTCTTCTTCCATTAGGCATTAAAGCTTCAGCCTCAAACTTAGAAGCAACTATTGCTTATTGAGAGTTCTCAAGTGTTGTTCTTAACTCTTTAGGCACTACCTCCAACTCAGAAGCTCGAGCTTCTGAGGCCTTTAAAAGGTCAGCACCCATAGCAATTCGATTATTGACCTCTTGTAGTTCATCGTTCTCCCTCTGAAGCTAAACATTAACGGTTGACACTTGATCTTGAAGCTGACTGATTGTCCCATCCAAGGTGTCTTTCCCAAATTTCATATTCTCCACTTCCATTTCCAACAAATACATTATTCTTATTAGCTGTTAAGAAGGCCTACAGTTCTTCCCTCTCACATAGCAAATCCTCATTGGCCATTTTAAGCTCCCCCACTTCCCCATTTAATATACCCACAATTTTCCACAACTCAATAGCTGTAAACCCTTTCGCGTTATCAACCCTCAGCTGTCTATTATACTTTTCCATCCTTTTTATTTGATTTTATGCCCCCCACCAAATCAATTGGTAATCCTTAATCATTGTTTTTGCTTCCTCCTTAATCAGTGATTAGCCATGCATAACCTATCCTACAAAGTCTATGAAATACAACTCAGTCAGATATATAAGCTATAACCCCTATTCCATTCATTGATAGAAGCAATTAAACTCACTGCGATCCAAAAAGTGGCACTTTTTAGCTCCTAGTTCTCTCCTCTCATCGCTGGAAGCAGCTTCCTCTCAGTAGGGGTGAATAACTTTCCAAGGTAGCAACTGAACTTTCCCTGTCCATCCTTAAGATCGTAGTTCTTCACTATGTTCAAATAGCCCTTTTTTTAGAGCTATGGGGCAAACTCATCTTTTTCATTTGGTGTAGCCCATGAAGGTGATCACGAAGGAGAATATCAAGGAGCATGACCTTTCCATCTCCCTTTTCCTATTCTAAATGAGGAAACAAAACCCTTTCCTCTTCTAGCTCATGTTCTAGAGGGAAGCACGATCCTTTGAGTCACTCTAAATATTAAATTTTCTTTGTAAAAATGGGGTCGTGAAGAGTAAGTTAGCAAGAGTTAGCAAAAAAAGAAAAACAACAACAACAACAACAACAAACAAAAAAGGAAAGAGAATAAAAGAAACAAAACACTTACCAGGAGGAACGAAGCTCTTCGACACGAGGTCGGAAGCAGTAAATGAGGGAGGCTCAGGCATAGTTTCAGGAACCTCTATTAGCTCTGCCTGAAAAACTCCCTCTAGTTTAAAATCGAAACTTCAGCACTAGAAGGTCTTGGTATAACTTCAAAAACCATCTCATCAGCATTAGTGGACTCTGGTACAACCTTGGGAACTAGAACCTTAGAAGAATGTTCAGTCCTTTACTGTTTGGAAGTCGGAGGAGCTTCTGCACCCTCAAGTACGTCGTGGGATACCGTTTTCATTTTTTTTTTGGGTGCTTGTCTTTTAACCCTCTATCATAGGAAGCTCAACAGCACATTTAAAATATTCTCCATGAAGTCTTGAAGATCTATAACATGAAAAACAAATGTCAAACTCGACGGAACACATCAATTAAAAAACAATTGTCAAAATCCAAGTTCAAATCTTTCTTCCTCTTAAGGAATGGTTATGATTGGAAGAGCAGATGCATCTAGAGTAATATGTGCGAGCCTAACTCTTGAAGTTTTGTTTTTAACCCTTAAAACACTTTTATTTTTCAAGTTTTGTTTCTTAAAAGAAGAAGAGATGAAATGTTTTATTTCTTTTATGTTCGCCTTACAACTCTTTGCTTAAAACAAGTTACAAAAACTACTCATTGCCTAAATCTCTCTTCCGTATCTCACCTTGATTTAGAAAATGAAAATAAGTTTTTCAATATTTAGTTGTTGTTCCACTTCATATGTGCTCTATTAGAAGAAAAAAAATTCATTAAATGGCCAATTAATTGAAAACAAGTTTTGTTTGCCTCTTTTAATAGCCATAATTTTGCACCATTAATCATCTTATGAATAATGCTTCACCATATTAGTATATATTTTGCAAATTAAGTATGTTTTTCATTTAACATTAAATATATATTATTTATTTAAATAATATTTATTTTAATTATTCAAAATTATCTTGAATAATTAATTTACTTTATTTAATTTTACTTACAAGATTAATAAGTCAATTCAAAGTAAAAATAACTCATGATAACATTATATCACTTGTCAACATCTATTGGTTAACAACTCATGTCAACAAATTAAGTCATGTACTTAATATTTAAGTCTTAACAAGTGAACATCCTAAGAAACCCTAAAATAAATTTACGGTTTGCTGGAATTTCTAGGACAGACTGTTTAACCCAATATGTTGCTCCAGTACACAACGAGTACACTTCATATTGTGAGACTCTCTAGGTCAATGTCTGATTTTTATATGGAACTTGTCCATACGTCTGTGAACAATGTCCTACATACATATTACGGATATTATAAAACAGCACGTTAGACCATACAAGTTGAGGTTATAACATATATGTATAATTCTTCCATCATTTATATCCTAGTAGAGCGGATATATTAATTAACACCTTCAAATCTATATATGTTCAACCGTAAACTTATCTCCAAATTTTTATTTCAATAAATAATATCTACAAATACTTTTGTGATATTATTTTTGTAAATATTATTTATCCTTACATAAAACTCTTTTCTCGGGTATTACTGGTTATGGCCTTAAGATTTTCTGAAACACAATCTTATAGCATCATGACATATTACTCACCGAAATGAGCTAATGGATGCTATGTCTATGCACAACAGACATCATGAGTATCGGACCATACCCAGCGACAACCAACAGTCAGACCATGAAAGTTTTCTTACATGTGTGAAATCAAAGTATGGTGGATTACTGACAAGTCCATCGTAGTGCTCAGGTCAAAAGATCATGAATACTACTCAACTCGAGAAGACACTTTATTGACGACTTTAGGGGATGTCTATTGGAAGTCTTCGTGAGTCTGTTCAGTACCCAATCTTTATTAAATACCTGTATCTCTATACGAGTTTTCACTAAACTCATGGTCTGATAAAACTAACCATCTAAATATAGACATAAACTGATATATATATATATATATATATAATAAGGTTTTCACTAACAGACTCACATTAGTGAAGATAGATAAGAAACATAGTATTTGAGAACATAGTTGCAAAATGACATTTTCTAATATCATTACATCATATCCTATAGTTTTACAATAAAAATAGGCCGTTGTTAGGCCGAAGTACCAAAAGGACACAAATACTCTAATTATGTTAAGAGGAGTCTCACATGATTAAAGAGATCTTTGCTTAGAAAGATGTGATTATTTGTAGAAGTGTTCTATAGATGTGATTATTTGTAGAAGTGTTTTATAAATAATTTAGCGAACCCACTTTCTAAGGGCATGACTTTAAAAGTGTTTACGAAACACGTTGAGTTAATGTGTATGAGATACCATTATGAATGACACAGAGCAAGTGTGAGATTGTTAGGGTTGGTGCTTGCATGCCATCCATGAATGTACATATACTTATGTATTTATACATGTGTAAATTCTCATTAAATCACTAATACTTTTTTAAATGGTATTATGCAATGTAACATTACAAACATTGTATGATCTGAAGAAGTTCAGATCTAATCTAAAGGAGTTTAAATAAAGGCCCTCAGTTTGCTATACTGAGAGATATAAATGTTAAATGTTAACACAGCTAATTGTTAACTGGTTATAATACTCAGTGAAGATCCAAGAGTTGGAGCATTGTCTATAATGGGACATAGACTCGAGAATATATTAGTAATTGCATAGTTGCAAGAGTTGCAATCAGGTGCCAGAAAATGACAGTTGCGCAAATATGTTCTTAAATATTATCCATAATCTATTTCTGTTGATGCGGGTCTACCGGTTGATATCTTTATATAGATCAGTATATATCGTATCCATAGGGTATAGATGATCGTTTCTAGTCGACTGTGAGTTTGAAGCTCGTATTGACTTATGGGTATCCAGTTAAGACTGGATATAGGATGAACTCACGAGGGCCTTCGATAAACACCCTATGTAAGCCGTCAACAGAGGGTCCTCTCAAGTTGAGTAGTATACATGGTCTTTTGTCCTGAGTGTCATGGTGGGTTTGTAATGATCCACCATACTTTAGTTTCACGCATGTCACAAACCTTTTTTGGTGTGACTACTGGTGTTGTTGGGTATAGTCCGATGCTTATGGAGTCTGGTGTATACAGATATGGGATCCGTTAGCTCGCAAAAAAAGTTAGATATCTAGATGCTTTGAGACTGTATCTCAGAAATTCTTGCGGCCACAAGCATTAATCCTGAAAAAAAGTTTCTGCCAGGGTGTAATAATATGACAAAGACGTTTGTACATATTGTTCAATGAGATACAAGTTTGGAGATATGATATGGATGGGCATATGGAAATTTGACAGTAATAATCTATATCCCTGCACATCCATGATATAATGACGGAATGACTATACGTATGCGTTATGACCTCAGCTTGGATGGTTGATGCCCTAATTTGTATTTTCGTGACATGTGCGTAGGGCAATATTCACAGACTTATGGAATAGTTTCATTTGACGAATCAGGCGTGGACCCAAGGAGTCCCGCGATATGGAGTATACTCGTTGAGCACTGAGGCAACATACTAGATTAAATTGTTTAATCTAATAATATCCAGCACTAACACGAGAATGTATGCATGTCTGTATTTAAGTGTTAAATACAATAATTATTATTTACGAATTGTATAATAACTCGTGGCGCATTGTGGACCCTTGGTTGAGTCTATCAAAGTGTGAAATTTGGTGAGACCCGCTAAGGGATAGACTTAGTAACTATTTATGAAAGGTAAAATGGTCATTTCACACAATGATTATTTAATTATTAAATGATAAAAAATATTGTATTATATAATATTATTATATTTTATAATGTTGTATAATTGTCAACTATTTCTTATATTATATTATTTATTTAATTGATGAGCAAGTGTTTAATATTTTATTATTATAATATTATTATTTTATACATTTAAGATATATATAATGTGATAATATGTGGAAGCCACTTTTTTTAGAGAAAATGAAGAGAATTTTTTCATTTTCTATTTTAGTTTAGGTTGTTTTGTTTTTAAACCAAAATAAAATGTATTAGTTTCGAAGCATGGCTCGCCAAAGATGTGAAGAAGAAGAGATTTGATATTTTGTGAATGGTTTCAAATGTTGAAGCCAGTTTATAAATTATCTTCATTATTGGCTATCAGTTAAAATAATCAGGAATTTATTTTGTTGATTAAACAGTTGATCAAGGGAAAAATAAATTCAAAAGGTTTAAGTGTTAAATTTAGTGCTAGATTTGGAGTTGTTGTTCTAGCTTACCAAACCCACTGAGTTGGTGACTAGAACTGCCAACGAGTTAGTCTCCAAGTGGACTCCCATGATACACATGTAAAACGTTACACGTTTCGGTGATTTCTTCACCCTTCAAAAATATTAATATATTATTTACTGTATTTATTGTATGATTTAATTATTATGCAGTGCTAAATATGTATGAGATACATATTTTATGCAATAAATACTATTACACATGCATACACCTACGTATGTTAGATCTCTAACACATACAAGATAGAATATTATGCCTCAGAATATTCCTAAATGTCATCACATATGCTATGGAATATTCTCTTTCTAAATAGGGATTTATGACCCTAATAAGTCACGGGCTTGGCCCAGATCTTCACCCATATTAGCGAGTCTTCTAGAAGCTCTAGCCTGTGAACCATTCCAATGGCCCATATAGAATCTAGAAGGCTTTATCGCACACCAAGTGTTCAAGAAAATGCTTTAGAACAGTAGAGTGTGACATTCTCCCCCACTAACTTCACACAATGCCCTTGTCGCGTCTTTGTTGGAACTTGCCTACCTCATTCTTCAATCTGTTGCTATGCACTCTCGTATTCCTAACGTGCTCCAATATTGGGCAACCCTTTCCATTTGACAAAATACTTATGCCTTGGGGTTGGATCTTTCTTCCACACCACCCGTTCGTCATGAATGAGTTTTGCCCATTTGTTATCCCATGTGAAAATCCCTAAAGGTCCTCATTTATGCTTCATGTCTTTCGTACATCTTCAATATGACTTCAAACAGCTCTAAAAAAAACATCGGATGCAGCTGTTGTCTTGAAGGTATCCCTACCTTATGCGAAACATTGCCAACCTTATTGGCAACAGGTAATGACCATCTGTCCCTACGATCAAGGCCCTTGTGAAGTGGGCGTACTATCTTGCGCTATGGTGGAAGTATCATCTCCATCCCCAAGTCCCTTACACGATGCTTGATAGGCCGCTACTTGTCTCTACCCTACTTCTTGTGTTGAAAGCATCATGTGACGCCTTGAGTTGCTGAATGATACCCGCACCTAACAACTCATTGAATTTTTTCCGTAACTCATCTAATTCTGGGTGAGGCATCTGCGTTGTAGTTGAAAGTGTAAACCCAAGCTTCAACATTTTTTTCCATGCTCAATTTTACCCCTTTGTGGTGTTTTCTATGGTATGACAGTTAGTACGACCCCCTTGTGCTGCCCGAGCACTTTCACAACCCTCGTTGGTAGCTTATCCTCTCCCATTGTTGCCTTATCATCCATCTCCCTACTTGTTACTGGATATGCTTCTCCTTTGCGCTCAGCAACTCCATTAGTTGAATGGCAGAAAGGAGTTTGGTGTTGTCTTTCGGCTAGGATTGCCTATCCCTAAGATTATCTACTATCGGTATCATATAGGGTCCCTCATCCATGATGCATACATAATCGTGTCGAGGAAGTGGTACTACGTCATACTGCCTCAGGAATTTCATACCTAGCACTACATCAAAATCATCAAGATGTGCTATCGAGAAATTTACCTCGCCTTACTATTTCCTTAAGTTAGTATCAATCCCTCAAACTACCCCATCTAGTGGTTTGACCGCAACATTTACCGATTTGAGGAATCCCTCATCTTTCTCCATATCAAGCCCAAGTGCTTCACCTCCGCAAGCTTAATGAAGTTGTACGTCGAACCCGTATCTATTAGCACTTGAGTCTTTATGCAGTTGATGTAGGCTTCAACATACATGAGTGTCTTTCCCGTTGGCGTGCTAGCACTCATCTTGGCTTTCATTGTGTTGAGCAGCTGTAAACACCCTATTTGACCTTACTTGTAAGCTTCATGTACTGTAACCATTGATTTGAAAGCTTTATTCTTTAGATAATCCTTGACCTAGTGATCCCCTTCACAAAGGACGTAGTTCGTCTTTGGTACATTACTTCTTTGACTGTTGCACTTCTGCTTTCCCTACTTGAGCGGTTTACCTTTCTCCTTCTCATCCTCCGGAGAATAAAACTCCTTAGTGCCCCTACCTTTGCTATGATTGGGTTTCGAATTCTTGGACTTTCCTGAGTCACCCTTACGGTAATCTATGAATGTTTTCGCCAATGTAAGAGCATTAGATATTCTTTTCACCCCACACTGCTTTAACTCATTGGACACCCATGTTTGTAACCTATCTAAGAAATTGAAACAACAAGTCCTCTTCACTCATGTTAGGGATTTGAAGCATTAACAGGGAGTACTCCTCCACATACTCGCTGATAGACTTGGTCTTCTTCAATTCTTTTAATCGTTTTCGAGCGTCGTGCGTTACGTTCTCCAAATAAAATTAGAGCTTCAACTCCCGTTGTAATTCTTTCCAGGTGTTGATGGTGCAGGTATCCTTGCGTATCTCCTCTCTTTTCTTATGCCACCACAAAATTGCATGATCAGAAAGATATAAGGTCACGATATTTACTTGTTTTCGTCCCGCGTGCCCATGGCTTTGAAATATCTTTCCATTTGCCAAAAGTAGTTGTTGAGCTCCTTGGTATTCCGTTTGCAGCTAAACTCCTTCGACTTAAGAGCCTCAACTCTTGGTGCCCCTTGAACAGCGACAGCCCTATGCAATACCACTCGCTTGCACAACACCACATCCTTCTTGACAATGCCAAACCCTCTATGCAGCTCATCTACTTGGGCTTGAACTTTGTCCACAGTGGTATATACCTTCGCTTGAAAAGCCTTGATCCAATCACGCTGCCAATAGCATAACTCTCGATGGATGTGTCGATGAGGGAGCGCTACTCGTCCCCTTAAATAACAAGTCCCGCATTGAGCTTCTCCACTTGCTGCTCTAACTCCCCAAGATGATCCGTCACCTTTCCCATAGGGCCACCAATTATTTTCACTATATTCCCTAACTCATGGCTTGGATCAACAGACTTGTCAAGAGGTACATTGTTGTGCCTCTTAGCTTTAGGGTTCCTATCCCTTTCTTCAATCAACTTTGACGATATGGCAACGTCTTTCCTATCTTCTTTGAACCCGTTCTGATACCAAATGTCACATATTTTTTTAGAACTGTGTGGCCTTAGACGCATTGTGCGCTAAGCAGCCTAGAAAACTCTACTCACAAAGAAGAGAGGAGAAAACACGCACATAAGGTGTTTGAGAAAAAGCTCTCTATATTACTGAAGAGATTACAAGCTATGAGATTATGCTATGTATAACTGAGGTTCTCCCCTTTATATACTAATAGCCATTTACAATCAACGGTTGAAATTTAAATAAGCTACCGATGTACATACAAGATGGAATAATATACTACAAAATATTCTTAAATGTCATCACATATGCTATAGAATATTCTCCTTCCAAATAGGGGTTTACGACCCTAATAAGTCGGCTTACCCCGAATCTTCATCCATGTCAGTGGGTTTTCTAGAAGCTCCGGCTCGTGACCATTCCAACGGCCCATATAGCCTCTAAGATGCTTTGTCGCGTACCAAGTGTTCGAAGAAATGCTTGAGAACATTGGGGCATGACACAAGGCTGTGACTTAATTAATGCCATATAAAGTATCAAATTGAAGAGCATAGCTTAATATCTGCAACAATCAATTTCATATTTTTGATTCAATGCTTGTTTCATTGGATTTCTTCTAAAATTGGAAAGCTCAAATAAGTATGTTTGAAACTAAATGGTTAGTTAGCTAAGACTAATGGTCACCATTTATCAGCTGCTCTAGAAATGGCAAAATATTACTAATCAAACACTTCTCTTTTTTTTATGAGAACATTTGTTTTCAGTATTTGTCTACTGGTCAAGTATGACATACCCGTATCAACTCTCATTCTAACCATACAATAATTCATTCCTCTGAAGTAAAAACATCCCTAAGCATCAGCCACAAATTATTTTTGCAATGGCTCTAACTGAAATGTAGCAGAGCGTTCAAATAATTGACGTGGCTTGCTTACATTCCTGGCAAGCAGAAAATAGCATGAACAAAGAGTTGATAAATGCTAATTCATGGATCATTCATTTCAGAAGTCAGAATCTCAAACACAGACAAAACTGTCACCATATAAAAGCTAAAAGAAAGAATTTAACAGCGTGAAGCAAAATTGATTCTAGTCTAGAATTTACATTGCAAATACAAGTGTCTCAAAGCAAAAGACTTCAAAACTGCTTTTTTTTTCCCAATATTATTCATATCGGTAGAACACAGACGCAGCTAGTCATCTTCTTTGACAGCATACTCTCATCATCCATCTTATAACTTGGAAAGAATGAATCAATTGAGCTTTACCATTTGGAGGCAGCTAGGCAAACTTCTAAAAGGAAACACAACATTATACAAAGAAAAAAAAAAAAGACTAACAAGTTGGCAGCAAAGCAAGCTGCAATTCCAGCAGCAGTGGAAGAAAATGATTATCTATCTATGTCTCAAACGTTCTCTGATTATCTTCAAACCAACATATCTGCCAAATAAACAAAGAAAAGAAAAGAAAATGGTGAAGTACTTGTACACAGGCATATTCGTATAACAGACTATGAGCTTAATACAGAACAAACTGTTACCTCCCCATCATCATTAGTGTAGCCTGAGGATTGGTCCCTGGTGATACATTAAACGTCGATCCATCAACAACTCGAAGAGAATCAATACCAATAAGGTGAAGATCACGATCAACTACTCTCCCCACAACACAGCCTCCATGATAATGCCATATAGTGTTCACGGTTCTGCGGCAAAATTCAGCCATCTGGGCATGGTTAGATTGATCAACAGGCAATGCAGGCCCAACAAACCTGAAATTTCTAGCCCCAAACCACTCATGAAACTTGAAATCATCCATGGACCGGCTTCTCAGCACATCCCCAATCTTTCGTGTGCCATTGACACACCTTTCAACATCCACTGGATTGCTAAAGTAATTGAAACGAACAATCGGATTCACCCTTACGTCTGTTGAAGCCAACGTTAATGAACCACTAGAAAGTGGCCCAGTAATCTTTTCCATCAAGGTTGCCACAGTAATATAAAGAGGTGAAGATGCTGTCCTGATGAAAACAGAACGAGCAGGGGAAGTGAAAGGGATGACATTGGAAGCTGCTTCAACATAAGCCCCATTTTCAGTAATGCCAACAACCTGAATCAGTGAATGCTCAAGTGGGATTGGAGGAACAATTGAGATGCCATTCCTCGGATTATCATACATATACTGACCCACATATGGATGATGATAAGCTATTGGAATTCCCCAAGATGATAGATAAGGCCTAGGACCAATGCCACTCAAAAGCAGCAACTGAGGACTCCCAATAGCACCAGAACAAAGTATCACCTCACCCTTTTCCCTCACCATAGCATGATGATAGCCCCTTATCCGATCCCGATAAATGACTCCAATCGCAGCATGCTTGGAACCAGCATAAGGTGAAGAAGATGCAAGCAATATCCTCTCCACACTTGCATAAACAGCAACTTCAATATTCGCGGCATTTGCATATGTAAGAAGATCCGCAGAACTATGCCTTCTTCCGGAACTATCAAAAGTGGAACCCCCAATCTTAGTCCCCGCCACATGATCTAATCTAAACCCATTATAAGGATCAACACCAGCCTCCAACAACCCATCTCTAACAGCTGATTGCCAATTTCTCAACTCAGGCCTAAACACAATTGCCTTCTCGACCCACTCATATGACTCGTTCACAACCTTAAGGTCCCAATTAATACCAGATTTCTCATAAAAATCTGGATCAGCACGGCTATAAAACCCAGCATTAATGGCACTACTGCCTCCAAGAACACGTCCCCTGGCGTTAGGGACCCCATCCTCAGACGTGAAGACCTGAGCTGGAGAGTCAAACATGTCTACCTCCATGAGGGTTGTCAAGAACCCTTCTTGCGTCATCAAATTGGGCTTGCCATAGGCAACACCGCCGCGTTCAAGTAAAAGTACTTTGAAGGATTGTGAGAGAGTTGCGGCTAATGGGCACCCAGCAGTGCCTCCTCCTACTATAATGAAGTCGTACGAATCCTCTGTTTGAAAATCAGTAGCATTGTGCACAAATTTTAAGTAACTTGGTTCTGTTACAAAGACAGAATAAGAAAACGAAATATGTTAGTGGGGTTCTAGACAGTGTTCAATTACCAAGAAAGCCAGTAAAATATATAAGCGAGAAAGTAAAAATTTAATCGTTTTATTGGTTTTATTCAAGTTCTTGCATATAATTAACAACCCATTTCAGTTAAGCAAACAAGGATTTCGATACTAACTTAACTTTTCTTTTCTTTACATGCATTTTCTCAGATCGCCATGTTTGGTTTCCAAGAAAATGATGAATCACTTTTCTCTTCTTTTGTGGCATTTTCTCGGAATAACAGTGACTCGACTGACCTTGTGATTGATGAGAGCGAAGTCTTGCGCCCCAAGAAACAACTGCACAAACGAGCACCAGGAAGGCGATGTATTGAAGAGAAAAGCAAACGGGTTTCGCCATTTCCATTTATTTTCTTGAGAGGGAATTTTCTCGGTGTTTCACGAGGGGAAAAGAATATTTTCTCAGCGTTTTGGGGGGGAGAGGGGGGAGGAGAGAGAGGAGGAGGAGGGTAGAGCAAGGGGCAGTGTCGTTTTGTTAAGAATTCAGTTAAAAGACCGTTATTGATTGGTTTCGGGACATGTTCATCTGCGGCCGAATCCATGAATAATCATTGAAACCGAAGGTTTTGATTGCGTTAGAACGAGTAGATCAAGTGTTTCAAGTTCAACCCCCATGATTATGTTACGAAGGGTATAATTATCTTTTGATTATAAAATTTTGATTAGTGTTATCTTATTATTTTATTGGCCTATTTAAACCCTTCCTATCTGTGTGATAATATTTAGAGTTACTTATATTTTATTATAAAATTATAAAATGTTATGTATATTTATATAAATAAAACGAGAAGGAATGTTTTAGAATTATTTATCATGTGTTTTAGGATTTTCTTTTTGAAATAAAAATAATTCATTTCATTACTCCAAATAAATTGGGAACTTATCATTCATATTTATACATTTAGGAATTGGAATGCACTCTTGGCTGGCATATGGACTGCCGTGTTACAAATTTTGGTATATTCCTAATCAATAATATTACATCAAATTTTGATACTAAAATTTGGATCTTAAATAATATGTTAAATAATTATTAAATAATTAATTTTTATAATTTTTTAAATTATTTATTATATTATTTTTTCACTCAATAATAATTTAACACTTAGTTTAAAATTTAAATTTTAAAATATAATTTAAAAAAAATAGCACTCATTCTTAATTTTAGCATGTTCTCTTCCTCAAATCTTGACTTAATTATCTTGAATCACCCACTTAATCTCCTTCAAAGGTCTTGATTTTAGCCTGTTTTCTTCTTCAAATCTTGACTTAATTATCTTGAATCACCCACTTAATCTCCTTCAAAGGGCATGTTGTTCCTTTAACCAGTTGGATGGCTTCAGCTTTTGCAAACTCCACGTCCCCTTCAAACTTAATTCCTTGTGTTCACTACCATCACCGAAGCTTCTCCTTCATTGTTTCTGATCATTACCCCTAAGCCAGCTCTTCTATTGTTTATATCAATTACTGTATTCACATTGATCTTGCACCAGTCTCTGGGTGCATGTATCAAATATTTGTTAAATAAACATATAAATAATGTGATACACTTATTATACTTCAATTTTTTCTCTCTTTATTATCACTTTTTTTTTCTGTTTGTAAAATGCTCAATTGAGGAAGAGATTAATTTGATATGATTTATGTATTAATTGAAAAAGTAAAAAGATATGAATTAGCATGATACATAATTGAATAATTTTGTATTTTACTAATATAACTTTCATCAATAATTCCTAATTTCCTTTAAAAAAAATTAAAATTGTTAGATATAATAATTCAACAATTTTGTATGGATAAAAATTATAAATAACACTAAGAGGAGAGTTACATTAAAATCAATGACGCGTGTGACACACGAGGAGAAGCGAAACAGGACTTGGAAAGGCGCAACAAAGAGAAGGAAATGAAGGACTATTGTCTAAGGCCCAACGCCGCTGTGCTAGATCGATTTTATGCTGGCACTATAGCGCTAGACACTTGGTGCTGCAGCACTAGAAGCAACAAATGTCTATTTGGCTTTAGATTTCTAACTTTTAAGGGGTTTTGAACTCTTATAATACATGAATTCTTATTTTAATTAAGTTTATAGTTTATATGTGTGTTTTATTCATTATATAAATCTTATTAATATAAGAAGAAACATAAGCATTCGAAGTTTGAAGATGTAGACAATAAGAGAGAATAGAAGAGTTAGGTAGGCACTAATTGCGTAATACACTAGAGTGTAACATTTTAGAATTGTTTTCTTTTAGTTCTTGAGTGAACAAGAGAAAGATTATAGATCCTTTTGACTTAGATGCTCAGTTTATTTTTATATTCATTGTAAAAATCTCTTATAAGGATATTTTTAATGATCAATAGTAGATACTTAAGAATCTTTATAGGAGATACTAAGGTGATCCATAAGAGATAACTATAGGAATTATGAGATCATTGATGATATAAGAAGATATTATGGGTATTATGAGATTATTGATAATGTAAGAAAATATTTAATGATCTATATCAATAAAAGAAACTAGATCATGAATCATCTATAGATATAGACATTTATGGATCGAACCACGTATATCTTGTGTCTTATTAATTGATTTATTTTTTTTTATCTTTATTAATGTGTTGATTTTATATGTTTTTACTTATGATATAAATTATGTCTTCTACTGCGTATAAAGTCAAAAAAAATATTAAAGTTGCGGTTTAGTTGATGCCATAAAAATATCAAATTGATGAATGAAAATAGAAAATAAACTTTATATTTTAAAGATTCAATGATTCATTTACTACTTATTTAAGTACTTTTAATAAGAATTGTCTTCAAAGATACATAAAATATTTTTAAAAGAAAATTATTTTCTATTAAAAAATAAAAAAAAATTTCTCTAACTTTCAAAAAAAAAATACTTCACTATTATAGTTAAAAGACGAACCAAAGTGAATCGATTTGAAGACAATATTTTGCAATTTCTTAGTTAGTTCAATTTCTGGTTCTATATTTTGCAAAGTTCAAAATTCAATTTAATTTTTTGTTTCAAATTAAAAATTGAACTATGAAATCTATTTTTTTTTAAAAATAAATACAAATATCCATGATATGACACCATAAGAATGAAATTAAAATCGAATTTAAACTGAACTGGATCATTTAATATTAAAAATAAACTTAATTTAAATCCATTCAAAATTAAAAATCCAAATTAAGAATCAAATTGAACCGAATTGATTTACACCTTGTGGATTTGGTTCTCAATTAAGAGAAATTTGTCGAGTTGATAATTAATTTAATATTAATTTTTATTTTAACCGAAGTCAAATATTTTAAATTATACTAACCAAATATACGTTACGTTTACTATTTTACCCTTATTACAATTTTAATAATTTTTGTTGCTATTTTATCTTTAATTTTATTTTATATAAATTATTTTAGAATATAAAATTTTAAATAATTAAAATTTAATTAATTATAAAAAAGATATTATTTATAATAATAATCATTAAAAATAATAAAAACATTAAAAAATGCTCGCTGGGCGCGCGCCCAGCGAGCAACCAATTTAATTTTTTAATAAATATATTTAAAAATAAAATAAATAGTTATATATTAACTATTATTTATATATAAATTAAATATAAAATTTTATTTAAAAAAATATAATAAAAAAAAGCTTGAGCGTATGCGTTGAGCGCATGCTTAGCGCATGCACCCAACAATACTTTACTTTAACTGCATGCATTGGGCGCGCGCCTAATGCATGTGTTCAAAGCAGATATATTTTTTTATTTTTTATTTTATTTAAATATATAAATCATGCTAATTTTATATATTTTTTCTTTTATTACCCCTCACAATATCATCTCTAGTTTTATTCTCAAATCTTAGATCTATTGCTTTGAACATAATTTTTCATCTTTCTGCGACAAACTAAAGATTCGGACTCAAGAAAAAAAGCTAAAGTTAAAAACTAGTAAGTTTTTGTTTATTTTAATTAATAGTATTATTTATATTTATTGAAATAAATGTAATAGATGAAAAGTAATGAATAGATGATTAAACTCGATTATTGAGACAGTGCTTGACTGTACATATAGTTGTTATGGCTGAGTTGTGGCTGCGCATGGTTACATATGTAGTTGTTGCAGGCCGTCGATTAATATGCGTCTGCGCGTGGCTGCACATGTAGTTGTTGTTGGCCGCCGTCTTGTGCGCGCACCAGTCGCAACAAGGTGCTCATGTACAACAGTCATGATGAGCACCGGTTGCAACAAGTGCTCATGCGCATCATCGCAATACTATAACACTACCACCAAATAACTCCTATTTTTTCTAAACCCGCATATTATATTTATTTTATATATTTAAAATAAAAATATATTATATATATAAATAGTTATATATTTAATTTTATTTTTTTAATTTAATTATATATAATTAAATTAAAATTATGTTGTATTTTTTTCAGGTGACGTTGATTATATCACAAATTTCAACCATTATATGTTTTGGGGGAAGATGGGAGAGCTGTAGCGATAGTATTGAAAGATACATTGGATATCAAAATATGCATATGATTGTTCCAAAAAATATTAGATACAAAGCGTTGCTGAAAAAAATTTGTTATCTTTTAGGAGTTAATCAGGTGCATTATAAAGTAACTCTGAAGTTTGAAATTCCTTCAAGTACCATAAAGTTGAGACCCATTCCACTTGAAAATGATGATGATGCAATATTGTGGTTGAACTTATAGAATAATATGGCTACACTGCTTTATGTAACAGTAGATGCTCGAGGACCTGAAAGTAATGCAGAAGTATCAATGAAGCAAAAAGAAGGCTATGCTAAACAATTCTCATTGACAACTCCTGTGTATATTCCAAATTCCCAGGTGGATTATCATTATTCTCCTTCGATGCTTAACGAACAACGAGGCTACACATATGACCATAGTCAGATATATGGAGATGTTGGCGTTGATCTTGGCTATGATATTGGTGAAAATGATGATCATGGTAGAAATGGTGATGATGATGATTATTATGAAGAGAATGGGGATGTAAATGATGATGCTGGTGATGATGATGATGATGAGGATGATTATGATGAGGATTGTGATAATGATGATGATGATAAGGGTTATGGTAGAGAAGAAAGGGTTAAGGTAGAAAACTCATTTCAATTTCAGCCTGAAATACCACCATTTGATTTGAATGTATTGGAAAAAATTTCTTGTACTGGATTGGTGATGTATTTGTAAGAAAATTATATAACAACAAAGATGAAATTCATGAAGCTATAAGTATGGTTGCACTGAAGGGAAAATGGAGCTTTAGAATTTACAAATCCGCTAAAGATCATTTCGAGTTGAAATGCGATGATGACAACTATAAGTAGAGATTACGGACAGTGTCGACAGAAAGGCAACATTTTTTTGTTGTTAGGCGAATAGATACAGAGCACACTTATATTTTAAGTCAATTACGGGATGGTCACCAGCAAGTCAAGAGCCGAATTATTGCCAAAGTAATAAAAAATAAGTTTACATCAGTCAATAGAAATTATAGGCCAAAAGATATTCAAACAGACATACGTGAACAATTCGGTGTTCAGATAACCTATACTAATGCATGGCGCGCTAAGGAGTGTACATTAAGATTGATAAGAGGTACTCCTGAGGATTCGTTTAGATTGCTTCCTGCATACAGCTATGTGTCGCAAAAAAATAACCCAGGTACGGTAACTCATTTGGAAACTGACGCGGATAATTACTTCAAGTATTTCTTTATGGCGTTAGAACCTTACATCAGAGGTTTTAATTCATTAATTTGACCGGTGATTGTAGTGGATGGAACATTTTTGAAAGATTCCTATCTTGGTACAATGTTTGTAGCCGTTTGTAAAAATGAAAATAATCAGATTTATCCATTGGCTTGGGGAATTGCTGACTCAGAAAATGATACTTCTTGGGAGTAGTTTATGGTTAAACTGCGAGGAGTTATTGCAGATCATCAGAATCTTATTTTTATATCTGATCGACATGCCAGTATTGAAAGGGCTATACGGGGTATGTTTCCTCATGCATATCATGGGTTCTGTATATATCATTTGAAAGGAAATTGGATGACAAAATACAAGTTACCATCATATAAGTCTAAAAAAGGAGTATACCTATCTACCTACTTCATTACTGTCAAAGTTTATCGTGTCCATGATTTTCAATACCAATTAAATAAGATGCGACAAATGAGACCTGACGTAACGAAGTATTTAGAGGAAGATGTTGGTACGGTGAGATGGGCACGATCATCTGGTGCTTTCAGAAGATATGACATTATGACTACTAATATCGCTGAGAGCATTAATGCAGTTATAAAAGAAGCCAGAAAGCTTCCGGTGACTAATTTGGTGGAGTGGATGCGGGAGCTAACGCAATTGTGGTTTTACCATAGATGATTGGCATCACAAATATGACCAATGTCTTGACGAATTGGGCACATGATAAAGTCATGAAACATAATGATAAGGTAAGTCGAATGACCATTTCTCCCGTTGATGATTTACGATTTGTAATTATGGATGGTGGAGTAAACTGAATTGTAGACATTGGTGAAAGAACATGCAGTTGTTGGAAGTTTGATTATCAACAACTGCCTTGTTCCCATGCACTCGCCGCATGCAGATACATTAGATTGTTGCACGAGAGTCTTTGTTCAACTTATTACACATCTGAGACTTTATTTTGTGCCTATAGTGAACCAATACTTCCGGTTGGTCAAGTGTCAGATTGGATAATCCCAGAGTATTTGAAAAATATAGACATTCAGCCTCCGATAGCACATCGTCAATCAGGCAGACGTCGGATGAATCAAATTCTATCTTAAGGAGAGGAACCATCAAAGAATATATGTAGTCGTTGTAGACAATATGGACATAACCGACAAACGTGTCAAAACTCTGTACCTTTACAGAGCAGGTGATGTATATTCGTTTATAAATATTTACCTTATTGATATTTAATTATGTATAATATAAGGCAAATATTTAAATTTTTTATTTCAGACGGATCTGAAAAAATAAGGGAAATAGCTATACCATGAGGCTTAATTATGTATGAGAGTCGAGTTTCGTCACTTCTGTAATTCACTTATTTTGTAATGCACTTATTTTGTAATTCACTGATTTTGTAATGCACTTATTTTGTAATGCACTTATTTTGTAATTCACTTATTTTGTAATGCACTTATACTTTGTATTACATACTTATTTTATTTTAATGCACTTGTCTTTAGTATTAATGTTGATAATTTTCACAAAATTTTGACAGAATCTCTTCTACAATATGGACGATCCCAAACCTATCATATTGAATAAACACACTTCTATCAAATTGCAAAATTACTTTTGTATACATACACCCAAATCAACGCCCATAAACAATTATAGTATATCAATTATATACCTAAATCAATGCATGTAAAAAAAAAAATAGTACAAAATATCTATGAAACTGTGGTCCAAAAATCAATGGCTATGTTCTGTCTATAAAAGGTACCAATGTCATGGAATAAGTCAAATGGTTGACCTAACATAAGATATTCAATATACATACAGGCGAAGACGCCACAGTCCCAGCTCCCGACCTTTTGTTGCGGCACATTCTCCTAGATACGAGTCACTGGCCAAGGAAACAAATTTGGGTTTTGTATGCCCCTCAAACTATAAAATCTACACCTTTGAAGGTACAAAGGCATTGCAACACAAAAGGATATAAATTTTATGATGGACTCGTCTGAATGGCTGTTCACGCTGGAATCATAAAGAATGATTGTAAACTGAGCAAGGTCGAGTTGCACTACAATCCAATGTTCTTGATTGATATTTAGAGGAATATATACCTATAAAAATAATTATGATATTATTTTTAATTTAATGTCGTTACATTCACAGTAAAAAGTCATTATTATTCTTAAAAAGTATCTTATTAACCATTGCCCAAGATTTAGCGCCAAGTAACTCGGTCTTTGTTCCGAGTGCATAAACCAACAACATTTCGAGTCAGTCGTTGTTGTCTGGAGGATTGACAGTGAAGGACGTTTGCCACATTTGTCGAATGTACTCCTAAACATAAATAAAAGATACTCGTTAAAGTCGATAATAGTTAATATACACATTCCTGGAGATGATAATGTTATATGCATAATAAACGGATAATATAATAACTTACGTAGAAATATGCATCTGCAGTTGTACAATCCTGTAAGTACATGTCAGAAAACGTTCTTTGAGACAAATGCAAAACCTTAAAATATTCATTTATATGCTGCAAAATACATAGAATATGTATAAATTTTGATATTATCAGACAATTCACAAAACAAAAAAAGTAAAAATAAGTCCTCACCGAATCGTCAAGCCAATTTTGTAGTATCTCATTAAACCATGTGTTGTTCAGATCGAGTCCGTGCAAATGAACCCGTTGTGTTGGGTCATTATTTTTTATCCAATCCAGAAACTCATTATATTTACTCTGATCAATAGGAATCAGTTGTCCGTTTATGTCAATAGTAAGTCCTACTTGCAATTCCACAAGTTTCTTCATTGCGGGCTGTTTTAACGAATTGGTATATAGATTGCCTTGGGCTGCTACCTTCTTACGAAGGTGCTCATACCTACTTATGTTTTCACCCAATGAAACAGTTATAATTTTTAAGCTTATAGGGCTATCAGCAACATGAGCAAATGACTAATGGTGAGACTCGCTGGCAGGAGCAAATGTATGAAAGTTAGCAGCCATGAATTCGGTACCTTAAAAAACCAAACAATACCGGTTAATGTATTGACTTGTTAAATTTTGTATCCAATATATTTTAGGTTTAAAACGTACCTTACTCTACCCTACATCCTCGGAGATCTTGGCTGGTTTAAGCCGTTGCATCAAGAGAGATATCTGATGCAAGATATTTTCTTCAGCCTTATCAATCTTGGTTGAAAGCTCTGCGTTACCCTTATCAATCCTGGTAAATATCCATTTTTCAAGATCATCCATCTTCTTCTCCAGGATTTGATACTGCGATATTGACATGTCAAATTGAAACTATACATAAGTTATTATAATCAATTTTCACAAGTTAATACTAACCAGTAATATAAGCATCAGATAATTCAAGGAAAACAAATTAAATTATTATACCATTGATTTAGTCGTTGGTGGGGCTTCAAATTTATGGAGATATTGCAAATTATCGGTGAATTGGGTGTCCGGGATATCAACTGTCTCCAACTTAAGACTCCCCCCCCATTTTTTCGATAGAATGCAAACGTTTATCGCCGTGCGATAGTCCGCAGTCTTCTTATGTTTGTGGGGTACCAACTTCCTATTAACCTCCAAAACCTTTATAATATTTTATATTTATTAATTATTATTAAAAAATATAACAAAAATTATAAGGAAGTTATATATATTTTTTGTTGAACATAAAATCATACCCCAACACCATCGAAGAGGACATTTACTACATTTTTGTATAATAGGGTGCTCGTGCTAGACCAATTTAGAATACGAGAAAAATAGTCTCCTTTTCTATCGGCAAATAGCTCTCCACACCTCAGGATCGCCTCGTAGATTCACACCTGAGATGATAATAAATTTAAATTACAATGTCAACAAAATAAATTTTTTTCTATTCTAATATTATAATGAATCAAAAAGATAGAATTACTTACCAAGAATGCGTGACAAAATGAGTATAAGTTATATGATTCCTTATCCCCAGCGTCTGCTTTTTTGACCTTTGCCAACTTTTTAATTGGAATCGTGCATAAATTATTGTAGAGTACAGTCCATGCAATCGTACCCCAATGATAGACATTAAACTCATTTAAATTATCTACGAGACGAAGTACAAAATATTGTATGATTCTATTCCGATCACGTGACATTATCAATTTATGAAATACATAAAATAGACACATTTTTACTACATATATATCATCATCGTCAAATATAACGCTCATGAACCATAGATCTAAATCCTTGTAAGTCAAGTGACTTCTACCTGAAAAATATTTATGCCAAAGTCTATCACCTAACCCACTTACTACAGGATAATCCATCATCCTCAAACCAGTAATCAAATAAAATCTAATATGTCTTTTACTTATATAAAATCATAATTCTTCATATAAATTTTTGGTATGCACACGTCTTAATAAAATTTCATGTGCTAAAATACATGAGAATGGAATATCTGATACATCCAATAAACTCCCAAAACCTGTGATTCTAAATATTTCTACCTGCCTCGAAGTTAATTTATTTTTTATATTTTGTATAACCCATAACTTCAAGTAAGTAAGTACGTTCGCTCAGTAGAAATATTTTTCGACAATTACGTATTCTTTTGTGACATTCTCCTTCCTAAAAAAATTAAAAAATTATTAATATTAACAAAATAATAATCAACATAACATATAACAATTAAATCAAAATTTAATTTAATTACAACTAGACTATTTACATAATAATTAAATAATTTAAATTATTAAATTAAATAAACATAAATAACATAAATTAATTAAGTTTTTTTAAAAAACTTTACTTCTTTTTGTGGTCAGATGCGGCAGCGCGTGCGTCTATGCTCTACTGGCTGCTAGCAAGTAGACGTACGCCGCTTGGCGCGCACCAAGCGGCGTGCGCCTAACGCGGTGGTGCGTGAGTCTACTTGCTAGTAGCGCGTAGACGCATGCGCCACTGCGTATGACCGTAAAAAGAAGCTTGATTCACCATTTCCGGCCACGTTCTCAATTTACATACATTTTTAACTTTTTACATTTATATCTACGTATTTCTAACTAATATAAATTAGAATACTAAAAAATCACAAAAAAATGTTTATAAATACACTAATTTTATTCAATGAAGAAATTGTAATGTTAACCGTGAGAGTGAAAATTAATTGGTAAAAATAATTGTGAGAGGGAGAGAGGAAGAGAAGAAAAAGAAAAAGTATCGGTGATATAAAATAAAAAATAAAAAATAAAATTATTTTTTTATTTTATTTAATATAAAAATAAAATAAAATAAAAATATATAATTAATTATAATTATATAAATTATTTTAACTTAATAACCATAAATAAAGTCAAATCGGTCAATTTTTCTTAAACTTTTTAAAAATCCACCGATTTGATTTGATATTGGACTTTGTCCAAAAACCGAAGTCAAGAAAATGCGCACTCCTAATTATAGTTGACTGTTTGACTTTCTATCCGCAAATTATATATAAAGAAAATATTTGCTTAGCGTCACTGAATTCTCGAACGCTGATTGGTGGTGGCTTTTCGTTATATATCTACTTTTGCTTCACGAAAGTTGTAGTTGCATATAATCAATCAATCAATCTCCAGGTAACAATCTTACTTTCTATCTCTCCTTTTTTATACTTCAAAATTGAATTGAACTTGCTAATTTATCTATTTTAATTTCATATTATTGTGTGGTTAATGTCTTCCAATGATTTTGTTCAACTCTTGTGTCATTTCATCCGTCAAATTTCTGTTTTGTTTGGCAAGAAACTTTTGGAAAAGGGTAATTTAATTATTTTAGTTTCATAAATTACAATCTCTTTGCTTATACTGATTACTGAGTAGTTTGAAACTTGCATTAAAATTTGAAATAAAATAACATATGGTGATGCTTGCATAAATTTGAAGGTACGTATCTGTCTTGAAGGGGCCATTGAATTGTTGATGCTGCGATCAAATTCAATAGCATGTAATATTTCTTGTTAAGAGTAATTGGCTAAAGGTTGTAGGTTCCTGCAGTAGGCTGTAACACTCTGGGATTTCTGTGGCTATTAAGGAAAAACAAGAGAAAAAAAAAAAAGAGGAATAGAAGTAATCAGCTATCATGAATCAATTCGTTCAAGACGATAAAATTCACATAAAGTCTTACATCTATGCGAAGTTACTTGATTTTCACTGGATGTTCAAAGGTGCCCTAGCTTGCTGTTTCAGTTTCAGTTTTGGATGCATTGATTTTTCTGTTGCAGATATTCACTATATAATAAAGAGGGGAACTAGGCCACTAGTATGCTTCTGAGGTACATTTCGGAATGTGGTTGTCAAGGGACATGGTTCTAGGTGGCGTGCCTGTATCACTAGAAACAAGTAAGAAAACAGAAAATCCAGAATGGGCAACCTTCTTTTTGAAACTTGTGAGAAACATGTTCATGATTCTTCGTATAGTATTTCATAGCATAAATGGAAAGTCCAAATTCTTTCTGAGTTCTGGTACTGAATTCCAAACCTCCCTTTATTTTGGAATAAACATTACATATTTGTTCCCTCATCGAGAATTTCAAATTGCAGTCCTGCCAATCCATCTCTTATAGGGCTGAACATAGGAGGAGGTGCTGAGGTGAAGTTGAGGCTGCGGAGGCCAAACAGAGAGTGGGATTTTTTTTCCATAACAGATTCTTGATACCACGCTGCATGAGCTTCCCACAATGAATACGGGCCTCATAATGCAGGCTTCTATAACCCTTTGGATGAAATTAGAAAGGTTTTTCTTTTATTCCTTCATATAATCAATTTCATAGTTATTTCATCAACTTATTTATTCCAAATCAAATTGTTACTCGGCTAATTCCTTTGCAGAGATAATACTATACTACATTTTTCAGCGTTTAATAATTGTTTCCAATTTCAAAATCAATTAAAATTGGGTGTATGGCCTTTTCTGATGCTTGGTAGGACCTTGAGAATCATCCGTCAAGTACAGACTGAAATCGAGTAAAAGATTATTGTTCTACTGCTTGAGATTCTTGAATGTCCATGGCTATTTTGCATCTTGATTCTTTAGACGTTGTTTGTGTCAGACATCAATCATTTGCATCCTTATAGCGGCACTATTTTGACATTTTCAAATGCAATACAACTGAAAAAGGGAAATAGAGGAATCATCACATTTTAGGAATAGTTTAAATTAGGATCACATTTCCCAAATGAGGACCAGGGGAATTCAGGCATTAACCAGTAAAGCGTAACTACATATTGGGCATCACACTCCTAAATATGTGTTTTCCAATTGTTGTCTTTTACATAAATAGCATGGGATGTTTTGGGGCAAATTCATGAAATTAACAAATAACTGCAACAGAAGCTTGAAATCATAATATAAGAAATGCTGTTGTTTTATTATCACATGCTTTTCTTCAGGATATTGTTGGATTAGAAGCTGTCATGGAAGTTTAAAATTTCAGTTATGTTGACCCATATTTATGTCCTACCATATATTTTCGCAAAGATATTTGATTGCATAATCAATCATTTACTCCCTTAATTTTCCCCTTATACACAGCAGGAATGTGAGGAACTGATGGCTAAAGGAATTACTGGCACTGGGAAAGAATTTTATCTTCCAGGGAAACGATTGGGTGGTTTTCCTGCCAACCCCCATTGTCATAACTGCGCCAGTCTGCCCTTGCTGCTGCAGAGAACAGAACACGTCATGGAGCTCTTTTGTCATGAGGGCCAAACCGTGCAGGTGGTGATAGCGGTATCAGGGCTGCACTAAGCCCGATATAAGCTGCTGCCATGGCTGCTGAAAGGAGACTGCAAGATGATTTGTGGAGTGGGTCCAAATCTTTGGATCTTCAACTGATGCTTCAGCAAGCTCAAAGCCTTCCTCAGTTTCTAATGACAAATCAAACTAAACATCTCCTCAGTCTACTTCTGGTCAGAAAGCAGTGGATGTTGGGCAGATGTGGCAGTGTAAGACACGTACCTTACTAAACCAGGTAAATTCAATTTTCTTTTTGGTCCTGCTCAATTTGCTGGCAAGTATGCTACAAAATTTTGAAATATCCATATTGACTAAAATTATTTGCCGTAGTTTTCTTTAGAAGGTGAGAAATTATTTTCTGACCCATATCACACTTTAAACTAAATGTCCTTTATATCAAGTGTAATTTGTTACTCAAGACTGAAGTATGTGGTTTAAATTTCCTAGGTTGCAATTTTGAATAGACTATGGTGCCATGATGACCTCGAAAATTTGTAAATGGCTGCTCTATAATGGAACTTTACTAGTTAATTCTATCTCATTGGCATTGCAGAAAATAGAAACCACATCACAGTTGATAGTAAAAACTCAAGTTTGGTGACCATCAAGATCCCTGTTGTTGATGAGGCTTCCTATATTACTTTCTTAGCGATCACAACATTTTTAAAATTTTGCTTTCAGATGCTATGAGCAGCAACATTGCAGTAATTCATTTTCTCTTCATTGATACTCTGCACCTTTAGGTCATTTCCAATACTTCTGAGACCTCCTTCAACCTCATCTCTTAGTCTCTTTATGTCTATTAGTGCGTATGGGTGCATTTGCCTGCACATATTTTGTTTCTAATGCTTACAAGTTCTTTTCTATGCATTGATATTCTCGACCTTCAGGTCTTTATTATGCTTCCACTAGCTCCTTTTACCCCATCTCTCTTTCTCTCTCTATTTGCATGTATGTATGTAGTGGGTGCATTCACCTGTGCATGCTTGTGTTCTAACATGAGAAGCTTGTGGAAACCAAAGAATTAAAAGTATTCCGAATTTGAAAATTGGTCTTGCAAATTTTGTACCCTGGATAACAGCACTGTGTCAGATAGATGCTTAGTTTGTGGAGAATGGAGATATTCACATGCCCCTCCTAAATCAACTCCTGGCACCTGAGCTTCTAAGGGGGAATGAAAATTGAGAAGAATCGATGATAAGGTACACATCCGTTCGTCTATAATATGCTTACTTTTGTAAATCTGAACATCTTGTGTACAAATCTGAATCATATATGATGTAATTAAAGAGATAATACACAATTAGGCATTAATCATAAAGCCGAAGGAAAACAAATGTTTAATGGCATAATACATGCGTAATTTTGTACACACTACACAGATAGCCTTGACATTCATTTGAATCTGAAAATTATGGTCTCTTTTCTTTTCTTTGTCTATATTTTCGATTCGGTTGTTTTAAAATTTATAAAACAAATTTCTAAATTTCTGAATTGTTTGGAAATTTCTCGTAGATCAAAATCTTTCAAGGTCTTTATATATATATATATATATATTCTTTCCATTAACTGTAAACTAACCAGAGAAAAATATTGCAATTATAATATAACATTATAACTAAACAGAGGTTTGTTTTTTTAATCTTTTTCTTTTATAAATGTAGCCAACGGTTACCATAAAAGTTCAGCATATGCATATAAATCAATAATTAAGAATTTATGTCAGTAATTTATAATGAAAATTAAAAGTAAATATAAGGTTTCTATAATTACTAATAATATACACTTTATTCCCACAATGAAGCAATAAAACTAGTCATAGCATATGCAACCAAAAAAAATGACAAAATTTGTCAAAAGAGTCGTAGTTTTACAATCACCTTTTAGTTTAGTTTGGTAATTCTTCTCAAAAAACAAATAAACAAAGTTATTTGTTTCAAAAAAAAAAAAAATTGTATACTTGCAGTTTCCAGTTGTAGACGTTTCTCATATTTTAAAATGTTTATTTATTTCATAATTATTTTCAAATTAAAAGCTAAAGAAATCAAACGAACTTCAATGTAAAAATTGAATATTTTATATATCAATTATTGCAAACAATTTTGCTGCGTAAGTTTTTTTAATTTAATTTTTAGATCAAAATAACATATTCCAAATCAAAAATATTTTTATTTTAAAAATAAATTTTAAAAAATAGTGCCAGCAAACTTGTTTATTTTTCGACCGAAACTAAAAAATAGAACTATTTAGCGGTTGTTATGATGCTTTTATTGTTTGCTTCATTTACCTTTTTCTTGACATTTAGAGTTTTTGTTTTGTACCTCTCAAGCACAAACATTGTCAAATGTCAATCTTAATCAGAACCCAACCCCCCAAAAAAGCATGCTTCCAAGGGGAAATAAAGAAAATGCTAAATGATAATGATAAACTAACACAGCTGCTGACAACAAAATGATGTACAAACACACTCAATAAGTGAAGACCAATAAATAATTGACTTGGGAAATTGGGAGATCCAACAGCACCAAACCAGCTCTTAATACTGTATCTGAAAAACAAAAACTTTAACCGACTTATTGATTTGTTCTGACCCAATAAAATTTCGCACCCATCAATTAGGGTGGGCAAATCGAGATTATGATGGGTTTGGAATATGACCTGACTGATCCTGTGTTTTGTTGAGACACTAAAATTTATTCTCAAGTGGACAAATTTTTAGAACGGAATTTGTCTCGATTCGTCGCAGGTCGGTTTGAAATTGAGATAAAATTCGAGATCTGGGTTATTTATTGTCCATGTTTTTAATTTGTTTTAAATTTATATTTTGACCTAAAATTTTTGGATTTATTTGTGTTAATATTTTTAATTACTTTAAATTTGTATTATTGGTTAAAAAATTTAATTTTAATTTTTTTTTAGATTTTAATAATTTTTATTAATAACAATTATTTTATTAATATAATTTTAATTTTTAATTACGTTAAATGTTATAATTTTTACTTCAATCACATTAAATATTTTAATTTAAATTTCATTAAAAGATATAATTTTAATTTTAATTTTAATTTTAATTACGTTTAATATTATAATTACAAATTACAAATTTAATTTTAGTTACGTTAAATATTATAATTTCAATTCTAATTTTAATTTTAACTATATTAAATGTTATAATTCCAAATCTAAACCTATTTTCAATTACGTTAAATATTATAATTTTGATTCTAATTCTAATTTTAATCACGTTAAATGTTATAATCTAAATCTAATTTTAATTTCAACTACGTTAAAAGTTATAATTCTAATTTCAATTTTTATTACTTCAAATATTATAATTACAAATCACAAATCTAATTTTAATTTTAATTACGTTAAATGTTATAATTTCGACTCCAATCTAATTTTAATTACTTTAAATGTTATAATTCTAAATCGCAAATTTAATTTTAATTTTAATTACGTTTAATATTATAATTCAAATTTTAATTTTAATTACGTTAAATGCTATAATTTCAAATCGTAAATTCAATTTAAATTTTAATTACATTAAATATTATAATTTTAATTCTAATTTCAATTACTTTAAATGTTATGATTCAAAATTTAATTTTAATTTCAATTACATTAAATATAATTTTAATTTTAATTTCGTTAAATATTATAATTTTAAATCTAATATTAATAATTTAATTAATCTTTAATATTAATTTACTTAAATAAAGTCATGAATACAAATCAAAATAAAATATATTTTTATAAAAAGTTTATAATTTATTAATTTAACTTGTAAATTTGTAAAGCGTACATTAAAATAATTTATAATTTATTAATTAACTAATAAAATTCAGTCTTTAATTAATTTAAAAAAAATTCGAGACCTGAACAAGACTCGATTCGGGATGGAACTGAAATATTCAGGTCCCTTATTTTCCTTTCCGAAAAAGTTTAAACCCCTCATCCTGTGCAGTCCCAAAAATTTCGAGAATAAGTGAGGTCGGGTCGGGATTTTTACCCACTCCTACATTCTCTCTATCTCAGCTTAATACTGAAGACCTAAGTAAGTAAAAAATTATGCCTTTCCCATAAATTGAGGAGCTGGATTTTTTCCCTGAATATATTTAAGTACTCCTCGTACTCAACAAATTTCACAGATGTACACCGTAAAAAGTGGCAGTAAAAGAAAAATAAATAATAAAAAAGCTAGTATTTGTCATACTATTACGAGATTAACCCACCAATCAAATTGGCGGCCTTGTAGAGAAGTAGAAGTCTAAAGACTAGCTTTTCCTCAGCATGATCCCATATTAGCATTTATATCACAACAAAATCTAACGAGAAGTGGCAAAAATTCAGCACTCCACTAATCCTTAAATCCCAAATCCAAAGGTAATCGAAATACATGCATAATGATAATGAAAATTTAGCCACAGTCGTATTGAACAGAAATGTATCTTCTTTTTCAGGTAAAAAAAAAAAAAAAAATTATCAAAAGACAAGATTTGATTCATCAAATTCCATTCCATTCATTTTGACATCCATTGATTGATTAAAGAAAGATTCATCATCATCATTAACCATAATTTCCCATTAATCCATAATTCCCCAATTCCCCCAACGTTCCCGAAAAATCCCATAAACCACCTTTCCACTCCTCCAATCCCCATAATATCAAACAAAAATATGCAAAGATAAAAAGAAAAGAAAAGAAAAAAAAAACCGAAAACCCAAATGTAAAAACCATTAAGAAAGCGGCGGAGGCAATATTTGCCGGAGAGTCAGATTTACCTGTCCTCCTCCTCTTAATATAAAGGGATGCTGCAACAACTGCTGCGCCGTCCACCTCCTATTCGGGTCCCTCTGCAAACAACAGGCAATAAAATCCCTAAAATCCCTGGATGCCGATACCGGGGCCTCCGGCGGCTGGGAAAAACAGATTGCAATCATCAAACTAGCCCAATCCCCTTGCCTCCCAACTGCAAACGGGAATCTCCCCAAATAGAACTCCAATATGCTGACTCCCAAGCTCCAGATATCACCGGCATACCCATCATATCTCCCGTGATTCAAATCCGTATTAATCCTCTCGGGACTCATGTATGCTATCGTCCCAACCGATGAATTACACGGATCCATCGTTTGGGCCAATATTCTACTCACCCCAAAATCCGCAATTTTCACGTTTTTTCTCGAATTTATTAGCAAATTCGAAGGCTTTATATCTCGATGAACGATGTGTCGACGGTGTAAGTACGCCAATCCGCTCAGGACTTGCCTAGCGAGATCCGAGAGTACGCTTTCCTGGGCGATGTGGGCCCCCTCCAGGGATCCGCCGTCCATGTGCTCCAAGAGCACTTGGATTTCGCCGTTGTGATCGAACATGTCGTGGCACTTCACGACGTTCGGGTGGTCCACGTCGCGGAGGATCTCGATCTCGCGGCACATCTGGCTGCGGACCGAGTCCTCGTGGTTTCCGTAGATCACTTTCAGGGCGAATACTTGCGAACTTGCGCGATGGACGACCTTCCAGACGGTGCCGCCGCTGCCGCTTCCGATTCGGTTGTGCCGCTCCAGCTCCGAGAAGTTGATCAACTGCTGGTGGTGGTTGCAGTTGTTGTTGTAAGCTTGATTCCCGTGGCTGTTGTGGTGACTCGCCGATGGCGGCGCCGAGTTCGATGAGGGAGGTAGAGGTAGAGGAAGCGGCACCGCTAACGACATGTCGCGCTGCGGGATTGGTAGGGTTAGGTCCGGCCGCCGACGTGGCGCCTTCCGATTGGCCGACGACGAAGAAGATGACGACGGCGGCGGCGAAGACGATGCAGCCTGTGGCGGCTGCGGGAGAACTGGTCTCATCGATGCTTAAAGGTGAGAAGAAATTAAGATTCTTCTTCTTCTTCTTTTGATTTAGGTTTTCTTTTTGGCAAATAAATATTTGAAATCAGAATCAATGAAGATGAAATTTGTAGAAAAATTTCAGATTTTTTCACTAATTGATCATCTAATGCAGAGAAACAACGAGACTTGTGGATTGATTTGTTTCGGAGGAAAATGGGGGAGAAAGTTCTTGAAATAGAGGAAAGGGGAAAGAAAAGGGCCGAGAAATTAGAATTTTGCCTGATTTGAGATTTTTTAAAATTTAAAAAAATATTGGCAATGAAAGTCATTTGAATATTCGTTTTATTTTTTTTTTTGGAAGTAATGAAATATTAGATTGATTGAGATTTGAGGGAGAGGTAGCAATCGAAAGAGGGAATCGAGATTTTAAAAGAAAAAGTCTTTCACGCTCTACAAGTAGTCGTGTAGTTCACGTTCCAATCATGGTGGAAATCTTAACGCGTGGGGTCATGGTTGTCGGTGACTGGGTATCAGTAAAAATGCTTGGTTTGATCATATCTGGTGGAAATTTAAGACAATGTTTCAGACTTTGTACTTTATTTATTTAATTTGTTTATAGGATTTTGTTTTATGTTCTATTTATTTACTGTTTTAGAAAATAGTATTTTCGGCACCTGTTTGTAATAAAAAAATTTACAGTGCATTTTTTAATTGAAATGAAATTTTTGTGTTCGAATTTTTATCTTGTAATTAAAAAACAGAAAATAAAAACTTCTAAAAAAACTCTAAAACGCAAGATAGAAAATTATCGATGCATAATTTAGATTTTTAATTTTTTAATATTTACTTTGCATTATAAATTGTAAATTGACGTAAATAAATTTATTATAAAATATTATGAATAATATTACATATTTTAAATTTTCATAATAAAAAATGATATGCACGTTATATTCGTTCTATTAATAACATAATCTTGTAAAGTAATTTATTATCCTAATCCACCAATCAAATTATGAATATTAAACCATTTAAGATTGCTTTTTGAAGTAATTTATTCATGTAATATATGACTTAATATTATAATAATTTTTTATGTTAAATTACTTGTTATCTTATTTATTTGTATTATACTATGTTAATTTAGGTAGATAAATTCATTGTAAATTAACTTGTATGTATAATATCACAAGTAGTAATACATTTCACAATTTTTTTTAAATAAAAAATACATTTCAAATAAAGTGCACGTAACACAAATAGATTTAAAAAAAATTAAAGTAATTTACTATCTTATTCTATAATTTAAGTGGTAAATAACACAGGGTTTAAATGCATTTAAAAAAAAAATATATTTACAAAATTAAAATATAAAATTTATACTCAATATAATATATATCAAAGAATATTATTACATATACAAACTCTTTTATACATGTATACTTATCCATGTTAAAATTGATGTTACGATGTAGTTGGATAAATAAATTAAATAACTCATGTAATAAATAATAATAAAATTATTCATTTAATTATATCACGTTTTATATATATACATAGAGAGAGAGAGAATTGATCTAGTGGGTGATGAGTTCACCACTCAATGAGTTTCAAAACATATGTTAGCATTTGTAACATATTAATACTGTTTTAATAATGATAAATAATAATAAATAAAGTCAAAAGAGTATTAAACAATGTGTTAAAATTTATTAAGTGGTGAGCTCTATCGTTTACTATATTAATTATATATTTATGAGTTTTTATATTTGATATAATTTAATAATAAATAATTATTGACTTGGTAAAACAACATAATGTGTCAATTTTATGAGAGGCAATTTTAAACAATGTTATAAGTTGGGTGCAACGGGGGCTGAAAATATTATTTACATGGGCAAAAGGTTAAAAGTATATTTATTATATTTAATGAAATTTTTTATTCCACGTAAAACTCGCACTTAATACTTTTTATTTGAGTTTTTATCAAATTTTTTGTCATATTTTTTTTTTAAAAAAAATTATAGTATATATTTCAAATATTTTATTAAATTTCTTAACTTACGCAATATATATATGTATATATAAATAAAGTGAAAGTATAACCTAAAATTTAGAAAAATACGCAGAGAATTTAAGAAATATAATGAAAAATTGCATTATAGTAATAATTGTAACCCCCCCGAGACATGTATGTAACGATTCTTAAATATGAATTATCCAAGAAGTCAATTAACGTTCATAATAAAAGTCCATAATCTATTCATACAATATGAGAGAGAAAAATCATGATTTTAATCGATTAATTAATTAACATGAGCACATTAAATATCACATTAATTAAAATATAAATTTTATATTTTAATAATACCACAAAGTAAAAGCAGTAGCTAGGTAAAATATATTTACAAAGTTGAATTGAATCCAATATATTTATTTAATAAATGGCAAAGAATGTCACAACAATTGATGCAATATGGTACATTAAACAATAATATAAGATTAGAAGTTACAATTTACAATTAAAATTTATTGAACGGAGATGATGGGGAGTCACATCAGACATGCTAAAACCTGCAACACAAATGCCCCACCAGCACAGTTATAAAAAAAAAAAAAAACTAGCAAGCAGTCTCCAAAAGAGTTAGGAAATTCAAGTCCATCCAACAACCACACAGAAGGCAAGGGGATCTACAATTATTATGGAAGCCCTCATATTGTTAGAATCTAACATTGAAAAAAAAAAAGCAATTCTCAATTCTGTAAATTTTAATATGTTATGTTATATATGTTAGTCGGTAAATAAAAAATTTTATTTATAAAAATAAATGCAGAAAAAATTAAATTATCTTATTTATAATTATATGTATAAGGATAGTAGATTACTTCAATTTCTTGTTATGACATATTTTAAATTGACCGACTGTAATTTTTTTTATTATCTTTAATCTTCAAATTCAACACATGTGGGCGCGTGAATTTTTTTTAATCTCTAAAATTACTAATACCAAAATCTGAGAGAATAGTATTAACTAAATTCTTTTTTCACGTAAAAATACATAAATTTTTTTTCTCTATATAGTTATGGTCACTCTTTTTTATTACATACCTCTTATATATATAGCGATCTTTTTTGGGTATTTAAAATTTGATTAGAATTAAGAAATTAGAGTTTGATTAGAATTTGAGCTAATAGAGGGACAGCAAGACCTATGGGTTTTCTAACTCCAACTTAAAAGGCTTAGTCTTTCTTATCTCAAAATATACCAATTCTTCTAAGTTAATCCCAAGCTATTCCACTAAAAGCTAAGGGCTGTACTCTAGTAACCCATGTTATAAAATAAAAGCCTATTTAATTAAAACTCATTTTAATTAAATTGGGCTTGGTATTTAGACCAACAAGAACCACTTAATTAACCATCTAATTGATATCCATAATTAAAGCTAAACTCAAAAAAATGTCTTACCTCTTTAATTACTTATTTGCCTTTAAGTCACTGAATGGACTAATGATCATTTTTAATATATCTATATTTGTAAATAAATTTACAAATAAATATTATTATTTAATAAATAATTTATTGAATAAACTGTGGCCACATATTCTAATGATCAAGTACTGCAAACATCTTAGGTGGACATTAATTATTAAATTCTATCTTGCAAATATATGTTCTTACGACCCATGAAATTATATCTCAAAGTTATTGAGGTTTTGATCGTTTATGTAGATCTCACTCCATGATAACTCAAAAGATATAACGCATGAATGTAAGTTCATTACCTGCTCAGGATTAAGATCAATCAAGCTTATTAAAATTTTTATAAATTAAGATTTACGACATTTAGTTAACCAGATCGAAATTCGCAGTAGTCATGTTCAATGTATCATATACATTAGTTTCTTTACTCGAAGTCTTTACTTCGATGATCAAGGTAAATCATCCACTATAAGAAGCAGAAAAACTGCAACCTTACATAATGAAATGCCTTTTTTTTATTAATGGTTGTGAACATGATTTAATTTATAAAGAACTTATGATCTATATCATCTGTATTAGCATAATATGCCTAATACATAGATCACATACTTTATAAATATGGACTCATCAATGTATGCTCAACTATATATATGAATAAACTTTATTAATTTAATAAAATATTATTATACATGCTTTAAGGGTATAAAATAACATAAAATGTCTAATAATATACAAGTTCCGTCAAGTTTTAATACCAAACCCAAGATTAAATCCATGTCAAGAAATTGGAATTGATGGTTGATAGTGGCTACTTAAAGGTGGCTAATTACTAAGCTAAAACTCAATAACCACAATGCCAATGAAAACTCTGCTATTTATTGCATGATTGGGATCAAAATATAAACAATGCCGATAAAGGCAGGAAGTAATAGTCTATCAACAATACTAGTTTGTGCAGAATTGAATGAAAACTCTGCTTTGCCCCAGATTAAGTCTTCTCTAATTCCATTGAACTACTCTCTTGACCTTCCATAGAGGGTGAGAGTGAAAATAAAAGCTTGCACTGTAGAAGCTTTACTAAGGTCAGAGCCCTATCCACCTGAAGAAAATAACATCTATTTCTTATGCCTCAATCCTACACTTGTAAATTTGAAATAAACCCTGTAAATAATGAAAGAAAAGCATTGATAATTTTTGCTGGATAATTGTATTTCTAAGTTGATCTAGAAAGGGGACAAAGAAGACAATAATAGAAGATTAAAATTGCATCAAGAATACTGCAAGCAAATGTTAATATAATCATTGTTACTTGGATTGCATCTGCAAGGTACCCAAACAGTATACTGATCCAAGAAGTCAAAATAGCAAGCCTCTTCTACATCAGACAATTGCTTCCCATTCTGTCATTTCAGATGCCTCTTCTTCATCAGAATCTACTTCATCATTAACAATTCAATTATAACTTGGCTTAAATTATTTTTAATTGAAAAGACATAGAAAATAGATACAATATCAGAAAACCAATTACAATAATGGAAACGTTATTGTATTAGAATGTAAATCAGAACACAAGTGTGACAGTAGTCCGTAGCAAGATGAGTGGTAAACCTACAAGAATAACCATAACAACAAACACAACAACTTTCTATGATTTAACGAGAGATTTGAACACGAGACCTCTTTATCAAATTTGCTCTAATGCCACGTTAAGTTACCATTTGAGTTTAAAACTTAAGTTTATAAGTAAGGGCCAATAATACTATTTAAATCCTAACAAAAACTATTCAACATCATAGATTTATTAATAGAATCCGCGACATTTTTTAAAGTTGTTCCATCCACTCCAGTGAAAGTTCAAACACACATAAAGAAAAAGAAAACAAAAGAAAGGAAATGAAACAATAAATTGAATAATAGTTCTTTTATGATCTTTCTAACAAAAGTTACATCATTCCTCCCTTGTGATCTTAGACTCTTGAAGAAAAATATTCAAACTTGAAGTTGATGTTTAACTTTAGATACATGACGGGGAAAAAAAGAACAGAGCCACAAAGATATCGGATGGAAGTTCCATTGGAAAAAGACATGCATGATCCTCTAAAAGTTTGAAGAGGAGAAGAGAAGTAACTTTGTCAACAGGATTATGGAGATTCTACTGACTTTTGTGTAGGAAGAAAGATAGGTGGCATATGTAATTAGCATAATGCAGCTGATAAATCTTGAAAGTAATAGCGCTGACTTGCCAAAATGGCCTTCAATATGTGTGGAATGAAGCAGAGCTAGAAGCATTATCCCTATTACAGCCATTAAAAGGAATCTAGAGTTTGACGCAGCAACAACTGTTGTTAGCAACTTGCTTATCCAACAATATTAAAATCTAAAATTTGATATTTTCATCAATAATACATGCATTGTTACGTGGAGAACACATACATGAGTCTATAGCCATGGAGAAATTCCTTTGGTCTCAACAAATATGGTTGGCTTATCTGGTTTCTTTCTTACCAAAGCCTCCGACGAGTAGAAGAGAGGAGATGAGAGAGAACAAAGAGGAATTACTATCCTCTTTCCTATTGTTTGAGGGTAGAGATCTCTTCTCGATAAAAGATAATAATACTTATCCCATGACTTAAATTATAACTGATTAATAAAAATCTAACTATGTGTTCACAATTATTTTTTATAGTAGAATTCACATAGAATAGTGATTTTAAAATAGTTGCAAATATCTATAATCCATTCCATTAAAGGTGACTGAGGTATATATACATGAATAATATAGTAGATTTTATTTTCTTTTTATTTTTATTTTTTGTCAAAAGATTTGGTTAGAGATGGGTCACAATTAATATCTATTAATGTCACACTTGTCCAAATAATATACTACTTAAATGGATATATCAAAATGACTCATTAATAATGTGATAATCATTAACCAAATGAATTCTAATAAAATACTCTAAAAAGATTCGACATTAATCACGTAATAATCTTTGTTAAATAAACAAAGGAATGATTATGCCAATCCACTAAAATAAAAAAATTAATTAAAATAATCCAACAATCTCCAACTTGAACGACATAAGTCATTCCAATAAAAATAAAGTGCATACCTAAATTAATTCATATATATAATGTGCTTGATCTAGATATATATTTTTATCCTAACTTAGAAATTGTCTTTTTTCAAGTAATTTCATACTATTTATACATCCAAGTATTTATTTTATAGGATAAATCATGGAAAGGATAAAGCTAAAGAAATGGGAGTGAGAACATAAAAAATTATAGCTAAAGAGTGAAGATTTATAAGTAGAGTGAAGAAAAGTGATGAATGCCCTAGCATTCCCCACTTCAATGCACTAGCGTTCACAACAACGGGTGAACGCCCCAATGTTCTAAATTATAATGCCCTTGCGTTCATGCAAAAGGGTAATGTCGTGACGTGAATATTTTGAATGTCGTGACATGAATTCTAGGATGATCAATACTCCCACGATCCAATAGCACTATGGTTGCATCAAGAATGCCCTAGCATTGGAGGCAAAGAACGCTACGGCATTAGGACGATAAAGTTGAAGAACGCCATAGTATTTTAGAGAAAACGCCATGGTGTTACAATTATCACTAGTACTATAAACGCTCACTTTTTGGAAGACACCAAGAGTTTTCTGACAATTCAGCTTCGTTTTCCTTTCAAGTTAGAACGTCTCAAGGACAAAATTCATCCTTTCTAGTGCCAAACAAAGCAAATAATATTTGAAATCACTTGGAGAGAAAATTCACACAAGGACAACACGATCAAAGAATTGATGGCTATAAAGAAGGTCATTCAACCCGCACCAAAAGCTGATTAGGATTCTCATCATCTTCACTTTATGTGATTGGGGATTCTTTATACTATGATTTTTATTATTTTTAGTCATTTATCTTTCATTATGTTGGAGCTAAACTTATTGCCTAGGATCATAGTTTGAACTCAATATATAGTTTTAAATATTTTTATCCTTGAATGTTATGAATTTAGTTTATTATTTAATTTGTCTATTCTTAATGCTTTCAATTAACCCGACTAACTGTTGAATGATTTTTGGTAAAGACATCTTAGTATAAAACTTAGGACAAATTAATGCATTATTACAACATAGTAGTTGTGAGTTTCAAATTAGGATATGAATATACCTAATTAGCATGCATTGTTAATACAACTTAAGTTTAATGAATCTTGACTTAATGACATTACTATAGAAATATAAGTAGTGGATAAGTTAAGATATAATCACTCGACCATTAGAAGAGGCTTGCAATGAGTGTTGTGTTGTGACCAATAATTAAAATAATAGAATATTATTCAGGATAAGATCATTAGTAGAATGTATTGAGGAATAACTATGTCCTAGATATTCTCATTTATTAATTTTATAGTATTTTTGCTTGTCCATTTAAGGTTGATTAATTAGTATTAATATTAGTTTTTATTTATAATTTAAAAAATCAATTGTATAGATAAAGATAAGAGGACCTATTTTAGTAATTAGTTTAAAAATACATATAAATTTCTTATGAGACGATACTATACTCATCAATGATAGCATACACTTGCATTTTATAATCACACGATACATTTTTAGTGTCGCTATCAGAGAATTTAGTTATTTTTGCTAATATTAATATTCGTATATCTTGTTTTTAATTCAAATTTTATTTTATTTTTGATTTACTTTGTTTAACTTTGCTTTGTTGTTGCTTTCACAAGTAGCTACAATGTTACATGCATAGATCAAGAAGTGTTGAGTTGGTTGCTTTTAACCTTGAGATAAAGAGAACTTTAAGAAGAATTCGTAGAGAACAAGTTCGAAGAGACACTATAGATGATCAAAATCCTAAACCCACAACTGTAGACCCAAGGTCATTGAGAAACTATGTAGTGTTGTTAGTTAATGGGATTAATTCAAGCATCTAGAGGCTAACCATTAATGCAAAACTTCGAGATAAAGCCAAGTACCATATAAATGTTGAAGGAATCGGTATAGTTTGGTGGCCTTCTCAATGACAACCCAAATAAGCACATAATGAACTTTCTAAAGATACATAACACATTCAAATTCAATAGAATGTCAGATGATACAATTAGATTGAGATTTTTTTTCTTTTTCATTGAAGGACAAAGTTAAGAGTTGGTTAATGTCATTGTCATTGCCACTTGGGATGATTTGGCACGAAAGTTCTTAACTAAATTTTTTTCACCCACCAAGATAGCTAAGATGTGAAATGATATCACCTCATTTGTGCAACATGATCAAGAATTATGAAGCATGGAAAAGGTTTAAAAACATGTTGATAAAATGTATACATTATAAAGTCCTAAAAAGGATATTGGAGCAAATATTATACAATGAACTTATGGATCAATTGAGAACTATTATGGATGTAGCAGTTGGAGGAGCATTGATGAATAAGTTTACAGATGAAGGCTATGATTTATTAGAAGAAATGGTAGCCAACAGTTATCAGTAGCCATCTAACAGTTATCAATTGCCATCAGAAAGAGTGAATCTAAAAAAGGTAGCTGGTGTATATGAGGTTGGTGCTTTGACCTCTTCAATAGCTCAAGTTAACCTACTAACTAAGAAGGTTGATACATTAGGGGTTAATTCAGTAAAGAGCCAAATTTCAACTTGTGACTTCTACAAAGACAACCACCTCAATGGCTATTGCATGAAAATAACACAGTATGTTGGGAACTACAATAGAAATTAGAACAATTCCAACTCAAACTTCTATAACTCAAGGTGGTAGAATCATTCAAACTTCTCTTGGAACAATAACTAAGGGTAGTCATCAAGACCTAATAATCTACTTGGATTTCATGCTTTACCAGTTCATGTGAGGTGCAGTCCAGTACAATATAACCTCTAAAACAACAAGATACACATAATAAACATGGAAAAACCTGCTAAAGAATAAGAAAAAGAGGAATCTTCAGCAGAAGATTAAGATAAGGCAGACAAAGGTAAAGTGGTACAACCTTAAGTATAGCCTTACATTCTGCCACTATTTCCTCAAAGGCTACAGAAAAATAAACTAGATAAGTAGTTTTCTAAATTTTTTGAAGTTTTTAAATAATTGCACATTAATATACCCTTTGCAAAAGCACTTGAGCAAATGCTAAGTTATGTCAAATATTTTAAGGACATACTCTCTAAGAAAAAGAAGCTGGGTGATTATGAGACAATTGTATTGACTGAGGAGTGCAATGCCATTCTACATAAGAAATTGCCTCCTAAGCTTAAGGATCCAGGAAGCTTGACCATACTTTGTACCATTAAGAATCAACACATTGGGAAAACTGTATGTGATTTGCAAGTAAGTATTAATCCCATGCCCTTGTCAGTTTACAACAAGTTGGGTTTATGTGTAGCCAAGCCTATAAATGTGATACTTCAACTTACTGACCATTCACTTACTTATCCAAAAAGGGGTGATTAAATATGTACTAGTTAAGGTGGACAAGTTCATTTTCTCAACAGATATCATAGTACTTGATAGGGAGGAGGATAGAGAGATACTTATTATTTTGGGCCAACCATTTTTAGCAACAAGAAGAACTTTGATTGATGCTCAATAAGGTAAATTGACTATGAGGGTCCAAAATGAAGAGGTAACTTTTAATGTTTTCAAGGCTATGCAATTTTCAAGTGAAGTAGATGATTATTTTGATGAAGATGTCATTAAGAGAAAGGTACAGAAAGCTTTTAAAATTAATGCTATTCAAGGCCTTTGTGAAAATGTCATAATCAATTGAGACAATGTAGAGAGTTATGGAGCAAGGGAGCAAGGCCTTTAGTCAAGTTAGAGAAGATGGGGGGCAAGATATAAGCCATCAGTAGAAGAGCCGCCCATACTTGAACTTAAGCCACTACACAATAATTTATGGTATGCTTATTTAGATGACTCTTCAACACTTTCTATTATTATTTATGCTAAGCTTAATAAGATTCAGGAAGAGAAATTACTTAGATTACTTTAGAAGCATAAGAGAGTATTAAGTTAGACTATAGCCAACATCCGTGGTATAAGTCTATCCTTGTGCATGCATAAGATATTGCTTAAAGAAAACCATAAGCCAATCTTTGAATAGCAAAAAAGGTTGAATCCTATGATGCAAAATGTAGTCAAGAAGGACATCATCAAGAGGTTGGATGCATAAATCATCTACCCAATTCCTGATAGCTCATAAGTTAGTCAGGTGCAATATGTGCCTAAGAAATAAGGTGTCACTGTTATGAAGAATAAGAACAATGAATTGATCCATACTATATAGTGATTAAATGAATAATTTTCATAAGTTACTAGAAGCTCAACAAGCCTATAAGGAAAGATCATTTTTCTCTACCAATAATTGATTAGATGCTTGAGAGACTAGCTAGGGACTAGTGTTACTATTTTCTAGATGGGTACTTCGGTTAAAATCAAATTACAATCGCCCTAAAAGACCAAGAGAAGACTATAGTCACATATCCTTATAGTACATTTGCATTTTAGAAGGATGTCATTTAGTTTATGCAATGCGCCGACCACCTTTTAATGGTGCATGATTGTGATATTCTCATACACCGTGGAATACTTTTTGAAGGTATTTATGGATGATTTTTTAGTTTTTGATGACTTATTTGATTTGTGTCTTGATAACTTAGGCTTTGTGCTTCAAAAATGTGGGAAACTAATTTAGTGCAAAATTGGAAAAATAGATGTCATTTTATGGTCAATGAGGGTATTGTCTTAGACCATAAAATTGCTTCTAGATGTATTGAGGTTGATAAGGAAAAGATTAAAGCTATTGAAAAACTGCCCCTCCTGCTAATGTGAAAGGAGCTTAAAGTTTTCTTGAACATGCAGGTTTTTATAAAATGTTCATCAAAGATTTTTCCAAGATTTTCCAAAACCCTTTGCAATTTATTAAAGAAAGATGTGCAATTTCTATTCGATGATGCTTGCCTTAAAGCCTTTGAGACCTTAAAGAAGAAACTCATTTCAGCACTAATTATCATAGCACTAAATTGAAGTCTCCTATTTAAGATGATGTATGATGCTAGTGACACAGCTATTGGTGTAATCCTTAGGCAAAGAAGAGGCATGGTCTTCCACATTATTTACTATGCCACTAAGACATTAAATGATGCACATATTGACTACATAACCACAAAAATGAGTTGTTAGTTGTGGTGTTTGCTATTAACAAATTCCAGTCCTAAATAATAGAAGTTAAGGTAATTGTCTTCACAGATCATACTACCATTAAATATTTGATTGCAAAGCCTCTCTTGATCCGATGGGTGTTGCTTTTACAAGAATTTGACTTTGAGATTAGAGATTAAAAAAAGGGACAGATAATCAAGTTGCTAACCAACTATCTAGATTGAAAGGAAGAGACAATGGTAGAACTTTGATAAATAAATCTTTTCTAGATGAGAAACTCTTAGTAGCACAAAACTTAAAAGTATTATAGTATTAGATTATATGAATTATCTTATTTGTGGCATATTATCGCCATATCTTACTTTCTAATAAAGAAAGAAGTGTTTGCATGATATGAATAGATATTGTTGGGATAAGCCTTTCTTGTTCAGGTAATGTGCAATAAAATGTTGAGGAGATGTGTACCTCAAGAAAAGGTAAAGAGTATTTTACATCATTGTTTTTCTTCAGATTATGGAGGACATTTTGGGGGCAATAGGATAGCTGTGAGAGTGTTACAATATAATTATTATTGGCCAACATTGTTTAAGGATGCTAATATATATATATATATATATTATGATGTGATCGATGCTAAGGATTGGAAACATCTCAAGGAAACAAGAGATGCCCTTACAAAGCATTATAAAGGTAGAAATATTTGATATGTGGGGAAATGATTTCATGGGTCCTTTCATCTTGTCTGGTAGGCATAAATACATACTTGTGGTAATGGACTATATATTAAAATAAGTGGAAGCAGTTTTTCTTTCAACCAGTGATGCTAAAGTTGTGTTGAAGCTTTTAAAGAAGAACATTAAGGCATGGCACTCCAAAAGCTATTATAAGTTATGAAAGGTTACACTTTTGCAATAAGTATTTTTTTGCCCTTCTAAAGAAATATGGAGTGAGATACAAGGTTGCCATCGCCTATCATCCTCAGACAAGTGGTTAAATAGAGATCTCGAATTGGAAAATTAAGCGCATCATTTAGAAGACAGTGAAGCCTAACCGAAAGAAATGGACTATAAGATTAGACGATTCACTTTAGGCCTATCGGACAGCTTTAGAAAAACCTATTAGGATGTCTCCATATTAGTTAGTTTTTGGGAATACATGTCATATACTAGTTGAACTCAAGCATAAGGCCTATGAGCTATCAATGCCTTTAACTTTGATCTTCAACTGCCCGGTGAGAAACAAATGCTACAACTCAATGAACTGTATGAGTTTCAACTGCAAGTATATGAGAATGTCAAGTTATACAAAGAGAAAACCTAGAAATGACATGGTAGAAAAATTATCATAGAGAGTTCAAACCAGGACATCGAATGTTATTATTGTTGAGATTTATGCTCGTGTGCCATTCCATTATTGAATAAATATTTTATTTTATAATATTTATATAGTACATTATTTGTTAAATCGCTAATTATAATTATTAAATGGTTCAATGCTTGTGATGCTATAAACATTATATAATCTGAAGGAGTTCAGATTTGGTCTAAAGAAGTTTAGATCAATGCTAAGAGTTAGCATCACTGAGAAACTATAAATGCTAAAGAGTTAACATGTTATAATAATCCGTGAAGTCTAAAAGTTAGAATCTTATCTGTAAAAGTACAAAGACCTGAGAATACATTAGTAATAACTTAGTTGCAAGAGTTGTAATAGGTGCTAAAAAATGTTATTATGTAAGTTTATTCTCAAATTATATGTTCCTGGTCTTAATTCACCAATACAGGTCTATCAGTGAAATCATTTTACATAGACCAATGTATACTATAGCTAGATGGTCTACATGGTTGTTCTTAATTGACCATGGACTTACTAGAAGTTCCTATATCATACAAGTGTTCAATAAAGATTGAATACTGAACAGACTCAACGAGGACCCTAATAGACATCCCATGAAACCGTCAATAGAAGGTCCTCTCGAGTTGAGTAGTATACGTGGTTATTTGACCTGAGTACCACGGTGGGCTTGTAAGTGATTCATCATACTTTGGTTCGACGCATGTCACATACCTTTCATGGTATGACCATTGGGTGTCGTTGGGTATGGTCTGATATTTATGAAGTCCAGTGTGTATAGATATGGGATCCATCAGCTCACATAGATGAGTTATATATCCAGATACATAGAGACTGTATCTTAGAAAGTCTTATGGTCATAAGTAATAAACTTAGAAAAAGAGTTTCCTACATGGTTAAACAATATTGTAAAAGTATTTGTATATATTGTTTATTAAGATACGTGTTTGGAGATAAGTTCACGAATGAGCATACAGGATTTGACGGTAGTGATCTATATCCCTGCTCTTCCAGGATATAAATGGTGGAAGAATTATACGTATGCGCTATAACCTCAACTTGTCTGGTCTACTGCACTAATTTATAATATCTGTGATGTGTACGTGGGGTATCGATCTCGGACTTGTAGAATAGTTCTGTTTGACAAGTTGAGAGTGGACCTAGAGAATCCCGTAATATGAAGTGTACTTGTTGTGCACTGAGGCAGCATACCGAATTAAATAACTCAATCCAAATTTTTTTAACAAATCGGCCATTTACTTCGGTCTCCCTCCGTTCGTACACGTGTCAAAACGTCAGAGTTAAGTACATCAATTAGTTAACAATTAGTTGTTGACAAATGGGATATTGACACATGGCACATTGTGGGCTAATTATTGTTTGACTTAAAAATTACCAAAATGACCTTATTTGTTGGACAAATAATATCATTATTTTATTCATTAAAATGTTTATTGAATAAAATAATAATAATAATAATAATATATGATAGTATTATTTAAATTAAAATCAAATAATTTATTTTTTAATTTTAATTGGCATATGTTTCTACTATGATTTATATGATTAAATCATTTGTTTAATATTAATTAAATAATATAATAAGTATAAATGGGTGACACTTATAAATGGTAGGCCTTAACATGTTTCTTAATAATGAGAAAGTGTTTCTTATTTGACCTAGATTTAGGCTAAATTCATTTAAATAATTTTTTATTTTATTTTATTTTCATCTAGTTTATTGTAAACAATAATAAATAAAACACTAATAGCAAACATTGACCTATATAATGGATGCCATTATCTGAGAAAATGGAAGAAAAATAATAAATAAATAAAATAGTAATATGTTGTTCAATTGATTAAGAGAAATTCGGCCAATGAGTAATATAGAGATAGAGAGAAGTGAATTTTGCTAAGTGTTAGAAAATTCTCTTAAGTGTTGAAAGCACAAAAACACACATATTCTATTTTTTCTTCCATTTTAGCCATCTATACTAAAAAGTAGAAACAAGGATTCAAGAGTTGAATCATTTGCTGGAAGAGCTACTATTCTAACTTCCTTAAGCCTACCTTGTTGAAGAACTAGAATTGTGAACGGGTTGCTTCAAGACGAGTACTCCAGTTCCACCATATACCAAAGGCTTGATAAGGTATTATATCTCAATCTTGAAGAATTTTACATTTATGAGATAACATGTAAAAGTTCATTTGTGTTTATCATTGAGTAATTTATATTCCGCTCATCCGCTGCACATGTATGTATATGATACATATGCTATATTTGAATGATAGATACAAATTCACATGCATGCACCCTAAGTTTAAAATCACTAACAATTATTTAACTCCCGGTTGAAGCTCTTTTAAGATAAGCTCAAGTCAAGATGGTTTGGACTATTTAGAGTCACAAAGGTATTTCCTCATGAGGCTATTGAGATTTCGAATAAAGAGAGTAAGCGGTTGTTCAAGATGAATGGGCAGAAGATAAAACATTATTAGGGGGGACGAGATAGACTACTAAAAGTCATCCCTTGAGCTAACTGATCCTTGAATCTCGAAAAGCAAGACATTAAGCATGTTAAATCAAGCATTGCTTATGAGACAATCCAAAGTGAATTTTATTTTGTTTTTGTCCATTTTATTTTTAATTAACTGTTCTTTTTATTTTTTTGGTGTGTAAAAGCAAGGAAAAATTAAGCCAATGCCCCAACATTTAGTTTTAGAATATCCTATTGTCAAAACCAAAGATTCCAACACTGAGGCATCACAATCTCAACGCCCTAGCATCAAATTGTACAAGCTATCAACTCTGGAGAGGTCTCAAAAATCAAGGCACCAACGTGAATTTCAAGACACTCAATGTTGGGGCATTACCATCCAAAGCTTTCATGTCAAGTTCAAGGGAATCAAAGTTGGGGTTCATATTTCAGCACTCCCGCATCCATACAGTCAAAGCTGGGCGTCACAAAGTGCCACACTCCTACGTGAATCTCAGAAGACTCAACGCCCCAACATTGAAACACAATGCCACGACGCTTATTTTTCCACTTAGGAAGGCCAATCGTTAAGCCACCAACACCTCTGCATTGTACATTGTAAAAATAATAACGTTCTCTCAGTTCAAGAATTGAGGAATTCAAGTGATGAATGCCTTACATTTTAACATCTCATGGTCCCCACATTCATTCCAATATGATGAACGCCTCTGTATTATAAGGAGAATACAACCATGTTCAATTGAAAAATAACTTAAAAACCGTATTTTGACCATTTCCTTCACATTCTGTAAAGAATATTCTCTACTCTCTCAACCTAAAGTCGATTTCAGCCAACACCAAGTCAACCCAACACCAAACACACTTTACCCACCACCTAAGTAACCTATTTCATGGATCAAAACACCAAATCAACATCAAAATAACAAAATCTCATGCAAAATTCCCCAAAACAAAAACTAACACAAATTTCATCTTATTTTTTGACATGGCACCTAAGCGAAGCTGTACCAACACTGCAAGGAGCTCATCTTTTGACACTTCATACTTTGTGTCACAAAATGCACTGATCATTACACTTACACCATCCTTTATGAATCCATCATTGCGGAGCGGAGCTTTAATCTTAAGGATGTGGATTGATGCGATAATTCTTATATCTTATAACTAAGTGCAAGTATATACTATCGTATGCAAGTAATAAAGGGACTAATTAGTCGGATGTCGAACCCACGGGGATAATTTTTTTTTTTTAACTAATTACTAAAATTATGTCTACCTAATAATTATTCAGAAAAATAAAAATCTAAGAATGAATGTAAGAAATATAAAAGCAAAACACAATGCAAAGAAACTTAGGTGATAGCAATGTAGAGAAAACCTAGGATTAATATTATCCCTCAATATGCTTTTTAATGATTAATCTTCTAATATTTAACTCACTTAGTCTTTATTATTGATCAAGACGCTAATGTATTCACAAGCGTCTTCCAAGGTCATGCAAGTATACCCTAATTTACCAAATACCTATATTCCTATGGTACTTATAATAAACTAAGATTCATTAAGATTAGGTCTTATTGATCATACATGCCAACTAGATATATTCCTATCCTAAGTTGAAACTTGCATATATAGCATTGAATGTTACTCTACAATCATGTATCAAATTACCTAGGTCTAAATATATTGATTCCTCTTCCGAGTTTATCAACATATTACCAACTCATTCACCATTATTGGCTAGATATATTGAAGCATTAAACACAAGTAATTTAAATAATAAAGGACTAAGTTTATTAAATACTAAAAGATATGGCAATTTAAGTGCATATATTGAGTTCAAATATTAACCCTAGAAAATAAATTAGTTCATAGCTACAAGAGAATCACAGCAATAAAAATAAAAATAAAACATGATACAATCAATCGCAAACCGATGTAGACGTCGAATTGCTTTTGATTGATGTTGCTCTGGATTCTTGGTGCTCTTGAACTGCTCTAAGTTCTTTTTTTCTTGCCCTATGTTCTTCTCTGGTCTCCTTTTTACGTCTGGGGTCGAGTGGCCTTTTATAAGGTTTGATTTGAACTTGAAAAACTCAATTCTGGTTGCACTAGGATTCGCGCTACCGCTGGCGCGCTATGCAGTTGTCGCTGGGGAGCTGCATGAAAATGGCTTCATCGCTGGAGCGTCATTGGCGCGATGACTATTTATCGCTGGAGCGCCAGATGTGACTTAAACAGGTCTTTTTCCTATTATGATCACTATTCCAGAGCTGGGGCGACAATACTTGTGGCGTTGGGGCGCTGGACTTATATTTTGAAAACTTTACATTTTAGTCCCTGTTTTTGCTTCTTTTGCATTCTTTCTTTAAATTTTATTCAAGTCCCTATAAATAACAATAAAGCACATAAATAGCCATCTATTCTCATAAAATAATAAAATATCAAAATAAAATTATGAGAAAATATATGACAATTTTGCCCTTATCATGGACTTTCCCAACATTTCTAAAATGATTTTAGACAAGAGGTGGGAGAATTTCAGTAGTCATTAACAGCAGGGTTGGTTCCCTTTATTAAGGAGTTTTACGCGAACGCAGAGGAGCACGTAGGGTATAGAGTTCAGGTCTACGGAAAGATGGTGGCCTTTGATTACGCCACCATCAATGCACTTTTCGAATTACCAATAAACATGCTAGATGAGTACTTAGAGATGGTGTGAGATCCAGATTATGAGATATCATTCAGACACTTTACCAGCATATGATAGAATGGAAGACGACCAACGGTCTATCAATAAACTTTAGATCGAACGCACTGACCAAAAACGCTAAGGCATGGTATATTTTTATGGCAGCTTAGATGATGCCAATGATGCACTCCAGTGAAGTCACCTAGATGATGTTACTGCTGCTCTATTCTATTATGACTAGGCGACTAGTCAACATTGGGCAAATCATAGAGGAAGAGATCTTGGCTTACTCTTGACTAGCCAAGAACAACCTAAACCTACCATCTATGATCACTGCATTTTGTGTAAGATTTGGAGTTTGTTGGAATGCTCATAAGGACCTCATACATGTTGCTCAGAAAATGGATTTTAGCATAATCCAAAAGTTGTGAACAACAGAAAATCAAAGGCCGATAGAACAGCCAGTACCACCAGCACCAAGAGCAGACTTGACGATTACCTCATCATCATCAGCACTTGCCTCATCATCTAGGAGCATAACCACTACAACCAGACTGGTAAAGTTAGAGTCATGGGTCGCTGCCCAAATGCAGGACCTAACAGAGTTCAGGTAGGAGTTAGAGCTTACATGGAGTGCCATTTTCAATGGATGTAGTTCTCTCCATTCGTATGGGATGGGACATCAGCCACATGTCTACCATGTCTTAGCCAACCACTGGTCCAACCACTACCCCATCGCTACCACCAGCAGAGGATGATGAAATAGTCGAGCGGGATGATCTTGGCCTGACCACAAAGGTCTTGGATGACATAGCTAGAGATCCCAAGCTCAGGGAAGTGTTTTAATTCCACTTTTATTTCCATTGCCATGAGGACCATGACAGATTTTCAATTGGGGGCGGGAAAACACTTCCTATGTTTTGCTAGGCTAGCATTGTAACCTCGTTTATGTTGTTTTATATTTATTTTATTGTCTTTGATTTTATGTTTGTTATTTTATACTTTAATCTTTTGTGGTTGAAAAAGAAAAGATATTCACTTAAAAAATTTGTGTCTATTGTCATGTTTTTCTTACATTGAGTTGCGATGATGATTGCTAGTACATTATGAGAATTTTACTAAAAAAATTTTAATTTTTCAATTTCTTAAGAAAAGATATATATTTAAAATAATTCATGCACCAATATTTAAATAAAATTTGATCTTGTTTGTGATCACAAATTTTTAAGCACTTCTATTAATAAATCCTCCAAATCATTACCCTCTAACAAAAGATAAAATTTGTGATTTTTAGATTAAAAAATTATTATTATCCAATTTGATTAGGTGCTAGATTGTCCAATAGACAAATTGCTAAGATTCGATTCAAGAAACAAAGATCTCATCTGATCAGGATTCATGTAAGTGGTGTTAACCATTGTAGCTCTGACACCAACTCAGAAAAACAAAGTTTGTATTTTTCTGGAAAATGAAGGAAAGTGTAGGAAAATGAAACAAACAGAGCAGAGAGTTCTGTACATTCTGAGTTTTATTGATCAAGTTGAATACAATTAACAACTGAATTACCTCTAATATAGTGCAAACTAACTCTAGAAAGATCTAAGGAATCGAAATGATAACTAATTACACAAGTTGTTAAACAAAGACTTTTTGGCGGAAAAGATAAATACTGTTCTAACTATATGTAGGCAGCGATATGAATGAAAATAACGCTTAGTTATAATATAGGATTCGTCCCTTTTTACCCAACTCCCTTTAAGATGAATGAAAGTCAAAATGGCATGAGGCAACTTGATCAACTACTGTATAGGTGTGGAAAAAAATTACAGCTGACAACTAGATCCATAGTCCATGTCATGTATTTTGTGTTTGTCAAAGTCCATGAAAATACTGAATAGTTTGTAAGAATGATTGCGTGGAGATTAAGTTATGTTCTTTTAGGCTTCTATCTTTCACTTTCCATCTAAAGGTTTCGAAGTTGTGCTTTATTTATTTGTTTATTTTTAGTTCCTTATTGGGTTTAACAGAAATAAATAACATCTAAGATCTAGTCAAGGGTAAGATTATTTTCCATTGCTTTACAGAAAAGCTCAGATAAGATAACTATGTATGTATTTTTAAGTTATAAAAGTCAAACTCTGTGAATTTTTACTCCCACTAATATTTGTTTCCATACTTCAGAATCCATAGATATATTAAAGAATGTGTCTTGGATAAAACGACATGAACAATGTCTCTGTTTTTGGTTTAAATAAGAAGAAGACATCATGCCAATCTTTATTTATTCAGTATCTTGTTTGATTTGATGATTTTTTTTATTTATATATTTTAAATAATTGCTTGTGGATTTTAGGATGAATTTTTTTACCTCAAGTAAGATTCTTGAAGGCATTTTTGATGAAGTCGATCTTGCACTTGCATCAAAATTCTGGCCAGGAGATGTTATCAAGAATGAATGGAGTTTCACTGTCAATTATTTTGGTACTTTTAAAAAATGATGGTTTAGGCCTAGTTTGTGTCTTATGATGAAACTGACATACATATATATGCCTTTAGAAATTGATATGTAGGAGGAGAATCACTTATCATGCCAAAATGATGGCTGCTTTATTCATATTTTACAAAGATAGCCTATGAATTTATATATGTATTTCACATATAGTAATCAGTGGCCCAATTTCCTTCGGCCAATGCCTTGGTAATATCTCTGGTGAAGAAAATTGTTATTTTTATGTTCAACTCTTTGCAAAAAAAAAAAAAAATTAACAATTCACTTTTCAGTAAATTGTGAACCACTATCTAGTAGAAGTAATTTGGGGACACCAAATCTGCAAATAATGTTCTTCCATAACAAACTTGTTACTTCCACTTCCTTGATTTTTACAGAAGGCTCAGTTTCAATCCATTTGATAAAATAATCTGTCGCCACTAACAAGAACTTTCTTTATCCTGGGGTTTGAGGAGTGATCCTACTATGTTCATTCCTTATTTCATGAATGGCCATGAATTTAACAAGGAGTTTAATTCCTCTACTAGTTATCTACCTATTAAAATCAGAATAATATTAAATATTTTAAATTATATCTTAAAAAATAATATATCAAATAAATATTAAATAATAAAATAATATAAATTTTAAATTTATTTATTACACTTGATGTTGACTTAACACGTCACCTGTAAAGTACAATTTAAGATTTCATAACATTAATCTTAAAGGAGATCTTTGACATTTATCACAACTTATAACGTAATCTTGTGCATCTTTTAGTCAGGCTAGCCAATAATATCCTGCGTTGAATGTGTTTATGGGCCAATGATCTTCTTTCGTATAATTTTCACATATTCCCCATTGAATTTCAGCCAACACAACCAACCAACCGAATGGACAATATGTACAAGACAGAGCAACTCTATGAACAGATGTCAAATTTTATTTTAATGATGCAAGCAAAATTCAAGTCCCAAATCTTCTATACGAATTTTAAAAGTTCTATCAATCGAACGAATTAATACCCACAAATTTTTAACTCTTGAACATTAAACTTGAAATACTTAAAAGATACCTAAAAATCAATAGAGTTAAGAGTTGCAACCAACACAATTAAACATAAATTAATACTAATACTAATACTAATATAAAATCTTTTAACCATTTAACTTGGAACATAAGACCAACAAACTTAAAATTCCTTAAATTTTCGATTGATTAATTAAATTACCAAAAAAAAAAAAAAATCACCAGTAAGTTTGGCATCAAGAAACTTCTTAACTTTTCCAGATGCACATATATTTCAAAATGAATAGCACTTCGGAGCACCATACAGCAGAAAAACAATTAGGCCTTGAGCATCATAATATATAACTAAAGTGAAGATTACAGTTTCTTGCGATGACTACAAGGGGTACACAAATTGCTCAATGGCTTCCAGAGTTTGAATCCAATAAGATCAGCATAAAATTACAAAGCGGCAAATCTTCTCCAAAAACCACATCTTTCTAAATCCAAAACTCTACCTTGACAAGGAAGTGTTCACAGTTCAAAAGAAATAAAAAGTTGGAGGAATGAAAAACGATACCGCATAGTGCTAAAACACAAAAAGGGTTCTTTAGCTTCAAAGCTACTAGATCCGAGCTGCACCCCTCCATCCTTGTGTCCAGGATCTTAAGCTCTAATATACACAATCCCACAAATTTTTTCAGCTTCTTAATGTTGGGATAGCATATGCATTGGCTTGCTAATACTTGGCACAAACTTGAGAATTTGCAAAATAGTTTCCACCTTCCACAATACTGCCTGTCCTGACTTTTCTGCATACGGCAGTTACTGATATTTTGCTTCCTGCAACTATCTCAATGGCTATCCATAGATACTAATTATCTGCATTATGTCACACAGGTGGACAACAATCACCAAGTTGAATCTGATTTTTTAAAAAAATTGGTATACAATATCTCATCTTTCAATAACGCTTGGTTTACAAAGTTGGGATACAAAGTTTGTACCCCAAATGTAAATTGTTAATTGGTGTTGTATAACTACTATATTAACGAGGATATAAAAAGTCAACTACCTGACACATGGTAGTGATTGATTGATGACAAATCAGTTTGTATCCCAATTTTGTGAGCTAGCATTACTCATATTTTTATAAACATAGTGTTCTGTATTCTCAAGAACTCACCATTTGAAACATCAACATGTACAAAAAAGCTTGCTGCAACAATCAGATAGCCTAGAATAAGCATTAAACCTTTAAAATAGTTTGATGTCCCTTCCTGTAACAAGAAAGGCAGTGATTTGCAAGTCATTCAGAATCAAGCAGTTTTTATGATGCAGAAAATAGTTAAAGGAAATATACAGTTCTACTAACCAATCAACTTGTCATCAAAGATTTATAATCTAAATATTACATATTCAAGGAGATATGCTTCTGCTACAGGCACGTATAATTGAACACAGTTTTCTACAAACTACTTAACTGCACTTATGTTAAAAAATGCACTCATGTAAAGCAAAAACAACCATGTCAACAAAGAGGTAAAGAAGGCATAACTCCTCAAATTTTCAAATATTATTTGTATTGGTTAGATTACTCCAGCAAATTAGAAAAAGTTGAAAGGAAACTTGGAAAGAAGTAATGAAATGATCGTACTGATTATCATATCAGAATCTCATATCACAGTCGCTTATCATGCCATGATTAAACTTATAATCAAGAAACATTCATAACAACTGATGCAAGTACATTAAACAATAATAAAATTACAAGGAACAAGAAGATTATTTTTAATTAAAATTTAATGATTGGAGATGGAGAATCACATTAGACAAGGTAACAAACCTGCAACATAAACGCCACCACTAGCACAGTGATAAAAAGAGTAGCAGTCTCAAAGAGTTGAAAATTCAAGTCCATTTGTTGTCCCATGAACCAGCCAACAATTACGCAGAAGGGGATCTACAATTATCAGAAGCACTGAAATTGTTAGATTCTAAGACTAAAAACGCAAAGCAATTACCATTTGCAATTTTAAAGACTGCTATAAAAAAGTCCCACAAAGGCTTAGCGAACTACAACTTAAGATCATGTCTAGATCAAGAAATTGAAATCAATAATTGCTACTAAAAGTCAGTACAATATTCACTCATAAAGCATAAACCCAACAATTATAAGCTCTTACCACAAACATAGATATCTGGGTAGATGACCCAATTGCTACTCCAAGTGTGATGTCCTGGAGGAAAATTGAATCCAATCAATCATTTATAAACTGTAAATAAAACAAGCAATATAATCAGCACTTACAAGCTTATCCTTCATGGCAAACATGATTGCACTTCCATGCTCAGCAGCATTTCCCACAATTGGAAGGAGGATGACACTAATAAAGGCCACAGGCATGTTCCAAGAGTCTGATGCTCCCTGAAAAGAAACCAGGGATGCAATTATAGAAGTTACTCGTAGACTATTTAGCGAGAAAACAACTATGCCCTTCAACAACATAAATATCTTCCCCTTCAATTTGATGAGCAATGTTAAACTAAGCAACCAATTGCAATTACGCAGAAAATATCTCACACCTGTCATTAAGGTGAAATATATGTTATAAAAAGTTCCAAAGACTGTCCTGTAGCGAAAACAAATTTTTCAACCAGATAAAAGTAACAAAATAAATTGTCTAAGTTGATCTAGAAATAGGACAAAAGGAAACAATAATAGAAGTGCAAATTTGCATCAGGAATACTGCAAACAAAAGTTTAGATGGACATTACCTGGATAGCATCTACAAGATATCCAGATAATACAGAGACCCAAAGAGTCAAAGTAGCAAGCCAGCCAATTGCTTCCCATTGTGTGATTTCAGGAGCCTCTTCTTCATCAGAATCTCCATCATTGCCTCTCTCCTGCAATGATTGCAAAGGTGTGCTAGTTTAACAATTTGTCATATCTTAGGCCTGAATTTTTATAATAGAAAAGATGTCAAACATATCAAAAACTAGAAAACCAGTTGCAGCAACAGGAACATTGATGTAAATAATGTCAAATTGCAAACACAAATGTGATATAGTTTCTCAAACAACTTCCAAGAACACTATCGATGTCAAAGCCAATGGAGCTGAATTCATTATTGTCAAGTTACCTCTCAACCCAAAAGTTTAAGCTACTAGGTAATACCCAAAAAGTTATCCACTCTCTAACATGCCACCTCACATGCAAGATTGCGTGGATCAAACACAACTATAACAACAACAAACACAAAAACAGCATATTATAATTTAGTTAATATACTGAGGGACTTGAATTTAGACCTCTGAATCAAATTGGCTCTAATGTTGTGTTAACTAAACACTAGGGCCAAAAGCTTTGCTTATAGGTAGGGCTAAATAATAGAATTTGAGCTCTAATGATAACTATTCACTATTGCAGGTTTCTTAATAGCGCACAGCTGCCATGACAACATCTATAGTTGGCCCATCTACTCCAATGAGAAATCAAACACTAGAGATTCAATAGTTTGTACTTATATTTTTAACAAAGTCACATCATTCTTTCTTAGTGATCTCAGAATCTTGAAAAAACATTCAGACTTAAAATTTAATTTGAAATTTGTGATGGAGGAAAAAGAAAAATAATTTTTTTTTAAAAAAAAGCCATAAAGATATCAAACAAAAGCTCCACTGAACAAACAAAAGCTTGATCCTCTAAAAGTTGAAGGAAAAAAAAGAACCAACCTCGTCAACAGAATTATAGAGATTATGCTGACTCTTTAGTTGAAAGAACAGGTAGCTAGCATATGCAATTAGCATTATGCAGCTACTAAATCTTGAAAGTGCGAGCTCTGACTTGCCAAAATGGACTTCAGTACCCGTGAAACGGAGAACAGCTGGAAACATTATCCCCATTACAGCCATCAAAAGCAAACCAGAGTTCACTACAGCAGCAGCCTGTTGCCAGGGTAGTTCCACTCCAAGATCAATTATATTGCATCAGGTTGAAAAGAAATATGAAATGAGGTCACCCCGTACCTTATTGAAAACTTGAACCTTCTTATGGTGAATCATCCCCCCAATGAAGAAGGCACATCCAAGCACTAACATCATATTCGACAAGATGGATCCCAACAATGATTGCTGAACAACACGTATCATCCCATTCTTCAATGCATAAATTGATATTATCATTTCTGTAGCATTTCCAAATGTAGCATTGAGAAGCCCCCCAACTGCAAATGCCAACAAAAAATTGTCCAATTTGTCAGAAAATTAAGGTAAAACAATTTGGAAATAGCGAGGAAGTCAAAAAACATTCTCCATTGGGTTATACTTCAACACCAAACATATACAATTCATTCTGCCTTTACCACTTAGCCAAAATGAATGGTAAAGATTATCATCATACCTGTTGGCCCTGTGTAAAAAGCAAGCTGTCTGCACCATAATGGTAATCAAATTAGTGTATCAGCAATGTTCAAAGCCAAAAAGTAGATAACGAGACAACATTGATGATAGAAAGCCAATGCTTACTCAGTCGCATAACCCAAGCGCTCAGCCAAAGGTGTGATGCCCAATAAGCTGAAGAAGAAGACCCATCCCTAAAATATCGTAACTATCAAACAATTATAAAGATGAAGTCATAGCTAACCAGTGAGATTTTAGATTTTAAGATAATTGATATTTGAATGTCCATGGACCATCAATAATGTCATAAAATCACTACCTGTCTCAAAAGGATCTAATTAATACATTATTAGATGTTATCTACTCTACTTATTCCTGCATCTAACTCCTGAAACTTTCAATTTAAGCAAATGATAACAAAGATAATCAAAAGTTGTGCTCAGCCCTTACATGCTTTCCGGTAAGATAATGTAGCAATATTGCCAATGGTCCAAAAGGTAACAATATGTTGATCTTTGCCTTAAAGATAACGGTGTAAATGCTACTGAGAGGTCCCATCCTTATTTGCTTTAAGATCCAAGAGTAGACCAAATCTGCACGTGGATAAATATGTGTTGTCTCGAAATCAAAAGCATGTACTTTTGCTGTGACTGGTGTTGAGCTGAAAGGGGTTTCCTCATCAGAGTTAAGGTCTATCTTCTCCTCTACAAGCCCCATCTGCATGCACAAATATTTGATCAGTCCAAGCCTTACTGAAAACCTATGAAAACTCAATGCATTTCACTAAGTGTCCAACCTCCACAAGATATACATAACTATTTTGTGCTATCTATATCTATATAGTAATTATACATAGCACACCAATTCATCAGAAAATGATTCACTTCACTATATTGGAGTGTTAATGCCAATTCATAAAAGCATTAAAATTCAGAGAATACACATGTCCAATAAAAGTAAATGTATTCCACTAAGTTTCACATAAGAATCAGAAATGACCATCTTTGTAGCATTAGATGAAAAATAATCTATTTCATGCTATCTATATCTATATAGTAATTATAACAAGGCAGCTGAAAATTTAATGACTTTGATGTATGTTTGGGACCGAGGTATTGTGGCTTTTAACCCAATGGAATCAGTCGCTGTCAAGAATAAATGGCACAGTAGTTGGTCAAACATTAGCTGCCAAGTAAAAATTTGGATTTAGCAAATATGGTAGTTGTCATGCTTTACAAATTAAGTGGAACAACAGCAATTTCAAACATGCCCTTGATTTCCTATTTCCACTCTCACTTGTCCAGTCCACAATGTTTCCAGTATCAAAAGGTGATTGAAAGGTTCAACTGCTAGAAGGTTATAAAGCTGAATCCTATAACTGATCCAAATACAATATACGATGTTCTGTTCCTAGTTATGCATACATTACATAAACCTCATTAGTAGTGTCCCAAAGCTCTGATCAATAAAAAAATCTGATCTCCATTGCTTTACGTAGCATATTCTTGAGTGCAAATTTTTATCTTGTTTTCATATTTTTTTTCTTTTTCGTTTCCCAATTTCCAAAAAGAAACACAATGATATCCAATCCAGAACTTTCACAAGATACAGTAAGAAGAGCACAAATCAACATATAGAACTCTTAAAACATAAAAAAAGGGCATTTTCCTTTTTCCCTGGATTTGGCTGCTTCAACTAAGCCAAAGTCATTTTCTCAAATACTGTTCATTCACTGAGAATTAAGCAGAAATAGCACGAAAAACATTAACCCATAAAGGAAAAAAAATCAGATAATTCAAGTTCAAGCAACAGAACAGAGGAAGAAGAGGAGGGAGGAATTACCGGTGAGCGAGTGATATGAACTGGGTAGTCTGAGTTGAGTCGGGGCCAGTTTTGAATCTGAGTTTGATTCAGTCTCAGCAGCTAAGGGAGAGAAGAGGGATCCCACTAATTTGATCGTTTTATATTCAGGAGCATCTGGTTCTGATCCTTTGATTCGGGCTGTGCGGATATCGGTGGTAGCCGGCAAGAGGAAGGTTCTTTGATGTAGCGCCTTCTCCATCAAAATCAATTTTTTTTTAACTCGCCGTCACCTGCACGTCTTTCCAGACAGAACAAAAAACAAAAACAATTTCTTTATGGAATTGCTAGGTCTAATATATACCGTATAAGCATGCAGTAAAATACCCAAATTTTCAATCTTATATTCTTTTTCTGCAACTTACATAAATACATAAAACTCCTCCGCCCAAATCCTTAGGAAAAAAGAGAAAAAAAAAACGCCTCCGCCCAAATAATCTATTTTTTTTTGAAGTTTTACCTATTTTCCTCGAAATAAAAACTAATTGATCCATAAAAATTTATAATAAAAAACCACTTATTAAGAATCAAATCAATATTTTAAAAGATTTTAACAATTAAAGGTATATATACTTTCTTTTATAACATTTGAATTTTTTCCTAAAAATATAATTAAATAGAAAACATGTTGTAAAGTTGAAATGGTGAAAAGCAGTACCTCTTTTATGCATGAAATTGAACAGCAAACTGAATGTCAGAAAAGCTGTGTTACCGAAAAAAAAACATATGTTGCAGTTGAAAAAAAATGAAAAGGAAATTAGGACAGTATGAAACTCAACAAGCAATGTTTGAAAACTTTAATGTTGATGCCAGCTCAAAAAGTTACATAATGAGCTTATTTGAGTTTTTTTTTCCTAATATATTAGTATGGCTCCGTTTAGTATGCTAGTTCATGTAAAGTATTATGAAGTCTTATTTAATTAAAAAATTTATCTTCTAAAATTAAGATTGAATAAAATATTTGTAGCTTACATAAATGCTTGATTATTTATTGTAAGGGGAATGATTGAACTCAATAAGACAATACAAAATTTTCTTTTAATTTAGTTTTTTTTTGTTTTTTATTTTTAACTCAAGATTCTTACTTATTGATCATTATAATTTTATTGTTAAATCTCGTTTGTTCTTCACGAAATAATTTAAAATCTACAATATGCTTGTTATCTTTACAACCCAAGTTTATTTTAAACTTCATTCGTTGTAAATCAAATTTGATTTTATCTTATTTGATCAAACCCTAATCTCAGTTCTCTACAAATTTGAGGTGGTTCGTTGTTGTAGCAGGATACTGGACATACACGAATCTAGCCCATTGACTTTTATGCGTGAACATCTTTTTGGCACGCCTAATAGAATCTTTATTTTTGTATGCCAGTAACAACTAGATAGATAACGAAAAATTCCAAGACCAATACTTAATACTAGAAAGAATCCCGCTAAATCATCCAACACGGTAAAAAAAGGAGAGGAATTGACCATGACTTCATCTCTTATTAGAAACCCATTAAATTCTGCACTTGAGAAAGCAAGTCCAGCTAATGTCAAAGAAGATCTATTGAATCGACTATTGGAGGAGATCCAGAAAGATTCTCTCTCATCTCCTAAGCCTTTCTCCATGGCCAACATTCAAGGGTTGGTCTCCTAAATTTATGTAGAAAACTAACAACTCGGTACAATGCTCACCAATCAGATGGTCGTAATATTTCAACCGTCAATAGAAGATAATCAGAATATTAGCAACAGTATTCTAAAGAATCTAGAGTCTATGAGATAAAACCAGACCGAGCTTACAGCCCTTCTACAGGGCCAACCTAATCCTGAACTTCAAGAGCCTCGCAGATGCCCACATCATAGCCAAGCCGGCCTATAACATAGTTCGATTACATCCTAAGACATCTTAAGGTTAAATCTATGAATTCACAACCCCAACAAAGCCAGCCTAAACAAGTTTCTAGCTATGATTTAACTAAAAACATGGTTAACTGAGAGAGCCTACACTATCCGACTTAACAAATTCATGAACAATTTAGCTAAACTTAATCTAGGTCAATACAATTTGGTTCTATAGAGTCACCAAAACTAGCCAATCATGTCAGTAATGAAATTGTCAAAAATATGCTGGGTAAAGCTCTACACACTATGGGGGTCAATTTAAAGCCAACGACGATCCCATCATATAGGAAGCCATATCCCAAAGTATGGATTCAATCTTTCCCTTTTCCAAAGGGGCACAAAATCCTTAAATTCTTTTATTTTTGGGAGAAGAGAATATTACGACATTCGAGGACATTTTTAGATTCACCATTCAATATAGAGAGGCTAGCTCATTTCCCTTTTAGAAGCTAAGCTTGTTCAACAATCCTTTAATGAAAACTGCCTTTACCTAATACACCAACCTAATGCCAGAATTGATCTTTAGTTAGGAATAAATGGAAGATAAATTCTACGTTAAATGCTATTGGCCATCACTAGAAGTGACATTGGCTAACTTGGCTAGAGTAATGTAGATGCCTGGTAAATCAGTATCTAAGTATATAAGCCGATTCAAGAAACTAAAGCTATAGTGTCAAACACAGATCACTGAGGTTGATTGTGTGCCAATGGTAATAAGAGGAATGTTCTTTGTAATAAGGGAATACTTTGAAGGACATTAATTTAGGGACCTATATGAGTTAGCCACTAGGACGACCAGTTATGAGAGGCTCTTGATCAAAAGAGTCCAAAAGAAGGCGTCTTCTAAGGGAACATACTACAAGAACCAGTCTGATGTACCAGCCATACAAGTAGAGTCAGAAAGTGACTTTGAGAGCTCTTATTCAGATAAAAAGGTCTGTGTGGCCGAGGTAGTAAGAAAAGCTCCATATAAATGTCATATCTTTAAAAAGTTGACTACTAATAAAGAAAAGAAAAAGTTCGACAAGATACTAAGATCACTAAAAAGTTTTTTTTTTTATTTAAAAAAAGTCGACGATAAATTCGATTGGCTTTTAAAAGATAAATAGATCAAGCTCTTAGAAGGGTATACAATCCTAACACTTGGACAAAGGGTTGGTAAAGACTACTACAAGTGGCATAATTCTTAGAGATATAGTACAAACAATTATATTGTATTTAGGAACGAAATCCAATGGCTTATTACTAAAGGCCGACTGTTATTTAGTTTCAAATGGAAAGCCTTTATTATTGAAACAAATCATTTCTTATCCACAAGCGTAAATGTGGTCATATACTCCACTAAAGAAGGCATTAAGAGAAGGATCCTCGGCTTGAATTTGGACCTAAAATAAGCCGAGATTAAGAATTCAAATGGGCGATATTGCCAAAGATGCCTCATAAAAGAAGAGAATAGTCACAACAGAGTTGACTACAAAGAAAGCGTGTTTGGTTTGTCCTCAATGCCTCAATAAGGAGCAAATAACATTAGACACAAAATCGACTTTGCTACACCCACCAAGGAAAACATTCAAACCTAGAGCCAATAAAGTCAATCAATGGGAACATAACGTTCCAAGAAAGAGCATATTGGAAAAATTCAAAGCTAACTAAGACTAAAAAAAAAGTGTATGTAGAGGCATGACCAGCTACGGAAATTAGAAAAAGTTGTCCAAATTGAAGACTAAAATGAAGAAACTTTGGCCCGGATTGATAGTTTAAACAAAAATCTCTATAGATATAGAGCCCTAGAAGGTCGGCTATCATCTAAGCTAACAATAAATGATAAGTAAACCTGCTTTTCAGCCAAAAAAGATATAGGTACCTGTTAGGATGAATTAAGCCAACCAAGGGGCAATTGATCAAAAGGAAACCAAAAAGAGACCGTTAAAATGGTTATCCTGTTACCAAAATCATTCCAACCAAAACCTAGTCAAGTTTCAATGCTAAATGGGGATGTGGTAGAGGTATGCAACGTTATAGCAAAGAACTTTAAGAGTCGGCAATGTTAACCCTCTGCCAACCAACTTATACAATGACCCACCATATTCAGCCACTTTATGTCAAGATCAACCTCAACGTGGTCCCTTGCAAAAGGATCCTCATTTATAAGAGATTAATAGTGAATATCTTACCTTTACAAAGTCAACTTAGAATTGCCAAAGTCAACTTAGAACCATCACAGGTAGTTATGATTGATTTTATTAGGCGCGAAACACCAGTCGAAGGATTCACATCACTTAAAGTCAAAATCATTCATTTAGAACGAGATGAACCATTCTATGTAGTCAATTTACTGAGCAACTGAGTTGGTCTGTAAATAATAATCCATGCCAATCTAAAGCCTTTTGCAGGTGACAAACAAGTGGCATCAATATCTCTGTATAATCATCAATCAAAACTACAATCTTATAAAAGAATGATGATGGCCGTTTTACAATGGGTACAACCAAAACACTACTCAATAAAACTCACCAAATCTTGAAGGCGGAACTTATTTAGCCAACAACAGTTAAAACAGGTCGACTTTCAGTCTATTTTTCAAATAAATAGATAGAAAGGAATAACCCTAACTGCTTTGGTCAAATTAAATCGGCCCCAAACAAACAGGATGACCACAACCCTCAAACTCAAAGCAAAATTAAAGAGATTAATTTGGGTACCAAAGAAAACTCTAGGCCAATTTTAATAAACAAGCACTTAGACTTAGTATTTAAGAGTAAATTAATGGTGATCTTGAAGAAATATAAAGATTGCTGTGTATGGAACTACACAAAGATTTTTGGTTTAAGTCAAGACCTAGTCGAGCATAGCCTCTCGATCAAGAAAGGATTTTAACCTTACAAATAACACATGCAAAGAATGTCTAGAGAGGTCGAAGAAAAGACAAATGAGGAGATCGAAAGGCTTCTTCAAGCTGGTTTTATTAGGCCTGTAAGCAATGTAGAATAGCTATCAAATATAGTTCCAGTTATAAAAAAGAATAGCAAACTCTAACTCTACATCAACTTTAAAATTTTGAATATGGCGACCCCCAAAGATAAATATCTCATGCTTATAGCTAATATATTGATTGTTCAGTTGCTTCTCATGAAATCATGAGTTTCATTGATAGTCATTCTAGGTATAGCCAGATATTCATTAAAAAGTTGGACATTTGTAAAGCGGCATTCAGATACTCAAGAGTCATTAGGAGATATGAATGGGTCGTAATACCGTTCAGATTAAAAAATACAGTGGCAATATATCATATAACAATGAATGTCATCTTTTATGACATGATAGGCCAATTTTTGGAGCTTTATATTGATGACGTAATTATCAAGTCTAATTTAAATGAAACATATTTGCCCGATTTAAAATTTGCATTTGATAGCATCAGCTTAAATGAACTCACTAAAGTGCGCCTTTGGAGTATTGGCCGACAACTCTCTTAAATTTTCGGTACACTAGTGGGGGGTGGAAGTAGACCAAAACAAAGCTAAAGCTATAATAGAGGCATCTGTACCAAGAAAGAATATTAACAATTGATTGACAAAATAAATTTTTTAAGGCGATTCATTTCAAATTTTACTGGTCATCTTCATTCTTGGTCGCCTTTATTGAAATTGAAAGATGGTGAGGAATTTAGGTGGACGTTACATCACCAACAAATCTTTTAAAAAAATCAAGAAATATCTTACAAATCCACTAGTCATGGTTTCATAAAAAATGGCCAACCTCTTATCCTCTATATATTAATGGCCAATGAATCGATTGGTAGCATGTCAGCCCAAGAACACTAGGGGAAAGAGAAAGCCATTTATTGTTTTAGCTGAGTTCTGAATTATGTTGAAACTAGATACATTGTTATTAAAAATTTATGATTGGCTCTATACTTCTCATGCACCAAATTAAGATATTATTTACTGTTGACCATCGTACATGTGGTTTGTCAAGTCAATATTGTTAAATATCTTTTATCAAAATTATTTTTAAAAAATCAACTTGGCAAATAGGCTATCAGCTTATAAGAATTTTCATTAAAATATGTTCCCCAAAAGGTAAGCTTTGACCATCTTCTTTACAGTTTACCCATCACCTTATTAAACTAATGATGATCTTAAAATTGGATGTGTTAACAACCAAAATGGGTAAACGTGGTTTGATGGCTCAAAAATGGTAGAAGCAATTGAAGCCAACATTGTCTTTGTTTCCCATATAGACTGAAGACAAAAATGTCGTTCATATTGGACTTTTTGTGTACCAATAATCAAGCAGAATACTCATTATCGGCCACGAAATGCTTGCAGAGATGAGGGTAAAAGATATAGAATTAGAGGTACTAGTCATCAAGCAAATTATTTGTGAATATAGTTATGCAGCTAACCCGTTAATACCATATTGTAATAAAGGTCGGCATCTCCCTGGAGTTTTTCATTCTACCATCATTAAATTCGTAACAAGACAATTTAGAAGCCAATGACTTAGCCCATGAGGCATTTGGTTTCAAAATAGAGTTAGAAGAAATACCACAGATATATCAGCCTAGCTTATGCCTTTTTAGCAAAGAGTTACTATAATAAGAAAAAAGAGATTGATTTTACAAATTGATCTAAATTTTGATTGGATGGACAAATTGATCAATTATATGAGAAATCCATATGAGAAGGCCAACCAACAATTATAAGTCCTGGCACCAAAATTTACTTTCTTTACAGGGGAACTATTTAGAAGAGATCCCCTTAGGAAGTACTAAGATGCATTAGTCCTATAGAATATATGCTTGTCATGGCTGAATCTCATGAAGGGTTAACAAGAGCATACCTAAGTGGCTGAACCATGAAGAAATCAATCCTAAAGAATGGTTTCTAGTGGCCAACCATAAAAAAATACTGTCATGATTATGCTAATGGTTGTAAAGAATATCACAAGCATAACCCTACTCAGATCGTCCTAGCTGAAGAGATGTACACAGTCATTAAACCATGGTCATTTAAAAGATGGACAATAGATATCATAAGCAAAATTTACCCCTTTTGTTCAAAACAACACAAATTTATCTTTGTGGCTATAGACTATTTCACAAAATAGGTGGAAGTCGTCCTATTAAAATTAGTTACTCAACAGTTAGTAATCAAGTTCATCAAGAAAAGTATCATAGAATGATATAGCCTTCCATAGTCAATCATAACTGATCAGTGAATAATCTTTATAGGAAAAGATATAGCCGACTTTGCAAGAATTTGATTAAAGTGATCCAACACCCTTTACTATGCTCAATCTAATGGACAAGCTGAATCAACCAATGAGTCAATCAGCATTGGGCTCAAAAACTCGGTTGAAGGTAATCTTACAACATAGAATGAAAAATTACAAGAGGTTCTTTGGCCTAAAAGAGTCAACCCAAAGACAGCTACTAGAACTTCTCCAAGAATTGGGCTAAGAGGTTTCATGGCTATCAGCTAGTCTATAACCATGAAACCATGGTCCCAATAAAACTCATAGTTGACTCTATTAGAAAAAGACTCCAAGATGAATTAAGTGTTGAATAATATCAAGATGCTATGTCAAAAGAGATTGACAAAATTGATCAAGAATGAATAAAACATTTAATCGGCTTAAGATACAAAAAAAATAAAGACATAATGGTTGAATAATAAGAAAGTAAAGTTCAAGTCCTTTAAGATCAATGACTTAATATGGAAAGCCATCTTACCAATTAGCTCAAAGGAGCAAGTTTTGTGAAAATTCAATCTAAAGTGGGAAGGTTCATTCAAGGTTGCCAAAATTATTGGTAAAGGGGTATATCAACTAGTCAATTTAAAAAGGACCAAGCATCTTAGGTCGATCAATAAAAAATATCTCAAGTCTTATTTGCCAACTATTTGGGAAGGAATTGATAATGTGAAATTCCAATCTTAAAGATCTAAATGAAGATAAATCGATTAGTTAGTTCAAAGGATGATAAGTCGGTTGAAGTTATATAAATTTTCATCATTAATTAAAAGCCGATTATTTTGATTGAGTACATCTGTATAAAGATATTTTGATCAGTTAATTACTTCAAAATATGATAAGCCAATTATATTTGTGATTGTCACATTTACTAATATAAAGTCGATTATATTCATGATTATCATATTTACTAATATAAAGTCGATTATTTCGATGAAATACATGTTTGTTGCATTAAATAACGCTGACGATTTCAGTTGGACATCCAAATAAGATTTCGATAAGTTAAAAAAAATTCAATTCAAGGACGATCCATGAAGACAAATAGTGAGAAGCAATTTAAATTTCATTCATCAAAAAGTTCATATAAAGTTTTGAAAGCCGATTTCATTTACATTGATATTTGTTTTAAACTCAAAAATAAATTGGCTATTTTTGCGTCCACAACCTTTATCTCCTATTGGGCTTGAGGCTAAAAAAGAGCCTCAAATTTTGGGACAGTTGCTAAGAATCTACTAAACCAAAATTTGAGATTTCTTTATCCTCTCAGCCTCGGCCGCTTTTAACTTCTTTTCTTTTGCCTCAAGAGCTTAATCCTCTCTTTTGAGCTTGTGCTCTAGATACCCAATTCTTGGACTTTAAACATCTATTGGGTGTCAAACCGATCTAGGTTTTCTTTTTCTAAGGCTTTTTTTCAACCTTTTGAATAACCTCCTTAGCTGACTGCTTCTTTTTTGCAAGGCTAATGAAAGAGATAGTAAAGTCATAGATCTTTGTCTTTAGGCTAATTGATTTTACATTAGTTGTAGCATTGTTAGAAATAAACTTGAGCTTTTTGTTTAGCTCTAACACAAATCGATTGTCCAAAAAAAATCGGCCGCCTGAGACTGCATACTCTTCAATTGGTTGATCATAGCTAATACTTCTTTATGAATAGCATGGGTAAGAGGAGAAGCTGACTCATTAGAAGAGTTTTCTGATGAAATACTTCTCAGAAGTCGATTCCTAGATAAGCATGTTGAAGATGTCAACTGCTGAAGTAGTCCATTCAATCTTCAAAGGATGTTTCGAAGTCGGCTTCACAGGTTTAGTTGGCTAAATAGGAGATGGTTGAACAGTCTCTAATCTCTCGACAGTGATCCTTCAACCATGCATCCATTGTACCTTTATAAATTATGCCTCCATAAGCTACTTCGCCATTATTGGTGCATCAAAATCCAATCTTGTATATAACACAACAACCACAAATGTATTTTTTTTTAAAGAAATAACTTATCAACAATACTCCTCCATTAATACTCCCCTACGAGTTGTTCTAGTCATTATTTATGTTGATCCAACTACTAGACTATCCTATATAACCTATTTGCTAGAAGAAGCATTAAAGGCGAAGTCCAAGAAATATTTTATGAGCAGCTACCAAGTCATCAAATTTATATTCTTGGTATGTCTCATTTATTTGTTGCATAGAAGTTGCTGTAAGAGAGTGTGGAGCCCATCAAATACCTTGAGTCCACCAATGTATCAATTGGCGCACCATTCGCACCCGCCACAGATTACCTACGCCCTTAACCAATGTCGAACCTGAAATCTTATCCCTTATAGGCCTTTAAGGTTTGATGATTGTACCCATATTGATTTGCTATAAATAGAGTAGAATTAGGGGGAGGAATTGCACTGCTATGGAACAAGGAAACCAATATCCAAATTCTATCATATATTAAATTTCACATTGATGTTGTGATAATGGATGAGGTGTCTAAAGTGTAGAGATATACTAGGATATACAGCTTACTTGAAACAAATCGAAAAAAACATATATAGACCCTGATAAAGAGGCTGTCTAACATGTCTAGTCTCCTTTGGATATGTAGTGGACACTTCAATGAAGTTATGATAAAGAGGCTATCTAACATGTCTAGTCTCTTTTGGATATGTAGTGGACATTTCAATGAAGTTATGGAGATTGGGGAAAAATGTTTTGGGGGGGAAGGGGTGGGTGTCATTGAGAGAAGCTAAAGCTATAAAGACTTTAAAGAAGCTATCAAAGTATGTCAATTCCATGATATGGGATGGGCGGGTTTTCCCTTCACATAGTCCAACAAGAGATATGGTGGTAATCTAATTATGTAAAAGATTGATAGATTTCTATGTACTGAAGAATAGATCAAGCTATATAGAAGAGTCTAAGTGTTTCACCTCACGACAATAGACTCTGACCACTTCTACTAAAAGCTATTATATTGGAGAAATAAGGTAGAAGTAGGGGAGAGGGAAGTCTAGATTCTATTATAAGGACTGTAAAAAATTATTTTACATCAATACTCATAACTTATCATTTAAAAATATTTTTTTCTACTAGAAATTAATTTTTCTTTATTAACAATTGTAATAACTAAAACTCATTTGAGAGGAAGAAATTGACATTATCTTTAGTCATTTTATTTTCTTTATTTAAAAGTTGATGAAAACTATTTTTTAGTTGAATATAATAGTTAATATAATTAATTTTTTTATTAGTTTTCATAAATTATAATTTAAGATAGATTTAAAACACTTATATTATTCTCTATTAACTAGTAAAAATTCACTTGTGAGCTTGAATTATTTTCATAATGAAAAATTGAATATTAATAGATATTAACTTTTTAGTATGTATTTTTTGTATTTTTATATTATTTTCATATGAATTTAAAAAAATTATAAAATAATTCAGTTTCATGATAATTCATTTAAAATTTAATCTTTAAGACTTTTGCTCTACACACTTAATTGAATTTAATGGTAATTTAAGATACTTTAAATTAATTATTGTCCATAATTTTTATATACCAATATTTATTTAATTTATATCTAATAATCAATCTAATTTATTTATATAGTATACATATATATACTAATTTTTTTAAAAAAATTAGTTGAAGTTAAGTGTGGTTAAGTGGCTTCTTTGATTTAATCTATCTTCACTATTATAAAAGAAGATATTTCATGATAAAAATTTTATGATAAAAATTTAGTACTATCACAAATTCATGATAAATATTGTCACAAATTTTTTATTATTATTAATTTGTGATAGAATGTTTTACAATACACTCTATCACTAATTTGTAATAATAATCTAACACCAATTTTTGATATAACATATAACAAAATTATATCAAAAAAATAGTGATAGAATTTCGGTAAAATATGTTGACGTGAACGAGTGTTGTAAGGTAAAAGGATGGCCAACTAGTTTAGGTTAAAATGGCATAGTATTAGATTTTTTAAAAAATATAAAATTAACAAAATTAAAGTCATTTAGATCCTAGCCCTTAAGAAAAAAATAATTGAGTGTATGTTTTAGGTCTTTGCAAATTGAGATTTTCTGGAAAAAATAATATTTTAATTTAATTTAATTTAATTTAAAATTTGATTTAAAATTCATTTTAATTTATTTAAAATTGATCAATTTAATTTTAATTTAATTTTAATTTTTATTTAATTTAAATTAAAAAATATATTAAAATTTTTTAAAAAATAAAAATCGAATTGAATTAAATCAAACCAGCTTAGTTCCATATATTTGAAACCAATCGATTCAGTTTCAATTCATACTTAAATCGGAAAATGCCCAATCCTAAAAAATAACACCCACAAAATAAAAATTACAAAATTATCAATTTTAAAATCTCCAAAAACCCTCTCACCTGAAACCCTAACCAATCTACATTCTCTAAGCCGCCGCCGCCGCCGCCGCCGCCGGCGCCATTCTCTGGTAGCTGCAGCCACCACAGTCTAGTAGCAAGGTTCCTGGCCGACACCCACGTCGCCCTCTTCCGTTGCTTTTGGCCCCTTCTCCCTCGACATCCGCTCCCTCACTACCCACCAAGTCCTTGGACCCCCATCCATAACCCCTCTCCCCTTCGCTCTCTTTGCATCCGTCGAGCCAATCAAAGGCAGCCACCTCACCATCTCGCCGTCGAACCACTCCTTAGTACTCATCGTCTACTCCACCACTCCACACATCACATCATTTTGTTGGTTCTCGAACCAATCAAAAATTTTATTTTCCTTTGCGCATTCTATTTTTTTTTTCCTTGTTTTCATCCACTAAAGGGTTAATCTCATGTGGGTACTTAGTTTTTTTTTTTTCCCCCTCCTTTTTATATTTGTTTATGTGCAATTTTTGACCTTTTTTCTTTTGAACTTTTTTGGTTGTTTTACCTTCTCTATTTATCGGACTTGTGCTATTTTGTTTATTTGTGTTGATTAACTCGTTTTGGCATCTGGGTTTTGCTACTTTTAGCGAATTTACTGAGTCTATTTGAAACTTGTATTGAAGCAATTCTTAAAGAAAAAATTATTAAATTATATAAAAAAATAAAAATATCAAAAATATTTATAACATTATGATGTTCAGGTTAAAGGTTTAAATTCTTTTAAATTTTTTTATATATTATAAAAATAAAATTATTAAATTATACAAAATAAAATTAAAAAATAACAAAATGTTTATAATGAGAGAAAAGTTTTAATCTTTTGTAAAATTATAAAAGAGTAAATGAAGATTAATTAATACTATAAAGGATAAAAATCGTTTTTTTATAATAAAATAAAATAATGTTAAGTATTTTAAATTGTATTTAAAAAATAATATATTAAAAAATAAATAATTTTAAAATTTTATTATTTTATCATCTTATAATTATTTAATACATTATTTTTTAAGATATAATTTAAAATATTTAATATTATTTAATAAAATAACAGAAAAATTAAATATATAAAACAAATATAGAGACCAGTTACACACGAGTAGAGGCATTTAGCGTTTAATGTGTTTACATTTACTAAATATTTATTATTCTTTCCATAATTAATCGTTCCAATTTACAATAACTATGACTTCAAAATCATATTATTATTGTAAACTTAGCGCATCAACTATGTCAAGTATGGAAATCTTAAAAGCCTAGTCTTTATCCAACTCACATGATAAGCCGACTTGAGTCCAATTTGTCTGAAAAGCATTCATTCATTCGAAACATCTAACGCTTTCAATTTTTTTAACACAAAAATAATAATAATAAATGCAATTGCTTTTGCATGTAGTTAATTTGTAGATATTTAATTTTTTTTTATTTGTTAAATTTTTTAATATATACTCTAAATTTTTTTTAAACGATTTACGAAAGACGTTAATTATAAATAATTAAAAATAAAAAAAATTAAAATAAAGAGATAAATAATTATATAAAAAAGTTATGTGATTTAATAATAAACATCTATATCTATAGTGGATTAGGAGATTTTAATTTTTTTTATTAGTTTACAAAGATCTTTCGCAATAGATAATTAAATAATACAATCAATAGACGAGCTTTCAATGATTTATCAATACTTTTTTAATCACTTATATCTCAAGCAATCTTATGACATTTTATTGTGCACTCAACATTCAAGGTTCTCTAGCTTTTTTTCTTTTCTTAGAGTTTCTTTTTAATGCTTGATTATATTAAGAGGTTATAAGGATTTATATAGTATTTTAAGCATTCTTAAAACTCATATTTGTAGTGAAAATAAGAGTTCATACATGTAAGAGTCTAAATCTCACTAGAAGAATTCGAATCGAGGTAAAAATGTAAGTTTCCTAAAATTAAGTACTATGAGGGTTCTGTCTTCAGCGTTCCGACGCTTAGAAGTTAATGTCACGGCTCTCACACTTGGAGATTTGTCTTCTCGTACTTTTACACATTTCTTTGCTTCTGACTCCTTGTTTTCGTCCCTTTATCTTCTATCCAACATGTCCTCGATCATGTGTTGATTCATCGTTGATTTTTAATTCAAAATCATATTTAAATACAATTTTGAATCATTAATTACAACAAAGCCTGTGTTGATTCAAAATCTCTCTACAAGAAACTTTTCAAGATCCATTTACATCAAACACTTTATCACTTAGCATTTTTTTCAGTTAAGTCTTTATCTAGACTTAACTTCTCTTAGGCATATGACTTTGGTATCAAAAGATACGAATGCATCTTTTTCGAGTAGCCTTCGTATTGCGACTCCTATGTCACTTTTGATACCATAATCATAATTCCCTAGTGGTTGATACTTATTCTTGCCGTCAACACTCTTACCATGCATTTTCTTTTAACCCATGTCACTTTGGTGAGCAATTCTCCATTTCTGCCTTTTGGTATTCATTTCCTCAATAACCCACGTTGAGCCAACTATAGCATTCCCATCAAGTACATATAGCCCCTTGTGGTTCTCACCTTTCATCATCACCATAGATCATTTCACCACTTCTAGTGTTACTTTTCTGCCTTGAATGAACACTTATCTTGATTTAGCACTCTTAGGGATATCAAGTTTCACCTAACTCCAGGAACATGCCTTATATTAAGTAACTCTCTAATTTTTCTATCATGCATCTTTATTCTTATGCTATCAATTCTCATAACTTTACAAGTTATATCATTATCTATTAGTATTTTATTACCCTTAATGGATCTATAATTGGTAAATAAGGATTTATTAGGACACATATAGTAACTTTAGTCAGAATCATGTATCCACTCACCAACATGCTTCCTATTAGAAACTACCAAAGATTTTGCAACCTCATAGTTTTTCTCACAACTATTGCAGTATCTCTATTCTTTTTTCTTTTTAGACAATCCTTTATCAAGTACCTTTCTTTCTTGTAAAGATAACATTTATTGGATATATCTATTGATTGATTGTTCTTTCCATCTCTTTTCCTTATAATCAAACCTATTGCACTACCGAACTTAGATCTTTTTCTTAATTCTTATGAGTTCAGCGAGACTTTAACATCACTCATCGTTAAAGTCTATCTGCCATACATAAATATATCTATAAGGTATTTATAACTTGAGGTAAAAAAACATAATAAGATAATTGCCTTATCCTTATCTTTAATCTTGATGTCAATCATCTCAAGATCAATTATTACCTTATTGAAGCGTTAATGGTCTTTAATTGAAGTTCTTTCAATCATGAATAACTGGTATAACTTCTTGTTAACATACAGACGATTCGTCAAGAAATTTATCATGTAGAAGGCGTCAAGCTTCATTTAAAGACCTATTATCATCTTCTCTCCAGTCACTTCCCTTAGAACTTCATCACCCAATGCTAGAACTATGGTATTATAGGCTTTCTTCTAAATTATTTCTTTATCTGACTTGGGTTCAGATGTCGTAAGTTTTTTCTCTTTGTTGGTTGTTGCTTGAGTCTCTTCAAGCGCTGAATCTAACCCTTGAATCACCAATATAGCCATAATCTCAATTGTCCATAGATTGAAATCATTATGCCTATTAAACTTCTCAACTTCATACTTGTGATTTGCTATGGTTGAATAACCTATACACAATAATTGACCTCCACCTTGGCTTTGATACCACTTTGTTAGGGTTTTTAGCTTGCACTATAAAAATTTTCTAAGTATTTTGTAGAAGACTTTAATTACAAGAAACCAAGAATAAGAAAAAAATGAAGATAAAGAGATAAATAATCACACAAGAAAAGATATATAGTGCGATAATAAACGCTTAAGTCTATGGTGGATCACGGGATTCTAATTTCTTTTATTAGTTCACATAAAACTTAGATCACACAAATATCTCGTAAGAGATAATCAAATAATACAATCAATAGATGAGCTCTCAAAGATTTAACAATACTTTCTTGATCACTCAAATCTTAAACACTCTTATGACACTCTCTTATGCACTTAGCACTCAATGCTATCTAATTCTCTATTTTCTTTCTTAGAGTTTCTCTTTAATACTTGATTATTCTTGTTGAAATGTTTATAGTATTTTGTATATATTTATGGTCACTATTAAAGAATAGAAAATAGATTGATAACTTTTCAAATATGATTAATTGACATTCCAAATAGGACACATACCTTCACTTATATAATCATGTATTTTTCTCATATCAATGCACAAGAATTCTTCTACTCTTTGTTCCTTCATATAGTATCAAAGTTAGCACTTGAATTTTGAATTATTTTCTTCCGACAGCACTGCCTATCTATTTTTTTGCCACCGTGCTCTTTTTTTTTTGTGGTTGTGCCCTCAAAAGGATCTCGCTGGTAAGACCCAAGAAATCATCGTTGAAGCATCACCGAATGTACATTTATGCACCGGTAACAGTAGCACTCCCTGGCGTCCGTATTGTTCTCCGATGACCGTACCATTCTTCAGCCACCTCCATTAACCTCAGAAGGCATTAGTGACTAGGTCTGCAACAGTTTGATCCTCATTGATCGCCGGACGCACCTCTACACACTAGTAACAGCTCTATTCTCCGGTGAACTTCAACCGCTGATCTACTTTTTTTTCGGTGTGCGTGTAAAATCGTCACTTGATTATCGTCATTGTTACCAGAAGACCATCATCGTCACCAAAAAATGGCTATTGTGTTGTCAAAAAACTATTTATGGTTGTCAGTTATTTTCTCCTTCCTCATTTTCTTCGATTTGTGATCCAATATGACTATTGAGAGCTTTAAAATAGAAAATCAACCTCCATTTGCGACTCTCATCGGTGTCGATTATAAGAAATACCTTAAATACCAAGTGGCTAAGCAATCTACATCTTCCATTGCCTTCATTGCACATACTGGTAATTCGGTCGCCTGTCTTATTTAATCCTCTTCTTTAGGACCCTAGGTCCTTAATCTGGTGCCTTTGACCGCATTTTTGGTAAACTTTAATTACTTTCTCATACTTCTACATTTAGGTTATTGCCATCTGTCACCTTAGCTAATGGAGTTACAACTATTGCTCAAACAGTTGGTCGAGCACATCCTTTTCCTTCTTTTCTTTTAGAATTTATTTTTTATATATAGCATTGTCCTTTTAATCTTATCTCTGTCACTAAATTTACTCACTCTTTAAACTGTGCAATCACCTTTGTTAATAACTCTATTCTTAAATAGGATCGCAGTACGAAAAAGATGATTGGCGTAGGTCGTGAGTCACAGGGGTTCTATCATCTGAGTATTCCTTAACCATCTGTTGCATACACTGTCACTAAATTTCCAGCACATCTTCATAATCGTTTGGGACATCCAAATCTATTAAAGCTTTAAAAAATGGTTCCAAGTCTCTCTAGTCTATCGTCTTTCAATTGTGAATCTTGTCAGCTTGAAAAATACTCTTATGGATTATTTCTAAAACGTGTCAATAATCGAGCTGCGTCCCCTTTTGAATTAGTTCATTCAGATGTCTAGGGTCCGAGTTAAGTCTCTTCTATTTTAGGTTATAGATACTTTGTTACGTTTATTGATGATTATTCGTGTTGCACCAGCAAAATATTTGTTATATAAGAATAAGGGTCATACACAGGTAGTTGAATAGTCAAATGTTAATTGGGCAGGTTCTTAATCAGATAGACATTCTACTACTGGGTATTGTGTTCTTGTTGGAGGAAACCTTATACCATGAAAAAGTAATAAGCAAGAAGTTGTTGCTAGGTTAACCGCAGAAGTAGAATATCGTGTCATAGCCTTAGCAACATGTCAGCTTTTATGGTAGAAACAATTGGTCCAAGAATTGAAATTTACAGACATATCACAAATGAAGTTACTTTATGATAATCAAGCTACACTTCACATTTTATCCAACTCGATATTTTATGAAAGGACTAAGCATATAGAAATTGGTTGTCACTTTATTCAAGAGAAGATTTTATCTGGCTGTATTTTCACAAGTTATGATTGCTCAAACGACCAGTTAGCAGACATTCTTACTAAATTTCTTAAGGGTCCTCGAATTGATTTTATTTGTAACAAGGTTGACACATATGATTTATATGCTTCAGCTTGAGAGGGAGTGTTGAAATATATATAGTATATATTTATGGTCAATATCATAGAATAAGAAATAGATTGATAACTTTTCAAATAGGACTAATTGACCTTCCAAATAGAACACATAACTTCATCTATAAGAATTCTTCTACTCTTTATTTTTTCACAATTCTAAAGGGTTACATGAGTTTATATAGTATTTAAAACATTCTTAGAAAACCTATTTATAGTCAGAATAAGAGTTCATGCATGTAGAATTCTAAAAATTATTCGTAGAAGTCGAACCAAGCTAAAAATGGAAGTTTCTTGAAATTGGGCGTTGCAATGCTACTCTTCCAGCATCGCGGCATTGAGGGTTCTATTTTTAGCATCATGGTACTGAGAAGTCAGTGTTATAGTGCTCACACCTAGAGATTTGTCTTCTTGTGCTTTTATGCCCCTAATTACTTTCGACTTTCTATTTTTGTCCTTTTCTCGTTAATCCAAAGCGTCATCGTTCATATGTCAACTCTTCATTAATTTTTAACTCAAAATCATGTTCAAACATAATTTTAAATCACCAATTTCAACAATTTTCTATTATGCATACTAAAAAGGTTATCATGTCAATTGTTTTCTATTTTATGTGAATAAGATATTATGCAACTGAGTCTTCTTAAAGAAATTTTTTTGAAATAGTTCAAGTGAAAAATGAAGGATCATAATAAATAACTAATTAGTATAATTTTTGTCCTCTTCAATAACTTACTTTGCGAATAAATATGCCATCCAGTTAAATTAACAACATCTTGTGAGATAAAAATTGGAGCTGAATAGCATTATTATCGAAGAACTAAGATAACTAGATAAAATTTGCTTTTATGAGAATCACTAAAATATCTATGCCCTAGTTTTGTTTTAGATCTTTGTAGTCAACCCATCTCTTCAGGTTAGAAAAAAAAATAAAAAAAGGAGCAATGCTATATAACCTCCACTTATTCTCTGAAATTCTGAACAACCCCATCTTCTTTCAATTAATTGCAGTAATATACAAACCTATTGCAATCTCATTTTCATGAATCATTGTAAGACTCATTTACCTTTTCTAAAAATTTGCATACATTATACTAGTTAGAGTAAAAGTTAGCACTTCAATAAAATAAAATAAAGCATGCATTTACTTTGTGAAAAACATCTAGAAATGAAAATATATTATGAGATAAAGAGATAAATGTAATTGTTGAAATTAGTGATTCAAAATTATGTTGGAGCATGAATTTGAGTTGTAAACTAATAAGGAGTCAACATGAAGTCGAGTATACGATGAACGTACAAGAAAAGTGCTAAACAAAAAGTCGGGTATAAGAACTGTTCACGCCAAGTACTATTCATACGAAACTGTTCACATCAAGGTACTGTTCATACAACGACTTACAAGAGTTTCTTATTTTGGCTTAGTTCAACTTCTTCGAGTGAGATTTGGACTCTTACATGCTTTGAATCCTATTCTAATTAGAAATAAAGTTTTTAAGGACTTTGTAAATATTATATAAATCATTTTAACCCTTAAAATTAATTAAGCATAAAAAGCATCAAAGATGTAAACATATTTAACTCTTAAAATTAATTAAGCATAAAAAGCATCAAAGATGTAAACATAAGAAAGAATAAAGAGTTAGGTAGATACTAAGTGCTGAGTACACAAGAGTGTAACTATGAAATTACTTGAATGTTGAGTACATAAGAGAGTGATGATAGATCTTTTATGCTGGATATAGGTGTTTGTTATCAAACCACGTATATTTTTTCTTGTATTTTTTTAATCTTTATTGTTGTGTTAATATTTTATATTTTTGATTATTTATGAGTGAAGCCTTCTGAACGCGCATAAGATTCTTAGGGTGTTAATATTGAAGATGATGCTTACGTGTCATTCTAATATTGTGTGAATATTAATTGTCTAATATTTATTCAATAAATATTTTAAATAAAATTGTTAATATTAAATAATAAATTATAAGATGCTCGTAACATTTTAGACCTTGTATGATCTAAAGGAGTTTAGATCAATGCTAAAAGTTAGCAACGCTAATAGTTATAAGTGCTAAGAGTTAGCAAAATTTAAAAGTTAAAGTCTTATCTGAAATGGGACAAAGACTTGGGAGTGTATTAGTAATGACATAGTTGCAAATGATGTTAAGAAATGACATTATGCAGTATGTTCTCGAACATCTTGTTCCTGACCTATCTTACTGACACAGGTCTGTTAGTAAAGATTTTTTATATAAAGATTAATTTATGTCTATATCTGAATAGTCCAGATGGTTAGTCTTAGTAAACCATGAATTTAGTGGAAGTTCGTATAGGCATACAAGTTTTCAATAAAGATTAAGTACTGAACGGACTCACGATAACCTTTAATAGACATCCTATAAAATCGTCAATGGATTGTCTTCTTGAGTTGAGTAGTATTTGTGATATTTTGACCTAAGTGTCATGGTGGGCTTATGAATGATCCACTATACTTTGGTTCCACTCATATTAGGGACCTTTCATTGTCTGACCGTTGGGTATTGCTAGATATGGTCCTATACTTATGGAGTCCGGTGTAAGTAAATATGAGATCCATCAGCTCATATAGGTGATTTTATATCATGATGCTCCAAGATTGTATTTTAGAAAGTTTTATAGCTATAAGCAATAAACCCGTGAAAGAGTTTCCCGTGGGATAAATAATATCGTAAAAGTGTTTGTAAATATTATTTATAGAAATATAAATCTGGAGATAAGTACACGGTTGAGCATATTAAGATTTGACAATGATAATTTATATCTCCACTTTTCTAGAATATAAATGACAGAAGGATTATACAAATAGGAATTAACCTCAGCTTTTATGGTTTAATACGCCGTTTTGTAATATTCATAATATGTGTGTGGGGTATCATTCACAGACTTATGAAAAAGTTTTGTAAGACAAACGGGTGTAAACATAGGGAGTCTCACAATATATAATGTACTCGTCTTACACTGGGGTAGCAGACTAAATCGAATAATTCAATTTAGGTAAATTTTAAAAAGCATGATTTGTTTTAAGAACTCTCGGAAAACATACGAGCTTAGGTATTAAGCTTAGGAATGTTTAATTAACAATTATTATTAATTAACATTAAGTGACAAATGGCAAAAGATTATTGGCCTTAAGTGGCCACATGGCACAGTGTGATTAGCCATAAGTGGTCACTTGGCACCATTTGACAAAATTAATGGCATGTTGATACTTTAATTAATTGACAAATGACAAGGCAAAAGTTGCCACACTTATTGTTTAAAAGATATATGTCTAAGTTGTCAAACGTGTAACTAAAATTAGAAATAGTTTGCAATTGTTAATTTAATCTAAATTAAACAAGTGTTAGATATATATTTGACCGAGTGAATGACTAAAAGTTAGTCTAATGGTTAGTAGATAATAAGACTAAGTAAAAACAAAAAGTTAGTATTATTATCTTTGTTAACATTCGGCAACCAAATAGAGAGAAAGAAAAAGTTTCTTTTTTTTCCTTCATATTTGACCGAGAGAGAAAAGAGCAAAGAGTTCAATATTTAATCCGCTCCTGCTGAAATTAAAGGTTATTATTCTAACTCTAGCAATTTCACCGATGTTTTGAACTAGAATTATTCATGAGATCATTTTAAGGTGAACTTCGGTATTAAAAACTATCCATAATTGTCTTCAAAGGTGAGTTTTGAATTCTATTAATATAACAAATTTAATTTCAGAATGTGTGTTTATTGCAATAGAAAGATTTTTATTTTTACTGCATTAAATTGTATGTGAGACATACAACTTTTTAAAATTAAAATTGTAGTAAGCACATTAGCAAATACATACACCCTATGATTAAGCATACTTTTAAATTAGTATCAGAGTATGTTTGTGTGCTGTATGGGTTCATTAGAGTGATTATAGTGTCATTGGAAATGGTTCCGGAGCTATCGGTGATGCATTTCAAGTATTAAAAGTGTAAAAACCAGAGACAACATGCTGAACGTCGCAGCACTCAGGACTTGGGCCGCGACGCTAAAGGTTTTGCCTCTAACACCGTAGTGCTATGAGATCTCCCAACGCTGCAACACTGGCAACTTGATGCCGCGGTGCTTGCACTATTCACTGTGATAATTTTTTAGATTGTTTAAAAAATGCATATGATGTTTATTTATGCAATAATAAATGGATATTCAAGCCAGTTGCAAAGTTTAGAATAATTTCAACAGTGGATCCTATCCCACTATAATGTAATAATAACTGGACAATTGCTCAAGTTAAGAAGCCATAAGGTACACCAAAATTTTGATCATATAAAGTCTGAATATCACATAATTAGAAAGATCTTACCTATTGAAGATGTTTTAGTATTTAAGATATATTTTATAGATAACGTAGCAGACCTACTCAGGCCTTAACTTCTAGGGTATTTAAGAAATACGTGGAGTCGATGGATATGAGATATTACCTTAAATAGTGCTAGAGTAAGTAGGAATTGTTGGAGATAGTGCATACATGCCATTTAATATTGTGTGAATATTAATTATTTAATATTTATATAATAAATATTTTGAATAAAATTATTAATATTAAATAATAAATGGTAAGATACTTGTAACGTTTCAAACATTGTATGATTTAAAAGAGTTTAGATTAGTGTTAAGAGTTAACAATGCTAAAAGTTAACAATGCTAAAAGTTATAAGTGCTAAGAGTTAGCACTGCTCAAAGTTAGCAGGTTATAAGAGTTAACGAAATTTAAGAGTTAGAAGTTTATCTAAAATAAGACAAAGAATTAGGAATATATTAATAATGAAATAGTTGAAAGGAGTTGCAAATGATGCTAGAAAATATCATTATGTAGTATGTTCTCAAACACCTTATTATTGATGTATCTTCACTAATGCGGGTTTATTGGTGAAGATTATTTTATATATAGACCAGTTTATGTCAATATCTAAATGGTTAGTCTTAGCAGACCATGAGCTTAGTGAAAGTTAATATAGGCATGCATGTATTCAGTAAGCACTAAGTACTGAATAGACTCACGAGGACCTCTAATAGAAATTATATAAAGCCATCAATAGAATATCTTTTCAAGTTGAGTAGTATTTATAGTCTCTTGACTTGAGTGCTATGGTGGGCTTGTAAATGATCCACCATACTTTAGTTCTACGCATGTCAGAGACCATTCATAGTTTGTTCGCTAAGTAACATTGGGTATGGTTCGATACTCATAGAGTCCGGTATGCATAAATATGTGATACATCAGCTCAAATAGGTGAATTTTATATCTTGATACTTCAAGATTATATTTTAAAAAGTCTTATGATCATAAACAATAAACTCAACAAAAAACATTTTTATAGAATAAAAAAATATTGTAAAAGTGTTTGCAAATTGTTTATAAAAATACGAATCTGAAATTAAATTCACGATTGTGCATATGGAGATTTGACGATGATAATCTATGTCTTTACTCTTTTAAAATATAAATGACGGAAGATTTATACAAATATAGATTAACTTCAACTTATATGGTTCGATATGTTGTTCAATAATATTCGTAACGTGTATGTATGATATTATTTACGGACTTACGAAAAAATTTCATAAGACAAACGAAGTGAATATAAAGAGTCTCACAATATAAAGTATACTCATTGAGTACTTGGGTAACAGATTGAATTAAATAATTTAATTTAAATTTTTTTTAAAAATATAATTTATTTCAAGATCTCTCAAAACACATACGAGCTTAAGTATTAATATTAAAAATATTTAATTAACAATCGGTGTTAATTAACATTAAGTAACAAATGAAAAAAGATGATTAACCTTAAGTGGTCATATGGCACAATATGATTGGCCATAATTAGCCACTTGGCACCATTTGATAAAACTAATGGCATGATGATACTTTAATTAATTGACAAATGGCAAGACAAAAATTGTCACACTTATTATTTAAAGGACACATGTCCTTGAGTTGTCAAACGTGTAACTAAAATTGCAAATGGTTTGCAATGTTAATTTAATCTAAATAAAACAAGTGTTAGACATAAATTTGACCGAGTAAATGACTAAAAGTTAGTCTAATGGTAAGTAGATAATAAGACCAAGTAAAAATAAAAAAGTTATTATTATTATCTTTGTTAACATTCGACAACCAAATAGAAATTTTCTTTTGTTTTTTCATATTTGACAAGCGAGAAAAGAGAAGAGTTGCTCAATATTCAATCCGTTCCCGCTGAAATTGGGGGTTATTATTCTAGTTCTAACAATTTCATTATTATTCACGAAGTCATTTTAAAGTGAACTTTAGTATTAAAAAATAATTTTAATTGGCTTCAAGATTGAGTTTCAAATTCAATTAATATAACAAATTTAATTTTAAAATGGGTTTATTGTAATACAAAATTAAAATTTTATTATATTAAATTATATGTGAGACATGCAATTATTTATAAATTAAAATTATAATGAAAACATTAACACATGCATATCCTTTATTAAGCATATTTTTAGTTAAATATTAAATCATAAAAATATTAGGATGAATAAAATTCTAATAATTGAGTCAATGCAAAAGTCAATTTATTGAAGGAATTAACGTCGAGGCTGATTCCCTCAACAATAATTAAGGAAAAAAAGTGTTGAAGCGGAAGCACATAAATAAGCAAAAAATTTACCCAAGTAATATAATAATGTAGAACAAGTTATTATGAAATAAAGAGAGAAAGGGGTAGGAGAAGAACACACAAAGAATTACGTGATTCGACAACTTGTCTACATCCACGGCAGATCAAGATCACACTCTTCTCTTATTATGAATCACAAGGCACTCACAAAGTATGCATTTTACAAGAAAGATCACAAAGAACACTCTCTCTTACACTCTATGGATTTTCTCTCACAACAAACCATAAAAATTATCACTAAGATTACCTAGATCTATATTTGATCACTAAGATTTGTTGTTGATCACAAAGATGTGTTTACAAGCCAATTGATAGCCGTTATATAGGCTTTGGGATGACCTAGATTTACCCTATACGTGTGGAAGTCGTATTAGGAAGTCTTGAAACAAGTGGGAGACAAAATAAGGAAGTTTCCTTATTTCGGGATACTGTTTCCATCTCCAGCGCCGCAGCTCTGGGATCTCATCACTGCGGTGCTGACGCGCTTCTGCTGAGCGTTGCAGTACTGGCCTTCTGGGACCGTAGCTCTCAGGTTCTGGACTGGGCGCCTCTGTGCTCACGCCTGGTCGCCGCAGCGCTGGCTCCTGGTGCACCCTTATTCATTTTTCGTCTTCTTTCGCGTCCGTCTTCGATCCGTGTGCACCCTACGCACTTGGCTTGATCTCCAAATCATATTATGATGATTGTTAATCAATATTCTCATAAATTCCCTCCTTGATTTAAAATTATCCACAAAGTAACTTGATCTCTCATTTCCGTATCTTCAGTCACCCTCACAAAGTAGTGACTTCGGTTAAGTCTTTGCATAGGATGAACTTAACCGATGGTAGTGGCTTAGTCAACATATCAACAGGGTTTTTAGATGACGCTATCTTTGTTAGACTAACTTCACCCCTTTGGACAATCTCACGAATGTAATAGAGCCTCATATCAATGTGCTTCGACCTCTCATAGAACACTTGATGCTTGCTTAGGTGTATGGAACTCTGGCTATCACAATACACACAAGTGTTCACATCTTTACTAGCCAATACCTCTGCGCATATGCCTTTTAACCACACGGCCTCCTTGATAGCTTCACTAACAGCTATGTACTTTGTCTCTGTGGTAGATAATGCAACCACGTGTTGTAGAACTAATCTCCAATACACACTACACCCAAACACTGTAAATACGTAGCCCGTCAACGATTTTCTCTTGTCAAGATCACCTACATAAACTGAGTTTACGTACCCTCTTACCATTTCATTGCTGTCATCATCCCTTTTATACATTAACCCATGATTTGACGTTCCTTTAAGATATCTCAGAATTCACTTTATTGCAAGCCAGTGATCATTTCCCGAATTTGTCATGTATCTACTCACCACACTCACAGCCTGTGCTATATCTGGTCTTGTGCAAACCATTGCATACATGATGCTCCCCACAGCGCTTGCATGCGGTACTTTGCTCATTTGCAATTTCTCCTCATCGGATGTCAGCGATTGTGCTACTGAAAGTCTGAAATACATGGCCAAAGGAGTAGAGACAACCTTCGCGTTTGACATACAAAACTTCTCCAAAATGTTGACTATATATTGCTATTGGGACAAGAAGATAACATCTCTTCTTTCCCTCACAATATCCATGCCCAAAATTCTCTTTGCTGCTCCCAAATCCTTCATTTCAAACTCGCCACTCAACTGCTTCTTGAGCTTTTGTATTTCTTCCATATTCTTGCATGCGATCAACATATCATCGACGTATAGAAGCAAATATATCATCCCACAACTTATGTTCTTGAAGTACACGCATCCGTCATACTTGCTCCTACTAAAGCCACAAGCTATCATAAACTCATCAAATATCCTATACCACTGTCTAGGTGATTGCTTTAACCCGTACAATGACTTCTTTAGCAAACAAGCATGATCTTCATTTTTGGGCTCCTCGAACCCTTGCGGCTGTGTCATGTATATCGTTTCTTCAAGCTCTCCATGTAGAAAAGCTGTCTTTACATCCATCTTCTCTAGATGTAAATCAAGGTTTGCACACATGACTAACAAAATCTTAATAGATGTGTGCTTGACAACTAGAGATAATATCTCATGAAAATCGACTCCTTCTCTCTGAGTAAAACCTTGTGCTACTAGCCTAGCCTTGAATCTCGTAGACTCAATCTCCGATATCCCCTCCTTCACCTTATACACCCACTTGCACCCGACTAACTTCTTTTGAGGTCTCCCCACTAACTTCCAGGTATTGTTCTTCTTAAGAGAATAAATTTCTTCTTCTATGGCCTGCTACCATTCTTTCTTGTTTTCATTCTTCATAGCCTCACTATATGTCCTAAGCTCATCATACTCAAGAGTGTAAGCAGAATTAAAAGCATGAGCAACTAAATCTGCTTGTGCATACCTGACTAGTGGGTTAATCGTTCTCCTTAGCCTGTCTCTAGCAAGCTGGTATTCTTTAAGTTCCAACTTAGGAGTTCTAGTCTTTCTTTGGGTGGACTTGGAGGAACTTGCCGGTGTTCTTTGTTAATCTTCAAGGATTTCCTTATTGAAGTGTTAATCTAGGGGCATATCAGATCCATTTTCAAGCTCTACTTCAACTTCTATTGACTCGGGTACTGAGTCTTCCTTGGTCACAAGTTCTTCTTTCTCATCTTCTTGGGAGGTTTTTAGCATCGTCATCTCATCGAACGTCACATCACGGCTTATGATACTCCTTGGTGGTGTTAAGTCTTTACACCACACCTTGTATCTTTTCACTTCTTCGAGATATCCTATGAATACCCCTTTGATAGCTCTAGGTTCCAACTTCCCCTCCTTAACATGTACAAAGGTAGGGCAACCAAATATTCTGAGGTAGTCATACTTCGGAGGATTGCCAGACTATTTCTATTCTGGCATCTTGAAGTCAATTGCTAAGGAGGGACTTCTATTGATCAAGTAAGCTGCCGTCACTACGGATTCTCCCCAGAATGTCTTGGACATCTTCGCATTGGTAAGCATGCATCTAACCCTTTTAAGTAGGGTCATGTTCATCCTCTCAGCTACCCCATTCTGCTGCAGTGTTGATCTTACCGTTCTATGTCTTGCAATCCCATGTTTGGCACAAAACCCATCAAACTCTCTGTTGCAAAATTCGAGGCCGTTGTCAGTTCTCAACCTCTTCACTCTTTTGCCAGTCTGATTCTCAACAAGAGCCTTCCAAGTCTTGAACACATCAAATACTTGATCCTTACTCTTCAACACATAGACCCATAGCTTCCTCGAATAGTCATCAATCAAGCTGAGAAAATACTTGGCACCACCACAAGTAGCTGTCTGAGCTGGTCCCCAAAGATCCAAGTGTATGTAGTCAAAAGTCCCTTTAGTCTTGTGCTCGCCGGTACTGAACCTCACCCTATGTGCTTTCCCAAGTACATAATACTCACAAAACTCTAAGGGCTGAAACTTATCCTCACCAAACGCCTTTTGACTATATAACTCCTTTAGGTTTCTCTCACCTAAGTGTGCCAGTCTAAGATGCCACAACTTGGTTTGCATACTTTCATCATCTACAGAGAATAGTGCAGAACCGCTTATAACTTCACCCTTAAGCATATAAACACCTTTGCGCTTCTCTCCTCTCATCACCACTATAGAACCTTTCAAAACTCTTAAAATCCCTCCGTCGATCCTGATGGAACACCTATTCTGGTCTAAAGTCCCCAGTGAGATCAAGTTTCTCTTCAAGTCAGAAACATCCCTAACATCTGTTAATTCTCTCACTCGCCCATCATGCAGCCTAAGCTTAATACTACCAATTCCCATCATCTGACATGCAATGTCATTACCTATTAACACCTTACCACCACTAATGGGTTGGAAATTTGTAAACCAAGACTTGTGTGGGCACATGTGAAAAGTATAACCAGAATTTAAAACCCATTGTTCAGAGTTCATACCATCAGTAGTGACGAGTGTCTCTGCGCTGTCATAACTATCATCATAGGCAAGCGCAGCATCCGCTTTCTTCTTGTCTTGTGCTATCTTATCAGGACAGTTCTTTATAAAGTGCCCCTCTTTCTTGCAGCAATAACACTTCCTGGGAGTCCTAGACTTCGACCTTGAGCCTTTTTTCTTCCTATCTCTATATAAGGGCCTTCGTTTTACAGATAAACTTTCTGCATTGCCCTCGGTTTGCTTTCCTAATAACTTTGAGTTTAATGATGATTTCACATTACTCATCGTTAAACTCTCTCTGTCGTAGAGTAGTGTATCAACAAAACTCTCATAACTCTTGGGGAGTGAATTTAGCAGAATAATTGCTCTATCTTTATCTTCTATCTTGATGTTGATAGACTCAAGATCAAGGATGATCTTATTGAAGGCGTCTATATGATCTTTCATCGGCGTCCCCTCTGACATGGACAACTGATATAGCTTCTTCTTTATATGTAATCTGTTGGCCAACGATTTCCTCATATAAAGAGAGTCAAGCTTCTTCCAAAGACCTATTGTCGTCGTCTCACCTACTACTTTCCTTGATACGTCATTGCTCAATGACAGAACGATTGTGCTATGAGCTCTTTCTTGAATGTCCTTTCTTTCTGCCTCAGCTCTAGATGACTCTGGCGTCTTCTCTTCATCACTAGATGGAGCTGCAGTCTTCTCTAATGTCGAACCAAGCCTTTGGCTCACCAACAACGCCTTAACCTTTATCTTCCATAGATTGAAGTCATTCGTACCATTGAATTTCTCTACCTCGTACTTGGGTGTGGCCATGTCTGCTTTGAACCAATGCTCTGATACCAGTTTGTTGAAGCGGAAGCATACAAACAAGCAAAAAATTTACCCAAGCAATATAATAATACAAACCAAGTTATTAGGAAATAAAGAGAGAAAGGGGTAGAAGAAGAACACACAAAGAATTACGCGGTTTGACAACTTGCCTACGTCCACGGCGGATCAAGATCACACTCTTCTCTTATTATGAATCACAAGGTACTCATAAAGTATGTTTTTTACAAGAAAGATCACAAAGAATACTCTCTCTTGCATTCTAGGGATTTTCTCTCACAAAAAACTATAAAGATTATCACTAAGATTACCAAGATTTATATTTGATCACTAAGATTTGTTGTTGATCACAAAGATGTATTTACAAGTCAATTAATAGCTTTTATATAGGCTTTGAGACGACCTAGGTTTACTTTATATGTGTGAGAGTCATATTAGGGAGTCCTGAAACAAGTGGGAGACGAAATAAGGAAGTTTCCTTATTTCAAGATACAGTTCCTGTCTCTAGCGTTGCAGCTCTCAGGTTCTGGACTAGGTGCCGCAGCGCTCACGCCCGGTCGCCGCGGCGCTGGCGCTTGGTGCACCCTTCTTCGTTTTTTGCCTCCTTTTGCGTCCGTCTTCGATCCGTACGTACCCTACGCACTTAATTTGATCTTCAAATCATATTTTAATAATTTTTAATCAATATTCTCACAAAAAGTGATTCAATTAAAACATTTTGTGAATTATTGTATAATATTTGTCTTTCTCTCTCGTTATTAAATTATTTTTAATAGCATATTATATGTAAATTATGCTCACCTTTACAATTTCACAGATGAGTTGAATTAAGTAGATTGATTTGGTCTTGCCGTTCACATTGGCCGGTCAGCACTCAGCCGCATTAATTCAAAGCTTAAAAAAAATTTAACCGAAAAAAAGAAAAAATATTACTTTAATTTTTATATTTTTATTAAATTATTCATTAAATATTTAATCTTTAAAAATTATTAAATACGTCTCTTAAAAATAAAATAGTCATATTTTAAAAATAAAAATGATAACAAAAAATATTTTTTATGATGAAAATAGTTGTAAAAACATACCTAACGAACATAATTAATAATTTTAAAATATTAAAAATTAAATAAATAATTAATAAAAATACAAAAATTAAACTATCAATTTTTAAAAAATATAAATATATATTATAAATACTCGTTTGCAATGAATTAAAAGCCTATGCCATATTGCCAATGCCTATGCCCATCAATTATCTACCACCGACCCAAAACCTATCTTAATCTTATGACTCTTCAAACGTGCATGTCTCTACGAATGGTCACGGTATGATTCAGATTGGTATTTTTTAGAATCAAATTGAATTAAAAAAATTAAAAATATTTATTTTTAGAACCGAATTATATTGAATCATGTATGAGAATCGAATCATACTTAATTGATTCAATTTGTTTCGGTTCAGCTCGATCTCCTAAATTTTTTAAAAAAAGTAAAATTATTTATGTAAAAAATAAAATTCATACAAACAATGACAAAAAAAATGTAAGTCAATTTTAAAAATTAAATTAATAAAATGTCTATAAGCTAAATAAGTTAAAAAATATTAAAAATTAAAGTTCATTTAGACAAATAAAATATCTATTAATTTAAAGCACCGAATTAATTAAAAATTTATGAACTAAAAAAGTAAAACAATATTAAAATTAAAATTTATTTAAATAAATAAAATGACCATCGACTTCTAAACACAAAATTAATTAATGTTTATGAATTAAACAAATTAAAAAATTATTAAAATTAAAATCTACCAAAGTATATGAAAATTTTGCATAAAATTTTATTTATGCATTTTGGTTTAGTTCAGTATCTATAATCTATAACACCTCTAATTTTAAGGAATATGCTACCATTTGTATAAGAGAAAGAAAGAAAACATAGTGACCAAACCCATTGAAGACTCCAAAATTGAAGGAGCAGGCGGCAGTTGGTCTCAAAATTTTTGGTAGTAGGTAATGGTCAGACAAATATATATTTAGACATTTGGTGGTAGGTGAAAAGCATATTAAAACTTGAAATTGTAAAGGGCCACGAGGTAATTTCAAAAGTCAACTTTGCCGATATACACCACCAATTATGGACCCCACCTCCACCACCCATACCCACTCTAGCCCACCAACCATCTCCATGGATTTTACAATCATGCCATCACCCAACTTTTTCCACTTTTACCCTCAAATGTTTTCACAATCTCCATATTACCCCTCACCAACTTTACCACCCAAACTTCTATATCTACATAAACATTTGCTTCTTTTCCGCCCCAGAAGCAAAACACTCTATATCAAGTTAGAAAAGCTTCTCGTTTTCATCATTTAGACCCCCATTCTGTTTTTTTTTTCTTTTCTTGCAATCAAGTCCATCTCTATGGAGACTCAAGCAAAGCAACAAGAAGACATCATCTATCGCTCGAAGCTCCCTGATATTTACATCCCAAAGCACCTCCCGTTGCATTCTTATTGCTTTGAAAACATTTCCAAAGTTGCTTCACGTCCTTGTTTGATCAATGGCTCAACCGGCGACGTGTACACTTACGCAGACGTTCAGCTTACTGCCCGCAAAATTGCTTCTGGGTTGAACAAGCTTGGCGTCAACCAATATGATGTGATCATGCTTTTGCTCCCAAACTGTCCTGAATTTGTTTTATCATTCTTGGGAGCATCTTATAGAGGCGCCCTTGCCACAGCTGCAAACCCGTTCTTCACGCCGGCAGAGGTAGCGAAGCAAGCGAAAGCCTCCAATGCTAAGCTTATAATCACACAAGCTTGTTATGTTGACAAAGTGAGGGACTTATCAGAGGAAAAAAATGTGAAGATCATTTGTATTGACTCAGCCCCAGATGGCTGCTTGCACTTCTCTGAACTAACGCAGGCCAACGAGAACGAATTGCCCGCCATGGAGATTATTCCCGACGACGTCGTGGCGCTCCCGTACTCATCGGGAACAACAGGGCTACCGAAAGGAGTGATGCTAACGCACAAAGGACTCGTCACCAGCGTAGCCCAACAAGTCGACGGCGAGAACCCGAACTTGTATTTCCACAGCGAAGATGTGATCCTATGCGTCTTGCCACTGTTTCACATCTACGCTCTCAATTCAATCATGCTATGCGGGCTAAGAGTTGGTGCAACAATATTGATCATGCAGAAATTTGAAATAAATTCATTGTTGCAACTGATCGAAAGGTACAAAATTACAGTAGCGCCGATGGTGCCGCCGATAGTTTTGGCCATCGCAAAGTCTCCGGACACCGATAAATATGACTTATCGTCGATTAGAATACTGAAATCGGGGGCGGCGCCGCTGGGGAAGGAGCTTGAAGATGCTGTGAGAGCAAAGTTTCCTAATGCCATTCTTGGTCAGGTAAGCCCGTTGTTTGATTGTACGTTATTGTTAAATGTTTCTTTGTTTGTTTGCTCGCATTAATTTTATGGGCATTTTCTTTTGGCTCCAAAATTTGGTTTCTTTTTATTACGTGACCAACTATTGTTTGAATTTTTAACATAATTAATTGTCACAGATTAATTTATTGTTAAGTCATAATCTATAGGACAAAATAGAACTTAGTTGGGTCTGAAAAATGTATAATGTTATCTGAGTCATGTATCAACTTAGCAAAAAATTTCATATATATTAATTTTTTAAATTCATTATTTATGATCCTAAGTAAGAAGAAAAACAATTTTAACTTTATGACATGATTTCGCTCAATGAATGTATACTAATTTACAAAGTAACTTTTTTGTTTATTTTTTAAGTATAATATTAATTTCCTAAACCCTCGGCTAACTAAGATTCATTTCTAAATATCACATATCGGTTTTTTAATTAAAAAAAGAATCTTATTAGTTAAGTTAATTATTGTTCATAAATAAGTTACCTAATTTAAGATTTTATTTTTTTGAAAATTGATAATTTAATCACTGTATTTTTTATTAAAGTACTTACTTAATTCATAATATTTTAAAAATTACTAATTACGATCTTTAAGACATTTTTACTATCATTCTCATTTTTAAAATATGCTTTTTTTGCTATAATTTCTTATTTTTGAAATATGACCATTTTAGTTATTAAAGAATTCAATAGGTAATTTTAAAAATGTCAGGGATGTCAAGGATAATTCAACAAAAATGTAGGGATTAAAGTGATAGGTAGTTCATTTTTTCTTTTAAAAAAAATAAAAGTATCAATAAGTCGTTATGCTAAAATAATTATGTAACTAGAATTTGTTTACCATTTCTTAATCTAATGACAAGTTGTTATCTATTAATCTACTCACATTATGGTTTTATGTGTTAAAAAAAATAGATAATATTAATCATGAATCCTACTCATTCATTCCCCATAGTGGGTCTATAAATGACTCAACGAAAAGGCAAGTTTCAATTTTTAATTCTTAAGCATGGAATGTAAAATGATTCTTTAATATCACTTGATGAAAATAAAATAATTGCTTTGCTTTCTGCATTTTTTTTCTTCTTTAATTTTCAGTCTATGGTCAGATAGACTCTCACACGTTACCTATTACGTAATCCAATAAAAATAAAATTGTGATTGGTAGTGTTTAAAATACGTATAAGACTTAAAAAGAAGTATAAAAATAATGTAATATCAATTTTACTCGAGATTACATGCAATAACATAGTGTTATTGATAATGAATGCAGGGATATGGAATGACAGAGGCGGGGCCAGTGTTAGCAATGTGCTTGTCATTTGCTAAGCAGCCATTAGAGATCAAAGCAGGTGCTTGTGGAACTGTGGTCAGAAATGCTGAGATGAAGATTCTTGATCCTGAAACTGGAGCCTCCCTGCCCAGAAACCAGCCTGGTGAAATTTGCATCAGAGGAGATCAAATCATGAAGGGTATATTTTCAATCTTTCAAGCATTCTTAACTCATTTCTTAATCCTAAAAAGTTGTTTATTAATGTTTAGATAATTGATAAAATTTGCAGGGTATCTAAATGATCCGGAGGCCACAAAGGGGACAATAGACAAAGAAGGGTGGCTACACACGGGGGATATAGGGTACATTGATGATGATAATGAGCTGTTTATTGTCGATCGTTTGAAGGAATTGATCAAATACAAAGGCTTTCAAGTTGCTCCTGCTGAGCTTGAAGCTTTGCTTCTCTCTCATTCCAATATCACTGATGCTGCTGTTGTCCCGTAAGTCCTTCACAACCTCTAACATTATTGTTCTTATTTATTATGACCTTAATTTAAACTTCATTTGGGTTTTTATTTTCATTATTGATTTTTTTTTTTTGTAAATTTCAGCATGAAAGATGATGCAGCAGGAGAGGTTCCTGTAGCATTTGTTGTGAAATCAAAAGATTCCCAAATCACTGAGGATGAGATCAAGCAATTTATTTCTAAACAGGTACTTGGATTAGATTTCAATTCCTTCTGTTTTTTCGTTGCCTTCTGAAAAAAAGTGATTATTTCTTCTAGATTTGCCAACCTAATCATATATTTCAATCATTTTAGTACTTAATGTGTCTTTAATAAATATGTTGGAATATATAGTACTACTTAATTTTTTAATTTCCACATGTTAGAAAATAATGCATAGGAGTATTTTACAACTCAACAATATTGGATCTTCATACATTTGAATATTGATTTTCAATTATTGTTTATTCCAACTTATTTAGTTGGGTCATTGTGTTGGAATAAACACAATTAGCTAACATGTGCAATCTAATAAATTTAATGTGAAATTGATCATTTCTGAGTTGTTTCCCATAATTTTATGTAACTAATTTTATGTGATTCACATGGCATTGGGATCATGAATAATAGTTGTCATAAATTAGTACGATTCAGGAGTATCATAGAGATTTATTTGAGTATATTATGAATTAATTTGAAGTACTGAAAACATGTTTATTAAAAAAAAATACTCAAAATATGTTTTTAATATGAATAATATTATATTTTTTAAATGTTATTTTAAAATTTTTATTTAAATTAATATGTTAAGTAATTGATAAGCGTTATGGTAAAGCTTCACTTAACTCCATGAACCACCTCCAATTAAAAACAGAAAAACAATCTTTTAAATTTGTTATTGTTTAAGAAGAATCTTTTAAAATCTTTGGATGTTTTGTTTGGTTCTTATAATTTTTCTTTTTTTTTATAAATTTTTTTGTAAATAATATCAACATTTGTGGTGATGCAGGTGGTGTTCTACAAGAGAATAAATCGTGTATTTTTCATCGATGCAATTCCGAAAGCACCATCTGGCAAGATCTTAAGAAAAGACTTGAGAGCTAAACTAGCAGCTGGCTATCCCAACTGATGAATTTTTTGTTATGGGCATAACATAAGTTTGCCTAAATAACACACAGAAAAAAAAATTCTAGTTATGATGTGTTAATTCTTGGATCAATATGCTGCACGAATTGAAATTAAGAAAAAAAATACAATGTCTGTAAATTTTTTATATAAAGAATTTAATCTCTCCCATGATCTATGCTCTATATACACAAAATTTGGTGTCGGTTGGAATTTTTTTTTTTAACACAAAATTATGTAGTTCACAAGATGATTCAGAAGCTATAACTGGAGTTGTTATGAAAAAATATAATGCAAACACAAATGAAGAAAGCTTATTTCTTAAATAGTTTTGTGTTGAGAGTCTTTAACTTTTAAGTGTTCAACTTAAAAGATTAATTAAGTGAATAGAAGAACCATTCTACTTATCAATTTAAGTATTAATTTTTTTTAAAATTTTAATCAATGTAAAAGAATCAATTTACTTAATAATCTCTTTTGAAATAAAATCTCTCAGTGTGGTGACTCAACTCTAACCTTTTGTTTGACAATAAATCGATTTACATTCCGACTATCAAAATTTAACTCAATATTAAATTATAACATAACTTTAAATATTATTGGTGGGTGTTTATTTGTTAAATTTAGTTTTTAGATTAAGCTATAGAGTCGTTTTAATCTCTAGTAATGTTATTATGGTAACAATTTGATGATAATAATAATTATATTATTTAGAATAAAATTTGATAATATTGGTATTTTGGTAGGTTAAGGGATAAGAACTATTACTTTTTATACATATTTTTTTATGCTAAAAATTATATGGTTTGAGCTAAGCGAATATCAGACTTGGTAGCTAATTCATGAGTTCGGACGAGCTTTATATTTGTGAGTGGGAGATGAATTAATGGATATAATGCTAGAGAAATAGCTTGGTCAAGATTTGATGTTATAAGTAATTAATTTCAAAGGATATTCGATCACAACATCATAAGATTAGTAGTATATAAAAAGGGATCAGAAGCAAAAATCTTCTTGAGCTTTGATACAAAAATAGATTGGAAGTAAGCTTGTTTGGTAATGTCTACAAGTTCAATTTTTGTAGAACTTGAAAATCATTAAAAATGGTTAAGGTGTCTTGGTATGATAGTTGATAAGAACTCTTCGATGATGCTCAAGTTAGTTTGATTTATTTATTAATTATATAATTGGTCGAAAACTATTATTTAAGCTGATGAAGACACATATATGAGTGCTCCAATTGCACCAAACTCTAAAGTTTAAAAAATTTTACTAATAAAACCCAGTAAAAAAATTTGGTTGAAAAAAGAGAGTATAATACACGTTTTTAATTGATAAAGTTCTTATCTTCAAAATATTCCTTCTTTGATTAAATGTCCTTCAAATATAATATCCACCACTTTGATAATTTATTGAATCAATATATGCTAATCTCGTGAATCAATTTTTCAAAAGTTAACGTTGAAAAAATTTAGTAAATAACTCTGTAAAATTATCAATAGTGCATATCTTCTTAACATCAAATTTTTTGTTTAACTGTAATTTATGAGTGTAGAAGAATTTTAGAGAAATATATTTAATTCTATCTCATTTAATGTATCTATTTTTAACTTGAGCAATACAAATAACATTATCTTCATATATTATTATTAGAATATTTGTTATAATATGTAAGTTATATGTGTCGTAGAAATGATAAATGACAAATTATAACCATATGCATTCTTTGTTAGCCTCATGCAACGCAAAAATCTTAAAGTGATAAGAGGAGGTGATAACTAAAGTCTACTTCATGGATTATTATGAGATTGCTATATTGTTATAAGTAAAAAAAAAAAATTGCAAAATTAACTATACTTAAATTTTCTATTGGATCATTATAATAAAATAACTCTAAATCTATCATTTTACAAAAGTAATGAAATATATATTTGATACCATTTTAATGACATCAAGTTGGTATAGAGATAAATGTTGCCGGTAAGTTTATTGCAAATGCTATATCTTATCCAGTGCATTGGGTTATATATAATAAAGTAATAATTATTTTGAGATAAGGTACTTCTAAACCAAGTATTTTTTTACCGTTCTTTGCGACAAAATTGATCATTTTTAGGATCAAGAGACGAAGCAACCAGATGGGTATTTAAAGGATAAACTTTATCTATATTGAATCATTTTAAAATCTTTTTAACATAGATAGATTGATAGATAAATATTTCATTTGATTTGTGCTCGATTTACAAGTTGAGACAATATTTTATCTTTTTGAAATCTTTCATTTTAAATTCTTCTATTAAATACTATACAGTAAAAGCTCTTAAAGAGTCTCGATAAAATTCATGTCATCAATATATATAGTCATAATAGCAATTCTACATCTAATTTTAATAGAAACATATAGAGACATATTAGGTCATTAATATATATTTTCCTTGTCAAGTATTCACTTAAGCAATTTACCTTATGTTCCTAAATTGTTTGTCTATACAAAGATCTTTGTATCTTAATTAAATACTTTAAAATTTTTGAATTCTTCTAAGATTGTCATACAAAAACCTGTGTCAAATGATCTATATAGGTAAGTTTCATTACATCCATAAGACGCATGTCAACTTCTTTGAAACAATCAAGGTAATTAAAAATTAAAATTTAATTATACCATTATAGAGAAATAAAGTTTCATTATAATCAATATCTGGTCTTTAAGAGAAAAACTTTGGGTATTGAGTCTTACTTTGTATTTGATGACCTCATTGTTTTCATTAAATTTTCATATAAAAATTCATTTATATATAACACATTTGACATCTTTAAATATCTAGACTATTGATCAAAATTCTTTATGTTTGGTTAAAAAAAAGTCAATTATACTTGAATTATTTCTTTCCATTGAGGCCAATTATGCATTTATCTACGTTCATCAACAAAGAAGTAGTGTTCTAAGGATTATGGATTTATTTATGACTATAACATCATTTTCAACAGGATCTGAATTTTACATTTTATTATTCCGCAGAACAATATCTTTTGAACCAAGTGGTCTGCTATACTTTTGATAAGTAACAAATGATTCTTTCACCAGCCTTTAATTATATTGTTCTTTAGGAATAATCACATAAGCTAGTGTATTAGTAGCTGGTATATGATTTGGTTACTTTTGATGCATCAATAAATATATTTGATAATTCATTTGCAATTAATTAAAGATGGATAATTCTTTCTATTTCATTTACAATTGGTTGTAGATGAATAATTCTTTCTACCACATTGATTTGTACTAGGATCCAAATGAGGCATATTGATTTGTGCTAAAATCTAAATTAGATATAATAGTGATTTTTTAAAAAAGTTCATGTCTTATTTTAAGAGAAACTTTTTTCCCTGCTAATAAAAGGTATACAATCTCATCAAAATGATCATTTGTAAATTATGCAATTTACATATCACTCATAAAGGTTCTAGATATCTAACAACTTGATGATGAGTTAAAATCAACATAAATCCTTAAAAAATATTGATGTATAATTTTAGTATGTTGTGGGGGTGTTGTAGCTATACACAATACAATTAAAAGTATGCAAATAAGACATATTAAGTTGATGACAAGTATAAGTTATAATGGAGAATATTAAGGATATGTAGTAGGTCAAATGAATTAATGCTACAACATGTAGAATAGCAAAACCTCATACAGAAATTAATAATTGTGTGTGCATCAATAAAATACGTATAATTACTTAGAGTTGTTTAATTAATGATTATGCTAATTTATTTTGTGTGTGAACATATGGCACATGATGCTTTATATCAATCCCCATTGTTGTACAATAATAGTAATAGATATAAAATCATCAATATTATCTAGACATAGTTTCAATTATATAATCTAAAAATTGTGTCATTAATTTAATAATTTGTGCAAGTAATATTAAAATAGAAAATTTTATATAGATAATAAAGAAATATAAAAATAGTAAAAATATCCACTTAGTAGATAAATTGGTCTACGAATATCTCCTAAAATTATTTATAAAAATGATAAAGATTCTAGTCAATCTTAGAAAAGGATAATCTAATTACAAGTTTGCCTTACGAGCAAGTTGTATAAATATTCTAATTAGACAATAGAATCTTTAGATATTTTTAATGGGTGTCTATAACAATTTTCAATGATCTTATTGTGAATGATTTTAAACCTAGGGTGCATGCATGTGAGTTTATGTCTATCATTCAAATATAGCATATGTATCACATACATACATGTGCAGCAGATAAGCGAAATATAAATTACTCAATGATAAACACAAATGAACTTTTACATTTTATCTCATAAATGTAAAATACATCAAGATTAAGAAATAGTACCTTATCGAGCCTTTGGTATTTGGTCGAACCAGAGTACCCGCCGTGAAGTAACCCGTTCACAATTCTAGTTCCTCAACACGATGGGTTTGGGAAAGCTAGAATAGCAGCTTTTTCAGCAAATGATTCAACTCTTGAATTCTTGTTTCTACCTTATAGTATGGGTGACCAAAATGGAAGAGAAAATGGAGAGAATGTATTTTTGCTTTCAACACTTAAGAGAATTTTCTAACACATACCATTTTAAAATTCTCTCTACAATTCCTACTAATGCCTTGGCCAATTTTTACCTTACAATATTGAGCAACATATTGCTCTTTTATTTGTTTATTATTTTTTTTACCTAATGGCACCCATTATTATGGTCAATATTGGCCATTAGTAATTTATTTATTATTTTTCTTCCATTATCTCACATAATGACATCCATTATAATGGTCAATGTTTGCTATTAGTAATTTGTTTATCATTGTTTACAATAAACAAATAAAAATAAAATAAAATAAAAAATGACTTGGATGAACTTAGCCAAAATCTTGGCCAAAATGAAAAACTCTTTTTCATTTGCAAGTGACATTTAAGGCCTACCAATTACAAGTGTCACCCATTTACTTTTATTATAATATTTAATCAATAGTAAATAAATAATTTAATCTTATTAAATTATGGTAGAAACACATGCCAATTTAAATTAAAAAATGAATTATTTGACTTTAATTAAATAATAATATCATATATTATTATTATTATTATTATTTTATTTAATAAATATTTTAATGAATAAAACAATAATATTATTGGGATAAAGACATTTTTGTCCTACGAGTTTGACCTAATTCTCAATTTTGTCCCACGAGTTTCAGAAAATCTAATTATGTCCTAGTCTGTTAGTTTGATTCTGTTAGAATTGATGGTAGAAGGGCATCAATGTAACTCGACCAAGGCATTTAATTTATCTGACATACAAAAATTTCAACAATAGAATCTTTCATAAGCTCTCGACTAAAAAGAAAAATCTTAGTAAGCTGTCGCCTATCATCTCCATTAGAAATGGGGCTTCGGCTCCCTCTCCGGTGGAGATGATCATTTCTCACTCCCCTCATCGGCCCCTTCTCTCTCTTTCATTTTTTGTTTGCTGTTTTCTTGTCTCCAGGTCTCTCGCGTGATGGTGGTTATCGACTTGCTCTCTCTGGCTGTTTTCAGTTTGGCTGATCTTCACTGCATCTTACCAGAATCATTTCAACAAGATTCTGGACAGGCTGCCTTGAGTCCATGGCCTTCACCTACTGACTGTAATGTACTGAAGGCTCATTTACCTCCAAATTTCCATGGAGATCTCTTCTATGTCTGTAAACTGCCTGTATATTATGCAGTAAGTAAATTAAAAATCTAACTTATATTGGTTCAGCTAAGCATTACTTTACAACTTCATAACTAATATTTAGCAGCTAAACTGTATAATTGCTTTTGAGGAAAGAAGGTTGTTATTATTTCTTTTGTGATCATTTTCTATCACGTTAAAAAAAAAAAACAAGAATTTCAAAAAAGGATATACATCTCATTCTTGTTAAATCACATGACTAACACTCTGAAATTATAATGGATTATAGAGAATTCAGAATTCATAATCTACAATTCTATATTGTTCTTCCTGAAATGAACTTCCAAACAATATATATACATACTCATATAAATTCTCAGAATGTTACTAGCATTTGGGGTTGGTAAGTATGTGTGGTATTAGAAGCTAATCTATGTCTTCATATTGTAAGGAAATGAGATTGTTTAGTGAGTTTAGTAAGCTCTTATTACAAAAAAGTCCCAACAAATGATACTAGAAAGAAGAAAATGAATAAGGCAACAGTTAGAAGAGGTAGACCAGAAAGAGCATGTAGAGATTGTTAGGGTACAACCATCATTTTCCAAGTCGTTATGCTTTTTTCGGCAGCCATCACGCCCTTTGTCATGACATTTGTAGAACAACACCATCGTGCAAGTGTTTGATGGGTTGGTTGCAAAACAACACCATTTAAATAATATTAATTTTTCCTTTAAATAATATTATTTTTTTTGACGTGTATATCACCTTACATATAGCCGTTTAACTAACATATAAATTGGGGGTAAAATGATTAATGTACTCGAAAAAAAAGGATTTTCTATTAATTTTAGCAGAATCAAACTCACAGACTAGGACAGAATTGAGTTTTCTGAAACTCGTGGGATAAAATTAAGAATTAGGTCAAATTCGTGGGACAAAATTGAATTGTTTGACTTTAATTAAATAATAAAATCGTATATTATTATTATTTTATTTAATAAAAATTTCAAGGAATAAAACAATAATATTATTTATTCAACAAATAAGGATATTTTGGTAATTTTTAAGTCAAACAATAATTGGCCCACAATATGCCATGTGTCAACATCTTATTGGTTAACAACTAATTATTAATTAATTGATATACTTAACTCTTAAGTCTTGACAAGTACACGACCGAGGGAGACCGAAGTAAATTTTTGGTTTGCTAGAATTTTCTGGATTGAACTATTCAATCCGATACGCTGCTCCAGTGTATAATTAGTACACTTCATATTGCGGGATTCTCTAGGTCCACTCTCGATTTTTTAAACAAAACTATTCTGTGGGTCCGAGATCGATGCCGCACGCACACGTCACGGATATTACAAATCAGTGCAATAGACCATACAAGTTGAGGTCATAGCACATACGTAAAATCATTTCGCCAATTATATCCTGAAAGAGCAAATATATAGATCACTACCATCAAATTCATATTTACTCATCCGTGAACTTATCTCTAGACATATATCTTAATAAATAATATATGCAAACACTTTTACAATATTGTTTAACCCTGTAGGAAACTCTTTTCCTGAGTTTGTTGCTTATGGCCATAAGACTTTCTAAGATACAGTTTCTGAGCATCTGGATATATAACTCATCCATGTGAGCTGATGGATTTCATATATGTACACACTGGACTCTATAAGTATCGGACCATACCCAGCAGTCACACTATGAAAGGTCTGTGACATGCGTGGAACCAAAGTATGATGGATCACTTACAAGCCCACAATGGTACTCAGGTCAAAGAACCACGTATACTACTTAACTCGAAAAGACCTTCTATTGACGACTTTATAGGATGTCTATTGGGGTTCTTGTTAAGTTTGTTCAGTATTCAGTCCTTACTGAATACTGATTCCTACATGCTATACGAACTTTCAGTAAGCCTATAGTCAGCTAAGAACAACCATCTAAACCATCTAGGTATAGTATACACTGGTCTATATAAAAGGATTCCAAGGATAAATCTGTTTTGGTGAATTAAGATCAGGAACATATAATTTGAGAATAGACTTGTATAATAATATTTTTTTAGCACCTATTGCAACTCTTACAACTATGTTATTACTAATGTATTCTCAAGTCTTTGTACCGTTATAGATAAGATTCTAACTTTTAGACTTCACTAATTATTATAACATGCTAACCCTTTAGCATTTATAGTTTTCAGTGATGTTAACTCTTAGCATTAATCTAAACTTCTTTAAATCAAATCTGAACACTTTTAGATTATATAATGTCTGTAGCGTCACAAGCATTGAATCATTTAATAATAGTAATTAACGATTTAACAGATAATGAACTGGATAAATATTATAAAATAAAATATTCATACAAAAATAGAATGGCACGTGAGCACAAATCTCAACACTTATACATCATTGTTGATCTTGAGTGATCAATCCAGTCATACCATAATATAAATATTGTTTTTATCACTGAACTTTTAGTTCAATAGCATAGATTTGATTAAATTTATAATTGTATAACACAATATAGATGAAAAATAGAAAGCTTTTCAAGTATGCATTTATTGTTTGAGACATTAGAAGTAATGCAAATATATTCTAGATTATTCTCATTCAAAGTCTTAATGTGATACCTTTAAAACTTAGTAGATTTCTTATAGATATGTCTATATATAAAGCATTATCAATATGTAACTTTATTTTACTTACTAACAAGATTGTTGCTTTTTTAGAGTTCTCGATCAAATTTACAAGACTTTATATAGTGTTGACTTTTACTTCAATCATTATTAATTTTGAGAAATATTTCTCATCTTGAAAGATAGTGCATGCAGTTGCACTGTAAACCAAACAAACATCTCTAACTTTTATTTACAGAGTGGACAATAAATTTTTAAAAGCCATATCCTTTTATTAAATTAAAGTTCATCTTAGGCAATTAGTATAATACATTATAAAAACTTACACTTTCTTTTCATTCATATATAAACATTATTAACTAACGCTTAATGTATATTCTCATCACTGATCAAATAATCAATGTTCCCTTCTTTATCTCTAAAAAAAATTGAAGATATCTAAGTGAGTAAAAGCTGTAGGATTTGAGTTATCAATGAGATTTGTCTCCATTTTCTTTTCGTTTGCCTTGTCAAATACCATATAAAGATCTATAAAATGCTTTGGCATATCAAATATACGAGACTAATGTCCCTTTATGCCACATCTATAACAAGTATTATTTTTATTTTTATTTTCTCCACCTTTATCATTTTTTTTCTTTCATTCCATTTCCGGTGGTTTTGTCTATTTTTATTCCTTTTCCACACTAAATGTTTATGACCACCCAAGAGTGATAAGAACATCATCTCGTGATTCTTTAACTATATCCATTATTATTATTATGAGTGTTTGTTTGCATTCACTTTAGCAAATGACTGATATCTAATTGGACATGATTCATGATTTTTCAATAAGAGTTCATTGTTTTATTTAGCAATTGAAAGGCATAAGATTAATTCTAATTATTTTTTAAAACGATGCTCACGGTAATGTTGTTATATGACAATATCAGAGACATGGACGTAAAAAATGCATTCTCTAACATGTCTTATTATGTGGCATTTGTATTGCAATTTTAATTGTAAGATGATTCTGAAATAAGCAGAATTATATTCAAACAATAATTTTAAAATCTTGTAGTTTCAAATTCATCAATTCATGTCTAATGTCTTACTTTAGGAAGGAATATATCTTTTTAATAGTCAAATTTCTCTTTAATTAGTTTTCAAATGATCTACGAATACTCATATAAATAGTGTCATAAAAAAAATCATAACTTTCATTTGTCCTGTAAGGACACATTATTTTTTTTTTCATAGTATTTTCCGAACCCATAGCTTAAAGATGTATTTTGGCATTCGATACCTATGATAAATAACTACCTTCAGAGATATTAAATGTAAGAATTTGCAAGTTTGTCAAAGGTAATTTCAAGAGCATTTTAAATATGAAAGAATGGAATTAAAATTAGTATAATGATAGATAAATGTATAATTCAACAAATTAATAATACAAAATATAAGGGATAAGGATAACTTTACTTAGAAGTTTGGCTTAATACACAACTTTGCTCTAGTTAGATTCGGAATACCCAATTTTGTTCTAGTCCATTAATCTTTCTGTTAATTAAAGAGAATATACTCTTTTGTAGTTTAAATAACTCATTTGCCCTCTAATTTAAGTGTATGATGAATTTAATTTTAGACATGCAATAAAATCACTCTCATTCTCTATTTTTGAATATGTGGCACAATCTCATCTATTTATTTAATATAATCTAATAAAACTAAAACAAATTTTTAATAAAATGATACGTGTCATAATATGATAAATTATAAATAATACGTGTCATCATATAGTTAACTTTATAATTTTTTTTAAAATATTTTAAAATAATATATATAAAAAAACTAAAAAGAAAGCAATTGGCCACTAATCTAACCAGTGGTGGTCAACTTGACACTAGTAACTAGTGATAGATTAATTCAAAATTAATATTATCAGACTCAAAATTTTGTTTGTAAAGAATACACGAGAAAAGAAACTAAAGGATTACTATAATGGCTGTTGCACTCTACAACAAATAAAACCCTTGAAGTAAAAATTAGTGTCTAAACTTACATGAAGGCCACAAATACTTCCTCTAAAAGGTTATACTATACTTTTTCTCTCTAAAGTGCAATGGTGTTTTAAATTGAACCCTTGACAATGTTCTCTCTTTAAGATGATAATATGATAAACTTTCTCTTTTTAGGGTTATACTTTTTTTTCTCTAGTAGGGGTGGACAAAAACAAAATTGAACCAAACTAGTTAATTTTTAGTTTGTTCAGTTTAGTTTGGAGTCGGTTCTTAATCGATTATTTGAAATTGATTGATTCGATCCCAAATTGGTTCGGTTTGTTTTAAAATCGAAAAATATACTTAAAATAAACTAAAAATTAAAAAAAAACTGAAATCTAAACTGAACCAAGTCGATTCAATTCGATTTAATTTTTAATACTTAGACCTATTGATATTATTTATATAGCAATGATCAGTTCGATAGCGCCGAACCGAACCAAAAATTAAATTTACCCACACTTATTCTTTTATTGTAGAAAATACAAAGATACAAATATAGATGAGTTGTAGAGAGCGACTAACAATAAATATCTAGATCACATCGTAACTAAGCAGCTCATAGAAGTATATGAATGTATGCCATGTCAACATTTAAACCTAATATATGAATGTTAAGCTTACCACGTTGTCAAGGTAAAATCTAAATGTTGAGATGATGATATTTTAGATTCCATAATAATATGCTTATTAAGTGTTTGTTAACTAAAGATCAAGTTTCAATGTAATATGTCAAATGACAATTAAAATGTAGGGAGAGAAAATCAGTGTGAGCTCCAATAAATTAACTCCTACTCTATATAAACGATACAAGGAATTGATAAATGAGGTACAATATTTTTTTATTTACCTATAGAGAGAAAATTAAAGGTAAAGGGATATCAAAATTTTTTAGTAAACCATAATTCTATCTCTATCAAATCTCATTCTCTCTTTAAACACTTTTCCCATTTTTTCTAATTTAAACATAGTTTTATGAGCTCAACATTGGTTAATTGTCTGGAGACATACATGCATGATGGGACTCTGGTTGAGTCAATAGAGATCAAAAGAGCATCTTAGTTGGAGTGTGGGGTACCAAAGTCAAGGGCATAGTTTTGGACTCGGTAAACCATTTGATAGTGAAGGGTGGCTGCATACATGTCAGCTTCGGGGACTGCACTAATGATCTTTCAGGGCCGTAGTAAGTGAAGGGTCAGAGATGGGCATGCAAAAATTTGGATATAGAGTGATAAGTATTGTTCCGGCATTGAGAGTGGTATGAACAGTGCCTATACATGCATTTTTATATGAGAAAATGACTAGCCTTTGAATTATGCTCTGACCAAAGCCTGTAAAGGCCTCTTCTTTTAAATAGAGGGATCTTTCCAAGAGTTAAAACTAGATGGTTAATATCCTGATAAATGACTTACCCTTGCCTTTGATGGTGTTTGGCCATTTATTTTTACTCATGGAATAGATTTGGATAATTATAGTCTGAGCCTTTTACAAAGATTAGAAACCTCTTTCATTCTGGATCTTTGCTATGCCATTTTGAATCAATGATATGAAGAGAATTCTTTTAGAGATCTAGTGAGTCATTGGAGTTTTTGAAAAAGCTCTTTTTGTAGTAACCAATATCCACAACCGGTAAGAATATGTATTTATATATATATATATAATTATACATATTTTTTTTGTATGTGGGTGGTACTTGATTTATCTATTGTTATTAGTAGTGTTTGTATAGGCTAAAGACATACTATTAGTATTGGGTTTATTTGTAAGACTTTAGATTTTTTTTAACGACCAAATTGAAATACTTTAAAAATTTTGGGGGCTAATTCGTAAATATCAAAAATTAGCCTCTTAGTATAAAAATACACTTTTGAAACCCTAATTCACTCATTTTTGGTCGAGCTACCACTTTTAGAGTGAGAAAAGAGAGAAAGAAAGGGGAGAGAAAGAGAAGAAAAAGGTATTTCGTAAGATATTGTGAGAATTGGTGTTAACCCTTTCTTAGTTTAAGCTTAAAAGGTATATTATAACCCTTTCTTAGTTTCTTGGTGTTAAATTAGTTAGTTTCTTTAAGTTTTAATTTCAAGAAATATGTACAATTGAGGATTTGATATGTATTTCGTAAGATATTGTGAGAATTAATGATGATCTATGTAGATAGCTGATAAATCATAATGAATTGCAAAATTTCTACTTGATAGTCTCTTGATACAGGAATTTTATAAATTATTGTGATCCGATTCTGGTTTTACATTTTAAGCATATGAAATTAGGCATGTTTAAGATCATCTGAGACTTTGAATCAATTGAAAATTCAAGAAATTGAATTTGTAGTGAATTTACCAAAATGATCCTGAAATTCTGAAAATTTCCTATGTTAACAGTATGATATAGTGACAAACAATTTTTGATATGCTGAATGATCTTAAAAAATTATGAATTTATGGAATATGATAATTTTATATATCTAATATGATATACTCAGAATTGAGAATTTAGATCAGTGTGGTTAAATTGTTATGATTTTCTAAAGAGTGTCAGCTTATTGCAGTATTTGATTAACAGATTTTTAAAGCTATAGAATAAAATAGTTTTAAAATATTTTCGGCTGTGATTTTGAAGTGACATATTTATCATGAATTGAGATATGTGTAAAGAGTAATTTTGTAATAGTTTTATAATTTTTAGTTAGTATATGATTTTATAAAATTAGGAGATTGAATACTGTTCAGTAAATATCTTGATACTGTCAAGTTAGTAGTTTAGATTCGATGGTGTTTATGGAATGGATTGTGTAGAAATTATGATATAATATTCATATATATGAAGGATATATGAATCAATAATAATATATTCTGATTTTGGAGTAATTGAACATCATTTGATGTATAAATATTTTTTGTTAAGTGTAAGTGGTCAGAATGACAGATTTTGAGAACCCAAGTAATTAGACCAATTCGATGTGATAAGTGCAATATGTGTAATTTTGTAAGCTATTTAAAGTAATTTGTTTGAATGTTAAGGCTCATGAAAGGATTAATCTCCATTGATAGGTTAATGAGATTTAAGCCTTGTAACCGAAAGTGCTAAGAGGTAAGTATATTAGACTTTTACTGAAATTACAATAAACATAGTAATTATTATGTATGATTTTGTAAATGTGCCTAAAAATATGTTTATGTTATGTCCAAGTATATTTTGATATGAAATATGAAAGACATGTATTTATGAATGTCAGCATGGACATACATGACATATATGTGTTTTTGAAAGTGAGCTTTCAAAATAAAATATGTTTAACAAATGAAGCTTTTGAAGTATAATATATGCATGAGAAACATTTTGTATTTTGAGGATGCTTAAACTCACTGTTGACTTAGTAGGCATCTTATGTGATTTGTGGAGTCTTTATGTATGGCCTTTCCTTCGAAATTGGCATATATTATGTGTTCCGTATGTAAGGAGGATCCTATTAGTACCTAAAGAAAGATTGAGTCATCACATTCGTGTAGTAGCGTATTGGTACATGTGAGATGACTCACCGATGATCAGGGTGAGGGTTTAGCTCTTACCTTCGGGCTTGAGCATTATATATATGTAATTTAAACTTCACTTGTACTATTTCTCTCATACGGTATGTCACATACGGGTGACATTTGGCTCATTATGTGATATGTGATATGTAAGTCCTACTAAGTAGTAGTTAAGTGATGGTATTCCTATTATATGTTTTGAAAGAATGTGTAAGCGCTTACCTGACGTGTGATTTGATAAGATTATGATTTTGATTTATCACAGCATATCATACTTATGCATTGTGTACATATATGTATTTGTATTTGTTATATGAAAAACTAGTATGCTTACTGAGTTTTATACTCATTATAGTTTATGGTGATTTCAGGTAAATAAGGTACATGTGTGCTTAGAGGATTTGGTAAGGCTTCTGCTGTTCCTTGGGTTCCCTAAATTGCTAGGTTGCTGAATGTTTCATTTGTGGACACGCGATTTAAGATATTTGATTTGTCCCTATTGAATGACTACTTATGTATTATTTTATTTAGTGTGGTTATAGGTTGATTTTAAGTAAGAATTTGCAATGAATATATTCTAGGCTTCTAGTAACAAAGTTACTACTAGTGACGTAATAGAGTGTTAATCTCTGAGAAAACTCTGCGTATCTCCGATTTACTAATTGTCCCACTCATAATTCAATTGTATAATTCTGAAAAAATTAGAATGAATGTTTAAATATTGTCAATAAATGTTTATGTTTATATTTTAGGTTATGGGTTGATTTTAGTGTTGAACTTACTAGCAATTTGCTAAGGATTCCTATGTTGAATTAAAGTTTGAAATTTTATACAATTTTATTTATGAGTGCACATTATTGAATGAATGTAAGTTATGTCGTGTGTCAAATCTTTTGAGTCAGTGGCGTGACACTTTTATTTCTTTCACACCTCTTGATACAAACTAAAAAAGACTCCCTCTTTTATAGACTAAAGAGAGTTCTTTGGATAAACATAACCGAGGATTATATTTTACAGCAGGCAAAGGATAAAAGTAATTTTGCTTTATCCGACATATGCGCGGGCTCTTGGGTGGTATAACCACTAAAACAAAATTATTTCACACATATTTAAAGCAAACTTAATAATTTACATGAGACCTTTAAACCCTTATACATTATTTGATAGAAAGGGCATTGTGGGTCAGGTCAGGATGAGTCTTATTGGTTGCTTTCATCTGTGTCGTATCCGTGGGAGAGAGAATTATGGAGATATTGTTCTCATACGTTGAATGAGGGTTTTGGCTAGGTGGAAGGTGGGTCTGCCATATCTTGATCTTCTGCAAGTGAGCTGGCTTGAATGAGAGACGTGCTGGCTTCTTCTTGGATTTAGGTGTCGGTTGGATAAAGCTAGGAGTCTTAGAAAAGAGATAAATCAAGATTGGGTTGGTATTGGATAGATTCTGTCAGGACAGCTAGTGGAGGTCATTGGTGAAGGTTATCCATTTCTTGTCTGTATTTAGAGTAATCAGTCATGTTTCGGGTATGGTGATGGTGGGTGGAATAATCTGTATTTTTGTGATATGAAAGATGACGTCTTTGTCTCTATTGGGTTTTGTGTAGGTTGGCAAAATTTATTTCTTCCACAAAGTTATGTTCGACTTGTTCCCAAGGTGCTACATCTTCTGGTGAAATTCAAATAGAAAAAGGAATTATCTAGTTTTCCTAGGCAAGAATTCTTTCAAGTTCTCTTTTTTGCTGGATTACTTCTTCAGACTAGAGTTTGATTGATCCTTTCAGAGAAAGGGAAAAGGTGAAGTAGTCTTTGACAGCTGGGTAGTAATAAATTTCATGATTTGAAACAATTATACCTTTTCGTTGGAGAAATAAGACAGACCAAAGATGTTGTCTAAAGACTGCAGCATTTGTGTTTTTTACAATCATGTGTTGGAACTTAGTTATCCACCATGTCTTTGGGTAAAACCATTGAAGAAATATCAGGGCTTGATGATCTGCATCACATTTTTCTAATTCCTGAAAGGTTCTAAGTAATGGGAATTCCATAGCAATTATGTACAGATCCAACAGATATCATAACAAGTAAATGACAGATTTAGACCATTGAAAAAATGAAAATAAAGAGTGCAAGTGGAAAAAAGGATATTACAGGTTGAATAGAGGATCGCCAAGAACTGTGAGGCCATGTTCTTGGACTGCTTGGATGATGTAGTGTCTGATGAATTCTTTGACACGAGAATGGAGTATTCTGATTTTAATCAAGTCTGAAAATCTGATCAAGTCTGAAATCTAATCAAGTCTTCTAGCATGCTATTAGTGTTGAGATGGCATTTTTTTAAGTCATTAATAGATTTAATATCATCAATTAAAATTGTTAATATTACATCTTAAAACTATTGATATAAAATTAAACAAAATACTTGAATTTTATACAAAATAGTTCTATTAATTAGATTCGTCCGAACCTAACTCTTTTACTAAAAAACTTTATACATTCTTATTATATGGGTCCATTCCTTATAATTAGAATCTCTATCCCAATTAAAAATATAGAGTTTTACTCTAATGTTAGAAGACAAAATAATATAATTGTAAGAAGTAAAAGATACAAAATAACTCTCATGCAAGAGGGGGAATTACAGGATAATTAATATTAAAATCTAGTAAATATTGCATTTTAAAAGGCTAATTATTTTCCTTTTTTTTTACATTTCTCAGAATTTTCTTTATAGTTTTATTTTGTAACCAGTCTAAAATGGTTCTGTTTGATTTTTTATAAGGGATAAATCCTTGTAAAACAAATTGGGTTTAGAGAAAAGGGCCGTAAGTCCCCATTGCCTGGCCTAATACTCATTTAGGCTCCTGATGTTATAAAAATATCCAACGAAACTCTTAATAAAAAAAGGGTTATTATGGACAAATAACTTAATGGATCAAGTAAAGTAACATGTGATAAAATACAACAATAAAAGTTTATTTTTATTATTTAAATTTTTTATTATTTGCATTAAAAATAACTTAGTAAAATAAATAAAAACTATATCCAAAATTTAACAACATTTCTATCGACGGCCTCACTAGCAATAGCATCAACGAGTTATGAGAGTAAAAGATCACACCATTGAATTTGCCATATTTTGGTCGATTTAACTAACAAATTAGTGTAGAATCTGTCACATGCAGCTTCATAAATGTAAATGCTACAACATTACCATTAAACAATGACACGTTTGAGGTGTCATGTCACTTTTAATGGAGTTGTTGAAGGACTTAACTCTTTGCCATCAAGGTGTCGTCGTAAATGACATCACACGTGGTGGCTTCTATGCTATTCTATTGACCGAACCGATTACACTATTACATAAATTTTAAAATTGTAATTCAACGGTGTGGCCTTCGACTCCTATGCTCGTTGATAATGTCTGTGACAATATTGTGAACGAATTTATTATTAAATTTGTTGAAATTTTTTTTTCAGGCCAATACCTCATAATTCAGTATTTAACACCCTAAAACTCTTAAAGTATTTATTGAAATTTTTTTTTACAAATAAAATAAGAATAATAAGATTAAATACATAATAAATGTGACAATCAATTACATAAAATATAAGAATATACATGATTTGATAATAACTTTTTCTGTTCCGATGGATCACCAAATCTTTATTATTATTTTTAATTAACCAATTTACAAAAAATTAACACAGGAGATTCTCAAAAGAATACATCAATAGACGAGTTCTTAACGGATCTATCAACTCTATCTTGTGCACCTTAGCGCTCAAGTATTCCTATGACACTCTTATGTGCTTATGCCAGCGTCTTAAAACTGTCTCAATTCTCTATTCTCTCTCTTGTTGATGCATTATTAATTCTAATAAATTACAAGACTTATATAAGCTATAAATCATCTCTAGAAAATTATGTATCTTGTTGGAATAGAAGTCCACGCAAAAGAAAAGTCCAAAATTGATTTAAATATGTGAAAAAATAAAAAATTGTGAGTTTTTCAAAAGTGAGTGTCGCAGTACTATTGCGATTCCAATCTAGTGTTATGACGCTAAGTATTCTGACTTCAGCGCCGCGACGCTTAGAATCTAGTGCTACACTATTCTTATTTAAAGATTCCCTCATCTTGTGCTTTTGCGTCTTTCCTCGCTTTTAGCTCTCTATTTTTGTTCTTTTCTTGCATGTCTAATGCGTAATTGATTTTGTGTTCAACTCTTCGTTGATTTTCAACTCAAAATTAAACTCAACTTTAATTTTGAATTATTAAATTCTAACACAATTATTATTTTTAAATAAAATATATTTTAAATACTAAAAAAATATGATAATTTATTTTAATATATTGTAAAAGATTTTGTATAGGTAATATAATAAAATTAACAATTGGTTACATATATTAATATTTATATAATATCAATACTTTGATATGTATATTAAATTGATATAACACAAAAATATGTTATGTAATATAGTTTTTAGATTTATTTTCTAATATAAAATTTAAATATATAATTCCAAACAAAATATTAAATATATATATGTGTATATATATATACACATATTTTATTTATTTTATGTTCTTATGTGATCTATATTGAATTATTGTGATATGTGTCATAATATGCAATACTTTGAATTCAAAAGTAATTTTAGTTAAGAATGTGGTCAAAGGGTGTAAGGATAATTAACAAATAAAATTAATTTTCTAAGATATGATTAAATTTTACTATCAACAATGTGTTCCATCATGTAAACACCACGTTTTAAATATTTTCCAGGTTGTTTGCACATCAAAATCTATTTGGTGCAACCTATCAAATACGACCAAGTGTTTAAAATGATTGTGGGAAGAAAAACAAATTGATCCAAAGAAGCTATTGCAAAGAGGTAGATATTTTTCGGTTCATTTGATGGCAACCCATCAAATAAAATTTATTTGTTACAGTAGAATTTTGATAAATTAATAATATTATTTTTATTTAAATTAACACAATAAATTAATAATTAATGAATTTATAAGATAATAATATATTTTTTTTAAATTTTATATAAAACATATTTATCACATAAATTAATATGCAACTAAATTCATATGATTTACTTAAGAGGCTTTCTTATAACATGCATCTAGTATTTTATTAATAAAAAAAATAATGTCAACTTATATCTCATCTCTAATTTTTCATAACGTAAAAAAAAAATTTAATATAACATTCTCGTGTCGTAAAACATTATTCAATTTTATTATAGTGCTTCTTTGCACGAGACAGACTATATAATAAAACTATAACTTTCTGCACATAAAATTTATTTATATAATTAAAAAATAAGTTTAAATTAATTCACCAATTACAATAAAAATTAGATAATTAATTAATGAATTAATATTTACTTAATTAACCTATTTCTCTTAATCTTAAGAATATTAATTCTATCAAACTTATACAGTAGTTACATATTTAATAAAGTGTAAAATTTAAGAATCAAAATGGTAAAATTCCTACCGCAAAGCAAGTTTGTCCAAACCATAAAAAGCGAGGTTTAATTTTTCTTACATTTAATATAAATCTTGACCTCTCTCCATATCAGTGAGATTCAAACTTTAAATATGTTTTCCCAATTAAAGAGATTTTATTATTGAATTAAGTGGCACCCACAAATTACAAAAAGAGAAATTACTAAAGGCAGTAATGATATACAAATAAAATAAAATAAAATAATTTATTTATAAGAGTGTAAAATTTATATTTTTTATATTTTGAAAATAATGCTTGTGTTGAATTATAATGAATTTGACTCAATAAATTTAAATGTGCAGAATCTAGAGAAAAAAAAAAAAGAAAGAGAGAAGAAAATTATAGAGAAAATATTTGTCTGTAGTGAGGAAAGTTCTCTTTAGTTCTAGCCAGGCAAGCAAAAACAGCTCATTCTGGGTATTAATAATGCCACCCCTGAGATTGGTATAAATGACATTTTAGTGATAATTTTAATTTTAATTATACTATTACTTTTTATTTAATTAAAAAAAATACTTTTATAATTATATGTTTTGTTATATGGATAATTAAAAATATACTTAAAAAATAAAAATATTTTTGCCTTTTCAATTAAGTAGATGATAATAATGTAATTAAAATTAAAAGTTATTATCAAAGTGTAATTTGTGCCAACCTCAGGGGATAACAGTATTAATATCTCGCTCATTCCATACCAAGCAAACGCGTCGCAGTCCACTTACTCCACTCAAAACAAATTTCCAGAAAAAAAATTCAAATAGAAAGTAAAAATGAAGAAAAGAAAAGAAAAGTAGGGAAAAGGAATTTAGATGAGATGATGACGAACGGACGTTGGAGATAAGTGGATTGGATATTAAAAGCAGTGAAAGTGATGGGCAGATAGATGGAACTTCCCAAAAAAAATATCAAAAGGGTACCAGAAATAAAAGAGTTTTTTCTCGTTTCATTTACATATATCTATAACTATATCTATCTATGCGTGTGGTGTAAATTTTAATGGCGGATATTACGAGAACTGTCGAACCCATCTCCAAAATCATCTTTCACTTTACTTTCCGTGACACCCATTTCTTAATTTGCGTTATTATGCTCTCTCGTTTCGGTGTTTTAACCCTCTAGTATCTGTGTATCTCTTTTGGCTTGCTCAGTCTCTTTCTCTCGGTTTCCTTTTCTGGGGGATCAGAGTTTGACAATGGCTGTGGCTATGGGTTCTGCTTCAGTGCATTTAACTGTTCAGTTGAGTTGCAATAATGAAGTTAAAACCTTGTTTAATTGCGCATTTGTTAAGGGCTCTTCTTCCCGTTTTGGGTATAAACCAGTTTGCAGTCTTGGCATGAGAAGGTATATGCTTTTTTTAATTAAATTTACGCTTTTTCTTTCTCTGTTCGTTTGAGCTTTGGAAATCTTATGTTCTGAATGTGATCTTTTGTGAGCTTTGATAATTGATATTCAGTTGAATTGGTTTGACCTTTTGAATCTAAGTTGACCCAGTTTTTAATCTTGTTCACATCAACATAGAAGATAGTTAGATGTCATAGACATGTTAGCTTTGCTTATTTTTTGAATATGATGTTCTAAGTAGACATTTGTTGTGAATTTCGTGTTGTAAATTTGATGTTCTAAATAGACATTTGTTATGTAAGAGACTAATCGGCATATGTTGTATGTAAAGATTTGCCTGTTTATTGGTTTGTATATATCCTAGTTCTCCGCATTTACTATTTGAATTTTACATGGTGGTTTATTTCATGATGGGATATCCTTAGTGCAAAGAATTTTATATAGATTTGTTGTTTTAAATTGGATTTCCAAACTAATATCTACTCCAAGTACTTGATACTGCCTCGTATGTTTTGATGGTTATGTACCTGTATAGAAGATTGTAATCTGTCCTTATATGCTGCGTTTTGGTGTTCGAAACATTTTATTGTAACCTGATGATGTTTTGTAACCATGTACTTTTTTCAGATTGTTGTCTTCAGCAGCTACTACAATTCCACGAGCCTCCTCAGCTACAGCTGTGGAGGTATGGATTGGATTTCATCTATTGATAACTGATTATACATATTAAGTAGTTAAATTATCTATTTTCTTATTGGGTGTTGGACACGGCTATGGAATTGTGAACAGAATGGGAGTAATGGCGACACTGATACTATTCCAACTCCTAAAGTCATAATAGACCTAGATTCTGATGCAAATGCAACTGTGGTGGAGATAACCTTTGGCGATCGCCTTGGAGCTCTTCTTGATACTGTATGAAGCTGTTTATATGCTGGTTTCATTTTGTACCATCTTTCGCATATCTATTCTAAATATTAGATCTTGCTGAATAGGAATCATCTGGTTCTACTTTGTTGGTATTTATTACATTTGCAAAGATATATACACTATTGAGACTTGATAAATGGACTGCAGATGAATTCACTTAAAAACCTTGGGCTGAATGTTGTTAAGGCAAATGTCTATTTGGATTCTTCTGGGAAGCACAACAAGTTTGCGATTACCAAAGCGTAAGTTTGTGATATATATGAATTTCTCTGCTCAAATCCTTGCATTACTATCTTGGTTTATATTATTTATACCTTTACTTACAGTTTCCATATACATATAGCTTTCTTCAATCAACATTTACTAGTCTAGATGTTTTGAACATGGTATATACTCCCTTGATTTAGATGCTCCACATATGAGCATCATTAATCCATCGTAAGTGGCTAGCGAGATCCCTGAATCACATCAATTTCTTGTGAGACTCTTTTATGGTTAAGGTTACCCTTCAAACAGATGTGTGACCTACTAAAACCAAAATGAATGAGCCAAAGAATATTAACCCTTTGCATTTTCTTTTTCGCAAATAGCTTGCCCAATTGATTTAGTTTTATCTGTTTTGTTGCTTGTCTGCAGTGATACTGGTCGCAAAGTTGAAGATCCGGAGCTGCTTGAGGCAATTCGTTTGACAATTATAAACAATCTGCTTCAGTATCACCCGGTAACCATTTTATCTTGTTCAAAGATATCACATGCTGGAGCTCATCTTGTAGGACTTGTCTATCTGAAAAGCTTATTACTTCTGAATTGGGGTGGTTTCAGGAATCAAGTTCCCAGCTAGCAATGGGTGTTGCCTTTGGTGTGGATCCACCGAAACAGCAGGTATCTGATTTCTGGTCCTGTTTTAATTTTTCACTATGATGAAGTTGTTGGCTCTGCTCTCCAATAGATATTTTTGATGAACTAAGGGGTTGGTACTCTTAGGCCAAATATTGATTTTACTTTTACCCTCATAATGATCAAGATTGGATATTCTATTTGCTTCTCATTGAAACTGGTGCCATTTGGTAATGAATATTAATACTCTGTCAATTATTGTGGGAAGCATTACGTCCCACATCAATCTTGGCTCAAAATTTTGTTGTCCTGGAATTTCTCAGGTTGATGTGGACATAGCAACCCACATAAGCGTCCATGATGATGGTCCTGAACGAAGGTAATGCATATGCCTCATACTCAATATGTCGGGGCCATTGCTATCCACCAAGCCTGTGCCAATGGTTGCTTACATGACAACAGTTCAACATAGCAATTTCCTGCTAATAATTTATTGTTATCTTAATAGTAAACTGAAGCAGTCAGATAATGTGGCTCTCACCATGTTTGTCTTTTTTCCATTTGTTTTGTCGAAGCTTGCTTTATGTGGAGACAGTTGATCGACCTGGATTATTGGTGGACCTTGTGAAGATTATCACTGACATCAATATTGCTGTTGAGTCGGGAGAGTTTGATACTGAGGTGATTAATTATAATGAACTTTCCTCTTTCTTGTATATTTCTTTTTATTTAAATATAAGTCCTCCAGATATATTAACATTTTGCTCAAAATTTTGTTTTGCACACAGGGGTTGTTGGCCAAGGCTAAGTTTCATGTAAGCTACAGGGGCAAAGCCATCATCAAGCCTCTCCAACAGGTAAAGTTAGCATTGGCTACTGGACATTAGAAGTGTTTTGCAAATTTGTTGCTCTGAAAGTGAGCCCTATAACAGCCATGCAAGTGTGAACTGAAACAAATCATCAGCGCGCACATACATGAATGTCCCAATCTATATACAATGAAGAGATATATCATTTTTTTTATAAAAAAAAAGAAGTTTCAGAATTTATTAAGGTATTAAGGATTTGAATTTTAGGTCTCACTTGAGGCTATTACTACTGCACTTTATGTTCTTAAGTCTGGCTTTATGGAAATTGCAGGTTCTTGCTAATAGTTTGCGATATTTCTTAAGGCGACCTACAACTGAGGATGCAAGTTTTTGAGCTGTTGTAGATTGCCCAGTTCAGGATTATACATGTGATGAATTTTATAATCTCTCCATGATAAACGTACTCAGGGAATTACAGAATGTTATTGTCTCTTAATCCCCTCGTAGTAAAGATATACGTGGACAATTAATAACGTACTTATATTTCAAACTGTTGTAAAATGAATTAGAGCAAACTTTATTAATTACATTGTTGTGATTACATTTTTTTATTCGGGTGGGGTTTAGTATCTGTAAATATTGGGTTAGCAACTTAGCATGAAACTAGAACTTATATATATTGAACAGTTAGTTAATTGTTACTAAGGTGAAATCACATGATATAAGTATGACACAACATGTTACTGCAAAGTATGAATTCTTGTTGAAGATGGAAATGGCACTGTCATTTCATAGGACCTTTTAAAGATATGGTAGGGTGATTGATACCAATATGTTAATAAACACCATTGAGGCAGTGTAATGTGTAAGGAGAATTTGTGCTCAAAAAAGGAAATATTGAATGAATTGATTGGAAATTATGAGATTTTTAACTATAACAAGGTAGTGTTAGAGGCTATACGGCTTAGGTAGGGACTGATTGATTAAGAGTGTATTTTACTCCACTCCAAGGCCACTATTCCGCACAAGGAATAGAGTAAGGCTTTGCCCGTTTTAAGGAGTTCGGGGATAAGGGTTTTCCCCTCTCTTTAGAATAGACTAATATTTTAGTACCAACTTTTACTACTTTTGAAGGGAGGGGGGGGTTCCTGCTCCCCCTAATCCCTTGAAGCGGGTAAAGCTTTATTTTATTCCTTGTGTGGAATAGCAGCCTTGGAGTAAGATACACTCTGAATAAGTCGGTCCCTACCTATATCATTTGAAGGCAATAAGAGTTGGAATCAGTAACCGTTTCGACAAGTTGATTATTTATGCATGTTTGTACTCTTAAGTAGAACCTAAAACAGCAAATTTGAAATACATATTTCACAAGGCTCGTCATGTGCCATACAACAGTTTTGATCCATCAATTTTTGTGAAGACTTGATTCTATTACTTTTCAAGCAGCTAGAACGGTATGAAATGTAAAATTAAGGGAAAGAATGGGGAGTGCTGCCGATTTCCGTTGTGGGCATTTAGAATAGAATGAAACGGCATATAAATTGCTGAGCTTTGATCAAAGATCCATTACAGCATGGTCGGAAGTTTTACCCAGATTATGAGCATGTCTGGGATTGTGTGGATTCTTATAAAAATATGTTTTTAATAATGCATCACCCAAAATAATGGTAAAAGAAAAGCTAATTTTGATCTCTAGTACCAAATTTTGGCTATTTTAGAATCAAGTTGTTAAATAATTACTTTTGAATTTTTTTTATTAAATATATGGTGAATAGTGAATTCCCAATAAAGCATTTTTTTTTATCCAGTACAATTTCAAACATGCACATATTGTCTAGATGCGCCTTACCTAGTTTATAAAGTTTAGATTCTCCAAACTAAATAGATCCACTTTAAGTAAAGAATGCTTATGTCAAGTTTAAAAGTAAATTTATTAGAGCGAAGAACAATATCTTAATTGTTAGACCGAGTGTTATAAATAGTATTAGAACGAGCTCTTAACTTGGTGTGCTAACTAGCTTAAAGATGCAAAATTTTAAAAGAAGAGAGAATATTACCTTATCACATTGTTCACAAATATGAACCTAAGTTTGAATAGTGTCACATTTGCTCTAAAATATAAGAAAAGAGTCATACTGTCAAACTCTTTAATATTGGATAAGATATGACGTGTCAATCTCACATTTTTCTATAAAGACAAATCTAGCTTTAAATGGGATCATATCTACTGTTAAATATGATAGGAGAACATTGCAACCCACATCTTTCTTAAGGTCATATCCACTTTTAAATATTATAGGAAAAATATCATGTCTCGCTTTAAGGTCGTGTCTATTCTTAAATAAGAAAAAATGTCATGTCTCACAAAATAAACCTAGGTTCAAATAATTTACTTAAAAAAAAGGTGATTTTAAATAGATATAATCTCTTCTAGGTTGATCCACTATTAAGTAAGAGATCATTAATTTTTCAATTAAATTCAATCCGTCGAAATATAATAACAAGATGATACACATTCATAATCAGCTTATAGGTTTTTTTTTGGATACAGCTTCTAGTCTTATTATAATAAGAATTTAGTAGAAGGTAAGTAGGGAGATAATTCATGTACTTTCTAAATTCATGGTCTAGTCTGTTAAAGTCTCTGGCAACCACCATGGCTTGCAGTCCACTCTGATCCACATCCATAGCAAAACTGAAACCTGCACCTGCAATCACAATCATCAAATATTCAATTTGCCTATATCAACATAGAGGAAATCTTTTTGTTTTCAAAAACAAAACTCAGATAGAAAAATGCTTATATGGGACAATATTTTCAAAATAATTCAGCAATGCTACCCTTTTCTGATTCCAAAACACAGTTTCATAGTAAAAATTAGTTCGTATAAAGGCGGCTCACAACTCCGAACTTAGGTGTGTGAGTTCGAGTCCTCTGAAATGGAGGTAGACTCTTCCCAATTATGGGAATAGAGATCGCCCAACTATCTAGGTGGCAAATCCTGGGTGTGCTAAAACAGAAGCACTACAAACGACAATTTATAAAGATACTATCTTATAAATTAGATGTTTAAATTAAAATTAGATTCGACTGAACTGAGTAACATAAAATTGGATTAAAACAGGTCTCCAAAAAAAATATTGCAAATATCTTGAGAAACTCAACTGGACCAAGGTGTTTGTACTATTCAAATGGAGTTTGCTTCATGAGTGCAATATAAAAGTGTATAGCAGCAAAGAAATGTGCTGTTTCAGCAAAGCAATATCATGAGATACTTCTAATTGGTTTTTAGCTCCAGGAATAAAGCTGTTTGCAAAATTGGTTTAGTCAATCTTCATAACTCTAGCTATAACGATGGCCTGTGAGGGGCTGACAAATGGTCAGACTAGTAGTTTGTTCCCCCAAGTTTAGGGGTTCAATTTTTTATCCGCACCTCACCTAGATGGCAGTCGATTTCTCCCCATGTCCAATAGACATTATCCCTTTGGATGCAGAAACAGCCATAAAGAGCAGACATTCTGGCCGTGCTATAATAGGACTAAATAGACTCTCAGTGGATATTGATACTAGTACACCATACTACTTTCTCAATAACTCAAAATATGTATAATAACAATGACATATCAAACAAAAGTCGTCCCTCTAGGTTTGCTCCACAAACTTAGGAGGAGAGCATTCTCTGTAGGGTTTCTGAATTTTTCGGATGGCTTTCTGAAGCAAATTCCCAACTTTTCAGCGGCAGAAGCAATCTGTCATGGTAGCAGTGGGCTGCCTTTTGCGAGTAACAATGGAGTTTGAAGACTTGTTGGCTAAATACACCAACCTAGATTTACAAAGTGAACAAATTCCAGCCACTGAACTAAATCCTTTGGCTTGCCAAGCAGGGGATAAGAGGATTTTGTTACCTCTTGTAGAAAGTTCTGTCTTCTAAGCCGATCAATAGAGACACATTTATTTCACACATGCATATGTTGAGGCAAACCACAACATATGCGGTGGATGATTGTGTTTCTCAGCACAAACACTCTTGGACCCTTCTTCGAAGGCTAAGTTCTCTTGCTAGACTGTTATGGTTCTGTGGAGTGGACTTTAACGAGCTTCTTTCCATGGATGATAAAGAGGGGGCAGTGGCAAAGCCTAGATATCTAATAGATAACTTTCTAGAGGCGGTGGATGATTGTGGCTTGAGAGAGTTGCATTTTACCGGGCCTCCTTTTACTTGGTGCAATAGACACACAGATGGTAGCCTTATTCTAGAGAGATTGAACAGATGTTTATGCAACTTGGCTTGGAGTAATTTATTTCTGAACGCTGTTGTGAAGCAGTTAGACTTTTGGAGCTCGGATCACAGGTTTCGGCTTTACAGTTCGGAACCATTCTGGAGGGATGATTTTATCTAGGATAGAAAAGGTTGGACTCTTTTTCACGCCTGTGGCAAAAGCTTACAGCCATTTTGCTAGGATTCCAAGCAATGAGAAATTTGAACTTCGACTCAATTGAAGTTGAATCGAATGCAGCAATAGTAATTAATGATCTCCTCTCTAATACTATGCTGTTCTGAGATCGGATTTATCATTCAAGACATATTGGATCATTTAGATTTGTTTAAATCTTCCAAGTTCCTTTTTGTTCCTCGTGGCACAAATAAAGTTGCGCACAAATAAGCTAGATTGGCTATTTGTTCCGAGTCCAATGTTATTTGGAACGTGTGTCTTCCGAGTTCTATTGTTAGGCTTGTTTCGGAGGAGTCTTCTCCTCTTAGTTTGGTTTGAGCAATAAAATTATTTTACCTAAAAAAAACAATGGCATAGCAAACATTATATATATATACTGACCTGCAAGTAATATGAGGACAACCTTCAGTTCTTTCTACATAGAATTTGCACAGAGGGCACCTACTCCATTTCTTCTCCTTGGCAAGCTCTCTCACCATTAAATCTTCTCTCCCTCTTTCATAGGCATTCAGTCTCTGCAGCTCTTCACAATCAACCCCTGGATGCCATGGAACGTAACACTGTGCACAGAATAATCTATGACAATATGGACACTCAGATTCACTTATAACTTCTCCTCCTCCATTTTCATTCACCAACATGGCTGAGCAATCCTTGAATGGACAGTAAAATCTCTGTGAAACATCAATCAGCTCTTGACAGAGCGCTTCATCCCAAAGTTCAAGCACACCTTTTGGAAGCACAGGCTTACAAGCATCAAAATCCAGGGTGGATTTGCAATTCACACCCGGGCACGTAACAGTGACTTTATTCTCTTGTATTTTTGTAGCTACATGCTTGCTTATGCAGTCAGAACAAAACGAGTGAACACAACTCTCAATTTTGAACATCTGATCATTATCTTTTCTCTCAGCACAAATCTCACAGAAGCTCAGAGATGACTCACCAATTTCTGCTGTGATGATCTCCGTTGCCTCTGGCTTTGATACCATATTTGCTCGAATGATCAACGAGGAAGATGGTGGTGACGATGAAGTTATTGCCAACTGGGTATTGATTGTAGAAGCTATAAGTGCTTCCTGAAACTGTAACTCTTCAGCATACTTGACATCTGATACTGAAAAATTATTTTCTTCACCTGCTTCAGTTTCTTCATCAAAGAGTGCTGAGAAGTAAAAATCATCAACAGCAAGATCAGGGAGGAGTACTGATGCTTGTGCCATTGCCTTATGTGCAGTATAAATTCTTTACAAATACTATCAACACTCTCTCAGTTGATTTCCACTCTACAACCAAGGACTCGTCTCATCATCCACACAAAAAATTACATTAACAAAGAAGCAGCTTTACCCTAGAAGAGCTCTGTTGTAAATGGGACTTTTGATTTACGCAGTGTCCCCACTCAGCTCAGCTCTCACCATATAATCCCCAAAATACCCCTAAACTATCTAACAATTATAAATATTTACTTATAATTATTTATTTACTACACCTTTTATATAATTGACATTTTTTTTTAATACTTTGAGATAATAGCTAATTTTATAAATACTCAAATCTTAAAAAATTAAAATTAATATTTAAATTTTTTATAAAAAATATGTACGACCGATTAATTAGTAAAATTATTTTATTAAATTAAATAAAATTTATGTCACTTAATAACAAATAATTAAATTATCTCTTACAAGTTACAAGAAACCGACAATAATCATTTACACAAGTTCTTAAAAAGTTTAATTTTTAATATTAATTTTAATTTTTTTGTTATTAAAAATTGTACTTATTTTAATATTATTAAAGAATCCTTTAAAAATAATAAAAATTAAAACAAACTAAAAAATTGCACTCGTGAACTGATGCAATAAGAGGCTTATTGTGCCTGCCACTTATCGTGCCAGGCAGGTGCGATATGCCTAGCGTGATAAGCCTTCTATTGCATTAGGCAAATTGGCGCGATATTTATCGATTTATTTTTTTCATAATTTTTTTTTGTATTTTATATATATATATATATTAATATAATATTTTTATGATTATTATATTTTAGTCCGTGGATGATTATTATATTTGTTTTTATATATTTTTACTTGGTTATATTTTTATGATGATTGTTATATCCTTTTTTATGTATGATGATATAAAAGGCCAAATTTTGTCAAAATTTCTCTATTTTAGACATTTCAAAACTTAAAAGTCCAATAACCAAACACTTCTATAATATTTCATCATTTATAATAAAAAAAATTAATTATGTTTTTTTTTAACTAATACATAAATGATCTGAATTGGGTGTAGTTCATTACTCCACAAATCAATTGCTATCTTTTACTTAAAAAAGGTTCAATCTCAAGCCTAAAGTCAAAATGTATGACCTAACATTAATAACTCAATATACTTACAAATAAAAATTCCACAATCACCACTCTGAATTATTTATTGAGGTGCTCCTTCCTTTAAGAGAACAACCATAAATAGCGATAAATCTAATGTCACATTACTCCTCACAGTGAAAAACTATATATAATGAAGATATAATGACACATTTTGTATATAAGCACTAGATGAGCCTCAAGAACTCCACCAACATAACCTTTTATGCTGGAGTCATATATAATGATTTGTCAACCAAGTAAATTAACCTCAATTGCAACATAATGCTCTTTATAATAATTAACTAGAAGATACTTCTAAAAATCCAAAAGAAAAAACATTAGAATTGTATAAAAATAGTATAAAAATGTGTAAATGTCTCTTATGTAGTAAAACAAAATCACATACCTTTCAACATTGATCAATCACTTACCACTATAAAAGTGCTCTTTGTCATCAGTTGCATATTAAACTAGATCGGGATCCCAACTGATGGACAATGAATCATAGCCGTACTTTGTATAAAAATCCAAAAAGGGTTCTTGCAAACAATCAAAATTTAATAATATTATAAACATTAAGTTGTTTAATTAAGGTAATGACTAATACTTACAATATATATATATATATATATATATGAATATGTTGTTATACATCTTTAGGGAAATGATTGGGGGTATTTGCATTGACAAAGACGAATCAATCTTAGATGCTTTTTTATTTGCTACAATATAAGAACATAACATTAAATTATCGCTATTCTACTATAAAAAAGAGTAATTAACTTTTAATTGTAAATACTTACAACTTCATCTAGCCAATGTTTTAGTAGTATTTGAAATCATGTGTAATCAACATCAATACTAAGTAATTCACTCATCCATTTCTCTTGTGAAACCACTCCACAAACCCTAGCTAAAGTGTCAAGTCAATTGGAAGCATTGAATTCACATCAACCTCTGTCTCTCGACAAACCTGCTCGACTATTGACTGTTATTTTCTTTTCTCCGATATCTTACAAAGAGGATACGTAAAAGGTGTATAAATGACCTATATAAGTCTATATTCTTGTCTGAACTTGTCCCTTTAGGTGATTTGGATAACACCCACATACTAACATCTCCAACATCAATGTCTTTCTAGAAATCATTGTTTGCTTAAAAGTTAGTCTTCATCTAACTTTTAAGAGAATTAAAATCACTGCAATTCGCACTTGATGAGAGAAATTGAACAACACATATACATATATTTAGAAAAGCAAGTTCTATATAGAAAAATAAATTAAATATTCTCGATTTACCTTATTTTTGTATGTGCCTATGCAGAAGATAAAATCTTGCAATAATTGCCTAAACAATCAAATCTTTTGCATCAATTATTCTTTATCCTTTTTTTGCAACTAAGCATGCGCCTCTCACATCTCTTTTTTCATTGATGTAACCTCGTTATGCAAATCATCAATGTTTTATAGTAGTAATCATTTGGATATGCAAATGTTATTATGCATTGCTCAAATTGTTCCTAATTGAGTTAAAAATAAATAAACATAAGCAAGAATTTGATTCAATCTCCGTCAATAAAGATATTTTATAGTAAATGATATACCTAATCTTCATCTGCCTCTGGTTCGTTCTGATTATAGCCACCAACTCTATTAAATTGATTAATGTTACAATGGACAATATTTCCATTCTCTTCATCATGTTCCTTATTAAGGTGTCTATTATAACTTCTTATTGACCCATAAACTGCATTAATATCTGTACAAACTTTGCTTCCATCTCATGGTTTTGTGGAGATAATTGTTGTCTCACATCCAACTCTTATATAACAAGTAACTAACTAAATGAGCATTTGACATCTTAAACACCTATTGTTAGTATTGTATTATTGTTAAAAAAATTTAATTTTTATCAGAATAACTTACAATATTCTTATTAAAGAAATTTGCCTTCAGATTATCTTGTGGTATTTTCTTTTTAAACCTCCACTATAGCAAACAAGGGACTATGAGTGAAGTTTCTCAAGCATAGATTGTTGGGATGTCGGTTTATCCTAATTCACAACCTAAACCTTTTGGGTGTATGCATATGGTATAAGTGTCCATTTTAAAATTCATATACATATGCATCTAATACATACATATATACAAATCATAAACACAGCGGAAGCTAGAAATCTAATTTTCTAAAATGAACATGATAAATTTTATTCATTACGCTAATGAACAAAATATAAAATATATTAATCAAATTAATACTAATGATTGAGAATATCACCTATCAAGCCTTTAGAACGAATTTGTAGCTGGAGTACCACATGAAGTTGACCCGTTGGTAGTTTTAAGACTCAACATGGTGGGCTTGAGTCGCTAGAACAATAGCCTATGTATTTTCAGCACCGGTTTAACACTTAAACCGTTGGATTAACTCTTAATCCCCATAGCCTAACACTTAGACTATATTCAATTTGTTCTTGATGTATTCAACACTTAAATTCATCAAAACAAATAACTCAAATGCAATAATAGTGGCATTTTATTTAGGAGAAGAAGATGAATAGCAAAATAATTTTTTGTTATCAAGTTTTTGTTGTTTTTAACACTTAAAAAAAAAACTTAAAACAAAACAATTTTCTTACCTTCAAAATTGATTTGCAATCTTGTTTTGCTTCAAAAGAAAATGAAAACTATTTTCATCTTCATCATTTCTCCATGGTTGAATACTCACACTTGAGCTTTCATCTCCACACCCTTCATTCAAGAATGAAGAACCCAAAAATGAATTCTCCTCCTAACATATGACTGCCCACTCTTTTTGGCTTTCATCATTTTGTTTGTTTCAAAGACAAAATTAATTCAATGCCAACCACCCACCACATCATGGTTTGCCACTTCTTTTATTATATATTCATCGAATGAATATATATCTTTAATAATGAGAAATATCTTCCTTTTGATTAACAAATTACTATTAAAAGAATATTGCTTATTAAATAAATCAATCAAGTGTCCAACATTTCGACAAGAGTGTGTGGCCGGCCATCACATGTCTTTGATAAGAAAATTGTCATTCAAGTCCTCAAAGTTTCATTTAATTTTCCTTTTAAGTAACATTTACTTTAACTTAATTATTTGCTTAATAAAATCTTATTTTATTTAGCAATTAAGTCTTCAATAAAATATTTACTTTATTAATTTAACCATAAACTAACAATTAACTCTAGTCAAATTAACTAATCACTTAACTCTTAAGTGAGAACAAATATTTAGATTATTTAACCCTTAAATAATCAATTAAGAAAAATAACTCTTAAGCCTTTAATTAACCCAACATGGGTCCCACCTTATCTAATACTTGAGTAAATTTAACTGAAGGCTCTGATACACTACGTGTCATTATTAAATTAGCTAACAATAATTATTAACTAACTATTGTACATAATAATTAAGCACTGACACATACGCATCCTGAGGGTTCCTGAAACAAATATTCGATTTTACTTAAACTTACTAGATTAAACAATTCAATCCAGTATGTTGTTCCAGTGCACAATGAGTACACTTCATATTGCGGGCTTTCTAGGTCCACACTCAATTTGTCAAATGAAACTATTTCATGAGTTTGTGATCGATGCCCCACGCACACGTCACAGATATTACAAATCAACGCGTTAGACCATACAAATTGAGATAATAACGCATACATATAATCCTTTGTCATGTATATCCTAGATGTGCGAGGATATAGATTACCATCGTCAAATCGCCTTATGCCCATCTATGAGGTTATCTCCAGATTTGTATTTTTTAAGAATAATATACACAAACACCTTTGCTATATTGTTCAACCCTTTGGAAAATACTTTTTCCTGGTTAGTACTCGTGGCCACGAGATTTATTGAAATACAATCTCAGAGCATTTGGATATACTACTCCCTTATAAAAGCTGATGGATCCTATATCTGTATACACCAGACTCTATAAGCATTAGACTATACCCAGTGACACCCAGCGGTCACACCATGAAAGGTTTATGACATGCGTGGAACCAAAGTATGGTGGATCACTTACAAGTTCACCGTGACACTCAAGTCAAAGGATTACGTATACTACTCAACTCGATAGGACTCGCTATTGATGATTTTATAGGATGTCTTTATTAGTGTCTTCATGAGTCTGTTCAGCATTCAGTCCTAACTGAATACCTGTATACAAATACAAGCTTCGGGTAAGCCCATGGTCGGCTAAGAACAACCATCTATACCATATAGATATAACATACACTAATCTATATAAAATGGATCAATCGATAGACTCGCATCGGTGAAGCAGATTAGGAATATAGTATTTGAGGACATACTTGCATAATGACATCTCTTAGCACCTATTGCAACTTCTTGCAACCATGTCATTACTGGTATGCCCTCAGGTCTTTGTCCAATTACAGACAAGGATCTAATCTTTTAAATTTGGCTGACTGTTATAACATGCTAACTTTTAGTAGTGCTAACTGTTAGCATAAATATAATACTCAGATTTACTAATTCTTAAAAAATGTTCTAAACTCCTTTAGACAAGATTTGAACTCTTTCAGATCATACAATGTTTGTAACGTAACAAGCATTATACCATGTATTTATATTATATTAATGATTACACTAAATGTTTGCTTTATAATATTAAATAATTTTATATTCATAAGTATTGGAATGACACGTAAGCACCAACTCCAACAAATTTGCACTTGTTTTAGTGTCATCTTGTACTGATATTTTATATCAATACTTTCCAAGTGTTTCTCAAACACTGTATGAATTTAGGCTTAAGTGGGTCTACTACATCATCCAAGGAATATTTTCTAGATACTATCACATCTCCAATAGTCAAGAACTTTTCAATTATGTGGTATTCAGAGCCCACATGAACAAAATACTGGTGTGGCTTATGACTTCTTGGCTTAAGCAATTATTCTGTTATTAGTTACAATGCAGTGGGATAGGATCCACTGAGCTTGAAACTATTCTAAGTTCTGCAACTAACTTAAATATCCATAGTATTTCCTTTGCAGTCTTCTCAAGTTGCAACTAATTCTTCCTCCAAGGGAGAAATAATTATAGATATCAAAATTGTACATTTTCAACCAGCTCTAGTACCGATGAGGAAGAACATATAACCAGATGTAGACTTTCTACAATCTGAGTTAGACGAAAAGTCTGAATATGTACATTTCTTCTCTTGTAAGAATTATTCTTCATATTCAGAAACTTATCCTTTATACTCCTAAGATATATCAAATATGTTTCATAACCATCTGATGGTTAGACCTGGATTCGATCTATACCAATTCATAGCTCTTAAAGCTATCCAAATACAGGTGTCGTACATAATATGGTATGCATCATGCTACTTCTAGCTGATGCATATTATTAGTTGGATATTCTAACTCTTTTATTTTTTACCTAAGGACACTTCTTCTTAGAAAGATGAATGACATGCCTGAAAGGTACATTATTTGTCTCACAGTTAATTAAGTTGTACATTTTCAAAACTTAGTCTATATACGATAATTTGGAGAGTCCCATCAGCCTCTTAACTTTATCTCTATGAAGTTTAATAAAAGGTCTCTCCTAAATCTTTTATGAAAATGTTCTTCCTCAAATAACACTTATCTGATTAACTTGCAATATACCAACGTTATTTTCAACATTAAGTATGTCTTCCACGTAGAGAATCAGATAGATAATTCTACTCTTAATGCCCTACTTGAATACACACGCTTTCATTTCATTACTGATAAAACCAAACTTTCTAATTTCACTTAAACGAAGATATTAGGTTTAGAAAACTGTATAAGTCTAGAAAAAGATTTCTCTAGTCTGCACACTAGATTAGAAGTAAGGCTAGATGCAAAATCTTCAGGCAACTTCATGTATATCTCTAGCTTGAGATATACATTCCAGAACGTCTTCTTTACATCTATTGACTAAACCTCAAAATTTTAGTATGCGGCAATAGCCAACAAAATCTAAATTTACTTCAGCATAATTACTGATGAATAAAGTTTTCTCATTACTGATCTCAGATCTATGAGTATAACTTTTCCTTACCAATTAGGTCTTAAAGGTCTCTAGATTCAAGTGCCTATGCTTCTGCTAGTAAACTCTGATACAACAACTAGGAACAATTCCCACAAGAAGCATAACCAAGTGTTAAACTTTATTGTCATGCATAGAGTCAATTTCAGATTCTACGGCTTCTTGCCATTTTTCTAAAACGATGTCAAACATCGCCTCTTTATAAGTTAAATGATCATTTTCTTCAACTAAAAAACACCAAGGGTACCTTTAGGCATCAATCATACCTAAATAGTGGCTTTGATATCCTATTCAACCTATAAAGAGAGTACGTTTAAGGTATATCACTCATTTAAACTTTAGGATTCCACCGTTGGTTTATATACTGATTGATTTCAACAAGTACAATCATTCTATAATTCTCACGATCCAAGAGAAACTCTTTCTCGTAGAAAGTGGTATTACGAGCTACGAATATGTTTCATTACTCTGAATCATAGAACTAGTTTCTAATGAACCAATACTTATACTCATTGCGTGCAAGTATATTCTGTTGCATAACCCTTACTTGAACAGAACACCCTAGGTCTTAATGACTTAAAAATCGGCTTCCTTTAATCTATATCTCATACAGAGATGAAGAAATTAGTTTTGGTGAAACTATGTTAAATAAGTGAGTAGCAGTTTCTTAGAGGATAATCCCATAAATATTAGAAGATCAGTAAAGCTCAACATCAATCAGACTGTATCACATAAAGTTTGATTCCTTTCTTCCTTAAACACTTTTGTGTCGAAGAATATTTAGAAGACCATGCTGAGTAGAATTAAATTCTCCTTCAAATATTCTATGAATATACTATTTATATATAAATAGCCTAGATCTATCCAATTGCATACATAAAGGTTTGTTTTTTTATTTCCTAGTCAAAAGTCTTTGAATATTTCAAAAGTTTTTAACTCGTATTTCTTAGAAATATATGTCTATATAGTGACAAATCACTATCCATACTATAAAGTATTGAAACACACCTATAACAATATGATTTATTGAACTAAATACATCATATGTACTAGTTCTAATAAATCAATAGTCTGGTGTCCAACACCTATACTGGATTTGGTCATCTTCCCTTGAATTTAAAATTTATAAATTGGCCAAGATTTTATAGTCAAATCAAGTATCTGACCATGCTTAACCAGACAGGATAATCGTCTCATGACTATATAACCTAATCTTACGTGTCATTCTTCATCATTATTCAAACTTCCTAAACTACTATATGTTCTGTTTACCAAGACATTTCTTGTTGTATCTTAGATATATTAGCCATTCATTATCTGACACTTAGTAAGCATAACATTATCTTTATCATATAACATAAGAAACTAATCCCAATGTTTTTATGATAACTCTCTTTGTCAATTACAAGGAGTGATATGATACGCTTAATAATGTTTGGCACGTAATATTAATTATATAATATAATGCTACTGTCAGAATGAGAAAGTGATCTGAAAGGTCTTATCAGATATCACGCGTAGAAAATCTCTATTTCTATGTGATTGAGTTGTGTACCACTGATAGAATAGTAAAAGACTTGTGATTTATAAATGGATATCATAATCTTTTCTAAGGCTAATTTACCTAATAATCTGTTCCATTCACCATTAAATAGTCATTTATTTTTTTAATTAAATTCAATTCATCAAATATAAAAATCAATCCATTAAAAAATTACAAATTTAATTTAAAATTATAATAAAAAAAATGATGATTTCATTCCTTGGGTTTATTTTTTGAATGGCCAAATAGTTGGCGCAAAGCTAACTTTTAAGAGAACTCAATCTAGATGTTAAATTCAACTTGCTAGGAAATTGGACCACTAGTCTATGAATCTCACAAACGAGTTATATAAATTATGAGAAAGTGGAATCATATTAAATTTTAAATTTTGTTTAGATTTTAATTGTTTAATTATTATTTTATATAAAGAGAAATTTCACATAAGTGAAGAAATCTCATTTAAATTTTTTTTTTTATTGATGACTCTGAAATATATTAGAATTTATAATTAATTTAAGTTTACTTAGATACATAATTTAATGACGATTTGAATTCATACATTTATATTTTGATATGGATTAAGTTTTGTACAATATAAATAAGAATGCAACATATTACATAATTCACTCATGGAGAATTGATTCACATACATGTCTATTCATGATTATTCATGAGAAATTTGAGAGTATTCCACTTGTCTTTGCAACACTCTCACCAACTAATACCATTTTTCTTAAATAAATACTATTTAAACTTCAGTATTTTTTCTTGTAGAAAAATGATCCTGAAATTTAAGGAGCAAGTAAAGACAAAACAAATAATTTGTAGAGTTCTAAACTTTGGAGCTTTTTAATGGTGTTGGTCGTAGGGACTTTGATGGGCCAAATTCTCAGTAACCAGTTAAATAAAAGAAGAAGAATAAATAATGAAAAATCTAAAATAAAGAAAAAAGAAAAGCATAAATGAGAATTGTGCATGGGCTGCATATAATTATGCCGTATGTAAAATTGGAATTAGAGACGGAAAAAGAAAAGAAATCGTTTTTAAAAAAAGAAAGAGAAGAGAAGAAAACAGGAAGAAAAGGAAAGAAGGGAAAAACTGAAAGAAAAGAAAAAAAAGAAGAGAAGAGAAAAATAAAAAAAAATGTCATCCCATCAATTTAGAAAGTGTCGGATAACCTACCCCAGCAATTCTTGTTGCCTTCTATCGCCGAAATCACTGGAAACGAGTCAAAAACATGGTCAGTTGCTGCTTATTTGAATCTCACTATTTCAATCATCGTTAATTGCTGACAAAGCCTTTGAACAACTCAGAAAAGGCCGGCCACACTTCCATATAGTTCCCGATGTCATTCAATCGTTGAAATCATAAGAAAGAAATCGAAAATTGAATTGATCACAATGACTTGCTGCCAAACAAGTTCATCGCCATAATTTTTATTTGCAATCATGTATATCTTGTTAATATAATCTGCATGAGTTCAAGAAATACCGTGGAATCTATAATCTCTGTCAAATTGGGAAGCAAAAAATAAAAATACTTTATTTTCCGAGTTCCAATTTGCTTATAACCATTTATTACATGCATTAATTTTATGTTGTTTGCACATTTTTTAGGGTGTCCGTTACCATCCCTTCATGTTTGGGTAACTTTTTTTTTTAGAAAGTTTCATTTACACTTGAGTTTGGATCCTGCAAGGGAACCCTTGTCCACACCCTTCCTGTCACGTTTTAGAATCAAAAGATCTAACACAACATCAATTACATTCATTCAATAATATTTAAACATTCATTTTAATATTTTTTTTTCAGAATTATAACAATTGAATTATGACTGAGACAATTAGTAAACCGTAGAGACGCAGAGTTTTCTCAGAAATTAACACTCTATTATGTCACTAGTAGCAACTTTATTACCGGAAGCTCGGAATATATTCATTGTAAATTCTTACTTAAAATCAACCAATAACTATACTTGGTGAAACTTAAACAAAATCCAACCATACACAATAAAATAATACATAAGTATTTATTCAATAGGGACAAATCAAATATCTTATCTCACGTGTCCCCAAATGAAACACTCAGCAACCTAACAACTTAGGGAACCTAAGAAACAGCAGAAACCTTGCCAAATCCGCTAAGCACACATGTACCTTATTTACCTGAAATCACCATAAACTATAATGAGTATAAAACTCAGTAAGCATACTAATTTTTCATATATCAAATACAAATACATATATGTACATAATGCATATGTATGATATGCTGTGATCAATCAAAATTATAATCTTATCAAATCACATGTCATGTAAGCGCTTACACATTCTTTCAAAATATATAATAGGAATACCATCACTCAACTACTACTTAGTAGGACTTACATATCACATATCACATAATGAGCCAAATGTCACTCGTAGGTGACATACCGTATGAGAGGAATAGTACAAGTGAGATTTTTAAATTACACATATATAATGCTTATGCCCGAAGGTAAAAGCCAAACCCTGATCATCGGTGAGTTCTCTCACATGTACCAATACACCACCACACGAATGTGATGACTCACTATTCCTTAAGGTACCAATAGGATCCTGCCTACATACGGAACACATAACATATACCAATCCCAAAGGAATGGCCACACATAAAGGCTCCACAAATCACATAAAATGCATACTAAGTTAACAGTGAGTTCAAGCATCTTCAAAACATAAAATATTTCTCATGGACATATTACACTTCAAAAGCTCTCTTTGTTAAACACATTTCACTTTGAAAGCTCACTTTCAAAAACACATATATGTCATATATGTCTATGATCACATTCATAAATACATATCTTCACATTTCATATCAAAATATACTTTGACATAACATAAACATATTCCTAACCACATTTATAAAATCATACAAAACAGTTACTATGTTTATTGTGATTTCAGTAAAAAGTCTAGTATACTTACCTCTTAACACTTTCGGGTACAAGGCTTAATTCTCCTTAACCTATCAATGGAGATTAATCATTTCATAAGCCTCACAATTCACACAAAACAATTTAAATAGCTTACAAAATTATACTTATTGCAGTTATCACATCAAATTGGTCTAATTACTTCGTTTCTCAAAACCTATCATTCTGACCACTTACGCTTAACAAAATTTTCTTATATATAAAATGATGTTCAATTACTCCAAAATTAGAATATATCATTCTTAACTCATATATACTTCTTATGTATGAATATTATATCATAATTCCTACACAATCTATTCTATAAACACCATCAAATCCAAACTATTATCCTGACTGGATTAAGATATTTACTGAACAGTACTCAATCTCCCAATTTATAAAGTCATATACTAACTCAAAAATTATAAAGCTACCACTGAAATACTCTTGACATATATCTCAATCCATGATAAATATTTCACTTCAAAATCACTGCCAAAAGTATTTTAAAAGTATTTTATCCTGTAGCTTTGAAAATCTATTAATCAAATACTGCAATGAGCTGCCACTCTTTAGAAAATCATAACAATTTAACCATATCGATCAAAATTCTTAATTTTGAGTATATCATATTAGACATATAAAATTATCATATTTCATAAATTTGTAATTTTTAAAGATCATTAAACAGAGCATAAGCAAATTTTGTAATTTGTCACTGTATTATACTGTTTACACAGGAAATTTCCAGAATTTCAGGGTCATTTTAATAAATTCACTAAAAATTCAATTTCTGGAATTGTCAATCGATGTAAAGTCTAAGATAATTCTAAATATGTCTAATTGTATATACTCAAAATTTAAAACCAGAATCGATTCACAACAATTTATAAAATTCCTGGATCAGGAGACTATCAAGTAGAAATTCTGCAATTCATCAAGATTTATCAAGCTATCTACATATATCATCATCAATTCTCACAATATCGTACAAAATACACATCAAATCCTCAATTATACATATTTATATAAATCAAAATTAAAGGAATTAACTTAATTAACACAAATAAATTGAGAAATAGTTGTGATATATCTCTTAAAATCTAAAATTCCAATTTCTTCTCTTTCTCTCCCCTTTATTTCTCTCTTTTCTCTCTCTAAAGGTGTAGCTTGACCCAAAAATAAGTAAATTATGGTTTCCAAAGTGTATTTTTATACTAAGAGGTTAATTTTTGGTATTTATGAATTTGCCCCTAAAACTTTCAAAGTATTATAATTTTGTCCCTAAAATAAATCTAAAGTCTTACAATTAAACCCAATACTAATAATATGTCCTTAACCTATACAAACACTACTAATAACAATACATAAATCAAGTATCACCCACATACAAATAAAATATGTATATAAATACTTTTTCTTACCGATTATGGATACTGGTTACTACACCTTCCCCCCGAAATCTATTACTCTTTTCAAAGGAACCTCCAGTAATATTCAATTTCAAACAAAAGCACATAGACAACCTGGAACTGTAATCCATTGGCCTAACTTGTAATGCAACCAAAGAGGTGATCATAATGTTGGTAAATCTAATAAATATTAACAACATAAAAGGATAAAAAGAAAGGGATATACATGGAGAATGAGATTGAAAGGAGAAAGATTTTGAACATATAATAGCAAGAGATTTGAAAGAGGAAGTAAATTCACAAATGCAGGGGAAGCGATTGAGAAATTCTCTCATCCAGATTTTTGAACCTTGCACAAACAAATCTAGATTATCTCACAGAAGGTTTTAAGAATGATATGAGACCTTCAATAGAAAAACAATCAATATTTTTGGAATGCTTGGGAATATAACACAAAGAATATATTATAATTATCATCTTATGCACGATTTAAATTTTGCAGGAACTCATAGGAAAGATAGAGACATGGTAAGGACCTTACAAGATTATCAAGAAATCGGACTGAAGAGCATATCTCTTGCAAACCATAGAAGTAGAACCCATCTCAACTCTATAAAATATATCCAAGCTAAAAAGGTTCTACGTATAAATCACTATTTAAATGCGTTATTATGGTTAATTTTTATTTTTCATGATTATGGATACAAAGACTGGTTATGAATAATGGAACAAGAAACTTGAAAAGATTGAAGTATATAATATCTTCCTTCTGAGTGGCAGAAAAATAAAAGTTGGTAAGACTATAGCACATAGTACCTTCCTCTTGCACTTTGAAAGGATTGGAGTATATAGTACCTTCATTTCAAGGAGTATAGAAAGGAAGTCGGGGGGATTAGATGTACGTAGTGTTAGAATTTATGCTTACATGTCATCTTTTTATGTATGAATATTTGTTTAATATTTATACTAGTATTATCATTTTATTAAATCGCTAATTATATTTTATATATGGTAAGATGCTTGTATCGTTTTAGATATTGTATGATCTAAAAAAAGTTCAGATCTGGTTTCAATGAGTTTAGATCAGTACTAAGAATTAGCAACGTTGAGAGGTTTAAATATTAAGAGTTGGTATTGATAAGAGTTATCAGGTTATAAGAGTCAATGATATCTAAAAAGTTAGAGCCTTGTCTGAAATGGGATAAAGACCTGAGAATATATTAATAATGATATAGTTGTAAAGAGTTGCAAATAGTGCTAGAAAATGTCGTTATGCAAATATGTTCTCAAATATTATGTTCCTGATTTATCTTCACTGATGCTGGTCTACCAGTGAATACTTTAATAAATATATTGATCGATATATGTCTATATTTAGATGGTACAGATGATTAGTCTTAGCAAACCATAAGTTTAGTGAAAGCTCGTATAGAGATATAAGTATTAAGTAAGGATTGAATACTGAACATACTCATAAAGATCTCTAATAGACACCCCAAAAAGCTGTCAATGGAGGGTCTTTCAAGTTCAGTAGTATTCATGGTCCTTTGACCTGAGTGCCATGGTATGCTTGTAAGTGATCTACCATACTTTGGTTTCATACATGTCAGAAACCTTTCATGGTCTAACTGCTGGGTGTCACTGGGTATGGTTCGATGCTCCTGGAGTCTGGTGTGAATAAATATGGGATCTATAAGCTCATTTGGGTGAGTAATATATCCAAATGCTCTAAGATTATATTTCAGAAAGTCTTATGGCCCTAAGCAGTAATTCTCGAAAAAAAAGTTTAACCTTAGGGATAAATAATATCATAAATATATTTGGAATATTATTTATTGAAAAATAATTCTAGAGATAAGCTTTTTGTTGAGCATATAGAGATTTGACGGTGTTGATCTATATCTTCGCTTTACACGGATATAAATGATAGAAAGATTATACGAATATGTTATAACCTCAACTTATATGGTTTAACGCACCGCTTTGTAATATCCGTAACATGTGTGTGGTGTATTGTTCATAGATGTATAGAGGAGTTCTATATGACAATTTAGATATGGACCTAGAGAGTCTCACAATATGAAGTGTACTTATTATGCACTAGGGTAACATTGTGGATTAAACAATTCTATCTTAAAAATTCTAGCAACCTGAAAATATATTTTAGGGTTTCTTGGGTTGTGCACTTGTCTAGATTTAAATGTTAAGTACACTACTTAATTAGTTGACAAGAGTTGTTAACTAATTAGATATTAACATGTGGTACAATTTTGTTCCATGAATTGTTTCACCATGAATTCATCCATTAACCATGTTAGTAAAATTAAATAAGGTAAATATTAATTATTCAAATAATTTTTGAATAATTAAATAAATACTATTCAAATAAATGAAATATAATTTTTATTTATTTGTTATTTTATTTATAAGTGGAAGACATACCTAATTTTGAGAAACATAAATTAAATTAAGCAGAGCACCATTTTGTAGTATTAATGATCAATTTTATTAGATCATTAAAAATGGCCACAAAAAATTGCTTTTAGTTGTTGGCCACTTAACCTAATTTTGGTGAATCAATTGTGAAGTGGTTAGAGCACAAAAAATGTGTGAATTCATTTGGATTAATTAGTGTGAAATAAAAAAATTCGTGCAAAGGAAAGAGGGAATTGAAGAGAGTTTGTTTTTGGAGAATTTTCTTTGAACAAATAATTGTGAGAAAAACTAGAGAGAAAGAAAAATAAATTCCTTTTATTTTCTTTCAAGAAACAAACTCTTATTGTCGAAAATTTAATTGCTGCTATTCTAGCTTCACGATCCCACTGGATTGTTATGAACTAGAATTGAACAATAGTGCATTTTAATGTGAGCTCAAAGTTAGAGCTAAGAAAAATCCAGAATTGAAATCTTCACCGAAGGTCATCAAAGGTATATTTCTATAATCTTAGTTGTTAATGATTTAAGGAACATGTGTATATGTTGATTACATGCTTAATTCTGCAGCAAAATTCATGTATATGATACATGTATTTAGGTTTTTCAACATATACAAATTCACATGCATACACCTTAAAACATGTACCAAGTGGTATTATAGCATGTTTATTGTGTTTATGGGTTATTGGAGTGTTATATGAAGTATTTAAAATGCCTAGAAATAATGACAATTGCTTTTTGAAATGTTTAAAGTATAGAAAAAATAGTTTATATAAAAAATATCACGGCGTTAGGAACTAAACGCTGGGGCGTTCATGTATTAGCATGAATGCCGCAACGTTCAGTAGTGAACATATGAGCGTTTGTTAGTGAACATTGGGGCGTTGGTTATATAATGCTGGGACATTAAGGTTTTTAACATAGGGGCATTGGAAGAGTAGAAAGCAGGGGTGTTCAAGTGTTGAACACGGGGGCGTTCAAGTTTAAATGCCGAAGCATTCTTAATGATGAACACATGGGTGTTTAAGTGTTGAACGTTGGGGCGTTCATAAGTCAGAAACCCAAGTCGCTTAAGGTTGAAGACAGAAAAAGAGTAAATTGTTTTTTGGAATATTATATTGTATAATGCTGTAACGTTCAACTTTTAATGCTAATTATTCTAAATAATATACTCCAATTTAAAATTTTTGCATGCGAGGTTCATTTAATACAATTATAATTGTTATACCATTGTAATAAATGTAATATATATTTGTTTATGTTTATTAATCACAATATAAGCCCTATTGGTAGGGGTTAGTTATACTTGCGTAAACAAATATTCTAATTATAAATTATATTCGTATGAGATACGAAAATGTATTATAATTGTTAATGATAATAATAATTATAATAATTAAAAATAAAAAATAAAAAAATATCTTTAAATCAGATTAAATAATATTGTATTATGAGATAATATTAAATAATGATCCATCTTGTCAATACGGTATTAGACGGTTCACTTCGCTCTTTTTCAATATTGCTACAGCATGAGGGATTGGTCAGGTGATTCGGGCTATGCCGGTTAAATATGAAATGAGGAAAATATATGAGAACATATTGTCCAATATTGCTACAGTGTGAGAGTTATATTGGTAGCATATATTTAATAATTGACAAGTTAATCTGGAATACATTTATCCAATATTGTTATAGCGTGAGGCTAAGGTGTATTTAGGATCAGTAGTAAGAGTTGCATGAGATACAATTGACAAGAGTTATCTACCTTTTGGATTTACAAAGGCCAATATTAGTACAGCGTGAGGCTAGAGTAAAATGTCAATAGGATCCACTTCTCACTGTATAGTTTAAAGAATCTAAAACTATCATTTTTCTATTTGAGAGATTAAATGGATTATGTAAAATAGTGGGAGGGCGTTTTTAGATTAAAAAATGTATAACTGTTATACCTATAATCTAAAATGTTATTTATTAGCGATTGAAATATTCTGCTTACATATTTTCTTTTGTCTTGTCAAGATCAAATGGCTTCAAGTAACCTACTAATTCGTATCCTTGATGTGCACCAACTCAAAGGTGTAGAAAATTATGCTAACTGGCTTATGAATCTTAAAATAGTTTTGGATTCTGAGAAAATTGGATATGTAATTGATCAATGCTTACTTTGAGACATTTCTGATGATGCTTCTTCAGAAGAAAATGAGACATATTGAAAATGGTTAAATGACGATTGAAAGTCAAATCACACGTCCTTAGCTTAATATCTATGAAACTCCGAAGAAAGCATGTCCACATGGATAATGTTGGGAGTATAATGCTCCACCTGAAAGAGTTATTTGGTGATCGGCCTTAAGTTGAAATATACAAGGTTTCTAAATCTCTCTTTCAAGCTAGACTACCCGAGAGCAGTCCAGTGAGTCCTCATGTCCTCAAGATCATATCTAATATTGAGAATTTAGAAACTATGGATATCTCACTGAGCAATACATTGGGGAATAGTTTGATTCTCTAATTACTTCCAGAGTCATTTGCACAATTCATCATGAACTTCAATATGCAAGGATTGACCCATACTTATGTTAATTTGCATAACATGGTGAAAACAACTCAAGAGGACATGAACAAAGGGGGCACAACTCTTTATGTTCAGGGTACTTCATCTTCTGTCCCAAAGAATTCTAGAAAGTTCAAATGAAAGAATAAAATAAAAGCAAAGTATACACCTAAAATGGGTCCTAAAAAACAACACATGGCCAAGCCGCAACATAAGAATAAAGCAAAAATAAAATGTTTCCATTGCAACGAAAATGGGCATTAGAAGCGAAACTGCCCAAAATACCTTGCCACGATTAAAAAGACCCCTCTCAGGTATGCATTTGCCTATCATTGACATTTCTTTAGCATTTGATGCTAATACTGGCTGGGTATTAGATACTACTTATCTTTCTTATATCTGTAATATATTACAGGGTCTGAAGGAAGTTAGGCTATTACAGCTTGAAGAAGTATAACTTCGTGTTAGAAATAGAGATTTTTTATAGGTCGAGGCTATTGAACGTTTTGATTTACTTCTAAGGAGTAATACATACTTATTCAATAAGTACGTATTACCTTTTGAAAGTGTGCTAATTTTTTAAGATGCATGCATATGCAGCGTGTTCATTACATTGCAATATGTGTGTCATACATAGATATTAGTGTAGCAAAATCAAAAATCTAAATTTTTAGTGCAACAAACATATTTAAAATTTAAATTTTATTATTCTAATGAAAATAAAAATTAAGAATCACTTTACAAGCCTTTGGAAATTTTTGAACTGCAGTCTACCATGAAGCACACTCGCTGACAATTCTAAAACCCAACTGGGGTGGGCTTAGATTGCTAGAATAGTAGGTTCAATTTCAAACAATGTGTGTTTAATTCTTAAATTCAAAAGTAATTAACTTTTAACTTAGTTTAAACTTTATAAACCAAAATATAGTTAAATACTTTAACTACTTTGTATTAAAAGAAATATAGAATTAGTGTTTATTAAGCAACTCTTGCCTTAATTTGCATGAACACAATTTTCTCTTATTGCTCTCACTTGGCCGATTATACTTGATGAAGAAGATAAAGAACTATTTTGTTTCAATACTTGAAAGCGAAAACAAAGCTCTTTTCTTTTCATCTCCATTTTTGCCAAGTCAAAGACCATGAGAAAAATGAATTCAATTCATTCATTTTATTTGTTCTTTCTCTCATCAATTGTAAAAGACTTGGCCCCCATAAGCCATGCATTCTTGTTTAATAATAATTATGCACATGTTGATCTCACACATGCAATGGAAAATCGAATTATGTCAAAAATGAAACATTTTTCATTTTTGTTCCTTTGTTTTATTTTCCCTCCAAATGTAAGCCAAAACTATCCCCACCAAGTATGGTTTAGCATGTCTTGCCCATTGCGTAATGTTTTATTTGTTTAATTAAATTAAATAAAAAAAACACATGCCGTTTTGTTTCCATGAAGTGGCTGAGATACTTAATAAAAGAAAATTAATTTTTCTTTTGATTTATATAAAATGGTTTAGTAAAATTGTGAGCCCTACCAAGTATGACAATTTTATCAATAATATTTATTTGTCCCCTTTATTTTATAACAATTGTTTTACTAATGAAATCAATTAATTAAAATAAAATATTTTTGCATTTAATTAATTGATTTTGCTTGTCAATCAAGTAAGGTCATTTCTAAATTAAACATCAAATGGTCTAAATTGTGCTACTTTTCATCATCCTATTGGTCAACAACTCTTGTTAACTAATTAATGTACTTAACTCTTAAATCTTGACAAGTTCACATCTTGAGGGAATTTGAAACAAATATCTCAGTTTACTAAAATTTATTGGATTGAACTATTTAATCCGGTACACTGCCTTAGTGTACAACGAGTATACTTCATATTGTAGGACTCTCTAAATCTATTCTTGATTCATCAAATGGAACTATTCTATGAGTTTATGATCGATGCCCCACATATCATGGATATTACAAATTAGCTAGTTAGACCATACAAGCTGAGGTCGTAACATATTCGTATATTTCATCTGTCACATATATCCTAGATAATCGGAGACATAGATCACCACCATTAAATCTCTATGTGCTTATCCGTGAACTTATCTCCCGATTCATATTTTAATAAACAATATACGCAAATACTTTTGCAATATTGTTTGACCTTACTGAAAACTCTTTTCGAAGTTAATGCTTGTGGCCATAAGACTTCCTGAAATACAATCTCGGAGCATCAGGATATACAACTCACCGATGTAAGCTGATGGATCCCATATCTACCCATACTGAACTCCATAAGTATCGGACCATACCTAGCGACACGTAGCGGTTAGATCATGAAAGGTCTCTAACATCTATGGAACTAAAATATAGTAGATCACTCACAAGCCCATCGTGACGCTCAGGTTAAAGGACCACAAATACTACTCAACTCAAGAAGACCCTCTATTAATGGTTTTATGAGATGTCTATTAGAGGTCTTCGTAAGTCCGTTCGGTACTCAGTTCTCACCGAATATCCGTATGCCTATATGAGCTTCTAGTAAACTTATTATCAGCTAATAACAACCATCTATGTCATGCAGATGTAGACATACACTGATCTATAAAAAAAAAGAATTCACCGACAGACTTACTGATCTAAAAAAAAATAAAAATTCACCGATAGACTTGCATTAGTAAAAATATATCAGGAACAAAATATTTGAGAACATATTTGCATAATGACATTTTTTAGCACCTATTGCAACTCTTTGCAACTATGACATTGTTCCGTTACAGACAATGTTCTAACTTTTTAGATTTAGCTGGTTATTATAATCTGCTAACTCTTTATCATTTATAATTTTTAGGGATGTTAACTCTTAACACTGATCTAAAGTCTTTTAAACCAGAACTAAACTTATTCAGATCATACAATGTCTGTAACGTTACAAGTATTGTACCATTTATTATAGAATTAACGATTTTATTCAAAATGTTTATTGCATAAATATTAAACAATTAATATTCATACAATATTGAAATGATACGTAAGCACCACTTCCAACACCTTTCACTTGCAGTTCAGAAGGACTGGAGTATATAGTACATTTTTTCTGAGGAGTAGAAAAAGAAAATCTATGAAAGATAAGTACGTAGTACCTTTCTTTCAAGAGACGAAAAGAATGAAATAATATTAGAGTTGGAAAGGATTGGAGTACTTAGTACCTTACTTCGAACAACATAATTAAAGGCAATAAAAATTAGGTAAGTAACAAAAGAATGACTCTACAAAGATGATAATAAAATGAGACCAGGGCTGGAAGGATTGGAGTACTTAGTATCTTCTTTCCGACAATGTGATTAAGATAAAAGATATTAAAACTAAAAAGATTGAGGTATTTAGTACTTGCCTTTTGGCAACAAAGATTAGGGTTGGAAAGAATTGTAATGCCCAATACCTTCCTTTCAACAATATGGTTAAACTCTTGAAGTATTAGAGAAATAATGAGATGACTTTGTTGGAAATATATCTTTGGAACCCCTTTCTTAATAAGGCATATGAAATAACAAAAAATTTAGTAGAATTGTTGTATCCTTATAGCTCCCTTACACGAAGGTTATAAAAAATATAAGAGATAAAAATAATGCAAAGAAGAATTCCTTAGAAGGTCCATTATCTTTACCAAGGAAGCACACATATTGAATGTATTCCTTGGAGGGACTATATGGCTAAAGAGTCTTGGGAACATAATAAATGTTTTACGATTATTATTAAACAGAAGTCACTATATGATAGATAGACATAGATTCACTAGATATTCTTATCTAATTGAATCGAATTGTGTAACAGAATAAGTGTAAGGCCCCCTCACTTTAGGGTTATGATGATTTAAGGAAGGGTCATATGTCTGAGGATCACTTTGAAAGTATAAAAAAAAAAATTTGGAATGGTCTAGTATCTTTACGAAAAAGCACCAATTTCAAAAGACTTTTCGAAAATATGATTTAGAATTGCATCAAAAAAATAAGAAATATCATTTATCTCATCTAATTTATTCAAATTTTGCATTTAATTGACAACTTGAGAAGTAACATTTTGATAGAATTCTTATCACATTTCTAGCTAAAGTTTATTCAATAAGCAAAACAAAAAAAGTAACACAGATTATTAGACACTCATTCCTTTTCTCACTTTTATTCTAAAGGGGAACAAAGCCTTTCAAATTATGCAAAATTGTGAAAAGTAAAGGACCCCATTGGGTTGCTACCATTGTCTACAGAAATGTTTGCAAAGATGAAACCAACAAAGAGTAAGAAAGAAAAAAAAAAGAATCATACTTAGCCAATTTTTTTTCTTCTAATTTCATAAGCATGGAAAAAAACTTAACAATTTTTCACATAATTGCATAAATTGTCACAAACATGATCATATGATTGTATCACATCCATGGATGCATTCCTTTTACATAATACTATTTAGGGGTCGAAATATAAATAGAAGGAAGTATTATTAGAAGCTTTGAAATACATCATTTCACTTAATAATTCAGACTAGGTAGGCACTAATGCATGAAAGAAAGAAACCATGCATATATATGCTCATTTGGCCAAAAACATTACTAGTATTCAAAGGGAGCATAACCGCAAAAAATAATAACACCAAAGAAAGAAGTAAGGGGCATAAAAACTTGAAAATACAAAGCGCTTACTAATAAAAGAGTGAAAGAATATATTTAGAACACTTTCACTCATTCACTTATAGGGGAACATCTATTAAGTCTATTATTTAAATAGTCTAAACAACTTGCGTAAAATCCAACCTTTGAGAGAACTCAACACAGATGTCAGATCCAACTTGCTAGATAACCGGCCTGTTAACACATAAATCCCACAAATGGGTTATGTAAGTCATGAGGGATGAGAACAAATTAAACTTTGAATTCTATTCAGATTCTAAATTATTATTATTATTCTGTACGAATAAGAATTTTTCATAAGTTGAGAAATCCTACTTAAATTCTTTTTTTTATATATATTTTAAAAAAAATTCTTTCTTCTTTGATTTATGACTCTAAAATATATTATAATTCTTAATTAATTTAAGTTTAATTAAACACATAATTCAATGAAGATTTAAATTCATATATTTATACTTTAATACGGATTGGGTTTTGGATATTATAAATAAGTATGCAACCTAGCTCATAATTTATTTATGGAGAATTGATTTATATACATGTTTATTCATTAGAAAATTTGATAGCATCATGTGTGTCTTTACAATACTCTCATACATTAACACTATCTTTCTCAAATAAACACTAATTTAAGTATTGGAGTATTTTTTTTTTTGCAAGAATACAGTGCATTCTCGCAAATTTAAATAGTAAGCAAGGACAAGACAAATAATTCGTGGAGTTTTAAACTCTAGAACTTTCACATTTAAAGATATAAAAGAAACATCCAACTACCCAAACCTAAAATAGAATAAACCTATTGTGTTATAACCTGACTCGCCTAATTTATATTGTGAGTTGTATGGTAAATAAACTGCACTTAAATTTAGGTCACTAATTAAAAATAATTTAAAATGATACTATAAAACTAAAAGTACGTTAAATTCAGAAAAATAATTAATTATTATTTACAAATTCGGTAGATTAATACTTTTTAAAATTTTGAAATAATGGAACAAATGAGATAATGGCAACTTTTTAATTATTTCATTTATAGATATTATGATATTATTTTCTTGAGTTAGATTAAATTTTAACAAATTTGTCAAAGTAAATCACAAACAAATACAAAATTTAAAATTTCAATCCAATCTAAAAAAAAAAAAATCGAATTGGATTGAATAAGACAGATTAGTCGAATTTGAGTAAATTCTGAACAACTCTAAATCTTTCTGTTAAAACAAAAAAGAAAAAATTATTTGCTAAAACAAAAACAAAGATGTCAAATTCCTACCAAGGTAACTTGTTCTCAAACCAATAAGAATGCAAATGAACCTAAAAGTCAATGATAAAGGCTGAGCAAAAATTACCTTTTTTAAATTGTTATTTCCGTTAAATTCAAATTATATGTGGATTGATTTTTCATGCTTGGAAGGAGAATTATAAACTGGGGGTATTTATAGACATTCTTAACCATCTCATACATACTAGCATTTCATAAAACATAATTTAAGTTTCAGTCTCTGCACTCACTCGACAATTTCATTCAAAACACACAACTCTTGCAATGGAAATCAACGGTCATATACAAGAGTATGCAAATATCTTTTATTTTGTATATATACCAACAAGAAAACATAAAATGAAAACAAAAACAGTCACAAAACTGATAAAGTAAAGCTTGTCACATTTCTGATTCTTAATCAATTATAATATTTAACCATATTGATCCTTTTCAGTTTTCACACAGTTGCTATGATTCTAGTCTATGTGACAAGGGTTTTCAGCACAAGATAACAGGATGATACACACACATATTCACAATCTGCTTCCAGTCTTATCATAATAAGAATTTAGCAGAAGGTAATTCTGGAGACAATTCATATACTTCATAAATTCTTGGTCTAGTCTGTTAATATCCTTGGCAACCACCATGGCTTGCAGTCCACTCAGATCCACATCCATAGCAAAAGTGAAAACTGCACCTGCAATCACAATCATCAAATATTCAATTTGCCTATATAAACATAGATGAAATTTTTTGTTTTCCAAAACAAAAATCAGGTAGAAAAATGCTTATATGGGACAATATTTTCAAAATAATGTATTGTTAAATGAACATTCAATTATTGTTATTAAGCATTTCAAACCGGCCTGATAGAACAGTCCATAGCTTTCTTCTCAAAACAACTATTTTACTTATTTTAACCACAATAATGAAGCTGTCCACTCTAGTTTATTTTCAGCAATGCTACCTTTTCTGATTCCCAGAACACAGTTTCATAGTAAGAGATAGGTTATAAAAGGCGGCTGACAACTCCAAACTTAGGTGTGGAAATTTGAGTCCTGTGAAATGGAGGTAGACTCTTCCCAATTATGGCAATAGAGATCACCCAACTATCTAGGTGGCAAATCATGGGTGTGCTAAAACAGAAGCACTACAAAAGATAATTTATAAAAATACTATCTTATAAATTAGATGGTTAATCAAATAGAGATTTAAATTAGATTCAACTGAACTGAGTAACATAAAATTAGATTAAAACAGGTCTCCAAAAACAACCATTGCACATATCTTAAGAAACTCGACTGGACCAAGGAGTTTGTACTATTTAAATGGAGTTTGCTTCATGAGTGTAATATCAGTGTATAGCAGCAGAGGAATGGGCTGTTTCAGCAAAGCAATAATGAGATACTTCTTGTCGGTTTTTAGCTCCAGGAAATACATCTGCTTGCAATCTTCACAACAACTCTAGCTATAATGATGGCCTGTGAGGGGCTGGTAAATGGTCAGACTAGTGGTTTGTTCTCGCAAGTTTGGGCGGTTCAATTTTTGATCCGCACCTTGCCTAGATGGGATCCCCATGTCCAATGACACTCTGGCTGTGCTATAAGAGGACTAAATAGACTCTCAGTGGATATATGATACTAATACACCATACTACTTTGTCAGTAACTCAAAATATGTATAATAACAATGACATAGCAAACATTATATATATATATATATATATATATATATATATGTACTAACCTGCAAGTAATATGAGGACAACCTTCAGTTCTTTCTACATAGAATTTGCAGCGAGGGCACCTACTCCATTTCTTCTCCTTGGCAAGCTCTCTCACCATTAAATCTTCTCTCCCTCTTTCATAGGAATTCAGCCTCTGAAGCTCTTCACAATCAAACCCTGGATGCCATGGAACGTAACACTGTACACAGAACAATCTATGACAATATGGACACTCAGATTCTCTTATAACTTCTCCTCCTCCATTTTCATTCACCAACATGGCTGAGCAATCCTTGAATGGACAGTAAAATCTCTGTGAAACATCAATCAGCTCTTGACAGAGAGCTTCATCCCAAAGTTCAAGCACTCGTTTTGGAAGCACAGGCTTACAAGCATCAAAATCCAGGGTGGATTTGCAATTCACGCCCGGGCAAGTAACAGTGATGATTCTCTGTTGTATTTTTGTAGCTACATGCTTGCTTATGCAGTCAGAACAAAAAGAGTGAACGCAACTCTCAATTTTGTACATCTGATCATTATCTTTTCTCTCAGCACAAATCTCACAGAAGCTCAGAGATGACTCACCAATTGCTGCTGTGATGACCTCCATTGCCTTTGGCTTTGACACCATATTTGCTCGAATGATCAACGAGGAAGATGATGGTGACGATGAAGTTATTGCCTTCTGGGTATTGATTGTAGAAGCCATAAGTGCTTCCTGAAACTGTAATTCTTCAGCATACTTTACATCTGATACTGAAAAATTATTTTCTTCACCTGCTTCAGTTTCTTCATCAATGAGTGCTGAGAAGTACAAATCATCAACAGCGAGATCAGGGAGGAGTACTGATGCTTGTGCCATAGCCGTATATGCAGTGTAAATTCTTTACAAAAGCACTCCCTTAATTGATTTCAACTCTGCAACCAAGGACTTGACAAAAAAGCAGCTTACCAAATTATCTTTACCCTAGAAGACCTCTCTTGTTACTGGGACTTTTTACTTAATGCAGTGTCCGACTCATCTCGGCTCTCACCGTATAATCCCCAAAATACCCCTATTTTATTTAACAATTGTAAATTTTTTAATAAAAAAATAAAAATCTAGTTGGTAAATAGCTCATAATCAATAATATTGTGATTTAATATTATTTAATTAATTTATAATTTTTATATAATTTAAAATATATTACAAAATTTTAATATATGATTAAATTTTTTTCATATAATAAATTACCCATTTTAATAAATTATTTTTTATTTATAATTATTTATTTTACTATACCTTTTATATTATTATAACCATTTTTTTTTAAGATTGTTCTACCAAATACAAATCAAATGTTAAATTTATTTGGATTGTTTCGACCAACGAAATGTGATAAGTTATTGGTTATGCAGCGAATGTAAAGAAAATTAGAAAAAAAATTGCACCCCATGAACTATTGTTATAAAACGCTTATTGTATAATCTCCAAAATACCCCTATACGATTTAACATTTATAAATTTTATTTACAGAGAAATTCTCTTGGTTAGCTATAGTGAATAAGATTGTTATGTGGTCATTCCTCAAAAAAAAAAAACACATTGTTATGTGATTTAATTAATTCATAATTTTTATATAATTTATAATATATTACATAATTTTAATATATGTCAAAAAAAATTTTTATGTAGTCTATTAAATTATTATTTTTATTTATAATTATTTATTTTTCTACACCTTTTATATTATTATAACCTTTTTTTAAAGATCATTCTAGCAAATACAAATCAAATGTTGCATTTATTTGGATTGGTTTGGCAAACGAGATGGGCTCAATATTAATCAAGATGGATATAAAAAGAGTTGGAAGCATGTCTGAAGAATGTGTTACAAAAGGTTGATAATATGTATTAAGAAATATATTTAATTTAAAATTGGGTTTAAGGTGCATTAAGAATAGTTTATATGGTACTAGTAATTTTTTAAAAATTTATATAAATAAATTTTTGATTAGTTATTTATTTGATCCTTTTAATTAATTTTACCAAAGATAAAATTTTTAAAAATATGAGGTGTTATTTTAAAATATATATAGAGAAAAAAATATATAGCCATCTGCCACGTGCTCGTAACAACAAAATCTCGTCTTAGATGGGATTCATAACTATAAGCCCAAATCTGTTATATTGGGCTTATAATATTTTATTTGGAGCAACTCACAGCACCCCACAAGTATTCTCGTAAAACCGGTATATGAAATTCACAATTTCATCCATAATTGAAAGTGGGATTATTTGAACTCTCAAAATATTCAATAAATTCAATATTAAAATTTAAAGTTTCAACTTTATTTTGTAAACCTGCCTTAATTTTTAATATAATTTTATAAAATTAAATTATTGTAAAAATTAATTTTTATTAAAGAGAGTCAATTATTGATGATTAATTATTCTTAAATTTTATAGATAAACAATTGTAAAATTTATTTGATGTTAAAAATAATTAAATAGGTATTTATTAATAAAATTTTAAATTTTAAATTTTAATAGAAGAAAATTTGAGTTCACTCATTAGGTGAAATGCAATTAGAAATTAAGTCATATAGTAAACAATACGATTCAATTAATAAAATAAATATTTTTGACCTTATTTTTTTTAAAAACAAATTTTTTAATTTAAACACATAAAAAATTATTTTACTTTGTAATTACTAAATTTGTTTGATTGGTCAATCGATGTTATTAGTTTTAATTTTAAATAAGTACATTTTTATAGTGAAAATATTGTAGAATTTATTTATATTGAGAAAATTTATATGAGTATTTTAATAAAAATTAATTTTGATAATAATTTAATTTAGTAAGGTCATATTAGAAATTAACACAATAATATAAAAATTAAGGTTTTAGATTTTAGTGGTATGTTTATTGCGAAAATGAGTTTGTTGAGTATTTTATTGGGTTTAAATAACCCTACCTTAATTGAAATTACATTAAGAGACAACTAAAAAATTTTAATTTAAGAATTTTTTTATAGAAAAAAGATATGCAAAGCCCATGTATTGCATTTTTTTTAAAAAAAAATGAGAATGCCATTTTATTCATTATTCAATGAAATAAGACTAAAAAATACAATCGCGAAGAGTATAGGCTTATAATCAATCCAAACACAAGACATAAAAAGACCCGCTGTCCATTTTGCTAAGAAATGAGCAGTCATATTCCCCGATCCAAACACAAGGTATTTGTTTATTATCCTTTTAGACACAGGGCTCACCCGAGATAAATTAGCACCATTTATAGGAGTGGCAAAATTTGTCATGGAGTTTGAGGTTTTATGATACTCGTCTTGAATGGAATAAATTTTAAATTGTATTTTTATTATTGTTTGAGGATGAAGTAGGTATAGGAATATCGATCCATCCCTAAATTAAATTTATGTTAGAGATGAAAATAATTTAATTTCTCTAAATCCAATCTGAATATTTAATTTAATAATATAATTAAAAAGAATTTTTATAATAGTCTTTGTTCTCTTTAAAAAATTAAAAATTATTTTTATTTTTAATTATTTTTTTAGTATTGAAATAAAAATAATTTTTTCTTTTTTAATGTCGATAAAATATAAACATTTAAAATTTTTTTTTTATTAAATTTATTTATTTAATATCATATATGAAATTAAAATGAAGAATGGTAAAATTTATCTAATCACATTTGATCTCTTACTAACTGTTTTACCAATTTATTTATTTATTAAAAATTGACCTAATATCATACAAGGCTATAAATTAAAAAATAAAAAGTTTGCTTGCAAAAGTTTTATGATGTTAGTATTTTTTTATAAAATTTTTAATTATTAAAATTTAAAATTTTGGAAAGAATTTCAAATTTCAAAATAATTCATTTTGAATATATTATTTTAGTATATTATGATTATACAAGTGAAAAATTATTTTATAAAATTAAATTGGTACAAATTAAAAAATATTAATTAAAAAAATAAGTATAAGATATCCATTAAAATTCTTATCTTCATTTAAAATTTTTTTACTCCAAACTTAAATTACATAAATTAAGTATGAAAAAATAAAAAAAAAAATAGAAAATATGATCCCCACTCAACCCACAGCAGCCCTAACCATTCAAGACTTGTAACTTGCCATCAAGAATCTTCTTTATGCCTTGAATAGCAGACTATAAAACATAATGCTTTGCTAAAAACGACCAAAAATAAGCTGTGAAGCTCCTACAAGAAGCAACCATCACCATCCCCAAATGAATCGCATTTATTACACTGTGACATCAAAACAAAACAAATCAAAGAAATTAACTTTAAGAACTCTTTTTCAGTGTCAAACAAATTTTGACACAGGCAGTGGTATAATTGGTCAATCTTCCTTCACCCTAGAGTCAATATGTATTACCCTTACTAGATGCAAGGAATTCAAGCCTAAAAAACATCACCAGTTGGCTTCTTGTAAACTTTCATAAGTGCTTTTGAAACATAAAGTATGCCTTCAATTATAGCTAAACAAGTCTTTGATTTTTTCTTCTAAGTTGAGCAATTGACAAACACACTCAATTTTCAACCATTATCTAGATCTAGCCATGGAACCCATGCTGAAAATATCTCTGTTTTTCACATAAGTTGGAGAGGCGTAATTTTGATAAATATTTTCATTAATCTTTAATAGTCAATTTGATAAATGGGTATTTTTGCAAAGAATCCCACTTTAAACAAATAGAGAAAATTAAAAGAAAACTTGTTTCTTCTAAGAGTCGACAATAAAAGAAGGATATATGGAGAAAGTTATGTTCACACAGAAATTGAGAAGGAAAATGCTAATAAGAGAAAATAAGAAAGGGTTTAACTGAAAAAAAGAATAAAAAAAAGAGATAATAGGGGGTTCGCCACTCGTATAAAAATAAAGAAAAAAGCGATTTATACTTTTTTTTTTTTTAGTTTTAAGTCCAAGTGAGGTCAAAAGTTAAATGGAAACCCTCCGGAAGAAGGAGTCCCAATGACAATAGACATCTTCTAGCGCAAGTTGTTAAAGTATGTTACTTCTCATCTCATTATGTAGAATAGATGATCATGTCAATTGCCTAGAGAAGAGTCCTGCTAAAATCCTTCTTGTTTGTTAAGTGAAAACCAGAGTGTTTCTGTTGAACATTATTTATAGAGAATTCACACCACCATGGCTGCGTCACAAGAATCAGTACTACTCTCTGATCTTGCTGTTGATGACTTTTACTTCTCATTACTTTTTGATGAGGAAAATGAAGAAAACATTTTCTCAGTATCAGATACCAAGTATGCTGAAGAGTTGCAGTTGCAGGAAGCACTTATGGCTTGTACAATCACTACCCAGATGGAAAAATCTCCATCTTCATCTTCATTGACTATACAAGCAAATATAGTACCGAAGCCAGAGGCTGTGGAGATCATCGCAGGAGAAGCTGGTGAGTCCTCTTTAAGTTTCTGTGAGATATGTGCTGAAAGGAAAGAAAGTGATCAGATGTTCACAATTGAGAGTTGCATTCACTCGTTTTGCTCCGACTGCATAAGCAAGCATGTTGCTACAAAATTACAAGATGGTATCATCACTGTTACTTGCCCGGGCTTGCGCTGCAAATCCATCCTGGAATATGATGCTTGTAAGCCTCTGCTTCCAAAAGAAGTACTTGAACTTTGGGATGAATCGCTTTGTGAGGAGCTTTTTGATGTTTCACAGAGATTTTACTGTCCATTTAAGGATTGCTCAGCCATGTTGTTGAATGATAATGAAGGAGGAGAAGTTATAACAGAATCTGAGTGTCCATTTTGTCACAGATTATTTTGTGCTGTGTGTTATACTCCATGGCATCCAGGGGTTGATTGTGAGGAGTTTCAGAGGATGAATGCTGATGAAAGAGGGAGAGAAGATCTAATGGTGAGAGAGCTTGCAAAGGAGAAGAAATGGAGTAGGTGCCCTCACTGCAAATTCTATGTGGAAAGAACTGAAGGTTGCCCTCATATGATTTGCAGGTCAGTTTTCTAATTATTTGTTATTTCATTGTTATTATATATAAGTAGACTTAATGAAGGTTGATTAATGCCCTTTTGCAAAAAGCAGTATTTCCACAAGTTAGAAACCAATATAAAGTATCTCATTATTATTGCTTTGCTGAAACAGGCCACTTCTTTCCTGCTATGCATTTTGATATTACACCCCATGAACAAACTGTTAAAGTTTCAATAGTAGCACAAACAAATTTATCTGATTGAGTTTATCAAATCACTTCTTTTGGGTGTAATTTTCATTTTTTGAGATCTAATTTATTCCTATGTTATTCTAATTTAGCTATTTTGTTTAGTTCAGTCTAATTTGATCAATAATATTTTCAAAATAGTGTTTTTGAGAAGAAAGAGGATCATGTTTTGACATTGTTGTTTTCCAAATTAGAAAAAAACTTTGAGAAGCCTTTACTGAAATTAGTAGGTGTTATTGTTTTCAACATTCATGTAAACCTTGTTTTATTTTTTGAAAATAGAAAATAAGCATAACGAAATATTTTAATGTGAATGCTTATGATTGTGGCTGCAGGTGCAACTTTCAGTTTTGCTATAGATGTGGATCAGAGTGGAATGCAAACCATGGTTGTCCACAATAACAAATTAGGCCATGAATTTAAGAGAGGATATGAATTATATATCTTCCGTAATTAATTACCTTCTACAAATACGAGAATTAAGCAGAATGTGATTTGTGATGTATCATCTTCATCTCTGTTATAATCTTGTGATCAGAGAGATGTAAGCAAAAAGTATTGTGTGAAAACTGAAAAGTGGTCAAAATTGTTATATGTGACAAGCCAAATTCTGTATCTGTTTTGTCTGTAAGTACTGTTTCTGTTTTCATGGCTAATATTTGAATGTGATTGTTAAGTTATGTTGTGTTTATCCACTCTCTGGGATATATTCATTATCACTTTCTCCATTTATCTATATTTCTTTTTAACCCTTTCATTTGTTATATTTTTCATCCAAAAATATGGCAAAATTTTCTACATCAAATGAATTAGTTAACATAGATAATTTAAAATTTTATGGATATTCATATTTTATAAAATGTAGACTTATTCATGTATTGCAATTTATCTAGGCATTCATAAATTAGGGTAAAAGCTTAGCATTATAATTTTAATTGCGATGTTGTTTTGTGGAACGCAAAACTTTAAATTACAGCAAAAATCTGAAAATCTAGCAATAGTCGAGTGATGTTATTGCGTCGATCCATTGCTATTATCTTTATTGTTATGCTGGCCTAAACGGTCAGCGCAATAACTTTCTTCTTATATTTTTTTGATATTTTTTTTCAATTAAACATTATTATTTTAAACCACATTTTTAATCATGTCTTTCAAAATTCTTTCTCTGATCACATTGAAAAGTGAGGACCTAGATAAAAATGATGCAGTCTTTCAAAATTCTTTCTCTGATCACATTGAAAAATGAGCACTTAGATAAAAATGATGCTCACAGACTTCTTTATGTTTTTTTTTGTTAAGAGAAGAATCACCATTCTCTCTCTCAAAGTTATGTTGAAGTATGTTGAAGTGAAGAATTTTAAATTCAACATAAAATCTTAAGTTTTTTGCACAGTGAAATAACCTCTATATTAAACAAAATAATAAGAATTCAAAACAGAATATAAAAAAGAGCACAACACAATCTTATGTGGTTCGGCTAATTACCTACGTCCACGGTGGATTTAAAAATCCTAACATCTCTTATTAATTTCTTAAAGATTTTACAAGAAAAACTCAATGAAGAACCCTCAAAAGGATCTAATATTTAGTGAACCCTTACTCTACCACGAGCAATGATCACTCAAACGACGGTTCCACCCTAACGCACACAAGCAGTTAGTGTATATCCAGTTCTTCCCCTCTCTTAAAGTCTTTCTTAATGCTTAATTCTTAACTAAAGGGTTTACAAATGTTTATATAGGGTTTATTTTGTGCTTACTAATCCTATTTTTTGTTGGAGTAAGAGTTCATTTATTTTGGAAGTCTAAAACTTTCCAAAACTCGAAATTCAGATAAACAATGAACTCTCTGTCGCGTCTGGCGCCATAGCGCTCATCCCTGGGGATGGGCGCCGCAGCGCTTAGCCCTAGTGCCCCATACACGCGTTTTCTTTGCTTTCTTCTCGTCTTTAAGTCCCATTTCGCTTCTCTCTTTGTGTCCCACATGTCTTAGACTTCTCCATACACATCTTACACGTTCTAAACTTCTTGTAACTTTTTCTTTTAGTATTCATTTCAATTCTTATCCAATTAAAATTGTTAAATCACCAATTTTTTAATATTTCTCTATTTAGCCCTTTGCCCAGCATCATTTTCAACTAGGTCCTCATCTTTCGATGACTGCGTTTGATCTCTCACTCACCCAAAATCTCCCACTTGCTACATCATCAACGCTCTTTCTCTAAGTCCATCTTGAGTCTGGCTGCTCAGTGAGCGAGGTACAATTCGGTCTTAAGAGTTATCCACTGTTAGGCAATTCTACTTCTCACTGCGAGTAAAAGCTTTGACTAGGCTCAGCAGCATGCACTTGCTCTGTATTGTTTTGCCAATAGAGGGGAATGTTCAGAACAATTTCCACATTTCCTTCTTCCCAACTAACCCCAGCATTATCTGTCGTCTGCAAAATTTTTCTAGTAGCCCCATTATTGCCTCGCCTTCTTTCCTTCTTGCTGCGAGCTCCTTTTTATTATCTCACACTTCTTTCTCTAGCCTTTCTTTCCAAGCAGTGTCATCATCATTTTCCCCTTTGGTAGTAGACTCATTCTCATGGCTACTTGCATAATCATTGTCATCTTCCTCTTGCAATCCTCGAACTCTTTAATTAAGATTACTTGCAGTACTATCATCATCATCTGCAAGTCGAACTATTGATTTTTATTTACCAAATTTCTTGCTAAGACAAGTATTCATTATCATTATAGCTCTTGCACTGTTTTCCATATAGTGCTCAATTGTGTATTATTAATGATTTATTTGCTAATTTAAGTTAAATTTTTTATCACATAAAAAATAATCAAATTTTAGTTGAATTCGAGTCATTCGCGTATTTGTATCAAATACAAATAAAATCAATTCAATTCGTCTAATTCGTTTAAAAAAATAAATCAATATTGAATTAAAATACAAATCAAATAAGTAGATTCTGGGGAAAAAAATGCTGACGTGGCAAAGTAGGTTTTTTCTTTCGGCGCACGGGTCTATCCTACGCTGTATCCCATGAGGAAGAAACAATCGAGCAAAACGCCGCCGCCTTTGTCCGCTTTCTGTAGCTGGGATTGCTCTCCTCAACCAGGCATGTTAAAGAACGAGTGCAGCAACAATACTGCTACCGCTCCTCCCACTGCTGCCACTCCTCTCTTGTTGGGACAGTCGCCAGTGCTCCACGCGGCTATTCCTCCGACTGCTGCTTCCTGGTCTTGGGGAGCTCAGGCAGTCTTGACTGAGCTGCTGACTGTATTTTCTGGTGATCTCCTGGGGGCTGGTGCTGCTGCATGTACGTCGACCGGGTCTGGCAATGTTCATGCAGAGGCTGTCGATGTTCATGCAGATTCAACCCCTGTGAGTAGAGCTTCAACAAGCGCCGCACCGTCGCTCGTGAATGGCTATCGTGCTGCAGCTACCTTGGCCACCTTGGCTCCGATCTCTACTAGATCTGGGCTGGCCGAAGGGGCTCCTCCAGTGGTTCCAGTGGCTACGGGTGATATAGCGACCGCTCGCTGAGGTAACGATCATCTCGCAGCGATGGCTGACGGTAATAGGTACATGGTTTCGGTGTCTGTTGGTTGTGGGCCGGGCTACGGTACGACGTCTGCTGCTACTATTTTTATTGTGGGCGCGGCTGCTACAGTGGGCGAGGGTGTTGCAGTGGCGGATGGTGTGGGCAGCAAGGTCGTGCAATCCAATAGGCTGTGGGTATCCTTATTTGCTGACAACCAAACTTGAAGCCATGAAAGTGAACTACAATTTGTCCCCCAAGACAATTTCAAACGGTAAGAAAATTGTGAAATTCAACTTTAATGAACTTAAAGAAGAAGAGAAAATGTGGTAACATGCATTAATTGGGTGTGTGTATGGATTGTTTCTTAAATTTCAACCTCTCCAAGCTTTTATAATGCGTCGTTGGAAGCAATTTGGCCTTGTATCGATTCACTCTATCAAAGATGGGTTGTTTCTGTTTAATTTTGAGAATGATTTTAGGTAATAGAAAGCTCTTGAGGATGACCATTGACCTTTGATAAACGCCATTTGATCCTCAAAGCTTGGAAACCCAGAATAGTTATGGATGTAGCCAGTATCAGAACTTTGCCTATTTGGGTGCAATTCCCAGGATTACCATGGGAATTCTGGAGCCCCCCCACGTTAAGTCGTATTGCTAGCTCGTTAGGATCTCCTAAATTTAGTGACCAATGTACTTTGAACAGAACAAAGTTGGCATTTGCGAGAGTCCTGGTGGACATGGATGTGGAGGGTGATTTCCCTTCCATGATTACCTTAGAGGACGAAGATGGTAACATGGTTAGGCAAGAGGTGACTTATGAGTAAAAGCCTACTGTATGCACCAAATGTAAACGGGTTGGTCATGATGGGCAAGATTATTTGACAGGGATGAAACAAGTGTGGAAAGTAAAAGAGAAGGATTAGAACAATCAAGGAGAAATGGAACTACCTATTATTCACCCTAAAATGCTAGAACAAAAAAAGCTAAATCTAGGCAAAGCAGAAAGGGTGACACAGATAACAGAGGGCAATGAGGCGCATGGCCCTACAGATAAGGCAACAAAACAAGTGCTAGGAAGTTGGAGAATAGAGGTAATCCAGGTAATGGACAGATTCAACCTAAGGAAGATTATTACTCTGACACATGATGTGGGAATTATAGGGAAGGGTCGACGTGCCAAAAGGAGCTCTAAATCCCTATATAGAGGACAATGATCGCAAGCTAGAATATTCGAGGTCTCCATGACCTTTGTAAACAATCAGAGGTAAGGGCTTTGATTAAATCTTGTCGATTATGTATTTTGGGATTGTTAGAAACAAAAGTGAAACTATCTAATCTAGATACCATTTGGAAGAAATTGGCACTACGGGAGTGGAAGGTAGATAATAATTCTGAGTGTCTAGATATGGGAAAATTTTGGATCGCCTTTAATCCTGCTAGATATAATGTCACGATCTTACAAAAGCACCAACAATTTAGGCATAGTAGAGTTATTATTGATGGAATTATGTTTTACTAGACTCTGGTTTATGGTGCATCAGCTACTATTGAGAGAAAGAACCTGTGGAAGGACCTTAGGGATGATATGACCCCCAACACTACACCGTGGTTAATCCAAGGAGACTTCAACAACGTCCTCAGCAACAATGATAGAATTGGTGGTCAATGGGTTAATAATAACATAGTGGAACAGTTCAAAAATTAGATGTCGAGACTAGAGTTATTCGAGTTAAAGAACCATGGCTGTCACTACACTTGGTGTAACAATCAAACAGGAGGACAACGAATTTGAAGGAAAATTGACTGGGCATTTGTTAATGGAAATTGGCTGGATGCATTAGAGTTTTCTGAGTGTAAAGTTCTTTCAGCGGGCATTTCAGATCATTCTCCTCTTGTGGTCTCCATCCCTAGAGCATTATATAATGGTATTGTCCCTTTCAAGTTCTTCAACGCTTGGTGCACTCACAATGAGTTTCTCACCACAGTTGAGCGAGGGTGGTAGCATGATTGTTATGGCTCCCCAATGGCCCGGGTATGGTTCAAACTCATGCTATTAAAACCCAAGATAAAAGAGCTCAACAAGGTCTTTTTCTCTGACATCCAGCAAAAGATTGAAGATTACAAACTGATGTTGGCCTCCTTACAGAGTAGACTGATCCATGACCCATTCAACCAAATCCTTCAAGATGAGGAAATGGGCATTCATCAACATGTAAAGAATCTTATTTATGCTGAAAAAAGAATTATCAAACAAAAATCAAGAATTAGATGGATTCAAATGAGGGATTCAAATACCAACTACTTTCATAAGTCAGTTAAGCAGAGAAGAGCTCGGAATAGAATCATTTCGATTGAGAGCCCAAATGGAAAAATTACTGAAGATCCCAAGGTTGTGAAAGAAGCCATTGTCCATTACTATAAAGATTTGTTGGGTACCCTCACTTCTCATAGGGCGTCCATACAAAAGAGAATCATAGATGCTGGCCCTAAATTGAAGGTAGATGATAGAGATATGTTGAATGCCCTGGTCACAGCACAAGAAGTTAGAAGTGCTATCTTTAGCATCAATAGTGATAAAGCCCCAAGACCTGATGGTTATAACAGTTATTTTTAAAAAAAATAATGGTACATTATTGGAAAGGAGGTCACTGCAGTTGTGTAACATTTCTTCTCTTCAGGTCAGTTCTACAACCCCATAAATGCCACTGCCATTACCCTTGTGCCTAAGATTCATAATTCTCATAGCGTGGGGGACTATAGACCAATTACATGTTGTACAGTCATTTACAAAAGTATAACCAAAACAATAACATGCAGACTGAGGAGAGTGGTGAGCTATTTGGTCAACCCTAGTTAATCAGCCTTTATTCCTAATAGGCAGATAACCGATAATGTTTTACTAGTACATGAGCTTGTGAGGGGTTATGATCGTAACAGTGGGAACCCAAGATGTGCTTTTAAAATAGACCTCCACAAGGCTTATGATTCGGTATCCTGGGATTTCCTAAAAGAGGTATTGATGGGGCTTAATTTCCCTTATCACTTTATCAACATTATCATGAAGTGTGTCAGAACAAGCATGTACTCAATTGTGGTAAATGATAGATTAAAAGGCTTTTTTCCGGGGAAGAAAGGACTAAGGCAGGGGGATCCCATGTCCCATCTGCTTTTTATTTTGGCCATAGAATGCCTCAGTAGGAGCCTAAGCTGTATTCCTCAGAATCAGTTTATATATCACAATGGGTGTAACAGACTGAAACTAAACCACTTGATGTTTGCAGATGACTTATTATTTTTCTCTCATGGCGATGACAGGTCAATAGGCCACTTTAAGCAAGTACTTAATGCATTTTCAATGGTTTCAGGGCTACACCTAAACGCTGGCAAGAGCTTCATTTTCTTCGAAAATGTTCCTCAGCCTACCAAAGAGATAATCCTTCAATGTACTCAGTTCTAGCAAGGTGCGTTGCCTATCAAATACTTAGGCATCCCCTTAATCTCAGAGGAACTGAATAAAGACCACTGTCAGGAGCTTATTAATAGGATAACTGCTAGAATCTCAAGTTGGATTGTGAAATATTTGAGTTATACAGTGCGGCTGCAATTAATAAAATCTGTCATAATGAGTATGTATGTCTACTGGAGTTCTATGTTCACCATGCCTAAGTCAGTCACCAAAGAAATTAAAAGCAAATGCCATAATTTCTTATGGCATAGAAGTAACCAGTAGGGGAAGAGAGGTTTAGTGGGCTGGAATGAGGTATGCAAAGGTAAAAAAGAAGGAAGACTTGGCATTAAATCTATAAGCTTGTGGAATTCAGCGGCAGTCACCAAACACATCTGGGAGCTGGTTGCTGTGAAATCCTCTTTGTGGGCAAAATGGGTAACTGAAAACAAATTACGGAGACTAAATTTTTGGGGTATCACAAAGCCAATGGATGGTAGCTGGACATGGAGGAAGATCCTTGGATTGAGATGTCAGACAAAACAATTATTCTCATATGAATTGGGCAACGGCAAGTCATTCCAATTTTGGTGGGATCCATGGCTGGGTGAAGAATCAATAGTTAATAAATTCCCCCACATAGAAATCTTTAATGCGGATATTCCACGGGATGCTAAGGTTAATGAGCTATGGCAGCATGGTCATTGGAACCTCCCTGACCCTTTGGACGAGTACACTGCTCAGGTATGGGATTATCTCCGCAAAAATGTTTCAATTTCTGAAAGAGATGATTGAATTTCATTTACCGCAAGTTCCAATGCCAAATTTTCTATTGCGAGTACTTGGAGATGTCTTAAGAATAATGAGGCTAAAATGGGATAGTATAAGCTGTTATGGGAAACACAACATATACCTAAACACAGCTTCGTCACTTGGCTAGCTTTGAAGAACAGATTATTTACCAGAGAGAGACTTAAAAAATGGGAGGGTTATTCCATCAGATGAATGCCCCATTTGTGGTAGGACAAGGAGACAATTCCACACTTATTCTTCCAATGCAACTTTTGTAGTGAAATTTGGCACAAAGTACTTAGGGCGTGTCAATTCAATCAGTGCCCGAACAGATGGTAACGAGTGATCTCCTTTCTCTGCAGAAAATCTAAAGGCAAATCTATCCTGAGTAAGATCAGAAGAGTATCGTTCTGTGCTACAATCTATTTTATTTGGAGAGAACGAAATCTGAAGGTCTTCCAACAGAAAACTCCTTCTACAAGCGAAGTCTATCAAAAGATTAAAGATGTTATCTGGCTTAGATGTATAAGTGCTATCAATGGCTAAGGGATTGACCACATTGCAGCTGGTTGGTAAATGTAGCTAGACGTCTATAGGTTGTAATGTCTTACTTCTTTTCTTTTGAATTTTTATTTTGTAATACCTGCTGGATTTAGCATTTATATAAATTTTTTACTTATAAAAAAAAATACAAATCAAATATGAATTCACTAAAATTTGGTTATAGCTACATTAATTTGACATGAATTTGATTCATTTATTCCTTTTCCCACCTAGAAGTGTAACCTATAGCCTTCTAAGTTAATGATGCAGGTTCAATTCTGGCTACCCGTTTCATCTAATCATTATATCAACTAATAAAATAGGATGAATTGAAATGAAATGTATTTTGTAGAGATACATAATCAACTTCAATATGTTAACTATCTATTTATTTTTTGATCACTTGAAAGGGATAAAAGAAACATCTTCTTCTAGAAAATTTCTACTTTTAGTGGACCTTCTAGTAAGATTTAAACCAAGATAAAGTTCTGACTATTATTTTGAGAAAAAAAAGGAACGAATAAATCTTGTAAGATTTCCAAGTAATTCTTTGTTTTCTTCGGAGAGGGACATTGTGTCACGCCCCAAACCCAAAAGATCTGATACATGACATAACTTACACTCATTCAATAATATTTAAACATTCATTTTAATTTCTTTCAGAATTATAGCAATTGAATTATGACTGGGACAATTAGTAAACCGGAGATACGCAGAGTTCTCTCAGAGATTAACACTCTACTACGTCACCAGTAGCAACTTTGTTACCAGAAGCTTAGAATATATTCATTGCAAATTCTTACTTAAAATCAATCCATAACCACACTTGGTGAAACTTAAACTAAATCCAACCACACACAATAAAATAATACATAAGTATTTATTAAATAGGGACAAATCAAATATCTTATCCCACGTGTCCTCAAATGAAACACTCAGCAACTTAGCAACTTAGGAAACCCAAAGAACAGCAGAAGCCATGCCAAATTCGCTAAGCACAAATGTACCTTATTTACCTAAAATCACCATAAACTATAATGAGTATAAAACTCAGTAAGTATACTAGTTTTTTATATATCAATATACAAATACATATATGTACACAATGCATGTGTATGATATGCTGTGGTAAATCAAAATTACAATCTTATCAAATCACATGCCATGTAAGTGCTTACACATTCTTTCAAAATATATAATAGGAATACCATGACTCAACTACTACTTAGTAGGACTTACATATCACATATCACATAATGAGCCAAATGTCACTCGTAGGTGACATACCGTATGAGAAGAATAGTATAAGTGAGGTTTAAATTACACATATATAATGCTCAAGCCCAAAGGTAAGAGCCAAACCCTCACCCTGATCATCGGTGAGTCCTCTCACATGCACTAATACGTCATCACACGAATGTGATGACTCAATCTTCCTTTAGGTACCAATAAGATCCTCCCTACATATGGAACACATAACATATATCAATCTCGAAGGAAATGCCACACATAAAGGCTCCACAAATCACATAAGATGCCTACTAAGTCAACAGTGAGTTCAAGCATCCTCAAAATACAAAATGTTTCTCATGGACATATTACACTTCAAAGCTTTCTTTGTTAAACACATTTCATTTTGAAAGCTCACTTTCAAAAACACATGTATGTCAATGCTCACATTCATAAACATATGTCTTTTGATGAACACTTGAAATTACACATTTAATAAGAGTTTTACATGATTGTTTTGTATTACTAGTGTATTTAATTTTCTTAACTTAAGTATGTTTACAATATTGTACTTAATTATCTTATAACTGTTTTGTGGCAGGTTCGGTAAAATGGGCATAACTTTCTACCTAAAGATTCAATTGAGGTGATTCTTAATCCTGTGCAGAGCTGACTCAATGGGCTAACATATTATATTTCAAAAAGCATTGGAAATTCGAGTGTTTAGAGGGTGAAAATTGGCCTAGAACAGAATTGATCTACAGTACAGGCCCAGTTTGAACAGTTATCAGTATTTGGCCCATAACTATAGAAATACGTATCGAATACATATGAGATCACTCAATTTGGAAAGATAAGAGACTTATATAAAACCTTTATGTTTTGAGTGACAGCTAATTCGGATCACATCAATTCCAAATTGGATAATCAAGTGGGTGCCCAAGTGATAATGAATGCAAATTATTTTGCCACCATTCTTGACTTTCATCAACCAAGTGGTTCCCTCCAAATTTTTCTCGATTTATCCATGTTTTTCTATAAATAGGTGGCTTGTTTATGCCTAAAGAATGTAATTAGAAAGTTAGAATTTAGTTCAAAATACTTTTCCTTTGTATCCATTTCCTTGTACTATTATTTCTCTTGTTTACTATTAAGTCATGTTATTTCTTCTTCCATTTCTTTTCTTTTCATTTAGTTTTATTATGTCCAAATAATTTTGTTTAAGCTAAGGTGAAAGGGTGAAGCTCTTGGCAAGGTAATAAGATATGTTTAATATTTATTCATGAATTTAATGCTTCATTTTTAAGTTATGCAAATTTATATATGATGTATTTATTTTGTTTGTAGAATTAATACCATTTCTTCTAAAGTGGTGATTCTTGATTTATTATTGACAAACTTAATACTTGGCACAATAAATTCTTGAAACCATTTACAAGATTTGGTTTATATAACCTTTCTTGTAAAGTGGGAGTCTTAATTTATTGTAGACAAATATAAAGATTGGCATAATAAATACTTGAACCCATTTATAAGATTTGGTGTATAATAATTAAAAGAAATAAATACTAATCAATATATAAATGATAATGAACTTTAATTGCTATATTTTTCGGTTGGAACCTCCTTTGTGTGAGGATTCCAATTGAGTTATAAAAAAATAAAAAGTTAAATATATTCTTACTTCTTATGCCAAGAGTGAATCCCCGTAACCTTAGCTTTTTATTTGAATTGGTTAATTGAAATAATATTTACAAACATCTTATACTGCATTAATTATCTTTAAAGTGTTTATAATTTGTAATTTTAATTCTACTTCCCTGTGGATCGACCCCGTTCTCATCGGGTTATTTATTACTTCGACAATCCTGCACTTGGGAATAACTTCTATATTCTGGACATGTCATCTTTCAAATTTCATATCAAATACACTTTGGTATAACATAAACATATTTCTAAGCACATTTACAAAATCATACATAGACAATTACTATACTTATTATGATTTCAGTAAAAAGTTTAGTATACTTACCTCTTAGCACTTTCAGCTACAAGGCTTAAATCTTTTTAACCTATCAATGGAGATTAATCCTTTCATAAGCCTCACAATTCAACAAAATACTTTAAATAGCTTACAAAATTATACACAATGCATTTATCACATCGAATTGGTCTAATTACTTGAGTTCTCAAAACCTGTCATTCTAACCACTTACACTTAACAAAATTTTTTAATACATCAAATGATGTCCAATTACTCCAAAATCGGAATATATCATTCTTGACTCATATATCCTTCTTATATATAAATATTATATTAAAATTCCCACACAATCCATTCCATACACACCATCGAATCCAAACTACTAACCTAATAGGATCAAGATACTTATTGAACAATATTCAATCTCCTAATTTTATAAAATCATATACTAACGCAAAATTTATAAAACTACCACAGATATACTCTTGACACATATTTAAATCCATGATAAATACTTCACTTCAAAATCACTATTAAAAGTATTTTAAAACTATTTTATTCGATAACTTTAAAAATCTGTTAATCAAATACTACAATGAACTGATACACTTTAGCAAATTATAACAATTTAACCACATTGATCTAAATTCTCAATTTTAGGTATATCATATTAGACATATAAGATTATGATATTTCATAAATTTGCAATTTTTAAAGATCATTCAATAGGCCAAAAATTGTTTTCCACTGTATCATACTGTTTACACAGGAAATTTCCAAAATTTTAGGGTCATTTTGGTAAATTCACTAAAAATTCAATTTCTAGAATTTTCAATCGATTCAAAGTCTCAGATAATCCTAAATATGTATCATTTCATATACTCAAAATAAAAAATCAGAATCAAATCACAACAATTTATAAAATTCCTGGATCAAGAGACTATCAAGCAGAAATTCTACAACTTATCATGATTTATCAAGCTATCTACATAGATCATCATCAATTCTCACAAAATCTTACAAAATACACATCAAATCCTCAATTATACATATTTTCAAAAATCAAAACTTAAAGGAATTAACTTAATTAACACCAATAAATTGAGAAATAGTTGTGATATACCTCTTAAAATCCAAAATTCTAATTTCTTCTTCTTTTTTTTCTTCTTCTTCTTCTTCTTCTATTTCTCTCTTCTCTCTCTCTAAAGGGATAGCTCGACCCAAAAGAGAGAATTAGGGTTTCAAAAGTGTATTTTTATACTAAGAGGCTAATTTTTAGTATTTACAAATTTGCCCCCAAAACTTTCAAAGTATTTCAATTTGGTCCCTAAAATAATCTAAAGTTTTGCAAATAAACCTAATGCTAATAGTATGTCCTTAACCTATACAAACACTACTAATAACAATACATAAATCAAATATCGCCCACATAAAAATAAAATACGTATAGTTATATATATATATATATAAATACTTATTCTTATCGGTTGTGGATACTGGTTACTACACATTGAAGAGTATTCATAAAGGAATCTAGGGAAAGCTTTTATTGAGTAATATGGCTATAGCAAAGCCATAGCAAATAGGAATAAGAGAAAAGTAGAAATGCCATTAGAAGCTATAGCTTTATTGAATAATTTTGTTCTGTCCCATTCTCTCACCTCTTGATTGGATTGATTGTCGCCCTTCCGCCCGACTGTTATACCCTCCGGCTTCTTAGTCTTTAACTTGTTTAAAGTTACAAACTGTTATTCCCGATACAAGCATCTCAAACAGAAACTTCGCTAGTGTTTTTTTTACTGGAAAGCACTAGAACAGACTAAACTTTGCTAATGTTTTCCTTGTTCCCGATACAAGCATCTCAAACACAAAAGTTCTCTAGTGTTATTGGACAACAATAAAATAGAATTCTACTCATCTGTTGTGACTACATATTCTCATCATACATGGCAACATAAAATAAGTACCTTGAAGGTAGCCAGGTGACCACCTAAAGTGGCATAACAGAATTATAACAATGAAGCAAATAACATATTAAAACCCTTTAACCCCGTAAGCAACTGAAATTTCTCAAGATGACAGATAAAGTCCCAATTTCAGTAATTCCAACAACTTGGTATCAGTGAGAGGGAGAGTGAGTATATTAAAACAGTCTTTTGCTAGAGTGGGTTCAGTAAAATAGAAGATGTAAGGATGACGTCCCGATTAAAATAGGAGCAAGGTATGCAAAAAAGATAACATTGGAAGCTGCTTCAAGGTAAGGGTAAGCTCCAACTTCTGTAATCGATAATTCCAACAACTTAGTATCAAGGTGAGAGTGAGTGTTATGGATATTAAGCTATGCTCTTCAATTTGACATTCTTATGAGATCAACTAAACTACAACTTTAATATCTTTTTTGACTCTGTGTGCAGCAGAAACTATAACTCACACTATAATTAAGAACACATACAATTAATACACTAATAAAGATAAAGAAAGCAAACTAATTACAAGACACAAGATATACGTGATTCGACCTAAAAATGCTTACGTCCATGGATGATTCATGATCCAACTTCTTTCATTAATATAGATCACTAAGTATCTTTTTACATCATTAATGATCCTAACGATACCCATAGTATCTCTCATAAATCACCCTAGTATCTTGCATAGAGATTCCTAAGTATTTACCATTGATTACCATAAATTCTCTAAGATCTCTTAATATCTCATCAAAATAGATTTATACAAGAAATACAAGAATAGCACGAGCATTTAAGCTAAAAGATTCTATGATGTTTCTTTTGTTCACTCAAAAACCAAAAGAAAATACTATCAAAATGTTACACCTTAATACACCACGCACTTAATGCCTATCTAACTTCTCTATTCTCTTTTATGATTTACATCTTGAAACTTTAAATGTTTTACTTTCTCTTGTGTTTAAAAATATTTATATAATGAATAAAGCTTTCTTAAAAAACCTAAACCTAGTTAGAATAAGAGTATTTACTTGTAGGAATCTTAATCCCACTTAAAGAAATCAATTGAGTCAAAATAGGAAATACCTCTAAGTTGCTACGAGTACCATAACCACGTGAATAGTATATATGAACAGTACCTACAGCGCGTGGACAGTGCTTGCCATAAATAGTATCTTATAAATAGTACCCATTCTTATGGCTTTCTATTTTTGTCATCTCATATACATCTAATGTGTACTTGACTTCATAATGATTCTCCTTTTGGTATTCGTCACAATTTTTGTCTATACGAGATTATTGAATCACCAATTTTCAATAGTAAGAGTGAGTAATAAACTAGTTACTAACCTACAACTTCAACTCCGTATATTAAACCAAACCTATTAATTAATTTTGTTACCTAATTCAGCAACTTTGAAAACTTTGACCTAACCCATATCTCTTTTTGGTGTAGTGATCTATCCATCATAGGCAAAATCAATTTTTTACTATTTTCGGTGAAGGATGAGGAAGGGAGGAGCAAGGCTTTTGTCCAATATAATCTTAATTATATGGTGTTTATAATGGTTTAAGAAACCTTAAACCTATTTAGTATAAGAGTTCTTGAATGAGGGAGTTTAAAACCCACTCAAAGAAATCAATTTAAACTAAAAGTGGAGTTTTATTTTTTCGAATAAGCAATGCAGGGGCATTCAGCATCTATTGCTAGGATATAACTACTCCAATGCTGTGGCATTCCTTGATGAATGATAGGGCATTAGTGAGACCTTTTCACAAAGCAGCGTCGTCCTCTAGCAATGCGGGTGCATTGGTTTCTCTAGAATTGAAGTAGGGGTATTTTTTTTCAACGTTGGGGCATTCAGACTTGTATATCCCTCATTGTGTTTTCAAGCCCTCTTTACTTTTGGTTTTATGTTTTATTCCTTCCTAGTACAACTTTTGGGTACTTAGACTTCTTGTTGACTCTTCCTTGGTATCTATCTCAAGTTCATGCTCAAACATGATTGTTAAATCACCAATTCAGACCTGTATATTTGTCTTTGTATTTTCAAACCCTATTTACTTTCAACTCTACGTTTTGTTTCTTCCTCATACAACCTTTGCGCACTTAGACTTCTTGTTGACTCTTTATTAGTATCTATCTCAAGTTCATGCTCAAACATGATTGTTAAATCACTAATTCTAACAAGCCCTTATTGCTTTAAAATCTCTCTACTAGAAGGCTTCTAGATCCATTCACGCTAATGCTCTATCACTTAAAGCTAATTCCAGTTAAGTCTTTGTCTAGACTTAACTCATCTTAGGCTTGTGACTTTAATATTCAAAGGTACAAATGCTTCTTGTATAAGGTATTGATGCCATACATTCCCTTTTCAACCCTTATCACTTCAATGAGCTAATTTTGGATGTCGCATTATGGTCTGCATTCCTTCAACAGTCCTTGTTAAGCCATCTATTAATATGAACCAGACTGTCAAAGCTTCACAATATCTATTAAGCATTCTTGGGGGTCTAATGACAAGGGCAAGAACAAAAAAAAAAAAATGAATGAAGCATTAAATAGGTTAATTGAGCACTTCACAATTTCGTACTTTATTCAAGTTATTAATCTTTCAAAATTAATTATTCAAGAAGATCCGGTGCATTTACAGAGGAGTTAAAGGCTGAAAGTAAGAAAATTAATTTTAAGGATAACTTTAGAATTCTCAATTTTATAGCACATCTTTCTAAGTTGTCTAGAGAAAGTTAAGAAAGAAAATCAGCACCACTTCAAAACTTTGATTTCCTACAAATTCAAGCAGCCTATAGCAGAATTTGACATATTTGTAAAAATTAAAGACTTCTTTCAATTCAAGAGATTAAGAAGTTCCAGCCGTAATTCTAACATTAGTTCTAGTCGTAATTCTAACATTAGTTCCAGTCGTAATTCTAACAGAAGTTCCAACCAAAATTATAATAGTAATTCTATCCATATTTGTAGCTGTAATCTTAGACTTTAGTTTAGCTGTAATTTTAAGACTTTGATTTTAGCAACCAATTTAGAATTTATCTTGTTAGGTGTACTTTTAGACTTTGGGTAAGGTTAATTGTAAGTTTGAAATTTAAGTTTGAAAGTTGTAACTTGGCATCCTATGTGGTGACTATAAATACCATAGGGATTAAGATAGATTATAGAATTCATAGAATAATAATTGTGATAATTTTTCTTTTAATTTCTTTAGAGAATTTTTATTTAGAATTTATCAAGATTTTTTTTATCTTGTGGCGTTCTTTTAGATTTATTGCTCACAAAACTTCTAATCTATCTTGAATATGGTGTCTATAATCTTTTTATACCATTAGTTCTTATCTATTATAGTTAACGGGTCAAGGTTCTTGTTTTTGTTTATCTAAAAATCTGAATTAAAATGATACTTGGGAAAAAGAAACTCATTGAGCGTCAGGTCTCACTTTTCTTTGTAATGTTCATATCATTTAGTATCAGAGTTTAGGCTATAAATTAGGTTTGAACTATTCTTTATATTTCATTGTTTGTTTTTTCTTTTAAATTTGCATATTTGTTGTAGTCCATAGATTATGCAAACTATCATCTTTGTGTCTTTTTGTATGCAACTTTTATCTATTTCTTCACTTAAATTAGTTCCAATTTTGTTATTACATATAAGTAAAAAAAAAAAAGTAGAAAAAATTCAAATTCAATTGATTTTAGGTTTACCATTTTGAATTAAAAAAAAAAGAATAAAAAGTTTTGAATTAGTTGAAGTCTTAGTCAAAGTTTTGTTGCATCAAGTGTGTATTCTACTTATTTTGAGTAATTTAGCTTTGAAAAATTCCTAATTGCATCAAAATTCGTAATTCCTTTTGTCATTACTTTTTTATTTCCATTATTTCATTTTATCTTTTTTTTCCTTTACTTCTTAAATTATGTTTATTTTTTATCCTTTGCGTTTAACCCATTCACATCCTTAGTGAACTGATTTGTTGAGTTTTGAACTGTTACAAGTTAATTTTGATTAAGTTCATTTTAGTTCGATAAACAACTAAAGAGGAGACTAAAGAGTGAAAAAAAGGTATGAGTGTATAAGTTCATAAAAGAGTAAAAGCCAAATTTGTGTGAAAAACACGAGTGAAAAGTTAAGTGAATCAATCTTTGAGTAAAACACATAAAGGAGTGTGGAGAATTTTTTTTAACTTTATTTTGCAGCAAACATGTCAAATAAGAAGAGCAAAAATACTTTCGGAGATGCATTGGAAAAGGCTGATTCAAAATTTCTCTTAAAAGCTTTAATGGGTGAGATGAGGAGAGTGTTGCTGTAATATCCAATCCCTATTAGTAGTATTGGCGCCTAGATTTCGGTATAGAACAAATAAGAAACCGTAGGGTTACTCGATTTTAACCCTATTAGAAATATTTTCTTTATAGTGCACGTGAGAGATATCAGACCTAATTTGGTAATTTCACACTTGATCGGTGCGCCGGACGACCCTAGAATATTTTTAGAATTTTTCTCTATTGGCTTGGAAAAGAAAATTCTAATTTACTACATGAATTTTTATTTAAGGGTTATGAATGGAACAAGCCATTGTTGAGAAACATAATCCATATATTAGAGAATGAACCAATTAGAAGAAATCTCATGGATTGCCAAGTTGGAAGTTCTAGTTAGTTCTTTGAACTATTCTAACTAAATAGTTACAAATGAACTAATTACATAATTAGTTTTTAACTAATGGCAAATTAGAAGTTTTAAGTAAGTTGAAGGGCAAAATGGTAAATTGAGGGAGCACTATATATATGTTAGAAGTGTGTAGAAATTTAAAGAGAGATCAAACCAACACTTAGCCAAAAAAATAGAGAAATTCGAGCTTCAAAGGGGGTGCTGCTACAGTGACTATTCAAGTTTTTTTTTCATGATTTTTCATGTGTAATCAAGCCAAATTAAGGTTACAAACCAATCCCTAAGCTCAATTGAAGTCTCTATTAGTGGAAATTCAAGAAAAAGAGGTAAGAAAAGCATCTTTTATGAGTTTGATAAGTGAGAATTCAAGAATGTGTTAATTGATGTTCTTATGTGTATTCTTGGCTTAGATTGAGTTAAATTCTAGTTTAGAGCTTGAAGGAGTCGTCAATTTGAAGAAATTGGCAAGGTGAGAATTAGGGTTTTTGGTGATTTTGTTGTAGAGATTTCAATTGATTGTAATTAGGGCTTTAGAATGAAATTGGCATGATTTTGTTGTAATTGGAACAAGAAATTGAGAAAAGGAATGTGTTGGAACCTAGGGTGAAATTCTGCCACTTTAGGGAAGTTAGGAATTGAGTGGTGTTTTGATTGAATTGTTGTGTGTAAATGATGCATTTTGTGAATGGAATGTATATGGTTGATGAAAAACCCAAAAATGAAGAAAATAGGACATAATTGTCCATGTTGGAAAGGTGAAGGGCAAGTATGTCCAATCAAATGATAAGGTGTTCAATAATTTTCAGGGCGCCGGATGGTGAGTTAGTTTCGATTATGGCTCCGCAACTAAAATCGGGAAGTAGTTTACCTCCGGGCTTTGTATGCCGATTAGGGCATTTAGTAGTTAAATGAGATTCTAGTATTCGATTTGGTTCTAAATGTCATTTATGGCGCGTAGGTGAGGATAACCGAGAGCGTTAACGGGAGCAGGAATCGGGAGCGAAATTGAGCGCGGAGCGGTTGTGAGTGGAAATCTGCCATTTCTTTTACTTTTCGGTTATTATATTTTCGCACAATGACTATGTATGTTTTATGAGCTTTCGATGCATAAACATGATTTATGATCTTGATATATTCATAGACATGCTTTTACATGATCGATTTGTGAAACAGTTTTAAAATTTCTGCATTTGTTTTAAGGCCATTGGTACCCTCAGATTATAGTGGTAATGATTGTATTAGACCCGGCCGGTATATCCCGTGCACATGGGCAGGTCTTGGGGGTGTGTCACTAACTCCGGGAAGTCGGGATGTCGAGTCATGTGAGTCGCTCTATATGTACGGGATATTGTCTCGCTATATGCATGCGATGTAGGATTCCGCTGCATAGCCAGTGAGATGTCTTGAGATGTCACTGTGGGTGCTGCTAGTTGAGGTGCCCCGTGAACTACTCACGTATGCGGTGCTAGTTGAGTCGCTGCGTGGGTATAGAGCTTTAGGGTTACCATTGGTACAGTTTAGAAAGAAAATGGCCGAGCGAGGATTTTACTAGTTTTCGATTTACCGATAGCATTTATGCATTTATATGCACACAGCAGTTATTATGTTATACAGATTTTGAACATAGTTTTTCAAAGATGTAGATAAAACCCGCTCGGCAAGATTTCATTAGCATATGATATTAGAAACCGTTTTACAATTTTACATCCGTTTTAGAAGCATAATTTCTGCATGTACTTTAGAAATTGCTATCTTTGTATAATATTCTTGTAATTGAATTCTCATTTACACTCACTGAGCTCCTTTAGCTCACTCGTTTTATGTTTTAAACCCCTTTTCCAGGTGCAGGTCTCGGAACGCAAGCTGCTGATTCTCCTATCACCGAGTAGTGGGCCGAATCCAAAGATAATTTTTGTACATGTAAATGTGCTAATAGCACTCTTTACTTTATGCATAATAGTTGTAGGCATGTATATTTGTAAGTATGTGTTGAATCAAGAAGAAGAGATTTCTAGTTTATGATGATCGTTTTTACTTTTTATGATTATGCTTATTTTGTGATTTACACGAAATAATTGAGTTGTGTTGGATTTGATTTGAAAAGGACCGGAGGTCCGAATTGGTAGAATTGAGATGTGTTGGAATTAGAAGTGAAATTTCTTTGCAGGTTTATATGGATTTTCTCAAAAAATAGGGGAAACTCTATCCATTTGTTTTTAAAACTAAGATGTCGTTTTCATGTATATTACTAGATCTTCTTAGTAGTAACAAGAATTAAAAAGGGGTTCGCCTCGTGAAATTTCTTAACTTACCCAGTTAGGTTTGGAGGAACTTTCGTCGGGGTGCCCGGCAGGGCCGCTGGGATCTATAGTAGAGGGTCTCGGGTCGGGTCCTGTCAGTTGCAAACAAAGATAGACCAAGTTCATGAACGGATAGATAAAGTTGAATATAGTACACAAAGGGTGCAGTCATCGAGAGTTCTTAATGCACGAAGGCTTGATAGGCGTTCTACCATTGATGATGATGACATTGATGGAGATGCTTTGGATAGATTCTTACATACAAAAAAGAAGGTAGAAAGACAACTAAATAGGAAGAGTTCCATAAGATATAGCAGAACTCAAGTTTTACATCCTCTTTGAAACTTGATTAAAGTAAAGAAGATGAAAAACTAATTCCAATTCCAAAGCAGCAGCACCTAAGGGCCAAAACGTGAGAGGCAGCCAAGACAAGGGTAAACTTGATTCCTAACCAAGTAATAAAGATATCAAATATTTTACATGTTTGGGAATTGGTAATATTGCATCTCAATGTCTAAATCGAGTGAATTCATTTAAGAGATAATGGTGTCATTAAAATTGAAAGCAAGCAAAATGACAAGCCTATGCCACCTTTAAAAGATACAAGTAATGGCTTAGAGTACCTAATAGATGACGAGTTTATGGTTACTAGTCGTGCATTAAGTTTGTAAATAAAAAACGATGAGAAGGTATAATGCGATAACATATTTCATACTAAATGCCATGTTAATAATAAGGTATGTAGTATGATCATTGATAGAGGTAGTTGTACTAATGTAGCTAACATTAGTTTGGTTGAAAAACTAAATTCTCCTACTACGAAGCATCTAAGTCTATATAAGCTTTAATGGTTAGCTAAATATGGAGAATTTAGGGTAAATAAGCAACATTTGGTTTCATTCACAATTGGGAAATACAAAGATGAACTTTTATGTGATGTAGTTTCGATCCAAGCTGAACACTTGGTACTAGGTCGACCATGGCAATTTGATTGACGTGTTAAACATGATAGTTTTATCAATAAATACTCATTTGTGCTTAATCAAATGACAATCACTGTAGTCCTTTTGTCACCAAAGTATGTCTATGAAGATCAAGTGAGATTACAAAAAAAGGGTGACAAAAAAAATAGAGTGAGAAAAAGAAAACAAGTGAAAATCAGAAAAAGAAAAAAAAAAGAGGCCGAGAAAAATAAGAGAGAAAACAAGAAGACAGATTCAGACATTGAGAGAAAAATAAACTTCTATGTAAAAGCAAGTGAAATAAAAAGAGCGATGTTTTTAAATCAACCAGTGATTGTACTTTTGTACAAAGAGGCATATTTAAATATTAACTAACTAGACGCATCTCTACTTAGTTCAGTTGTTTCTCTTTTGCAGGAGTTTGATGATGAGGAGGTTCTACACAGTTTACCTTCTATTCGAGGAATTAAACATCAAATTGAATTTGTGCCTAGTGATTCCATTCCAAATTGACCAGCTTATCAAAGTAATCTTGAGAAGAAAAAGGAGTTACAAAAATAGGTTAATACGATGAGTCCGTGTGTCGTACTGATGTATGTTGATTGTTGCGCCATCAACAATATCACTTTAAAGTTCAAAAAAATTATATTTGAACCTGGTGATTGGGTGTATATGCAAAATGAAAGAGTTCGAACCCAAAGGCGTTCCAAGTTGCATCTAAGGGGAAACAAACCGTTTCAAGTGATTAAAATGATCAATGACAACATCTATTAGATAGAACTTCTAAGTAAGTATAATGTAAGTGTAAATTTTAATGTTATTGATTTGAGACCTTTTAATACAGGTGAAGATTTGAGGACAAATTCTTTTTAAGAGAGGGGGAACGATACGAACTAGACTGCTAAGCTTTACAAAGTCTATTGAGCATTTATGGGGGTCCGATGACAAGAGCAAGAACCAAGAAAATGAATGAAGCATTAAATGGGCTAATTGAACACTTTACAATTTCATACTTTATTCAAGTTATTAATATTTTAGAATTGATTATTCAAGAAACTTTGGTGCATTTACAGAGGAGTTAAAGGCTGAAAGTAATAAAATTAATTTCAAGGACAACTTTGAAATCATCAATTTTATAGCACATGATTCTAAGCTGTCTAGAGAAAGTTAAGAAAAAAAGTTAGCACCACTTTAGAACTTTGATTTCTTACAAATTCAAGCAGCCTACAAAAAAATTTGACATATTTACAGAAATTAAACAGTTTTGTTTTTCAATTCAAGTGATTAAGAAGTTCCAACCATAATTCTAATAGTAGTTCCAGCCGTAATTCTAATAGAAGTTTCAATCATAATTCTGACAATAGTTCTAGCTAGAATTATAATAGTAATTCTAGCCGTAATTTATACAGTAATTCCACCTGTATTTTTAGCCGTAATCTTAGACTTTAATCTAAATACAATTTTAAGATTTGATTCTAACAATTAATTTAGAATTTATTTTGTCAACTATACTTTTAGACTTTAGGTGAGGCTAGCTATAAGTTTGAAAGTTCAACTTGACCTCCCATGTGGTCTTTATAAATACCATGAGGATTGAGATAGATTACAGAAGTCATGAAATAACATTTGTGAAAGTTTTTTTCTAAAGTGTTTTATAGAACTTTTATTTAGAACTTATCAAGATTTTTATCTTGTGGCATTCTTCCAAACTTATCACTCACAAAACTTCTAATTTATCTTGAATGTGGCATTTACAATCTTCTTACACCTATAATTCTTATCTCTTATAAATAACGGGTCAAGGTTCTTATTTTTGTTTATCTAAAAATGTGAATTAGAACGGTCCTTGGGCAAAGGAGCTTCATTGAGTGTCAGGTCTCACTTTTCTTTGTCAGGTCTCACATCATCTATAACCATCATATTAAGTACATAGAGCTCATCCTTGTGCTTCTCACACTTCATCCTTATAGATACTTTTGCTAACCTCAGTATTTTTTTTTTTTTGCTCAAATTGAATACCCCTCTTCATTTAACTTTCCTAGGGAATCAAGTTTTTTTTTTAATTTATGAATGTGCCTTACATCAAGTCTCTAAACTTTTCATCAAACATCCTCATCCTTATATCGTCAACCCCATGACCTTATAAACCATGTCATTCTCCATTAGTACTTTACTCCTAATAGCTTTATAGTTGGTGAATAATGATCTATTAGGGCACATATGCAAACTATAGCCAGAATCTAGTATCTTTTCTCTAGCATACTTTCCCTTAAATGCTATAAGGGAGTATAAAGCTTCTAAGTCATCCTCATGATATACAACTATAGTATCTTTATCATTTTCTTTTATTTTTGGATAATTGTTTTTATAAAGTGTCATTCTTTCTTGTAAAGAAAACACTTTTTGGATCTCCCCCCAGAGTGATTATTTTTTTTCCCTCTAGCAACCAAAATTGTTGTATTGTCGGATTTAGATCTCTTCCTCAATTCTTTTAAGTTCAAGTAGGTCGTGACATCTTTCATAGTTAGAGTCTCCCTACCATATATGAACAAAGTGTTCATAACTCGATGGTAATGAATATAACAAGATGATAACCTTGTCTTCATCCTCGACCTTAATGTCTAGTGTCTCAAGATCTATGATGATCTTATTGAATGCGTCAATATGATCGTTTATTAAAGATTCCTCAAACATAGACAGTTTATACAGTTTTTTTTTTCAAATACAGATGATTCGCCAAGGACTTCATCAAGTATAAGGCGTTGAGCTTTCTTCATAGACTTATTGTAATCTTTTCTTTAGCTACCTCCATTAATACTTCATCACTTATGATGAAACTATTATACTGTGGGCTCTCTTCTAAATGGTGTGTTAATCTAACTTGCCAGGCTTCATAGTTTTCTTCTCTTCACCAGTAGTTGCTTGGGTTTCCTTTAAAGATGAGTATAACACTTGACTCACTAATAGAGCGATAACCTTTACCTTTTATAGATTGAAGTCATCATCCAATTGAACTTCTCTATATCTTACTTGAGAGTTGCCATGGTTTATAACCTTTACTCTACAATCTGGCTCTATCATATATGTCCTGCAATTTAGACCTCAACCAGACTCTGATACTAATTTGTTAAAGGATATTAACCTTAGCACTAATCTCTCTTAATGATTAGCATTTTCACTAATACCTAATTGTTGCAGAAGCTTTCAATCATAAGAAAATAAGAGATCAAGAATAAGAATAAAATTATAAGAATACATACAATCAATTACGTGGTTGGGCACAACGTCTATGTTAACAGTGGATCAATGGATCATAGCCCTCTTATTATAGTTCACACAAAAACTACAGATCACCATAATCTCTCTTAAGAAATTATTGAAGAATATAATATAGATTACTCTTAAATGATCTATTTAATGCTCATACTGTTCACATAAGGACAAGAACACCTACTATGGTTCTACCCTAATACATCCAAGCACTTACTGTCTATCTAATTCTCTATTCTCTCTTGGAGTCCTTCTTAATTCTTAATGAATATTAAGAGGTTACAAGGATTTATATAGTGTTTACAAAGGCCTAAGAAACTCTAAATCTATATTCAATAAGAGTCCTTACATATGAGAGTCCAAAATCCACTCAAATAAGTCAATTCGAAACAAAAATAATTTTTTTTTTCGAATAAGCAATATTAGGTCATTTAGCATCTAACGCTGAGGAGTTAATGCAACTATTTCAACACTGCGATATTCTTTGACGAACACTGGGGTGTTAGTGTGACCTTGTCGTAACACAGTGGCGTCATCTGACAATGCATTAGTGTTGGTTTCTCTAAAATTGACGCGAGAGTGTTCTATCTTTTAACATTAGAGTGTTCAGACATGTACGTCCTTCATTGTATTTGGCTCTATGTTTTGTTCCTTTCTCGTACAATCTTCGCGTATTAGACTTTTTGTTGACTCTTCATTGGTATCCATCTTAAGTTCATGCTCAAACATAATTGTTGAATCACCAATTCTAACCCTAATTTTAATTTTTTTTTAAAATATTTATAATGAATTTTTTAAAGTGTAGTAGTATTTACTATATCTATTAAACGGGTGCATTGCATTACAATTTTAACATTATTTTGGCTCAAAGAAGATTAACATTTTATAAGGTAAAGTTAGGAATCCGTATCTTCTAATTACAAACTACTATGGTTCATGTTCATGTCTATGTTCTAGTCCTTTTTTTTTCACAACAGCCAAACCAATTTGGTTATAATTTAACTAGGATATGCAAACCTAATTGATGTGGGTAATAAAAGTTCTCAAATTAATGCAAGCTTCATAACCTAATTTTGTCAATTTAAAAAGGAATTTATGAATTTAATGTCATAATATATATGCACCATTTGGCTTACTTCGTAACCCTATGCAAACTATAGAAGATTGATGAAATATTACTCTTATTTAATTTTGTTGACTGGAAAAAATAATTTCTTAGATCAACAGGCTTTGAATTTATTTGGGTGTAGGAATCAACACCTTAGGCTTTGTCTATTTTTGGCCAAAGAAACAGGCTTGTTGCTAGTTTTCAGTTACTGGGACACCTGTAAACATAGTGAAAAGCTATCGTTATACTTCATTGAGGGTGGTTTTGGTAAAATCACTCCGATGCTTAAGTCAGATTCTTGGCATTGGGAGAATAAAGTTGGAGAGAGTTTCAGTATAAAGATTGAAGACAAAAATTTCAAGATCAAAGTTGTCAATTCAAGATGGAACTTGTTTGAGCCGTTTCTCTCTCTCTCTTTAATAGCATCGATATTCTTATGATTTTTGTACTTTTATTTGCCGGATTTATAGTTATTTTGGGTAATCTTCTGATGTTTTGGGTAATCTTTTGATCTTTTGGTGTAATTTAGAGAATAACATCTTAAAATAGCACGATTCTATCTTCAAAATAACGTTGATTGCCTCTTTAGGGATTTGCCTTATTTGAGTCATCTTGTGCTTCTTTTTTAAGTCGCTGAGTGCTGTTCAACTTTTGGGGATCTCTTGTATAAAGGCGGGTTGGCATATTTATTGTACTGATCTTTTATAGTTTTGTTGACTTATACTAGTTAACTTGAAGCTTGCTTGACCTGTTGGGTAGGTTGTTGTGTACTAATCTGCACGGTTATGGATAACTTAAATAGGATCTGAACTGGTCAATCTTACTCTTGTTAATTGGTTAAGCAAGTTCTATTCGTCTAATTTTTTCTTTTTAACAGTATTTGAGCGATCTACTCCACTGTTTGAGATCCTTAGTACTTTAGGCCCTTGGGTTGGCCCTTTCATAAATTTCTTTGTGGGTTGATATTTGGACTTCTAGGAATTAAACCTTTGGAGAATTTTAGGAGAAATAGATTTATTTACTGTAACTCTCAATTAAGAGTACATGACATTAGTGGTTGAATTTTTATTTTTATATTTATGAATGTCAAAGGCAAGTGAATGAATTTAAGGGTAATTAATATAAATCATATAACCTTAAACTTTAGTTGATGCTAAAAGGGCGTACGCTATATACCATTATTAGTTAAAAGAATCATACAAAATTCATTTAATAATTAAGTATAGAATTTAATTTATTAATTAATTAAGTATATAAAAGTCATTTATTAATATTATATTTTTTAAATTATATCTCAAAATTTAAAGTTTGACAAGCCCCAAGCTCAAGGTGTTTCAAAGTTTACTTAAGATCAAATTTAAACTTTACTATCACAAATGTGTAGAGGACTTAAAACACCTAATTTTAAAATAAAAAAATGACTCGAAGAAATAATAATCCCACCTCAGGGTCAGGGATAACCGATTTAGACTTGTAGATGTAGTTTATTAATCAAATATAATATTAAGACTTGCAGTCAAAAGCATTTCCAAAAGGTGTCTGAAAACTCGTGGCAGAATCTGAACCTGAAACCAAGTTCAAGTCTTTGAGAATGAGACCGATTTAGACCTGCAGTTTGTTAATTTAAGATAATATGACTTGCAGTCAAAAGCATTTCCAGGAAGGTGTCTGAAAACTCGTAGCAAAAATCTGAACCTGAAACCAAGTTCAAGTCTTTGAGAATGAGAGCGATTTAGACCTGTAGTTTATTAATCAAAGATAATATCAAGACTTGCAGTCAAAAGCATTTCCAAAAAAGGTTATCGAAAACTCGTGGCAAAATCTTAACCTGAAACCGCGTTCAAGTCTTTGATTCTCTGCTTCTCATGTTCACATGTAACACATTAACTACCCCACTTCCAATTCTGTCGTTATTATTCATTACAACCCCCTCTCTCCCTCAGAGTCAGAACTCATTCTCACATTGACATTGACATTTCTGCTTTCAACATATTCAGATTCCTTTTTTCTTGCTTTGAAACAGATTTCAAACCTCGTTTGATGTTCTTGAATTGTCCCTTTTTGCCAACTTCGAGCAGGTGAGTTGATTCTTATAACTATAAACTACCCCAGAATCTTGCAACTTTCAAGAAACACTGTAACCCTCCTTTTTTTTTTTTTAGAGTATGAAGTTTGTATTTTGTAATTTCTTGCTGTTATTTAACTTTATATCTTTACACACAGTCTTTGCGTTGAATTATGTTGGGTTGGCTTAGTTGTCACTGTTAAGGCACTGGAATAATGTGCCACCTTCAGTAAAAACAAGCTGGAATAGTTCATATTCCACTCCTTGTAAATGGGTTGGCATAGAGTGTGATAATCACTGTAATGTTGTCTCTCTTAATCTCTCTAGTTATGGGATTTCTGGTCAGCTGCGACCTGAAATTGTTCACTTGAGAAAATTGCAGACCATTGATTTGAGTCTTAATAATTTCTCTGGTGACATAACAAGACAGTTAGGCAATTGTAGTGCACTTGAGTACTTGGACTTGTCCTCAAATGGGTTTACTGGAGAATTACCTGATAGCTTCAAGAACTTGCAAAATTTGCAGGTCTTGATCTTGTATAATGATTCATTAGATGGTGAAATACCGGAATTGTTGTTTCAAATTACGGGTTTGCATTCTGTGTATGTGAACTATAATAATTTTAGTGGTTCAATTCCTAGGAATGTTGGTGACTTGAGCGAGGTTGAGGCTTTATGGTTATATAGTAACAGGTTGTCAGGTACTATTCCCGAGTCTATTGGGAATTGTAGTAAGTTATCCTCAAACAGAATCACCTCACAGGAGTTCTTCCAGAATTTTCCATGAATCCACTCCTTTCACACCTGGAAATCAGTGGAAATGACATCACAGGAGCAATTCCATCAAGCATCGGGAACTTGACTAATCTCACTTCAATTGATTTGTCCAGGAACAAGCTTACACGGGTTATACCTCTAGAGCTAGAAAATCTTGTAAATCTCGTGACTTTGAATCTTTCACAAAATCATTTGGAAGGTTCTCTGCCGTCGCAGATATCAAGATGTGAAAAATTAGAAGTTCTTGATGTGTCATTCAATTTATTGAATGGTTCGATTCCACTGAGTTTGAGGAGCTGGAAAATTTATCCTATTTGATTTTAAGTGAAAATCATTTTACTGGCGGCATTCCAGCTTTTTTGTCAGAATTTGACAAGCTATTAGCACTTCAACTTGGTGGTAATCAGTTGGGAGGTGAGACACCCTCATCAATTGGAACATTGCAGAATCTGATTTATGATCTGAATCTCAGCAATAATGGGCTGACTGGTCAACTTCCTTCCGAGCTGGAGAAGTTGATCAAGCTAGAACGACTGGATATATCTAGCAACAATCTAACGGGAACTTTGGCTTCACTTGGTAAAATCCACTCGTTATGGGAGGTCAATGTTTCAAATAATTTCTTCACAGGTCCAATACCACAAACACTTACCAGTTTACTGGAGTCATCACAATCGTCATTTTCTGGGAATCCCGGCCTATGTGTTAGTTGCCTTTCATCAGGTGGCTTAACTTGTGTTCGAAAGGGTAATCTGAAGCTTTGTGATAATCACTCAAGCCATAGAAGAAGGCTTAGCAAAGTCAAAATTGTTGCAATAGCCCTTGGATCCTCACTGTTTACTGTTCTGGTGATTCTTGGATTGCTTTGTTTGTGTCTGTTCCGTAGAAGACCAAAGCATGAATTTGAGATCTCTGCTCAAGAGTGTCCAGCTTCCCGGCTCAACAAAGTCGTGGAGGCTACCGAGAAACTGAATGACAGGTATATTATCGGTAGAGGAGCCCGTGGAACTGTTTATAAGGCCTCATTGGGCCCTGACAAAGTTTTTGCTGTCAAGAAGCTTGTATTTGGAGGGTACAGTGGAGGAAGCTCGAGTATGCTAAGAGAAATTCAAACTATTGGGAAGATTAGGCACCGGAATCTGGTAAGATTGGAAGACTTTTGGTCAAGGATGGACTACGGTATAATCTTGTACAGGTACATGGAAAATGGGAGTCTTCATGATGTTTTACATGCAATCAAGCCACCACCTTCTTTAACACCATCCATTGCAGTGGCAGGGACAATTGGTTACATAGCACCAGGTATTTCTTCTAAATTTACTCTAGATTTGAATTTACTCTACATCCAGATCTTTTAAATCATTTTATTGATGATCTTTGACAGAAAATGCTTATATGACGACAAAGAGCAAGGAGTCAGATGTGTATGGTTATGGGGTTGTCTTGCTTGAACTAATTAGCCGAAAGAAGGCACTGGATCCATCGTTCATGGGAAAAACAGATATCGTGGGGTGGATTCGGTCCGTATGGCATAACATGGAAGAGATCAATGATGTTGTTGAACGAAGCCTTATGGTAGAGCTTCTGTATTCAAATGTTAGGGATCAAGTAATTGATGTCCTTTTGGTGGCTTTGAGATGTACTGAAAAGGATCCGAGCAACAGACCCACAATGTGAGATGTTGTCAACCAATTGTTGGATGCTAGGATCCAAATAAAAAGCAAATATAGCTAGGCATGCGGGGTTCTAACTTGGTTTTGCTAGTGCTAAACAATCAAAATATGTGTTTTTTTTTTTTAATCTAATATATGTGGATATATATATAATTATATCTATTATTTAAAATACGTATTACATACATATTTAAATACAACAAAAGTGTATGAATAACAATAAATATAATAAATATAATATATTAATCACATTAATATATTAATAGTGTTGAGAATTTACCTGAACGTGTAATGTTATAAATAATTTTTTGGAGTTCGCATAGAGATTAACTCGTGAGCAATTCTAGTCACTAACTCATTGGACTTGGTAAGCTAGAACAGCAGCCTGATATTCAGCATGAAATTAACTCTTAATCTCCAAAATGGTTAAGTATGTATTTTCATCATTTTTTCTAAAATGATAAAAAGTGGAGAATTTGAAGCAATTCACAATTGTTTCTAATAGAATCAAAGAGAAAAATTAAACAATTTTTTTTCATCTTTTCTTTTTTTATTTCTTTTTCTTTTTCTTCTTTCTCGGTTCCATTTTCTTTCTTTTCTCTCTCGTCCATTTCTCATTTTTCTCTCGGCTAAATGCACAACACTCACTCAAAACACACATTTCACAAACTTTATATATCTCACATAATAAAATAATAATATTATATATTATAATATTAAATAAAACACTTTTATGAAAAAAAATAATATTATTATATTAAATAATAATAAAAAATAAATAATACTTGACAACTAATAAGTATTATTTAATATAATAATATTATGTAATAAAATAATATATGATATAATATTTTATTAGAGATATTATGATTATTTAATAATTAAATAATCAATATGTGAAATGATCATTTTACCCCTCATAAATAGTTACTAAATCTACCTCTAATGGATTCCACCATATCCCACACTTGGATAAACTCAACTGATGGTTTACAATGCGCCACATATCATTATATAATGAGTAAATAATAATTATTGACTAATTGTTATATTTAACACTTAAATATAGACACGCGCATATTCCCGTAGTAGTGCTGGATATTGCTGGATTAAACAATTTAATCTGGCACGCTACCCCAGTGCATAACGAGTACACTCCATATTGCGGGACTCTTTAGGTCCATGTTTGATTCGTCAAATAGAACTATTCTATGAGTTCGTGAGCAATGCCCCATGCACATGTCACGGATATTACAAATCAACGCGTTAACCATGTAAGTTGAGGTTACAACACATACGTATAGTCCTTCTGTCATGATATTCTGGATGTGCTGGAGATATAGATTATCACCGTCAAATCCCCTAGTGTTCATCTATGTCTCATCTCTAGACTTGTATCTCATTAAACAATATGTACAAACTCCTTTGTTATATTGTTTGTACATATTGTTTCACCCTGGTGAAACTATTTCCCAGGATTAATGCTTGTGGTTATAAGACTTTTAGAGATACAGTCTCGAAGGATCTAGATATCGAACTCCCTATGCAAGCTGACGGATCCCATATCTGTACGCACCGGACTCTATCAACATCGGACCATATCTAGTGATCACACCATGAAAGGTCTGTGACATGCGTGGAACCAAAGTATGGTGGATCACTTATAAGCCCATCGTGGCACTCAAGTCAAAGGACCACGTATACTACTCAACTTGAGAAGACCCTCCGTTAACGGCTTACATAAGATATCTATCAGAGGCCTTTGTGAGTCTAGCACATATCCAATTCTAACTGGATTCGCATATGTCAATACGAGCTCCAAGCTCACGGTCAGCGAGGAACAATCATCTATACCCTATATGTACAACATATACTAATCTATATAAAAAGGTATCTACCAACAAACTCGCATTGGTAAAAATAGATCAGGGACAATTATTTGAGAACATACTTGCGCAATTAGTATTTTCTGGCACCAGATTACAACTCTTGCAACTATATAGTTATTAGTATATTCCCAGGTCTATGTCTATTACATACAAGGCTTCAACTCTTAGATCTGCTGAGTATTATAACTAGCTAACACTTAACTATGCTAACATTTAGCATTTATATCTCTCAGCGTGGCTAACTGTAGGCCCTTATCAAAACTCTTTCAGATCATACAATGTCTGTAATGTTACATGCATAGTACCATATTAATGGGTAATAGCGATTTAATGAGAATGTACACTTGTATAAATATACAAGTATATGTACATTCAAGAATGACATGTAAGCATCGATCCTAACACTTTTGGTGTTTATTTCCTCTGTTATTCTGTTTGTTGTAGTCATGACTATGCATGTTTGATGAAATACAAAGAAAATTCTCTCTCAGCCATTAGAATTTTGATAGAACAAGCCTATTGTCAATTGTTATACTCCAAATATTTGCAAGTAATTATTTGAACACTTGGCGCATGATAAAACTACCAAAAGGGTATTTGGCCTATAGTGTATTATATGGGCTGAATTTTCTAAAAGGTTCAATTGAGTTGGGTTAATACCATATTTGTGTGGTAGATGGGAAAGTATTCTAGAGATGGCATATTTCATTGGATATTCTTGTGGTAGGTGGTATCTTTAGAACATTTCTTTGTACATTTTTTACTTAGATTGTGGACTATTAAATTAAGTGAATCCTAACCGTTCATTATATATAACTATAGCTATAAATAAATAGAGCTCTCATTTGAGCAAACTATCATTCAAGCTTGTAATTCTCATAGCTTTCTAATTTCTTCTTAGTATTAATATATGAGAGCATTCTCTTAAATATTTGGTATGCTTCCTCTTCATCTCTTTCTTTGAGTAATTGATCTTGTAGACTGCTTAGCACTTGAAAAGTGTCTAAGGCTGCACAGGTTCGAGAAAAGTTTGTGAAAGTGATATCAGAACAGATTTGAATTCTCATTCTTATGTGAGCCCCCAATAGAGATTTCCATGTGAGATGTAGGTCCCCCATACTGCCAGAGGGATGGGCAATATGGGTTAAGTGGGCAATAAAAATTTTGTATCTTGAGCCCCAATAAAGATTATCACGTAGGTAGTAGGTCCTCTAACCCCAGAGGATAGGCAATATAAGCTAGGTTGGTCCTTGAGTTTATGTCATACCGTGATGAGGGCATCACGAGATTGGGTGGGGAGAATGTCACATCCCACATTGAATAACAATTGGGTGGATATTTGGTATATAATTGTAGGTATGTAGCTTTACCTAACAAACTAATCTTTTGAGTCAATGGCAAGTGCCTAGTCTGTGATAAGTGTATCCGAGCAGGTTCAAAGAAGATGGTGAAGGATGTTGCTACATCATCGGGGATTACTAAAGAAAAGGGTAGAGACACCAAAGCTAGGAGACATGGGAGTGTTCCACTTGAAAAGTCCATTGTTTTGAACTATGAACTAGGGGACATGGTTATAAAGCCCGGTGGTGCTCTGAGTAAGGTGACAGATTACCTTGGTACTGTGCAAGCATGCCCAAAGCCCGGTGGTGCTGCGCGCCCTCATCAAAATTTTCATCAACAAACATGCTGACAAGTAACAAGATTGGACCAAGGCTTTTCAAGAGAAGATCTACAACACCAAGGATAAATTTCAAGCCCAAGTAGAAGAGCTGTAAAAAGGATTTGAAGTTGTCAAGGAGAACATGGTATTGCGCAAGCGAACAGTCGCTAATGGGGTAACTACTCAAGGTATGGTGGCTGTAGTAAAGGTTGAAGCCCTTAAACTGAAAGAATTTAGTGGCAAAGGGGATGCCAAGGAGCTTAACAACTCTTTTTGACCAATGGAGAGGTACTTTGATACTATAGGCTTGTGGGACGAACATAAGGTAGGTATCGCAACTTTGTACCTTTTCGATCATGTAATTTTGTGGTGGCGTAGAAAAAGCGAGAAGATTCGTAAGGGTACCTACACCATCAACATGTGGGAAGAGTTGCAACGGAAATTAAAGTGCCAATTCTATCTAGAAAACATGGCGCACGACGCTCGCAAGCGGTTGAAGAAGTCCAAAATTTATCTGACACCATTACAATGGCAGAAAAGCTCATGGATTACCATAAAGGACAAATAGGTAATTCTAAGCATTCTAATCCCAATCATAGTAGAGGTGGGGAAGTCAAAGAGTTTCAATCTCCGGAGAGAAAAATGCGTTAGTAGAAGGAGCAGAAACGCGAAGACCATAGAACTAATGGTCCAAAGTCAAGCTGTTTTCTTTGCAACGAGGATCATTGAGTGAAGGATTGTCTGAAGAAAAAGGCTTTCAATGAAATGTACAAGGCATAAGATAATAGTTAACAGAGTCATATAGGTTGTATGTAGCTATTCAATTCCCTCAAAACCAAGCGATGTGCTAACATGCCAATGGGATCGACGACGCTCATGTACATTGAAGCTTACATCAACTGTATAAAAACTCAAGTGTTGATTGATACAGGAACTACACACAACTTCATCAAATGTGTGAAAGCAGAACGCTTGGCCTTTATGTAGAGAAATGAAAAGGATACCTCAAGTTCGTGAATGCAAAAGCTAAGCCGCTGGATGAGATGATTCGAGGAGCTGAAATCCACCTAGGGAAATGGCACGGTAAGGTAAATTTATCAATAACATCTTTTGATGATTTTGATGTTGTGCTAGGTATGGAGTTCTTGCAGCAATATATTGTAGTGCTACTCCCTCAACACAACTACAAGTGTATTTTGAAAGGAGAACCTTAAATGATACAGATGGTAAACAAGTCCAAGGATCCAATCCAATCGCCAAGGTCCTTTTCGCAATACAACTAATGGAAGATGCTGAGCGCAAATAAGGATTACATCCAGTCACAATAAGGAGGATGGATGATAATGCAAAAATGAGCAAGGTAAAACTACTAAAAGATGTTGCGAAAGTTCTCAAGGAGCACAAAGAGGTCAAGCCTACTGCCTTACTGAAAGAACCACCTTTTAAGGGGGAAATTGAGGGCAAGTTGGAGCTTGAGTTTATACTTCCAACCATAATATGCATGTCTCCACCGGAGTTAGGAGAGTTGAGGGGGTAGCTCGAGGAGTTGACGAGTGCGGATGTCATCCAACAACTTGAGGCATCACGTGATGTGTGTTTGTAGCACGAGAAGTGGATTGAAGACAAGCGGTGACATGTCAAGCATGGTGTGGGGCACTTGGTGATAAAGATGATACTTTCATCACAACACAAGTCAGCATGCCTAGTTTACAAGGTCTTTGATCGTGGAGACAATGGGCCAAGGTTTATTACCAATGGGATTGACAACATCTCTTATAAAGTGAGGATACCTTTGAGGCAGTGGCAGTGGCCACATTTAGTGCATTCTAAAATCTATTGGAAGCATTACTGTTGAGGTACAAAAGGCACAGAGTATGAGCCACACAACCAGAAACCTTTAGGGATTTTCACACATCATGACAAGGAGGAGAAACTCAAAATGAGCCTTGAGTACTTTGTCGAGTGAAAATGGTTGCTTAATGGGAGAGCACGCTTAGGACACGAGAGCGCACAGCCAAAGTTTAAAGAATGGGGTGCGCAAGTTTCAGCGAAGACATGACGAGGGAGTCGCGTGAATTTAGTGTGGGAGAATGTCACGCCCTAAATGTTCTTAAGTAATTACTCGAACATTTGATGCATGACAAGACCACCAATAGAGTATTTAATCTATGGTGTGCTACATGGGCGAAAGTTTTTAGAAGACTCAATTGAGTTGGGTTTAGACCATATTTATGTGGCAGATGGGAAAGTATTCTAGAGATGACATATTTCATTAGATATTCTTAAGGTATGTGGCATCCTTGGAATATTCCTTCGTAAATTTTTGAGTTTGATTGTGGACTATTAGATTAAGTGAATCATAACTGTCCATTGTATATAGCTTTAACTATAAATGGATGGAGCTCTCATTTGAGCAAACCATCCTCCAAGCTTGTAATTCTCATAGCGTTGTAATTTCTCTTTAGTATTAATATAGGAGAACATTTTCTCAAACACTTGGTGTACTTTTTCTTCATCTCTTTCTTTAAGTAGTGGTCTTATAGACTGCTTAGCACTTGAAAAGTGTCTAAGGCTGCATGAATTCAAGCAATTACTCGAACACTTGGTACACGACAAGACCACCAAGAGGGTATTTGGCCCATGGTGTGTTACATGGGATAAACTTTCTAGAAGGCTCAACTGAGTTGGGTTAAGACTATATTTGTGTGGTAGGTGGGATAGTATTCTAGAGATGGCATATTTCATTGGATATTCTTATGGTAGGTAGCATCTTTGAAATATTCATTTGTACATTTTTTATTTTGATTATGGACTGTTAGATTAAGTAATCATAGCCGTCCATTGTATATAACTTTAGCTATAAATAGAGAGAGCTCTCATTTAAGTAAACCATCCTCTAAGCTTGTAATTCTCACAGCTTTGTAATTTCTTTTTAGTATTAATATACGAGAGCATTCTCTCAAACACTTAGTGTACTTCTTCTTTATCTCTTTCTTTGCGTAGTTGGTCTTGTAGGCTGCTTAACACTTGAAAAGTGTCTAAGGCCGCACAGGTTTGAGAAAAAATCTGTGACACAATGTCTACATGACGTATCACATCTACGAACACATATCTCTTTCCTTAACGAAGTTTACATTACGATTGATGCAAAAACAGAATAAAAGACTAAGGGTTCGTTTGATTGAGCTTTTTAAATACGACGTAAAACTTCTCAAAGTAGAGTTTTTAGAAGTAGAGCTTTTAAGAAAAAATCATTGATCGTTTGGTTATCAATTAAAAAATTCTTTTGAAGTATTAGATCGTTTGCTTATACATTGTTAAAAGTACTTATTGCTTATTAAATTATTAAAAATGACACCTAATAAAACTTATATTTAAAGTTTAAATAATTCAATATTTTTTATATATAAGTTCAAATTTATCATGTATTTTTTAAATTTAATTTTTTAAAACAAAATAATTAAGTAAAATTAATATATTATAATCAACAAATAAATATAAATTATTGTATTTGGTAAAAAAATTTAAAATAAAATAATACTTCTTTTTGTTTAAAAAATAAAAAAAGCAACAATTTGTTTTTGTAAATTCTTGTAAAAATATAATGATTGTACAGATATAGAAAATTATAGAATGAAAACTTTTAAGAAAATATTAAAAATATATTAGTTGAATATATTTTTATTAAGAGTACACTATGAAAATAAAAAATATATTATTAGAGTATATGTGACATTATACACATATTAAAAAGAATAAAAAGCTTTATTTTTAAAAGCTCAAAATGTGAACTTTTACGAGTAAAGGTATAATAGCTTTTTTAATCTCAAAAAACTCTTCTCTAATCGCAACCAAACATTATCAAAAGCTTTAAAAAGAACTTTTAACATTAAAAAGCTCTTTTAATCAATAGAGAAATCTAATCAAACAGGCACAAAATAAAATTTAGGATAGAACTCGACATTTCAATAAAATGGCATAAATATGCATTCCCATGAACAAAGAGTTTTGCATGCAATAGGAATTTCATACTTGGACTAACAAAAGAATCCACCAATAATTGCAAAAGAATGATACAAATTTTCATACAAGATGCGATAAACAATCATCATTTATAAATGGAAAGAGAAAAATGGAGAAAATCGCTCAACCAAAGAACAAAAACATACCTATTTTTATGATCATACAAACCTCAACCTAAAGAATATAGTGTTAGGGTCGGTGCTTGCATGTCATCCCTAAATATACATATACTTGTGTATTTATACAAGTGTACATTTCTATTAAATCACTAATACCCATTTATATGGTACTATACAATGTAACGTTATAGACATTGTACGATCTGAAGGAGTTCAGATCAGATCTAAAAGAGTTTAGATAAGGGCTCATAGTTATCCATGCTAAGAGATATAAATGTTAAATATTAGCACAGCTAAGTGTTAGCTGGTTATAATACTCAGCGAACATCCAAACGTTAGAGCCTTGTTTGTAATAGAACATAGACCTGGAAATATACTAGTAACTGCATAGTTACAAGAGTTGCAATCGGGTGCCAGGAAATGCTAGTTACGCAAGTATGTTCTCAAATAATTGTCTTTTATCTATTTCTGCCGATATAGGTCTGTCGGTGAATACTTTTATATATAGATTGCAAATATCATACCTATAAGGTATAGATGGTTGTTCCTAGTCGACCGTGAGCTTGGAGCTCGTATTGACATATGGATATCAGTTAGGATTGGATATGGGACAGACTCATGAGGGCCTTCGATAGACATCCTATATAAGCCGTTAATGGAGGGTCCACTCGAGTTGAGTAGTATACGTGGTCCTTTGACCTGAGTGCCGCGGTGGGCTTGTAAGTGATCCATCATGCTTTGGTTCCATGCATGTCACAGACCTTTCATGGTATGACCGCTGGGTATGGTGCAATGCTTATAGAGTCTGGTGTATATAGATATGAGATCCGTCAGCTCGTATAGGGAGTTTGATATCCAGATGCTTCGAGACTGTATCTCGAAAAGTCTTGTGGCCACAAGCATCAATCCTGAGAAAGAGTTCCGCCAAGGTAGAATAATATAGCAAAGGAGTTTGCACATATTGTTCTGTGAGATACGAGTCTGGAGATGATACATGGATGAGCACTAGAGGATTTAACGGTGATAATCTATATTCCCACACATCTAGGATATCATGACAGAATGACTATTCATATGCATTGTAACCTCAGCTTGCATAGTTCAATGAGTTGATTTGTATATCCGTGACATATATGTGAGGCATTGCTCACGGACTCATGGAATAGTTCTATTTAACAAATCGGCGTAGAACCTAGGAAACATGCCAGATTAAATTGTTTAATCCAACAATATTCAGCACTACCACATAAATGTGTGCGTGTCCGTATTTTAGTGTTAAATACAACAATTAGTTAATAATTGTTATTTACTAATTGTATAAAGACACGTGGCATATTGTGGACCCTCAGTTGAGTTTTTCCAAGTGTGGGATTTGGTGGGACCCACTAAAGGTAGACTTTGTAACTATTTATGAGGGACAAAATGGTCATTTCACACTTTGATTATTTAATTGTTAAATAATCCAAATATCTCTCTTATTATATTATATAATATATTATTATATTTTATATAATAATATTATATTTTATATAATAATATTATATTTTGAGTGCCAAATAGTTTGCATCGATTATGATTATTTTATTGTTATTATATATCATATTAATATTATATTATAATTTTATTATATATATAAAGAGAGAGATGAGAAAAAAAATTGGGTGTTGGCCATTTTGGCCGAGAGAAGGAAACAAAAATGGAATAGAAAGAAAATTAGAAGAAAGGAAGAAGAAGGAAAAGAGAAGAAAAAAATAGGGAAAATAAAATTGTTCCATTTTCTCTATGTTTTCAATTGGAGCAATTGTGAATTACTTTAAACTCTCAATTTCTTATCCTTTTGGAGAAAAAGATGAAAACACACTCGACTATTTTGGAGTTTAAGAGTTAAACCCATTGCTGCGCATAGGGCTGCTGTTCTAACTCACCAAGCCTACTATATTAGTGACTAGAACTGCCCGCGAGTTGGTCTACATGCGAACTCCGAGAAAAATATATGTATAACGTTACACATTGAGGTGAGTTCTCAACCTTACTAATATATTAATGTGATTAATATATTTATTTATTGTGTTTATTGTATGTTTTACGCTTCCGCCACTTATAAATTTGTATTTGATAAGTATTTTAGGCAATAGACACAATAGCATAAATATACACCCACATGTATTAGATCTTCGCCAACATATAGGTGCTGTCATTAATGTGAAAACAAAATAATGAGGAAAAATTGAACACCTGAAAGATGAGGGGGAAGAAACTAAAGGAAAAGAAGTCTTATTATGAATACAATGACATGCTTGCAAATACATGGACTATTGGCAATCTAATATATAAAGGAGAAATGTATAGGCATCAGGAACTCCCATGAGATCTAATAGATGAAATTGATTGTGCCGAGATAGACGCAGTTAAGCTATTAAGTTCATGCTCACCATTGATTTCTTTTGGGTTTCCACTTAATCTTTCTATTGCTTCTTGAAAAATGTCATTAAACCATTCATTTGTTAGTAACACGATGACAGCAGGAAAAAAATTCAGCATCATAAAAGCCAAATGTTTCAATAGAAACAATATGGACAGATTGAATTCATGAATTATGTATACACGCCTTTGCCCACATACGCAGAGCTATTGTTGTCAAATTTAAATAATTTGATTAATCTTATCAGTGATGATGATGATAATACAATAAAGAAGATGTCGATTTAACCAGAAGGAAGGGATCGACTATAAGGAGACATTTTCTCCTGTATTTAATAAAGATCTTTTTTGAATTATTATGGCATTGGTTGCTCATTTTAATTTAGAGCTGCAACAAATATGGGTGACGCATCTTATGTCATTGTCATTAAGATCTATAGAGATAGATTTCAAGGGATTTTAGGTCTATCTAAAGAAACTTAGATCAATAAAGTTTTAAAGAGATTTCTGATGAAAGATTGTTCATCGAGTATAGCTCCATTTATGAAGGGTGATAGGTTTCAACTTGAACCAATGCCCAAAAAATGATTTTGAAAGCAAACATATTACCAACATTCCATATGCTTCTGTTATTGGAAGCTTGATGTATGCTCGGGTTTATACAAGACCTGACATTGCATTTGTTGTAGGAATGTTAAGAAGATATCAGAGTAATCCAGGTATAGACCTGTTAGGGTCGGTGCTTACGTGTCGTCCCTAAATGTACATATATACTTGTATATCTATACAAGTGTACATTATCATTAAATCGATAAGAACCATTTATATGGTACTATGCAATGTAACGTTACAGATATTGTAGATCTGAAGGAGTTCGTATCAAATCTAAACAGTTTAGATAAGGACTCACAGTTAGCCACGCTGTGAGATATAAATGTTAAATGTTAGCACAATTAAGTATTAGTTGGTTATAATACTCAGCAGATCCAAGAGTTGAAGCCTTGTCTATAATGGGACATAGACCTGGAAATATACCAGTGATTGCATAGTTGCAAGAGTTGCAATCGGGTGCCAGGAAATACTAGTTTTCTCAAGTATGTTCTCGAATAATTATCCCTGATCTATTTCTGCTGATGCGGGTCTGTCGGTGGATACCTTTTATTCACAGATCAGCATATGTCGTACCTATAGAGTATAGATAGTCGTTCCTAGCCGACCGTCAGCTTAGAGCTCATATTGATATATGGGAATCCAGTTAGGACTGGACATGGGACAGACTCACAAGGGCCTTCGATAGACATCTTATATAAGCCATCAACGGAAGGTCCTCCTGGGTTGAGTAGTATACGTGGTCCTTTGACCTGAGTGCCATAATGGGCTTGTAAGTGATCCACCATGCTTTGGTTTCATGCATGTCACAGACATTTCATGGTGTGACCATTGGGTGTCGCTGGGTATAGTCTGATGCTTATGGAGTCTGGTGTGTATAGATATGAGATCTGTCAGCTCGTATAGGGAGTTCGATATCCATATCCAAATGCTTTGAGACTGTATCTCAGAAAGTCTTGTGGCCACAAGCATCAATCCTGGGCAAGAGTTCTACCAGGGTAGAACAATATGGCAAAAGAGTTTGCGCATATTGTTTAGTGAGATACGAGTCTGAAGATAGAACATAGATGAGCACTAGGAAATTTGATGGTGATAATATATATCCCCGCACATCCAGGATATCATGACGGAAGGACTATACGTATACGTTATAACCTCAGCTTACATATTTTAACGTGCTGATTTGTAATATCCGGGACGTATGCGTGAGGCATTGCTCATGGACTCATGGAATAGTTCCATTTGACGAATCGGGCGTAGGACCTAGAAAGTCCCACAATATGGAGTGTACTCATTATGCACTAGGGCTGTGTGCCAGATTAAAGTGTTTAATCTAGTAATATTCAGCACTACCACGGGAATACATGCTTGTTTGTATTTAAGTGTTAAATACCACAATTAGTCAATAATTATTATTTACTAATTATATAAAGACACGTGGCGCATTGTGAACCCTCGGTTGAGTTTACCCAAGTGTGGAATTTAGTGGGACCTATTAGGGATAGACTTAGTAACTATTCGCAAGCGGCAAAATGATCATTTCAAACTTTGATTAAAGTGTTTAATCCGGCACGCTGCCCCAATGCACAACGAGTACACTCTATATCGCGGGACTCCCTAGGTTTTACGTCTGATTCGTCAAATGGAACAATTCCATAAGTCCATGAGCAATGCCCCACGCACATATCACGGATATTACAAATCAGCGTGTTAAACCATGTAAGCTGAGGTTACAACGCATACGTATAGTCTTTCCGTCATGATATCCTAAATGTACGGGGATATATATTATCACCATCAAATCCCTTGGTGCTCATCTATGTTCTATCTCTAGACTCGTATCTCACTAAATAATATGTGCAAACTCTTTTGTCATATTGTTCTACCTGGCAGAACTCTTTCCCAGGATTAATGCTTGTGGCTACAAGACTTTCTGAGATACAGTCTCGAATCATCTGGATATCAAACTCCCTATACGAGTTAACGGATCCCATATCTGTACACACTGGACTCCATAAGCATCGAACCATACCTAGCGACACCAGCGGTCACAGCATGAAAGGTTTGTGACATGCATAGAACCAAAGCATGATGGATCACTTACAAGCCCACCGTGGCACTCAGGTCAAAGAACCACGTATACTACTCAACTTAAGAGGACTTTCTGTTGATGGCTTATATAGGATGTCTATCGAAGGCCCTCGTGAGTCTGTCCCATATTTAGTCATAACTGGATACTCATATGTTAATGCGAGCTCCAAGCTGACAGTCGGCTAGAAACGACCATCTATACTTATAGGTGCGACATATACTGATCTATGAATAAAAGGTATCCACCGACAGACCCGCATCGGTAGAAATAGATCAGAGATAATTATTCGAGAACATACTTGCACAACTAGCATTTTCTGGCACCCAATTGCAACTCTTGCAACTATGTAGTTACTAGTATATTCCCAGGTCTATGTCCCATTATAAACAAGGCTCCAACTCTTGGATCTGTTGAGTATTATAACCAGCTAACACTTAACTGTGCTAACATTTAGCATTTATATCTCTCAGCATGGCTAACTATGAGCCCTTATCTAAACTGTTTAGATCTGATCCGAACTCTTTCAGATCTACAATGTCTGTAACGTTACATTGCATAGTACCATATAAATGGGTATTAGCGATTTAATGGGAATGTACACTTGTATAAATACACAAGTATATGTATATTTAGGGATGACATGTAAGCACCGACCCTAACAATCTCCCACTTGCTCTAGTGTCATTCTTGATGACATCTTATACACATTTACTATACGTGTTTCATAAACACTTTTAAAGTCATAGCCTTAGAAAGTGAGTCCGCTAAATTATTTATGGAACACTTCTACAAATAATTACATCTCCTTCAGCCAAGATCCCTCTAGTCATGTGTGACTTCTTTCAACATAATTAGAGTACTGGTGTCCTTTTGGCACGTTGACATATACAACAGCCTAGTTTTATTGCAAACTTATGGGATAAGATCCATCTATCTTGGAACTCTTTCAAGGCCAGCGATAAACCTACGAATTCTTATTGCCACTTTCGCTGCGTCCATATAGGTCTGCAATGAATCCAAGTTTGGTGCAATTCTAACTTACTTAGTACTATTGAGAATGAGCACATTCCCAGATGTAAACTCTCTATCATCTAGGTCAAACTAAAAGTCTGACTCCGTGCATCTTCTCATTTATAAGTCACTTTTTCCATATTTGAGAAACTTATCCTTTATACCTACAAGATATTTTAGGATATGTTTGACTACCATCAAATAGTGGCCACCTGAATCAGGCTGAACTCAACTTGTAACTCTTACAGTCAAACTAATCTCAGGTCTCAAACACATTATAGTATACATCAATCTCTAAAGAGCTTATGTATGTGGTGTGTTAAACACTCTAACTCTCTTATCTTCTATCTGAAGATACACTCTCCTTGAAAGATTAACATCAAATCTATTGATGTGAAATGATTTAGGAGAGTCCTACCAGCTTTCTAGCTCTATCTTTATAAAACTTTATACCTAGTATAAAGGAAGCCTCTCCCAAAGCCTTCATGGAGAAATTCTTACGAGTTATTTCTGACCGATTGTAACATACTGACATCATTCTCAATGACTAGTATATCATCAACAAAGAGCATCAAGAAGACTATCATGCTCTCACTGACCTTTCATGCATACTAGACAAGAAGTCTGGCTGAACATAAAACCTTCAGGCTGTTCCATGAATATCTCTTACTTGAGATATCCATCCAGGAACACCATCCTATATTCATCTATCAAACTTCAAAGTCATAATATACTGCAAGAGTCAATAACATTCTAATCAACTTTTGGCATCATTACTTGTCCAAAAGTTTCCTTTTAGTTGATTCCAGATCACTGAGTATTACCTTTTAAAACCAATATAGGGTTTAGAATGTCTCTACCTTCTATCTGGCTCCCACTTCCCCTTTGTAAACCTTTTATAACTAATGAGATTAATTCCCACGAGTAGCTTAACCAATTCCCAGACTTAATTCTGATGCTTAGAGTCAACTTTTATTTCCATGGCTTCTTGCTACTTCCTGAAACGATGTCTAACATCATCTCCCTATAGGTCAAAGGATAATTTTCTTTTACCAAGAAAACTCCAAGTTCACTTTCAAGCATCAACTATACTTAAAAGGTGACCTAGAAATCCTTTGCAACCCATTGGGGAGTATGCTAAAAGGTCACTACTTAATTAAGCTTGAGTTCCCATCCTTGGTTCTTTGATTTTTAGATTGACTTCACCAAATTTAATCTTTTTATGATTCCCACGATCCATGAGAAACTCTTCTTTAAGGATAGTGGTATATCGAGAAACTAACACACTTTGCTTCTCTGAATCACAGAACTAGTATCCTATTGTATTCACAGGATACTCAATAAAACTATACTTGTATCTCTTGGATGTTGTTTATCCTGCTAAGTAAATCTTACAAAATAAGATACCCTGCTGCGTAACTCTTACATAAGCAGGACAACCCCAAGTATTAACTTATTTAAGAAACGGTTTCCTTCTTTTCTGTATCTTATGTAAAATGGAAGGAACAGCTTGTGTTGGAACTCTGCTTAATAAGCAACTGTGTTTGGAGCAGATACTCACAGATATAGATTAGTAACACTCATTATCAATCGAACCATATCTAATAAAGCCTGATTCCTCATTTTTAAAATATCATTATATTGTGAAATACCCGGAGGAATATAATGAATGAGAATCTCATTCTTCCTTAAACAAACGAAAACTTACAGTTGATGTATTCACTTCCTCGATCTTATCAAAGTAAAATGATGTACATTCAGGTATATTTGGTCATCTCTATGAATACATTATTCATTAACTAGTTAAGTCTTGATGGTCAGATTAAGAATCCAACCATCTTTAACTAGACGGATAAACGTCTCATGCTTATATGTCCTAAACTTATATACCACAGCTCCATGTCATTTAAGGATTCTGATCTATAGACATTTCTTATTGTATATAACGTGTATTTAGTAATTGATATTCAACTAATAAAATATTATACTTATTATGCAATACAACAGTTGTATTGTATACAAGAAGTAAGTTAAGCTTCCCAACAACTTGAACCTGCAAGAAATCACCATTTTCTACTCTCAACTTTACTTATATAGGTTGTTGCATTGTAGTCTCTCTCAATCCCTGCAACATATTGCAGATATGAGAGGGACATGCGGTATCTCATACCCAGCTTGAACTGGCATCATATACTCTATAAATGTCTATATTTGTCAATCACAAACCTGTGGGAGTCTTCTTGACAATTATAAGGTTTCTACGGTAGAGGGATATCCAATACCTAACCTTACTGTAGTGGAAACACTTTCCATCTACACGCTATCTTGTTGATCTTTAGATAAATGTTGCCTCTGAGGATTGATGCTGGGTATTTGCCTCATCTCCTCCTCCTCCTCACACATCTGGTCTCACTAGATATACTTGGAGTAAAAGGTAAAGCACCCTGAACAGAGAGGGTCACACACTCTCTATTCAATCCTCTTAGAGAGGGGTTATCATAATTACCTTATAGCAAACTCTGATCAACAATAAATCCAAATTAATTCTGGCAGAGTAATTTCTAGTACACTAGAGTTAGACTGCATCAACTATGCACACCAACTGGTTTGTAGTGGCCATTATTCTTGACCGGAAAAATTAATGGGAGATGTAAGCAGAATGGTCATTAAATTGCTAATAGAATGTTTTAAATCATAGGTATACTAATTATACATTTTTGATTTAAAACGCCCTCTTATTACTTTACATAATCCCAATAATCTCTCGAACGAAAAGACGATAGTTTAAACTCTTTTAAACTATACAGCAGGAAGTAGATCCCATTGAAATTTACTTGGGCCTCACGCTGTAGCAATATTTGCCTTTATAAAGCCAACAGGTAGACAACATTTGTCAATTTCATCTCATGCAACTCTTAGCACTTGATCCTGAATACACCTTATTTTTATACTGTAGCAATATTGGGTAAGTGTATTTCATATTAACTTGTCAATTATCAAATATATGCTACCAATACTACCCTCACACTGTAGCAATATTGGGTAATACTTTCGCATATATTTGTCTCATCTTATGTTTAACTGGTATAGTCCAAGCCCAACCGACCAAGTCCCTCAGGCTGTAGCAATATTGGAAAAAGGCCGACATGACTCATCTAACACCGTATTGACAAGACAGATAAGAAGAAAATATTATCTCATAATGTAATATTCTTCAATCTGATTAAGAGAGATTTTTCTATCTCAGGTCTCTATTCTCTTAGGAAGAGTGATTCTCATTTAATTAATTTTTTATACAAGCACAACTAACCCCCACCAGTAGGGCTCCCATTGTGGTTACCAACACAGAAAAATTAATTATGATTTATAATGCAGACCGATAACTCTTATCACTGTGTCTCATAAAGCATGGTTTATAATGTAGACTGATAACTTTTATCACTACATCTTATAAACCTATACATGCAAAATTAATTTTGAAACACAGTTCAAAAATATTGTAGTTGTGAACAGTAAAATATTACTGTTCATGTGAACAGTATACTACCGTGGTGCCACATCTCCTCACTGCAGTGCTGGAAGGTCAAACCCTTAGCACCGTGACATCAACCCCCTAGCGCTACAGCGCCTAGTGCACTTCCCTTTGGCATACGCTTTTCAACACTTGAAACGCGTCATTTGCACTGAGTCTTTTATATCCATTCACTCAAACAATACCCAAATATATCCTAAACGGCTCTAATACCATTTTTGTTAGAGATCTAGTACATGTGGGTGTATGCATATGCTATTGTGCTTATTACCTAAATTACGTATCTTATACATATTCTATCCGGCGAAAGCGTGTAAACATGCAATAAACACAATAAATAAATATATTAATCTATTAATATATTAGTAAGGTTGAGAACTCACATTAACGTGTAACGTTATACACGTATTTTTTTAGAGTTTGCATGGAGACCAACTCGCGAGCAGTTCTAATCACCAACATGGTGAGCTTGAATAATAGCCCTATACGCAGCACTGAATTTAACTCTTAAACTCCAAAATAGTCGAGGTGTGTTCTTATCATTTTCTTCACAAGGATAAAAAATAAAGAATTTGAATCAATTCACAATTACTCCAATTAAAATCATAAAAAAAAAATAAAACAATTTCATTTTTTCTTTTTTTTTAATTTTTTAAATTTTTTTTCTTCTTCTTCTTAGTTTCCTTTTCTTTCTCTTCTTTATTTTCTTTCTCCATTTCTCTCTTCACTTTCTCTGTCAAACACAAATCACACACTCAATTTCTCATCTCACTCTCTCTTTATATATATTAATATATATATAATAAAATAATAACATAATATTAATATAATATTTTATAAAATAATAATAATATAAATAGATGTCAACTATATGACACCCACACCCAAAATAAAATATTATATTATATAATATTTTATTATATGATAATATATATATTAATATTTTATTTTGTGTGCCATATAATTGGCATCTATTTATATTATTATATTGTTATTATTATTTTATAATATATATTATATTAATATTATGTTTTTATTTTATTATATATATATATAAAGAGAGAGAGAGATGAAAAATTGACTGTATGTGTGTGTTTTGTGTTTGATGAGAGAAAGTGAAGAGCGAAATAAAGAAAGAAGAGAAAGATGAGAAAGAGAAGGAAATCGAGAAGAAGAAGAAAAAAATGAAATTATTATTTTTTTTTATGATTTTAATTGGAGCAACTGTGAATTGCTTTAAATTCTCCATTTCTTATCCTTTTGGAGAAAATGATAAAAACACACACCGATCATTTTGGAGTTTAAGAGTTAAACCCAGTGCTGCGTATAGAGCTGCTATTCAAGCTCACCAAGCCCACATTGTTGGTGACTAGAATTGCCCGCGAGTTGATCTTCACGTGGACTCCGGGAAAAACACGTGTATAACGTTACAAGTGTATAACGTTACACGTTGAAGTGAGTTCTCAACCTTACTAATATATTAATATGATTAATATATTTATTTATTATGTTTATTGCATGTTTACACGTTTCCGCCGCATAAAATATATATAAGATACATATTTTAAACAATAGGCACAATAGCACATGTATACACCTACATATACTAGATCTCCAACAAAACCATCAGAGAGCTGCAAAAAAATGTGATAAAGTACCTTCAAGGAACCAAAAATTACATGCTTATATACAGACGAACTAATAATCTATAAGTATTTGACTACTTGGATTCAGACTTTGTTAACTGTGTTGATTCAAGTAAATTACCATTTGCATATATATTTATATTAACCTGTAGAGTTGTATCTTGGAAGAGTGTAAAGCAGACTTTGATTACTACTTCTACTATAGACGTTGAGTTCGTTTCGTATTTTGAGGCTACTTTGTATGGTATTTAGTTAAAGAGTTTTACTTTTAAGTTTAGAATTGTGGATTTAATTTTTAGGCCATTAAAAATATACTGCAATAATTAAAGGTGAGTAAAAAAAAAGGGTAACCGAAAAATTGAACCGAACTAGCCGATTCGGTCCATTTTTTTCATAAAAAATCAATTCGATTTTATTTTTAGGAAAACCAACCGGTCCCGTTGGGTTTTCCCAAAATAAAACCAAACTAAAAATTTGGATATTTTTGATAAAAATTAAATAAATTGCTATGTGGCACTAAATAATTGAGGGTTTGAAAATACAAACATATATTTACCTACACATAATTTATCTCACTCATTATTATAATAAAAAATTGAAAAAACTCTAATTGTAATTTCATTAAATAGGACAATTTTATTTTATGGATATTGTTAGAAATTAGTATACTATTAATAAATAAAAAGTTTAAATTTATCTCAAATTATGTAAATTGTAATTATATTAATATGAAATAGAGCCAAAAATTAGGTCAAAAATTAATCTATTAAATTATTTAGACAAAAGAATTAAAAAAAAAACCTTACAATTTAAAATAAAAAGTAAAAAAAAAACTCAAAAACTAACCCAAATTTTTAAAGACTTATATAATATATATGAACAAATTTAGTGGCTTATGTAATGTATAATAAATTTTTTTTTGATTACATAATATATAACGTGTAATGCAATTTGTAATATATATTATTTAATCAACTTAATTTTTTATAGACTTATATAATATATAAGAATATATTTAGTGTTTTATGTAATGTGTAATGAATTCTTTTAATTATATAATATATATTAATTTAATCAACTTAATCTTTTAAATACTTATATAATTTACAAAAATAAATTTAGTGACTTATGTCACATGTAATGAAAAAATAAAAAATAAATTAAATTGATCTGCTAAATTATTTGGACAAATGAATTAAAAAAAGCCAATAATTTAAAATTAAAAAATTAGAAAAAATAGCCAAAAAAGGGGAGAAAAACCGAATTAAACCGAAAAAACCAGTTTGATCTAATTCAATTTTTTCCCTTAAAAAAATTAGTTTCGATTTTATTTATTCAAAAAACTGAACTAGATCGTGCCCACCCTTAGCAATACTTCAGCTGCTATTTTTATAACTAAAAATAATAAAAGTGAAAGTTGAATTAAATATATCGATATCAAGTATTTAGTCGTAAGGAAACATGTTAAAGAAAAGAAAGTGGTTATTGAACATATTAGCACTGAATTGATGATTGCTGATCCTTTGACAAAAGGCATGCCACCATTAAAATTTAAGAATTATGTAAACAGAATGAGAGACTTGCTTCCTGTGTATGATTTTTGTTATTTGGAAGAATTATAATAAAATTCTATTTATGTTATGATATTTTCTCATATTTGATTTTTAATTGTGTACACATATGTTAATTTGAAAAATATCATTAATGTTTGGACCTAAAATAAATATATGATTTATTCATTAAGTGATATGAATTAGTGTTAAGAGACATAATACATTGTGATACATGGAATATAATACTCATCTTTAAAAAATCTATCGTTATGATTTATGTATTTTATTTTTTATTATAATAAATGATAGAATACATAAATCAATTAAGAGAATGTTAAAATTATTCAACCCATATAGAAAATGGTCTATGATTCCACTATTTTAAGAACATAGAAGTTAGCCACCCATAGTTCCACCATTTTGGAACATGAAATTAAGGAAATTAACCACCCATGATAAAAACATAACTACCATGATCAAAATAATTATCCATTTTCAGCAGGTAATCTTCTATAATTAAGAACATAAGATAGTATTTGTCATGAACAAATACTTATAAATAAAGCATTGGTTAGGTCCTTGAAGCCATCAATCTCAATTTAGTTTCAAAATAGCATCACAGAAAATTATAAAGTTTTAAAAATATTTAACTTTCATCATTGAATTGTAAAAAACTTTAATAACAAGAGATATATCAAAATTTCTTTTTAAATTCACATTTGATCTAAATGCTACTTAATTATTTTTAAAGCATATTTAGATCTTATCTTCTAATTGCAAACAACTTTATGTTTATGTTCTTGTCCTTTTCTTCTTACAGCAGCCAAGCCAGTTTGGTTGTATTTGACTAAGCTAAGCAAACCAAATTCATGTGTGTAATAAAAGTTCTCAAATTGATGCAACCTTCGTAACCTTATTTTGTCAATTTGGAAAGGAATTTAGGAATTCAATTTTATAATATGCACCAAATGGCGTATTTGGTAACCCTATGCTAACCGTAGAAGATTGACGAATTATTATTCTTATTTGATTTGTTTACTGTAACTCTCAGATTAGAGTACATGACATTCTTGGTTGATTTTGTTTTTAATGAATGTCAAAGGCAGGTGAATGAATTTAAGGGTAATTAACATAAATCATATAAAACTAAACTTTAGTTGATGCTGAAAGGGCATGCGGTGCATACAATCTTCGTCAGCAACACAACATATAATGGTGATGGTGAATCATCTAACTTGTTGGTGCAAGAACAAGAACAAGAGCAAGAGGGATCAGCAGTGATTGAAGCACAAAGGCATGCAAACTGATGATGAAATTGTTCAGAAGCGAATCTGATGGTGGTCACTGCTTTTTATTGCAGGCGTTATAATGAGTAAGGGGCATGGACCAGGCAAATAGAAATTATTTAGACAAGGACAATTGGAATCACCATTAGACATTGCTCATCATATTAAAATGTGCAATTGTTAAAAAAAATTAATATTAAAATTTAGTTTGCCATTATAAGATAGGTGGTCTATTTTGAAAATTTTCTTGTGTTTAAAAGTTGAGGTCTTTTTTATTATAATTGTTAGTTGGATTGGATGATTATAAGAAGAATAGATAGTGATGCGTTAGGTGCAATTAATGAAATATAAATGCGTGACAGTGATTATATATAGAATTATAATAAAGCAGCTAGGTTTAAAAATCAAGCATATAGTATAATATAATATCTACTTCATGGTTTTCACATATAGGAATATGTTTATTCACAGCACAATTATTTAATTTTTTAAAGGGAGTCTAAAGTTTATGAATTTAAATTTAAGCTTGGCTTTCCTAACGACGTGAGTCAAAAAGTATTCGAGGGCTGGTATTAGTGGAACATTAAGTTGTAGAATGTACTGACTAATGATGTCGACAACATCATATATATATATATATATAATTAATTAATGTAGTGGTTCATGAGCATCTAAATACGTATTAGAATTTTATAATATATTGTAAAAGATATATAAAAATTATAAATTTATTAAATAGTGATATATGATAATATTATTTATAATATAATAAATTATATAATTTATTAAATTAATTATATATATATAAAAAATTAATCTAATGAATAACGAAATTCACCGCTCAATAAATTTTAAAATATTATTTAGCATTGTTTATCATTATTTTATTCTTTATCATTATTGAAACAGTAATAATCTATTACATAATACTAACTACGTTTACAAGAACTCAATAAATGGTTAACTTTGTTGCTCACTAAATTAGTTATATATATGAAATGGGATATTATTTTTAAACCGTTAGATTTAATATATATTTAATGATTCATATTAAATTTCAACTTATATTAATTATATATGTGTAATTGCATTGAGCAATCAAATAATTATTGATCTATTTAAAAAATTATATAAAATATTGTGTAAACATATAGTGTTATGAATTTTACCCATATATATTTATATATAAAGCATGATTTTATATTGGATAACAAAAGTCATTTCTCAATTAAGTATATATATTTTTGAATAAATTGATTGTGTTTTTTTTAACTAAATTTTGTAGAGCTAAATTGAGTTGAATACTAAATACAATTGAATTATTGAATCTGATTGATTTGTTTACTTTTTTTTACTAAATATTTAAAAATAAATGTTAAAT